>CM042686.1:348076328-349432348 GCA_023614405.1 Avena insularis
CGGTGGATCCTTACGTGTTTTGTGAGAAGAACACACATGTAATGACACTGGTGGATCCATATGTGGTCTGTGAAAAGAACACACATGCAATGACACTGGTGGATCCATGTGTGGTTCATGGGAGGAACACACAAGCAATGACACTGGTGGAGCCATGTGTGGTCTGTGGGAAGAACACACATGCAATGACACTGGTGATATGTGGTTTGTGAAAAGAACAGACATGCAATGACTCTAACTGTGGTTCATGAAAAGAGCAGACATGCAATGGCACTGGTGGATCCATGTGCGGTTAATGAGAAGAACACACATTCAATGACACTGGGTGTTGTTCATGATATGGTTTGTGAGAAGAACATACATGGAATGACACTGGTGATATGTGGTTTGTCAGAAGAACACACATGCAATGACTCTAACTGTGGTTCATGAAAAGAGCATACATGCGATGACTCTAACTGTGGTTAATGAAAAGTGCAGACATGCAATGACACTGGTGCATCCATGTGTGGTTAATGAGAAGAACACACATGCAATGACTCTAGCTGTGGTTCATGAGAAGAACACACATACAATGACTCTAACTGTGGTTCATGAAAAGAGCAGACATGCGATGACACCGGTGGATCCATGTGTGGTCTATGAGAGGAACACACATGCAATGACACCGGTGGATCCTTACGTGGTTTATGAGAAGAACACACATGCAATGACACTAGTGGATCCATGTGTGGTCTGTGGGAAGAACACACATGCAATGACACTGGTTGATCCATATGTGGTTTGTGAGAAGGACACACAGGCAATGACACTGGTGGATCCATGTGTGGTCTGTGGGAAGAACGCACATGCAATGACACTAGTGATATGTGTTTTATGAAAAGAACAGACATGCAATGACTCTAACTGTGGTTAATGAAAAGAGCAGACATGCAATGACACTGGTGGATCCATGTGTGGTTAATGAGAAGGACACACATGCAATGACACTGGGTGTGGTTCATGATATGGTTTGTGAGAAGAACACACATGCAATGACTCTAGCTGTGGTTCATGGAAAGAGCAGACATGCGATGACTCTACCTGTGGTTCATGAAAAGAACAGACATGCAATGACACTGGTGGATCCATGTGTGGTCTATGAGAGGAACACACATGCAATGATTCTAACTATGGTTCATGAAAAGAGCAGACATGTGATGACACAGGTGGATCCATGTGTGGTCTATGAGAGGAACACACATGAAATGACACCGGTGGATCCTTACGTGGTCTATGAGAAGAACACACATGCAATGACACTAGTGGATCCATGTGTGGTCTTTGGGAAGAACACACATGCAATCACACTGGTCGATCCGTATGTGATTTGTGAGAAGGACACATATGCAATGACACTGGTGTGGTTCATGATATGGTTTGTGAGAATAACACACATGCAATGACTCTAGCTGTGGTTCATGAGAAGAACACACTCACAATGACTCTATCTGTGGTTCATGAAAAGAGCAGACATGCGATGACACCGGTGGATCCATGTTGGCTATGAGAGGAACACACATGCGATGACACCGGTGGATCCATGTGTGGTCTATGAGAAGAACACACATGCAATGACACTGGTGGATCCATATGTGGTTCATGGGAAGGACACACATGCAATGACACTGGTGGATCCATGTGTGGTCTATGGGAAGAACACACATGCAATGACACTGGTGATATGTGTTTTGTGAAAAGAACAGACATGCAATGACTCTAACTGTGGTTCATGGAAAGAGCAGACACGCAATGACACTGGTGGATCCATGTGTGGTTAATGAGAAGAACACACATGCAATGACACTGGGTGTGGTTCATGATATGGTTTGTGACAAGAACACACATGCAATGACTCTAGCTGTGGTTCATGAGAAGAATACACATGCAATGACTCTAACTGTGGTTCATGAAAAGAGCAGACATGCAATGACACCGGTGGATCCATGTGTGGTCTATGAGAGGAACACACATGCAATGACACCGGTGGATCCTTACGTGGTTTGTGAGAATAACACACATGCAATGACACTGGTGGATCCATATGTGGTCTGTGAAAAGAACACACATGCAATGACACTAGTGGATCCATGAGTGGTTCATGGGAAGAACACACATCAAATGACACTGGTGGATCCATGTGTGGTCTGTGGGAAGAACACACATGCAATGACACTGGTGATATGTGGTTTGTGAAAAGAACAGACATGCAATGACTCTAACTGTGGTTCATGAAAAGAGCAGACATGCAATGGCACTGGTGGATCCATGTGCGGTTAATGAGAAGAACACACATGCAATGACACTGGGTGTGGTTCATGATATGGTTTGTGAGAAGAACACACATGCAATGACACTGGTGATATGTGGTTTGTCAGAAGAACACACATGCAATGACTCTAACTGTGGTTCATGAAAAGAGCATACATGCGATGACTCTAACTATGGTTAATGAAAAGTGCAGACATGCAATGACACTGGTGCATCCATGTGTGGTTAATGAGAAGAACACACATGCAATGACTCTAGCTGTGGTTCATGAGAAGAACACACATACAATGACTCTAACTGTGGTTCATGAAAAGAGCAGACATGCAATGACATCGGTGGACTCTAGCTGTGGTCTATGAGAGGAACACACATGCAATGACACCATTGGATCCTTACGTGGTTTGTGAAAAGAACACACATGCAATGACACTGGTGGATCCATATGTGGTTTGTGAGAAGGACATGAATGCAATGACACTGGTGGATCCATGTGTGGTTCATGGGAAGAATGACACTGATGGATCCATGTGAGGTCTGTGGGAAAAACACACATGCAATGACACTGGTGATATGTGGTTTTTGAAAAGAACAGACATGCAATGACTCTAACTGTGGTTAATGAAAAGAGTAGACATGCAATGACACTGGTGGATCCATGTGTGGTTAATGAGAATAACACACATGCAATGACACTGTGTGTGGTTCATGATATGGTTTGTGAGAAGAACACACATGCAATGACTCTAGCTGTGGTTCATGAAAAGAGGTGACATGCGATGACTCTAACTATGGTTCATGAAAAGAACAGACATGCAATGACACTGGTGGACCCATGTGTGGTCTATGAGAGGAACACACATGCAATGACTCTAACTATGGTTCATGAAAAGAGCAGACATGCGATGACACCGGTGGATCCATGTGTGGTCTATGAGAGGAACACACATGCAATGACACCGGTGGATTCTTACGTGGTTTATGAGAAGAACACACATGCAATGACACTAGTGGATCCATGTGTGGTCTGTTGGAAGAACACACATGCAATGACACTGGTGGATCCATATGTGGTTTGTGAGAAGGACACACATGCAATGACACTGGTGGATCCATGTGTGGTCTTCGGGCAGAACACACATGCAATGGCACTGGTGATATGTGTTTTGTGAAAAGAACAGACATGCAATGACTCTAACTGTGGTTAATGAAAAGAGAAGACATGCAATGACACTGGTGGATCCATGTGTGGTTAATGAGAAGAACACACATGCAATGACACTGGGTGTGGTTCATGATATGGTTTGTGAGAAGAACACACATGCAATGACTCTAACTGTGGTTCATGGAAAGAGCAGACATGCGATGACTCTAACTGTGGTTCATGAAAAGAACAGACATGCAATGACACTGGTGGATCCATGTGTGGTCTATGAGAGGAACACACATGCAATGATTCTAACTGTGGTTCATGAAAAGAGCAGACATGTGATGACACCGGTGGATCCATGTGTGGTCTATGAGAGGAACACACATGCAATGACACCGGTGGATCCTTACGTGGTTTGTGAGAAGAACACACATGCAATGACACTAGTGGATCCATGTGTGGTCTTTGGGAAGAACACACATGCAATCACACTGGTGGATCCGTATGTGATTTGTGAGAAGGACACATATGCAATGACACTGGGTGTGGTTCATGATATGGTTTGTGAGAATAACACACATGCAATGACTCTAGCTGTGGTTCATGAGAAGAACACACTCACAATGACTCTATCCGTGGTTCATGAAAAGAGCAGACATGCGATGACACCGGTGGATCCATGTTGGCTATGAGAGGAACACACATGCGATGACACCGGTGGATCCATGTGTGGTCTATGAGAAGAACACACATGCAATGACACTAGTGGATCCATGTGTGGTCTTTGGGAAGAACACACATGCAATCACACTGGTGGATCCGTATGTGATTTGTGAGAAGGACACATATTCAATGACACTGGGTGTGGTTCATGATATGGTTTGTGAGAATAACACACATGCAATGACTCTAGCTGTGGTTCATGAGAAGAACACACTCACAATGACTCTATCTGTGGTTCATGAAAAGAGTAGACATGCGATGACACCGGTGGATCCATGTTGGCTATGAGAGGAACAAACATGCGATGACACCGGTGGATCCATGTGTGGTCTATGAGAAGAACACACATGCAATGACATCGGTGGATCCTTACATGGTTTGTGAGAAGAACACACATGCAATGACCATGGTGGATCCATATGTGGTTCATGGGAAGGACACACATGCAATGACACTGGTGGATCCATGTGTGGTCTGTGGGAAGAACACACATGCAATGACACTGGTGATATGTGTTTTGTGAAAAGAACAGACATGCAATGACTCTAACTGTGGTTCATGGAAAGAGCAGACATGCAATGACACTAGTGGATCCATGTGTGGTTAATGAGAAGAACACACATGCAATGACACTGGGTGTGGTTCATGATATGGTTTGTGAGAAGAACACACATGCAATGACTCTAGCTGTGGTTCATGAGAAGAACACACATGCAATGACTCTAACTGTGGTTCATGAAAAGAGCAGACATGCAATGACACCGGTGGATCCATGTGTGGTCTATGAGAGGAACACACATGCAATGACACTGGTGGATCCTTACGTCGTTTGTGAGAATAGCACACATGCAATGACACTGGTGGATCCATATGTGGTCTGTGAAAAGAACACACATGCAATGACACTAGTGGATCCATGAGTGGTTCATGGGAAGAACACACATGCAATGACACTGGTGGATCCATGTGTGGTCTATGGGAAGAACACACATCCAATGACACTGGTGATATGTGGTTTGTGAAAAGAACAGACATGAAATGGCTCTAACTGTGGTTCATGAAAAGAGCAGACGTGCAATGACATTGGTGGATCCATGTGTGGTTAATGAGAAGAACACACATGCAATGGCAGTAGGTGTGGTTCATGATATGGTTTGTGAGAAGAACACACATGCAATGACACTGGTGATATGTGGTTTGTGAGAAGAACACACATGCAATGACTCTAATTGTGGTTCATGAAAAGAGCATACATGCGATGACTCTAACTGTGGTTAATGAAAAGTGCAGACATGCAATAACACTGGTGCATCCATGTGTGGTTAATGAGAAGAACACACATGCAATGACTCTAGCTGTGGTTCATGAGAAGAACACACATACAATGACTCTAACTGTGGTTCATGAAAAGAGCAGACATGCAATGACACCGGTGGACTCTAGGCGTGGTCTATGAGAGGAACACACATGCAATGACACCGGTGGATCCTTACGTGGTTTGTGAAAAGAACACACATGCAATGACACTGGTGGATCCATATGTGGTTTGTGAGAAGGACATGAATGCAATGACACTGGTGGATCCATGTGTGGTTCATGGGAAGAACACACATGCAATGACACTGGTGGATCCATGTGAGGTCTGTGGGAAGAACACACATGCAATGACACTAGTGGATCCATGTGAGGTCTGTGGGAAGAACACACATGCAATGACACTGGTGATATGTGGTTTTTGAAAAGAACAGACATGCATTGACTCTAACTATGGTTAATGAAAAGAGCAGACATGCAACGACACTGGTGAATCCATGTGTGGTTAATGAGAAGAACACACATGCAATGACACTGGGTGTGGTTCATGATATGGTTTGTGAGAAGAACACACATGCAATGACTCTAGCTGTGGTTCATGAAAAGAGGAGACATGCGATGACTCTAACTGTGGTTCATGAATAGAACAGACATGCAATGACACTGGTGGATCCATGTGTGGTCTATGAGAGGAACACACATGCAATGACTCTCACTGTGGTTCATGAAAAGAGCAGACATGCGATGACACCGGTGGATCCATGTGTGGTCTATGAGAGGAACACACATGCAATGACACCGGTGGATCCTTACATGGTTTATGAGAAGAACACACATGCAATGACACTGGTGGATCCATGTGTGGTCTGTGGGAAGAACACACATGAAATGACACTGGTGGATCCATATGTGGTTTTTTAGAAGGACACACATGCAATGACACTGGTGGATCCATATGTGGTCTGTGGGAAGAACACACATGCAATGACACTAGTGATATGTGGTTTGCGAAAAGAACAGACATGCAATGACTCTAACTGTGGTTCATGAAAAGAGCAGACATGCAATGACACTGGTGGATCCATGTGTGGTTAATGAGAAGAACACACATGCAATGACACTGGCTGTGGTTCATGATATGGTTTGTGAGAAGAACACACATGCATTGACTCTAGCTGTGGTTCATGAGAAGAACACACATGCAATGACTCCAACTGTGGTTCATGAGAAGAGCACACATGCGATGACACCGGTGGATCCATGTGTGGTCTATGAGAGGAACACACATGCGATGACACCGGTGGATCCATGTGTGGTCTATGAGAAGAACACACATGCAATGACACCGGTGGATCCTTACATGGTTTGTGAGAAGAACACACATGTAATGACACTGGTGGATCCATATGTGGTTCATGGGAAGGACACACATGCAATGACACTGGTGGATCCATGTGTGGTCTCTGGGAAGAACACACATGCAATGACACTGGTGATATGTGTTTTGTGAAAAGAACAGACATGCAATGACTCTAACTGTGGTTCATGAAAAGAGCAGACACGCAATGACACTGGTGGATCAATGTGTGGTTAATGAGAAGAACACACATGCAATGACACTGGGTGTGGTTCATGATATGGTTTGTGAGAAGAACACACATGTAATGACTCTAGCTGTGGTTCATGAGAAGAACACACATGCAATGACTCTAAATGTGGTTCATGAAAAGAGCAGACATGCGATGACACTGGTGGATCCATGTGTGGTTAATGAGAAGAACACACATGTAATGACACTGGGTGTGGTTCGTGATATGGTTTGTGAGAAGAACACACATGCAATGACTCTAACTGTGGTTCATGAAAAGAGCAGACATGCGATGAATCTAACTGTGGTTAATGAAAAGAGCAGACATGCAATGACACTAGTGGATCCATGTGTCGTTAATGAGAAGAACACACATGCAATGAACTCTAGTGGGTCCATGTGGTTTATGAGAAGAACACACATCCAATGAACTCTAGTGGATCTATCTTGGCATAATTTGATGTATGCCATGATGTATTTCATTGTACAAGACACTCAATTTCCATTTTTATACTTCTCAGTATCGCCCTTGGTTTTATGTGGTACTATTCAGTTTTGCCCCCTCTCTATCTTTCGTAGAAGCACAAACCTGTGCTCACCCTATCTGCTACTCCCTGATTGGTTATCACAGTTGTCACGTGGATCGTGCGCACAAACCGTTGATTCTGTGCGATCCAACGATGATCGTTGCACACGTCGTGCCCTTCACAATACATCGTGAGACACCACAGACGTCTCCCTCAGCGAGACTTCTACAAGTAGGAACACGATGCCGTTGAGCGGTCATGTCATGTTTAATCAAGTCTAAAAAGCCTACTACTTCTACTACTACACCACAACGCATGCGTCATCGAGTGCACGGTCGTTGATGGATAGCTGCAATTTATTGCCACTTGATTTTAATAAGACATATCCCATTTTTTACGTTGCGGCTCTCAATCGCCAATTTTAGGGCCGTGTCAAACTTCGTACATAGAAATTGTGTGTGTGGCCGTTGCATGCGGCTCAATAAAGAACTGCCATGCATGGCCCGGGAAAAAAACGTGACGTACCGTGCACGTGTCACGGTGCACGGTGCAGTAGACTGCGCGGCATGTTGCACGGTGGTGCGACGAAACGTCCCTTGCTTCTATCCACCTTAACTATAGATCCCCTCTCCGCACACCCACTCCTACTCTCGCTCACTGACCCCATTCAACCCTCTCCAGTGTCCCACCAGCATCCGCAAACTCCCGAGAATACCTCGTCCGTGTCGGCGATGGCCGAGGAGGATAAGGTGACCATCGTCACCTCCGTGGCTGCCGGCGAGGAGGCCCCCGTCTCCTTGCCGACCCCCCTCGACGCGTTGAAAGTAGCCTCCGTCCCTGTCCAGGCCTTAGTCGAGGCATCGATGACAGCCGCCGTTCCTGTCCAGGCCCTAGGCGAGGAGGCCTCCTCCGGTCACAAGCAAATGACGCACTTCTTGGGCACCTACGATCCAGATAAGTACATCGCTCCGCTGAACCCCTACGACACCGGCATCGACGACCCATGGTCGGAGGTAACTAGGGTTTGCTCCCCTCCCCTGGTTCTTGTACCGTTCCCATCGTTGGATGCTAGATCTTGGTTTATTAGGATTCACTTGTTCGCATTTTGATTGCTCGATCTTCTTACATCATCTACTCCCCCATTTTCCTTTTCTTCCAATAGGTTTCCGGCAGCGATGTCTGCAGCGATGACGAGTCCATACACACCAAGACTCGTCAGGTGCTGAGGAGGCTACGGGCCGGCCAGTATGATGCCTTCTTCAGGGGCGGCCCCTGGCGCTGCCCCTTCCGCAAGGGGATCGCCTACAGTTGTGCAAGTCACGCTGACTGTACCAACTTCATCTCCTTAATGAAGCATGCAGAGGCCACGGGTTCCGGCATCCACAAAGTCGGCGAGCGCGAGACCGTGAACATCAACGCCTACATCACTGAACACCGGCTCTCGGCATTCACCTCCGAAACCTCCAGCGGGTGGCCATCAAAGAGGGTCGCATTCCTCCAATCAGTCCCAAGGCCCCCAAGATCAAGGGACTGGGCAGCAAGAAGTGGCGGAGGCGTCGGAGGGAGGTGGAGGTGCTGGCGAATGAACGGGTTGGATGTCTCCTTGAATGTATCTGCATCTGCGGCGCTGCTGCTGCTAAGCAGCTTCTTTTGATTTTCTATATTTTGCTTGCATCCTATTTCTAGCTGAATACATCGAACCTCGTTAAGCAACCTACTTTCTATCGCTATATCCTATTTAGCTGCGCACAGCTATATCTACATTTGTTTTGTTTTCTAAATGAATGTATTCTGCCTGGTGTGATTTGCTGTTTTAGATTTGCTACCTGATCGGAGGCAAAAAGAGTTCCAAAAGGGAACGAATTATCGAAGAGAGAATCTTCTCTAGATTTTCTACCAATTTGGGCAAAATGAAACATATCTGTTTAGCGAGAGAGGAAAAGGGTACTCTTTCAGACTTCCAGTTAACGAGCTACCATCTTGACGAGGCCCCACCTTGACGTCTCGCTCTACAAGAAGGAACACGATGCCGTCCATGGAAAAGTCGTCGAGCGGTCATGTCACATTTAATCAAGTCTGAAAAGCCTACTACGACTACTACTACGCCACAACACATGCGTCGTCGAGTGCACAGTCATCGATGGACAACTGCAATTTATTGCCACTTGATTTTAATAAGAGACATCCCATTTTTTATGCAGCGGCTCTCAATCTCACTTCCAACTAGGGCCCACCGTAAGAAGCTTGCACGCGCTAGCCGGAGGCCGAACAACTGAGCTCGACGAGACCTAACATCTCTGGCTTCATCGAGTCACTTACAGCCATCAACACACCCCTTTACCGAATCTATCACAACCCCACAAATCTTGCCGTACAGCCACCTACCTTCCCCTCTACTTTTCCACTTTTAACTATCGCCAATTTTAGGGCTGTGTCAAACTTCCTACATAGAAATTGTGTGTGCGCCATTTGCATACGGCTCAATACAGAACTGCCATGTATGGCCCGGGAAAAAAACGTGATGTACCGTGCGCGTGTCGCGGTGCATGGTGCAGTAGACTGCACGCCGCGTTGCACGGTGGTGCAACGAAACGTGCCTTGCTTCTATCCACCTTAACTATAGAGCCCCTCTCCGCACACCCACTCCTACTCTCGCTCACTGACCCCACGCAACCCTCTCCACTGTCCCACCAACATCCGCAAACTCCCAAGAATACCACGTCCGTGCCGGCGATGGCCGAGGAGGATAAGGTGACCATCGTCACCTCCATGGCCACCGGCGAGGAGGTCCCCGTCTCCTCGCCAGCCCCCCACGAGGCGTTGAAAGTAGCTGCCGTCCCTGTCCAGGCCCCAGTCGAGGCATCGATGGCAGCCGCCGTTCCCGTCCAGGCCCTCGTCCCTGCTACCGATGGAGCCGCTGAAGAGGAGCCCCTCGCCGGCGAGGAGGCCCCCTCTGGTCACAAGAAGATCATGCACTTCTTGGGCACCTACGATCTAGATAAGTACATCGCTCCGCTGAACCCCTACGACACCGGCATCGACGACCCATGGTTGGAGGTAACTAGGGTTTGCTCCCCTCCCCTGGTTCTTCTACCGTTCCCATCGTTGGATGCTAGATCTTGGTTTATTAGGATTCACTTGTTCGCATTTCTATTGCTCGATATTCTTACATCATCTACTCCCCCATTTTCCTTTTCTTCCAATAGGTTTCCGACAATGACGTCTGCATCGATGACGAGTCCATACACACCAAGACTCGTCAGGTGCTGAGGAGGCTACGGGCCCGCCAGTACGACGCCTTCTTTAGGGGCGGCCCCTGGCGGTGCCCCTTCCACAAGGGGATCGCCTACAACTGTGCGAGTCGCGCCGACTGCACCAACTTCATCTCCTTAATGAAGCACGCAGAGGCCGCGGGCTCCGACATCCACAAAGTCGGCGAGCGCGAGACCGTGAACATCAATGCTACATCGCTGAACACCGGGCTCTCGGCATTCACCTCCGAAACCTGCAGCAGGTGGCCATCAAAGAGGGTCGCATTCGTCAAATCAGGCCCAAGGCCCCCAAGATCACGGGACTGGGCAGCAAGAAGTTGCGGAGGCGCCGGAGGGAGGTGGAGGCGCTGGCGAATGAACGGGTTGGATGTCTCCTTGAATGTATCTGCATCTGCGGCACTGCTGCTGCTAAGCAGCTTCTTTTGATTTTCTATATTTTTCTTGCATCCTATTTCTGGCTGAATACATCGAACCTCGTTAAGCAACCTACTTTCTATCGCTATATCCTATTTAGCTGCGCATAGCTATATCTACATTTGTTTTGTTTTCTAAATGAATGTATTCTGCCTGGTGTGATTTGCTGTTTTAGATTTGCTACCTGATCGGAGGAAAAAAGAGGTCCAAAAGGGAACAAATTATCGAAGAGAGAACCTTCTCTAGATATTCTACCAATTTGGGAAAAATGAAACATATATGTTTAGCGAGAGAGGAAAAGGGTACTCTTTCAAACTTCCAGTTAACGAGCTACCATCTTGACGAGGCCCCATCTTGACGTCTCCCTCTACAAGAAGGAACACGATGCTGTCCATGGAAAAAGTCGTCGAGCGGTCATGTCACGTTTAATCAATTCTGAAAAGCCTACTACTGCTACTACTACGCCACAACACATGCGTCGTCGATGGACAGCTGCAATTTATTGCCACTTGATTGTAATAAGACACATCCCATTTTTTATGCAGCGGCTCTCAATCTCACTTCCAACTGGGGCCCACCGTAAGAAGCTTGCACGCGCTAGCCGGAGGCCGAACAACTGAGCTCGACGAGACCTAACATCTCTGGCTTCATCGAGTCACTCGCATCCATCAACATATCCCTTTACCGAATCTATCACAACAGCACAAATCTTGCCGTACAGCCACCTACCTTCCCCTCTACATTTCCACTTTTAACTGTCGCCAATTTTAGGGCCATGTCAAACTTCGTACATAGAAATTTTGTGTGCGCCCTTTGCATGCGGCTCAATACAGAATTGCCATGCATGGCCCGAGAAAAAAAGGTGACGTACCGTGCGCGTGTCATGGTGCACGGTGCAGTAGACTGCGCGGTGCGTTGCATAGTGGTGCAACGAAACGTGCCTTGCTTCTATCCACCTTAACTACAGAGCCCCTCTCCGCACACCCACTCCCACTCTCGCTCATTGACCCCACGCAACCCCCTCCACTGTCCCACCAACATCCGCAAACTCCCGAGAATACCCTGTTCGTGCCAGCGATTTCTGAGGAGGATAAGGTGTCCATCATCGCCTCCATGGACGCCGGCGAGGAGGCCTCCATCTCCTCGCCGGCCCCCCTCAACGCGTTGAAAGTAGCCTCCGTCCCTGTCCAGGCCCCAGTCGAGGCATCGATGGCAGCCGCCATTCCCGTCTAGGCCCCCGTCCCCGCTACCGATGGAGGAGCCGAAGAGGAGCCCCCCGCTGGCGAGGAGGCCCCCTCCGGTCACAAGCAGATCACGCACTTCTTGGGCACCTACGATCCAGATAAGTACATCGCTCCGCTGAACCCCTACGACACCAGCATCAACGACCCATGGTCGGAGGTAACTAGGGTTTTCTCCCCTCCCCTGGTTCTTCTACCGTTCCCATGGTTGGATGCTAGATCTTGGTTTATTAGGATTCGCTTGTTTGCATTTCGATTGCTCGATCTTCTTACATCATCTACTCCCCCATTTTCCTTTTCTTCCAATAGTTTTCCGTCAGCAACGTCTGCAGCGATGACGAGTCCATACACACCAAGACTCGTCAGGTGCTGAGGAGGCTGCGGGCCGGCCAGTACGACGCCTTCTTTGGGGGCGGCCCCTGGCGTTGCCCCTTCCGCAAGGGGATCGCCTACAGCTGTGCGAGTCGCACCGACTGCACCGACTTCATCCCCTTAATGAAGCATGCAGAGGCCACGGGCTCCGGCATCCACAAAGTCGGAGAGCACGAGACCGTGAACATCAACGCCTACATCACTGAACACTGGGCTCTCGGCATTCACCTCCTAAACCTCCAGCGGGTGGCCATCAAAGAGGGTCGCATTCCTCTCCAATCAGGCCCAAGGCCCCCAAGATTAAGGGACTAGGCAGCAAGAAGTGGCGGAGGCGCCGGAGGGAGGTGGAGGCGCTGGCGAATGAACGGGTTGGATGTCTCCTTGAATGTATCTGCATCTGCGGCGCTGCTGCTGCTAAGCAGCTTCTTTTGATTTTCTGTATTTTGCTTGCATCCTATTTCTGGATGAATACATCGAACCTCGTTAAGCAACCTACTTTCTATCGCTATATCCTATTTAGCTGCGCACAACTATATCTACATTTGTTTTGTTCTCTAAATAAATGTATTCTTCCTGGTGTGATTTGCTGTTTTAGATTTTCTACCTGATCGGAGGCAAAAAGAGGTCCAAAAGGGAATGAATTATCGAAGAGAGAATCTTCTCAAGCTTTTCTACCAATTTGGGCAAAATGAAACATATCTGTTTAGCGAGAGAGGAAATGGGTACTCTTTCAAATTTCTAGTTAACGAGCTACCATCTTGACGAGGCCCCATCTTGACGTCTCCCTCTACAATAAGGAACACGATGCCGTCCATGGAAAAAGTCATCGAGCGGTCATGCCATGTTTAATCAAGTCTAAAAAGCCTACTACTGCTACTACTACGCCACAACACATGCGTCATCGACTGCACAGTCGTCGATTGACAGCTACAATTTATTGCCACTTGATTTTAATAAGACACATCTCATTTTTTACGTAGCGGCTCTCAATCGCACTTCCAACTGGGGCCCACCGTAAGAAGCTTGCACGCGCTAGCCGGAGGCCGAACAGCTGAGCTCGACGAGACCTAACGTCTCCGGATTCATCGAGTCACTCGCAGCCATCAACACATCCCTTTACCGAATCTATCACAACCCCACAAATCTTGTCGTACAGCCACCTACCTTCCCCTCTACATTTCCACTGTTAATTATCGCCAATTTTAGGGCCGTGTCAAACTTCATACATAGAAATTGTGTGTGCGCCCTTTGCATGCGGCTGAATACAGAACTGCCATGCATGTCCCGGGAAAAAAAGGGACGTACCGTGCGCGTGTCGCGGTGCATGGTGCAGTAGACTGCGCGGCGCGTTGCATGGTGGTGCAACGAAACGTGCCTTGCTTCTATCCACCTTAACTATAGAGCCCCTCTCTGCACACCCACTCCTACTCTCGCTCACTGACCCCACGCAACCCTATCCACTGTCCCACCAGCATCCGCAAACTCCTGAGAATACCCCATCCGCGCCGGCGATGGCCGAGGTGGATAAGGTGGCCATCGTCACCTCCGTGGCCGCTGGCGAGGAGGCCCCCGTCTCCTCGCTAGCCCTCCTCGACGCGTTGAAAGTAGCCCCCGTCCTTGTCCAGGCCCCACTCGAGGCATCGATGGAAGCCGCCGTTCCCGTCCAGGCCCCCGTCCCTGCTACCGATGGAGCCGCCGAAGAGGAGCCCCCCGCCAGTGAGGAGGCCCCCTCCGGTCACAAGCAGATCATGCACTCCTTGGGCACCTACGATCTAGATAAGTACATCGCTCCGCTGAACCCCTATGACACCGGCATCGACGACCCATGGTCGGAGGTAACTAGGGTTTGCTCCCCTCCCCTGGTTCTTCTACCGTTCCCATCGTTGGATGCTAGATCTTGGTTTATTAGGATTCACTGGTTCGCATTTCAATTGCTCGATCTTCTTACATCATCTACTCCCCCATTTTCCTTTTCTTCCAATAGGTTTCCGACAGCGAAGTCTGCAGCGATGACGAGTCCATACACACCAAGACTCGTCAGGTGCTGAGGAGGCTGCGGGCCCGCCAGTACGACGCCTTCTTCAGGGGCGGCCCCTGGCGCTGCCCCTTTCGCAAGGGGATCGCCTACACCTGTGCGAGTTGTGCCGACTGCACCAACTTCATCTCCTTAATGAAGCATGCAGAGGCCGCGGGCTCCGGCATCCACAAAGTCGGCAAGCGCGAGACCATGAACATCAATGCCTACATCACTGAACACCGGGCTCTCGGCATTCACCTCCGAAACCTCCAGCGGGTGACCATCAAAGAAGGTCGCATTCCTCCAATCAGGCGTAAGGCCCCCAAGATCAAGGGACTAGGCAACAAGAAGTGGCGGAGGCGCCGGAGGGAGGTGGAGGCGCTGGCGAATGAACGGGTTGGATGTCTCCTTGAATGTATCTGCATCTGCGGCGCTGCTGCTGCTAAGTAGCTTCTTTTGATTTTCTATATTTTGCTTGCATCCTATTTTTGGCTGAATACATCGAACCTCGTTAAGCAACCTACTTTCTATCGCTATATCCTATTTAGCGGCGCACAGCTATATCTACATTTGTTTTGTTTTCTAAATGAATGTATTCTGCCTGGTGAGATTTGCTATTTTAGATTTGCTACCTGATCGGAGGAAAAAAGAGGTCCAAAAGGGAACGAATTATCAAAGAGAGAATCTTCTCTAGATTTTCTACCAATTTGGGCAAAATGAAACATATCTATTTAGCGAGAGAGGAAAAGGACACTCTTTCAAAATTCCAGTCAACGAGATACCATCTTGACGAGGCCCCATCTTGACGTCTCCCTCTACAAGAAGGAACACTATGTCGTCCATGGAAAAAGTCGTCGAGCAGTCATGTCACGTTTAATCAAGTCTGAAAATCCTACTACTGCTACTACTACACCACAACACACGCGTCATCGAGTGCATAATCGTCGATGGACAACTGCAATTTATTGCCACTTGATTTTAATAAGACACGACCCATTTTTTACGCAGCGGCTCTCAATCTCACTTCCAACTGGGGCCCACTGTAAGAAGCTTGCACGCGCTAGCCGAAGGCCGAACAGCTGAGCTCGACGAGACCTAACGTCTCCGGCTTCATCGAGTCACTCGCAGCCATGAACACATCCCTTTACCGTATCTATAACAACCCCACAAATCTTGCCGTACAGCCACCTACCTTCCCCTCTACATTTCCACTTTTAACTATCGCCAATTTTAGGGCCGTGTCAAACTTCATACATAGAAATTGTGTGTGCGCCCTTTGCATACGGCTCAATACAGAACTTCCATGCATGGCCCGGGAAAAAACGTGACGTACCGTGCGCGTGTCGCGGTGCATGGTGCAGTAGACTGCACGCCGCGTTGCACGGTGGTGCAACAAAACGTGCCTTGCTTATATCCACCTTAACTATAGAGCCCCTCTCCGCACACCCACCCCTACTCTGTCTCACTGACCCCACGCAACCCTCTCCACTGTCCCACCAGCATCCGCAAACTCCCGAGAATACCCCGTCCGTGCCGGCGATGGTCGAGGAGGATAAGGTGACCATCGTCACCTCCGTGGCCGCCGGCGAGGAGGTCCCCGTCTCCTCGCCAGCCCCCCTCGAGGCATTGAAAGTAGCCTCCATCCCTGTCCAGGCCCCAGTCGAGGCATCGATGGCAGCCGCCGTTCCCGTCCAGGCCCCCATCCCCGCTACCGATGGAGCCGCTGAAGAGGAGCCCCTCGCCAGCGAGGAGGCCCCCTCCGGTCACAAGAAGATCACGCACTTCTTGGGCACCTACGATCCAGATAAGTACATCGCTCCGCTGAACCCCTACGACACCGGCATCGACGACCCATGGTCGGAGGTAACTAGGGTTTGCTCCCCTCCCCTGGTTCTTCTACCGTTCCCATCGTTGGATGCTAGATCTTAGTTTATTAGGATTCGCTTGTTCGCATTTCGATTGCTCGATCTTCTTACATCATCTACTCAACCATTTTCCTTTTCTTCCAATAGGTTTCCGGCAGCGACGTCTGCATTGATGACGAGTCCATACACACCAAGACTCGTTAGGTGCTGAGGAGGCTACGGGCCGACCAGTATGACGCCTTCTTTAGGGGCGGCCCCTAGCGCTGCCCCTTCCGCAAGGGGATCGCCTGCAACTGTGCGAGTCGCACCGACTACACCAACTTCATCCCCTTAATGAAGCATGCAGAGGACACGGGCTCCGGCATCCACAAAGTCGGCGAGCGCGAGACCGTGAACATCAACGCCTACATCGCTGAACACCGGGCTCTCGGCATTCACCTCCGAAACCTCCAGCTGGTGGCCATCAAAGAGGGTCGCATTCCTCCAATCAGGCCCAAGGCCCCCAGTATCAAGAGACTGGGCAACAAGAAGTGGCTGAGGCGCCGGAGGGAGGTGGAGGCGCTGGCAAATAAACGGGTTGGATGTCTCCTTGAATGTATGTGCATCTGCGGCACTGCTGCTAAGCAGCTTCTTTTGATTTTCTATATTTTGCTTGCATCCCATTTCTAGCTGAATACATCGAACCTCGTTAAGCAACCTTCTTTCTATTGCTATATCCTATTTAGCTGGGCACCGCTATATCTACATTTGTTTTGTTTTCTAAATGAATGTATTCTGCCTGGTGTGATTTGCTGTTTTAGATTTGCTACCTGATTGGAGCCAAAAAGAGGTCCAAAAGGGAACGAATTATCGAAGAGAGAATCTTCTCTAGATTTTCTACCAATTTGGGCAAAATGAAACATATCTGTTTAGCGAGAGAGGAAAAGGGTACTCTTTCAAACTTCCAGTTAACAAGCTACCATCTTGACGAGGCCCCATCCTGACGTCTCCCTCTACAAGAAGGAACACGATGCCGTCCATGGAAAAGTCGTCGAGCGGTCATGTCACGTTTAATCAAGTCTGAAAAGCCTACTACGACTACTACTACGCCACAACACATGCGTCATAGAGTGCACAGTCGTTGATGGACAGCTGCAATTTATTGCCACTTGATTTTAATAAGACACATCCCATTTTTTACGCAGCGGCTCTCAATCTCACTTCCAACTGGGGCCCACCGTAAGAAGCTTGCACGTGCTAGCCGGAGGCTGAAAAGCTGAGCCTGACGAGACCTAATGTCTCCGGCTTCATCGAGTCACTCGCAGCCATCAACACATCCCTTTATCGAATCTATCACAACTCCACAAATCTTGCCCTACAGCCACCTACCTTTCCCTCTACATTTCCACTTTTTACTATCGCCAATTTTAGACCCGTGTGAAACTTCGTACATAGAAATTGTGTGTGCGCCCTTTGCATGCGGCTCAATACAGAACTGCCATGCATGGCCCGGGAAAAAAACGTGACGTACCGTGTGCGTGTCGCGGTGCACGATGCAGTAGACTGCACGGCGCATTGCACGGTGGTGCAACGAAACGTACCTTGCTTCTATCCACCTTAACTATAGAGCCCCTCTCCGTACACCCACTCCCACTCTCGCTCACTGACCCCACGCAACCCTCTCCACTGTCCCACCACCATCCGCAAACTCTCGAGAATACCCCGTCTGCACCGACGATGGCCGAGGAGGATAAGGTGGCCATTGTCGCCTCCGTGGCCGCCGTTGAGGAGGCCCCCATCTCCTCGTCGGCCCTCCTCGGTGCGTTGAAAGTAGCCTACGTTCCTCTCTAGGCCCCAGTTGAGGCATCGATGGCATCCGCTGTGTCCGTCCAGGCCCCCGTCCCCGCTACCGATGGAGCAGCCGAAGAGGAGCCCCCCGCGGGAAAGGAGGCCCCCTCCGGTCACAAGCAGATCACGCACTTCTTGGGAACCTATGATCCAGATAAGTACATCACTCCAATGAACCCCTACGACACCGGCATCGATGACCCATGGTCGGAGGTAACTAGGGTTTGCTCCCCTCCCCTGGTTCTTCTACCATTCCCATCGTTGGATGGTAGATCTTGGTTTATTAGGATTCGCTTGTTCGTATTTCGATTGCTCGATCTTGTTACATCATCTACTCCCCCATTTTCCTTTTCTTCCAATAGGTTTCCGATAGCGACGTCTACAGCGATGATGAGTCCATACACACCAAGACTCGTCGGTCGAGGAGGCTCATGCCAAGACGACGCCTTCTTGAGGCGGCCCTCTTCCATAAACTCCCGCAAGCTGATTGCCTACAGCTATGCGAGTCGCGCCGACTGCACCGACTTCATCTCCTTAATGAAGCACACAGAGGCCACGGGCTCCGGCATCGACAAAGTCGGCGAGCACGAGACCGTGAACATCAACGCCTACATCGATGGACACCGGGCTCTTGGCATTCAACTCCGAAACCTCCAGCGGGTGGCCATCAAAGAGGGTCGCATTCCTCCAATCAGGCCCAAGGCCCCCAAGATCAAGGGACAAGGCAGCAACAGGTGGCGGAGGCGTCGGAGGGAGGTGGAGGCGCTGGCGAATGAACGGGTTGGATGTCTCCTTGAATGTATCTGCATCTGCGGCACTGCTGCTGCTAAGCAGCTTCTTTTGATTTTCTATATTTTGCTTGCATCCTATTTCTGGTTGAATACATCGAACCTCTTTAAGCAACCTACTTTCTACCGCTATATCCTATTTAGCTGCGCATAGCTATATCTACATTTGTTTTGTTTTCTAAATGAATGTATTCTGCCTAGTGTGATTTGCTGTTTTAGATTTGCTACCTGATCTGAGGCAAAAAGAGGTCCAAAAGGGAACGAATTATGAAAGAGAGAATCTTCTCTAGATTTTCTACCAATTTGGGCAAAATGAAACATATCTGTTTAGCGAGAGAGGAAAAGGGTACTCTTTCAAACTTCTAGTTAACGAGCTACCATCTTGACGAGGCCCCATCTTGATGTCTCCCTCTACAATAAGGAACACGATGTCGTCCATGGAAAAATTCGTCGAGCGATCATGTCATGTTTAATCAATTCTAAAAAGCCTACTACTGCTACTACTACGCCACAACACATGCGTCGTAGAGTGCACAATCATCGATGGACAGCTGCAATTTATTGGCACTTGATTTTAATAAGACACATCCCATTTTTTACGCAGCGGCTCTCAATCTCACTTCCAACTGGGGCCCACCATAAGAAGCTTGCACGCGTTAGCCGGAGGCCGAACAGCTGAGCTCGACGAGACCTAACGTCTCTGGCTTCATCGAGAGACTCGCAGCTATCAACACATCCCTTTACCGAATCTATCACAACCCCACAAATCTTGCCGTATAGCCACCTACCTTCCCCTCTACATTTCCACTTTTAACTATCGCCAATTTTAGGGCCGTGTCAAACTTCGTACATAGAAATTGTGTTTGCGCCCTTTGCATGCGGCTCAATACAGAACTGCCATGCATGGCCCAGGAAAAAAACGTGACGTACCGTGCGTGTGTCGCGGTGCACGATGCCGTAGACTGGGCGGCGCGTTGCACGGTGGTGCAATGAAACGTGCCTTGCTTCTATCCACCTTAACTATAGAGCCCCTCTCTGCACACCCACTCCTACTCTCGCTCACTGACCCCACGCAGCCCTCTCCACTGTCCCACCAACATCCACAAACTCCCGAGAATACCCCGTCCGTGCCGGCGATGGCCGAGGAGGATAAGGTGCCATCGTCACCTCCGTGGCCGCCGGCGAGGAGGCCCCCGTCTCCTCGCCATCCCCCCTCGACGCGTTGAAAGTAGCCTCCGTTGCTGTCTAGGCCCCAGTCGAGGCATCGATGGCAGCCGCCGTTCCTGTCCAGGCCCCCGTCCCCACTACCGATGGAGCCGCTGAAGAGGATCCCCCCGCCGACGAGGAGGCCCCCTCCGGTCACAAGCAGATCACACACTTCTTGGGCACCTACGATCCAGATAAGTACATCGCTCCGCTGAACCCATACAACACCGGCATCGATGACCCATGGTCGGAGGTAACTAGGGTTTTCTCTGTAGGGGTTTCGTAGCATGGAAAACAAAAATTTTCTATCGCATACAAACAAACAAGCCAAGATCTATCTACTAGATTGTAGCAACGAGTCGATAGTGGAACTCACCCTCGAAGATTCCAAAGCGGTTAACGAGAGCAGATTCTCGTGGGTGATGTAGTCGTACTCTTTCCGATCTCAAGATCGCGTGAGCGATCCTTCCAGCGCACGTTCGGCAGCGCTCCCTTGATGGTCACACGTTCGGTACTCGACGAAGACCTTCCTCTCCCTTGTTCCAGCAGGCAGCGGAGGTTGTAGCACTCTCCTCGCGATTCCGGCAGCACAACGGCGTGGTACCGGAAGTAGAGGGGAGATCCCGCAGGGCTTCGCCTTAAGCCGGTGCGAGTATGGTGGAGCTTATGAGAGAGGCTATTAGTGGTCTAGTAATTAGACACACCAATTAGAAGTCTCTAAACCAATTAGAAGGCTCTAAACCGAAATAGCTCTAAACCGGGGTTTAGGTCTAGGGTTTAGATTAGAGGATAGGAACTTGTGTGTACTAGGAGGGAGCCCTGCCCCTCCTTATATAGGTGGGAGGGCTGGCCGGCCAAGGGGAGGGAGTGGAGTCCCTCCCCAACTCGGCCTTGGAGTGGGGCGCCGGCTTGGGGAGGAGGAATCCCTCCCCAACTCGGCCTCCTCTTTTCCTCCTCTTTCCACTTTCCAAAAACTTGCCGTTTGACTTTCAAACTAGCCGTTTGACTTTTCAAACTAGGATTTGAATAAATCCTTTATTTCGGACAGCGAATACACTTAGTATATGATGCAATCATTCCAACATGCAATGACACATTCATGTACCCCTTCCTCCGAGTCGGACATTCGGAACATTCTAGAACATTCCCGATGAAAACACCGGAACCATTCCCCAACTCCGAAATGGGACTTTCCTTATATGAATCTTATTCTCTGGACCATTCCGGATCTCCTCGTGATATCCCGGATCCCATCCGAGACTCCGAACAACATTCGGTCTCTTTCTCATAATACCATAACTACTCAAACAACGTCGAATCCTTAAGTGTGTCCCTACGGTTCGTGAATTATGCGGACATGATCGAGACACTTCTCGAACAATAACCAATAGAGGAATCTGGAAATTCATATGGCTCCCACATATTTCTCGATTACTGCGTCGAATGAACCACTTACATAAGATACCAATTTCCATTTGTCTCACGATATGTTAATTATCCGAGGTTATGATCGTCGGTATATATGCATACATAGTTCAACCTCGTTACTGATAAGTACTCTTTTCTCGTTCCCGTGATATGTGATCCCTTGTGAGCCAGTCACATGCTTGCAAGCTAATTGGATGACATTTCACCGAGAGGGCCCAGAGTATATCTATCCGTCATATGGATGGACAAATCCCACTCTTGATCCATGTGTTTCAACCAATACTTTCCGAACACTCAATGCCACCTTTATAGCCACCCTGTTACGGTGTGGTGTTTGATGACATCAAAGCATCCATCCGGTAAAGGTGATATGCATGATCTCATGGTCGAAGGAATTAGGTTACTATGTATCAGAAAGCATATAGCAATTGAACTATTGAAATGACTTGATCTTTATGCTACGCTTATCTATAGGAGTATGTCCATCACATCATTCTCCTAATGATATGACCCTGTTGTTAATAACATCTCTATGTTCATGATCAGGAAACAATGATCATATATTAACCAACAAGCTAGTTTAACAAGAGGCTTTACTAGGGACTCTTTTATGTTTACAAATCACACAAGTATTAATGTTTCCTGTTAATACAATTATAGCATGAATGTAAACATTTATCATAAGTATGAAGATATGATAATAACCTACTTTATTATTGCCTCTTGGGCATATCTCCAACAGTCTCCCACTTGCACTAGAGTCAATAATCTAGTTTCAAACCTTTGTGTATTCAACACCTATGGCTTTACGGTGTTGTATGTACACGATTGCTAGTGGTCAACTGATCTCCGGATCTGACACTTCCAGGTCCGTGTGTAATTGCATGTCTTTGCGTCTCTACGCATCACTCATTCTCTAATGAGATGGCTTTGTATGATTTGGTCTTTCGGTGTGACCTTTAGTTCTTTGGGGTTAAAACATGTTGATAATATTGTCGCACAATATATCTTCATAGTATTATCCCACTGTGAACTACACCTAGTTTGATAACAAACTACTTGACACAAATGCCCTCTTTTGCTGCTATAATAGCAGTCATATACTTAGCCTTTTGTTGTAGTATCTGTCACAATGTCTTAACTTTGGAACTCATCCAAATCCATTATGGAACTTACTTTCCATTATATTGTGCCACCCTTAGTTTAGATTGAGATAAAACTTAATTTGTACTCTGTGACAAAACTAGTATCAATGTAGTACTTTTACAATGAACTAACCATCTATTCGTCACTTCTACAAATAATATACTCTTAGTTCTTCCAAAAGATCATAAGAATATCCTTACTATCGTCCAATGATCATCTTATGAATCATTCTGGTATATGCTCATAACATTTAGAGCATAGGACATATCTGGATTTGTACATATCACAGTATGATTGATATAAATACTCTTTGTGATTTCATACATCAAGTATCAATCTATACTTGAATCTTTGTTTCACTTACCAAGTGCAAATACACTTGAATATATCATCAACATTGAACTCTTTCAATCCTTTCTGTGCAACAAGAACCTTTCTTGTAGTTTCTATATTGAATTCATTCAATATCTTGTCTATGTATACGGCACAACCATATTAGCGTCTATTGATGCCAAATATTTGGGTTTTGCCTAAGTCTTTCATCGGGATGAAATTCTTAATATGTGTTAATAAAAGATACATTATTTCCAATCAACAATATGTCTTCCACATAATGTATTAGAAACATGTCTTAGCGCTCCCACTTAATTTCTTGCAAATGCAAGCATCTTCATTGTCTCCGATGAAATTAAACTCTTTTAACAGTTTCATCATAGTGAAGATTCCAACTCCGCTATGCTTACTTCAACCATTGAAGTTTGCATATGCATTTAGCATCCTTTGAATTAACAAAACCCTTTGGACCGTGTCATGCACACGTCCTAGGTAACCATTCTATTAGAAGAACTTGTTTTGTTTATTCTACTACCACATAACAAATTATATGTAGTGGTTGCTACATTAATCCGTCTAGACTAAAAATCGCTATGAAAGATCAAATCTTGTCATATACAACCTTTGAACATTGTTGTGAACTCTTTCCCAACATGTCGACTATTTCATAGATGTGAAACATCCATGTCTACTTCTTTATAGATCCAAACACAACCGCAAGGTCTTACACCTTTTCGAGGGTCCTTCAAGTTCAAAACTTGATTTCGTGTATGGAACTATCACGGATTATATGGCTTCAAGCCATTTGACGGAGTCCGGGCCCATCATCGCTTCTTTGCATGTAGTAGGTTCATTATTCTCAAATAATGATTCAACCCTCAAATCTTGGTATTTGATTGTTCATCCGACCTACTTGTTTCAATAGAAACTTAGACCTCCGTGACCACAACCTTTGAGGCACGTGAGCCATGAGCATTGTTGTTGCCTCAACACTTTTCGGTGCTGCTAACTTTGCTCATATAGCTAAGGTTCTTTTAACCTTATCAAAGTTCTATTGTCCTCCCACTTAACTTTTCACGAAAAATTCCTTCTCAAAGAAACTTGACGTTCTAAGCGACAAACACTTTTGTCTCCGGTGTTTATGGAGGAATACTTAACAGTAATACAAAGATAGGTTTATCCGACTTTGGTTGCAAACATCTTTCTTATGCATAGCATACCAATGTTTAAGAAAGGACTACTTGGATTTTATCCCAAACCATAACCTTATATGGTGTCATTTCAGCGGATTATGATGGAGCTCTTTTAGTGGAAAAGCGGTAGTCTCTAAAGCTTTTAATCTTTAAAATATAATAGCAGTTTTATGAATTATACCTTCGATCTTACCATGTCAAACAAGGTTCAATTACATATCTCGAACGCTCCATACTCTTATGGTGTTTCGGGAAATGCAAATCCACGGACCGATTCCTTAAATCTTAGGTATTATGCTAAACTTGTAACTTAAATATCTTCCTTTATGATCTTATCATAAACTATTTATATTCTTGTTACAATGATTTTGCACTTCATCTTGAAAATCTGTTGAACTTTTCAAATAATTCACACTACATCCTTATTAAGTAAATATTCACATATTCACTCAAATTTATAGAGAAAGCATATGAAGTTTAAATCCATCGCTATTTACTACAAATAATGGAGTTCGTACAACAATATGCACAAGTTCCAATAAGCTAGTCATTCATTCCTTTTGGCCTATGAACGAAGTTTTAATTATCTCTAGGAAAGTTTCACAAACGTCATTTGATCAAAATCAAAAGACTCCAAAATTCCATCCACATGGAGTTTCTTCATGTTTTCTTTCCAATATAATTTAAGCGATGTCACTTCCTAAGTGATCTTTCAATCAATTTGTCTTTCGACAATTTTAGCACTAGTTTTATGGATGTGATTTATCCAACGAGATTTGTGAATCATCCATCTTTTATGGATTACGGCAATTATTTGAACAACCCTTTTGTTCTCATAATACCTGATAAAACAAATCCTGAAGGCAAGCTTTGATGTTTAACGAGCAACACAATAACCCTTTATTTGTTTTCGATGAACATCATCACATATTCTTTTGCTAGTTACTTAGGCCATTGTAGTTCATGAATTGTGTTGTTTCGTATGACGATTCACACCAACAAATTCAGTATCAAATACTTAAGAACCACATTGTTTAATAAGCAAAGAATATAGCCATAACACGTATATCATCTATATACTTAAACTGAACAATTCTAGTCTTTTCTTTTCTGCCATATACTTATGAGATTCTCTTTCAGTATTTCCTTTTCTGTTTGAAAGAATCTATCAACATCAATAGTGGAGTCATACTTATGACACATAGTCCAAAGCGTGTATAGTTAAATACCAATGTCTTTGAACTTGCACTTTGAAGTAGATCACCATTATCAAATATTTGGTGTTCTTTCAAATTCCTTTCTTTAGTAATCTCTTGGTGTAGTAAACATTTTACCTACATCAAATATTCACCCTCATCATGGACTTATCCATGATCTAGCTACTTTAGCTTATAACGGTGAATCGTGAGTATAATGTTGCTCTCCAAAACCTTTTGGAAGATTAGGACAACTAGTGTCTCCAACCTTTTGCAAATTCTCATCAAATATGAGAACATGACTTTTGCCATATTATACTCTATCATGTTGTAACCAAAACTTCATTTCAGATATCACAATATCTTCCACACATCATGGTTTCTGAAACAACTCTTTCAGATCCTAGATAACCTTGATATTAAGACAATCCTTTGAATATCAAGAATCATGGAGACAAACATGATACTCAAACACTAACACTTGGAATTGTCACTCTTGTTTTAATACTAATTATTAAACTTTATGGAGTAACCGGAAATTACTGAAAGTTTGCAATAGGACTTTTAAACTTTAGATTAACACTTCAAAACAATACGATACCAGTTCGTAAAGTAACTAACCAGAATTCTATAGTTCTATCATCTCAATTATAACTAAGCGCAAGGTGGTAAACGGATGCCAATGACTACAACAACTATGCAAATTCACTTTGATTTTAGTTTATGATAAATTGAGTTCTAATTAATAATTAAATTAATCCAGGTGAACTCCCACTCAAAACAACATCCCTCACATTGTTTTAGTGATCACACGAACCAAATCCACCACATCAAAACCGATCATCACGAGAGTTGATGTAGCTTCAATGGCGAACAATCAACATGTTCATCATATCTACTATATGACTCATGCTTTACCTTTCGGTGATCCGTGTTCCTGAGACCATGTCTGTACATGCTAGGCTCGTCAAGATCAAACCTTAGATACCGCATAAGCAAATCTGGCTTGCTTACGTTGTATTCACCCGCGGAATCAAAGACACCCGATCATCACGTGGTGCTTGAGCGACAAGCTTTGGCGGTGCATACTAAGGGTGAACACTTTAGAACTTGAAATTTATGTGCATGAGGGATCATCTTATAATGCTACCGTCGTCTACTAAGCAATACAAGATGCATAAAGGATTAACATCACAGGCAATTCATAATATGTGATATGATATGGCCTTTCTTCTTTGTGCTTTCGATCTCCATCTTCAAGCACGAACATGATCTCCATCATCACCGGCATAGCATCAAGGTCAATGACGCTTCTTCATGGTTGTCGTCCAGCAGCTTCAACTATTACAACTACTTTGAATAGATACGCAGGTCTTAACAAAATTAAAGACAACCATATGGCTCCTGCCGGTTGCCAACTTACAATAAGGAACATTGCATACATCAAATATAATCATAATCATGGCCATATCACATCACTGCACACCCCTGCAAAACAAAGTTAGACGCCTCTACTTTCTTTGCATATTTTACGTGGTTTGGGGCTTTCAATAAGTGTCGTTCTAACCTACGAACAAGAACCACAACATTGATACTAGCATTGTTGATTACCCGTTGTAAATTGGATCTTTACTATGCTAGGAGAAACAGGCACCCATAAAGCCACTTATGCAATACGAAGTTGCATGTCAAACGGAGCAAGTCTCATGAACGATGTCATGTAAGGTTAGCCGGCCGCTTCATCCCAACATACCGCAAGATGCAAAGTACACAAAAGCAATCTACAATAAAGCATCAACGCCCACAATGACCATTGTGTTCTACTCGTCTGTGAGATCTACATATAGACACGGCTCGATACCTTTGTAGGGGTTTCGTAGCATGGAAAACAAAATTTTCTATCGCATACAAACAAACAAGCCAAGATCTATCTACTAGATTGTAACGAGTCGATAGTGGAACTCACCCTCGAAGATTCCAAAGCGGTTAACGAGCAGATTCGTGGGTGATGTAGTCGTACTCTTTCCGATCTCAAGATCGCGTGACGATCCTTCCAGCGCCACGTTCCAGCGCTCCCTTGATCGGTCACACGTTAAGATTTTCGACGAAGACCTTCCTCTCCTTGTTCCAGCGGCGGGAGGTTGTAGCACTCTCCTCGCGATTCCGGCAGACTGTGGCGTGAATGCAGGAAGTAGAGGGAGATCCTGAGGCTTCGCCTTAAGCCGGTGCGAGTATGGTGGAGCTTATGAGAGAGGCTATTAGTGGTCTAGTAATTAGACACACCAATTAGAAGTCTCTAAACCAATTAGAAGGCTCTAAACCGAAATAGCTCTAAACCGGGGTTTAGGTCTAGGGTTTAGATTAGAGGATAGGAACTTGTGTGTACTAGGAGGGAGCCCTGCCCCTCCTTATATAGGTGGGAGGGGGCTGGCGCGCCAGGGGGAGGGAGTGGAGTCCCTCCCCAACTCGGCATTGGAGTGGGGCGCCGGCTTGGGGAGGAGGAATCCCTCCCCAACTCGGTCTCCTCTTTTCCTCCTCTTTCCACTTTCCAAAAACTTGCCGTTTGACTTTCAAACTAGCCGTTTGACTTTTCAAACTAGGATTTGAATAAATCCTTTATTTCGGACAGCGAATACACTTAGTATATGATGCAATCATTCCAACATGCAATGACACATTCATGTACCCCTTCCCCTCCGGAGTACCGGACATTCCGGAACATTCTAGAACATTCCCGATGAAAACACCGGAACCATTCCCCAACTCCGAAATGGGACTTTCCTTATATGAATCTTATTCTCTGGACCATTCCGGATCTCCTCGTGATATCCCGGATCCCATCCGAGACTCCGAACAACATTCGGTCTCTTTCTCATAATACCATAACTACTCAAACAACGTCGAATCCTTAAGTGTGTCTCCCTACGGTTCGTGAATTATGCGGACATGATCGAGACACTTCTCCGAACAATAACCAATAGAGGAATCTGGAAATTCATATGGCTCCCACATATTTCTACGATTACTTTGCGATCGAATGAACCACTTACATACGATACCAATTTCCCTTTGTCTCACGATATGTTACTTATCCGAGGTTATGATCGTCGGTATCTCTGCATACCTAGTTCAACCTCGTTCGATAAGTACTCTTTCTCGTTCCGTGATATGTGATCCCTTGTGAGCCAGTCACATGCTTGCAAGCTAATTGGATGACATTTCACCGAGAGGGCCCAGAGTATATCTATCCGTCATATGGATGGACAAATCCCACTCTTGATCCATGTGTTTCAACCAATACTTTCCGAACACTCAATGCCACCTTTATAGCCACCCTGTTACGGTGTGGTGTTTGATGACATCAAAGCATCCATCCGGTAAAGGTGATATGCATGATCTCATGGTCGAAGGAATTAGGTTACTATGTATCAGAAAGCATATAGCAATTGAACTATTGAAATGACTTGATCTTTATGCTACGCTTATCTATAGGAGTATGTCCATCACATCATTCTCCTAATGATATGACCCTGTTGTTAATAACATCTCTATGTTCATGATCAGGAAACAATGATCATATATTAACCAACAAGCTAGTTTAACAAGAGGCTTTACTAGGGACTCTTTTATGTTTACAAATCACACAAGTATTAATGTTTCCTGTTAATACAATTATAGCATGAATGTAAACATTTATCATAAGTATGAAGATATGATAATAACCTACTTTATTATTGCCTCTTGGGCATATCTCCAACATTCTCCCCTCCCCTGGTTCTTCTACTGTTCCCATCGTTGGATGCTAGATCTTGGTTTATTAGGATTCGCTTGTTTGCATTTCGATTGCTTGATCTTCTTACATCATCTACTCCCCATTTTCCTTTTCTTCCAATAGGTTTCCGGTAGCGACATCTACAGCGATGACGAGTCCATTCACACCAAGGCTCGTCAGGTGCTGAGGAGGCTACGGGCCGGCCAATACGACGCCTTCCTCAGGTGCCCCTACTACAGCTGCCCCTTCCGCAAGGGGATCGCCTACTGCTTGACGAGTCACGCCGGCGGCACCGACTTGAACACCTTACTGAAGCATGCAGAGGCCATGGGCTCCGGCATCCACAAAGGCGGCAAGCGCGAGACCATGAACATCAACGCCTACATCGCTGAACACCGGGCTCTCTGCATTCACCTCCGAAACCTGCAGCGGGTGGCCATCAAAGAGGGTCGCATGCCTCCAATCAGGCCCAAGGCCCCCAAGTCCAAGAAACTAGGCAGCAAGAAGTGGAGGAAGCGCCAGAGGGAGGAGGCGGAGGCGCGGGCGCTTGCAGGATATGCCTGCAGCTGCGGCAGCGGCTACTGCTGCTAAGCTGCTTCTTTCTAGCTATATCATATTTCTGGCTGAATGCATCGAACCTCGTTACTTTCTATCGCTATATCCTATTTAGCTGCACACAACTATATCTACATTTGTTTTGTTTTATGAATGAATGTATTCTGCCTGGTGTGATTTGCTGCTCTAGATTTGCTACCTGATCGGAGGCAAAAAGAGGTCCAAAAGGGAACGAAATATCGAAGTGAGAATCTTCTCTAGATTTGCTACCAATTTGGGCAAAATGAAACATACCCGTTTAGCGAGAGAGGAAAAGGGCACTCTTTCAAACTGTCAGTTAACAAGCTAACATCTTGACAAGCTACAAGACACATACATAAACATAACACAACGAGGGTTAAATTTATTTTACTAGTATCACTTAAGGCGCTAGACATCTTGGAAAGCTAACTGAGTTCCACAAAACAGAAACATAACACTGACAAGTAAAATTTAATTCACCCCTCATCAGACCACTTGAGGCGCTTGCCATTGTTTCTAGGCGATGAACTACGACCATTCCAGGTACTCCACAGCTCACGAACTGCTTTGGCCCACCTGACATCTGACTTGGCTTCCCTATCTTCAGCGTCCTGTGGCACAATTAGCGGTGCATGACAGGACTGATTGTTGCCGCTAGAAGATGCTGCCTCTCTGTTTGCCACTTCAGCTGCAGCCTCTCTGTCAGCTGCTTCTTCAGCTACAAGCTCTCTTTCAGCTGCTTCTGCAGCCTCTCTGTCAGCTGCTTCAGATGCAGCCAATTTCTTTGCATATGCAGCTTCAAACTCAGCTATTCTGCATTTTCTACAAAGGGCTCCCCTAAGCTCGTCTTCCCTCTTGCAAATAGGGCAAAACACGAGGTAACATAGAAAAAATGGATCTTCTTGTACATCTGCTAGGTCACGTAAGCATCTATGGCTGCATACTTCAGGTTTATATCATACAACGACCACTTGTCCCAGAAATCGTGCCTATCCGTAGGGAAATCTTCCTTCATTTTGTCGTATGACTCATTGAGGATTCTAGTTGCGAGTGATGCCATTCCATCCTTCCTCGAGCCCCTAGGATATTGACAAGACTCTGAATATCGATCCAGTTGTGCACAGGAATTATAATTTCCTCTTGATAAAATTTCGAAAAATCAGTTGTTTTATCGATAGTGCATTAAACAATTCCCTTTTCTATAAGGAACTGGCGCAGCGCCGGACATTTCCTATCAGTCCTGAAAGTATGTAGTTTGTCATCACCAAAATTTGTAACTACAAATATTTTGTCAATGCAAGATCATCATCTCAATATAATTTTGAAAAGTTTAGTAAATGCAAGATCAAGACTCTCAACATTGTATTGTCATAATTTATTCGGTTTTGCTATTTCTCGGTCATTGAGCAGGTTGCACATTTCTTTTAACTACGGTTGCACTTTTCTTAGGTGATTGAGACTAAAGAAAATCCCAGTCGATTGAGACATAGGCAAACCCTAATTTATTTGGTCCTAAATAAAATCCAGTAGTTGCAAGATGAGCAAGTGGATAAAGAACAAGAGGAGAAAACCAAAAGCGGTTAGCTACAGAGAGCAGATCTACAAACCGGGAGAGGTGGTAGACGAGGACGTGTTTCCTCATGGCCAGTTGAACGACGACGACTTTAGTCCCTTCATATGGGTTCTCCGGGGTGTACTCGAGGTCCAATCCCACAAACTTTTCCTCGTCTATCCCAAGCCAACCCTCGTACATCCTCAGGACACGCACCACTGTCTCCTCCTTGTTGGTGTAGACAACGTCTATCTTCTTATTGTCATGGGTAGTGAAGCTTGTCTCTAGAGTCCATAGATCTTCCATGGCGGCAAGGAGAAGACGGGAAGAAGATAGATGACAGGAAGAAGAAAGTGGTTTCTACGATGCAGGGGAACGGTGGAACCGTCAATGCGCTTTTAAGGTAGTGGTTAACGATTGGGACGAAAGTCCAAGGAGAGACGCGTGGCGGTGGCCGTTCTAGCTTCTGAGTAAACAAAAAATAATTATAACGCCGATACATGTGCCCTATTTTGTCACGTCAATACATTGGGTAGGGAATGTTGTCCTATCCACTGTGCCAACGCTGCAAGCCTACGTGACAGCCACCCCGCCTAAGCGACAGGAGCGACATAACGAAGAGAACTGACAGGGGCCCAACTTGACGGCCGTTAGCCTGATTTTTTGTATTGAAGCATAAAGTTGAATTCGTGCCGAAAAAGACCCTCTGAGTATTTGCCACACCAATTGTAGTTATCCTGGCTGATTTCAGGGAACTTGGGTACCGCATTGCCTACACCCCAACTTTCAGGCCACAAAATTATATTCTCCGTAGTACAGTGAGGAGGTACCCTCGTCCTAGTGCGAGCTCGAGGACGCCCCACCGTAGTGCGCAGAGTAATCGTAAGAGGGCACATCCTCCTGGTGCTGTCTGTGGAAGCCAAGCAAGTGGAGCTACTCGTCCACCTCCTCCTTGGAGCGCGGCCACGGCCTCCTGTGAACACTGAACAAAGTAGATTGCGGCAAAGGAATCTCCCTTTCATTCCTGTCAGTAAACAACATCCTATATACTAAACTATCCATATCAGAGTCAGCAGTGACGAAGTGATGTGTTTTCATGGCAGCAAGATCATGCCTTTGTGGTGCCAATATAGTATCATTAGGATCCACAGAAATCTCTAACGCAGTAACCATGCGTGAAGTAATAATGCCCCCATAAATAGGTCCCCTAGCTGCTAGGCGCGAGCAACGAGAGAGCCTAGATTGTACCGAGTATCATTATTAATTGCAGCAGCGAGGAAGGCTAAATGATAATTGGAGATATTACTCGTATTCTCCCTACAAAGAATGTTAGTAGCAAGATAATAAGCAAAGTATCTAAGAGCTGGGAGTTGAATGTTTCTTATCTTCCCGCGCTGAGCTACACGGTCATCGTCATTGGTCACACCTTGATAGAGCTCCAGCAAATCAGCGGGTCGCCCTTGGATCTTCTTCACGGTCCCTGTCATGCTTATACCTATAATGCTGCAAAATCTTTCCAATGGCATGGTAAACAACAGATTATAAATTTTGAAAGAAACAGTTGACTGATAAGGGGTGTTAGTGAAAACGAAACTCTCAACGAAAGTTTTGGTGAGCACGGCATATTGCTCACTCTCATCTTCCATATATGAGGTCAAACCGACCCTCTAAACCAATAGTAAGAAATCATCGAGGATCCCTCACTACTAGGAAATTGGCCTTTAGTGGCGCACCTGGAATCATCATCCGTGGCGCACTAGCAGTGCGCCACGGGCCTTGCGCTACGGCTATCTCTTAGTCGTGGCGCACTGCCTAGTGCGCCACGGTTGTGTAGAGACAAGCGTAGCGCACCTGCTAGTGCGCCACAGATGTTTGGGCAGGTGCGCTACCCCTGGGATCTTCTATGGCGCGCTACCAAGTGCGCCACTAAACTTTCATAGTGCGCTTTAGGTGTAGTGCGCCACAGAAGGTAGACCATGTGCGCCACAGATGTATTTTTTGTTTTTTTTTTAATTTCCGAGCCAGATTATATGCAATACAGATTATATACAATATTACAGCAGATATACACACACAGATACAAGATATACAATTATATATATAAATACTCAATATGAAAAACAAGATTGAAACAAATACATATAGATAAGTCTCATACATGAATACATAGTCTAAGTTAATTACATTGTTTCGATCATGTTACAAAGTAGTAGTTGGTGACATGCGAATACATGTGTCGATCGAACAATTTAGAGCTCGGAAGCTCGCCTAGACATCTAAACTAGCTAGCTACACACAAACGCGGGATAAATAACGAAAGAAGATAAGCATGATCACCGCCGCGACGAAGGTGTAGGTCTTCATCCGGTTCCTTGTCCTAACTCCCGCTAGATAGCGCGTGTATCTAGCTTCCGCCTCTGCCATAGTGTTGTACCCTTTGTAGCTATTGCCGCTGAAACGGTGCACCTGTCTCCGGCAGTCTTCCCAATCATCGTAAACTCCGGGAACCCGTCCCTTGTACACGACGTACCACGTCATCTATAAGTTGACAATAATAATTAACCGATGATTGAAAAAAAACATATATAATTAAAGTCGCATATGAATATACACTTATAGAAAGTACTCCTAAATCAAAAAGACCAAACTCAAAAAGCATGCCTCATATATAACTAGGTTGTTCGACACAAGAATATGCTACGATGGAACTGTTCGCCAAGTAGGATGCACAACACCTGGACCTGTGCGTAGCACAAGGCGAACAATCTCATCGTAGCACATTCACATATAGTGTGCCACGACATTTCAATCATTGGCATTATTCTCGAAAAAGACCAAAGTAACTCAAAAAGCATGCCTCATATATATACATAGGTCGTTCGACACAGGAATATGCTACGATGGAACGGTACACCAAGTAGGATGCACAACACCTGGACTTGTGCATAGCACAAGGCGTACAATCCCATCGTAGCACATTCATATATATAGTGTGCCACGACATTTCAATCATCGGCATTATTCTCGAAAAAGACCAAAGTAACTCAAAAAGCATGCCTCATATATATACATAGGTCGTTCGACACAGGAATATGCTACGATGGAACCGTACGCCAAGTAGGATGCACAACACCTGGACTTGTGCATAGCACAAGGCGTACAATCCCATCGTAGCACATTCACATATAGAGTGTGCCACGACATTTCAATCATCGGCATTATTCTCGAAAAAGACCAAAGTAGCTCGAAAAGAATGCCTCATATATAACTAGCTAGGTCGTTGGACACAGGAATATGCTATGACGGAACAGTTAGCCAAGTAGGATGCACAATTCCTAGACTTGTGCATATCACAAGGCTAACTATCCCGTCATAGCATATTCACATATATATTGTGCCATGACATTTCAATCATCGGTATATTCTCGAAAAAGACAAAAATAACTCGAAAAGAATGCCTCATATATATACATAGGTCGTTGGACACAGGAATATGCTACGATGGAACGGTGAGCCAAGTAGGATGCACAAGACCTGGACTTGTGCATATCACAAGGCTCACAGTCCCATCGTAGCACATTCACATATATAGTGTGCCACAACTTTCAATCATCGGCATTATTCTCGAAAAAAGAGTAAGGAAAAAAAGAAGAACCAAATTGAGCAAAGGACCAAAGAGTAAGCAAAAAACCAAGCATTGATTGATATATAATAATAATAAGCAAAATAAGTTCACTTGTCGTCCACACACACACAAAGGTCATCTATAGTTTGTAACTACAACTAGGCCAACATCAAGCCTTCTGGCTCGGCTTAGGGAACGGGAGGACGCCCTGTCTCGTCATGAACTTCCTATAGTCACCCTGCATCTCTAGGCGATCTTCTATGTCACGGTTATTCGGGATATTTCCTCCGTAGAAGATCCCCAAGTCATGACATCACGAAGATGATTACCCCAAGCTGCCGGATGCGATACATCTCTTGTCTAATATCCGAATCATTGATCTTGGCCTTTGCTTCGCCCATTGCTTGAGATGATCCGCAGCGTAGAATTCTCGGTCAAGTAGGAACGCCTCATGTGATGGAGTGCGTAGTAGGCTTCCTTCTTCAAGTTTTCCTGCTTCACGTGAGGAACTCCGTTCGTGGTTGAAGACGTGCTGCGAACTTGACCTTCTTACGCACGAAGCTGGTGCCTTCCGTCGAGGCAAAGCCAGTGAGAGCATCATCCAGAATTTCCTTGATCTTGTCGTAGTTTTTCTTCTTTTCTAGACTCCACGAGTCGAAATACATGGCGTGGGAATGCTTCGGCGATAAGGAGATGAGCGTGCAGTGTTCATCTCTGCGCAAAAAATTCAAATGGAATGTGTTGGAAAAAGAATGATGATGATCTAATAAAGCCAATCGACGGTGGCGAGTGAATAACGACTTACTCGGGAAAGTAAGGCACGAGAATGTATTCCTTTGTCTTGTTCGCCACGAGGATTCTTTTTAGGTACGAGGCCACGATACGTTGTTCGGCGAGGGAACCCAAGCAGCCGTCACGCATGTAGTAGGGGTCCACTATAGTGATGCCCGGTGTCTTCTCTCTAATGATCTGCGTGGCCAGGCTGAGAGAAAACAGACGGACCATGGTATAGTGCAGCGGGTATAGGTGGAACATATTGAAGATGTCCTCGAACCGCAGGAAGAACAGATCCACGGGGGCAGTGTCGACGAAGCCCAAGCCTGGTGGCACCTTAACCACGAATACCGGGTGCGAGGGATCTTTCTCCGATAGAAGGCGTCTCTCTATCGTCAGCACGCTGTCATGCACACTCTGCAGTTTCGAACTGGCGAGCTTCCGCAAATTCTTAGGTAGCATGGGCTCACCCGCCACATGAATCCTCCACATAATATCCTCGGGTCTTGGTGGCCCGTCCCAAAACCTGATCGGATTCGCAGTTGTTGACGCCACCGGCTGGCTCGAGCTGCTAGATTTTCTTTTCTTGCCCTTTTTTCCTTTTGGAGAGCGGGCAGGCACATAATGAGCACTGGCCGCCCTATGTAGTGTGTCAGGGCTTAGAATAAAGGGCCGCTTGGTTGTATCAGCTGGCTCTGTAAAGGCGCAAGCTGGAGGCGTCTCCTGAGAACCAAACAGACGCTTGGTGATAGTGGCTTTCTCTGTGGGGCCACCAGCTAGGTCTTCTTCATTGCCAAACTGAGTGCTGAAGAAGTGATCATTCCAGTCTTTGTCGTCCTCGGCCGGATCCTGCGCCATGTGCATATCATCAACATGATCATCCGACCCACCGCGTGGAGGTGACGGCGAGGGCGGTAAGGGGGCCTTTCCACCGCTTGTCGCTAGAACGACAGGCGGTGCTGTTGTCTGTGGCGTGATGGCCCCCGCCGTCCCCACACGGATCATGCTCTTTGGCCATAGCAAGAATAAGCCGAAGCAACTTCTGAGGACAGACGGCTCTTCTTCATCCGCTCCTGGGGTTGAATGGGAGGTTCCAGGTCGTCGCAGCCCCTTAGCACCCAACTAATTTTAACCCTGTGCATGCTATCTGGCATCGGCTTTGAGTGGAACGTGCGCTGCAAGGGTTGAACGATGGTACCCTTGGCAACATCCCTCAGCTCGTTGTTCACGTAGCATGAGAGAGTGCAAGGAACATCCGTCTGCGGAAAACATGTACGGCGTCGTAAGAGCGAGATGCCATAAGAGTAATAGATGGCATGAAAGGCGGTAATTAAAGCAATTTGTTTACCGTGATGGTGTCGAGATTGGCTAATGTCGATGCACCGCATACGGTGACGGGCATGCAAGAGACAGAAGGGCTGCTTGATGGCGCGGTGCTGGCCGCCGGTGTATTCTCCCTATCGACGGGTGCTTGGAGCTCCGGTGCCGCCGCGACGATGGCAGGGGGGGCACCAACATGTACTCGGCGCCCTGATGATGACGGAGTCACCAACACTTGCGGCGCCGCGGTGCTAGTGGCGAGTCACGAACACGTAGTTCGCGGATTAAATCGGCCAAAGCTGTTCGAAAGTGGTCACTGACCATGCTTGGAATCGGGCACGGCCCTACTCGACCACCCGCACTCCAGTTCGCTATTGACTCCACCAAGGTAGGCAGGAAGGACGTGAGGGTGATTTCCACGTTGTCTTGGACGATCTGCGGGATCCGCGCCACTTGTGCCTTAAGTTCTTGAACCTCTCGGTTTTCCTCCTCGCTCCTTCCCAACGGTGCCACATGCGTCCTCGGCGGTGGACCAAAATGATCCACCCAATTCTTACCCCGAGGCGGCAGACGGCCCGATTTACGGCAGCTTCTTCAGAATCGGCTCTATTTTCTTGGCGGTTCATCGCCATACATTAAAGGTTATCCCACCGGTGGCCCGTCGACCCACGAGGATGAGGAACCACAGGATCCATGACTAGCAACAATTTCTCCTCCTGCGGAAGAAGTAATGTGGAATCATTTAGATCATCGATTAGATTGCAATCGTGTTGATCCGCGGTAATTAGATTATACTTACCACAATTTCCTCGAATTCCTTCACCGCAGGATCCGCGGTGAGTTGTTTGGTTTTTGGGTCCACATGGTAACGGGCTCGATGAAGTTTCGAACCTGCCGGGTTCGAATTTAGCAAAGGGTTTTCTATCCCTTGGATATATACTCTTCGTCCTCCTTATTCCATTTGGCCTCCATGTTCTGTTTCCACCAGATCCGAGATGGTGATGACCTATATTCGCCGCTGCGGCGCCTTTCCCGATTACTATTGGCGGGCTCTTTGATTCACACCTCTCCTTGAACTCCGGAACTGATCTTCGGTGATCTGGGTCAATCTTCTGAATCTCCTCGAGACTTTTGCCTTCTTTATAGATCTTCTTCTTTATCCGGTTCTCCAAATGGCCAGGCGGTGCTCATCTTTGTGAGGGCGGTTGTTTACTTCGTTCCCATGATAATTTGTGTTCGATACTTAGCGGGAACTTGTATCTTGCGTGAGCTTCTCGAAGAGGAGTGTGCAAGTGGCCATTATCTTTATGCGGAGATTCTCGGTGTTGATCGAGATGGTTGTCCGGTGATGATCGCCACTTGCCCACCGTACCCTTTGACGACAAGGCGGGCTCCAAAGGAACCTGATGGGCTCACTTGGTAATTTCCTCCCGACCGTGCCGACCATGTTGGCGGCGGTCCTTGACTTCTTCTTCTTCTTCTTAGGAGGTTGCTACCACTCCTCGTGCCCTCGCCGCCATCGGTGGTTTCATCGTCCGCCGTTCCTTCTTCCTCCGTCTTCCATCTCATCATCCTCGCTCTCACAGGGATGGTATTCTTCATCGCCTTCTAGGCCTGGGCCGCCTCGAGAATGGCAATTGTTTATTCGAGGTCTGAGTTCTCCTTTAGCTGATGCGCTTAGAACATCCAACCGTCGTTGTCACACATCTTTGCACTAATAAAAAATTGGTTAAATGCGGAAAAATCCGGCATGACCTTTGCTAATTTTCTTAAACTGAGTGCCCGATTTACGCGAAACGGAAGTTAATCAACATTCCGGCAAAATCGGGACTCATTTCATACAAGAACCTTCATACGACATAATAAAGTGCCTCATACAAGCACAATCACAATTTCAAGTGCTACAATTATATCACCACAGATTATATCACATCATTGATGATAGCAAGCAAATACATGCAGATTATAGCTTTGTCATTATATGACAACAAGCAAATACAAGTTTATATGACAAAAGTAACTTATATGACAACAAATAACTTATATGACATCAAATATGACAAATATGGTCGATTATATGACAAGTTTTCACCATGTATTTTCAAACCAGGAGCATTTTAAACCAGGAGCATTTTAGATCAGCACTAGCAAATATGGTCAGATTATCAGGAGAAGGAGTAGCTGGTCATATACAAGTATTAGGAGAAGGAGGCATCATCAACAAGAAATAGTAGATCCAGTATTAAGCCAGGAAGGATCAGTAGCTCAAGTATAAAAACTAGGATAGCAAGCTAATCAATTCAAAACACATCCACAACACATTTCAGCAACTTGTGCAATACTAGGTAAATATCCATTCCTATGATCAATCATAGCATCTGTTCTATTATGAAAAGATTTTTTAAAAGGGGAAGCTCTCAGTCTTGCATAGAAATTCTATGCAAGGCTCATCATAGAGCTTTGGAGCACTCAAGCATCTTCTTATTTAAATCTTGTGCCTCGCCTTTGCATCATAGGCTGGAACTAGTTACACATAAATCATCAAGAACAAATGACCTTTGACCAGTTACATTAGTCAAAGTAGTAGAAGATCATATTCACTATGGTCATGCTGTTGTGCACCCGTTAATAAGGTTCCACAGTAGCAATCTGATAACTAATAAGGCCACTATAATTTAAGCTCATCTGCAAGCAAGTACAAATATCACATAAATCATCTTCCTAGACAAATAGTTTAGGAATCATTGATAAGGTCACCTTATTTACATAAGATAATATGTGCTTATAGCCTCAGTCTATGCATCCTTGGCCTGGGAAATATTTCCAGTCAGTAATAACACAACAGTAAGCCATGCTACCCAGCTGGTGCTGTGCACACTCTAGGTAGAGGCACCACAACAACAACGATGCATTAGATCTCACTAGAGCGGACACTATACCCATTTCATTATGCAGCAGAGATCAATTAAATGAATCTAATCATCTTCCTAGACAAATAGTTTAGGAATCATTGATAAGGTCACCTTATTTACATAAGATAATATGTGCTTATAGCCTTAGTCTATGCATCCTTGGCCTGGGAAATATTTCCAGTCAGCTGTAACACAACAGTAAGCCATGCTACCCAGCTGGTGCTGTGCACACTCTAGGTAGAGGCACCACAACAACAACCAGTGCATTAGATCTCACTAGAGCCAGACACTATACCCATTTCATTATGCAGCAGAGATCAATTAAATGAATCTAATCATCTTCCTAGACAAATAGTTTAGGAATCATTGATAAGGTCACCTTATTTACATAAGATAATATGTGCTTATAGCCTCAGTCTATGCATCCTTGGCCTGGGAAATATTTCCAGTCAGCTGTAACACAACAGTAAGCCATGCTACCCAGCTGGTGCTGTGCACACTCTAGGTAGAGGCACCACAACAACAACCAGTGCATTAGATCTCACTAGAGCCAGACACTATACCCATTTCATTATGCAGCAGAGATCAATTAAATGAATCTAATCATCTTCCTAGCCACCAATCTAGAAATCATTTCATCTCTACAATCATTCTACCTAGCTTATGATCAGCTAAGGATAACCACCTTAGTATGTCTTTGACTCAAGATAAAACCTCAGCCTTTGCACCATTTGCTAGCCAAGTAAGTGAGCAAGATATGTTTTTGATCAATTTATGAGAGTAGGGTTGCTGTAGTAATACACATTTGATAGACAACAATTAAATGCATCCAGAATCTATTTGTAAGTCACACAAGTACATCACAGCCAATAGAAAATCCTTAATAAAACATATACACCATGCTGGACCATAGCCCATGTATTTGGGTGATCAAGTGATTTGTAAGAAACATCCCCTACACATAAATAGAAGTAAATCATAGAAAGTTGGCATGCCTATAATTATCTGGACTAGTACATGCCTATAATTATCTGGACCATGAACCCTAACTTCCTTCTAGTTCATACTCCTAGTCTCTGGTAATGGTAACAGAGATGAACCAGAACCATGAACCATGAACCCTAACTGCTGGAGACAGGGGGAGAGAGAGGGACAGAGGGAGAGAGGGAGAGACAGGGAGGGCGACTGGGCGTGTCCGAGGCCACCATACAGAGGGAGAGAGAGGGACAGAGGGAGAGAGAGGGAGAGACAGGGGAGGGGCGACTCCGGTGTGTCCGAGGAAACCATACAGAGGGAGAGAGGGATGGAGGGAGAGAGAGGGAGAGACAGGGGAGGGGCGACGCTCACCTCTGACGGGCGGACGACGGCGGGCGGACGACGGTGGCCTCCACCTCCTCGAGCGGCGCGAGATCCTCCTCCTCCACAAGCGGCGCGAGATCCTCCTCCTCCTCCACAAGCGGCGCGAGATCCTCCTCCTCCTCGAGAGCGCAGCGCGGCGGTGGCGGATCGACAGCACAGGGCGGCGGTGGCGGATCGAGAGCGCAGTGTGGCGGTGGCGGTGTCTGTGAGATGCGGGGATGAGAGAGGCGGGTCGACGTGGCACGCGCGGTTGACTAGTCCAACCCACATAGGCGTAGCGCACCCTGGCCAAGTGCGCTACGGCGCTACGCCTATGTGGGTTGGACTACCAAATAACAGGGCGGCCACCCCACTAGTTAACACTAGTACTCTCTTATCCCACTGGTTCTGCCCCTTAGCTCTATTCTAAACTATGAGCACCTGTGTTGAATCCTGGTGCTCCACTTTTTTATTTTTATTTTAAAAATACTTTTAAATGTTCCAAAAAATGCCCATAAGTGGTGATATATGCCATACAAGTTTTGTTTTGTTTTTAAAATACTTTTAAATATTCCAAAAATGCCCAAAAGTGGTGATATATGTCATAAAAGTGGTGATTCAAAGTATAACTAAATTTCATAATAATTTGTCCATTAATATTACAATCTTTTTCGACCACGCGTTTTACAATATTTTTTGAGCTAGCGTTTTACAATCTTTTTCCCTTCTTTGTCGCGGTTAAATAATTTAGCCCCGGCACTTTAATGTTTCTTCTTTCGAACGGGCTACCTTTTTTGGGTAGGGTTGTCCTTTTTCTTCTTGTGATATATGTTGCTGCATCGTAGTCATCGTCATCTTCAATCTTTGGATCGCCGTACTGGTCGAAGTCTTGCTCATTGGCGACTCCATCCATTCCGATGATGTTTCTTTTTCCTCTCCTCACGACAACACGGCTAGGCTTTGTCGGGTCGATAATGAAAAAACATTGGTCCACTTTGGTAGCCAGTACCCACGGTTCATTTTTCGCGGCCACGTTTGCACCGGCGGCCTTGGATTTGGCTGCTTCGGGTATAGCCATGGTTGTGAAATACCGGTCTTCTCTTTCGACGCTCTTTGCCCATCTGACACGGAACATCGGCACCTTTTCTCCACGATGGTCGAGCTCCGGATCTCCTCGATTCTTAGTAGAATCTTTCCTTCACGTTGTCATCGGTGTAGAATTCGACGTTACGCTGAGTTCGATAATCACACTTGTTGTCCTTTTCCTCCGTGTAGAATGTGTAGCCGTTGATATCATACGCCTGATAGGTCACCAGGTTTTGCATCGGTCCCTGCGACAAGGTGAATATGATCTTTTCCGTGTCAGAAGAATGCGAGCGCGGGGGATTATCAAGGAGCGTCTGCCTAAACCAACGCATGAAATCTAAGTTGTGCTCTTTGATTATTTCTCCCTGCGTCCTCTGTATGCCCCGGTCACTGTACTTCTTCTCGATTAACCTTTTGTGCTTCTGTACCCAAGGATCGACCAGTTCTAAATGCTGTAGCGCGACGAGGTTTGCTCGATCAAAGTCTGCGCGTTGAAAATCGAAGTCTGCATGCAGTATGCGACGACCCTCTCGGTGACCAGATCCGTCGAGCTTGCCAAGGTGTCTGTTGACGGGAAGACCGACAGGGTTCTCGATGTCTAGATAATTCGTGCAGAAAGAGATGCACTCTTCGGCCAGAAATCCCTTGGCTATGCTTCCATCTGGACGGGACCTGTTGCGAACGTATCCTTTGATGTGTCCGTTCATCCTTTCGAACGCCATCATGCTGCGGAGGAACATCGGCCCGAGTTGTACGATGTCCTCCACGACATGGACCAGCAGATGCACCATAATGTCGAAGAATGCGGGTGGGAAGTAGACCTCAAGCTCACATAGTATCACCACGATCTCCTCCTGTAGCCTTCCGAGCTGATTCAAGCCAATCGACTTCCTAGAGATGACGTCGAAAAACTTGCATAGGCCAAATAACGTTTCACGGACGTGCTCGTCCATTATCCCTCTAAGTGCGACCAGAAGTACCTGCGTCATTAGCACGGCACAGTCGTGAGACTTCATGCCACTGAACCTCTGCTTCGCCTCGTCTAGGTATCTGCTTATCTTGCCCGCGTAGCCGTAAGGAAATTTGACTCCTAGAAGGCACTTGAAAAACTGTTTGATCTCATCCTGGCTTGGAGTGAAGCAAGAAGGAGGGAAGTAATATTCGTTCTTCTTGAACTTTTTACCCTTCCGACGACCTTGTGTCGTCTCCGACTCATGATCATCGTCATCTTCCTGATCATCAGGAGTAGTGCGTCCTCCGTGAAGCTCCTTCCGGATACCCAAGCATATCAGGTCGTGCCTTGCTTTCGGACCATCTTTCGTCCTATCTGCCATCGCATGAGCTTCGCTTCCTTAGGGTCCGCGAAATAGCGCTTCAGACGAGGAGTGATAGGAAAGTACCATACCACTTTTCGAGGTGCTTTCTTCCCTTTCTTGTATCAACTCACGCCGCACACTGGACATGTGGTTTTCTCCGTGTCCTCGCCCCGATAAATGATGCAATCGTTGATGCATACGTGATATCTAACGTGCGGTAGATCGAGAGGACAGACGATTTTCTTGGCATCCTCGATGCTAGTTGGACATGTGTTCCCCTCCGGGAGACGATCGTGCCAGAATGCCATCATATCGTCGAAGCTTGCGTCGCTCAATTTGTGCTTTGCCTTCATCTCCATAGCCTTGAGCGTTACATTCAACCGGGTATCATCGGGCCTGCATCCTTCATACAATGGAGTAACCGCGTCTTTCTCAAGTTGCGCAAGCTTGGCTTTCTCTCTAGCGGCAGCCCTGGCGTTAAAGAAGCAGCTCTTGCACATAAGGGTCCCGCACTACCGACGTTGTTCCATCGTAAATGCGCTCCTCCGGCATCTAGATCATGATCATCCCGGTCTGCTTCCGCACCTTCACCATCTCCAGGATACTCTTCATCATCTCGCCCGTTCTCGCCGTGATGATGATCATCGTCATGTTGGCCACCTTCTTCACCGTCTCCATCATCTACGTCATCGCTTATCCAACGAGTGTATCCATCCATGAAACCATGGCGGAGCAGGTGCGCCTGCAGATTCCCGGAATCTGGGTCGATCACCCAGTTGAGTTTGCATCTTCTGCACGGACATCTTATATCTGTCTTGTTATTTTGTATCATGTCGGCCGTCGCACATTTCAAAAATCTAGCCACAATGCCTTCACTCATTATGCGGACCATTTTTGCCTGCACGATGTACACGGTACAATTTTGAAGTCTATTAGAACCACATAATGAATGCATGTATGCAATGGTCGATAGAAAATTTCGGCATGACCTATCCTAAAATTAGGACCTTTGCGAAATGCCAAAGTCTTGCCAAAATGGAAATGAATCAACATTTTGGCAAAACAAATGGCAACTTGTTCACATACAAACACAAGAGAGAGAGAGAGACCGATCCATACACACATGAACATATCATTATCCTCTCCATACACACATGCATGAGCATCATCGATACTCTCCATATACACACACATATGACCATCGATCCTTTCCACATACACACATCATGAGCATCGATCATCTACATACATATGAGCACAGCATCATCCATATACACATGAACACATCCTTACATGGACAACTTACCGATCGCGAGAAAGATGGAAAGGAGAGGTGCGCGCGTCGACCGGAGAAGGATAGATGAGAGACCGGAGACCTCCTCTATTACTTATGTAACATCCAAAGCAAGTTTTACATGCTAAAAATGGTGAATGTGTGGAGAAATTGAGGTGGGAAGGAGAAGATCCTGACTAGATCTAAGGAGGAAGAAGAAGGGGAAAGTGAAGTGTGGGGTGCATGGTGGATGTGGTCACACAATGTGCTGTCCTAAAGAAATCGACACATCCGTGGCGCACACGGCCCTAGTGCGCCACAGGGAGTACAAACATCTGTGGCGCACTATGCCATGTGCGCCACGGATGCTCCTACTCCCTGTGGCGCACTAGGACGAGTGCGCCACAGAAGTTTGTGTCCGTTTTAGAGCAGAGGGGGGCATGCGCTTAGGCGTAGCGCACCAGCCCCATGTGCGCCACAGATGACCCTAACAACCGTGGCGCACATGACTATAGTGCGCTACAGATGTTTGGCGTGCGGCCAACAGGGCCCTGGCCCACACACATATGTGGCGCACTATAGTCATGTGCGCCACAGTTGTTCTAGTTATTAATAGGGCACTGCCCATAGGTGAGCCACGCCTGTTTTAGCCGTGGGGCACTTCAACCATATGAGCCACGGATGTGCTGATTACCTATAGCCGTTTTCCTAGTAGTGCCTGCAGCTTGCAAGAAGGTATAACACGGAAAAGTAGATGGGTGAGCATCCCTCTCATCTCCGTCATTGCCAAAGCATGGTGCAATGAGATCTTCATTGTATGAAGGCCGAAACTGAGAGGCTGATCTTGACGGCCTTGACCTCCTAGGTGTGTCCCTCTCAAATATTTCTCCAAAGGTGTGGTTATTCATCTTTGGTATTTTGAAATTTAAACATCCATTACACAAGTGATTGCAAAGTGAATATATAATAAAGGGCACTACTCATAGGGACTTGTAAGAGGCGTAAACATGCATCAAAACAATATCTCTAAGCATTGAAAAAGCTTACAACCTCTCATAACCTGTCACCTACATCAGCAAAATACTCAAGATATAAACCACTAAACACAAATCTACTTGGACAAGCGGAAGAGTCACATACCGGAGAACAAATGCTCCAAATTTCAGCAGCAAAGATGGGCTGAGCAAGGATATCAAAAAATCGTGGACAAGAACAACAAGAACGCGATTTCGAGCAATTAACTGATGTTTTCTCGGGAGAGAGAAGAAATTGGGAAGTGAGAGAGTGAGTGGAGGGCAGGGGTGGCCCACACCATGGCCAGGCGTGCCCCTGGGCTGGCCGCGCCACCAGGTGGTATGCCTGCCTGGTGGGCCCCCCTGGTACTCTCCAGGCACTTCTCTGCCCCTTTTTTCACGTAAAAAATTAATATGAATTTTCTGGAATTTTTTGAGACACTTTATTTTTGAGCAATTTTCAGGTATAGATGAATGATTTTCTAGCAGAAAAAAGTTTCTGGAATGATGCAATGACAAAACAAAGCTAAATTTCAGAAGTTCTAAGACACTCTAAAATGCAAGCAACTAACAACAGAAAAGTAATCTAAACGGAAGCAAAAACTAAAATGGATAGAATAAAAGTAAACAAAGATAATCATGGTGAAAACATTGTTTCGTTCATTGAAATCCTTTTGTTAACAAGGTTGATCAGGTCCTGTTAAAACAATTTTATATGAAACAAAACTTTCTATTCCACAAATGATTATGTTACCTCAACCTCGATAGCAATGGTCCCAATCATAATAGTTTCATAATTTTCTCTTGGTATGGGACAATATATTTCTCCAACTTGAATGCCCTCAACATGTTCAATTGAATTCAAACCATAAGTCCTATCAATCTTATTGGGGAAATAGACAGTATGCTCCTTGTCATTAACATTGAAAGTCACCTTTCCTTGATTACAATTAATAACAGCTCCTACAGTATTAAGAAAAGGTCTCCCAATAATAATAGACATATTATCATCTTCAGGCATTTCAAGCACAACAAAATCAGTTAATATCAAGCAATTATGAGCCACTTGAACAGGTACATCCTCACATATACCAATAGGAATAGTAGTAGATTTATCATCCATTTGCAAAGATATATCAGTTGGTATCAGTTTTTCCAGTTGAAGTCTCTTATAGATAGAAAAAGGCATAACACTAACTCCATCTCCCAAATCACACAAAGCAGTTCTAACATAACTATTTTTAATAGAGCACAGATAGTTGGAATCCCTGGGTCTCCAAGTTTCTTTGGAACCTTAACATTAAAGGAATAATTAGCAAGCAAAGTAGAAATTTCTTCATTAGGGATCTTCCTTTTATTCGAGACAATATCCTTCATATACTTTGAATAAGGAGGCAATTTAATAGCATCAGTCAAAGGAATTTGCAAGAATAAAGGTTTCATCCACTCACAAAACTTATTATAGTGTTCATCTTCCTTTGACTTGTGTATCTTGTCAGGGAAAGGCATAGGTTTTTGGACCCAAGGCTCTCTTTCACTACCATGTTTCTTAGCAACAAAATCTTCTTTAGTGTATTTAGTATTCTTAGTGTGCCTTTCAGGTTCTTCTTCAACTTTTTCTTTATCAGGAACATCATTTTCTTCATTACCAATTTCAGTTTCAGCATCAGAGACAGATATACTATTAGGATTTGTAGCAGGTTCAGAAGGTTCTACAATAGTTTTATGTTTCTTCTTTCTTTTTCTTAGGAGTAGTACCACTATTTTCAACTCGTTTAGAATCCTTCTCAATTCTTTTAGGATGCCCCTCAGGATATAGAGTATCCTGGGTAGCAACACCACTTCTAGTTCCAATTTCATAAGCATGTTTTTCTTTAGCAGCATTAACTAGCAAGTCTTTTTGCACTTTAATAAGCTGATCAATTTGAGTTTCAACCATTTGAAAATGTATAACAAGCATTTTAACATCATTAGAGGTTCTTTCCACAATATCCTTGAACTCAACAATAGCTCTAGTGTTTCCATCAAATGATTTTGCACCCTTTTATTAAAATTATCTTGCTTAACAATAAAAACATCAAATTCTTCTAAGCATTGATCGGGAGGTTTAGAGTAAGGTATATCACCTTCATCAAAATGTTGGAGAGAGTGTACCTCAATAGTGGATGAGTGGGGAATCGGCTTACATAATTCTTCTATAGGAGGTAAATTCTTGACATTTGCAGCTTTAATTCCCTTCTCCTTAAGACATTTCTTAGCTTCCTTCATCACTTCATCATTTAGTTCAATAACTCCCCTCTTCTTTGATGTTGGAATAGGCACAGGAATAGTTGGTTCAGGTATAGTTGTCTCAGGTATAGATGGTTTAGGAGGAGTCCAGTCTTCATAATTCTTTCTTATTTTAGCCATTAATTCCTCAGCTTCCTTGGGAGTCCTATTCCTGAAAACACAATCAGCACAACTATCCAGGTATATCCTAGATTCTTCAGTTAGTCCATTATAAAATATATCAAGAAGCTCATTCTTAGGTAATGGACATCCAGCCTGTGCATGAATCAAAGCACAAAACCTTTCCCATGATTTAGGCAATATCTCTTTTTCTCCCTGTTTAAAATCAAAAAGTTCCTGCAAAATAGCATGTCTAGCACTAGGAGGAAAATATTTCTGCAGGAAAGTACTAATCAAGCAATCAGGGCTATCAATAGATCCAGGAGGTAAATTATTAAACCAAGTTTTAGCTTCTCCTTTTAGTGAAAAAGGGAAAATTTTAGCAACAAAATAGGTGCACATCTTAATATCATCAGAAAACAGGCCACTCATGGTATTAAGCTCTGTCATTTGTGCTACCGCACTTTCATTCTTAGTCCCACAAAAAGGTTCTTACTCAATAATAGCTATGTAAGATAGATCAAGAGAGAAATCATAATCCTTATCTTTAATGTTTATGGGAGATGCAGCAAACTTAGCATTAGGAGACAATTTGGATTTTAGAGTACGCCTCTCAAGGAGACTCTTAATAGCACTCCTATCATGGGTGTTTTGAGATTCTTTAATAAATTCATTAGTCATCTCTATATAACCGTCTTCGATATCATAGCTCTCTCTAGACTCAGGTGAACTGATAGGTGTAGTAGTGTCTTCATTAGGAGTTTCATTATTTCCAGCTATAGTTCTAGCAATCGTAGCATCTAGGAAAGGACCTAATGAACCACTCTTATCAAGCACAGTAGAAGCAGCATCATAAGTATCAGAAGTTTCAGATTCAGCAGTAGTAGCAGTGTGTGTAGCATGTGTATGTGGTGGTGTAAGGAGCTTACTCATAATAGACGGTGAATCAAGAGCAACAGAGGTGTTCAGAACTGTACCTCTCCTTGTAGTGGATGGTAAAATAGGGACCTTGCCATCACGAGACTTACCCATGATGGATGCATGGCAGCAAACAATAATGATTCCAAATGGACTTGATGAATAAAGCTATGCTCCCCAGCAACGGCGCCATAAAATAGTCTTGATGACCCACAAGTATAGGGGGTGTATCGCAGTATTTTCGAGGGAAGTGAAACCCAATTTATTGATTCGACACAAGGGGAGCTAAAAAATATTTATAAGCCTTAACAACTGAGTTGTGAATTCAGCTGCACCTAGAAACAATCTTGCTCACAGCAGTTTATCAGTAGCAACAGTTTTGTAGTAGCAATAGTAAAGTAATAGAAGTAGTAAAACTAAAGACAGTAGTAACAATTGCAGGAAACAGTAGGAGTAAAGCGTGATAGGCACATGGATGGATGGACGGGCGTTGCATGGACAAGACAATTCATATAGCAATCAGAACATAGGGCATTTGCAGATAAATAATATAAAGCATCCAAGTACTAAATAATCCTAGGCACGTGTTCCATATATAGTCATACGTGCTCGAAATGAGAACTTGCAGAACATCTTTTGTCCTGTCAGCCCGTTTGCAGCGGGGCCTCAAGGGAACTACTGACAATTAAGGTTCTCCTTCTAATAGAGCACCGGAGCAAAGCATTAACAATCTATGAACACATGTGATCCTCACATCAAAGCCATTCCCTCCGGTTATCCCGATTTCTGTCACTTCGGGGCCTTTGGTTCCGGACAACAACGTGTGTATACAACTTGTAAGTAAGACCATAAACAATACTATCATAATGAATCAATAACATGTTCAGATCTGAAATCATGGCACTCGGGCCCTAGTGACAAGCATTAAGCATAACAATTTGCAACAAAGTCAAAAAGCACTAATAAAAGATACTAGGCACCATGCCCTAACAATCCGATGCCATTACATGAACGATATCATCCAATCCCTACCATCCCCATAGCCTACAGCGGGAGATTACTCACTCATAGATGGGGGAAACATGGATGGTCGATGGAGAAGCGATGGTGATGATGATGGTGATGATCTCCTCCAATTCCACGTCCCCAGCAACAGCGTCATAAAATAGTCTTGATGACCCACAAGTATAGGGGGTGTATCGCAGTATTTTAGAGGGAAGTGAAACCCAATTTATTGATTCGACACAAGGGGAGCCAAAGAATATTTATAAGCCTTAACAACTGAGTTGTGAATTCAGCTGCACCTAGAAACAATCTTGCTCACAGCAGTTTATCAGTAGCAACAGTTTTGTAGTAGCAATAGTAAAGTAATAGAAGTAGTAAAACTAAAGACAGTAGTAACAATTGCAGCAAACAGTAGGATTAAAGCGTGATAGGCACATGGATGGATGGACGGGCGTTGCATGGACAAGACAATTCATATAGCAATCAGAACATAGGGCATTTGCAGATAAATAATATAAAGCATCCAAGTACTAAATAATCCTAGGCACGTGTTCCATATATAGTCATACGTGCTCGCAATAAGAACTTGCAGAACATCTTTTGTCCTGTCAGCCCGTTTGCAGCGGGGCCTCAAGGGAACTACTGACAATTAAGGTGCTCCTTTTAATAGATCACCGGAGCAAAGCATTAACACTCTATGAACACATGTGATCCTCACATCAAAGCCATTCCCTCCGGTTATCCCGATTTCTATCACTTCGGGGCCTTTGGTTCCGGACAACAACGTGTGTATACAACTTGTAAGTAAGACCATAAACAATACTATCATAATGAATCAATAACATGTTCAGATCTGAAATCATGGCACTCGGGCCCTAGTGACAAGCATTAAGCATAACAATTTGCAACAAAGTCAAAAAGCACTAATAAAAGATACTAGGCACCATGCCCTAACAATCCGATGCCATTACATGAACGATATCATCCAATCCCTACCATCCCCATAGCCTACAGCGGGGGATTACTCACTCATAGATGGGGGAAACATGGATGGTCGATGGAGAAGCGATGGTGATGATGATGGTGATGATCGCCTCCAATTCCCCGTCCCCAGCAACGGCGCCAAAAAATAGTCTTGATGACCCACAAGTATAGGGGGTGTATCGTAGTATTTTCGAAGGAAGTGAAACCCAATTTATTGATTCGACACAAGGGGAGCCAAAGAATATTTATAAGCCTTAACAACTGAGTTGTCAATTCAGCTGCACCTGGAAACAATCTTGCTCACAGTAGTTTATCAGTAGCAACAGTTTTGTAGTAGCAATAGTAAAGTAATAGCAGTAGTAAAAGTAAAGACAGTAGTAACAATTGCAGCAAACAGTAGGATTAAAGCGCGGTAGGCACATGGATGGATGGACGGGCGTTGCATGGACAAGATAATCCATATAGCAATCAGAACATAGGGCATTTGCAGATAAATAAGATAAAGCATCCAAGTACTAAATAATCCTAGGGATGTGTTCCATATATAGTCATACGTGCTCGCAATGAGAACTTGCACAACATGTTTTGTCCTGCTAGCCCGTTTGCAGCGGGACCTCAAGGGAACTACTTGCAATTAAGGTGCTCCTTTTAATAGAGCACCAGAGAAAAGCATTAACACTCCATGAACACATGTGATCCTCAAATCAAAGCCATTCCCTCCGGTTATCCCGATTTCTTTCACTTCGGGGCCTTTGGTTCCGGAAAACAACGTGTGTATACAACTTGCAGGTAAGACCATAAACAATACTATCATAATGAATTAATAACATGTTCATATCTGAAATCATGGCACTCGGGCCCTAGTGACAAGCATTAAGCATAACAAGTTGCAACAAAGTCAAAAAGCACTAATAAAAGATACTAGGCACCATGCCCTAACAATCCGATGCCATTACATGAACGATCTCATCCAATCACTACCATCCCCATAGCCTACAGCGGGGGATTACTTACTCATAGATGGGGAAACATGGATGGTCGATGGAGAAGCGATGGTGTTGATGATGACGATTATCTCCTCCAATTCCCCGTCTCGGCAAAGTGCCAAAACGGAGTTTCTGGTTCCGAATCACGAAATCTAGTGGTGGCGGCACAACGGAACTCTTTCTGGAAAAACGTCGAACCGCCCTTGGTTTTTAGGTCAAGAGGCAACTTATAGGCGAAGAGGGAGGCCGAGGGGGCAGCCGAGGTGGCCACACCACCCCAGGCGCGTCCTGGCCTGGCTTGCACGGCCAGGTGGTGTGGGACCCTCGTGGCCCTACTCCATCTCGTCTTCTGGCTCTGTGAGTCTTCTGGTGAAATAGGATTTTTGGCATGTTTTCCGAGATTTTTCCTGATAGTTGATTTTCTACACAAAATCTAGACACCAAGGTAATTCTGCTGAAAACAGCGCAAGTCCGTGTTAGTTGTATCCAAATCACAAAAGTGTTCGGGAAAGTAGATACGTTTTGGATGTATCAAATCACGCCTTGCGTAGTGAGCAAAGCGAGTTTCCTGGATCTGGTTGATGTTTTGCCCATACAGACAGGCAAGAGCTTCTTGCATAGCCCTGGCTAGTCCATCTAGCCAGTTATTCTCCTGAACGATGAATTGGATCTTCTCCGAAGTGGGTGCTTCCATCTTGCCTCTGAGATCTGCAATTATCAGCCACGATAGCTCTCCTCCTTGATGATCATTGAGTGGGGCATTAAAGAATTCCGGATGCGGGCGCTCAATATATTCTGCGAGTGCATCGAGAGACTTCTTAAAGATCAGGTGGCCGCCATTGCCTAGCTGGTAGAACTTGCTATACTTTACCTCCATCTATAAGACTTTAGGGTGAGCAAGTTAGTGGGGTGATCAAGTGTGTCAAATTTTATGTAGAATTGCAAGAATTTTTGAGGAACATGATTTTTTTGAAAGAATCTCAAGGATAAGAGTGGGAATAGCTTTTCATAAATACTCACTTCTTTTATTTTGAAAGTAAGTTTTTGTTCAGACGTTCATTCTAACTAGGGTCTCCTATGGTCAACCTGGATCTGATACCAACTTGTCAACACCCAAATTTTTAATCCAAATGCCTGTTATGCCATACATCGCAATCCCATGATTACCATTTTTGTGAGACATAAAAAATTGGTACCACAGTACATCATCCATTACAAACCATAATAAAGGTCTTACAAATAAAGGATCTCCTGATCCAGTCTTAATACAATCAAAGCAGCAGAAAGTAAACGTAGTAGGGGCTCCATCTTCAGGGTCACAGGCAATGCTGATGATGGGAGATGATCCTAGTTATCATAGACCTCCTGCTGTCCATCTTCCTGGTAGTTCTCCTCATAGTCTGGCCACGGGAATAGCCAGGGACAAAGCAATGAGTACTCTTTAAGTACTCGCAAACTATCACTAACAAGTAAGGTATTTCTAGTAGAAATCTTAAGTTCTAGGTTTATTTGCAAAAGGCCAGGTTTATTTCATACTGAGTTAAGAAGTAAAGAAAACTAATTTAATGTTCTACATCACCTAAGTGGGAACTTAGTTTTCATGTTCACAACCCTGTTGTGATCAAGTCAAGGTCATAGTTCAATTCACAAGTCATTTTGAAAACATCTGAGAATGGAACAGTATGGCCACTCCAACTGTCCATGACCGCGGATGCGGCTATTCGAATAGTTTGACACTCTACAGAGGTGGTACACTTTCACCACAAAATTCGATACATCCATCAGGGATAACCCTGAATCATCATACTTAGTATGCGGATAATCAATCCTAACCTTTCAATTACACACTCTAGTATAGGCACCTCCCCTATGAGTTTGGCCTCCCAGTCATGGCCATTTGCCATCCTGGGCACTGCATACGTGGACATTCACACTCACGAGGTAGCCTCAGCTCAACCTCTTTCGGCAAGGGAACCCATACTAAGGCATATAAACTTCTTGTTAAGCCCTACCCAATTCAGGTATTTTGGTTGTACGGTAAAATTGGAATGGTATCGCATCCGAACCCAACCATCAGTTTTTATAAAGGGCTAAGGCTCATGCCTCAACATTTTCACCATCAAATAATTTTGTGTCCATAACACATGTCAAAACATTTCAATAGAATGAATCCTCATTCCAAGTATTCCCATCTATAGTGATCAACTTTTATGCTTAGCACTAGCCACTAAAGTTGAGGGTATTCACTAATGAGGGGTGCTAATCAAGTGTAACTATCCAACTCTAGTTTTATCTCTTTTGAGGAAATCTAAGTATAACTAGTTAGGCCTAGTTTTATACTCTTTATGGTATCTATCCTATTTTTCTAATACTCACAAAGCCTTAACTAAGAGTAAAGAACTTTGGTAAAAGTAAAATAATAAAGCTTGCAAGTAAAACTTGGGATTGGTATAAGCAAAGTTGTATAACCAAAGCATGCCTAATGCATCTTGCATAGGTTATCAAGTTTGCAAGTGTTAGCTTGCATAGTTCTAGCTTGCAATTAGTGATGGCTTGCATAGTTAAGAAACTTGCAAGTGGTAGCTTGCCTTGGGTAGTGTAGTGGTTGAAGTTCTCTTCTTCTTCTTCTTCTTCTTCTTCTTGGTAGTACTCCTCCTCCTCGTATCCCGGGTCGGTACTATCGTCTATAAATGAATACGAGGTACACAATCACCAAACAATACTTAACTACTTCTATTTATCAAACAAAGGCTCACACTAGATGATCTAGCATCATCACAATCATCACATGAAATAAAGACCTAGTTTTATTTATCTTATTTTAGAAAAGTAATTTCTACTCATTGAAAAATACTTAAGATTTAATATTCTCCAATTAAAATATGGGATCATGTTGACACATGTCATCACCACATATTCTAATACTTGGGAATGTGATTTAAAATGGTGGTCATATTTTATAAAGTTTAAGATTCTCATTTAATAGAATTAAAGTGACTAGAAATGCCTAAATAGCATTATTTTATTACTAGTCCAATGTTACTGCATGTAACCCTAAATATTTTTACATATTCAGATAGATCTTGTCAAATGTGATTTTTGAGAGTTGGAATCAACTCAAAAGCATTTATGGTTGATTTTTGAAAAATGTTTGAATGTGGAAAAGTCTCTGTCTTTTTATTTTTATTATAGGTGATCTATAATTTCAAATGGTTTGTATCCATTGGATAGATATTTTGAATACCTTTCTAACAAAATTTGAATCATGCAATTTGGTTCAGTGGATCTCCTTTAATTGATTTTTGAATCTACTGACAGAATCTAGTTTTAACTAAATTAGAAAAATCCTATTTGAATCGACGGGCTCTGTGCGGGAAACTAACTGGGCCGGCCCAACTACACTGCGCGGGCGCAGCGGGCTGCTGACAGGGTGGTCCCACTAGTCAGTGGCTCATTTAACCCGAAACGGTAAGTTTCAATCTAGCCCGTGTGATTAGACTAGGATCTAACGGCTGACATGCATCGTCTATGCCGAACAGCCTCGGCGAGACTGAACCCTAACAGTGACGGTGGGGGTACGTGGGGGCTCACCTAGGCTCCAGCTAAGGTCGGCGATGGGGGCGAATGACATCGTAGACGACGGCGGTTCGAATGGTGGTTGCGGCAGCTCCTGGGGCGGCTCCAATCAGCGGCTCCTCTTCTCCTCTACAGCGGCGGACTCTGGCCAAATTCTGGCGATGTGGTGCTCGCCTTGTTCCAGGGAGAGATGTGGGAGGTGTCCGAGAGAGAGGGGAGTGGAATGGTGTGGCGAATTGGAGCTAGGACGGCCTCTATTTATACACCGGCGAGAGGGACAGAGCGGGATGGCTCGGGCTCGTCGGTGATAGCGACACAGAGGCCTATTGGCATGGCTACGGGTAGGGTTTGGCGCGGTGCTTCAGGGCGGTCGTAGTGTGAGTAATGGCGTGACAAGGGGTGGTCGAGAACGGTCGGGAATGATCGGTGCTCTGCATGGAACTGGCGGCGTTTGAGACGGCGCACAGGGGCTACGGGTCGTGCGGCGGCAAACGGGCATGTCTAGGAGGTAGCTAGGGTCACGCCGAGTGTGGGCATGCGCGGTGAGGGCGAGGTGTGGCGTGTGTTGGCTACGGCGCTCTGGCGTGCTCTCGGCATGGCATACAGGGAGGTGGGCGCGGCTAATGTGGCTGGTCCATGGCTTGCCTGCAATCGATGGGTGGACAGAGGGTGGCGGTGGACGGTTGCCTGTCTCCTGGGCATCGTGGGAGAGGGCGGTGCTGGCTGCTACGACCGGCATGGTGAACGTCGGGCAGCACTGCACTAGCACAACAGCAAAGGGGGAAGCATGTCCTTCGCTGCTAGGCACTGGGGTGAGAATGGGTGAAGAGGGGACAAATGGGGTGATCAATTACTGCTCAAACAGTTGAAGTTAGACAAGGTTTAATCTATGTCTGCCAGGTGCTCGACCAAATGGCCGCATGAAATTAATATTTGAATTTTTGAATGAAATTTGGTGAGTGTGTTTGTCACATGCTTGAGTGTTTATGGTTGCTGGGAAAAGTCAAGGTGAATTGATTTGAGTGGTTTTTGAAAAATGGTGATATATGCATATGAACTAGATTCAATTTTGGATTGTCCTTTAAATAGATTTGGAATTTGTTTTTGTTGGTTTGTAAAGTGGGCTTGGGTTCACTTTTACTTGGTTTAGCAAGGGGTGAAAATAATTGAGAAAGTTTCTATTAGAAATCTTTTACTAGAAACACCCAAAGTGGTCTAGTGGTTAATTTTGGTCAAAATGACCATTTGATCATATGATTCATATTTGAATTTATTTTCTTTTGAATTTGTTTGTAATTGTCCTAGATGATGTAGTATTCATCTTTGAACCATTCCTTATCATTTGTAGCTATCAAACATGGCAATTGCACTCATTCATACAGTAATGTATTTCACACATACACTCATATTAGATTTAATAATTAAAGTTTTTGTTAACCCTAAACTTGGGTGATTTGAACTTAATAATCTTGAATAATATTTTTGGAGTGTTACAATAGGTGTGGTGCATGCAGTGTATATGGGGCTCTGTATCTTCTGGTTCACGGGAGGGGCTCCTCTTGGCCATGAGCTTGTGGCGGCGGTCCTTGTCGAACCTACTTCAATGAAAGGCATGGAGAAGTGGGTTAGGGCAAGAGGAGCAGAGAGAGGAGAAGAAAAGGAGGAGGCAGGGTTCAGAGAAGAGAGCAGACTTGCCTCACCCTTGGGTGCCCGAGAGGGAGGTTCCTCTCTCTCCTTGGTGGTACAGAGGGAAAATACGGGGCCAGGGGCTCTAGGGTTATAGAAAAGGAATGGTGGAAGAGAAATGTGAGTGCTAGCGGGAGCGGGGTGGTCTGGGGGCTTGTATACTCGAGAGGAGGGGTGTATGGTGGACAATGTCCATAAAGGTAAGGGAGGAAAGGGGAGGGCTTTGGTTGGGTAACCAGGGCGGTGGAGAGGTGGGTGGTGGGGCTCTAGGTGGAGCAGGGATGTAGGGAAGGAGTGGGGTAGGCTGCTGCATAGATTTCATAGGGTTTGGCAAGATGCATATGTTTCTCTCTTTCCCCTCTATCCAAACACATGTGGACAAAAGGAGAGAGGCTGGTGGTGTGGGGCTACAGTAGCATGACCAGAAGGGGGGTTGCTATAGTGGTCATGGTGTGAGTTGATGAGGGTTTGAGCTGGTTTGAAGTTGAAGAAAGGATTAAGCTTCCTTTTGGCCATATTGATGATTATGAATAAAGTTCTCCAAATTGACCTTGGCAATTTCTTTGAAGGGTATTGGTAGATAGATGTGATCAAGATGTATCTCCAAGAATTATTTGGGATTTGTTTGATCACTTTGGATGCTTTTTATAATAATTATTCAAAAACAGCTGAATATGTTTTATTGATTTATTTATAAATATTTGTATTGGACAGAGTGATTTTTTTGGCTTGGGATGGTCCCAAATAGCATTTCACACAAAGGGGAAATTTCCTAGAATTTATTGAAACATATACGCATTTAAAACAATTATTATTCCAATTTAGCCATTTAAGAAAATGGGCAAAAAGAAATAATAAAACTCTTCAAAAATATTAATTTTTGAAGTGGGAATATATGGTATGACATTTAGACTTCAAATGAGCATAAAGATGTAGATGTGTTTTGGAGAAAATCAAACTTTCTTTTATAGATGGAGTTTTGGAGTTTATATCAAATAAAGCAATTTAATTATGTTTGGGCCAAGGTAATTATGGAAAACATTGGACAAAAATTATTCTCCAAGGTAGATTATTTACACATGGTGTAACAATCATTTTCAACCTTGGGTTTTAGAATCCCACTTGATTTGGTAGAAAACAAGGATAAGAGGATCTTGGGCAAAGTTACTTTTATACCATCAAAATCTTGTTGGATCTTGGAGCTCAGAGCTCCCCTTGGGTCATGGGATATATGGTTGGATAGAACAAGTGATTTGGATCACCATGGTACAGAGGTTTAAGGATGATCATGGTTGTGCTCTTGAAGAATTCATGCTAAAGTTTGAATAAAATCAGGGTGCCAAAGTAGAGTATCAAATAGCCTTCAAAACCATGTGGGTTTTAGAAGAACAAGGATCCAATTGAAACAAGTGAGTAGGCATGGATAGACCTTTATGAGTAGAGCACCATCATGCAAAGAGTTGGTAAAAATAAGATAGCATGGAGTTATGAGCTTCTGCCAAAGTAGGCTTGATGATAAGATTTGGAGAAATTATTATTTTTTGCCTACAAAACCTTCAAGAACAAGTGGGTTGGAGAATGATCAAGCCAAGGTCAATAGTGGGCCTTGGTAGTCCTTATGATGGTCTAAAATACGATTCAAGTGCATTACCAAAAATGCGAAAGGATTGGAAATGAGGGATAATCAAAGATGACATCTTGAGAACATTTTTAGCCCTAGTCATATTTTGGCAGATTTAGGGTTTTTGAATAGAATATAAGAGGGATTGTTTTTGATTGGTTGGAAGGTACCAAATCTTCATCAAGCGGATGATGTTTAAGTGTAGATTGAGTAGAAAGTATCCATGCTTGTTATATAAATTGGAATACTATAATTGTAGTTGTGGCATTTCTTTTATATTTAAAAGCCAAATACCACTTAAAGATGGGTTTTGATCTAAGGCTTGGGTCTATATGATATAAATGTACAAAAATGGTATCAACATATAGGTATTGAAATACCAAGGCCAAAAAAGTGGTTTCATGATTTTATCACTTCTCTTTAATTATATATGATTATTTTAGTCTGGGGCTCTGCGTTGGAGAAGAGGAACGGCAAAAATCTTGGCAAGAAAGGATTAAGCTTTGAGCTGGTTTGAAGTTGAAGAAAGGATTAATCTTCCTTTTGGCCATATTGATGATTATGAAGAAAGTTCTCCAAATTGATCTTGGCAAGATATTTGAAGGGTATTGGTAGATAGATGTGATCAAGGTGTATCTCCAAGAATTATTTGGGATTTATTTGATCATTTAGATGCTTTTTATAATAATTATTCGAAAACAGCTGAATATGTTTTATTTATTTATTTCTAAATATTTGTATTGGATAGAGTGAGTTTTTGGCTTGTGATGGTCCCAAATACCATTTCACACAAACATGAAATTTCCAAGAATCTATTGAAAGATAGAAGTATTTAAAACAATTATTATTCCAATTTAGCCATTTAAGAAAATGGGCAAAAAGAAATAATAAAACTCTTCAAAAATATTCATTTTTGAAGTGGGAAGATAGGGTATGATATTAAGACTTCAAATGATCCTAAAGATGGACATGTGTTTTGGATAAAACCAAACTTTCTTTTATAGATGGAGTTTTGGAGTCTTTGTCAAATAAAGCAACTTAATTATTTTGGGGCTAAGGTAATTATGGAAAACATTGGACAAAAATTATTCTCCAAGGTATATGATGTACAAATGATCTAACAATCATTTAAAACCTTGGGTTTTGAGAATCCCACTTGATTTTGGTAGAAAACAAGGATAATAGGATCTTGGGTAAAGTTACTTTTATACCATCAAAACCTTATTGGATCATGGAGCTCAGAGCTCCCCTTGGATCATGGGCTATATGTATGGATATACCAAGTGATGTAGATCACCATGGTATAGAGTTTTGAGGTTGATCATGGTTGGGCTCTTCAAGAATTCATGCCAAAGTTTGAATAAAATAAGGGTGCCAAAGTAGAGCATCAAATAGCCTTCAAAACCATGTGGGTTTTAGAGGCATAAGGATCCAATTGAAACAAGTGAAGTAGGGATGGATAGAACTTTATGAGTAGAGCACCATCATGCAAATAGTTGGTAAAAACAATATATCATGGAGTTGTGAGCTTCTGCCAAAGTAGGCTTGATGATAAGATTTGTAGAAATTATTATTTTCTTGCCTTCAAAACCATCAAGAACAAGTGGGTTGGAGGATGATCTAGCCAAGGGAAAGAGTGGGACTTGGTAGTACTTATGATTGTCTACAAGATGCTTTAATTGCATTTCCAAAAATGCGGAAGGATTGGAAATGAGGGAGACTCAAAGATGGCATCTTGAGAACATTTCCAGACTTGGTCATATTTTGGCAGATTTACGGTTTTTGACTAGAATATAAGAGGGGAATATAAGTGGATTATGTTGAAGTGTATATTGAGTAGAAAGGATCCATGCTTGTATCTAGTCTTCATTCACCTGGAAACTTCTAGAAAGAATGATTCTGAAAACTGACCTGGTTATGGGTTTATATTGTCACCTTAGTTATTAGAGATTAGATCCAACTTTGGAAGCTTGCTTAGGGATTGTAATCTTATTCCTGTTTGATTCTAGAGGATAAGCTCCTAGGTTATCTCACTCTAGTTCCTAAACTAACAAGTCAAACAACAGATTAAGGCAATTCATATTACAAGCAGAATAACTACTACTATGGTTACCATCAATCCTAGCTTGAGGTAAGGATTGGTATCTTGAAAAGTTGGAGATTGAATAAGGTGATAGTCCTTGGTATTTCTACCAGGAGTAGAATCCAAAATCTTTATAAAAAGGTTTTGGAAAACCTAGAGGTAAGAGTAGTTGAAGATTCTATGGTGAAGATATGAGGAGATTATTTCATATAGCTCTCCATTTTTTGTCAATAGAAGCTACTAAAATAGTTTTGGTCTGCAAAGGCATCTTGGCTTAGGTTTTGAATTGCCAGAACGTTTGAGAATATGTAAAAAGAGCCAAGGCAGGTTTGTTAAATAGCTTTTCTCAACTGAGGGTGAGGTAAGGAGTATATCATTTAATACACACTCAATGCATAAGTATCAACAAACAAGCAAGCATATATTACATAACTAAACATGAAAAAGTTTTTGTTCCCCCTGATTTTTTGCATTCTAGACAACTAATCAGGGTGCCTGAAATTGGTATGTTACAATGAGGATGGAAAAAATCCCACTCTTGATCCACGAGCCTCAACTAACACTTTCTAAGTACCCAATGACATCTTTATAACCACCATGTTATGGTGTGACATTTTATGTAATCAAAGTAGTCTTCTAGAATTAGTGATTGATGTGATCTCATGGTCTAAGTATTAGAGTTACTTTGAATGAGATATCAATATAAACTTGATGACATGGTCATATTGCTAAATCTACTGTGGATGAATGTTCATCATATCATTCTCTAATGACATGACCTTGTTATTAATAACATCCAATGTTCATGATTAGGAAACCTTGATCATCAGTTAATCAACAAGCTAGTGTAATGAGAGGCATTACTAGGAACCTGTTCTTTTGTTTATTATACACACATGTAGCAACGCTTCCTGTTAACACAATTATACATGAGAAATAAACATCTATTATAAACCTGGAATAAGATAATAACCATTTATTATTGCCTCTCGGACATATTCCTTTCATGAATCACACCAATATCCATGAGGAAATTCCTCATCCAACGGACTTCCTTTACCGCCTCCTAGGTGGCAATATACTTAGCTTTTGTCGTAGATGTAGACATAGTATCTTGCTCGGAACTCTTCCATCTCATAGCCCCTCTGTTTATAACAAACACATACCTGGATTAAGAACGAGAATCATATGAGTCAGTAAGATAACTCGCATCTGTGTAACCCCTTACACTGAGTTCATCCTCACCTCCATAAACCAGGAACATATCCTTAGTCCTTCTCAAGTACTTAAGGATATTTTTAGCCGCTGCCCAGTGGATTTCTCTAGGGTCAACTTGGTATCTTCTCACAACACTAAGAGCATAGGAATGGCCTTGTACAAATCATAGCGTACATGATGGATCCGACTGCTGAAGCATACACAATCACACTCATCCAACTTTGCCCATCAGTTGTCATAGGACACTAGTCTTGCTATGTTTTACACCATGGGACATCCGTAAGGACCACTTCTTAGATGATTCCATGTTGAAATTCTTCAACACTTTGTCCAAATATGTACTCTGACTCAATCCAATGAGCCGCCTCGATCTATCTCTATTGATTTGGATTCCTAAAATGTAAGTTGCTTCACCCAAGTCCTTCATCGAAAAACTCTTTTCCAATGATTCCTTGGTTTCTTGCAACATTTGGACATCATTTCCAATCAGTAATATGTCATCCAGATATAAGATCAGAAAGTTTACTTTGCTCCTACTAAACTTCTTGTATAAACAAGAATCATGATCACTCTCGATGAAGCCAAACGATTTAACTACCTCATCAAGTCAAATATTCCAACTCCGAGATGCTTGCTTCAACCCATAAATGGATTTCCAAAGCTTTCATACCTTGTTAGCTTTAGCTGGATCGACAAAACTCTCGAGTTGTATCATGTACACGTCCTCGGTTAAATTTCCATTTAGGAAAGCCGTCTTGACATCCATTTGCCATATCTCATATTCGAAATAGGTTGCTATAGCTAACATGATCCGAACTGACTTAAGCATCGCTACAGGTGATAAAGTCTCATCGCAATCAACTCCTTGAACCTGTCAGAACCCCTCTGTGATAAGCCGTGCTTTGTAGACAGAAAATATTTCCATCCATCAGTTTTATTCAAGACTCATTTACACTCGACGGGTTTTGCACCGTCTGGCAGATCAACCAAGTTCTAAACATGATTTTCATCCATGGACTTTAACTCGGATCTCATGGCTCCAAGCCATGACTCAGAATCGGATCCCACCATTGCTTCCAAATAATTTGTCGGCTCATTACTATCCAACAGTAACACATCACAAACACTTCGCAATCTAGCCGATCTTCATAGTGTCGTCGTCGCTACTGGCTCAGCTACCACGCGTGGCTCAGCCTCCAAGGCTTTTTCCGAATCACTACTGGTCAGTTCCTCTCAAAGTTCTTTGAGCTACACCATGCTCCCACTAACTCCCTAGCTAAAAAACTCTTTATCAAGGAAGACATCATTTCGAGCGACAAACACTTTTCCCTCTTCTCGGTTGTAGAAGTAGTAACCTAAGGTTTCCCTCAGATACCCAATGAAAACACACTTATCTGACTTGGCTGTGAGATTGTCCAACTGAAGTCGCTTGAAAATCTTTCACAACCCCAAATCTTAAGAGAAGACAGACTCGGCTTCTTGCTAGTCCACATCTCATCCGGTGTCTTATGTACCGACTTTGATGGTACTATGTTTAGTGTGAACGCTGCAGTTTCTGGACAATAACCTCAAAATGATAAAGGAAGATCTGTCCAACTCATAATTTGATCATACCATGTCCAACAAGGTCTGATTCCGCCTTTCCAACACACCATTTCTCTACAACATTCCCGGCAAAGTGAGTTGGAGAACTATTCCACAACTCTTGAGATGGTCATCAAACTCATGGCTCATGTACTCACCTCCTCAGTCTGACTAAAGAAACTTTATTTTGATGCCAAGTTTATTATGTACCTCATTCTGGAATCCTTGAACTTATCAAAGACTTCTGACTTTTGTTTCATCAAATAGATATATGAATACCTACTCAAATCATTAGTGAAGATAATGAAGTACTCATAACCACCTATGGTTATCGTGCTCATCGGGCAACATACATCAGTATGTACTAGTCCCAATAAGTCGGACGCCCTTTCACAACTCTTGCAAAAGGTGTGTTGGTCATTTTTCCAAGTAGGCAAGATTTGCATGTCTCAAACGACTCCAAGTCAAACAAAGTTAGGAGTCCATCATCATGGAGATTCTTCATGCGTTTCTGACTTATATGACCAAGCCAAGAGTGTAATAAGTAAGTCATATTCAGATCATTTGGTTTCAACCTTTTCACATTTATGTTATAGACCGATTCACCATCAAGATTGAAAATAAATAATCTGTCATGGACAAATGCAAAGCCGTTAAACATATCTTTCAAATACAAAATATGTTTTGACTAAGCACTGCAACATAATAACAATTATTCAGCTCCATTAAGAATCTAGAAGGTAAATGAAGTTGCATCGTGCCGAGTTCTAATGCAGAAACCCTCGCCTTGTTTCCGACTCGAATGTTAACCTTGCCTCTCACCATGCTCCTAGTTCTTACCAGTCCCTACAACGATTTGCAAATCTGAATAACTGATCCGGTATCATATACCCAAGAACCATTAGGTGCATCAGCAAGATAAATGTCTATAACATTGCAAACAAGCATACCTGAGCCTGAAATCACACCTCCACTCTTAGCTTTGTCACCCAAATACTACCTGCAATTCCTCTTCCAGTGGCCATCCGCCTTGCAATAGAAGCAGGTGGATCCGGCTGAAGGAGATGGCTTAGTCCCTGAGGAAGCACTTTGGATCAGGTCCCAACCCGTGTCTCCCAACTTTGCCTTCTTATTCTTAGTCCAAGAAATCTTCTTGAAATTTTGCACCATCAACACTTGACTGGCGGCGTTCTTGGCCTCTACTTGCTCGAGCATGCCATGTAATTCAGTGAGCTTATTATCCATACCATGCATGTGGTAGTTCGATATGAACTGACCATACGCACTAGGAAGAGACTTTGGAATTATGTCCGTAGCGAACTCTTCGCTAATGGGGTGGCCTAGCCTTTCTAGAGACTGTACGTAACCAACCATGTTGATCACATGCGGACTCGTCGGATCGCCATGCTTAAGATTACAACTCAACAAAGCTTGAGAGAATTGATACCTCTTAGTCTTTGTCTGAGCTAGGAACATACTTTTGAGGCTTTCAATCATATTGTAGGCCTCAACATTCTCGAACTAGCTGCAAATCTGGTTTCATGTGAGCAAGCATAAGATAGCTAATTTAGATGGACTCATCACAAGTCCTACGGTAGGCACTAGTGGCAGCGGCAGATGCATTCTCATTCGGCTCATCTAGAAGTGGGTTGTCTAGGACATGGTTCCTCTTTTCTTGTTTGAGAACAATTCTCAGATTATGATACTAGTTGGTGAAATTAGTTCCATTAAGCTTATCTTTCTCTAGGATAGTTCTCAACGCAAAACTCGATATCTGAGGGAGACTTCTAGGTGCCATGGATCTACAACAGAAGAAATGCAAAACACTTAAGACATGTATACATAAAAGAGCAAGCATATTAAAAAAATTAATACTTATGCTCCCACTAGAACCAACACCCCTCTGATGGTTACTTAGTGATTCAGGATCCTAAATAAGCAAGCCGACTAGTGAGCTTTAGCATCGGCGCTAGTTGTCAAGTGATCTAGGTAGACAACTCCTGGTTAATCGCATCTCATACGACTCCTGTTGGTCAGGTGGCATCACATGCCTAGCTCCCGTCCGAATTTTCCTTGAGTCCCACAACCGTTGTGATAGACCCGTATAGATTACTGAGTGCTTCCACTATAAGAGTCTGATTCAGACCCACCTAGTCGGAAAGAATTGATAACACCTCAATTTTATGAGCCAACTACCAAAAATTCCCAACTTGTGATGGTGTAGCACTGGCAGGGAAACTTACTAGACCTTCTTTGAGGGATTAAATTTACCAGCTATCTAACAGAGGTAAAACCAGAGACACAACAATAACACAAGATAAAAAAATTATAATGTGAAATGGTATGGCTATCTTCATGGCGATCTCCATCTCCTGAAAGCCTGTAATTTGACTCATGCCAACTTTTGTCATGTGTCGCCTTACTCCATGTTGTCGACTTGTATATCGACTTGCATTTCATCCGGGTTCTCCAAACAGCTACACTAGCTAGTAAAAGAAATTACATAGATAAATTGACAACATGTCGTAATACAATAAAATGACAGCACCTATGCTATAGCCGACTGAGAAAAACCATGATACGCAGATCATGCATGGATTACATACATCACATGCACATAAGCCATATCATTCACAATGTCATCCTGCAAAAACAAGTTATGCATAGATACAATATGTACCGGCATTGTGAAACTCGCAATGACATCTAATGTGCCATGACAGGGCAAAGCCGGCGGCGCAACCACATCTAAGGCGTTACAATTTTTTAGAAAATGCAGATCTCATCTGCATTTCGTTAATGTGAATTTCTTCATCGGATAAAATAATTTACCAAATCCGATCCATACTCTGATTCGATCAAACTCCTTTGATCTTTGATCACCACATCTAGATTTACAATTCATAGTCTACCCCAATGGCGGAAGACGACTGGTAGGGGTATGTTTTTCCACGACCTCAGTAGTATAATCACGGAAACCAGATCATCCATTCCCCCGAGTACAATTTGTAACACCTCAAAAATATTAAACAAGATTATCAAGTTCTAATCACCCAAGTTTAGGGTTAACAAAAACTTTTACTATTAAACTCTCTATGAATGCATGTGTGAGTTCTATTAATGCATGAATGTTTGCTATGCCATGTTTGATTGCTACAAATGATAATGTTTAGTTTAAAAATGATTACCACATCATCCAGATCATTTCCAAGCAAAGTAAAATGAAAAGAATATCAATTGTGAAGCAGATGATCATATGGTCACTTTTGCCAAAGTTAACCACTAGCCCACTTTGGGCATCTCTACTAAAAGATTTCCAACAAAAACAATTCTAGTTATTTTCACCCCTTGCTAGACTAAGTAAAGATGAACCCAAGGAAACTTTACAAATCTACAGAAACCAAGTTTAAATCAATTTGAGAGGCAATTCAAAATTGAATCAAGTATAGATACATAGATCATCATTTTTCAAAAACCACTCAAACCTTCACCACTTGAAAATTCCTAGCAACCAGAGACTACCAAGCATGTGACCAGCTCACCCACCAAAAATCATTGAATAATTTAATGATGAAGTTCATGCGGCCATTTAGTCAAACACTTAGTAGACAGAGTACAAACTCAACAACTATCTAATGTTTGGAATCCATCTTGTGCTCATTCTTGTACTGCAATCAACCCGATAAATCACCCATGATCACTCCCAGTACTTGGCCGTGCAAAGGAGCAACCTCACTCGTCACATTGACCAGTGCCAGGACCGTACCGAGCATGTCATGTCGGTCAACCATGGACCAGTCGCCACACGCCGCGCTGCCCTCTCCCACGATGTCTAGAGAGTACCTGTGACCTCACAACCCCTCTCTATCCACCCCTTGACCAACAGCGAGAAGTGGAGAAGCTAGAACAGCTGCGCCCACTTAAGTCTCTGCCATGTCGATAGCATGACGGAGCACCAAAGCCGTCGCGCATAGCCACGCCATGCCTCGTTCTCTCCGCTAGTGCCCACACTCGCTGTGTCACCAGCCACCTCCCAGACACGATGATTCACTGCCGCATGCCCCGTGACCACCGTACTCGATGACGAACACCTCCGTACCTAAATAGAGCGCCAACGTCGCCCGGCCGACTAAGACCGCCCCTTGCCGCGCCATCACCCGCGTGACGATCGCTGTAGTCCACCGCGTAGACCCATGCCATCTGCCATGCCTAGATCGACATGTAGCAGCGTCGCTGATGAGCCTGACCATGCCGTCCTGCCTCCAACGTTGGTGTATAAATAGGAGCCACCGCAGACCCCAAACAGCACACTAGTTCACTCCTAGCTCTCTCAGACACACCCCAGACCCTTTCCCGGAGCAAGGTGAGCACCACAACGCCGGAATTTGACTGGAGCCCACCGCTGTAGTGAAGGAAGGGCACCGTCGATTGGAGCCACCCTAGGAGCCACCGCGACCACCAATCGATTCATCGTCGTCTACCAGTCCATTCGCCCGCATCGCTGAACCTAGCTGGAGCCCTGGTAAGCCTCCCACGACCCCCATCGTGCCGCTAGGTTTAGAATCTCACCGGAGTTCTGCGACGTAGACGATGAACCTCAGCCGTAGATCTTGTTCTAATCGTAGCGCTGAGATTTGCTGATACTGTTTCAGTTAGATAGAGCCACTGACACGTAGGACCAACCTATTAGCAGCCCTCTACACGCGCGCTGTGTAGTTGGGTCGGCCCATTTCTTTTCCCGCGCAGAGCCCAACGATTCAAATAGAATTTTGCCATTTAGTTAAAAATCCTATTTAGTAGCTCTTATTCAAAATTGAATTCAAAGAGTTTAACTAAACCAAATTGCATGACTCCAAATTTTTTAGAAAGGTATTGAAAATATCTAATCACTCCCGTTGGATTCAACCCATTTGAAATTATAGATCACCTATACCAAAAATAACAAGACAGAGACTTTTGCCATTTCAAATATTTTGATAAAATAAACCATAAATGCTTTTGAGTTAATCCCAACTCTCAAAAATCACATTTACCATACTCTACATGAATATGTAAAAAGATTTGGTTTTACAGATATTAAACATGGATTAGTATTAAAAGAATGCTATATAGGCATTTCTAGTCACTTTAATATTATTAAATAGTAATATTAAACCTTCTAATATATGAACACCACTTTAAATCACATTCCCAAGTATTAGAATAGGTGGTGATGACATGTGTCAATATGATCCCATATTTTAATTGTATAATATTAAATCTTAAGTATTTTTCAATGAGTAGAAATTACTTTTCCCAAAATAAGATAAATAAGAATGTGTCATTATTTCATGTGGTGATTGAGATGATGCTATATCATCTAGTATGAGCCATTGTGTGCTAAATAGAAGTAGTTAAGTGTTGTTTGGTGATTGTGTACATTGTATGTATTTATAGACGCTAGTACCGACCCGGGGTACGACGAGGAGGAGTACTTTGAGGAAGAAGAAGAGAACTTCAACAACTGCACTGCTCAAGGCAAGCTAAAACTATGCAAGCTATCAGTGCAAGATAACTAATGCAAGATGCACTAGGCATGCTTAGTTATGCAACTTTGATTATACCAATCCCAGTTTTACTTACAAGCTTTACATTTCCTTTTACTAAAGTTTTGTATCTAGTTAATGAATTGTGATTAGTGGAAAAGTAGGATGGATACCATCAAGATCATAGAACTAGTCTTGGATACTTATACTTGACTAGCACCCCCAATAGAGGTACCCTCGATACTAGTGGCTAGTGCTAAGCTAAAACTTGATCACTTTAGATGGGAATACTTGGTGAAAATGATTATGAAAACCTTGGAATGATGATTCATTCTATTGAAATGTTTTGACATGTGTTATGAAACACAATGGTTGGATGATGAAACTGAATGAGGCATGAGCCTTGACTTTGATAAAAACTGATGGTTGGGTTCGGATGCGACACCATTCCAATTTTACCGTACAACCACAATACCTGAGTTGGGTAGAGCTTAACTGGAAGTTTATATGTCTTAGTATGGGTCCCCTTGTGGAAGAGGTTGAGCTGAGGCTACCTCGTGAATGAATGTCCACCTATGTAGTTCTCGGGATGGCAGTTGGCCATGGCTGGGAGGCCAAGCTCATAGGGAAGGTGCCTATACTAGGGTGTGTAATTGAAAGGTTAGGATTGATTATCCGCATACCAAGTATGATAATCCAGGGTTATCCCTGACGAATGTATCAAATTTTGTGGTGAAAGTGTACCACCTCTACAGAGTGTCAAACTATTCGAATAGTCGCGTCCATAGTTATGGACAGTTGGAGTGGCCATACTGTTCCCTTGCCAGATGTTTTCGAAATAACTTGTGACTTGAAATATGACCTTGACTTGGCCACAATAGAGTTGTGGATGTGAAAACTGGGTTCCCACTTAAGAGATGTAGAGAACTAAATTAGGTCTTTACTCTTAAATTCCTTATGAAATAAAACTGGCTTTTTGCAAACAAAACTAGAGCTTAAGATTCCTATTAGTTCTACCTTACTTATACTAGTGATAGTTTGCGAGTACTTAAAGAGTACTCATGGCTTTGTCCCTGGCTATTCCCATGACCAGACTATGACGAGGACTACCCAGAAGATGGACAACAGGAGGTCTATGATAACTAGGATCATCTCCCATCGTCAGCATTGCCTGTGACCATGAAGATGGAGCCTACTATGTTTACTTTCCGCTGTTTTGATTGTATTAAGACTGGATCATGAGATCCCTTATTTGTAAGACCTTTATTATGGTTTGTAATGGATGATGTAATGTGGTACCAATTCTTTTATGTCTCACAAATATGGTAATCTTGGGAATGCCATGTACGGCATAATAGACATCTGGACTTAAAAATCCGGGTGTTGACAAGTTGGTATCAGAGCCATCCTAACCATAGGAGACCCTAGTTAGAATGGACGTCTGAAAAACCTAGTTTCAAAACCAAGCAATTGAGTCTTTATGAAAACTTATTCTCACTCTTACCCTTGAGATTCTTTAAAAAATGAGTTCACATGTTACTCAAAACTCTTACAATTCTACATAAAATTTGACACACTTGATCACCTCACTAACTTACTCATCTTCATTGCTTATAGATGGAGGTCAAATATAAAAAGTTTTACCAGTTGGGGAATGGAGGGGAGCTCATCTTTGATAGGGATTTGGATCAGCTCTCGGAGTATCTTGGACACCCGCACCCAGAGTTCTTTAGAGCATAGCTCAATGACCAATCTGGAGGGGAGTTATAGTGGCTGATTGTTGCCGACCTGAGAGGCAAAATGGAGCCACCGCTTTCAGAGAAGATTCAGTTCAGCGTCAGGGAGAATAACTGGTTAGACGGTCTAGCCAGGGCAATGCATGCGGTGACCTAGCATACCACTACATGATGTAGTACACTATAGTTGTTTACATAACACCAATGAAACACGGCTCACTAGTATTACATCCCTTGGAGTGGTACAACAGAAACACAGCAGGTCCAAGACATGACTATAGATTACAACTCGACTCTTTACAAAAGATCCAGCAAACACTCTAGGTAAAAGAGAGAGAAAGAAACTTCTTACAAAGAAGAATCAGAATAATAACTCAGAACTCTAGAGACTAAGACTAGTATCTACACTATTTGGCTTGCCATTGCTGCTATTGCAATGCTCTATAGAAGTAGGTTTTATGGTTAGAGAATCTACTCCTATCTAAATAGACACTTTATCTTCACTTCAGCTGATGTATATGTGGACTTCATTGACTTTATTGAAGAACTTGAGTTGTCAATGATGGTTTCTTGAGCAGAAATTGATGTTGACAACGTCTTCAACGGCTTAGAACCTAGCAAGGGTTAAGAAGGTACGGTTGAGTACGAGCATACTCAACAAGTTCACTAAAAAGGAGTGTATGATGCACTATCTCTATATCCATAGACCATCGGTCGTAGGCAATGCAGGTTTTCATAAACATTTCTTCAAAGGTTGCTTTTATTCTGAAAACTATGTCCGACAGCCTTCATAGGTTGACTAGAACCTTCATGGGGTTCTTTTCCTGCCGCATTCATAGCTCCTTCCTAGAACAGGGAGTAACATGTCACAGTTCTTATACTCTGCAGAGGTGCGTTACTTTACCCATGAGATACCAAATCCTTGTTGCACAATCGGACAGCTTACACGTCCACACTTACTTTGGTGTGGGGCCTAGTAGATGATCCAAGCCAATCACTGCCCTCTCCGCGATCCCATATGTCTGCACGATCCTTCAGGCTGAGCTCCATCTCCATTAAGCCCCCTTTCGGGCAAGCTATAACCCTGATGAGTTCCCGAACACTCTATGAGCCAGTTATGCCCCTAGCAAGCTCCATAAAGGTCTGACTATACCTCTGGTAGCCGCTCACAGATAATCTAGACACCAAAAGCGTGGGGCCTAAGGGTGACCACCCATATGCTGGATCCGCACAAGGAATCACATCGTCACGTTAAGGTTGTCTTGCCTCCATACGAGAGGAATAAGATACAGCTGAATTCTCCGTCCCATTCCAAATATCATGGTTAACATGTAATATACGGTGTTAGAATCACTGGCGACATTGGTTGTTAAGTCCTAGATATTATGTTCCTTTACCACTAGAACTGTATCAATAGATTATTACCATCTGGTAAATAATCCATAATCATATTATTATGAAGATAGTGTTTTTCTGACCTTTTTGAAATGACAACATTTGAGTTAGAAGCATTTGATAGGAAATAACCAAAGGACATGAGCAAGTTGTGAACTTGCTTTTTGTGATTGCAAGGTTATGCACTCACGGTCTTCAGACACTAGAATATCCAAATTCTGTAAACAACATCATTGGTCTAGTAAGGACTAATGTTTAAAGAAGCAAGATGCAACGATGCATAAGTAATGTAATGCAATTGGATAAACGCGAATCCCAGGAATAGTTGTATCTGATCTAGGGTTTGGATTATGTGATGCGTTCTTTGGAATGTGTTACCCTTTTATATGAGCTTTACACATGTGATTCTTGGTAAGGCTTGTGAGTGAGTGGGACAATATGTAAATACAATAAGTAGTATGCAATAGTAAAGCACTCAAATGGACCATGGTATCTACAAGATTTCTTAAGCAAGATTAAGAATCAAATAGAGCCTTTAAAGAATTGTTCAAGGATCACTTTTAATGTTTCTTGAAAGAATAACTTTTGAAGAAAACATTACTTTACAAAGTAAAAAGTGTTTAAACTTAACGCTTAACACTTTAAGGTTTTCTTATTAGCTAAGATTATTAAAAGAGAAACAATCACAACAAAGTAATGGAGACTTACATGTTTTGGACGAGGCATCACATTATAGATGGTTTACTTCTTAATCATTCCACAAAGGTAGAATTTAAGTATTATTTCTTGAATGAGATGGTGTTTTATTAAAGTTATAAGTGAATAGAATTACTTTATTATTAATGCTCATATTTTATAAGCATAGATAGGCCATTGCTAACATTACTTAAAACTTAGTTTAATTCTTTAGGTGGATTCCTAAACTTGTAAAAGAATTAGTACTCGAATCTTAATGATTTTATAATTAATAATCTATTTTTGAAGAGTAAGATTTACTTAATTCTGAATGGTAGTTTTAGTAAGTACAACTTTAATTGGTTAGACCTATCTTAACTTCACTTAAACATAAATTGCACTTGTTATTCCACTTTTAGATTTTAAATAAATAATGGTAAAGTCACTAGTAAAGATTTATATATTTCTAAGGAATTCAAATAAAAGAAAAGTTTTAAAATAAGATTTATTAGACCTTTACTTTTTATTTGACTTCACTTATGATAGAGTATATTTTTAATGTGTAGAACTTAATTTTGTGATCATTTTGGTATATTATATGTATTTTTGTGATTTTTAAATAATAAGATATGAATTTTATAAGTTTTATTTCTTTATTAACACTAAATAAACAATAAATACTTAGTTAAGTGACACAAAATAATTGAAACAAGTTTGTAAATGTAGATTTTGTTTTTATATGAATTTTGGTATATTATTTATATTTTTCTCATTTACCAGTATTAAAATAAGAATTTTCAAAGTATTATTACTTATAAAGTCTTTATTAAATAATAATTATTTAAATAGTCAACACAATAATGTTTGTTAATAAATTTAATTTATAGATTTTATTTTTCTAAACATTTTGATATATTATATACATTTTTCTGACTTATAAATAATAAGATATGAATTTTCTAGTTTTTATTCAATTTCTCGAATTATTTAAACCATTATTGAAACTATTAAATAACCCAGAACTTTTTACACCGGGGCAACCCCTAGCCACAGTGGCTGATAGAGGGGCCCCATGCCACCTCAGCTGCCATGCAGGCAGGGGAGGGACCTAGCCTGGGTTTGACCGGTCTAACCCTCGCGCTGACGTTGTGATGACGCAGGCGTGACGTCACCTGCCGGCCAGCGTCAGACGGCGATCGCCGACAGCTTCACAGTGCACACCAGCAAGCGCGAGTGTGCGTGATAGAGAGAGGCGGCCGAGACGAGCCAAACTAGGGCAGCACGAGCTTGTAGAGTGGCCGGGAACCTCGCCGGCGATGACCGGAGTGGACGCCACACGGTGGCGCTCGAGGCTAGAGCCAACCAGAGAGGGAGGAGAGGAAGGAAAGGGTCCAGGAGGACGGCAAACTCACCATGATCACAACCGTGAGGTCGGAGAAGCAAGCCATGGCCGGAAGCGGCGATATTCAGCGATGATGTCCATCGGAGGAGGAGGTCATCGGGCTCGATTTCAGCAATACGGAGGCGTCCCAGCAAGCACGGCTCAGCAGGAACAAAGAAGGAGGCAAGGCGGAGCTTATGGCATTGTCAGTAAGGCACGAGGAGGTGCAGAACGGTGGCGAGGGCAAGCTTTGGTCGGAGATAGGGTTTCGGTCGAATGGGGAATACGCGAGAGAGAGGTTGCTGGGAAGAGGAAAGAGATAGGGACGAGGCAGAGGTGTCCACAGCGGGTCTTATCCTCTCTCGGACTTGACGGACGACGGAGAGCAGGCGGCAGGGATCGATGCCAGGCAGCTGCTTGTCGTCATGAGTGAAGATGACGATGATGTTAGGAGGCCGAAGGGGTATGGGCTATGTGTTGGGCCAGACAGGCTGCTGCTGGGCTGCGGACCGGCGAGCGAAAAGAAATAATACTGCAGAGCTGAGAGGTAAATAGAGGGAAGACAAGTTGGGCTATGGGCCAAAAATACTTCTATTCTTTTTTTTCTGTTTCTTATTCTGTTTTCTATTTCTCTATCTATTTAAAATTTGAATTTCATTTGTAATACTTTGTGAATATGTACTGAACATTTATATATTTGTATCCTTGGACTTCTATTTTTAGTATTTACACTAATCACGATTATAGAAAGGATTATTTTTGTTAGAACTATTAATAGAAATTAGGGTTTTAGAGATTGTTTCTTATATAAAGACCTTATAAAATGATATTTACTTTCACTTAATGAATTTACTGGTAATGGTTTAAGATGGATACTTATATGTATGGAATCTTACTAATACTTAACCTTGTAAAGGAAGGATACATATATATTTATTATAAGGTAGTAAACGTTGTGGTTTATAAAGTGGTGATTTGAATTTCATGATTCTCAATATTTGGGGATTTGCCAAATCCAATTCTACTTGTTTTGTAGTGTTTAGAATTACCATAGACAACCTTGGTGAAGTCAAGAAGCATGAATAGCAATCACTAATGTAATTGTTCATTTCCAAATAACTGCCCTGAGTTTTAGGAAGGTTTTAATAGCCTCATACTCTATTATGAATATGGATAAGGATCAAGGTTTAGAGATACTACTTCTAAATTTATGAGTGGGCTTGATATCTCCACATAGATTGATATATTGGAACTAATTATTAATGTGATCCTGATAATTCTATCATTCAAGGTTTCTATTAGGGTTTAAGACAATAAAGAAAACAAAGCTTTCATCCATAAACATTCATCTCATTCTCTAATTATCTTTTGGAAGTTTCATTTGTCCAAGAGGTATTATCCAATGGTTACCTAGGAACAGGAAATGGTTCCACTATTAATTTGATCATGGGGTTTTGGACAATGAGGTAGACATGGGTCTTGTCATGGCTAGATGTACTATTGGTTAAGGGTTTCTAAATAATCCTTACCTTAATTCCTCACTAAGGTTATCTTTAGATAAGGAATTCCTTTCCTAAATATACTCTATTTAAATCTCTCTTATCTTATTTACAAAGATCTCAACTTCCTAAATAAGACAATCATCTGGCTCCACCGTATCCATCATCATATGATGACATGGTCATGCCACTTCAACAATACTTGTTCTCCATTCTTCTCCTAGTATCTATATAACTTCCATTGCTAAACTACCCTTGATGAATCCATCAATGTAGCTACTTCTAACTCCTTCCATTAACTCCTTTAAATTCACCTTGTATCTATATCCAAGGCTTGCAAGATTACAATTCTCTCTATACATCACATGTGATAACAATCCTCTAAAATAGGTATGGTACTACTCCCATAATACTAGTTTGTTCTTGCATTAGCTTGGTTAAACTACTATACTTCCAACTACTCCTACAACTTATGTTATATACTTCATTATACTCTAGCTTGACTTCTCATAATCAAGCTAGATGATTTAGCTCAATAGGGCTTTACCTAACTTGGCATACTCACAACTCTTCTTCAACAGCTGGTCATCTATTCTCAAGTGACTTGAGAATAATGACCACCATCATTTGATCAAACTAAGCTTAGGCTTCTAATTGTCTGATCAAGATCTATATCCAATTAAGTGATAGGCTTGTACTGGTCTCTCTATAGGCTTTTCTTGTTAAGCAAGCTTATTCTAAGTTTACACCCCCTTGGCTTAACAAGATTATTATTAGATGTACTAATACTTCTTGCTTTCTCATAGCTCCATAATTACTATCTAAACTCTTGGGTTTAAAAACTTCTTCTAGTTAACTCATGAGTGAGTTATCTCCTCCAACATCAAATGGTTTGATCACCACTAAGGATCTCATTCCATTGATGATGGCACACTCTACCATAACTAGTTCCTTCTTCTTACTAATTTACTTAAGGTCTTTGGAAGGTTTATATAATAGGTCAAAGTTAAGAGTTGATAAGTTCTAGGTCAGGAATTGATCACACACATTGATGAGCAATAGACACTTGGACCTGGTTAAATAGATATGGCACCTCTTAATATCATATTAAGAGTATGTGTTGGATGGTCTTGGCTTGACTTCCTTTCCTACTCTATTTGTCATAAGAGTTAGTGTTTAGAAACAACCATGATTCTCATGGTAGGAACAACTATGGCAAGCAATTATATCAAGGTTTAGTTATGGGGTTTCTTTACTTAAGTTATATACTTAACTTAGTATTCAGGGTTTGTGGTAGATAGTACCTTGATATCAGCTTTAGAATATTAAGTCTTCATCCTTGAGTTGTTGTAGGAAATACCATGTCATGATCTCTAGAAGATCTAGTACTCCTTATTAAGTGGTGTGTTGTGACTTAATTTTATTACATTTGATCCACCTTTAGATCAAATTATATGACCCAATGATAAAGTTTTAGCAAAGGTCATATTGAAACTTATCATAGTTAACTTGATGATCTACTTCATTTCCACCAAGTTAAGATAAGCTTTAATCTCTTTGACAAGTTTTATTTAAAAGCGCGAAAATTATTCGGATTTTCTATGCATGAATGCAATGCACGCCTATGTTTAGCTTATTTCTAAGCTCTAATGTTGGGGTGTTATAGACTCTCCCCCTTAAAATAAACTTTATCCCCGAAGTTCGTACTCTCTTATGTTTCGGAATGAGGAGTTGACTTGTATTGATCATGACATTTCTTAACTCCATTGTGATCACAATTGGGGATAATTGTGGTATCTCGTATCCAGATCTTTTTTCTATGAATCCTCTTCATATCCGACAATATAACTATAGTTATAAGTTATCCCATGGTTCTTTTTATGATAATCCCTTTGGGCTTATGTCCTTACAGTCCTATTTAGAATTGGTTGCGGACACATTTTGTCCCTGCCAATCCATTTTTCCTATTACACTCCAGCGGTCTATCTTGGAATACTCTCTTCACTCTTAGGGATAACTTACGAGTTGTTTCCTTTTTGAACTAGTCCACTAGAGTTTAATCTATTATATCTCCTTCGATCTTTAATCCAGACATACTCTCGGAAATACTTTATAATGATGGGTTCTTATAGCCTTATGAGAATAAGGCTTAACCTCATCATAACTTTGTACTTCTTCTACAACCTTTAGTTAGAAAGTTAGACAGCAACACTTCAGTGTTTATTGTTTACTCACCCCCTTGGGGTTTCCTAATGGTCTCTAAACTTCATGTATAATACCTAATAGTTAAGGTATTGGTCTCTGTCCAGCTTATATCTTACCTATATAAGGTCTCACGAAAGAATTTGCGGTACACCCACACAATTGTGGATCTCCGACATGAATCTTCCGACATTACTTGTCTTACTCTTAACCTTCTGGACATTATTTCTCACCGGTAAATCCGATGTCACGAAAACGTCTCGAAAGTCGTTCGCTTTTAATTCTTATACTTGTTTATGCCTTCTTAGCTTAGGCCAAGTTTTATGCTCTTTAAATCATACCAAGATCATCTAATTAGATAAACCGCTAGGATACCAGCTACGGATACCAGCTGCGGATCCTCCTAGGTGTATGGATTACCCTACGGGTTTTTGACTTCTTATTGGCATTCTCTCTGAATTGCCAGAGCTTGAATACCATCCTTATTCAAAGACTTCTTCTTTGCACTGATTCATGATACTTCCATGAACTAGGTACAACTACTGCATTAGCTTCTGAGCAACATCACCTATCTTGAGTGAGCTTAAGTTCACCCTTTAGTGTTGCTCAACACCTTTTCTGTACTAATATTCCTTGTTTTTGCCAGCTCATAATGAGTTGGGATTGATCCATCCTTCAAAATAATGTTGATACACCTTATATTTATGTTCCTTCTTTGTGCAAGTCTTCATATTGATCTTCGGAACTCGTCACTCCCTTACACGAATTCCCTTTTCTATTTAGGTCTATAACATCAAGTAATAACTTGCTGATGCAACATGCATTTGCACATCAAGTCAAACTTCATGCACAGATCTAGTCAATCAAGAAGATGCAAGAAAACCAAGAAATTCAAATGTGGTACATATAACACACATCATTCTAAGCCTGGAATATAGTAGTTGAGTATAATACCTCTAGAATTCAGGCTTAGCTGTGTAGTATATGACACCTCCTAATATAGGTTCCCTTCGTGATACTTAGCACTTAGGAGTTAAACTACTCTTTGTCTCAATATTTACCCAATTTGCTCAGTTGCAACTGGATAATCTTGAGCAAAGTGATCTCACTTTGGTTTTGACTAACCAGTTACCTTTCCTTTAGGACTACTAAGGACTACTAATTTTCTATTCTATCATAAACTATCCTCACATGATCTCTGAAAACTACAAACATAATTGTAGTTACTACCTTAATCCTAAAATGATCATAATGTTATAATACCTATGACTTCTACCATAGAACTAAAATGTTCTTTACTTACTATTGTTACAAGATTTATTACTGAGTACTTCTCCTAATTACAGACTTATCATGGTCTCGGAGCTATTCTCACCATGAAAATTTGTTAAGATTTACCTAGTCATCATGATTAAAGAGCTAATATCACCATGAAGACTATTTTTCTTAGCTTAGTATCAATGATTATTAACAGAATTCTACTCCACCACATGGAATTCTCAAGTGAATGCCACATGATTTACTTCCAATTGTAGCTATACATACTCTGATGGTCTACTCTATGTGGGATAGTAGTATCGACTAGTGGTAAGATTCTGCTACTTCACATGGGTTCTAAATATAGACTCCATCACTAATACTACTCCACATGATATCCTAATCTTAGTCGTAACCTTCTTTAATATATTAACTGACTTAAGATATCTTAGTGGTGTTATACCTATTTAGAGATACTCTAAAATGGCATTTTTCTAGAGAAGACATATAACTAATGTGGGCCCCTCGGATTAATCCTCCGAGAATCCCTATTATGCATACGACCACGATCCCATGATCAGTTAGTCGTGGCACATAACTGACAAGTGTCGTCGGATTGATGACAAGTACACCATGAGGGGCTCCTCGAGGAGTGCGGAAGAGAGGGGTGTGAGACGTACGGTGTTCTGGGACGGTGAGCACACAAGTTTACCCAGGTTCAAATCCGCTGGCTTTGGACGGATCCTACTCCTGCTAGCAATCCAGTAATATGGCAGAGTCGGAATATGGGTGACAAGGGTTTCGCCTGTGCGATTTGAGATTGTAGACTATTGAGGTGTTTTCTAAAGGCTCTCCCTAGGATGGCTTATATAGATATCCGACCTAGGGTTTACAGGAGAGATCGATCCGGCTACGTCTAAGAGTCAGTTACAGAGTACATCTTGAACTACAAGTAACATTATGGGCCTAAGTCGGTAAGTCTTCTGGGCCTTCCCGTAGCCGGATTGGACTCCGTCTTTCTCCCTAACTGGGTCGCCCGTGAAGCAAAGCTCTAACCCGAAGTGGGCCACCCTGGTCAGTAAGGAACTATGAGGATACCCGGAAAGTATATCCCCAACAGCAGCCCCTGGAGGCCTCCAAGATCCAAAGTCGGATTTATCATCGCCTAGCTTGATCTTCGGCTTGCAGAATCTTGAAGGGTTCCTGAAACTTCACAACAAAAAATACGATCCGGGTCTTAAAAGTAAGTCAGACCTATCAACAGGTTACTCGAATTCTTCAGCTCGATTTCAAACTAAGCCGAAACTTGGTCTCTAACGCCACCTGACACAAGCATGGTCAAGTAACGTCATCTGACAGGCGTGCCGTCGGCACGACCGTTGGTGGGTCCGCGGTCCGCGGAACCGAGGCGTCGTTTCAATGCATGCGTGGAGATCGAGGCGACGCAATCATCGCACGGGTCCTTCCCAGTTCTTTCCATGACGCGTGGCGGTTACACTATAGCGTTTGCACGAATCATGGTGCAGGTAGGTGGATATAAGGGGTTCGGATTTCTTCTTCTCCTTTCCACCAGTCCTTTGTCGTTTCCTTTCCTCCCAATCTTCCTGCGCGCACAGAGCCTCCTCGTCCTCCCCCCACAGAGCTTCCCAGCACCGCCCCTTTAAGGTCATCTTCTCACCGGAGAAATGCCTTCATCATCTTCTTCCTCCGGTTTGGCGACAGCAGCAGCGGCGGCAAAGGCGGAAGAAGCAGTAGAGAAAGAGAGCAATCGAGGAATCTGGATCCCCTGCGCCCTTGACGAAGCAGGCCTCAAGAACATGGAGAAGGAGGGGCTTCTCGCCGACGACGACTGGCGGAGCGGCTCTGGTGAAACCGTCCCCAACCCACGCGACGGCGAGCGGGTCCACTTCGGCACCCATCTTGACCGATGTCTGTCTTTTCCTCCCACGGAGTTCTTCTCCGAGGTGATAGATCATTACGGAGTTCAACTCCACAATCTTCCTCCCAACTCACTTTTAGAAATGAGTGCGTATGATGCGCTTTGTGTGGGCTTTCTCGGTATTAGGCCGAGTTTGCTTCTCTTCCGGTATTATTTCCATGTCTGGAGGAATTCCATCACTGCCGGTGTTCCTTACATCACCGGCACTATTAGCTTTTCTCTTAGACGTGACCGGGCATATCCCAAAATTTCTGCCAGTGACTCGGTCCAACAATGGCCAGCCACTTTTTTCTACCATAGGGATATTCTGGCTCCTGGCAAAGCTACTGCTTTGCCAGCTTTTGTCGACGGAGCTGCCACGGCCCAGCCTTCCTCGGACGAGGTTGCTCCGGCTCTCACCGATGATCTGATCCTCGCTAAGAGGCGGATCGAATATTTGATTAAGCACAATGGTCTGAAGGGATCCGACTTGGTCCAGTGATGGGTCTCACGTCAGATCTAGCCACTTCAGTACCACGGAACCCGACTGATGCACTCCATCACGTCGTCTCCAACCGACTCCCTCCGCAACAGCTCCAAAGCCTACACCACTAAAGGCTACATAAGCCAAATCAAGTGGCTGATCAAGGAGCGGATCGAAAGGAGGATTCCGGAGGTTTCTTTAGACATGCACACAGCGGAAAACCCCGTGGTGCTGGTAAGCTTCCATCATCACATCTTTTATGTGTTTCTATCTTCGAGTTAAACTGCAATACTGATATGTTTTCTTCTTTTCAGCTTGCTGATATCCCCGAGTCAGAACTTGCTCCGCTCGAAGGATATCTTCCGGAGTTCCCTCAGGAGGTAGAAGTAGTCCCACTGCCGGATCTTCTGCTCAAGAAGCGCAAAGCTCCGACAGTGGCGGTTGGCACAAAGGAGGTGCCTGTCGTGAAGAGGTAACTTTCAGTCTCAACTTTTCCGCCTTTGTACTATACTCAAACTTCTTTCCGAGATGTAACGTTTCCGACTTTGTTACCTTCTCAGAGCAAAATTGATCATCAAGGGCAAAGGGAAAGGGATTTCTTCGAAGCCCTTGCGTCAGACGAAGCTTACCATAGCTTCCCCTGCCGTGGCTCCTCCGACTCCGGCCCCTCAACCTTCTGCAACTCTGGAGATCACTCCTTCTCCAGTGGTTGCAGAAGATCCGGCTCCTCAAACGGAGCCTGCGATCCTTGGGTCGCAAACTGACGTCACCGTGGGTGCGTCAGCTCAAGATAAGGGTGAACCCTCTTCGGGTAATGATCCCTCTGCTGAAGTCTTCGCCGAAAACCTCCTCAGCAATCCGGGACTTGCCAAGTTTGGCCTGTCCCGGAAATCTACAGAGGAGATCCAGCGGCTAGCCAGGCAAGTCCTGGATAAAAGCCATTTATCCCCCGACGAGGAAGCGCAAGAAGTAGAGGACGTCAAGTTCTCTGACCTTCTCGCTCAAGTCCGCCTTCGCGACGAGAGGATTAGGACTGGCGAGCTTCCAACAGCCCCAGTGATCCCTCTTACTCTTGCCGAGAAGGTGGCCGCTGAAGTGAACGAGGGTTTAGACAAACTCACCCGCGAGCAATATGTAAGTCGGAATTCAAACTCTTGTTTTTTTCATTATGTTATATCATATCCTCTAGCCCCCAAGCATGAAGTAGGATGTTGAATCCGAGTTTATGCTTCATTAGGATGCCAAAGAACGAACTAGTGTAGCCCCCAAGGCTCGTGCTGATATTTAGCAAAAATATTAGCCTGAGTCTTAAGTAGCTTTCTGACTTTGGGTATTCTGACTTATAGAAAGTATGTTCCTATAACCAGGAATTATTAACAAATGTCTGCGATAAGCGGAGAGAGATCAAAGCTCTCTGGCTTAAAAATGCTGAGCTTAAAGTTGCCAAGGATGAGGCCGAAGGTAAACATTCCGAGACTCAACCCTTGTCTTTGTTATTTTCAATGTCGAATTTTTCTGAGCTGTTGTTATTTTTTGACTTACAGCGCTGGTGAAACAATCCGTCGCCATGATTGAAGAGGCCGAGAACCTCAAGACCCTGGTGGTGGAGAACAAGGGACTTCGCCAAGAGCTGGATAAGCTTAAGGCGGATCATGAAAGGAGCATAGCTCAAGTCCTTGAATCCTCCTCCATGGCCACTGATGAGCGTGATCGCAAGTGCTCAAGATAAAATAATCTCGGATCTCAAAAATGAGCTTGGCAGAGAGAAGGACATGTCTCAGGCTCTCCGGGCTGAACTCCAGAGTCTCCATGAGGAGAAAACCAAGATTGACGACGTCATTTTTGGTACGTTCCATCTCTCTCACTTATCTTTTTCTTGGACTTATATCAATGTCGGTTTTTTCTTAACTTTATTTTGATACATAGGTCCTCTGAACTTGACGGATTCTTCCTTGTCCGAGCCCCGCACCCACCGGCTTACCCAAGTCGGTGATCTTCTTCATGACTACCGCCAATCCCTTGAGGACATTGGCGAGTCTCTCAGGATTCCGGACATGCCAAGCATGTCAGATTTTCAGGTGCGGGACAAGGCCAAGGAGATGCCGCAGCTTGTTCGGGACTAGAACATGTCCTACGCGCGGACTACTGCGCAGGACGCTCTCACCATGGTCATGACCCACCATGGAAACATGGAGATATGGCAAGTGACTAGAGGGTACTGCAAGGTAGACGAAGACAGCCAGGAGCAGGACCTTCAAGCCATCATGCACTCCTATGCCGGATACGGGTGCCACGTAGCTGATATGACCAGCTATGAGATCCCCTTCTTCACCCGCGTGGATACTCCGCCTCCTCCTGCAGAAGAAAACGAAGAAGTTTCCGATGATGAACGCACCAACTCGGATGCGGACATCTCGGAAAGATACCAAGGCGGAGTAACCAGCGAGCCGGCAGCTCCTTCATCTCCTCATGCATCATAGACCAGAAATTTATGTATTATTCCGGAAAAAACCTGATGCGTTTGTAAATATTAAGTACTATTTATCTTGCTAGTGCTAAGCTTTTGATCTATTCAGCACTTTTGACTTTTGAAATTTTTGCGTGCCTGAAATGTTTACACAAGCACTTATAGTTTTTTTGTCTCTACTTATCGTTTATCTGGCTTTCTGCCTCGTCCTTTTCGTGAGCCGGCTAAACCTTCCGCTGAAACTTTTCCGAGCAACGGAGCTCAATTGCTAAACCTGTTTAAACTCGGAAACAAAGCCGGCTTCCAGTACCAACAATTCACTACTCGGAAAATGCCCGCATCCAGCAATCAGACAAATAACCAAAGTAAAGACTAGAAATTTTAGAGTTATACCCGAAGGTAGCAGTTTTAGAATCGGAAATCTAGACCAGAACGAACATGAGCATAAAGTACTTTCAAGCATTCTAGGATTTTCGACTATGACATGATCATTAGGAAATAAGATGGTAAAAACTTCTCAGAAAAACTTTGAGGCAACCACAACTTTTATTTCTCACAGAACATGTACATATGTATGATTACAAAGAAGGATAAACTAAGAATAAAAGGGACGTAGCTGAGCAATATTCCACGGTCTGTCTAACTCATCCGAATTTGTACTCCCTCCAGCTCTCTTTCTCTTCTTAGTAGCGGGTCTTTCTTTGACTAGCCTCATGTCAGTTAAGTAGTACGATCCATTGTGCAATACTCGACTAACTAAAAAGGGCCCTTCCCATACTAGGGAAAGTTTGTGCTTTCTTTGTTGCACAAGCCGGAGAACCAAATCACCTTTATTGAAAGATCTAGTTCGGACTCTCTGGATATGATACTTGCGTAACTTCTACTGATAGGCTGTAGATCTCATTTCAGCAACGACGCGAACTTCTTCGACTAAGTCGAGATCATTTTGTCGAGATATCTTAGCATCCTCTTCGATATACGCGGCCACTCTAGGAGAAGTATGAATTAAATCACTAGGAAGAACTGCTTCTGCACCATAGACCAAGAGGAAAGGTATGTATCCTGTTGACCTATTCGGAGTTGTTCGTAAACTCCAAATTACAGAGGGTAGTTCCTCTGCCCAAGGCCCCGCAGCACGTCATAGTGGTGCTTCGAGTCTTGGTTTCAGGCCTAGTATAATTAAACCGTTTGCTCTTTCGACTTGTCCGTTAGCCTGTGGATGTGTGACTGACGCAATGTCAAGCCAGATATTTTTCTCATCATAGAATTCGGCCAGTTCTCCCATAGAAAAGTTACTCCCGTTGTCCGTGATAATGCTATGCGGATAACCATACCGGATGATAACATCCTCGACAAATCTTTTGGTTGTTGCTCCATCACAACTAGTCATAGGTTTAGCCTCGATCCATTTGGTGAATTTATCCACCATCACTAAGAGGTGAGTAAATCCACTTGGAGCTCGTTTAAAAGGTCCTACCATATCAAGCCCCCAGACCGCAAAAGGCCATGTTATAGGTATTGTTCGCAGCTGATCAGCCGGAACATGAGCTTGCTTGGCGACTTTTGCATGTCTTGACTAATTGTTCGGCATCTGCCTGAGCTGTAAGCCAGAAAAATCCATGTCGAAAAGCTTTTTCCACTAAAGATTTGGCTGCATCATCGTGACCACACTCGCCTTCGTGGATTTCCCTTAAGATTTCCACTCCTTCTTCCGGAGATATACAGCGCTGAAAAACCCCAGAAACACTCCGTTTATGGAGCTCACCCTTAACAATAGTATAGGCTTTTGCTCGTCGGATAATCTGCCGGCTCAACACCTCGTCTTCGGGTAATTTGCCATCTACCAAATAATCGAGGTAGGGTTGAGTCCAGCTGGGAATTACAGCCAGAACTGCTATCAAAGGTGAGTCGGATTTGGTCGGATATTCCTCATCTACTCCCTTTATCGAGGGGACTTTGAGGTGCTCTAAAAATGCGCCATCCGGGACATCTTTCCGCACAGAGCCTATTCCAGATAGTGCATATCCTTCCTCATTTTCTGCTCGAGAGATGTGTTGAACTTCAAACCCTTTGAACGATTTAGATAGATCATCCACGACAGCTTTATATGCTGCCATGTGCTTATTTGTATTACAAATATCTGAGACTTGCTGAGCAACAAGATCCGAATCTCCGTAACACATCAAACGTCGGATGCCAATATCCTTGGCAATCCGGATTCCATGCAGCAGTGCTTCATACTCGGCAATATTGTTTGTCGCTGTGAAGTGGATCTGCAACACGTATAAAAGTTTATCTCCTTTGGGTGATTTGAGCACCACGCTAGCCCCCGAGCCCCCTCGAGCCTTAGACCCATCAAAAAAGAGGGTCCAATATTCCGACTCAGGGAGGATCATATTCTCCTTCGTCTCTGTCCAATCAGCAACAAAGTCAGCAAGGATCTAGGATTTGATTGCTGTCCGAGGTTTGTACTCAATATCAAAAGTTGAGAGCTCTATGCCCCATTTGGCGACGCGTCCTGTGGCGTCGCTGTTGTTGATTATATCTCTCATGGGAGCTTTTCTCACCACGATAATTGGATGCTCCTGAAAATAGTGTCGTAACTTACGAGATGCTAGGAAAACACCGTAAGCCAACTTTTGATAGTGCGGATATCGCTTTTTTGTTTCTGTCAGGACCTCGATGACAAAGTAAGTCGGACGCTGCACCAGGTGTTCCTGATTTTCCTCTGGTCTCTCCACCACCATGACGATACTAACAACCTTATTTGTCGCAGCAATATAAAGCAACATCGGTTCCTGAGGTTTCGGCGCTGCAAGGATATGAGCTGATGAGAGTACTTTCTTCAGGTCTTGTAGTGCAGCTTCAGCTTCGTCAGTCCAAACAAAATCCTTGGTCTTTTTGAGGAGTTTGTATAATGGTGCGGCTCTTTCCCCAAGCAGGCTTACAAATCAACTGACCGCAGCGATGCAGCCAGTTAATCTTTCTACGTCCTTCAAGCGAGTTGGCCTTGAAATATTAAGTATAGCCTTGATTTTGTCTCGGTTCACCTCTGTGCCTCTTTGAGACACGATGAAACCTAACAATTTTCCGGCTGGTATTCCAAAGAAGCATTTCTTCGGGTTAAGTATGGTGTTGTATTTTTGTAGATTGGCAAACGTTTCCTCCAAGTCGGAAATGAGTGTTTCCTTCTTTTTGGACATCACCACGATATCATCCATGTATGCATGTACATTGCGTCCGAGTTGGTCATGGAGGCAATGCTGCATCGTGCGCTGATACGTAGCTCTTGCGTTCTTCAGCCCAAAGGGCATCGTAACAAAACAGAATGTTCCGAAGGGGGTTATGAATGAAGTTTTGATTTTGTCAGATTCCTTCATCCGGATTTGGTGATAACGGGAATATGCGTCGAGAAAACAGAGGAGTTCCGAGCCTGCCGTAGAATCGATAACTTGATCAATTCTAGGCAGAGCAAACGGATCTTTTGGACAAGCCTTGTTCAAGGCAGTATAATGAACACACATCCTTAAATCAGTGGTGTCCTTTTTAGGGACCATTACAGGATTGGCCGACCACTCTGTGTGGATGACCTCTTCTATGAATCCGGCTAACTCGAGCCGCGCTAGTTCCTTAGCTATTGCCTTACGCTTTTCGTCGCCGAACCGTCGTAATGACTGTTTGATGGGTTTAGCGTTCGGGTTTACATTTAGAGAGTGCTCGGCAAGTTCCCTAGGTACTCCGGTCATGTCAGATGGCTGCCATGCGAAGATATCTTGATTTGCTTGGAGGAACTTGACAAGCGCGCTTTCCTATGTGCTATCTAGGCCTACGCCTATCTGGGTCACCTTGGAGGGGTCATCATCCTTCAATGGTGCTTTCTTCGTCTCTTCTGATGCCTTGAACTCCGGATTTGGCTTGGTCACCTCCTTCTTCGTTGCGGGCATCTCGGACGGATATATGCTCTTCTTGATCTCCTGGTACTCCTGAGCGTGTAGCACGGCTTCAGCAAAGGCGGCATTTCCATCCTCGCATTCTCGCGCCTTCTTCGGGTCTCCCCTGATGGTGATCACGCCGTTGGGACCTAGAATTTTCATCATATTGTAAATGTAACATGGACGAGCCATAAAAGCCCAGTAAGCCGGTCGTCCAAATATAGCGTGGTATGCGCTCTTGAACGGGACCACTTCGAAGGAAAGTGCCTCCGTCCGGTAGTTCTTTGGAGTTCCAAAGGTAACATCCAAAGTGATCTCTCCTGTGAATTAGCTTGTCTTCCAGGACAACTCCGTGAAAATCACGGAGCTATGGTTCACTGGGTCTCCGAGATTTTCATCCGCGAAGCGTTTGAGATAGAGAATATTGATGCTGCTACCACCCCCATGAGGGTCTTGAGAAACCATAACCGTCAATAAGTGGGTTGACGATTATGGCGTATTTTCCTCGCTGTGTAACTTAGGCGGATGATCATCGCGTCAAACGTGATTGCCACTTCCGACCAGTCCAGATCTTCGGGGACAGTAACTGTTGCATTGAGCTCGTGTAGAACTGCTTTCTTGACCTTTGCTGGTTGAGATCCGAGGAAGGTGACACAAGTGTCCTTCTTGGTGGGAAAAGTTTTCTTCCCTTTCGATTTGGGATTTGAAGCATCAGCTTCCTCCATGTCAGAATCTTCCTTGGTCTGTTTGTCTTTTTGGGATTTTTCTTTCCCTTCTTCCGCTTAGCTTTGTAGCCCGCGGTATCATCTCTTTTGATATCGTCGTTGAAACGACATTCAGCGTTGGTGTGGGAAGAGCCCCCATTGGCGTCTAAGTGATGCACACATGGGTTATTGGCAATGTCGTCCCAAGAGTAGGTTTTGCCTGGTTGTTGATCTCCTCTACCTTGGACCCTTAAAGATGTCCAACGGCCACGCCCGCGGCCTCTGCCACGTCCTCCTCGTCCTCCAGACCCGGAAACAGTAGTAACTACCGTTGTTTCCGTGTTGGTCTTTTCTTCCGAGGTATTTTTGTGCTTCTGAGCTTGTTGCTTTGGTTGTTTTGCCGGCTGAGGCACAGCCAGGGCGTTGAGTAACCCTTCTGCATTGTCGTCAGCATCTGCATACTTGCTCGCTGTTTCTATCATCTCTCCCAAATCAGTAACCTTGTCACACTTCAAGCGATGGCGCAGTAAACCAATAGGGAGACCTGCGATGAAAGCTTCAATCGCAGTTTGATCATTTACTCCTTCGCAGGAGTTCTTGGTGTCGATCCATCGTCCGAGGTAGTCCCGGCAAGTTTCTCCGGCTTTCTGGGTGCAACACTGTAGGTCTCCAACCGTACAGGGCCTCCGATATGTGCCTTCGAAATTCCGAAAGAACGTGCTTTGCAAGTCATACCAGTTATGGATGGTGTTCGCCGGAAGTTCATTGAGCCATGATCATGCCGTCTTCTACAACATAAGTGGGAGATATCGGGTTGTGACCAGGCTGTTTCCGCCTTTAGCGATGCAGCAAGCTTGGAAGAAATCCTGTAACCAGGTGTCTGGCCGAGCAATGCTGTCGTAGGCTTGGATATGTCTTGAGATAGAAAATATTTCCGGGAATTTTGTAGCTCTGATGTGTGGTCTGAAGCACTTTGGGCCCACATACACGTCAGTGTTTTCATAGCTCCGCACCTCTATATTAGAGTTGATTCTGTGCCTTGCATCGTTTGGGGATAGGGATCATCCCGAATGCCGGCTATGGCTGTGGTGCCGTGGAGCCGAACTTCAGCTTCTACCACCACCTCCTCCGCCATGTCGTCCTCCTTGCCCTCCATGGGGGTCGTTGTGATGATTGTGTGGTGGAGAGGGCGGGGCAGCTAGATAGTTTCCGGCTGATCGCCGGCCTCCGTCCGGAACGTCATTATTCCGGTTCCGGGGAGGATCTTGACTATGACGAGCCCCCTGCCGGCTTGTTCTAGCATGGTTTCCGTCGTTCCTTCGCCCGTCGTTCCCACCACGGTGAGGCTTAGCCGGACGGCTTGTATACTTAGGAGGTGGCATTTTTTGACGATCCTTCTCCTGTCATTTTTCTTTATATTCTCCCCTTCGATCCTTAGATTCTCGTTGGGGAGGGTTCGTCGGATTCAGGGCAGCGATGGCATCTTTCTCGGCCGCTGGGGCAATGTTGCTCTAGTTACGTGAAGCTCTGTAATGTTGTCTTGACGATCCGGTTCTTGAATAATTGTCTTCCCTACGTTCGGGTTGATGGTACTGCGCCCAAACATAATGGGATCTTACGCCCGCCCACGCCGGATCTGTGCGACATTGGTCAGAATCCGAGACCAGTTTTTGACTTCCGGACAGGGCGACCTTTTGCTGTTCCAGTCCCTTGTTCAGTAGCTTGATACCCAAACGGATGTCCTCTAGTCCTGGATTAGCCGATAGAATTTCTCGGGCTGCCACGGTATTTTGTACTGGTGTTGGGTATACCCAATCTCCGTTGCTATCCTTCCGTGGCTTCCCCATCTCATCTCCAAAAAGGATGGCACGGACACGTGGGAATTGGTTGTCATCTATGTGACGCTTCCGTGTCTTCTGATGTAGACGAGACATGTATTCCTTGTTTGACATGCGTTTCTTCTCCACCTCGATGTTTTTGGCTTCATCGAGGAGTTGTTGACGACGCGCTTCTAGGGCTTGCGCCCTTTCGTCCAGCTCATCTGCAGTAAGTTTTGCAGCTGTAGGGATAGGTGTGGTTAATGCGGCATCGATGAGTTTACGCGCACCTTCAGTGATCACGTGTCCATCCATCGATGCTTCTTTTTTCGGCTCGTCTGGGATAAGTGCTCCATCCGAGTCTTCCTCGTATTCCTCAGCAATCATCTCCTCTATCAGAGGGTCTTTTGCTGGGGTCTTGTTTTTCCTGTTCTTCTTCTTTGCCTTCTTGGCAGCGCCGGTAGCAAAGACGGCTTTGGGTCCGTTTCCCGGAGTCAAGCTCTGATCGGTACTTTCGGACATCTGGACCTCGGGATTATCTCCGACGTCCATGTCATCCTGCGTTTTGGGAGAGTTTTCCCCGGATCCTTCATCCATGGCTTCTACTTCTTCTGCAGCTTTCGAGTTGTACTCCTCTTCATATTCTGCGGAGAACTTTTGGAAATCTGCTGATGTCATCGACTCATCCGAGGATGCGGGTACGTCGGCGTTTGTTCCAATTGCCTCTAGCACAGAGTCGGTGTTCTCTCCAGCATCGGCAGAGCCGGATCCAGATCCCACGTATCCGACAAAGTGCGACGCGTGCTTCCTGAGGTACCTGCGGCTTTCACGATCAGCCATATCGAAACTTTTGATGGTTTCGAGTATTGCATCTGCTTTACTTTGCAAGATTACACGTAAGTGTGTACCTTAGGAAAGGCCTGTCTGTCCTGGCATCATTAGAGCCGGAATCAGTGTCGTTGATATGATCCTCCTGGATTTCGACTTCCACGGGTGGGTCGATCTGGGATCCGGCTTCTCCGGGGAGATCCACTCTAGATTCAACTTGGTCCGCTAGGTCTTTTTCAGGCTCGGGTTTCTCCACTATCTCCGCAACTGGTGCGGGATGGGTGGGATTAGGGTTTTCTGAGATCCGGAACTCTGCCGCCTCCACGAACAAAGGGGACCCAGAAAATTCTTCTGCCTCTATCATCACCGCTGGGGTGGGTTGGGCAGGTTCAGCGAAACCGATGTAAACATCGATCTCACCAAAAGACATGATTGTGTAGGCAGTCTCGGCCTCCCTTGCCGGAATCCAAGTCTCGTCCAGAACGATGAGAGGGACGTCACTGGCATAGAGGATGCGACCGACGGTGATAGTCTCGCTGATTCTGATTCTTGTAGATTCTGCTCAGAACACAGATCCGAAGCTCACTTGCCCCACGGTGGGCACCAACTGTCGTCGGATTGATGACAAGTACGCCATGAGGGGGTCCTCGATGCATGCGGAAGAGAGGGGTGTGAGATGTATGGTGTTCCGGGATGGTGAGCACACAAGTTTACCCAGGTTCGAATCCGCCGGCTTTGGACGGATCCTACTCCTGCTAGCAATCTAGTAATACGGTAGAGCCGGAATATGGGTTACAAGGGTTTCGCCTGCGCGAGTTGAGATTGTAGACTATTGAGGTGTTTTCTAAAGGCTCTCCCTAGGACGGCTTATATAGATATCCGGCCTAGGGTTTACAGGGGAGATCGATCTAGCTACGTCTAAGAGTCGGTTACAGAGTACATCTTGAACTACAAGTAACATTATGGGCCTAAGTCGGTAAGTCTTCTGGGCCTTCCCATAGCCGGATTGGACTCCGTCTTTCTCCCTGACTGGGCCGCCCGTGAATCAAAGCTCTAACCCGAAGTGGGCCACCCTGGTCAGTGAGGAACTGTGAGGATACCCAGAAAGTATATCCCCAACAACAAGTATCAAAGTAAACATCCAATACATAACGAATACATATCATACCTTACTTGCCATTATGGCTACATCGATCAACATCAGCGGAACTTGATTAAGCGTAGAGCCCGAGCCATGCCTTAACCTACAGGCAACTGACTGGGAGAACGTCCTAGCCTGCATAGCCGTCAACTTCATCCTCTTCTTGATATCTGACCAAGTTAATAGCCAGGGACAATGTCAGTGAGTACTTTGAATGTACTCGCAAACCACCTTAAGATAACAATAATAACAAGAGTATATGCATTATGGTTGTGGTAGTAGGAGGGCTCCAAGAGTGGTCCTTTTCTCAATTAGTTTCTCTTATAGATATAGCATCTACATATCTTTGTTGAAAACCTTTGTAAACATTTTGGAAACCTTTTGAAAAGTTTTGTAAACACTAGGATTGGGGTACCCATTTGTTCCCGTCTTCAGGTCGTCCCACGACCAAACTCCTTTCTCCTCCTTCCGACCATCCCATGGTAAAAAACCTTTCTTTGTTACGACCATCCCATGGTCAAAACATTTCCAAATCCATTTCTTTTCCAAAATCCTTTTTGAAAACAAAACCAGCACCGCTCTACAGCAACCTTCCCAACCGTCCATGACCGCGGACACGGCTATTCGAATAGATTTCACTCTGCAAAGGTTGTACACTTTACCCACAAGATCCGATACATCCGCCGCGAACAGTCACGGATCGTCATACACTAGTATGCGGGTTTCGGATAACCGGACGAGACCTTCGGGATAATCCCCCTTTAACATAAGAGCCTACCCTATGAGTGTTGTTCCCTTCAAAACCGGGACGTCGGGTACCGAGGAGCAACCGGAGCGCATTTTACACTTCACATAGTGGGCGCTTTCAATGAGGGGCTCATAGTAACGCCTGGCTGCCCGTAGACAGTTCGTTCCTTCTTCAGGTCGATGTCCCACATGGACCCTTATGTGATAGGGCCAGCCTCCGGGGATCGCGATCCCCTATAGTAGTTGTGAGGCACTTGCATCAGAGGGGACCACTTTCGGGTCAAGCCCCTTCCCATATAGGGGTAATGTGGTTGCACAGGGTAGTTGTTATAGCTAAACTGCAAAGAACCCGGTCGAAAAAAGTTTTTCCTTCATCTTCTTTTGTAAAACGAAAACCCTTTTTTCTCAAACTTATCTTAGTAGGTCAAACCTCACCAAGGTTTTATCATAAAACTCTTTGTAAAACTTTTCCAGGGTCTTCCCATCCTATAGTTTTGCTTCGGCTAAATCAGGGTCTCCAAAGGATTATGGTGATATGCACCATCTATTCCACTAGGGGCCAGTAGGTGTCATCAAGGGGTTTGTACTTAATAGTACAAAGGTGTAATAGTTCGGAGGAGCCAAACCACTACCATATATATACATCAACATATAGTAAAATAGTGCAGTTTTAATAAACAGTAGATAAAACATGCATAAGTGAAACAGTAGGACAAGGCTTATGAGCAAGAAGGTGGCTTGCCTGAGATCAGCAATATGGCATAATTGTCCCTTGACTTCTTCTTATAATACCCAAAAATATACAATAATAACCATCTTCTTTTGATCTCTGAGATAATCGCAACTATCGTTGCCAGGGAGCACACATGCAAACAAGCAAGAGCACAATCAACAAAAGGCATACAAGCAACAATACATACAGCAAGCAATGAACACTACAAGTTTACAAATCAGTAGGTCTTAGGAAGAATGGATTTAATAAGATTGGCCTTGTCTTGGAAACATGGAAGAAAATGCCTTAGGATTTATAGTCTAGAAACTACCTAAGAGATGGGTTTTGGACCAAGACCATTTCCTGTATGAACTCGTGGTATAGAAATGGTACCAACAGATAGGAGTTCATGAAATGAAACCAACAAAAGTGCTTTCACTATTTTATCACTTTTCTTGAAATACTTATGAATTTCCTAGTGGTAAAAGCTCAAGTTTTAGGAAATAATTTACCAAAAAAGTTCTGGAGCTCCAAAAATTATTTCCTTGGATGGTCAGATAGAGTTTGATGTACTGAATAGCTGAGAGTTGTAATCACTCCAAAATAATTAATAGAATGCCCTCAGTAAATTCCCAAAGGCAGTTCTGGAGATGTTTTGTCTTTTTACTAGATTTATTATACAAAAGCTTTTGATTTGATTCCAAAGACACATGGTAGGTATTTAGAATACCTTTCTGTAGAAATTGTAATCAACCTTTTTGGAGTTATATAACTAATGGGGTGGTTTTATTAGAGAATTAAACCTACACAAAATAGTTTGAATCCTAATAAATCAACCAGGACTTAATTAAATTTGGGCTCCTGGGGATTTAAGGATAATATGTTTTAGGAGTCTTGAGAGTTGGAATTGGGTCAGTACCTACTTTCGTCTGTCCTAGAGAAATTTATGGTTGTTTTTGTTACTTTTACCAGGGGAAAGCTAGGAAGGAAACTAGGGTTGGGCCAAAGTGACATGCAAGGTATCTAGGATGGCTTTCAGTACCCAGAGGTTTCACTCCAATTGGAGTTATAAAATTACCAGTAGGATTTTAGGAGTGTTTTAGATACCTTCTAGTTATTGATTTAATATAAATAATCTATACATATTCTGGGTTATCCAAAGGTATTGACTGTTAGAGAAAACATACATGCTCCTAGGAAAATTTAGATCTAGGCATTTTGTTTTGATTTCCATTTTCAACATGATTTAAACCAAAAGTGCCAAAGACTAGATCTGGACAAAAAGAATAAAGCACAGAGGCTTGCTGGGCTAGGATCTGGCCGGAGATGGGCTGAGGGAGGTGGACTTGGCCCAGGTGGGGCAACGAGGGCACGCGGGAGGGATTCAAATCCCTGGGCAACGGGGCCGAGGAGTCAGCAGGTGAGGGTGACGAAGGGGTATGGGTGGTTTTCCGCCATTGGATTAGAGAGCGATGGACGGCGGTGGCTCATCGTCCTCGCTCGCGCGGGCCAGGCGACGGTGGAACCCTAGCTGGCGGCGGGGCAGCGTGGGGAGCTTACCAGAGGGCTCGCCGGAGGTCGGGGAGGGCCTGGGGCGAAGCAGCGGTCGATGACGGTTCCGACGATGGGCGGCAGAGGCTGATTTGGCAACCGGAGGCATCTCCCGATATGGCACCGGCAGGAGAGCTCGGGAGCTCACCGGATAGCGCTCCTGGGTGGCTGCATGTCGATGGAGGGAGGTTAAATGGACGCATAGCAAGCAGGGGAGGTGAATAGGGTATGGCGGTGATGGATCTGGCCTCCCATAAAGTCGCGAGAGGGGGCGCCATCTTGGATGCCTTCGGGGCTCGCCAGAGCTGCTGCTGGGCTCGTTCCTAGGCAAAGAAACAGCAGGGGAAGGGTAAGAGAGGTTAGGGGAGCACCGCACGGTGACATGCAGAGAGGGAGAGTCAGTAAGGAGGGAGCTTAGCTCGAATAGAGGGAGGAGGTCGAAGCTTTTCTTCTCTCTCCCTCTCGAACAGTACAAAGCAGGGAGAGGGGGAGGAGGCTTTGGGAGGTGAGGTGGAGTGGGAGGGAGAAAATGAGAGGCCAAGAGGGGGCTGTGGTGGCCTCTGGCTTATTTAAACCGGGGTGAGTGGGTTCATGGTGGATTTGGTCCAAGGAGGGGATGGGGAGGGAGCTGGCCTTCCATTGGGCAGCAGGGGTGGTGGAGAGGTCCTGGGAGGGGGCTCTGTTCGAGAGAGGGCACGGGGAGGGAGGTGATGCAGCAAGAGTAAATAATGGCAAAGATTTGCTTGTCCCTCTCTTTATCTTCTCCCCAAACATAAAGGACAAAGGGGTATAGCTGCTATAGGGGTAGGGCTATAGTATCACACGTCCAGAGGAGTGTCATGGTTGCTAGGGTGAGTGTTGGACAAGGTGGGATGAGGTTTGGAGGTGATTGGATTATTGTTTTTGTGTCATGATCAAAAATGTCATGATGGGTGGTTATGAAGGAAGTCCTCATTTGTGAGCTTGGAAATATGAAGAAATGGTTCTGGTGGAAGGTTATAGTCCATATATACCTCCTCTAATTATTTGGAATTTTTCAAATGATTTTTAGATCACTTAAAATCATTTATTCAAAAAGTGTAGAAATGATTTCTAGAAGCTCGTTTGATATTCTTGAGTTGGACGAGTGCGGTTTTTGGTGTAAGATGGTCCCAAATGTGAATACACACTTAGGGGAATTTTCCCAAGATTTATTGTGGCTTAATAGTATTTAAAGCAATTATTATTCCATTTCTGCCATTTAAGAGAATAGGCAAAAAGAAATAATAAAAGATCTCAAAAATATTTATTTTTGAGATGGGAAGATATGGTATGATATATGGATCTCAAATGTGTTTAAAGTTAGGGAAGTCTTTTGGCAAAAACCAAACTTTCCATTGGGAAAGGAGTTTTGGAGATTTTGTCTATTATAGGAATTAAATAGATTTGGTCCATAATAAGTAGGAATACAATTTTATAAATCTTGATGATCAAGGTAGATGATTTAGACAAGGTGTAACAAGCATTTGTAACCTTGGGATTGGAGAAAACAAGTTGATTTTGGTGATGTCAACACCCGGATTTTTAATCCCAGATGCCCGTTATGCCATACCTCGCAATCCCAGGATTACCATTTTTGCGAGACATAACGGATTGGATATCACAGTACATCATCCATTACAAACCATACATAAGGTTTTACACAAATACGGATCTCATGATCCAGTCTTTAATACAATAAGCAACAGAAATAAACGATAGCGTAGCGGTCGGGTCCATCTTCAGGGGCACAGGCAATGCTGATGAAGGCAGATAGTCCTAGTTATCATAGCCGTCCTCCTGACCATCATCTTGGTAATCTCCTTCATAGTCTGGCCATGATAATAGTCAGGGACAAAAGCCATGAGTACTCTTTAAGTACTCGCAAACCACTACGAACAAGGGTTATAATTCTAAGTTAAAGTGCTGAATTGAAAGAATAACTATCAAGTTAAGTTTGAAACCTAAGCTTAGTTCTGAAGCAAGAAAAGATAATTAAAGTTCTAGAATCACTTAAGTTGGGAAACTATTATCATCTACACAACCCTGTTGTGGTCAAGTCAAAGTTCATCATTCTTTTCAAGTTATTTAGAAAACATCTGACAAGGAAACAGTATGGCCATTCCAACTGTCCATAACCACGGACGCGGCTATTCGAATAGTTTGACACTCTGCAGAGGTGGTACACTTTCACCACAAGATTCGATACATCTGTCAGGGATAACCCTGAATCATCATACATAGTATGCAGATAATCAAACATAACCTTCCCTTTACACACCCTAGTACAAGCACCTCTCCTATGAGCATGGCCTCCCAACCATGACCATCAGTCATCTTGGGCACTACATAGGTGGACATCATTGAGAGATAGCCTCAGCTCAAACCTCTCCCGTGAGGGAACTAATACTAATGCATATAAATTTCCAGCTAAGCCTTACCCAATCCAGGTAATGTGGTTGTACGGTAAATTTGGAATGGTATCGCATCCGAATCCAACCATCAGTTTTATAAAAGGGTTAAGGCTCATGCCTTATCTTTTTCATCATCATCAACCCATTGTGTTTCTCAACACATGTCAAAACATCTCAATAGAATGACTCATCATTCCAAGGTTTTCATAACTCATTTTCACCAAGTGTTCCCATCTAAAGTGACTCAAGTTTTGATCTATTCTAAAATACTAAGTTAAGAGTGTTCACTAAGGTGGAAAGATGGGATCAATCTCATGCTATAGAATGACATCTAAAGGTTTCTAAGTAGGTCAAGTTTTATATTCTTTATGCTACCTTCAAAATTAATTAAAGAACTTTGTGTAACTAAGGGGGTAAAACTTGTTAATAAGACTTGAGGTACTAAGAGTTAAAGGGGTGTGATCAAAGTATGCTTAAGGCATCTTTACTAAACTATCTAGTTTTATTCTAGCTTGCTACAATAGCTTACTAAAGCATGTTTGCAAGGGTTAGCTTGCCACTAATAGCTTGCCTTGGTTGGTGCAGTGGTTGAAGTTTTCTTCTTCTTCTTCTTCTTGGTAGAACTCCTCCTTGAAGGCTTGGTGGTACTATCGCCTAGAAATACATAGGGAGTGCACAATCACCAAACAATCCTTAACTAGGCTAAGTATTATTCTAAACCACACAATTGATGATCTATTATCATCACAAGCATCACAAGTTTAATTCAATAGTTTCAATTTTTTTATTTTGGAAAAGTAATTTCTACTCATTGAAATATTAACTAAAATTTAATATTCACCACAAAAATATGGGATCATGTGGACACATGTCCTCACCACATATTCTAACATGTGGTAATGAGATTTAAAGGTTGGATCAATATTACTTTGGTTTAAGTTCATTATTTAATGATTTAAAGTGACTAGAAATGCCTATATAGCATTATTTTGGTACTAGTCCAAAGTCACTGCCTGTAAACCTTAATATTATTACATATTTGGATAGATATGATGAGATGTGATTTTTGAGAGTTGGAATCAACTCAAAAGCTAAATTGGTCGATTTTATAAAAATGTTTCAAGTTGCAAAACTTCTGTCTTCTTATTTTTATTAGGAGAAATCTATAATTCTAAATGAATTAAATCCAACGGGCTTGGATAGAGCATTTCAATACCTTTCAGACAAAATTAGTTTCATGTAATTTGGATTTGTCAAACTCACAGAATTGAATTTTGAAACACTGGATAGAAACTATATTCTAACTAAAAAGAAAAATCTAGATTTGAATCTACGGCTTGCTGGAAAGGAAATGGGCGGCCAAGTGGCGCGCTGACGGGGCTCACTGACAGGGGGTCCCACTTGTCGCACTTAAACGCGAACGCTGGGCTGTGCGATTGATTAGACGCTAGATCTACGGCTGAGGGTCGTCGACAACGACGGACGGGTCGCCGGCGAGCTCAAACCCTAGCGGCTCGGTGGGGGTCTAGGGCGCACAGTGGCTCCAGCGGGTCGGCGATGCGGCGAACAATTGAAGGCGACGAGGCGAGGCGTGGTCGCGTGAGCTTGGGGTGGCTGAATCAACGGCACCTTCTTCTCCAGAGGCGGCGACTGCCCAATTCCGGCGAACTGCTGCTCCACTTGCTCCAGAGAGGTGGGTGAGGTTCAGAGAGGTGAGGGAGTGGAATGGTGTGAGTCTTTGTGCTGGGAGGGCTCTTTTATAGGCTCGACGTTGAGACCGAGCGGGATGGGCGGTCGACGGTGGCGACATGGCTACGGCGAGCTAGCGGCATGGCTGGGGATTACGATCGGTGGGCGGTTCCCTGGCGGTGCTCTAGCGCTTCAATGCGGCCATAGGGGCGGTGGCATGCGGTCGGGGCGAGGTGGTGCTCGTGGCCGCAGCGCTGGTGTCCACGGCGGTGGCTGGGGCTTTGGGTGGTGAACGGAGGTGTCTGGGTGTTCTAGGTCGAGGCGGAGCGGTGGGCGCTGGCTGGTGTCGAGCGGCGGCTTGTGCGTCGGCCAGATGCTCGACAAGCTCCGGGCGCTGGGCGGTTCCTGGCCGCTCGCCTCTGCCTGGCCTGGGGCTGGTTGGACGGTGGAGGTGGACCACCGCCGTGTACTAGTCATGGCGAGAGGGGCTAGAGAGGGTTGCTGCTGCAGTGCACGGCCGGCCGAGATGGTGCTCTGCATGGGCAAAGGTGGCTAGGGGTAGAGAAGAGGCTAGTTTGGTCTCTGCGGCTTGAGGGGGACAAGATGATCAAAGCACTACAGTATTGCTAGACAAAATCAGCCCAAAACAGTAATAGTTAGGCCTTAATGATCTTGCTAACAAGGTGTTTGACAAAATGGCCGCAAGAGAAAAAGTTTTGAATTTTGAGTTCAAAAATTTTGGGTGATCTCCACTAGTGCTAGGTAGTCTCTGGTTGCAAGGGTTTTGAAAATGGTGCTCAATTAGATGGTTTTTGAAATAGGGGTGATCTATGCATATGCATTAGATTCAATTTTAAACTGTCATTTAAAATAGTTTACAGAAGGTTTTTAGTAGATCAAAAGGTGGGACTTGGTACCTCATTATGTGTACTAGCAAGGGGTGCAAATATCAAGAATTTTTTCTGTTAAGAATTGAGTACTAGGAATAGCCAAAGTAGGCATGAGAGTTAAATTTGTCCAAATGACCATTCCTTCATTTTAATACTTTTTGATTTGATTTCTTTTAGGAAAAGTTTGGGAATGATGTAGATGATGTTTAAATCACCTAAGAAACATTTTAGAAGCAAAGGATCACACAATCATGGTAATTCAAAACAACTCCTATTTTAAATGCACACATATATGAATGCTTTCATGTTAAATTTGGAAAAGTTTTTGTTAACCCCATTTTTGGATGATTTGATCTTGATAAGCTTGGATTGAAGTTTTGGGATGTTACAAACCTTCCACCCTTAAATAAAATCTCGTCCCTAGATTTACAAGAAAACTAGGAACTAAAGAGATCTGGGAACTCTGTCCTAATGTAATCCTCAAGGCCCCAAGTGGCTTCCTCCTCAGTATGGTTGCTCCAATCGAATCTTGAGAAACTTGATACTCCTGGTCCTGGTGGTTCTCAGAGGCTTCTTCTAAGATACGAATGGGCACTTCCCGATAGGTCAGGTCATTGTTGATTTCCACTTCTCTGATCGATATTCTTGAAAACTTCAGTCTTCTCGTGCACTTCCAAGCATTTGCAAGTAACGAGATATGGAACACATTGTGGTCGACATCTCTTTAGGCAATTCCACTGATACGATACTTCTCCTCATGTTCAGAATCTTGAAAGGTCCGATATATCTGGGAGCTAACTTTCCCTTCAGACTAAAGCGTTGGGTTCCCTTCAATGGTGAAACTTTGAGATATACGAAATCTCCGACATTGAAAGTCAGGTCTCCTTCTCTTGTCAAGATAGCTTTTCCGTCTGGATTGGGCGGTCTTGAGGTGCTCACGAACTTTGTGAACTTTCTCTCGCTTCGAGAATGTCGGGTCCAAAGATCCGACTCTCTCCTACTTGCGACCAATTCAAAGGGTACGACACTTTCTTCCGTATAGGAATTCAAATGGTGCCATCTGCAAACTAGCTTGATAACTGTTGTTATATGAGAATTTCGAAGGGCGTGCGCCTTCCCATTTTGATCCATATTCCAACACACAAGCTCTAAGCATATCCTCCAATATCGGTTGACTCTCTCACCTGTCCATCTGCTTATGGGTGATAAGCGGTACTCAAATTCAACTTGGTTCCTAAACCTTCCTGAACTTTCTCGCCAAAATCTTGAAGTAAATGGGTTCCTCGATCCGATACGATGGTCTTGGGGGTTCCATGCGACTAACAATCCTAGCAATGTAACCGCTAGTATTGCACTCTGGTAGGTTGTCTTGACTGGTATGAAGTGGGCTACCTTAGATAGTCTATCAACTATGACCCAGATTGAGTCATTTCCCCTACTAGAAGTAGGTAAACCGGTGATAAAATCCATTCCGACGGAATCCCATTTCCATTCCGGAATCTGCAATGGTTGAAACAATCCTGCAGGTCTCTGATGCTCTGCTTTGACTCTTTGACAGATGTCACATTTGGCGATGTAGCTTCCAATCTCTCTCTTCATCTTGTGCCACCAAAATTGCTCTTTCAAATCCTGATACATCTTTGTTCCTCCGGGGTGGATAGAATAAAGAGTATCATGAGCTTCCTTCATGATAATTTCCTTCGAATCACTGGGCACACAGATATGTCCCTTGTACCACAGTACACCTTCTTCGTCTTCGGTGAATCCAGGTACTTTGCCTGTACCAATACGACGTTTGATTCCATCGATACTTTCATTCCCCTTCTGGGCTTCCTTGATTTGGCTAATCAAAGTGGGTTTAAGTTCAATGCTAGCGAGGAATCCTTTGCTGACTAACTCAGTCCTGAACTGCTCCAACTCCTCATACAAACTTGGTTGCTTCTCTTTGATCGTGGTGTTCAGCCTACACGGCAATCTGCTAAGAGCATCAGCTACCACATTGGCTTTGCCGGGGTGATAGTGAATGTCAAGGTCATAATCCTTGATTAACTCTATCCATCTTCTTTGCCTCATATTCAACTCCTTCTGGGTGAAGATATACTTCAAGCTCTTATGATCTGAGTAAATCTCACAGCGATTACCCATCAAATAATGACGCCATGTCTTCAATGCTAGAACCACGACTGCTAGCTCAAGATCATGGGTCGGATAGTTCTGCTCATGCTGCTTCAGTTGTCGAGACAGATACGCGATGACTTTGCCTTGTTGCATCAATACACATCCTAGACCAATCTCTGATGCATCACAATACACATCAAACGGCTTCTTGATGTCGGGCATGATCAAAATTGGGGATGATATTAATCTCTTCTTCAGCTCCTGGAAACTGGCTTCACACTTGTCTGTCCATTCAAACTTCTTGTCCTTCTTCAACAATTGGGTCATTGGTCGGGCTATGCTCGAGAATCCTTCTACGAATTTGCGATAATATCCCGCTAATCCGAGAAATGAACTAACTTGGGTTTGATTGGTTGGGGCTTCCCATTCTTTGACATCTTTGATCTTGCTGGGATCAATAGAGACTCCTCCGGCAGACACAATATGTCCTAGGAATCCTACTTCTTTCAGCCAAAACTCACATTTGCTGAACTTGGCATATAACTGATGTTCTCTCAGGGTTTCTAGGATGATTCTCAGATGTTGCTCATGCTCTTCTTCTGACTTGGAGTAGATAAGGATGTCGTCGATAAACACAACTACAAACTTATCTAAGAAATTCATAAAGATCTTATTCATGAGATTCATGAAATAAGCAGGGGCATTGGTTAATCCAAAAGACATAACCGTATACTCGTATAGACCATAGCGAGTAGTAAAGGCGGTCTTCGGAATATCCGTTGCATGAATCTTAAGTTGGTGATAACCAGTCCTAAGATCAATCTTTGAGAATACCTGAGCTCCAGTCAACTGATCAAATAGATCCTCTATCTTTGGCAAGGGGTACTTGTTCTTGATGGTGACATCATTCAACTTTCGTAGTCCGCATACGCACGACGGTTGCCTCCATCCTTCTTGTCGACGAATAGCACTGGTGATCTCCATGGCGATGCGCTTGGCTGAATCAGGCATGTTGCTAACATGGCATCCAACTGCTTCTTCAGTTCTACTAACTCTGAGGGGTTCATGGTATAGCGTCTCTGGGCTATAGGTCCGGTTTCGGGGATTAGTTCGATAATGAACTCTATATCCCTATCCAAGGGCATACCTGGCAATTCATCTGGGAATACGTCGGGGTATTCACAGACTACTCTGACTTGGTCAATGGTAGGCAGGGCTACACTTTTGTTGCATTTGAATTGACAGGGTAAGGTTTCAGAGATATGTTCTCGTTACTCGTAACTACTGGTCATGGTGATGGCTTTCTTAGCACAGTCTATCAGTCCTTTATGCCTTGACATCCAGTCCATACCTAGTACTACTTCCAAACCTTTGGTTCCAAGTACAATTAGGTTGGCATAAAAATCTATCCCATGAATTCTGATAGGTACAACTTTGCAAATTTTTCTAGCTTTTGTTGTTGAACCGGGGATTTGAACTATCATGACATGCTTCAGGTTGGTTGGGCGAATCTTACTAGTGCATACAAATTCTTTGGTGACAAATGAATGCGATGCTCCAGAATCAAACAATACTCTTGCTAAAACTGAGTTGACAGAAAACATACCCAAAGACTACATCCGGTGCTTCCGGCTTCTTCTGCGTTCATGTGGAAGAGACGACTGCTATTGTTAAAGGGGTTCCTGGGCAAATCTCCGCCTGGTTGAACACGACGCTGCTGAGCTGGGGCATTCACAGGGGCATTGGCGGCAGTTTTCTTGGGACACTCATTGGAGTAGTGACCCTTCACTCCACACTCGAAACAAGTGATCTGGGACTTGTCCTTGACTGCAACAGGTACAGCGTTGCTGCCAGTTCTAGGGGCAATGTTGTTGTTGCCCTTGGGAGGGGCACGGTTGAAGTTGTTAGCATTGCCGAAGTTGTGATTGTTTCCTCCGGGCTTCACATTTCCTCCGCTATGGTTGGGGTAGCTTGGGCGAGAAGGTGGGGGTCGGTGTTCCTTGGTGCATATCCTGGTGAGGGGTTGGCACGGTACTTCTGGTGACTACTGGATCCAGACTACTGCATCATACGACGCTTGCGGTTGTCGTTTGCCTGGTTAATCTTCCCTTCCATCTGAATGGCAGAGTCGACTAGCTCTTCGAGATCCTGGAAACGGATGTTGACGAGGACAGTCTGCATCTCATCATGCAGTCCGTTTAAGAATCTCTCTTTCTTCTTGGCCTCCGTGTTGATTTCATCCGGTGCATATCTGGCAAGTGACAAGAATTTGTCACGGTACTCTACTACCGTCAATCTTCCTTGCTTCAGTTCATGGAATTCATCTCTCATCCTATTGACAAGACCTACAAGACGTGGGTGCATCGAACTTGACCTTGAATGCTTCACAGGTCATCACCTGGCCATGGTTCATAGTGCGGATGTTATTCCACCAAGCTCTTGCATCCCCCGCCAGATAGTGGGTGGCGAAGAGAACTTTCTCATTCTCATCAACTCCTGCAACTTCGAGGTTGTTTTCCATGGTCTGTAACCAGTCATCAACATCTAATGGGTTTTCAGATTGGTTGAAGATTGGGGGATTGGTGTTCTAAAAGTTTTTGAGTTTAGATCCATGGTGATCCTGATTTCCACGTCCTTGGTTGTTGAGAGCCATTTGGGCGATCTACTGCAATGTCGCTAAGTTGGCTTGACGCTCGGCCCTGCTTGCTTCACGGTCCGCGATGAGATTCTGCAAGATCTGCAGCATTGGGTCCTGCAATGAGCTGCTCCCTCCTTGGTTTCCACGAGTCATCTGAAGATTGAGATAGATATAGGGGTAAGAGGGAAATTCTAAGGTTCATGGTTTTGGGTTTTCAAATCTACAACTTTGAGTTAGACTCAGGTTTTTCAACTAACTTCATTCTCATTCATGCAAGCAAGCACACGATACAGCACACACCACAACAATCAAAGGGGAAAACAGATGGTTTGAAGAACCATTCTGCAAACTACGATACAATGAGATGATACATCTCATGCTACGACAGTGATCTAGTGCATCTACTCATCGTCAATGAAGTCGAAGTCTTCATCATCAGTGTAGAAGTCCATAGCATCCCCGCCGTAAAAATCGCCATCGCTCCGAGGTAAGAATCCATATCTCCCTGGATGTCTTCACCATCATCATCTTCTTCTTTGGCGGCAAGCTGAGCTTCCTGCTCCTTGACGGTCTTCTCGAGGTCGGCCACCTTCTTGCGAAGACGACCGATGGTGCGATCCTTCTTTGCACGCTGGCGACGAAGAGACTGGCGATATTGGACGAGCAGTGCGAAAGTCTGGGCCTTCTGGTCGGCAATTGCACGGTTCTGGTTGGCTAACTCTCTGGCATTGTCCAATTCCTGCTGTCGGTCATGAAGCAAGAAGTCAAGGTTCTCCACTTGACGCCTCAACTCTGGGTGACTTGGCATCTCCATCGGCATTCCCATGAAGTCACGCCTTGCATAGTGGGCAAAACGGGTTCCTTGAATCTTGTTGACGCTGAGGGCACATAGACGTGCGAGAGCTTCATGCATTGCCCTGGCTAATCCATCTAGCCAGTTGTTCTCTCTCACAGAGAACTGAATTCTTCCAGAAGTTGGTGCTTCAATGCTTCCTCGAAGATCTGCGGTGACTAGCCATTGTAGGTCTCCTCCTGGGGGTCCTGGAAGTTGAGCTCCAAGAAACTCCGAATGTGGGCGTCCCAGTAACTCTGACAGTGAATCCAGATCCCTCTCGAAGATCATCTGACCTCCGTTTCCCAACTGGTAAAACTTGCTGAACTGAGTATCCATCTACAAGAATTTAGGATGAGGAAATTAGTGAAGTGATCAAGTGTGTCAAATTTTAAGTAGTAATGTATGAATTTTGAGGAACATGTATTTTTGAGAAAGAATGGGTTCACAAGGGTAAGAGGGGAAATAGTTTTTCATAAATACTCACTTTGGTTTTGAAGCTAAGTTTTTGGTTTGGACGTCCATTCTAACTAGGGTCTCCTATGGTCAGGATGGCTCTGATAACAACTTGTCAACACCCGGATTTTTAATCCCAGATGCCTGTTATGCCATACCTTGCAATCCCAGGATTACCATTTTTGCGAGACATAACGGATTGGATATCACAGTACATCATCCATTACAAACCATACATAAGGTTTTACACAAATACGGATCTCATGATCCAGTCTTTAATACAACAAGCAGCGGAAATAAACGATAGCGTAGCGGTGGGTCCATCTTCGAGGTACAGCAATCCGACAAAGGCAGATAGTCCTAGTTATCATAGCCATCCTGCTGACCATCATCTTGGTAATATCCTTCATAGTCTGGCCATGATAATAGTCAGGGAAAAAAGCCATGAGTACTCTTTAAGTGCTCGCAAACTACTACTAACAAGGGTTATAATTCTAAGTTAAAGTGCTGAATTGAAAGAATAACTATCAAGTTAAGTTTGAAACCTAAGCTGAGTTCTGAAGCAAGAAAAGATAAATTAAAGTTCTAGAATCACTTAAGTTGGGAAACTATTATCATCTACACAACCCTGTTGTGGTCAAGTCAAAGTTCATCATTCTTTTCAAGTTATTTAGAAAACATCTGACAACGAAACAGTATGGCCATTCCAACTGTCCATAACCGTGGACGCGGCTATTCGAATAGTTTGACACTCTACAGAGGTGGTACACTTGCACCACAAGATTCGATACATCTGTCAGGGATAACCCTGAATCATCATACTTAGTATCCAGATAATCAAACATAACCTTCCCTTTACACTCCCTAGTACAAGCACCTCTCCTATGATCATGGCCTCCCAACCATGACCATCAGTCATCTTGGGCACTGCATAGGTGGACATCATTGAGAGATAGCCTCAGCTCAAACGTCTCCCGTGAGGGAACTAATACTAATGCATATAAATTTCCAGCTAAGCCTTACCCAATTCAGGTAATGTGGTTGTATGGTAAATTTGGAATGGTATCGCATCCGAATCCAACCATCAGTTTTATAAAAGGGTTAAGGCTCATGCCTTATCTTTTTCATCATCATCAACCCATTGTGTTTCTCAACACATGTCAAAACATCTCAATAGAATGACTCATCATTCCAAGGTTTTCATAACTCATTTTCACCAAGTGTTCCCATCTAAAGTGACTCAAGTTTTGATCTATTCTAAAATACTAAGTTAAGAGTGTTCACTAAGGTGGAAAGATGGGATCAATCTCATGCCATAGAATGACATCTAAAGGTTTCTAAGTAGGTCAAGTTTTATAATCTTTATGCTACCTTCAAAATTAATTAAAGAACTTTGTGTAACTAAGGGGGTAAAACTTGTTAATAAGACTTGAGGTACTAAGAGTTAAAGGGGTGTGATCAAAGTATGCTTAAGGCATCTTTACTAAACTATCTAGTTTTATTCTAGCTTGCTACAATAGCTTACTAAAGCATGTTTGCAAGGGTTAGCTTACCACTAATAGCTTGCCTTGGTTGGTGCAGTGGTTGAAGTTTTCTTCTTCTTCTTCTTGGTAGAACTCCTCCTCCTCCTCGAAGGCTTGGTCGGTACTATCATCTAGAAATACATAGGGAGTGCACAATCACCAAACAATCCTTAACTAGGCTAAGTATTATTCTAAACCACACAATTGATGATCTATTATCATCACAAGCATCACAAGTTTAATTCAATAGTTTCAAAAAAAATTATTTTGGAAAAGTAATTTCTACTCATTGAAATACCAACTAAAATTTAATATTCACCACCAAAATATGGGATCATGTGGATACATGTCCTCACCACATATTCTAACATGTGGGAATGAGATTTAAAGGTTGGATCAATATCACTTTGGTTTAAGTTCATTATTTAATGATTTAAAGTGACTAGAAATGCCTATATAGAATTATTTTGGTACTAGTCCAAAGTCACTGCCTATAAACCTTAATATTATTACATATTTGGATAGATATGATGAGATGTGATTTTTGAGAGTTGGAATCAACTCAAAATCTAACTTGGTTGATTTTATAAAAATGTTTCAAGTTGCAAAAGCTTCTGTCTTCTTATTTTTATTAGGATAAATCTATAACTCTAAATGAATTAAATCCAACGGGCTTGGATATAGCATTTCAATACCTTTCAGACAAAATTAGTTTCATGTAATTTGGATTTGTCAAACTCACAGAATTGAATTTTGAAACACTAGATAAAAACTATATTCTAACTAAAAAGAAAAATCTAGATTTGAATCTATGGGCTTGCACGGGAAAGGAAATGGGGCGGCCCAATGGCGCTACGCGGCATGGGGCTCAGCTGACAGGGGGGTCCCACTTGTCAGCGGCACTTAAAACGCGAAACGGTACGCGCTGTGGGCCGTGCGATTAGAGGCAAGATCTACGGCTGAGGGTCGTCGTCGACGACGGACGGGTCGCCGGCGAGCTCGAACCCTAGCGTCTCGGTGGGGGTCTACTGGGGGCGTATCAGGGCTCCAGCAGGGTCGGTGATGCGGGCGAACAAAGTGGAAGACGACGGCGAGGAGAGGCGTGGTCGCGGCGGAGCTTGGGGTGGCCGGAATCAACGGCACCCTTCTTCTCCAGAGGTGGCGGCTTCGGCTCCAATTCCGGCGAACTGCTGCTCCACTTGCTCCGACGAGAGGTGGGTGAGGTTCAGAGAGGTGAGGGGAGTGGAATGGTGTGAGTCTTTTGTGCTGGGGAGGGCTCCTTTTATAGGCTCGACGTTGAGACTGAGCGGGATGGGCGGTCGACGGTGGCGACATGGCTACGGCGAGCTAGCGGCATGGCCTGGGATTGCGATCGGTGGGCGGTTCCCTGGTGGTGCTCTAGTGCTTCAATGCGGCCATAGGGGCGATGGCATGCGGTCGGGGCGAGGTGGCGCTCTGCGCGGCCGAAGCGGCTGTGTCCACGGCGAGCGGTGGCTGTGGGGCTTTGGGCGGCGAACAGAGGTGTCTGGGGTGTTCTCTAGGTCGAGGCGGAGCGGTGGGCGCGGGCTGGTGTCGAGCAGCGGCTTGTGCACGCGGGGACAGTGCGCGCTCTGCGGGTGGCGTCGGCATGCTCGACAAGCTCCGAGCGCGGTGGTTCCTGGCCGCTCTGCCCTATGGATCTAGCCTGGGGCTGGTTGGACGGTGGAGGTGGACCACCGCTGTGTACTAGACATGGCAGGTGCAGTCGGCATGAGATGGTGCTCGCATGGTCAGGCAAAGGCAACTAGGGGGTAGAGAAGAGGCTAGTTTGGTCTGGTCTGGCTTGAGGGGGGACAAGATGATCAAAGCACTACAGTATTGCTAGACAAAATCAGCCCAAAACAGTAATAGTTAGGCCTTAATGATCTTGCTAACAAGGTGTTTGACAAAATGGCCGCAAGAGAAAAAGTTTTGAATTTTGAGTTCAAAAATTTTGGGTGATCTCCACTAGTGCTATGTAGTCTCTGGTTGCAAGGGTTTTGAAAATGGTGCTCAATTAGATGGTTTTTGAAATAGGGGTGATCTATGCATATGCATTAGATTCAATTTTAAACTGTCATTTAAAATAGTTTACAGAAGGTTTTTAGTAGATCAAAAGGTGGGACTTGGTACCTCATTATGTGTACTAGCAAGGGGTGCAAAGATCAAGAATTGTTTCTGTTAAGAATTGAGTACTAGGAATAGCCAAAGTAGGCATGAGAGTTAAATTTGTCCAAATGACCATTCCTTCATTTTAATTCTTTTTTATTTGATTTCTTTTAGGAAAAGTTTGGGAATGATGTAGATGATGTTTAAATCACCTAAGAAACATTTTAGAAGCAAAGGATCACACAATCATGGTAATTCAAAACAGCTCCTATTTTAAATACACACATATATGAATGCTTTCATGTTAAATTTGAAAAGTTTTTGTTAACCCCATTTTTGGATGTTTTGATCTCGATAAGCTTGGATTGAAGTTTTGGGATGTTACAGGTGAAAACTAGAGATTTAAGGATCTTGGGTAAGATTGTTTTCATGCCACCAAAACCTTGTTGGATCTTGGAGGTCAAGGCTCCCCTTGGGGCATGGGATATATGGATGGATAGACCAAGTGATGTAGATTGCAATGGTGTAGAGTTTTGAGCTTGATCCTGCTTGATCTCACCAAGAATTGATTTCAAACTTTGGATAAAATAAGCCTGCCAAGGCAGATTATCAACTAGCCTTCAAAACCTTGTGGGTTTAAGAAGCACAAAGATCCCCTTGGAACAAGTGAAATAGATATTTATATAACTATATGATTAGAACACAACCATGCAAAGAGTTGGTCCATAGAAGGTTGGATGGTGGTGTGACCTTCTGTCAAAGTAGGCATGTTGACTAGATTTACAGGAATAGTTATTTTCTTGCCTGCAAAACCCTCAAGAACAAGTGGGTTGGAGGATTATCTAACCAAGGGAAAGAGTGGGCCTTGTTAGTCCTTAGGATGGTTAACAAGATTGTTGAAATGCATTTTAAAAATGCACAAGGGTTGAGAAAAGGAGGCATTCAAAAAGGTGATGTTGAAACAGATTCTAGACTTGGCCAAATTTGGCAGATTTAGGGTTTTTGACTAGAAAGTGGGTGGTGATGATTTTGATGGGTTGCAAGGTACCAAAGCATCATAAAGTGGATGATGTTGAAGTGTAGATTGAGTAGGAAGGATCCTTGCTTGATACTGGTCTTCATTGACTTGGAAGCTTCTAGAAGGGAACATTTCAAAAGGGGGTCTGATTAGGGGTTTTAGATGATCTCTAGTAGCTAGAGATCAGATCCAGCTTTGTATTCTTTCTTAGGGTGTGGTGATTTGGAAACATCTTGATCCTAGTGATGAGTTCCAGGAGTAGTTCATACTATCTCCTAAGTAGACAAATCAAATAGCAGATCAAAGCAATTCATCAGACAACAGATCAAGGCACTTCATCGTAGCAGATCAAGGCAACTCATCTTACAAACAAAGCAAACCTACTACTAGGGTTACCATCAAGTCTGACTTGAGGTAAGGTTGGGCAATTTGAAAAGGGTTGGAGTTTGAATAAGATGAGAGTCATTGGTATCTCTACCAAGAGTAGAACTCAAAAGCTTAATAAAGGTGTTTTGGGAAACCTAGAGAGAAGAGTAGTTGAAGGTTCTATCTTGAAAACATAAGGAGATTATAGTATGTAGCTCTCCATAGTTTGGGGAAATAGAAGCTACTAAAATAGTTGGTTTGCAAAGGCTTCTTGGCTCAGGTTTTGAAATGCTAGACCATTTGAGAATATGGAAATTAAGCCAAGACAGTTTTGGGAAGTAGCTTTTGTCAACTAGTGTTAAGGTAAGGAGTATATCTTCTAATACACAATCATAAGCATAAACATAGTCAAACAACAGGCAAACACTTCACCATTAAACAAGAAAAAGTTTTTGTTCCCCCTGATTTTTGCATTCTGGACAACTAATCAGGGTTGCTGAAATTGGGATGTTACAACTAATCCTTAAGAAAAATGACAAAAACATCCAACTTAAGTGTGACAAGGTTTATCCTCAAGTGCATATCCATCACCAGTCTTGGTTTAGATAAGATGGCTCCTATAGTCACTATCCAGCCTACAAATCTTCCTAAAAGGGTTTTAAACCTAAGGTCAAAGCATATGCTCTGATTCTAGCTGCGGTGACCCAGCATACCACTGCATGATGTAGTACACTATAGTCATTGACATAACACCAATGAAACACCATTCACTAGTATTACATCCCTCAGAGTGGTACAACAGAAACACAGCAGGTCCAAGACGTGACTATAGATTACAACTCGACTCTTTACAGAAGATCTAGAGAACACTCTAGGTTAAAGAGAGAGAAAGAAACTTCTTACAAAGAAGAATCAGAATAATAACTTAGAACTATCTAGAGACTAAGACTAGTATCTAAACTATTTGGCTTGCCATTGTTGCTATTGCAATGCTCTATAGAAGTAGGTTTTATGGCTAGAGAATCTACTCCTATCTAAATAGACACTTTATCTTCACTTCAGCTGATGTATATGTGGACTTCATTGACTTTATAGAAGAACTTGAGCTGTCGATTATGGTTTCTTGAGTAGAAATTGATGTTGACGTCATCTTCAATGGCTTAGAACCTCGCAAGGGTTAAGAATGTATGGTTGAGTACGAGCGTACTCAGCAAGTTCACTAAAATGAGTGTATGATGCACTGTCTCTACAGCCATAGACCATCGGTCATAGGCAATGCAGGTTTTCACAAACATTTCTTCAAAGGTTGTTTTTATTATAAAAACTATGTCCGACAGCCTTCACAGGTTGACCAGAACCTTCATGGGGTTACTTTCCTGCCGCGTTCGTAGCTCCTTCCCAGAACAGGGAGTAACATGTCACAGTTCTTACACTGTGTAGAGGTTCGTTACTTTACCCATGAGAGACCAAATCCTTGTTGCACAACCGGGAAGCTTACCCGTCCACACTTCCTTTGGTGTAGGGCCCAGTAGATGATCCAAGCCAATCATTGCCCTCTCTGCGACCCCATATCTCTGCACAATCCTTCGGGCCGAGCTCCATCTCTGTTAAGCCCCCTTTGGGGCAATCTATAACCCTGATGAGTTCCCAAAGACTCTATGAGCCGGTTATGCCCCTGGCAAGCTACATAAAGGTCTGACTATACCTCCGGTAGCCGCTCACAGATAATCTAGACACCAAAATCATGGGGCCTAACGGTGCCCATCCATATGCTGGATCCGCACAAGGAATCATAGCGTCATGTTAAGGTCGTCTTGCCTCCATACGAGAGAAATAAGACACAGCTGACTTCTCCGTCCCATTCCAAATCTCATGGTTAACGTGTAATATACAGTGCTAGAATCACTGGCGACATTGGTCGTTAAGTCCTAGATATTATGTTCCTTTACCACTGGAACTGTATCAATAGATTATTACCATCTGGTAAATAATCCATAATCATATTATTATGAAGATAGTGTTTTTCTGACCTTTTTGAAATGCGGGTGATGACAACATTTGAGTTACAAGCATTTGATAGGAAATAACCAAAGGACATGAGCAAGTTGTGAACTTGCTTTTTGTGATTGTAAGGTTATGCACTCACGGTCTTCAGACACTAGAAGATCCAAATTCTGTAAACAGCATCATTGGTCCGGCAAGGACTAATGTTTAAAGAAGCAAGATGCAACAATGCATAAGTAATGAAATGCAATTGGATAAACGCGAATCCCCGGAATAGTCGTATCTGATCTAGGGTTTGTAGTTTGTGATGCGTTCTTTGGAATGTGTTACCCTTTTATACGAGCTTTACACATGTGTTCTTGTTAAGGCTTGTGAGTGAGTGGGACAATATGTAAATACAATAAGTAGTATGCAATACTAAAGCACTCAAATGGATCATGGTATCTACAAGATTTCTTAAGCAAGATTAAGAATCAATTAGAGCCTTTAAAGAATTGTTCAAGGATCACTTTTAATGTTTCCTGAAAGAATAACTTTTGAAGAAAACATTACTTTACAAAGTAAAAAGTGTTTAAACTTAAGGCTTAACACTTTAAGGTTTTCTTATTACCTAAGATTATTAAAAGAGAAACAATCACAACAAAGTAATGGAGATTTACATGTTTTGGATGAGGCATCACATTATAGATGGTTTACTTCTTAATCATTTCACAAAGGTAGAATTTAAGTATTATTTCTTGAATGAGATGGTGTTTTATTAAAGTTATAAGTGAATAGAATTACTTTATTATTAATGCTCATATTTTATAAGCATAAATAGGCCATTTCTAACATTACTTAAAACTTAGTTTAATTCTTTAGGTGGATTCCTAAACTTGTAGAAGAATTAGTACTCGAATCTTAATGATTTTATAACTGATAATCTATTTTTGAAGAGTAAGATTTACTTAATTCTGAATGGCAGTTTTAGTAAGTACAACGTGAATTGGTTAGACCTATCTTAACTTCACTTAAACATAACTTGCACTTGTTATTCCACTTTTATATTTTAAACAAATAATGGTAAAGGCAATAGTAAAGATTTATATATTTCTAAGGAATTAAAATAAAAGAAAAGGTTTAAAATAAGATTTATTAGACCTTTACTTTTTATTTGACTTCAATTATGATAGAGGATAATTTTAATGTGTAGAATTTAATTTTTGGATAATCTTGGTATATTATATGTATTTTTGTGATTTTTAAATAATAAGATATGAATTTTATAAGTTTTATTTCTTTATTAGCACTAAATAAACAATAAATACTTAGTTAAGTGACACAAAATAATTGAAACAAGTTTGTAATTGTAGATTTTGTTTTTATAAGAATTTTCGTATATTATTTATATTTTTCTGATTTACCAATATTAAAATATGAATTTTCAAAGTATTATTACTTATAAAATCTTTATTAAACAATAATTATTTAAATAGTTAACACAATAATGTTTGTTAATAAATTTAATTTATATATTTTATTGTTCTGAACATTTTGATATATTATATACATTTTTCCAACTTGTAAATAATAAGATATGAATTTTCTAGTGTTTATTCAATTTTTGAAAATTATTTAAACCACTATTGAAAATATTAAATAACCCAGAACTTTTTACACCAGGGTAACCCCTAGCCATAGTGGCTGACAGAGGGACCCTAGGCCACCTCAGCCACCATGCAGGCAGGAGAGGGACCCAGCCTAGGTTTAACCGGTCTAACCCTCGCGCTGACATCGTGATGACGTAGGCGTGACGTCACCCACCGGCCAGCGTCCGACGACGATCACCGGCAGCGTCACAGCGCACGCCAGTAAGCACGAGTGTGCGCGATAGAGAGGCAGCCGAGACGAGCCTAACTAGGGCGGCGCGAGCTTCTGGTGTGGCCGGGAGCCTCGTCGGCAATGACCGGAGCGGAGGCCACACGACGGCGCTCGAGGCTAGAGCCAACCAGAGAGGGAGGGGAGAAAGGAAAGGATCTAGGAGGATAGCAAACTCACCATGATCATAACCGTGCGATCGGAGAAGCAAGCCGTGGCCGAAAGCGGCAGTATTCGGTGATGATGTCCGTCGGAGGAGGAGGTCGTCGGGCTCGATTCCGGCAATACGGAGGCGTCCCGGCAAGCACGGCTTAGTAGGAACAAAGAGGGAGGCAAGGCGGAGCTTATGGCGTTGTCGGCAGGGCATGGGGAGGTGCAGAACAGCGGCAAGGGCGAGTTCTGGCCAGAGCTAGGGTTTCGGTCGAATGGGGAATACGCGAGAGAGAGGTTGCTAGGAAGATGAAAGAGATAGGAACGAGGTAGAGGCGTCCACGGAAAGTCTTATCCTCTCCCGGGCTCGACGGACGGCGGAGAGTAGGCGGCAGGGATCGACGGCACCGGCGACGCCAGGCAGCTGCTTGTCGTTGCGAGCAAAGACGACGATGACGTTAGGAGGCCGAAGGGGTACGGGCCGTCTATTGGGCCGGACAGGCTGCTGCTGGGCGGCAGACTAGCGAGCGAAAAGAAATAATACTGCAGCGCTGAGTGGTAAATAGAGGTAAGACAAGTTGAGCTATGGGCCAAAAATACTTCTATTCTATTTTTTCTGTTTCTTATTCTGTTTTCTATTTCTCTATCTATTTAAAGTTTGAATTTCATTTGTAATACTTTGTGAATATGTACTGAACATTTATATATATTTGTATCCTTGGACTTCTATTTTTAGTATTTACACTAATCACGATTATAGAAAGGATTATTTTTGTTAGAACTATTAATAGAAATTAGGGTTTTAGAGATTGTTTCTTATATAAAGACCTTAGAAAATGATCTTTACTTTCAGTGAATGAATGTACTGCTAATGGTTTAAGATGGATACTTATATGTATGGAATCTTATTAATACTTAACCTCGTAAAGTAAGTATACATATATATTTATTATAAGGTAGTAAACCTTGTGGTTTATAAAGTGGTGATTTGAATTTCATGATTCTCAATATTTGGGGATTTGCCAAATCCAATTCTACTTGTTTTGTAGTGTTTAGAATTACCACAGACAACCTTGGTGAAGTCAAGAAGCATGAATAGCAATCACTATTAATTTGTCCAAGAGGCATTATCCAATGGTTACCTAGGAACAGGAAATGGTTCCACTATTAATTTGATCATGGGGTTTTGGACAATGAGGTAGACATGGGTCTTGTCATGGCTGGATGTACTGTTGGTTAAGGGTTTCTAAAGAATCCTTACCTTAATACCTCACTAAGGTTATCTTTAGATAAGGAATTCCTTTCCTAAATATACTCTATTTAAATCTCTCTTATCTTATTTACAAAGATCTCAACTTCCTAAATAAGACAATCATCTGGCTCCACCATATCCATCATCATATGATGACATGGTCATGCCACTTCAACAATACTCATTCTCCATTCTTCTCCTTGTATCTATATAACTTCCATTGCTAAACTACCCTTTATGAATCCATCAATGTAGCTACTTCTAACTCCTTCCATTAACTCCTTTAAATTTACCTTGTATCTATATCCAAGGCTTGCAAGATTACAATTCTCTCTATACATCACATGTGATAAGAATCCTCTAGAATAGGTATGGTACTACTCCCATAATACTAGTTTGTTCTTGCATTAGCTTGGTTAAACTACTATACTTCCAACTACTCCTACAACTTATGTTATATACTTCATTATACTCTAGCTTGACTTCTCATAATCAAGCTAGATGATTTAGCTCACTAGGGCTTTACCTAACTTGGCATACTCACAACTCTTCTTCAATAGCTGGTCAGATATTCTCAAGTGACTTGGGAATAATGACCACCATCATTTAATCAGACTAAGCTTAGGCTTCTAACTGATCAAGATCTATATCCAATTATGTGATAGGCTTGTACTGGTCTCTCTATAGGCTTTTCTTGTTAAGCAAGCTTATTCTAAGTTTACACCCCCTTGGCTTAACAAGATTATTATTAGATGTACTAATACTTCTTGCTTTCTCATAGCTCCATAATTACTATCTAAACTCTTGGGTTTAAAAACTTCTTCTAGTTAACTCATGAGTGAGTTATCTCCTCCAACATCAAATGGTTTGATCACCACTAAGGATCTCATTCCATTGATGATGGCACACTCTACCATAACTAGTTCCTTATTCTTACTAATTTACTTAAGGTCTTTGGAAGGTTTATATAATAGGTCAAAGTTAAGAGTTGATAAGTTCTAGGTCAGGAATTGATCACACACATTGATGAGCAATAGACACTAGGACCTGGTTAAATAGATATGGCTGTTGGAGATATGCCCTAGAGGCAATAATAAATGTAGTTATTATTATATATCTTTGTGTTTATGATAAATGTTTATATTCATGCTATAATAGTATTAACAAGGAAACATTAATACTTGTGTGAATTGTAAACTTAATTTGAAGTCCCTAGTAAAGCCTCTATATAATACTAGCTTGTTGGTTGATTGATGATTGTGGTTTCCCTATCATGAACATTGAGATGTTATCAACAACAAGATCATATCGTTAGGAGAATGATATGGTGGACATACTCCTATAGATAAGCGTAGCATAAAGATCAAGTCATTTCAATAGTTCAATTGCTATATGCTTTCTGATACATAGTAACCTAATTCCTTCGACCATGAGATCATGCATATCACCTTTACTGGATGGATGCTTTGATGTCATCAAACACCACACCGTAACAGGGTGGCTATAAAGGTGGCATTGAGTGTTCGGAAAGTATTGGTTGAAACACATGGATCAAGAGTGGGATTTGTCCATCCACATGACGGATAGATATTCTCTGGGCTCTCGGTGAAATGTCATCCAATTAGCTTGCAAGCATGTGACTTGGTCACAAGGGATCACATATCACGGAACGAGAAAGAGTACTTATCAAGAACGAGGATGAACTAGGTATGCAGAGACCGACGATCATAACCGCGGATAAGGAACATAGCACGCGACACAGGGAAACTGGTCTCGACTGTCAGTGGTACATTCGATCGCAAAGTACTCGGAGAAATATGTGGGAGCCATATGAATTTCCAGATTCCTCTATTGGTTATTGTTCGGAGAAGTGTCTCGATCATGTCCGCATAATTCACGAACCGTAGGGAGACACACTTAAGGATTCGACGTTGTTTGAGTAGTTATGGTATTATGAGAAAGAGACCGAATGTTGTTCGGAGTCTCGGATGGGATCCAGGATATCACGAGGAGATCCGGAATGGTCCGGAGAATAAGATTCATATAAGGAAAGTCCGTTTCGGAGTTGGGGAATGGTTCCGTGTTTTCATCGGGAACATTCTAGAAGGTCCCGGAATGTCCTAAGCACTCGGAGGGAAGGGTACATGAATGTGTCATTACATATTGGAATGATTGCATCATGTACTAAGTGTTCTCGCTATCCAAAATAAAGGGTTTATTTAAATCCTAAATTGAAAAGTCAAACGGCTAGTTTGAAAGTCAAACGGCAAGTTTTGGAAAGTGGAAAGAGGAGGAGAAGAGAACCGAGTTGGGGAGGATTCCTCCTCCCAAGCCGGCGCCCACCTCAAGGCCGAGTTGGGGAGGGACTCCACTCCCCTCCCTTGGCCGCCCTCCCACCTATAAAGGGAGGCAGGGCCTCCTCCCAGCACACACAAGTTCCTATCCTCTAAACTAAACCCTAGACCTAAACCCCGGTTTAGAGCTATTTGTTTAGAGCCTTCTAATTGGTTTAGAGCCCTCTAATTGGTGTGTCTAATTACTAGACCACTAATAGCCTCTCTCATAAGCTCCACCATACTGCACTGGCTTAAGGCGAAGCCCAGGATTTCCCTCTACCTCCGTACCACGCCGTTGCCGGAATCGCGAGGAGAGTGCTACAACCTCCGCCTGCTGGAACAAGGAGAGGAAGGTCTTCGTCGAAAATTTAACGTGACCGATCATGCGGGGCGCTGCCGAACGTGGCGCTGGAAGGATCGTCACGCGATCTTGAGATCGGAAAGAGTACGACTACATCACCCACGAGAATCTGCTCTCGTTAAACACTTTGGAATCTTCGAGGGTGAGTTATTCCATCGACTGCTGCTGCAATCTAGTAGATAGATCTTGGCTTGTTTGTTTGTATGCGATAGAAAATTTTTGTTTTCCATGCTACGAACCCCTACAAAGGGTATCGTGAGCCGTGTCTATATGTAGATCTGCACGAGTAGAACACAATGGTCATTGTGGGCATTGATGCTTTTATTGTAGATTGCTTTTTGTGTACTTTGCATCTTGCGGTATGTTGGGATGAAGCCCGGGATAACCTTACATGACATCGCTCATGAGACTTGCTCCACGCCAACATGCAACTTGTATTGCATAAGTGGCTTTATGGGTGCCTGCTTTCTCCTAGCATAGTAAAGATCCAATTTACAACGGGTGATCAACAATGCTAGTATCAATGTTGTGGTTCTTGTTCGTAAGTTAGAACGACACTTATTGAAAGCCCCAAACCACGTAAAATATGCAAAGAAAGTAGAGGTCTAACTTTGTTTTGCAGGGGTGTGATGATGTGATATGGCCATGATTGTGATTATATTTGATGTATGCAATGTTCCTTATTGTAAGTTGGCAACCGCAGGAGCCATATGGTTGTCTTTAATTTCTAAAGACTGCGTGTCTATTCAAAATAGTTGTAATAGTTGAAGCTGGTGGACGACAACCATGAAGAAGCGCCATTGACCTTGATGCTATGCGGTGATGATGGAGATCATGTTCGTGCTTGAAGATGGAGATCGGAAGCACAAAGAAGAAAGGCCATATCATATCACATATTATGAATTGCATGTGATGTTAATCCTTTATGCATCTTGTATTGCTTAGTAGACGGTAGCATTATAAGATGATCCCTCATGCACATAAATTTCAAGTTCTAAAGTGTTCACCCTTAGTATGCACTGCCAAAGCTTGCTGCTTCAAGCACCACGTGATGATCGGGTGTCTTTGATTCCGGGTGAATACAACGTAAGCAAGCCAGATTTGCTTATGCGGTAGCTAAGGTTTGATCTTGACGAGCCTAGCATGTACATACATGGCCTCGTGAACACGGATCGAAAGGTAAAGCATGAATCATATAGTAGATATGATGAACATGATGATTGTTCGCCATTGAAACTATATCAACTCGTGATGATCGGTGTTGATGTAGTGGATTTGGTCGTGTGATCACTAAAACAATGTGAGGGATGTTGTTTTGAGTGGAGTTCACCTAGTTTAATTTCACTAATTAATTTGAACTCAATTTGTCATAAACTTAGTCTAATACTATAGCAAATAAGTTGTATAACAATGGCAGCCCCTACCATCAATATTAAAGAGATCCTAGAGAAAGAAAATTTGAAAAACAATGGAATCAACTACTCGCAATGGTTCAGAAATTTCAGTATTGTCCTCACAGCTTGTAATTTGACCTATGTCTGGATGCACCGCTAGGTGACCCACTGCAGCTGATGCTACCGATGAAGTAAAGAATGTTTACCTCGCTCGGAAGAATCAGTACTCCATAGTTCAGGTGCTATCTTGTATGGTTTAGAATCGAGCTTGTAAAAGGTTTGAAGAGTCGATCCATATGATATTGTCGAGGATCTCAAATTAATATTTGAGACTCATGGGGCTATTGATATTTATGAAGATTCTTAAAATTTCTTTTACTTCAAGATGTAAGAGGGTAGCTCAATGGGTGAGCATGTGCTTAAGATGTCCGGGCACGCCGAATAAACTTCAAAGCTTGGGTATAGTGATTCCTAATACTTTGGGGTTTACCGATCCTCCAATCACTACCACCAAGTTACAAGAACTTTGTGATGAACTACAACATGCAGAACATGAACAAAGAGTTGCCAGAACTATTTGCTATGTTAAAATCTGCAGAAGTGGAGATCAAGAAAGAGCACCAAGTGTTGATGGTCAATAAGACCACCAAATTCAAGAAAGGCAAGTCTAAGCAAAAGGGACACTTCAAGAAGGGTGGTAAGAAAGCTGCCACGCCGACGAAGAGGACCAAGGACCCAAGCACAATCGAGTGCTTTTACTGCAAGGGAGAAGGTCACTGGAAGCGGAATTGCCCAAAGTACTTGGCGGATTTGAAGAACGGCAACATCAAGAAGAAAGGTATATCTGATATACATGTTATTGATGTGTATCTCACTAGTATTCGTAGTAGTGCCTGGGTATTTGATACTGGTTCGGTTGCTCATATTTGTAACTCAAACAGAGTGTCGAGAATAAACGGAAGCTAGTGAAGAACGAGGTGACGATGCGCGTAGGAAGCGGATCAAAGGTTGATGTGATCGTGATTGACGCTTCCTCTTCATCTACCATCGGGATTAGTTTTATACTTAAATAATTGTTATTTGGTGCCTGCGTTGAGCATGAACATTATATCGGGATCTTGTTTATTGCGAGACGGTTACTTGTTTAAATCCGAGAATAATGGTTGTTCGATTTATATGAGTAATATGTTTTATGCACATGCACCTTTGATAGATGGTCTATTCTTGTTGAATCTCGATAGTAGAAATACACATATTAATAACATTGAAGCTAAACGATTGAAATCAAGCGATAACTCGACCTATATGTGGCAATCGTCTTGGTCACATTGGAGTGAAGCGTATGAAGAAACTCCATTCGATGGACTTCTTGAATCACTTGATTTTGAATCACTTGAAAGATGCGAGGCATGTCCGATGGGTAAAATGACTAAGACTCCATTTTACGGTATGATGGAGCGAGCTACGGACTTATTGGAAATCATACATACCGATGTGTGTGGTCCAATGAGTGTAGCATCGTGATGGTTATCGTTATGTTCTTACCTTCACGGATGATTTGAGTAGATATGGGTATATCTATTTCATGAAACATAAGTCCCAAACTTTCGAGAAGTTTAAGGAGTTTCAAAGTGAGGTAGAGAATCAACGTAACAAGAAGATTAAATTTCTACGCTCGATCGTGGAGGTGAATATCTAAGTTACGAGTTTGGCGAGCATTTGAAGAAATGTGGAATACTTTCAGATTGACACCGCCGAACACCACAACAGTAATGGTGTGTCCGAACGTCGTAATCGAACTCTCTTAGATATGGTTCGTTCTATGATGTCACTTACAGATTTACCACTATCATTTTGGGGTTATGCATTAGAAACAGCATTCACTTTAAATAGGGCAATCTAAACTGCTGAAACGACACCGTATGAATTATGGTTTGGGAAGAAACCTAAATTGTCGTTCCTTAAAGTTTGGGGACGAAGCCTATGTAAAGAAGTTACAGCGGACAAGCTTGAACCCAAAGCGGAAAAATGCGTCTTCATAGGATACCCGAAGGAAACTATTGGGTATACCTTCTATCATAGATCCGAAGGCAAAATCTTCGTTAAGAATGGATCCTTTCTAGAGGAGGAATTTCTCTCGAAAGAAGTGACTGGAAGGAAAGTAGAACTCGACGAGGTTGTCGAACCTTCTCTCGAATTGCAGTAGCGCAGCACCGGAAGAAGTTCTGTGGTGCTGCACCAATAAGAGAGGAAGCTAATGATGGTGATCATGAAACTTCGGTTGAAGTTGCTACTGAGCCTCGAGGTCAACAAGAAATCGTACCACCCAGTTGGTATGATTCCGTTATGAATGTCATGTTGGTGGACAACACCGATGACCCCGAGACATATGAGGAAGCGATGATGAGCCCAGATTCCAATAAATGGCAAGAAGCCATGAAATCCAAATTGGATCCATGTACGAAAACCAAGTATGGACTTTGGTGGACTTACGGATGGCCGGAAGGCTGTCGAGAACAAATGGATTTTCAAGAAGAAAACAGATGCTGATGGTAATGTTCATCTATAAAGCTCGACTTGTAAAAGGGTTTCGACAAATTCAAGGAGTTGACTACGATGAGACTTTCTCACGGTAGAAGCTAAAGTCTGTGAGGATTATGTTAGCAATCGCTGCATATTATGATTATGAGATATGGCAGATGGATGTCAAAACAGCATTCCTCAATGGAGACATTGATGAAGAGTTGTAAATGATGCAACCCAAAGGTTTTGTCGATCCTAAAGATGCTAACAAGGTATGCAAACTTCAACGGTCCATCTATGGATTGAAGCAAGCATCCCGTTGGAATCAACGTTTTGATAAGGTAATCAAAAGTTTTGGTTTTATACAAACTTATGGAGAAGCTTGTATTTACAAGAAAGTGAGTGGGAGCTCTGTAGCATTCTTAATACTGTATGTGGATGACATATTGTTGATTGGGAATGATGTAGACCTTCTTAATAGTGTCAAATAGTATTTGAATAATAGTTTTTCAATGAAGGATCTTGGCGAAGCAGCTTACATATTAGGCATAAAGATTTATAGAGATAGATCAAACGCCAAATATCATTGTCACAAAGTACATATTTGGACAAAGTTCTAAAGAGGTTTGGAATGGAAGATAGCAAGAAAGGGTTCTTGCCCATGTTGCCCAATACGACCTTGAGTAAAACTCAAAGTCCGACATCGGCAGAAGATAGAGAAAGGATGAGTAAGACTCCCTATGCCTCAGCCATAGGATCTCTAATGTATGCCATGCTATGTACTAGACCCGACATCGCATATCTCGTTAGTCTAACTAGCAGATATCAAAGTGATCCAGAGTGGATCATTGGACAATGTCAAAAACATCCTTAAGTACTTGAGAAGAACTAAGGATATGGTTCTTTCTTATGGAGGTGATGAACTCATTGTTAATGGTTACACCGACGCTAGTTGGAACACCGATCCGGATGATTCTAAATCACAATCTGGATACGTATTTATTTTGAATGGTGCAGCAGTTAGCTGGAGGAGTGCAAAGCAAAGCGTTGTGGCGAGATCTTCAACTGAATCGGAATACATGGCTGCTTCGGAGGCTTCACAAGAAGCGATATGGATGAAAGAGTTCATTACAGAGCTGGGTGTGGTTCCAAGTGCGCTGGACCCAATGTCTATCTACTGTGATAACATGCGCGCCATAGCCAATGCGCAAGAACCAAGGTCACACAAGAAGCTGAAGCATATCAAGCTGCGTTTCCACGCTATTCGAGAACATATCCAGGATGGGGATATAAAGATTTGCAAAGTACACACAGATCTGAATGTGGCGGATCCGTTGACTAAACCTCTCCCGAGGGCAAAACATGACCAACACCAAACTGCCATGGGTGTTCGGTATATTACCATGTAATCTAGATTAGATGACTCTAGTGCAAGTGGGAGACTGTTGGAGATATGCCCTAGAGGCAATAATAAATGTAGTTATTATTATATATCTTTGTGTTTATGATAAATGTTTATATTCATGCTATAATAGTATTAACAAGGAAACATTAATACTTGTGTGAATTGTAAACTTAATTTGAAGTCCCTAGTAAAGCCTCTATATAATACTAGCTTGTTGGTTGATTGATGATTGTGGTTTCCCTATCATGAACATTGAGATGTTATCAACAACAAGATCATATCGTTAGGAGAATGATATGGTGGACATACTCCTATAGATAAGCGTAGCATAAAGATCAAGTCATTTCAATAGTTCAATTGCTATATGCTTTCTGATACATAGTAACCTAATTCCTTGACCATGAGATCATGCATATCACCTTTCTGGATGGATGCTTTGATGTCATCAAACACCACACCGTAACAGGTGGCTATAAAGGTGGCATTGAGTGTTCGGAAAGTATTGGTTGAAACACATGGATCAAGAGTGGATTTGTCCATCCACATGACGGATAGATATTCTCTGGCCCTCTCGGTGAAATGTCATCCAATTAGCTTGCAAGCATGTGACTTGGTCACAAGGGATCACATATCACGGAACGAGAAAAGAGTACTTATCGAGAACGAGGATGAACTAGGTATGCAGAGATACCTACGATCATAACCTCGGATAAGTAACATATCGTGAGACAAAGGGAAATTGGTATCGTATGTAAGTGGTTCATTCGATCGCAAAGTAATCGTAGAAATATGTGGGAGCCATATGAATTTCCAGATTCCTCTATTGGTTATTGTTCGGAGAAGTGTCTCGATCATGTCCGCATAATTCACGAACCGTAGGGAGACACACTTAAGGATTCGACGTTGTTTGAGTAGTTATGGTATTATGAGAAAGAGACCGAATGTTGTTCGGAGTCTCGGATGGGATCCGAGATATCACGAGGTGATCCGGAATGGTCCGGAGAATAAGATTCATATAAGGAAAGTCCTGCTGGAGTTGGGGAATGGTTCCGTGTTTTCATCGGGAACATTCTAGAAGGTCCCGGAATGTCCGGCACTCCGGGAGAGGGAAGGGTACATGAATGTGTCATTACATATTGGAATGATTGCATCATGTACTAAGTGTTCTCGCTGTCCAAAATAAAGGGTTTATTTAAATCCTAAATTGAAAAGTCAAACGGCTAGTTTGAAAGTCAAGCAAGTTTTGGAAAGTGGAAAGAGGAGGAGAAGAGGAAACCGAGTTGGGGAGGATTCCTCCTCAAGCCGGCGCCCACCTCAAGGCCGAGTTGGGAGGACTCCACCTCCCTTGGCCGCCCTCCCACCTATAAAGGGAGGGCAGGGCCTCCTCCCAGCACACACAAGTTCCTATCCTCTAAACTAAACCCTAGACCTAAACCCGGTTTAGAGCTATTTCGGTTTAGAGCCTTCTAATTGGTTTAGAGCCCTCTAATTGGTGTGTCTAATTACTAGACCACTTATAGCCTCTCTCATAAGATCCACCATACTACCACTTTGGCTTAAGTGAAGCCTGGGATTTCCCTCTACCTCCGGTACCACGCCAGTTGCCTTGGGAATCGCGAGGAGAGTGCTACAACCTCTGCTTTCTGGAACAAGGGAGAGGAAGGTCTTCGTCGAGTACCTAACGCAGTGACCGATCAAGGGAGCGCTGCGAACATGGCGCTGAAGGATCGCTCACGCGATCTTGAGATCGGAAAGAGTGCGACTACATCACCCACGAGAATCTGCTCTCGTTAAACACTTTGGAATCTTCGAGGGTGAGTTATTCCATCGACTCGTTGCTGCAATCTAGTAGATAGATCTTGGCTTGTTTGTTTGTATGCGATAGAAAATTTTTGTTTTCCATGCTACGAACCCCTACAATGGCACCTCTTAATAACATATTAAGAGTATGTGCTGGATGGTCTTGGCTTGACTTCCTTTCCTACTATATTTGTAATAAGAGTTAGTGTTTAGAAACTACCATGATTCTCATGGTAGGAACAACTATGGCAAGCAATTATATCAAGGTTTAGTTATGGGGTTTCTTTACTTAAGTTATATACTTAACTGAGTATTCAGGGTTTGTGGTAGATAGTACCTTGATATCAGATTTAGAATATTAAGTCTTCATCCTTGAGTTGTTGTAGGAAATACCATGTCATGAGCTCTAGAATATCTAGTACTCCTTATTAAGTAGTGTGTTGTGACTTAATTTTATTACATTTGATCTACCTTTAGATCAAATTATATGACCCAAAGATAAAGTTTTAGCAAAGGTCATATTGAAACTTATCGCAGTCAAGTTGATATCTACTTCAGTTCCACCAAGTTAAGAGAAGCTTCAATCTCTTTAACACGTTTTATTTAAAAGTGCGAAAATTATTTGGATTTTCTATGCATGAATGAAATGCACACCTGTGTTCAGCTTATTTCTAAGCTTTAATGCTGGGGTGTTACAATGCAGGAGGCACTTGCTCGCTTGTGTGCTCAAAACATCAACCTGATCAGTGGCACCCGCTATGCCCACTATGCAAGACGTGACTCTACGGGACAGCCTTTGGCCATGCCATCACATCCGGAGTTAATGCATCACATGGACCACTTGGACTTCATGTTACATGAGACTCATAAGGAGTTGGACAATGCACATGCTTATGCCAATCAGAACCATGCCGAAGCTATTGAAAGGAAGCAAACCCTCGCCATCCTCGCCAAGGATCGCAAGTCACTTCGTCGCCAGCATGATAAAAAGGATCGCATCATTGCCCGTCTTCATCAGAAGGTAGCCACCCTAGAGGAGACCATCCACGACCAGGAGATCCAGCTGGAGGAGAAGGAGGAGGAAGGTGAAGATATCCGTGGTGATATTCACTCTTACCTCGGTGATGACGATGACTACCTGGAGGATGTCGCCATGGAGGACCACACTGATGAGGATGATGCTGACTTCATTGATGATGAGGAGCCTAACACCCCCGATGATGAGTAGTCGCACCTGATCACTATCGTAGGTGTGAGTGGTACCCGGTCCCATTGTATCGTAGCTTCACATAATGGTTCTTAAAACCATCTGTTTTCTAGTTGTGGTGTGTGTTTGTATTGTGTGTTTGGAATGAATGAATGATAAGAAGTTGTTAGTTTTCAAAACCTGAGTCATACTCAAAGTTTAAAGCTTTCTAAAACAAACCCATGAACCATAGAAATTTCCCTCTTGTCTCATTATCTATCTCAATCTTCAGATGACTCGTGGTAACCCCAGAGGAAGCAGCTCATTTCAGGACCCAATGCTTCAGATTCTGCAGATGTTAGTTTTAGACCGTGAAGCTGGTAGAGCTGAACGTCAAGCCAACTTAGCCACTCTTCAATAGATAGCCCAGATGGCCCACAATAATCAAGGCCATGGAAACCAAGATCACCATGGATCCAAGCTCAAGAACTTCTAGAATACCAATCCTCCTATGTTTAGCAAGTCTGAGGAGCCCTTAGATGCTGATGACTGGCTGCAGACAATGGAAAACAACCTAGAAATTGCAGGAGTTGAGGCCAATGAGAAAGTACTATTTTCCACTCATTATCTGGCAGGCTATGCAAGATCTTGGTGGAACAGCACCTGTACAATGAACGGAGGACAAATGATGACTTCGGAAGAATTCAAGCTCAAGTTCAGCAGGACCCATGTGCCCCCAGGTTTGATCAAGAGGATGAGGGATGAATTCAGAGAGCTAAAGCAGGGAAGAATGACTGTGGTTGAGTACAATGAAAAAATTCTGTCACTAGCTAGGTATGCCCTTGATGAGATAGACACGGAAGTGAAGAAGAAGGAGAGATTCCGGAATGGTCTTTACGATGAGATGCAGATAGTACTAGTCAACATTCGATTTGATGACCTTGAAGCATTAGTGCATTCTTCTATCCAGATGGAAGGAAAGATCAACCAAGCTAGTGAGAACCACAAGTGTCGTATGATGCACCAACCAGGACCCCGCCATACCCCGAAGTATCACCCCAACCCGTCTGCAGGATATGCCCCAAGAAACAACAAGCCCCCAATGAACCGTCCAAACTATCCCAATCGTGGCGGAGGAAACCCGAGGCCTGGAGGAAACCAAAACAACAACCCCGGTAACCCTAATAACTTCAACCATGCACCGCCAAGGTCCACCAACAACAGTAACAACAACAATACTGCCCCAAGGACTAGAAGCAATGTTGTGCCTGTCGCAGGGAAAGACAAGTCAATGATCACTTGCTTTGAATGCGGAGTCACGGGCACTATTCCAACTAGTTCCCCAAGAAGCTTGCCACAACAACCACTGTTACTGCACCTGCCCAATAGCAGCACCGTGTCCAGCCCGGAAAGAGATTTGCCCCAGGAAACCCGCACAACCGTACCGGCCGTCTATTCCACATGAATGCTGAAGAAGCCCAGGAAGCGCCAAATTTCATGCTGGGTATGTTCTATGTTAACTCAGTTCTAGCAAGAGTGTTGTTTGATTCTGGAGCATCGCACTCGTTTGTTACAAAAGAATTTGCATTCACTAGTAAGATTCAACCCACCAATTTGAAGCATGTCATGATAGTTCAAATACCTGGTTCAACCACCAAAGCTAGGAAATTTTGCAAAGCCGTACCTATCAAAATCCATGGGATAGATTTTTATGCCAATCTAATAGTACTTGGAACCAAAGGTTTGGAAGTAGTGCTAGGAATGGATTGGATGTCGAAACATCAAGGATTAATCAACTATGCCAAGAAAGCCATAACCATGACCAGTAGCACCGGAGTATCAGTAGAGCATGTATCTGAGAAGCTGCCCCATCAATTCAAGTGCAACAAGAGTTTAGCCAAAACCACCATTGACCAAGTCAGAGTAGTCTATGAATACCCCGATGTGTTCCTAGATGAATTGTCTGGTATGCCCCTAGATCGGGATATCGAGTTTATCATTGAACTAGTTCCTGGAACTGGACCCATAGCTCAGATACCCTATAGTATGAATCCATCTGAATTAGTGGAGCTCAAGAAGCAACTTGATGATATGTTGACAAAAGGATTCATACAACCAAGTGCCTCGCCATGGAGATCACCCGTTTTGTTTGTGGATAAGAAGGATGGTGCCAACCGTTTGTGTACGGATTATCGGAAGCTGAATGACGTCACCATCAAGAACAAGTACCCACTACCAAAGATAGAAGATTTGTTTGATCAACTGACTGGTGCCAGAGTGTTTTCTAAGATTGATCTTAGAACTGGTTATCATCAATTGAAGATTTGTGCAACAGATATCCCAAAGACCGCCTTCACCACCAGATATGGATTGTACGAGTACAATGTCATGTCTTTTGGATTAACCAATGCCCCCGCTTATTTCATGAACCTCATGAATAAGATTTTTATGAACTTCCTGGATAAGTTTGGTGTTGTTTTTATCGATGACATTCTGATCTACTCTAAGTCAGAGGAGGATCATGAGCAGCACCTAAGAACCATCCTTGAAATCCTTAGGGAGCATCAGTTGTATGCCAAGTTTTGCAAATGTGAGTTCTGGTTAAAGGAAGTAGGATTCCTAGGCCATATCTTGTCAGAAGGAGGAGTTGCTGTCGATCTCACCAAGATTAAGGATGTTGAAGAATGGAAAACCCCAACCACCCAAACCGAAGTCCGTGCATTTCTTGGATTAGCCAGATATTACCACAAGTTTGTTGGAGGATTTTGAAGTATCGCCAGGCCGATGACCCAGCTATTGAAGAAAGACAAGAAGTTTGAATGGACCGACAAATGTGAAGCAAGTTTTCAAGATCTCAAGAAGAGATTGATTTCAGCCCCAATTTTGATCATGCCGGATATCAAGAAGCATTTTGATGTGTATTGTGATGCATCCAAGATTGGTCTCGGATGTGTGTTGATGCAAGAAGGCAAAGTCATACCATACCTATCCAGACAACTGAAGCAACATGAGCAGAACTACCCTACCCATGACTTGGAACTGGCAGCCATAGTTTTAGCTTTGAAGACATGGCGTTGATACGTTGCAAACGTATCTATAATTTTTGATGTTCCATGCTTGTTTTATATCAACTATCTTATGTTTTGTCTACATTTTGAGATATTTTTATGCATTTTATGGAACTAACCTATTAACAAGATGCCACAGTGCCAGTTGCCTGTTTTCTGCTGTTTTTGGTTCCAGACAAACCAGAAAATGAATATTCTCGGAATTGGACCGGACAAAAGCCAAAGTCGATATTTTACCGGAAGACTCACGGAGCCAGAAGATGAGATGGAGAGGGGCCAGGGGCTAGCCACACCATGTGGTGGCGCAGGTCCCCTGGCCACGCCACCAGGTGGTGTGGGCCCCTGGTCCACCCTCTGACATCGCCCTTTCGCCTATGAGAAGCCTCTGATGCAGAAACCCTAAATAACCCAGCCTCCAGCCATGAAAAGTTCCGCAACGCCGCCGCCACCAAAGGGGAGATTCGGGGGATAGAAAGTCTCTATTCCCGCACCCTGCCGGGACGAGGAAGTTCCCCCGGAGCCATCTCCATCGATCTCCACCACCATCTCCATCGCCGTTGCTGGTTCCCATGATGATGAGGGATTAGTTCTTCCTCGAGGCTAAGGGTTCTACCAGTAGCTATGTGTTCATCTCTCTCTCTATGCATGATCATATTGTGATCGTGAGCTTTGTAATCAAGTAGATCTACTAAAGTGCTTTAATAGATCTCTGGCTCTCCCCACATGTGTGAAAGTGATAGCATGCACACCATGGTGGCACTTAGGCTAGATATTACAAATACTTGTTATGAGTTATATTTGGAATTGGATGTTTGTATGAAATTGTGGTGTTTGTTTGAACCATCTAGCGCTCAAGGTGACAGTGTGGGGTTATCTAGATGGGGAAAGCGAACTTTGAGGTGTGCTGTTATAGCCCTACCATGGATTAGAGTGTCCAACCAGAGAGTAGTTCAGAGTAGTATCATGAAGAGAAGATATTTATATGAGAGTGTTCACTAGTGAAAGTATGATCCCTAGGCCTTGTTTCTAAACATTGAAACACTGTTTGCAACTAGTCTGTTACATGTTTGCTTGCTTCCATCTTTTTGCCTTTAGTCTTTTTCTCCTGTCAAGCTCTTTTCTGGCACCATTGTCTTATATCCATACCACATGTATTTCACTATCTCTTTGCCGAACTAGTGCACCTATACACCTGACAAGTGTATTGGGTGTGTTGGGGACACAAGATACTTCTTGTATCTTGATTGCATGGTTGCTTGAGAGGGATAACTTTGACCACTTCCTCCCTAAGTTCGATAAACCTTGGGTAATCCACTTAAGGGAAACTTGATGTTGTTCTACAAACATCTGCACTTGAGGCCCAACAACTATCTACAAGAATAGAAGTGCGTAGACATCAGGTGTCATTACCTTATGGGTAACCGCTGTGAGATTTATTCGGATCACAAGAGTTTGAAGTACATTTTCACCCAGAAGGAGCTGAATATGAGGCAAAGGAGATGGATAGAGTTAATCAAATATTATGACATGGACATTCACTATCACCCCGACAAAGCCAATGTGGTAGCAGATGCTCTTAGTAGATTGCCGTGTACACTAAACACCATGATTAAGGAAGCCCGGCCAAGTCTGCATGAGGAAATGGAAAATTTTAGAATGGAGCTAGTTAGCGAAGGATTTCTAGCTAGCCTAGAACTTCAACCCACGTTGATCAGTCAGATCAAGGAAGCTCAGAAAGGAAACGCAAGTATTGATGGAATCAAGCGTCGTATCGGTACAGGGAAGGTACCCGGATTCACCGAAGATGAAGAAGGAGTTCTGTGGTACAAAGGACGTATCTGTGTGCTAGCAGATTCAGAGTTGAAACAAGTCATTATGCAAGAAGCCCATGATACCCTTTATTCTATTCACCCGGGAGGAACCAAGATGTATCTAGATCTGAATGAGCAATTTTGGTGGCACAAAATGAAGAGAGAAGTCAGAAGCTACATAGCCAAGTGTGATATCTGACAGAGAGTCAAAGCGGAACATCAGTGACCCGCAGGACTTTTGCAACCGTTACAGATTTCGGAATGGAAATGGGATTCTGTCGGAATGGATTTCATCACCGGTTTGCCTACATCTAGTAGGGGAAATGACTCTATTTGGGTCATCGTGGATAGACTGTCCAAAGTAGCCCATTTCATACCCGTCAATACTACCTATCAAAGCACGAAGTTAGCGGAGTTATACATTGCTAGAATAGTTAGTCTACATGGAACCCCCAAGACCATTATGTCAGATCGAGGAACCCAGTTGTCAACACCCGGATTTTTAATCCCACATGCCTGTTATGCCATACATCGCAATCCCAGGATTACCATTTTTGCGAGACATAACAGATTGGATATCATAGTACATCATCCATTACAAAGCATAATAAGGTCTTAAAAATAAAGGATCTCATGATCTAGTCTTAATACAAACAAGCAGCGGAATAATAAGCATAGCGGTGGGCTCCATCTTTAGTGTCACAAGCAATGCTGACGATGGGAGATGATCCTAGTTGTCGTAGACATCCTGCTGCCCATCTTCCTGATAGTCCTCCTCATAGTCTGGCCACGGGAATAGCCAGGGACAAAGCCATGAGTACTCTTTAAGTACTCGCAAATTATCACTAACAAAGTTCTAGTAGGAAATCCTAAGCACTAAGTTTATTTGCAAAAAGCCAGATTTATCTAAACTGAGTTTAGAAGTAAAGAAAACTAAGTAAATGTTCTAAATCACTTTAAGTGGGAACCTAGTTTTCATATTCAAAACCCTGTTGTGGTCAAGTCAAAATCATAGTTCACTTCACATGTCATTTTGAGAACATCTGACGACGGAACAGTATGGCCACTCCAATTGTCCATAACCGCGGACACGGCTATTCAAATAGTTTGACACTCTGCATAGGTGGTACACTTTGACCACAAAATTCAATACATCCGTCAGGGATAACCCTAAATCGTCATACTTTGTATGCGGATAATCAATCATAACCTTTCCTTTACACACTCTAGTATAGGCACCTCCCCTATGAGCTTGGCCTCCTAGCCATGGCCATCTGCCATCCTGGGCATTGAATAGGTGGGCAATTCACACTCACAAGGTAGCCTCAGCTCAAACCTCTTCCACGAGGGAACCCATACTAATGCATATAAACTTCCGGCTAAGCCTTAATCAATTCAGGTATTGTGGTTATATGGTAAAATTGGAATGGTATCGCATTCGAACCCAACCATCAATTTTTATAAAGGGCTAAGGCTCATGCCTCAACATTTTTATCATCAAATCCATTTGTGTTTCAATAGAATGACTCATCATTCCAAGGTTTTCACAATCATTTCACCAAGTATTTCCATCTAAAGTGATCAAGTTTTATGCTTAGCACTAGGCACTAAGTTAAGAGTGTTCACTAATGAGGGTGCTAATCTTCAATCTCATGCCATAGAATGACATCTAGCATAGGCCTAGTTTTATACTCTTTATGCTATCTATACTACTTTCCACTACTCACAAAGCACTAACTAAAAGTAAAGAACTTTGGTAAAGTAAAAGAGTAAAGCTTGCAAGTAAAACTTGGGATGGGTATAAATCAAAGTGTATAACCAAGCATGCCTAATGCATCTTGCTTAGGTTAAAGCTTGCATGGTTAACTTGTATAATTCTAGCTTTCCAATAATATCTTGCATAGTTAAGAAACTTGCAAGTGTTAGCTTGCCTTGATTGGTGCAGTGATTGAAGTTTTCCTCTACTTCTTCGGGGTAGAACTCCTCCTCCTCGTAGCTTGGGTCGGTACTATCGTCTATAAATAAATACAGGATACACAATCACCAAACAATACTTAACTAATTCTATTTAGCACACTAAGGCTCACACTTGATGATCTAGCATCATCACAATCATCACATGAATTAGAGAACTAGTTTTATTTAGTTTATTTGAGAAAAGTAATTTCTACTCATTGAAAATAATTAAAATTTAATATTCTCCAATTAAAATATGGGATCATGTTGACACATGTCATCACCACATATTCTAATACATGGGAATGTGATTTAAAGGGTTGGTCACATTTTATAAAGTGTAAGATTATTATTTAATAGATTTAAAGTGACTAGAAATAACCTAATAGCATTCTTTTGGTACTAGTCCAATGTCACTTCAAGAAAACCCAAATATTTTTACATATTCAAATAGATATTGTCAAATGTGATTTTTGAGAGTTGGAATCAACTCAAAAGCTATTATGGTTGATTTTTGAAAAATGTTTGAAGTTGCAAAAGTCTCTTTCTTGTTATTTTTACTAAAGATTATCTCTAACTCCAAACAATTTAAATCCAACGGGCTTTGATAGATAATTTAAATACCTTTCTAGCAAAATTTGAATCATGCAATTTGGTTCAGTGAAACTCTCTGAATTGACTTTTGAATATGTGGACAGAATAGTGTTTTAACTAAAAAGGAAAATTCAATATTTGAATTTCCAGGCCAGCGCAGGAAGTTAAACGGGCCAGCCCAACTGCACTACGCGGCACAGCAGGCTACTGATAAAGGGGGTCCACCAGTCAGCGACTACATCTAAGCGAAACGGTATCGATGGATCTAGGCCGTGCGATCTAATTCTAATCCAATGGCGATGAGTCGTCGTCGACGACAAACTACTCCGACGAGGAATCAACCCTAACGCGGTGGTGGGGGTCTGGCGGGGCTCACCTGGGCTCTATCTAGGGTCGGCGACAGGGGCGATCGACGTGGTACACAAAGGCGAGTCGAGGCGCGGTTACGGCAGGACTTAGGGTGGTCGAAATCGACGGCTCCCTTCTCCTCCAGAAGCGGCGGGCTCCGGCCAAATTCCGGCGAGCGAGAGCTCACCTTGCTCTAGGAAGAAGTGGGAGAGGATAAGTGAGGAGTGGTGAGTGGAATGGTGTGGAGAAATGAGGCAGGGGTTGCCTCCTTTTATACTGCGGCGAGGGGACCGAACGGTGCGGGCGCGAGCTCGTCGGTGACGACGCTATAGGTGGCTATCGGTGTGGCAGAGGCTAGTGGGCGGTGCGTGGTTCCCTAGCGGTTCTTACAGGCGTAATGGCGAGGAGTGGGGCAGTGTGGTTCGGTCCGGTGGCGCGGTGCTCGCGCTTGACGCAGAGGTGTTCTATGGCGGCGCCGCTAATCTTGGTCGCGTGGCGGCGAACAGGGTTGTCTGTGGGGTTGTTGTGATCATGGCGGGCATGGCGCGGTGGCGTGGAAGCCAGTGGCCTTCTGGACATGGCACAGAGAGGCGGGGCGTGGCATAGCTAGGGTGGTCCAGGGCTCGGCTGGGGTTAAGGCTTGGACAAGGGGTGGCGATGGAGCGAGGCATGTCTGGTGCGTGTCGTGGGCGAGGGCGGTGTTGCCTCTGGCGCTCTGCCCACTGTCGGCTGGCGATGGCCAAAAACGGGCAGCGCTCCACTGTGCATAACGGCCAAAGGGGGGGTTGGTATGTTGCTAACGTATCCATAATTTTTTATGTTCCATGCTTGGTTTTATCTACTTTCTTATGTTTTGTCCACACTTTGGAGTACTTTTCATATGATTTCTTGGACTAATCTATTACCAAGAGCCACAGTGCCATCTGCCTATTTTCTGCTGTTTTTGGTTCCAGGAAAGTCAGAAAATGAATATTCTCAGAATTGGACGGGACAAAATCCAAGTCAGTTTTTCACTGAGGGACACCTAGAGCCAGAATACAAGACGGAGAGGGGCTGGGGCCACACCACTGGCAGCTGGCCAGGCCTGCAAGGCCAGGAGTGGTCTGGCCGCTCTAGGAACCCCCTCGGCCTCTCCTTCTGCCTATATATTGTCTCCGATACAGAAACCCTAGGGACCCGACCAAAATTCCACGAAAGAGTCTGTAGCCGCCATCATCTCCATCCCTAGATCGGGCGGGATCTGAAGCTCTTCCCGGCACCCTGCCGGAGAGGGGAATTCACCTTGGAGGCCTTCTTCATCATCATGCAAGCCTCCGGTGTGATGCGTGAGTAGTTCATCCTTGGAGTATGGGTCCATGTAGTAGCTAGATTGTTGGTTCTTCTCCTTTGTACTATCATGTTTAGATCTTGTGAGCTCCATTCATGATCAAGATCATCTATTTGTAATTCTGCATGTTGTGTTTGCGAGGATCCGATGGATATTGAGATGCTATTTCAGATTGATTATTGATTCTATCATGTCTTTGTTATTTGTGATCTTGCATGCTTTTCGTTGTTAGTAGCTATCTTGGCCAAGTAGATGCTAGCAACTCCAAGAGTTAGTATTTATGCTCGATAGTGGGTTCATGCCTCTGGTAATCTGGGGAAGTGACAGAAATCTCTAAGGTACTAGATGTGCTGTTGCTACTAGGGAGAAAACAACAATCCTTTGTTCATAGAACAATCGTATTGTTTACTTTACACGCAATGCGTAATGCAATTATCCGTTGCTTGCAGGTGGATTATTAGTCATAGATAACCTGAAGGTGGATTATTAGTCATAGATGCAGTTGGGTTATGGTCTATGTATAATGTCATAATGCCCAATCGAATCTCAAAGGAGTCAAGATGAGTAGTATATGCTTGTATGCTTTCTCGATGTTTGTCAGTTGCCCCACTGTAATTTGTTCACCCAACATGTCATCTATCTTAAGGAGAGCCACCTCTAGTGAACTATGGACCCCGGTCCTTTCTTTTACTATAAATTTACAACTAATTGTTTACTGTTTTGTGTTTACTTTCTCCAAACTATTACTTTCTTCCACTCGATACGTTTAATCCTTTGTTTTCAGCAAAACAGGTGAGATTGACAACCTCATCGCAAGTTGGGGACAGAGTTCTGTGGTTGTGTTGTGCAGGTCTCCACGTTGCTGCTGGCACCGGAAGTGCACCCTGCCAAAGTTCATCTAGCTACACCTTTGGGGTGTTTCTTTGCTCCTACTAGATTGATAACCTTGGTTTCATAACTAAGGGAAACTTACTATTGTGCTCATCATACCTTCCTCTTGGGGTTCCCCAACGAGCTCGTTAGTACACGAGTCAGCAGTGGTCTGGGTGCTGCTCGACACCAGAGGGGACAAGGGAGTGAAGTGGAGACCAAATGGTCAAGGATCACTGTGCAAAACAGTGAAGTTAGGCCAGGGGTTAATTTATGTAATTAAGGTGTTTGATGAAATGGCCGCAAGAATTTTACTTTGGAATTTTTGATTCAAAATTTTTGAGTGGTTTGATCTTAAGCTTGAGTAACTATGTTTGCTTGGAGAGGTCAAGGGGAATTGATTTGATACGTTTTTGAAAAAGTGTGATCTTAACATATGAACTAGATTCAATTTTCAACTATCCATTAAATTGATTTGAAAGATGTTTTGTAAGTTTGTAAAGTGGGCCTTGATACACTTTTACTTGGTCTAGCAAGGGGTGAAAAGAAGTAGAAATGTTTCTGTTAGAATTATTCTTCTAGGAACACACAAAGTGGCCTAGTGGTTAACTTTTGTCAAAATGACCATTTGCTTTATTTATTCTTATTTGATTTCTTTTTCTTTTGAATTAGTTTTTAAAGGGCCTAGATGATGTAGTATTCACCTTTAAACCTTTTCACATCATTTGTAACAATCAAGCATGGCATTTTCAAACAATCACACATTAATGCAAAACTAACATGCCTTCATATTTATTTTCTTGATAAAAGTTTTTGTTAACCCGAAATTGGGTGAATTGAACTTGATAATCTTGATTAGAAGTTTTGGGGTGTTACACCAGTTTAACTGAAGGTTTTGGAAGAAGGTCCAAGAAGGATTAGGAACCAAACTGAATTTCAGCATAGCTTATCACCCGCAAACCGACGGACAAACTGAAAGAGTAAACCAGATCTTAGAAGATATGCTAAGATCCTGTGTGTTAGAGTATGGATATAAATGGGAAGATTCTCTGCCTTTCACGGAATTCTCATACAACAATAGTTACAAGCCAGTTTGCAAATGGCCCCATTTGAATTTTTGTATGGAAGGAAGTGTTGTACCCCCTTGAATTGGTTACAAGTAGGAGAGAGTCAGATATTTGGGCCAGACATCCTACGCAAAGCTAAAGAGAAGGTTCACAAAGTCCATGAACACCTCAAGACCGCTCAATCCAGACAGAAGAGTTATGCTGATAAAAGACGTCGAGACCTGACCTTCAATATCGGAGATTTTGTGTATCTCAAAGTATCACCCTTGAAAGGAATGCAACGTTTTCGACTGAAAGGGAAGCTTGCCCCCAGATATATTGGACCCTTTAAGATTCTAAGCCGTAGAGGAGAAGTATCCTATCAACTGGAACTGCTTGAGGAGATGTCAGCCGTGCATAATGTGTTCCCTATCTCGTTACTTCACAAATGCCTAGAAGTTCCGGAGAAGACCGAAGTTTTCAAGAACATAGATCATAGAGCCATAAATATCAACAAGGATTTAACCTATCATGAAGTGCCCATCCATATATTGGAAGAAGCATTCCGAACCACCCGGACCAGGAGTATCAAGTTTCTCAAAATCCAGTGGAGTAACCATACCGAAGAAGAAGCTACTTGGGAGCGAGAAGATTATATTAGGACAGAGTTTCCCAATCTCTTTAGTTCCTAGTTTTTCCTGAATCTCAGGACGAGATTCTGTTTATGGAGGGAAGGTTTGTAACACCTCAAAAATATTAAAAAAGATTATCAAGTTCTAATCACCCAAGTTTAGGGTTAACAAAAACTTTATTATTAAACTCTCTATGAATGCATGTGTGAGTTCTATTAATGCATGAATGTTTGCTATGCCATGTTTGATTGCTACAAATGATAAGGATTAGTTTAAAAATGATTACCACATCTCATTTCCAAGCAAAATCAAATGAAAATAAAATCAATTGTGAAGCATATGATCATATGGTCACTTTTGCCAAAGTTAACCACTAGCCCACTTTGGGCATCTAAAGTAAAAGATTTCCAACAGAAACAATTCTAGTTATTTTCACCCCTTGCTAGACTAAGTAAAGATGAACCCAGGCAAACTTTAGAAATCTACAGAAACCAAGTTTAAATCAATTTGAGAGGCAATTCAAAATTGAATCAAGTATAGATGCATAGATCATCATTTTTCAAAAACCACTCAAACCTCCACCACTTGATAATTCCTAGCAACCAGAGACTACCAAGCATGTGACCAGCTCACCCACCAAAAATCATTGAATAATTCAAAGATTAAGTTCATGCGGCCATTTAGTCGAACACTTAGCAGACATAGTACAAACTCAACAACTATCTACTGTTTGGAATCCATCTTGTGCTCATTCTTGTACTGCAATCAACCCAATAAATCAGCCACGATCACTCCCAGTGCTTGCCCGTGCAAAGGAGCAACCTGAGTCGCCACATTGACCAGTGCTAGGACCATACCGAGCATGTCATGTCGGTCGACCATGGACCAGTCGCCACACGCTGCACCGCCCTCTCCCACGATGTCTAGAGAGTAGCCGTGACCTCACCGCCCCTCTATGTCCACCCCTTGACCAACGGCGAGAAGTGGAGAAGCTAGAACAACCGCGCCCATTTAAGTCTCTACCATGCTAAGAGCACGACGGAGCACCGAAGCCACCGCGCACAGCCACGCCGCGCCTCGCTCTCTCCACTCGTACCCGCACCCGCCGCGTCACCAGCCACCTCCTAGACACAATGATTCACTGCAGCACACCCCGTGACCATCGTACTCGATGATGAACACCTCCGTACCTGAACAGAGCACCGACGTCGCCCAACCGACTAAGACCACCCCTTGTCGGGCCAGCACGCACGTGCCATCTGCCATGCCTAGCTCGACCTGTAGCAGCATCAGCGATGAGCCTGACCATGTTGCCCTGCCTCCAACGCTAGTGTATAAATAGGAGCCACCCCAGACCCCAAACAACACACCAGTTCACTCCTCTCTCTTAGACACACCCCAGACCCTTTCCTGGAGCAAGGCGAGCACCACCCCGCTGGAATTTGACCGGAGCCCACCGCTGCAGTGAAGGAAGGGCACCGTCGATTGGAGCCACCCCAGGAGCCGCCGTGGCCACCAATCAATTCTCCATCGTCTACCAGCCCATTCGCCCCCATCGCCGGACCTAGCTGGAGTCCTGGTAAGCCTCCCATGACGCCCACCGTGCCGCTAGGTTTAGAATCTCGTCGGAGTTTTGCGACATAGATGATGAACCTCAGCCGTAGATCTTGTTCTAACGCGTGGGACCAACCTGTCAGCAGCCCGCTGCGCGCGTGCTGTGCAGTTGGGCCGGCCCATTTCTTTTCCCACGCAGAGCCAAACGATTCAAATAGAATTTTGTCATTTAGTTAAAAATCCTATTCAGTAGTTGTATTCAAAATTGAATTCAAAGAGTTGTACTAAACCAAATTGCATGGCTCCAATTTTTTTAGAAAGGTATTGAAAATATCTAATCACTCATATTGGATTCAACCCATTTGAAATTATAGATCACATATACCAAAAATAACAAGATAGAGACTTTTGTCATTTCAAACATTTTTATAAAATAAACCATAAATGCTTTTGAGTTGATACCAACTCCCAAAAATCACATTTGCCATTCTCTACATGAGTATGTAAAAAGATTTGGCTTTACAGATATTAAACATGGATTATTATGAAAATAATGCTATATAGGCATTTCTAGTCACTTTAATATTATTAAATAGTAATATTAAATCTTGTAATATATGACCACCACTTTAAATCACGTTCCCAAGTATTGGAATATGTGGTGATGACATGTGTCAATATGATCCCATATTTTAATTAGAGAATATTAAATCTTAACTATTTTTCAATGAGTATAAATTGCTTTTCCCAAAATAAGATAAATAAGAATGTGTCATTATTTCATGTGGTGATTGAGATGATGCTAGATCATCTAGTATGAGCCATTGTGTGCTAAATAGAAGTAGTTAAGTGGTGTTTGGTGATTGTGTACATTGTATGTATTTATAGACGCTAGTACCGACCCGGTGTACGACGAGGAGGAGTACTTCGAGGAAGAAGAAGAGAACTTCAAAAACTGACTACTCAAGGCAAGCTAAAACTATGCAAGCTATTAGTGCAAGCTAACTAATGCAAGATGCACTAGGAATGCTTAGCTATGCAACTTTGATTATACCAATCCCAGTTTTACTTACAAGCTTTACATTTCCTTTTACTGATGTTTTGTATCTAGTTAATGAATTGTGATTAGTGGAAAAGTAGGATGGATACCATCAAGATCATAGAACTAGTCTTGGATACTTATACTTGACTAGCACCCCCAATAGTGGTATCCTCAATACTAGTGGCTAGTGCTAAGCTAAAACTTGATCACTTTAGATGGGAATACTTGGTGAAAATGATTATGAAAACCTTGGAATGATGATTCATTCTATTGAAATGTTTTGACATGTGTTATGAAACACAATGGTTGGATGATGAAACTGAATGAGGCATGAGCCTTGACTTTGATAAAAACTGATGGTTGGGTTCGGATGCGACACCATTCCAATTTTACCGTACGACCACAATACCTGAGTTGGGTAGGGCTTAACTAGAAGTTTATATGTCTTAGTATGGGTTCCCTTGCGGAACAGGTTGAGCTGAGGCTACCTCGTGAATGAATGTCCACCTATGCAGTTCCCGGGATGGCAGTTGGCCATGGCTGGGAGTTCAAGGTCATAGGGAAGGTGCCTATACTAGGGTGTGTAATTGAAAGGTTAGGATTGATTATCCGCATACCAAGTATGATGATTCAGGGTTATCCCTGACGGATGTATCGAATTTTGTGGTGAAAGTGTACCACCTCTGCAGAGTGTCAAACTATTCGAATAGCCGCGTCCATGGTTATGGACAGTTGGAGTGGCCATACTGTTCCATTGTTATATATGTTTTCAAAATAACTTGTGACTTGAAAGATCACCTTGACTTGGCCACAACAGAGTTGTGGACATGAAAACTAGGTTCCCACTTAAGAGATGTAAAGAACTAAATTAGGTCTTTACTCTTAAATTCCTTATGAAATAAACCTGGCTTTTTGCAAACAAAACTAGAGCTTAAGATTCCTATTAGTTCTACCTTACTTATACTAGTGATAATTTGCGAGTACTTAAAGAGTACTCATGGCTTTGTCCCTGGCTATTCCCATGGCCAGACTATGAGGAGGACTACCCGGAAGATAGACAGCAGGAGGTCTATGATAACTAGGATCATCTCCTATCGTCAGCATTGCATGTGACCATGAAGATGGAGCCTACTATGTTTACTTTCTCCTGCTTTGATTGTATTAAGACTGGATCATGATATCCCTTATTTGTAAGACCTTTATTATGGTTTGTAATGGATGATGTATGGTGGTACCAATTCTGTTATGTCTCGCAAATATGGTAATCCTGGGATTGCGATGTACGGCATAATAGGCATCTGGACTTAAAAATCCGGGACACAATTTTATCCAATCAACCTCATACAAAACTGATCTATCTCATATATCGACCACCAAAATAGCAAATAGATCCAATCTAACACCAACCGTATATCACATATGTGCGATCTCAAGCCTAAAACTAGAAGCTATCACTTTGATACCACTGTTGGGCCACATAGAGACAAAACAAAATTTTCCTATGCAGTGATCCCAAGATCTAGCTAAGGTAGAAGGCCACGAGGGTTACCACTAGACGCGCGGTTGCGGATTACCGATGAAGCGCGTCAATTGAATGTAGTGCAGTCACAATCTGATCCAATCCCACAATCGTCGATCTGCTGATCGTGCAGCACCTCTACTAGTATCAACACATATCAGGAGGAGCACCGACGGTGGACTTCTAGGTCTAGTACGGTGGCTGAATTGAACTAGAGCTAGGGTTTCCAACGCTTGGAATGACATGACCGTCCCCTTAGGCATCTGCGCTCCAACTTATATCGGGAGTGAAAGTGGGCTCCACTCACTTGTGGCCCATTCACTAAAAGGCATATATTAGTCACTGCAAGTCCAACTCACTAACTTAGTCCATGTCCGACTCGGGTCCAACCCAAAAAGATTTCTGGTTCAGGTCCAACCCAAACTTGCTCCCACCTTAACTTTATGACCCAACAGGGTCATGGTGATTCAGACACGATTCGAGTCTTACTCGCCATCGATCAGTCGGAAGTGGCTCCTAGCAAAATGTGTTGGCTCCCAAGTATCAAAGAGTCATGACAACATACCTTCCAGTGTGACTTGCGCCCCAATCCCTTTTGCCTCACGATACATCTTGTCAAGCTATAGGCGAATAATCATCATCCTTCAAATAGCTCAATTGTCTTCTTGATCCGAGATAAGTGATTCATCCGACTAACTCTTAGTTGGCTGCCTGGAGTAACACTTAACCAAGTCGTGCATGGCCATGCTTTCCGAATCATATTATCCGAGAGGTCCCAGAGAATACATCTCCAGTCAGAGGGAAAAATCCCATGTTGGTTATCCTCATCATGCAGCTTGATTCTCAGTCGACCCGAACTCTGCCTTTATAACTTCCCTTTGATGGAACAGTGTTTGGTAGAACCTAAGTCGATGATCCACAACTCATATTGTGCAACAACCTCAGGTTTAAGGATTACATTGATTGAGACATACAAATGACGACTTGTTCATTGTATCTCACCGTGCCCACGACAAGTGGAACCGAATCATTAGCCAACTTTCACATTAGTCTAAGTTGTGTGTCTAGCACAACCTTAACGACTAAGGACATTTAGTACGAACAACATGAATACATAGTTTCACAACCGAATCACATATTCAATGATATATATCAAAAGTTCATACAAGGACAATATAACAACTTTATGAATACATCGGGAATAACATCATACATGATTGCCTCTAGGGAATATTCCCAATATCATGTCGCAAAGTGGACAAGTGAGAGACAATGGAGGAGAAGGAGTGAGTCTTGCTGATTTTCAGAATACTCAACCACTTCCTTTTGCCTCAGCACCAGAACCTATGGATGCCGAAGATTGCCTAAGATATATAGAAAGAAAATTAAATACCGTCGGCTATAATGACGAGGAAAAGTTGAGGTATGTGAGTTATCTACTGAGTGGACCAGCAACAACATGGTGGGAAAACATGTTAGAAATATAAACACCAAGGGTAGAAATTACATGGGAAGAATTTAAGCAGAAATTTAGAGAAATTCATGTTCCTGATAGTGTTATGGTCCTTAAGAAAAAGGAAATTGAGAATCTTAGACAAAATGATGCCCAGTAATGAGATATGTTATGGAATTTAGTGTTTTATCTTGTTACACGACTAACAAGGTGGACACTGGAGAGAAAGGGAAGAAAAGGTTCATGAAGGGATTGGACCCATACATGAGAATGCATCTTAGAATAACTAGACCTAAGGAATTTCAAGAGTTAGGAAATGTAGCTATGACCTTAGAAGATGACTATAAAAATGTCCAAGAGGAAATAAGGAAGAAATCACATATGGAACCAAAGAAAATTCCATATCATAAACCAAATCCCAATCCAACTCTAACTTTTAAACCAAGGCATAAACCTGAAACCAATAATCCTAATCAAGATAGGCTAAGTTCCAAAAGCCAAGTTGTTTGTCACAACTGTAGATATAAAGGACATTATGCGGCCGAATGTTGACAACCAAAATTTATCTAGAATGGATGTGAAAAATCAAGACACATGCGAAACAACTGTCCTAATAAACAAACCAATACACAACCAACAAGTGAAAATAGACCACCAGACAGGGCAACAGCTTCCAAAGGAAGAAACTTTGGAGGGAATGATACTGGAAGGAAGGGAAAACCATTTGGAAATCTGAATTGCACCAGTGTCAGCGAAGTACTGCATTCTGATCAGGCAGTAATAGGTACGCTTAGTATTTCAACCTATCTAGGCAAAGTTTTGTTTAATACCGGAGCAATGACTTCATTCATTTCAAAAGAATTTATTTATTAGTATGGAATGAAATGTGATGAACTAGAGTTTCTGATACAAATTCTATTAGCCGATGGAAGTACGCGTGGTAGAACACAACTAGTCCTTATGATTTGTAGTTAAGAGTACTTTGCGGATCTATATGTTATCCCTATGAGCGATATAGTGATCACTTTGGGCATGGATTGGTTATGTAACCATGGAGCCCAGATTGATTGTGAAGCTAATACCATTTCAATTATAAATCCACGCGGTAGTCGAGTAGTATATCGGGGAGATAAGCAGACTCGTCTAGAAGTTGAGTTATAGTTGAATTCACTTAAGGAAGTGAAACTAGAAAAGATCCTAGTGGTAAAGGAATTTCAGAATGTATTTCTTAAAGAGTTACCAGGAATGCCACCCGATAGAGATATGCAGTTTACGATTGATCTAATACCTAGAATAGCTCCAATTCCACAAGCACCATACAAAATGGGTTCTAGAGAGTTAGAAGAATTAACAGACAAAATAGATGAACTCGAGGAGAAAGGATTTATAAGAGAAAGTGTATCTCCTTGGGGAACACAAGTGATATTTGTGGACAAGACATATGTAGGTAGAAGAATGTGTGGAGACTATAGAAATTTGAACAATGTCACCATCAAAAATAAATATCCATTACCAAGAATACAAGACTTGTTTGATCAAGTCAAAGGTGTAGGAGTTTTATCTAAGATTGATTTAAGATCAGAATATCATTAGATAAAGATCAAGGAAGAAGATATTCCTAAGATGACGTTTGTATTAAGATATGGACACCCTGAATACTCGGTTGTACCATTTGTATTGACAAATGTGATACGTCCAAAATGTATCTACTTTCCCGAACACTTTTGCTATTGTTTCTCCTCTAAACTTGTGTGATTTGGATGCAACTAACAGGGACTGACGCTGTTTTCACCAGAATTGCCTTGGTGTCTAGTTTTTTTGCAGAAAATCAACTATCAGGAAAAATCCCGGAAAATATGCCAAAAATCATATTTCACCAGAAGACTCCCGGAGCCAGAATACGAGACGGAGTGTGGCTGGGGCCCAACCACACCACCTGGCCGCGCGGGTTGGGCCTGGCCGCGCGGGCTAGGCCTGGCCGCGCCAGGGGGTGGTTTGGCCGCCCTAGACACCCCCTCGGTCTCCTTCTTCGCCTATAAGTTGCCTTCTGACCTAAAAACTCAGGGGGGGTCGATGTTTTTCCAGAAATAGTTCCGCTCTGCCGCCACCACCAGATTCCACGATTCAGAACCAGAAACTCCGTTCTGGCACCCTGCCGGGACGGGGAATTGGAGGAGATCATCGCCATCATCATCACCATCGCTTCTCCATCGACCATCCATGTTTCCCCCATCTATGAGTGAGTAGTCCCCCGCTGTAGGCTATGGGGATGGTAGGGATTGAATGAGATCGTTCATGTAATGGCATCGAATTGTTAAGGCATGGTGCCTAGTATCTACTATTAGTGCTTTTTGACTTTGTTGTGACTTGTTATGCTTAATGCTTGTCACTAGGGCCCGAGTGCCATGATTTCACATATGAACATGTTATTGATTCATTACGATAGTATTGTTTATGGTCTTACCTGCAAGTTGTATACACATGTTGTTGTCCGGAACCAATGGCCCCAAAGTGACAGAAATCGGGATAACCGGAGGGAATGGCTTTGATGTGAGGATCACATGTGTTCATGGAGTGTTAATGCTTTGCTCCGTTGCTCTATTAAAAGGAGCACCTTAATTGCCAGTAGTTCCCTTGAGGCCCCGCTGTAAACGGGCTGGCAGGACAAAAGATGGTGTGCAAGTTCTCATTGCGAGCATGTATGACTATATATGGAACACATGGCTAGGATTATCTAGTACTTGGATGCTTTATCTTATTTATCTACAATTGCCCTATGTTCTGATTGCCATGTGAATTGTCTTGTCCATGCAACGCCCGTCCATCCATCCCTATGCCTACCGCACTTCAATCCTACTGTTTACTGCAATTGTTACTACTGTCTTTACTTTACTACTACTGCTACTTTACTATTCCTACTACAAAACTGTTGCTACTTATAAACTGTTGTGAGCAAGATTGTTTCCAGGTGCAGCTGAATTGACAACTCAGTTGTTAAGGCTTATAAATATTCTTTGGCTCCCCTTGTGTCGAATCAATAAATTGCATTTCACTTCCCTCAAAAATACTGCGATACACCCCTATACTTGTGGGTCATCAAGACTATTTTCTGGCACCGTTTCCAGGGAGCATAGCTTTATTTATCAAGTTCACTTGGATTCATTATTGTTCGCTGCCATCCATCCATCATGGGTAAGTCTCGTGATGGCAAGGTCCCTATTTTACCATCCACTACAAGAAGAGGTACGGTTCTGAACACCTTTGTTGCTCTTGATTCACCATCTATTATGAGTAAGCTCGTGATGGCTCGGTGTTGATGTGGAGCTCATTGGGGAACCCCAAGAGGAAGGTATGATGAGCACAGCAGTAAGTTTCCCTCAGTTATGAAACCAAGGTTTAATCGAACCAGTAGGAGCAAGGAAACACCCCAAAGGTGTTGCTAGCTGAGCCTTGGCAAGGCGCACTACCGGTGCTAGTAGCAACGTGGAGACCTGCACAACACAACCACAGAACTTTGCCCCCAACTTGCGATGAGGTTGTCAATCTCACCGGTTTTGCTGAAAACAAAGGATTAAACGTATCGAATGGAAGGAAGTAATAGTTTGCAGAAAGTAAACACAAAGCAGTAAACAATTTGTAGATTGTATGTAAAAGAAAGGACTGGGATCCATAGTTCACTAGAGGTGGCTCTCCTTAAGATAGATAACATGCTGGGTGAGCAAATTACAGTGGGGCAATTGACAAACATCGAGAAAGCAATACATGCATATACTAATCATCTTGACTCCTTTGGAACTTGATTGGGCATTACAACATTATACATAGACCGCCATCCAACTACATCTATGACTAATAATCCACCTTCAGGTTATCATCCGAACCCCCTCCAGTATTAAGTTGCAAGCAACAGATTATTGCTTTACGAATTGTGTGTAAGGTAAACAATACGACTGTTCTATGAACAAAGGATTGTTGTTTTCACCCTAGTAGCAATAGCACATCTAGTACCTTAGAGATTTCTGTCACTTCCCCAGATTACCAGAGGCATGAACCCACTATCGAGCATAAATACTAACTCTTGGAGTTGCTAGCATCTACTTGGACAAGATAGCTACTAACAACAAAAAGCATGCAAGATCACAAATAACAAAGACATGATAGAATCAATAATCAATCTAAAATAGCATCTCAATATCCATCGGATCCCCGCAAACACAACATGTATGGATTACAAATAGATGATCTTGATCATGAACGGAGCTCACAAGATCTAGACATGAAAGCACAAAGGAGGAGAACCAGCCATATAGCTACTACATGGACCCGTAGTCGAGAGATAAACTACTCACGCATCACACCGGAGGCTTGCATGATGATGAAGAAGGCCTCTAGGGTGAATTCCCCTCTCCGGCAGGGTGCCGGGAAGAGCTTCAGATCCCTCTCGATCTAGGGATGGAGATGATGGCGGCTACAGACTCTTTCGCGGATTCTTGATCGGGTCCTTAGGGTTTTGGTCCCGAGGGAAATATATAGGCGGAAGGAGAGGCCGAGGGGGTGTTGGGGTCGGCCAGACCACCCCCTGGCGCGGGTCAGGCCTAGCCGCATGGCCAGGTGGTGTGGACGGCCCCCATCCCTTCTCCGTCTCATATTCTGGTATCAGATGTCTTCCGGAAAAATAGGCACTTTGGCTTTTGTCCCATCCAATTCCGAGAATATTCATTTTCTGACTTTCCTAGAACTAAAAAGAGCAGAAAACAGGCAGCTGGCACTATGGCTCTTGTTAATAGGTTAGTCCAAGAAATCATATGCAAAGTACTCCAAAGTGTGGACAAAACACAAGAAAGTAGATAAAACCAATCATGGAACATCAAAAATTATAGATACATTTGCAATGTATCAACATCCCCAAGCTTAACTCATGATCGTCCTCGAGTAGGTAAGTGATAAAAAGAAAGAATAATTTTTGAGGTGACATGCACCATCATAAACTTGATCAAAGTATTTGTAAAACATTCAAAGCTGGGATCATAGTACTTCAATCATAACATGAAAGACAAGGTTCTAGCAATAAGAAAAATAATCTATGATGCAACATGAAAAGACACAAACAAAAGATACATAAATAACAATGCTTTGCAAGACGTTTGTTTGTTTCACATAAAGAATACATAGCATAATAACATTCAGCTTGTCCCTCATAGAGTAGCAAATATAATTGCATAGGACACCTTCAAAGTTCATAAGAGTGACTAGATACAAATAGTTTAAAACAAGAAATATCAAGTTATGCATCAATCAACTAGTCTTGGGACAATGCACATAGAACTAAGAATGGCCACTATGCTCTCAAAGTAAGTGCATAAAGGTAGAAGGTGGAGACTCAATATAATGGTGGAAGAAAGGCCTTCATAGAAGGAAGTAGGGATTCAAGTCTCATAAAGAGCTTCCAAAAATTATGGTACTTATAGCTTTCAGCTCTCATTGCCCCTATCATAAGCATCTTGAAGTTATTAAGGTTAAAGTGAACAAACTATGGTGTACATGCTTGACGAAGTATAAGTTAGAAATCTCATGTCCCTTGAATACGAGGGTCGCTCCTCATGCTACTCAAGTTTAGTCACCGGTAAGTTCTTGTCATTGTAAGTACACGTGTATCATAGAGAACCGCCAACGGGGTACCCCTTACCCGGTGATACGGAAGAATCCCCACATCAAAATGACAAGGCAAGCAGACAACGAGCATCTCAGCAATCTTCTTATTTACCATGGGAATATGGTTCTTTTTTCTCTCTTTCCTCTTTTCATAATCTCTTTTTTTCTTTTTCTCTTTTTTTCTCAATATAGGACTCTTTTTTATAAGAAGAATGCTTCATAGACAGCTCATTATGGTTACGATGTAGGTTTCCACCATGTCAGCATGGATTAGACCAGCGGCCCAGGCGTTTCTCTAACACATATACATAACTCCATCTAGCTACTACATGGACCCGTAGTCCAGAGATGAACTACTCATGCATCACACCGGAGGCTTGCATGATGATGAAGAAGGCCTCCAGGGTGAATTCCCCTCTCCGGCAGGGTGCCGGGAAGAGCTTCAGATCCCTCCCGATCTAGGGATGGAGATGACGGCGGCTACAGACTCTTTCGTGGATTTTTGATCGGGTACTTAGGGTTTTGGTATCGGAGGCAATATATAGGCGGAAGGAGAGGCCGAGGGGGTGCTGGGGTCGGCCGGACCACCCCCTGGCGCGGGCCAGGCCACGCCGCACAACCAGGTGGTGTGGTCGGGCCCCAGCCCTTCTCCGTCTCGTATTCTGGCTCCAGATGTCTTCCGGTAAAATAGTGACTTTGGCTTTTGTCCCATCCAATTCCGAGAATATTCATTTTCTAACTTTCCTGGAACCAAAAACAGTAGAAAACTGGCAGCTGGCACGGTGGCTCTTGTTAATAGGTTAGTCCAAGAAATCATATGAAAAGTACTCCAAAGTGTGGACAAAACACAAGAAAGTAGATAAAACCAATCATGGAACATCAAAAATTATAGATACATTTGCAATGTATCAGCTCGTTATACCACCACATACACATGTTACACACACTACTACTGTTGAATCTGAAACTTCTGATACTTATGATGTTGCTTCTACTGTGCTTGATAAGAGTGGTTCATTAGGTCCTTTCCTAGATGCTACGATTGCTAGAACTATAGCTGGAAATACTAAAATTCCTAATGAAGACACTACTACACCTGTTAGTTCACCTGAGTCTAGAGAGAGCTATGATATTGAAGACGGTTATGTTGAGATGACCGATGAATTTATTAAAGAATGTCAAAACACCCATGATAGGAGTGTTGTTAAGAGTCTCTTGAGAGGCGTACTATTAAACCCAAATTGTCTCCTAATGCTAAGTTTGCTGCTTCTCCCATAAATATTAAAGATAAAGATTATGATTTCTCTCTTGATCTATCTTACATAGCTATTGTTGAGAAAGAACCTTTTTGTGGGACTAAGAATGAAAGTGCGATAGCACATATGACTGAGCTTTCTACCATGAGTGGCCTGTTTTCTGATGATATTAAGATGCGCACCTACTTGGTTGCTAAGATTTTCCCCTTTTCACTAAAAGGAGAAGCTAAAACTTGGTTTAATAATTTACCTCCTGGATCTATTAATAGCCCTGATTGCTTGATTAGTACTTTCCTGCAGAAATATTTTCCTCCTAGTGCTAGACATGCTATTTTGCAGGAACTTTTTGATTTTAAACAAGGAGAAAAAGAGATATTGCCTGAATCATGGGCAAGGTTTTATGCTTTGATTCATGCACAAGCTGGATGTCCATTACCAAAGAATGAGCTTCTTGATATATTTTATAATGGACTAACTGAAGAATCTAGGACATACCTGGATAGTTGTGCTGACTGTGTTTTCAGGAATAGGACTCCCAAGGAAGCCGAGGAATTAATGGCTAAAATAAGCAAGAATTATGAAGATTGGACTCCTCCTGAACCAGCTATACCTGAAACAATTATACCTGAACCAGCTATACCGGCGCCTATACCATCATCTAAGAAGAGGGGAGTTATTGAATTGAATGATGAAGTGATGAAGGAAGCTAAGAAATGTCTTAAGGAGAGGGGAACTAAAGCTGCAGATGTCAAGAATTTACCTCCTATAGAAGAATTATGTAAGCCAATTCCCCATTCATTCACTATTCAGGTACACTCTCTCCAACACTTTGATGAAGGTGATATCCCTTACTCTAAACCTCCTGATCAATGCTTAGAAGAATTCAATATTTTTATTATTAAGCAAGATAATTTTAATAAAAGGGTGCAAAATCATCTAATGGAAAACACTAGAGCTATTGTTGAGTTAAAAGATATTGTGGAAAGAACCTCTAATGATGTTAAAATGATTGTTAAACATTTTCAAATGGTTCAAACTCAAATAGATCAACTTATTAAAGTGCAAAAAGACTTGCTAATTAATGCTGCCAAGGAAAAACACGCTTATGAGATTAGAACTAGAAGTGGTGATCCTCTATATCCTGAGGGGCATCCCAAAAGAATTGAGCAGGATTCTCAACAAGCTGAAAATAGTGGCACTACTCGTAAGAAAACAAAAATAAAACATAAAACTATTGTAGAACCCTCTAAACCTGCTAAAGATCCTAATAGTATATCTATCTCTGATGCTGAAACTGAAAGTGGTAATGAAGAAAATGATGTTCCTGATAAAGAAAACGTTGAAGAAGAACCTGAAGGGCACAATAAGAATACTAAATACACTAAAGAAGATTTTGTTGCTAAGAAACATGGTAGTGAAAGAGAGCCTTGGGTTCAAAAACCTATGCCTTTCCCTGATAAGAAACACAAGTCAAACGAATATGAACACTATAATAAGTTTTGTGAGTGGATGAAACCTTTATTCCTGCAAATTCCTTTGACTGATGCTATTAAATTGCCTCCTTACTCAAAGTATATGAAGGATATTGTCTCGAATAAAAGGAATATCCCTAATGAAGAAATTTCTACCTTGCTTGCTAATTATTCCTTTAATGGTAAGGTTCCAAAGAAACATGGAGATCCAAGGATTCCAATTATTCCTTGTTCTATTAAGAATAGTTATGTTAGAACTGCTTTGTGTGATTTGGGAGCTAGAGTTAGTGTTATGCCTTTTTCTCTCTATAAGAGACTTCAACTGGAAAAATTAATACCAACTGATATATCTTTTCAAATGGATGATAATTCTACCACTATTCCTGTTGGTATATGTGAGGATGTACCTGTCCAAGTGGCTCATAATTGCTTGATATTAACTGATTTTGTTGTGCTTGAAATGCCTGAAGATGATAATATGTCTATTATTCTTGGGAGACCTTTTCTTAATACTGCAGGAGCTGTTATTAATTGTAATCAAGGAAAGGTGATGTTCAATGTTAATGACAAGGAACATACTGACTATTTCCCCAAGAATATTGATAGGACTTATGGTTTGAATTCAATTGAACATGGTGAGGGCATTCAAGTTGGAGAAATATATTGTCCCATACCACGAGAAAAATTTGAAACTATTATGATTGGGACCATTGCTATCAAGGTTGAGGTAACATAATCATTAGTGGAATACAAAGTTTTGTTTCATATAAAATTGTTTTGGTAACAAGACCTGATCAACCTTGTTAACAAAAGGTTTTCATTGAACAAAACAATGTTTTCACCATGATTATCTCCGCTTACTTCTATTTTATCCATTTAGTTTTTGCTTTCGTTTAGTTTACTTTTCTGTTGTTAGTTGCTTGCATGTTAGGGTGTCTTAGAACTTCTGAAGTTCTAGCCTTGTTTTGTCTTTGCATCATTCCGAAAAAAAAATCTTTCTGTCAGAAATTCATTCTTTTATACCTGAAAATTGCTCAAAAATAAAGTGTCTCGAAAAATTCCAGAAAATTCATATTAAATTTTTACGTGAAAAAAGGGGCAGAGAAGGGCTTGGAAGGTACCAGGGGGACCCACCAGGTAGGCACACCACCTGGTCGCACGGCCAGCCCAGGGGCGCGCCTACCTATGGTGTGGGCCACCCCTGGCCCTCCACTTACTCTCTCACTTGCCACTTTCTTCTCTCTCCCGAGCAAACACCAGTTCATTGCTCGAAATCGTGTTCTTGTTGTGCTTGCCCTCGATTTTTCAATCTCCTTGCTCATCCCATCTTTGCTGCTGAAATTTGGAGCATTTGTTCTCTGGTATGTGACTCCTCCGCTTGTCCAAGTAGATTTGTGTTTAGTGGTTTATATCTTGAGTATTTTGCTGCTGTAGGTGACAAGTTATGAGAGCTTGTAAGCTTGTTTGATACTTAGAGATATAGTTTTGATGCATGTTTAGGCCTCTTACAAGTCCCTATGAGTAGTTCCCTTCATTATATATTCACTTTGCAATCACTTGTTTAATAGATGTTTAAATTTTAGAATATCAAACATTAACAACCATACCTTTGGAGAAATATTTGAGAGGGATGCACCTAGGAGGTCAAGGCCCTCAAGATCAGCCTCTCAGTTTAGGCCATCATACAACGAAGATCTCATTGCACCTTGTATTGGTAATGAAGGAGATGATGGGGATGCTCACCCATCTACTTTTCCTTGTTTTACTTTCTTACAAGCTGCAGGGGTTCTTGATGATTTCTTGCTACTGATTCAAAGGGTTGGTTTGACCTCGAACATGCAAGACGAGTGTGAGCAATACGCTATGCTCACCAAAACTTTTGTGGAGAGTTTTGTTTTCACCAACACCCCCTATCAGTCAACTGTCTCTTTTAGAATTTATAATCTGCCCTTTACCATGCCATTGGAGAGATTTTGCAGTATTGTAGGTGTGGGCATGACGGGGACCATGAAGAAGATTCAAGGGTGACCCACTGATTTGCTGGAGCTCTATCGAGGGGTGACCAATGACGATGACCGCGTAGCTCAGCGCGGGAAGATAAGAAACATCCAACTCCCTGCTCTTAGATACTTTGCCTATTATCTTGCTACTAGCGTTCTTGGTAGGGAGAATACGAGTAATATCTCCAACTATCATTTAGCCTTTCTTGCTGTTGCGCTTAACAATGATACTCGGTACAATCTTGGATCTCTTATTGCTTGCCGCCTAGCTGCTAGGGGACCTATCTATGGGGGCATCATCACTTCACGTATGGTCAATGCATTAGAGCTTTCGGTGGATCCCAATGATACTATATTGGCACCACAAAGGCTTGACCTTGCTGCCATGAAAACACATCACTTCGTCACTCCTGATTCTGATATGGACAATCTAGTGTATAGGATGTTGTTTACTGACGGGGATGAAAGGGAGATTCCTTTGCCGTATCCTACTTTGTTCAGTGTTCACAGGAGGCCGTGGTCGCGCTCCAAGGAGGAGGTGGACGAGCAGCTCCGCTTGTTGGGTTTCCATAGGTAGCACCAGGAGGATGTTCCCTCCTACGATTACTCTGCACACTACGGTGGGGCGTCCTCGAGCTCGCACCAGGACGAGGGTACCTCCTCGCCATATTACAGAGGCGCTCCATCTTGGCTAGCTTGGGATTGACACCCACTTAGGCCAAAAGCCTAAGCTTGGGTGGAGGTACACCGACATCACACTCATCTCCATATCATTTTGTGTCGGTACTTTGTTTATTCATGTTTCGTTCTCTTTTTAATTTTCGTTCTTTCTTTGCTTTTGCGTTCTAAAACACAAAAAGACCAAAAATATTTCTGTTGTTTCTCTTTGATTGCTTCTTCTTCTTTTTGCCTTGGTTTGCGTTTTTCCTTTTGGCTTTGTCTTAATTATTCGAAAAACCCAAAAACATTTTGCTTTGCTTGTTTTTCCTTTTGTTCTTGCCTTTGAAAATTAAAAACACCAAAAATATTTGTTGTTCTTCTTTGGTTTTGTGAAGTTTGTTGCAGGGTTCAGCAATCCTCAGTGGAATTTGGTTTCATGTTATTATTCAAGCCACACAAGTGAAGGGCAATAATGAGGATTAATTACAACTTGAGGTGTGGTAAGAGGCTGGTAACAAACTCTATTTGTTTTCATTTTTGTACATATACTCATCATTGTGGGCATGCTTAGTCTGTTCATGTAGGGTGTATGTTATTCATGGATGCTTAGTAGTTCTTGCTTTCATATGATTAGTTCCAGCTTGCTAATTGTTTGTAGCATGTCATATGAATGTTTGCTTGCATTACTCTATTCATAACTTGGTATGACACCGTGGTATCCTCCTCTGAATGTTTCATTTGAATTGACTTGGCACATGCTCACGCATGCATATGACTGAAATAATCAATTAAGCCTCGATGAATTATTTTGCATTGAGGGTCTTGAATCACTTTCATGCCATGATTAGTCATGTTTTGTTGCAAGCATGATTATGACATTTATTGCTCTCTCGTTTGTCGCTTCCTTATTATTGCTAGCCTTCACTTACACTGAGTATGATTTACTCATGTTTCCAACTCCCTAAAACCAAATATTGCCAAAAGTGTCCACCATACCTACCTATTAGCATATTTTGCTATTTCCATGCATATTCAATATGCCTTGTTTTCTTCCGAATAAAATGTTTGCTTGTTATGAGAAAGTTAGTTAGTAAAGCTCTCACGAACTTTATGGCACACTTTATTTCCTGCATTTAATAAACCTGAACCATTGTGACTGTCCATGAAAGTTATATGCTTGCAAATTATAGGCCGGAGATTAGCAGAACCGTGTTATCACGGAGAACGCTTTCAACACCTGTAAATATATACCCAGTTGATATCATGCTCTTTTGTTTGTGGATGTCGTTCGTGTGAAATAAAAGGGGAGCTTGTTTGGATGCAACTAACACGGACTGATGCTGTTTTCAGCAGAATTGCCTTGGTGTCTAGTTTTTGTGCAGAAAATCGACTATCATGAAAAATCCCGGAAAATATGCCAAAAATCCTATTTCACCAAAATACTCCCGGAGCCAGAATATGAGACAGAGTGGGGCTGGGGCCCAGCCACACCACCTAGCCGCGCGGGCTAGTCCTGGCCGTGCCAGGGGGTGGTCTGGCCGCCCCAGACACCCCCTCGGTCTCCCTCTTCACCTATAAGTTACCTTCTGACCTAAAAACTTAGGGGGGTTTGACGTTTTTTCAGAAAGAGTTCCGCTCCGCCGCCACCACCAGATTCCACGATTCAGAACCAGAAACCATGTTCTGTAACCCTGCCGGGATGGGGAATTGGAGGAGATCATCGCCATCATCATCACCATCGCTTCTCCATCGACCATCCATGTTTCCCCCATCTATGAGTGAGTAATCCCCCGCTGTATGTTATTGGGATGGTAGGGATTGAATGAGATCGTTCATGTAATGGCATCAGATTGTTAGGGCATGGTGCCTAGTATCTACTATTAGTGATTTTTGACTTTGGTTTTTTTAGCATAAGGACTGTGGGGCAACGCCCCCCAGCATTTTATTGAAAGAAAAGATAGTTCAGGAGATTACAGAGAATTACACATTTACAACCAAGCTATACAGGAGATCAACACATGGTCAAGACCACCAAAAACCACCAGCACTAATTATTCAGGGAAGAGTCGCCACCCAGGCCAACAACTTATCTCTATGCTTTGCTTTAATCCTATACTTTAGCAAAGTAATGTCATGAATGAACCGACCTTTCCATCTACCAAAACTAGGTTTCTCATCACTAAAAATCTTCCCATTCCGCAAAATCCAGATATTCCAACACGCCGTGATCAAAACTTCCATAAAAAAGGATGACCAAAACTAGCTCTGGCATGAGACACCACGGCCTGAATGTTGTCATTGGATAGCCATTCAATCTGAAGGTAATTACAAATTCTCACACTAAAATTGCACTCAAAGAATAAGTGCGAGCGATCTTCATAAACCTTCAGAGGACAGAGCACGCAGTGCTTATCATCAGTAACTTTCTAATATCGACGCTGGACCAGATCCCTAGTATTTAATATGTCAGAGAGAAGGAGCCAAGAAAAAACCTTAGACTTCATCATACAACAAGACTTCCATAGCCATCAGTACACGCTAGGGACCTAAATGTGATCATGAATTTTCCTATAGAACTGAGCTGCCATGTATCTATCACCCCAACAGTATGACCAAACATCACATTGATCTGATCGATGATTCTCCTGCATAATTAACTTCAACTCCTCTAGTTCCTGAAACGCCACCGACGACATTGGCAGGTAAAAAAGGCTAGTAATATCTTTAGTATCAAAAACCTCAGCCGCCGACAAACTATCATCCAACACATAAGAAAATAGGTGCGGGTATCTCGACTGGATTGGGTTTGTCCGCCCATTCACAATCAAATTATCTAACCAGAATAGGAAGGTGTCTCCTCTGCCCAGCTGCACAGCCGAAACCCTCCTAAAGTTGTCAACCTGTTTCAAAACATCCCTCCACCAATATGATCCACACAACTTCCCAGCATGAGGGATTTTTCCACTGTAATGAGAGTGCCAAACAATCTGTACCCACGGAACATCCTTATGGTTATAGAACTTGTCTAGAAATTTGATCAACAATGCCGCATTTTGCTTCTGAAAATTCACAATACCCAAACCACCATTCCTTTTTGGTTTACACACCATTTCCCAAGCAGCCAAAGATTGTTTGGGCTCATCATGTTTTCTTCTCCAAAGACACTGTCTAAGGATCCTATCCAGCTGTACCGTAAGACCAACAGGCAGACTCAAAGTATAAAGAAAATGCAACGGCATAGAAGCCAAAGCAGAGTTAATGAGCTGAAGCCTAGCTCCCTGAGACAGAAAACTGGAACTGGACGTTAATTTCCTTTCCAGCCTACATACCAATGGCATCAAGTCACTAATAGTAGGTCTTGTAGTGCCCAGGGGTAAACCAAGATACGTGAACGGCATGCTGCCGATTTGACATTCAAACTCAACAGCCAGCTCGGACATGAGATCATTAGGCACATTAATAGGAACCATACTAGATTTACCATAATTTATCTTCAGCCCAGTAGATAATGAGAACTTGTGAAGCACCTCTTTGAGAACTCTCAATTGAACCATATCCGCTGGCACAATAAGCAATGTGTCGTCAGCATACTGAATGATAGGAAAATCATGATCATTTATTTCAATAGGCCTAGAAATAAGACCCTACTGCACCAAATCATTGATTGCAGACTGAAGTAAATCTGAACCAAAGGAGTATAGCAGCGGTGACAAAGGATCTCCCTGACTCACTCCCCGCTTAGACACAAATTGCTTGCCCGGGATGCCATTTAATAAAACAGAAGAAGTCCCTGATGAAAGAATTGCTCTTACCCAACCAAGCCATAGCTCATTAAACCCTTTGTGCTTCATGATTTGAATAATCGCATCATGCTCTATTGTGTCGAAAGCCTTCACGAAATCAAGCTTGAGAATAACTATAGGCTTCTTAGACAAGTGGCACAAATATAAATATTCCAGAGCCCATGTAATACAGTTATGAATGGATCTAGATCTCAAAAATCCATACTGATTCTTATGCAAGCATTGCAGAATTTTGACCTGAAGCCTATTAGCCGCCAACTTGGTTAAAAACTCTAGACAAACATTTGTGAGTGAAATAGGACGAAAATCATTAACTTCAACCGGAGCTTGCATTTTTAGAACCAAGGTGATGTAGGATCCACTAATATTTTCCAAATTCAGTATACCATCATGAAAATCAGAAGCTAAACGGTAGAATTCATTTTGAATCATGGGCCAACATTTTTTTAAGAAAAGCCCATTGAATCCGTCAGGCCCAGGGGCCTTATCTGGCGGCATTTCCTTAATCACATTATCCATCTCCTCTTTAGTAAAAGGAATCGTCAATTCATCTAGGTCATCAACTCTTTGCAGCAAGGAGGCGAGATCAAACTGCATGGAGATACCCTCAGAATGGTCCAACCTTTGCTTATAACTATTCCATAAAAGCCCAGCCATAGACTCATGATAGGTTACTTCATTCCCACTATCATCTTTTAACATAGCAATAGAATTCCGACGATATCTCTCCGAGGCCATGGCATGGAATTTTTTTGTGTTGTCCTCTCCCTGTTTGATCCATCTGATCGTGCAACGTTTTTTCCAATAATTGCATTCAGCTAAGAGAAGGTCCTCCAAATGTAACTTGACAACAGCTCTAAAGTTAAATTCAGGAGTGAATAAAGGTCTGTGCTCTTCTAGCGTATCTAGCCAGAGAATCACCTGATTACACTTCAGAATCAGTCCCTTCAATTTAGACAGACTAACTTGCCACTTTTTAAGCTCATGTCTAAGAGCTTTCAATTTATCTGCAACAATTGCCGAGATGCGGCTCTTGTTAGAAGGAATAGACCAACACTTTGAAACACACTCAGCAAACCCAGGCATATCCACCCAATAATTTTCAAAGCGAAAGAGCTTACATTTGGGAATACTCGTGTCAACAGTGACCACACAAGGCACATGGTCAGAGCCCATTTTAGCCATTGGTAGTACCACAGAGTTGGGAAATCAGAGATCCAGTTGGTGCTTGTGAAAAACCAATCTAACTGCTCAAGAAGCGGGATCTGCTGCATATTAGACCAAGTGAACGATCTACCCTTTAGTGGCAACTCTAATAAACCCAAATGACCAATGATTTCATTGAAAAGGAACATGTCATTAACGTTACCACCCAGTTTATTGCGATTATCCTGAGATCGCATGAAATTAAAATCACCAATCATTAGCCAGTTATCTGTAGGTGGAATTTGTAAATTATACAGCCAAGTGACAAAGTTATCTCTATCAATTCCCTGACAAGGACCATAGACACACACCAAGACCCACAAAGAGTTGTTATGCACAGAGGTAAAATTAATTATCATGCCAAACTTCTTGACCTCAACCAGCAAACCCGAGAAAACAGAGGAGTTCCATAGCACTAAAATGCCACCAGAGGCACCATGAGAAGGTGAATATGCAAAACAGTCAAAACGTTTGGGGGCAAACTTTCTGATAGAATTCCAATCAAAACTCTCACACTTCGTCTCTTGCAAACAAACAATATCACATGTACTTTCATCAATTTTAGAACGAACAACACGATGTCGAACATCAGAATTCAGACCCCTAACATTCCAACAGAGAACACGCCAGGATCTTCTAGATATAAAACCCATTGATCACCATGACAAAAGTGACAAATAAGCAGGGTACATAGCACCAAGCTTCAAAAGAACCTTTACATGACATTAGATGGTCGCACCAATTCAACTGACAAATAATAAAGTCTGACATGAAAACACAACTGACCCAAAGCCTGACCCAAAAAACACTTCTGACCCCAAACACACATCTGACACCCAGACTGGCCATCTTAAAACCCCCGAAAACATCACCACTTCTGAATAACACACTGACTCTGACACGAACCAAGCACAAAACCAACACATGACTATTTTTATGGTGAGTCGACACCAACATCAGACAGCAACTAATCATCCTTCACTTCCTGTACTGTCAGAAGAAGAGGCACCCTCAAGATGCTCCTTAGTGAGTTTCACTGGATCAATGCCCAAATCCAAGCCCACCCGCTGCATCACCTCAATCGGAGTTGCAGGGTACTGCATGGTGTCCTGATCTTCCTCGTCATTCTTCTCCGAATCAGTTTTTTTCTGCCCCTCATAGTATTCTTTCTCATTCGTGTCCTCTTTGTCAAACTCAACCAACAGCAGCTTAGCTCGTTGCATTTTCTTTGGCTTGACCTGCCTATCAGTTACAGGAGCATTCCTGCACCCATCCGTCTTCAGACAGCTACACGTGAAACGGCGATTCTCCGGGAGCACCACATATGTCTTTGCTTTCCTCTTCCTCTTTTTCTACATTTGAACTGAAGAGGCCGAGAAGGCTGGCGGATCCATGAGCTCCTTGCTAGCCTCAAGCATCAGCGATCGAGCAGTCAACTTCTTATTAACAGTGATGCACAGCCGATCAGACACAGACACAGACACATTGTTTAAAGGAGCAAAAATCTAGGACATATCATCATCAAAAGCAACTGACCACGACCTCTTCAGCAAACTAAACGGGGACCACTGCATCGACAGAGGAACAGTTCTGGAGCAGATACTCGGCATCATTTGCTCGAAAATCTTTGTCCATTACATCTCCGGTGGCAAGACAGGACCAAAAGGAGTTGCAACCCTGCCCACCTGAAACATATTAACAATAATCTCAATATTTTCATCAGGCTGTTGTCCCACAATATTGATAGTGGAAACAGATATTCCGGAGGGAGCAATATTCATTGACTCCTGCTCATCCTCACCACCTTCCATATCGTCCTGGAAATTCTGATCCTGATCATCATGAAAATTATTCTGTGGTTGTTGGACCGCATCCCAACCAATTTCCGGATACTGCGGCTGGACAAAATTGTTATTATTGAAATGTAGGTGTCCAGGCATCGGATGAGGGTTACCATCTGGTGGCATTTGGTCCTCATCGGCAGGCAGAGCATCAGCAAATTCCGCAGACAGTATGTATAATGGTGCAGTCCAGGATTCTTTTGCACCACCCACCGAGGCAAATTTACCAAAAACAACATCCCTGGGAACAAGCTGTGGGGATGGGAACGAGGCATACACCAAAACACGGTCAAGAATAGGGTCATTGTTGTTCCAGTAGTGATATTGACCAAAAGTGGAGACTGCATTGGATATATCCTGACTATTTCTGTAGTCAGGAGGTATACCAAGGAACATAAGCCACCCTTTGCGGTAACCCAGAGTAGCACGATGATTCTCTTCCGCGTCATGAACATGAAGGAATCGAACCAATCTATCATGGATTTGAAACTGACCATGGAGAACTAATGCATTGACAGAATTGGGACCACTAAGATGCACTAAACCAACTCCAAACAGGCTAGGTTGAATATTTAGAACATGGCGCTGCAACGGACCAGTCAAGAAATCACTCACCCGTTCTCTCCAAAGTCCAGCCAGTTGTGGCGGAGGGCGTGGTTCGACCACAGCAATGCAGAAAGCTTGATGCCTAGCCGGAGGGTCTTGCGCAGCATAGTAGTAGGTCCGTGGCAGACACGTCCCACCTCCATCAATGACTTCATGACCCCAAGGCAGCCAAGCAGTGGGATCAACAGCGAACACAGCCATAGAATCCGATCTATCAAGCGGCGAGACAGAAGTTGAATCGACAGGAGGAGCACAAGACGTAGGGTTCTGAACTCCGGACCGAGGACTTTGTAGGGAGGCCTGAGAGTTGTACTGAACCACGGAAGGTGTAACGCTCGGCTCCGACACGAAGTCCTTCTGGCCAATCTCAGCAGAAGCCCGTTTTGGAACCCACCTCAAATCTTTATTGGGTTGTAATTTAAGATAGTTCCTTTTAAAATGACCATAATGAAAGCATTTACGGCATCTAATATCATTAGTGCATTCATGCGTGTGATGCCCCATACTTAAACATCTACCACACTTCCACACCATATAAACCATGTTATCAACCATATTCTCAAAAGAGTCTTGCTCTGACTGTTCAGCATGCTGAGACTACAAAATGTTGTCACTACTCTCTCCACCATCCTTATCAGTCATTTCAAAATCCTTATCAGAGACTTTCTACTGCGGGAAAGGATATGGCATGGTGGTACCAAAGACGATCTTCGGTAGAGTAGCCGTTTGGAAGTGTTCTGGTATAATCACTCCATTCTTATTACTGAACTTTGGGTCCTGATAGCCCGAACATGCAGTATAGATCAAGGAATCAGCAAAAACCAACTTTTTACGATACTCATGTGCAGACTAAAGAATGGATTTTGGCTGAGCAGATTTGAGAGCATTTAAACCACGCAATACTCTCCTTTTTGTGGGGCTAACTAGAGTCCATTCCTCATCCATCTCTTTCTGCCAAGAGGAAAATTCTCTATGCCAATTTGGACCACCTCTGCCCCAAAGATGGAAAAAACATTTGAATTGGTCACAAGCATACTTTTTTAGCCTTAGAATATGAAAACCAACCTGCTTATTAGCAACCACAAAAGAGAAAACTCTATGCCCTTATCAAAGAAACTTTTAATTTGCCACAAAAGCCTCCCAAAGCTACTTCCAAAGCAATGCCGACCAAATCTTCCTCCAGTTTAAAAGTGGACCTTCCAAAGGATACCACTAACGTCAAATGACTAGAGCGAGCATGAGAGTGGACAGTAGAGTTAAATTTGTCCTTGACATCAGCAGCAAAATTAATACCATGAGAAAAGTCCAGGCCAAGCACAAGAGAATCATAGAAATATAATTTTGGAGGGCCATTCTTCAACGTAGCCAAATCCTGATCAGACCCTGCAGTAAAACTCTCACTACCTGAAATCGAGCTGCGAGCATCAACCTTCTGTGCATGAGACTGATCATCCTGAATCATGGAGACAGGTTTACCCATTCTGACAATATGCTGGGGGAAGTGCAATTTGGCACCCAAGGTGTAACCATCAGACTTCTCTTGGAATCTACATGCAATTCTTTCTCCCTTAGCATTCTTTAGAACCAGCCAATTATCTTTCATCCACAGCTCTAACGTGCCATCGTAAGCCTTCATTCGGCCACGATCCAAATCCTTCATCGTGGAGTATGTAATCTTCCACGACTTAACTCGCCTAATGTTCCATGATCCAGGAACAAACCAATCGGGAGCAGGAAAATCTAGGGCAGACAGGACCCATAGTAGATCACGTACCAGAGGTTTGACCGAATCAACCTTCACCCGTGCAGGCTCAGATCCCGATGCAGCAGACTTCCAAACCAAAGAATGATCCCCTGTAGGCGAGATTTTACAAGATCCAATAGAAGCCAGATGAGATGGGAACTCTACCTCCGATCCCAAAGAGATTACCTCATTTTCAGCAAGGACTCTGCCAACAATCCCTGCGCCTTTGGTGTTTGTCAACGTGATCCAGTTAGACCAGATGCAGATCTCACCATTGTACTCTTTGGCAAAACCCCGGTCTAGGTATTCCTTGGTGACGAACGTTGCAACCCAACACCAGGTTGGGGGCAACATGATCGGGTGGTATGAGGGTGTAGAGATAGAGGAGGTGGAGATGATGGTTGGAGGGGATCAAGCAAGTTGCCGCCGGGAAGGGAGATCACCGGCGATGAAGGTCACGGTAGTGGGGGAACCATCTTACGTGTGGTGAAACCCGAGATTTTTTCTCTTACTCAATGTCTTGCCTTGCAACATAGGTAAGGATTTATTTCAAACCTTGAGACTTGTTATGCTTAATGCTTGTCACTAGGGTCCGAGTGCCATGATTTCAGATCTGAACATGTTATTGATTCATTATGATAGTATTGTTTATGGTCTTACCTGCAAGTTGTATACACACGTTGTTGTCTGGAACCAATGGCCCCGAAGTGACAGAAATCGGGAAACCGGAGGGAATGGCTTTGATGTGAGGATCACATGTGTTCACGGAGTGTTAATGCTTTGCTCCGGTGCTTTATTAAAAGGAGCACCTTAATTGCCAGTAGTTCCCTTGAGGCCCCGCTGCAAACGGGTTGGCAGGACAAAAGATATTGTGCAAGTTCTCATTGCGAGCACGTATGACTATATATGGAACACATGCCTAGGATTATCTAGTACTTGGATGCTTTATCTTATTTATCTGCAATTGTCCTATGTTCTGATTACCATGTGAATTGTCTTATCCATGCAACGCCCGTTCATCCATCCTTATGCCTACCGCACTCGAATCCTACTATTTACTGCAATTATTACTACTGTCTTTACTTTACTACTGCTGCTACTTTACTATTCCTACTACAAAACTGCTGTGAGCAAGATTGTTTCTCGGTGCAGCTGAATTGACAACTCAGTTGTTAAGGCTTATAAATATTCTTTGGCTCCCCTTGTGTCGAATCAATAAATTGGGTTTCACTTCCCTCGAAAATACTATGATACACCTCCTATACTTGTGGGTCATCAAAATGCACCATCAATATTTATGAATTTGATGAGCAAACTATTTATGTCGTACTTGGACATGTTAGTCATTGTAACATCCCAATTTGTGCAACCTGGTTTAGCTATCCAGAATGCAAATATCAGGGGGAACAAAAACTTTTTCTTGCTTGATGATATAGTGTTTGTTTTCTTGTTTGTACTTATGCATCTGATTATGTAACAGAAGTTGTACTCCTTACCTCAACCTCAGTTGAAAACAACTATTTAACAAAAGAAGTGTCTTGGCTTATTATTATGTTCTCAAATATTCTGGCATTTTAAAACAAAATCCAAGATTCCTTTGATACAACAAGTATTTTAGTAGCTTCTATTTACAAAACTATGGAGATCTATATGCTATCATATCCTCATGTTTTCAAGATAGAACTTCCAAATAATCTTACCTCTATTTTTCCAAAACTTTTTATAAAACCCTTGGATTCCAATATTGGTAGAAGTATGAAGTACTCTTACCTAATTCAAAACACAACCTCTTCAAATACCCATCTATACCTCAAGCTAAGCTTGAAGGTACCTCTAGTAGTAGACTTGGGATGTTTGCTAGATGATTGCCTGGATCTGCTGCTTGACTTGTTTGACTAGGAAGTAGTGTGAGCTACCCTAAGGGGCATCCTCTAGAAACAAAACTACCCAAGAAATACTACCACTAATCTTCTAATAAGAAAACACAAATCCCTAGTCTGAAAATCACCTCCCTCTATCATTAGGATCATCTGGGATAAGCCACTTAAAACCACTAACTCCTGATCTAAAACCTAGTGCCACCTTTACCATCATCCTTGGGATATGTATCATCATATCCTATCCCCTACCTTGATCAATAGATCCATTCACCAACTTGTCCAAGCTTGTCTTGCCTCTTAATCACTCAAGTGACCTTATCTTTTCCCCTAATAAACTCTATTTTGAGTCTATTCCTTTTTATAGCCTTTATAGTCTAAAGAACAACCTCAAGCCATGAATCCTCTCTAATTAAGCCACTATTCAACATCAGCCACTTGGTGATGAGTTTGGAACCTTGCAACCTCTCAAAAACATCACCTCTTGTGACCTAGTCAAAAACCCCAAACCTGTCAAAATTTGGCTAAGTCTGAAACTGTAATCAACATCATTACATTGGGACTCTCTCCTTTGCAACCCTTCATTTTTGGAAATGCTCTTGGACCATCTTGTAGACCATCCTAAAAACATCCAAACCCCACTCTTGCCCTTTATAAAATCATCCTTTGACCTACTTGCTCTTGATGGTTTTCTAGGCAATAAAGTAACTATTTGTGCAAATATTAACAACATGCCTACTTTGGTAGAAGCTCATATCTTCATACCATCTGTAACTACCTCGGTGAATTACGCTCTTAGTTACAAGCCTGGATGAGCGGAAATGGTTAAAATAGTACGGTGGGGCCCAAATGCCACTCACAGGTAGACCTTTCGGCCGTCCTAACCATTGCCAAACATCGGGACAAGAACGAGCGGCGTAATCGGCAGGCGAAGGGATCAACTACATACACAAATGAGTATGTATGCAAGCCACCATACAACAGTCCTCAGAGCCATTCCATCTAAAATAAATAGAAATATTGCAAAGCCATACGGCAAGATCCAAATATCCTAGATAGATATAATAGTTTAGGATATCTCCTCATACATCAAACATCAGAGTATCAAGCGGAAGCGGAAAACAAGATCCGAGTACGGATAAGAAGCAAATCGGCATAAGATGCCCCATAAATAAACACATCCATACGGATCTCACGGATCCCCGTTCCCGGAATCTCTACACCGAATGATCGTTGCCAACATCGTCCGTCTTCTCCACCCAGTATCCATCTTGAGAGTATACCTGTTCATCTGAATCAAACAATTTATCGTGTGAGACCCTAGGGGTACTCAGCAAGTCTTTATGCCTCTAAAGGGGACACAACCTAGGGTGACGCAATTGCAGCAAAAGATAATACCTAGCAATTCTAGGGATACTCGCTAACCATCCGCCTAACCAAAGATAGACGGATGTCCGGGAATTAATAACAACAGTTATAACAGTAATATTAACAGATCCATCCTCCTCCTCGCTTACCAACGAGGAAGCGGACGAACAACCCCCCATCCGTTGGCAGTTTTATTATCCATTCCATGAGTGTTGCACTATTTACTAGTCAGGTACTTAGTCAAATTAAAAGCGGTACTTTAGTTATACTTGTCTATGATCGAGAAACTATGCTCCAAGTCGTCCATAACCGCGGACACGGCTTTCAGAAAGTTTTACCATAGGGTGCACAAATAGCAACACACACTCGATCAACCTCGGAAAAACCAAATCAAAACCCAACGAGGCATTCACGACAAAGCGATCACAGGATTCATAAATGTTTCAGGGGGCCACCCCATTAAGCTACCCGCAACGAAGTTGGCCGGCTCCGAGACGGACTCAAGGTTTGTGTGGACGGCTGTAAACGACTGGGAACCCGAAAGTGTGACTGGGCTTGTCGATACAGCGAAAACGTGTCACGATCCTAAACAGTACAGGTGCTCCACGCACAATCGTAAATAAAGCAGTAATGCATGGCATAAGTACAGGATAGTAATAAAGCCCCAAACTACTTTGTGGCCCCAAGAAATAAGAATGAATCAAGCTCTGGCTCAGGGGGGTTCATAAGCCTCCCGGATGTGGATAGCGCGAATATTCAAGGAACAAGAATCAAGTACTCGGGGTCCTACGGGACACAAGTGAGCATGAAAAACCAAATAGCAGATATTGCTCACCGGTGCCACTTTCATTAGTTATCCCATTACTACTCAGGTTAAGTTGTTTAGGTACCTCGTTATCCATCAGACACTCACATACCCTACACATGCTGTTATACGACCCGCATGGCTCAAACAACTCCTGTAGTAATGGCTCATGGGATGGAGGAACAAGCTTCGGTGGGGTTTAAAAGTAAAGGCTATGCAGTACTTGGGATTCAGTTTAATGCAATCGCGACTCAATGATGCAAGAATAAGATAGAGGCAATAGGTACTATATGTATGCAAGCATGTGGTAGTGCTTTCTGGCAGCTCGGTTGAAGCGAGAGAAGGATCTGGTAGTGCTCCGGTTTCTTGATATATCCCCGCTTTGCCTATTCGAAGAAGAACCAAACAAACAAGGGCCAACATAAATAAAGTGCACAAGCATATGAATTAAAATGCGACAAGCAAACAATCATGCCATGATGAATGATGCACAATTTGCATGGCAATAATGTAGCATGGCATGGATGAGGTGTGGAATACAAGAATAAGACATTTTATGAAGTTTTAGTCACATTTTAATCTCAAATAAGTTGCTGTATACTTTATATTTATATGATGCATGCTGCAATTCAGAACATGGAATGCATAAACAGAAAGGTCTCGTCGAGCTGATCAATTTAGACATATTATTTGTCAAAATCGGAGTTATAAAACAAAAGTTATTAATTAATTAAGGCAAAGGGCATTTTAATGTAATTTTAATCAACTCGAAAATTAAAGTGTCCAAACATTATTTTGAATAGCATAATTGAAATCCTCACATTTTTCTGATTTCAAAACATATATTACAAGTTTAATTTGGAATTATAGTTTAAAAGATATTTGAAAACAGATTTGAATTTGAATTTAAATCAAATTTGAAAAGTTTAAATTAAAACAGAAAACAGAAAACCCTTTTGCTACTCACCCAGATCTAGCCACAGCCACAGACAAGTGGGGCCAGGCTAACTGGGCGACACAGCGGCCAGGAAAATGTTTTTCTCACCGCGGCCTGCCTAGCTCGTGCGACTGCGAGGTGGGACCAACCGGCTGAGGCCCACGTGACAGTGAACGATCTCGCAGAAGCTGGCAGGTGGGACCGAACTAGAGCGTGGGTTAGGATAAGAAAAGACTGAGGGGTTTTCTACAAGATGACCAGGGTGGCTGGCAAGTGGGACCTCTAGGAGCGCGGGTTGAGCAGATAAAAACTAGGGGGGTAAGTGCAAAAGGGGTCGCGGCACTGTATCTCTTCTCTGAATTCCTCATCGAAGAGTCATGCTTTCGGCGATGGGCACGGTGCAGGATCGAACCCGCGACCCCACGTCTTGGGCGTGTGATTACCGCTTGGTGGCTGGCGTTGTTGTAGGGGGAGGGATAGGCAGCTAAGAAAGGCGTTCTTGGCGCAGGCGTCTGAGCAGACGCCTTGCATGAGACCGTTCAGAGACCGAAAAAGACCGGTAGGGGCTAGGGGCGTGAGGCGGACCATGTCGGGAGAAGGAGGAGCTCACCGGGAGTGGGTCGGTCGGATCGTCTTGGGAGCGCAGGGAAGCGAGGACGCTGGGCGATCTGGAGCTAGGGTTTCGGCTGTCGGTGGCGATGCAGGTCTCTGGGGCCGTCTCCTCCTTGACGTCGTGCAGGCTGCTGCAGAGGACCTTCCCGACCTCGCCGACAACCTCCTTCGCCGCCACGCCTCCTGGATTGACGGTAGCTGGTGGAGACCGACGGTGTCCGGAGATGGGGTAGATGGTGGCGGTGGAGAAAAGAGGGGAGAGGGCAAGGCCCTGGGGTGGATCTGGGAGAGGCACAGGTGTCGTGGGGAAGGAGGAAAAGGAGGGAGAGAGAGGAGGAGCAGCCGTGGCAGGGGGTAGTTAAAGGTGGCTCGGGTGCCACCTTTTCCCTCCTCCTCACGTGCTCGGGCTGGACGCATGGGCAGGGGAGGGGTAGATGGAGGCTGCTGTGTGGGGCCAAGGAGGTCAAGGAGGCCAGGCTCGGTGTGGGGCATTGTGGCGAGAGAGAAGGAGAGAGAGGCTCGGTAGATGTAGCTAGGGCTAGAGGCTCGGGTTAGGGTTTGTGCTAGGGTTGGGGTAGGAGGGTAGCTCGGCCAGGGGGAGTAGGTGGCTAGGTGGGGCCTGCATGGTAGGGAGAGGGGGCACCTCGGCATGGTTGGAGGAGCGGGTGAGAAGAGAGGGGGTGATGGGTGTAACTAGGGTTAGATTAGAGAGGGAACTAGGTTTAGGTTTTGGGTTAGCTAGGTTAGAGGGAGGAGAGATGAGAGAGGAGTTAGGGTTTAGGGGTGATCCACTAAGATCAAGCAAGGGTGGAGGATGTGATGATGGATAAGGAGAGTGAGATGAGAGAAGAGGTAGTGTGAGGGTTTTAAGATGATCCCAACACAAGATCAAGATGATGGGGTTTTGAATAAGAGAGAAAGGGAAGCTCACAAAAGAAAGGATCCACTCAAAAACCAAAGGAGAAAGAATGGTGGTGCTTTGCATGGCCCATGCAAAACATTAAATGCCATGTTTTAACCTTGTGAAAACAAAATAATAATCATGGCATTATTCCTATGCATTACCCAAAATGTGGAGTAAGGCCAAGCAAAAGAATTTAAATGAAAGTTCCAAGTGGAGTAGATGGAGATGATCATATTTGATTATAATTGGGACTTGCTAGTGTGTATATTCCACTAGATGTTTAATAGTCCCAAAAATATCCCAACATGAGCATAAATCCATAATAATCCATATGAAAGCTAGGAAAAGGAGCACTACTCATAATGCATGCAAAGGTGGCTCCACATATCAATAATGTGAAAACAACATGATGCTAATATGAGAGCATGTGTAAATAGAATTGGATCCATCCCAACCCACATGAGCTAGAGGTAAAATCCCAAAAAGGTGCAAAGCTCATATTTAGTTGGATGGTGGCATTATAAGGTGGTGAAAGAAAGGGTGGTGGAGTGAAATAAAAGATATGCCCCCAACTCAACTTGGGCATTTAAACAATATATCAATAACCAAATACAATATCAAGAGGCAAATACAATTTACAATGCATATGAGAGAGGAACCAAAACAAAAAGGGTTTTATATGATGCTCAAATGCAAGGTGGCATGATGACATGAGCATGATATAATGATGATGCAACAATTATATGTAGGAAGTAGCATTTATATAGACTAGGCTAGTAGCATTGCAATTGTTAGACAATTGGGATGCTACAACTCTCCCCCACTAAGCAAGAATCTCGCCCCGAGATTCCTAGGAAAAAGAAAACAACACAAGGAGAGGCGGTTGTTCGGACGAAGGTGACCCTCACGTTCCCAAGTTGATGAACAACGGAATGGTGCGACCACTACACCTTGCAAAACTTGCTAGACTTGTTGCGAGTCTTGCGTTTTGCTTGAGAAACAACGGGTTAGAAGAATTGAAGGATTGTCGTGAGACAAGAAGTATAGGATGGACATACCTCCGGTTTTCTCAAGAAACATGATAAAAGAATAGGACCACTTGTGAAAGAAAGGACAAGATGATGTATCATGGATAAAGAAAGACACACCATTAAGATTAAAGATTTACCGATACTAGAGATGATGAAATCTTTGTCTCGCCAGAAGAAAAGAACTAGGTTGGAGAGGTTTTGAACCACTATGACAATAGCATCGTATCTTCTGTCGGATTTGAGAAATGAAGTACGGAAACAATATTGCCTTCAAACAATAGAGTCCCTTGATATCAACAGAAAGATTTAGTTAGACATCGTCGGATTAGATTCTTCTTCTTGGTAAGAACCAAAGGATCACGCAATTGAGGTGCGCGGATATAACTTCCAGAGACAGATGTGAAGCCAGATCATGGTGGAATCCCGAAAAGCGAAGAATATGGAGGATCTGGAGTTTATTGTAGATATACTTATTGCTTTCTTTAGCCTTGAGGCTAACGCAATAGATTTGCGGCTGATGGCATCAACCATAATTGGCTTTACCATGGAAATGAATTGATGAAACAAAAAGAGAGATAGTTTCCTTTCATCTTGTTTGGGGATGTCGAGCATCGGTAGGATGACGAGGACAGAAAGAGTTTGCGTTTGTTCCCACCGGATAATTTTAGATTTTGCTCCATCTAGAATAGATAGACCACCAACAAGAGATTATTGATTACTTCCTTCGAGAGAGCACTCCGGAAAAACAAGGACGGAAGTAAAAGTATCAAGGGATAAAGGCCACTTCTAACTTCCGTGGAATGAGCGAAATCACATTAATTCACCAATTCAATGTACAAGAGCGAATGATAAGAGTAGTGGTATGGTAGCTACTCCATCCCGCACTCAAAGCATTACTCCGCACATGAATAAGAAAACCATGCAACCCAACTACCGAAACAGACTAAAGGTATTGACAAAAACTCATGGAACTTCGTTAGAAAACAAGGATAGATGCAAACGATTCGCCGGATTCATAGATAGATAATGATGATGATGTTGTCGTCATGTCGGAAATACCAAGCCCCCGGAAAGATATGAAGGAAGAGTACGGAGACAACTGCAAGATTCCACAGACAAGGAAAAGATAGCACCACTTGAACATAAGGATTACAAAAGATCTGAAAAATCTTCATGGCCTCCGGTGGATTGAGCATAGACGATAGAGCGAGAGGGTTTCAAGAGATTACTTAACGAGATAGAGGTGAAAAGAACTCCATGTTGTTCTTGAAAAGATAGAGAGAGCTTTAGCAGTTTTGAGGAAATCTACGGCGGAACGACGATGATAACTCGCCAACAAGGAAAACTCCGGGTTTGATTGAAGATGGAAGGTGGAATTAACAATGAACTTGCTGATTCCAGAATTGAAGTAATGTATTTAGCAGAAGGACGTGGTCGAGATAGGTGACTTCAAGAAGCCAGAATTCTCACTTTGAGACTTTGCACACAGGCAGTGCTCACGAAGCTTGAGAGAAAGAGACACAGATGATCTTCCATGTTCTTCCATTGATATGGAATAGGCAAGCATATTATCAACATATACCACCATGGATTAACAAGATATTCCCAGAATATCAAGTTCAAGAGGCGGGAGAAACGAACCAATGCTCGAAACACTTCCTGAACTCAACGCTCTTTGAAAGATCGACGTTATGAGTAAGGATTCCTATTGAAGAAGATGCGCTGGCAGAATAGATTATCTGGTCCTTCGGAAGAAAAAGAGATGTCACCTGGTTCACATTGTCGATTGGATCACCGGTTACAAAGATAAAGAGATCTTGGATAAAGAAAAGATGATAGATCATACCTTAAGCAAAGCTATCAGAGACGAAAAGATGCAATTTCCTCGTCTCAAAGAGAATTTTGCAGATATGGAGTTCAAAAAGATGTGCAGCATGATGGACAGATGATAGACCGCCGTAGTGCCTTGAGAAACTCCGGATTGCCAAAGATGCTTGAATATGCATAGATATGATCACGGTGTACTCAAAATCACAGGAGCTAACCGTCACCATTTGGAGGATAGTGTTGATAGCATTTTCCATATTCCACTCATGATAAGTGTCCTATAGCTATGCTGAGAACCAAATTACAATCACCAGCATCGGATCGACACATGTTATGTAATTAGCCCAAGAGAATTGGAGATGAAATGAAACTCTAGGATTAAGCGCCGGTGACAAAAGAATGAGTTAGCATGGACATGCTGATAAAAGGGAGATAGATAATGTTTCACACACGACTGAAAAGGAGTGTGGAAGCACAGATGTATCAAAGAAAATTTTTCCGCATTTTTCGGTATTAAAATACCAATATATGCGCAAAAACACTTATCAGGTAGAGATTAGCAACTCCACCTTCTGTGAAAGCATGCTGGAAGGAAGAACACCCTTAAGAAGATGGCACCGGTTAACAAGGAGTCAGATAGATCGCGCCGGTTTTCAAAAGCCTGTCAGTATGGAATGTACCAACAGTTGATAACCAAAAGGCAGATAAAGATAACATGTTGGATGCAACAGATAGACAAGAAATTACACACACACACACACTTTCTATGGTACTACGGAAACCCAGAACACGTGAATCCTAGTTTGAATTTTTAGAAGAGGATTGAAAACGTTACACTTCCTTACCAGAAAAGGGTGGTGGTTGGGTAAGAAGAAAAGTGGAAGCAGTCCTACTCACGCTTTTGTTTTTCCCTAGTATACATAGCTACCAAAATATTTGCTAGATCGACAACGACCATTTGGCTGAGACTGAAGGGCGGATGGCTCGATACCAATTGTAACTACCTCGGTGAATTACGCTCTTAGTTACAAGCACGGATGAGCGGAAATGGTTAAAATAATGCAGTGGAGCCCAAATGCCACTCACAGGTAGACCTTTCGGCCGTCCTAACCATTTCCAAACATCGGGACAAGAACGAGCGGCGTAATCGGCAGGCGAAGGGATCAACTACATACACAAATGAGTATGTATGCAAGCCACCATACAACAGTCCTTAGAGCCATTCCATCTAAAAGAAATAGAAATATTGCAACGCCATACGGCAAGATCCAAATATCCTAGATAGATATAATAGTTTAGGATATCTCCTCATACATCAAACATCAGAGTATCAGGCGGAAGCGGAAAACAAGATCCGAGTACGGATAAGAAGCAAATCGGCATAAGATGCCCCATAAATAAACACATCCCGCCCACAGATCTCACGGATCCCCGTTCTCGGAATCTCTACACCGAATGATCGTTGCCAACATCGTCCGTCTTCTCCACCCAGTATCCATCTTGAGAGTATACCTGTTCATCTCAATCAAACAATTTATCGTGTGAGACCCTAGGGGTACTCAGCAAGTCTTTATGCCTCTAAAGGGGACACAACCTGGGGTGACGCAATTGCAGCAAAAGATAATACCTAGCAGTTCTAGGGATACTCTCTAACCATCCGCCTAACCAAAGATAGACGGATGTCCGGGAATTAATAACAACAGTTATAACAGTAATATTAACAGATCCATCCTCCTCGCCACTAACGAGGAAGCGGACGAACAACCCCCATCCGTTGGCAGTTTTATTATCCATTCCATGAGTGTTGCACTATTTACTAGTCAGGTACTTAGTCAAATTAAAAGCGGTACTTTAGTTATACTTGTCTATGATTGAGAAACTGTGCTCCAAGTCGTCCATAACCGCGGACACGGCTTTCAGAAAGTTTTACCCTGCAGGGGTGCACAAATAGCAACACACACTCGATCAACCTCGGAAAAACCAAATCAAAACCCAACGAGGCATTCACGACAAAGGGATCACAGGATTCATAAATGTTTCAGGGGGCCACCCCATTAAGCTACCCGCAACTAAGTTGGCCGGCTCCGAGACGGACTCAAGGTTTGTGTGGACGGCTGTAAACGACTGGGAACCCGAAAGTGTGACTGGGCTTGTCGATACAGCGAAAACGTGTCACGATCCTAAAGACAGTGCTCCACGCACAATCGTAAATAAAGCAGTAATGCATGGCATAAGTATAGGATAGTAATAAAGCCCCAAACTACTTTGTGGCCCCAAGAAATAAGAATGAATCAAGCTCTGGCTCAGGGGGGTTCATAAGCCTCCCGGATGTGGATAGCGCGAATATTCAAGGAACAGGAATCAAGTACTCGGGGTCCTGGACACAAGTGAGCATGAAAACCAAATAGCGATATTGCTCACCGTGCCACTTTCATTAGTTATCCCATTACTACTCGGTTAAGTTGTTTAGGTACCTCGTTATCCATCGACACTCACATACCCTACACATGTTGTTATCGACCCGCATGGCTCAAACAACTCGGTAGTAATGGCTCATGGGATGGAGGAACAAGCTTGATTGGGGTTTAAAAGTAAAGGCTATGCAAGACTTGGGATTCAGTTTAATGCAATCGCGACTCAATGATGCAAGAATAAGATAGAGGCAATAGGTACTATATGTATGCAATCATGTGGTAGTGCTTGCTGGCAGCTCGATTGAAGCGAGAGAAGGATCTGGTAGTGCTCTGGCTTCTTGATATATCCCCTGCTCAGCGTCTATTCGAAGAAGAACCAAACAAACAAGGGCCAACATAAATAAAGTGCACAAGCATATGAATTAAAATGCGACAAGCAAACAATCATGCCATGATGAATGATGCACAATTTGCATGGCAATAATGTAGCATGGCATGGATGAGGTGTGGAATACAAGAATAAGACATTTTATGAAGTTTTAGTCACATTTTAATCTCAAATAAGTTGCTGTATACTTTATATTTATATGATGCATGCTGCAATTCAGAACATGGAATGCATAAACAGAAAGGTCTCGTCGAGCTGATCAATTTAGACATATTATTTGTCAAAATCGGAGTTATAAAACAAAAGTTATTAATTAATTAAGGCAAAGGGCATTTTAATGTAATTTTAATCAACTCGAAAATTAAAGTGTCCAAACATTATTTTGAATAGCATAATTGAAATCCTCACATTTTTCTGATTTCAAAACATATATCACAAGTTTAATTTGGAATTATAGTTTAAAAGATATTTGAAAACAGATTTGAATTTGAATTTAAATCAAATTTGAAAAGTTTAAATTAAAACAGAAAACAGAAAACCCTTTTGCTACTCACCCAGATCTAGCCACAGCCACAGACAAGTGGGGCCAGGCTGACTGGGCGACACAGCGGCCAGGAAAATGTTTTTCTCACCGCGGCCTGCCTAGCCCGTGCGACTGCGAGGTGGGACCAACCGGCTGAGGCCCACGTGACAGTGAACGATCTCGCAGAAGCTGGCAGGTGGGACCGAACTGGAGCGCGGGTTAGGATAAGAAAAGACTGAGGGGTTTTCTGCAAGATGACCAGGATGGCTGGCAAGTGGGACCTCTAGGAGCGCGGGTTGAGCAGATAAAAACTAGTGGGGGTAAGTGCAAAAGGGGCCGCGGCACTGTATCTCTTCTCTGAATTCCTCTGTCGACGAGTCTGTGCTCGGCAGTATGGGCACGGCAGGTGATCGAACCCGCGACCCAGCCTTGTGGCGGCGTGATTACCGCTCTTGGTGGCCTGGCGTTGTTGTAGGGAGGGGGGATAGGCGGCTAAGAAAGACGCTGCGCGGCGCGGGGCGTGCAGACGCCAGCGCACACCGGCGCGCAGAGACCGTTCGGCGAAAAGACCGGCGGGGCTAGGGCGGTACGGCGAGGCGGACCATGTCAGGGAGAAGGAGGAGCTCACCGGGAGTGGGTCGGTGGGGTCGGATCGTGCCGGAGCGCAGGGAAACGGCAAGGACGCTGGCGATCTGGAGCTAGGGTTTCGGCTCGGTGTCGATGGCGTGCAGCAGGTCTGGGCCGTCTCCTCCTTGACGTCGTGTACAGGGCTGCTGCAGAGGACCTTCCCGACCTCGCCGACAACCTCCTGCTCTCCTACGCCTCCTGGATTGACGGGAGCTGGTGGAGACCGACGGTGGCCGGCGATGGGGTAGATGGTGGCGGTGGAGAAAAGAGGGGAGAGGGCAAGGCCCTGGGGTGGATCTAGGAGAGGCACAGGTGTCGTGGGGAAGGAGGAAAAGGAGGGAGAGAGAGGAGGAGCAGCCGTGGCAGGGGGTAGTTAAAGGTGGCTCGGGTGCCACCTTTTCCCTCCTCCTCACGTGCTCGGGCTGGACGGCATGGGCAGAGGGAGGGGTAGATGGAGGCTGCCAGGTGGGGCCAAGGCGAGGTCAAGGAGGCCAGGCTCGGTGTGGGGCATTGTGGCAGAGAGAGAAGGAGAGAGAGAGGCTCGGGTAGATGTAGCTAGGGCTAGAGGCTCGGGTTAGGGTTTGTGCTAGGGTTGGGGTAGGAGGGTAGCTCGGCCAGGGGGAGTAGGTGGCTAGGTGGGGCCTGCATGGTAGGGAGAGGGGGCACCTCGGCATGGTTGGAGGAGCGGGTGAGAAGAGAGGGGGTGATGGGTGTAACTAGGGTTAGATTAGAGAGGGAACTAGGTTTAGGTTTTGGGTTAGCTAGGTTAGAGGGAGGAGAGATGAGAGAGGGGTTAGGGTTTAGGGGTGATCCACTAAGATCAAGCAAGGGTGGAGGATGTGATGATGGATAAGGAGAGTGAGATGAGAGAAGAGGTGGTGTGAGGGTTTTAACATGATCCCAACACAAGATCAAGATGATGGGGTTTTGAATAAGAGAGAAAGGGAAGCTCACAAAAGAAAGGATCCACTCAAAAACCAAAGGAGAAAGAATGGTGGTGCTTTGCATGGCCCATGCAAAACATTAAATGCCATGTTTTAACCTTGTGAAAACAAAATAATAATCATGGCATTATTCCTATGCATTACCCAAAATGTGGAGTAAGGCCAAGCAAAAGAATTTAAATGAAAGTTCCAAGTGGAGTAGATGGAGATGATCATATTTGATTATAATTGGGACTTGCTAGTGTGTATATTCCACTAGATGTTTAATAGTCCCAAAAATATCCCAACATGAGCATAAATCCATAATAATCCATATGAAAGCTAGGAAAAGGAGCACTACTCATAATGCATGCAAAGGTGGCTCCACATATCAATAATGTGAAAACAACATGATGCTAATATGAGAGCATGTGGAAATAGAATTGGATCCATCCCAACCCACATGAGCTAGAGGTAAAATCCCAAAAAGGTGCAAAGCTCATATTTAGTTGGATGGTGGCATTATAAGGTGGTGAAAGAAAGGGTGGTGGAGTGAAATAAAAGATATGCCCCCAACTCAACTTGGGCATTTAAACAATATATCAATAACCAAATACAATATCAAGAGGCAAATACAATTTACAATGCATATGAGAGAGGAACCAAAACAAAAAGGGTTTTATATGATGCTCAAATGCAAGGTGGCATGATGACATGAGCATGATATAATGATGATGCAACAATTATATGTAGGAAGTAGCATTTATATAGACTAGGCTAGTAGCATTGCAATTGTTAGACAATTGGGATGCTACAACTCTCCCCCACTAAACAAGAATCTCGCCCCGAGATTCCTAGGAAAAAGAAAACAACACAAGGAGAGGCGGTTGTTCGGACGAAGGTGACCCTCACGTTCCCAAGTTGATGAACAACGGAATGGTGCGACCACTACACCTTGAAAAACTTGCTAGACTTGTTGCGAGTCTTGCGTTTTGCTTGAGAAACAACGGGTTAGAAGAATTGAAGGATTGTCGTGAGACAAGAAGGATAGGATGGACATAGCTCCGGTTTTCTCAAGAAACATGATAAAAGAATAGGACCACTTGTGAAAGAAAGGACAAGATGATGTATCATGGATAAAGAAAGACACACCATTAAGATTAAAGATTTACCGATACTAGAGATGATGAAATCTTTGTCTCGCCGGAAGAAAAGAACTAGGTTGGAGAGGTTTTGAACCACTATGACAATAGCATCGTATCTTCTGTCGGATTTGAGAAATGAAGTACGGAAACAATATTGCCTTCAAACAATAGAGTCCCTTGATATCAACAGAAAGATTTAGTTAGACATCGTCGGATTAGATTCTTCTTGCGCCGGTAAGAACCAAAGGATCACGCAATTGAGGTGCGCGGATATAACTTCCAGAGACAGATGTGAAGCCAGATCATGGTGGAATCCCGAAAAGCGAAGAATATGGAGGATCTGGAGTTTATTGTAGATATACTTATTGCTTTCTTTAGCCTTGAGGCTAACGCAATAGATTTGTGGCTGATGGCATCAACCATAATTGGCTTTACCACGGAAATGAATTGATGAAACAAAAAGAGAGATAGTTTCCTTTCATCTTGTTTGGGGATGTCGAGCATCGGTAGGATGACGAGGACAGAAAGAGTTTGCGTTTGTTCCCACCGGATAATTTTAGATTTTGCTCCATCTAGAATAGACAGACCACCAACAAGAGATTATTGATTACTTCCTTCGAGAGAGCACTCCGGAAAAACAAGGACGGAAGTAAAAGTATCAAGGGATAAAGGCCACTTCTAACTTCCGTGGAATGAGCGAAATCACATTAATTCACCAATTCAATGTACAAGAGCGAATGATAAGAGTAGTGGTATGGTAGCTACTCTATCCCGCACTCAAAGCATTACTCCGCACATGAATAAGAAAACCATGCAACCCAACTACCGAAACAGACTAAAGGTATTGACAAAAACTCATGGAACTTCGTTAGAAAACAAGGATAGATGCAAACGATTCGCCGGATTCATAGATAGATAATGATGATGATGTTGTCGTCATGTCGGAAATACCAAGCCCCCGGAAAGATATGAAGGAAGAGTACGGAGACAACTGCAAGATTCCACAGACAAGGAAAAGATAGCACCACTTGAACATAAGGATTACAAAAGATCTGAAAAATCTTCATGGCCTCCGGTGGATTGAGCATAGACGATAGAGCGAGAGGGTTTCAAGAGATTACTTAACGAGATAGAGGTGAAAAGAACTCCATGTTGTTCTTGAAAAGATAGAGAGAGGTTTAGCAGTTTTGAGGAAATTGCAGCATGTGTTTAGCATGTACGATATAGGGGAATAAGTTCATGAATAGTACCTTACTCGAACCATCTGAATAGTATTGGAAGGCTTCCACACCTTAGTTATCAATAGTTCATAAAAGATGAATCTCAACATAATGTAAAAGAATCTGGTTCAACCGAAATGAGTTAACGAGGTAGTCCCAAGTGTTTTAGGATCAACGTATTCACTTGGGATTCAAAATCTCAAAAGTGTTTCTTTGTCATACTACAATACAGTGGTATATGCATATTTGCTCTTTGCACATTGGCTCTTTTTCTTCTTTCTTTTTCTTTTGCATATATGCTCACACTTTTATTTTAAGTGTTGTGCAAAGGAGCTAGCCATTTATTCCACCTTATGTAGGAATTCAAAGTTCAACAATCTCAATTATCAAATTCCAACTGTATATGAAGCATTCTCATGACTTGGAGATTCTACCATGATTTGTTCTCACTCTAATTCGATAGCACTTTAATTTTCCTTTGTTCAAGGTTTCTTTTTCGACTTAATTGTATAGATAATTTCTCTTTGTAAATCAAACCGTAGACTTACAGCATGTTGACCAAATTATCTTTATGTGTTCCATTAATACCAATGGTGTGGAAGACTCCTATTGCTATCATCAAGTCCAAGTAAAATCATACTCAAGCCATTCATATATCAATAAAGAAAACACAAACTCAATATTGCTCCATATATAATAATAAACTCGGAATTTCATAAAAGGGATCGACTATTCCTGAAGGGAATCCTAATGATGTAAACTTTATTTCTAGTTTTAACTAATGCAAAAACTGTAATATAAAACTTATAAGAAAGTTTACAAGGTTTTTAAAGATCTCCCCAAGCTTGGAATCAAGCCAGGTGGGATAAATTAACTCCTTGTGAGTACCTATTCCTCCTCTTTGGTAGATAGAGTGTCGCCTTCTTCTTTTATGTTGCCCACTTTAACTATGTTTTCAAAGCGAATGCTTAGCTTGGCCATGTCTTATTGGAGCTTCAACATTTTCCTTTTGTGGAATTTCTTCTCATCTGTTAACTCAAAGACAACTTTAATCAGGAAACCAACTCTACCATCGATTGCATCGACCTTCTTCTCAAGGTCTTTGCTCATCATCCAGTAGGAATCAATCCCTTCTCCAATTGTTTCAACGCATGCCTTAGAAGCCTTTTCTAACTCATAGATCTTATCATGCATCTCATCTTGCCGCATCTTCTTAGGTTTAAGAGGTGATGGACCAAGAGGAGGTTTATAATAGGATCCTATGTTGTAATAATAAGGATTAGGGAGGTACTCATCCTTCTTCCTTCCCTGCTCAGCTTGTCTCATCATCTCCATCTTCTGTGGGAACATGTCCTCCCAATTTGGGAGAGGCTTGATCTCCAGGCCAGATGATGACGATGATCCTTTAGGTTCTACTTCCTCGATCCTCTTCACGGGCTTCTCTTCTTTCTTCTTCCAGATCTGGTTGACATGGAAGGGTTGCATGGCTTCGCTGCACGGATGTTGTTAAAGGGGCCTATATATGGATGACGAAGATCTTTCGAGGCTGAAGGTTGTAGCTCTTCGAAAACTTAATGAAAAAGGTTAGATGCGATCAACTTTAAAAGGAGGGGTCAAAAACCCTAGCCGCCTTGCATAACGAGCAATAATACGGGCGCAGCCCGTATAGTTCCCGTCGTATAGTTGTGAACCGACTATAGATTAGATATACAGAACCTAACTATAGGCCGGAATTTTTAATTCCGACCGGAACTATACGGGCGGAATTTTTAATTCCGGCCGTATAGTTGGTCGTTAAACTCTCAGTTTCCTGGGTAAACTTTTTGGAAAAGGGTCAACAACTATACGACCATGACTATGCGGGTGGAATTTCTAATTCCATTTGTATAGTTGGTCGTTAAACTCTCAGTATTCCAGATATTATTTGGTCAAAGGTGTAGACAACTATACGACCGCAACTATACGGGCAGAATTTTTAATTCCGACCATATAGTTGGTTGTTAAACTCTCAGTATTCCAGAAATTATTTTGTCAAAGGTGTAGACAACTATATGACCACAACTATATGGGTGAAATTTTTAATTTCGGCCATATAGTTGGTCGTTAAACTCTCAGTACCTTTTGTGGATGGAAGCGTTAACGTCGCAACAACTATACGGCTGGAACTATATGGCTGGAATTTTTATTCCCGTCATATAGTTGGTCATTAAACCTTCTGTGTCCACCAAAAAATTTCTGCTTCTCCAAGTATTCTTTATTAATCTGAAACTTAACAAAATATCGAGTTTTGATAGAGAAATGTCAGCTTAGACTTTCGACCAATTTTGGCATCATCAATCTTCCTTCTTCTTTGCTAGTGCATGAATCAGTCTCATTAAAAACAATACTCAAACTATACTTTAACTAAAATTTAAAAACTTACTCAGCCTTTATTTCACATGGGTTGCCTCCCATGAAGCGCTCTTTTATGGTCAATAGCTTGACCGTAGTACTGCTCATTCCATCTTGAGTCCATTCTTCTTGTAGTTGCCATTCTTCTTATATTTTTGATTTACCACTTCTTCGGGGGTGCTCAACTCTATAGTGATTGCACTTATATCTTCTTTCACCCGATAATGCTTCAAGCGTTATCCATTTACCACCCATTCAAGAGAGGGTGTTTTTCCTTGGAGCTTCACTGCTCCCGACGATTAGGCTTCTTCAACTACATATGGACCTTCCCACCTCGATCTGATTTTTCCTAGAAACAACTTAAGACGCGAATTATAGAGTGATGGCACAGAATATATAGAGCTCGTTGGGGAACCCCAAGAGGAAGGTATGATAAGCACAGCAGCAAGTTTTCCCTCAGTTATGAAACCAAGGTTATCGAACCAGTAGGAGCAAGGAAACACCTCCAAGGTCTTGTTTCCAACTTGGAATCCTGCACAACACAACCACAGAACTTTGCCCCCAACTTACAGTGAGGTTGTCAATCTCACCGGTTTTGCTGAAAACAAAGGATTAAACGTATTGTGTGGAAGATAGTAATAGCTTGCAGAAAGTAAACAGAAAACAGTAAATAGTTGTAGATTGATGGTAAAAGAAAGGACCGGGGTCCATAGTTCACTAGTGGTGATTCTCCTTAAGATAGATGACATGTTGGGTGAACAAATTACAACGGGGCAATTGACAAACATCGAGAAAGCATACATGCATATACTAATCATCTTGACTCCTATGAGATTTGATTGGGCATTACAACATTATACATAGACCGTAATCCAACTTCATCTATGACTAATAATCCTCCGAACCCCCTCCAGTATTAAGTTGCAAGCAACAGATAATTGCATTAAGCATTGCGTGTAAAGTAAACAATATGATTGTTCTATGAATAAAGGATTGTTGTTTTCTCCCTAGTAGCAACAGCACATCTAGTACCTTAGAGATTTCTATCACTTCCCCAGATTACTAGAGGCATGAACCCACTATCGAGCATAAATACTCCCTCTTGGAGTTGCTAGCATCTACTCGGCCAAGATAGCTACTAACAACAGAGAACATGCAAGATCACAAATAACAAAGACATGATAGAATCAATAATCAATCTGAAATAGCATCTCAATATCCATCGGATCCCCGCAAACACAACATGTATGATTACAAATAGATGATCTTGATCATGAACGGAGCTCACAAGATCTAGACATGGTAGCACAAAGGAAAAGAACCAACCATCTAGCTACTACATGGACCCGTAGTCCAGGGATAAACTACTCACGCATCACACCGGAGGCAGTCATGGTGATGAAGAAGGCCTCCAGAGTGAATTCTCCCCTTCGGCAGGGTGCCGGGAAGAGCTTCAGATCCCTCCCGGTCTAGGGATGGAGATGACATCGGCTACAGACTCTTTTGTGGAATTTTGCTCGGGTATTTAGGGTTTCTGTATCGGAGGCGATATATAGGCGAAAGGGGAGGCCGAGGGGGTGCCCTAGGCAGCCACACCACCCCTGGCACGGGCCAGACCTAGCCGTGCCGCCAGGTGGTGTGGTCGGCCTCTGGCCCCTCTCGTCTCGTCTTTTGGCACCGTGTCCTTCTCGGTGAAATATTGACTTTGGCTTTTATCCCGTCCAATTCCGAGAATATTCATTTTTTGACTTTCCTGGAACCAAAAACAGCAGAAAACAGGCAGCTGGCACTATGGCATCTTGTTAATAGGTTAGTCCAAGAAAGTGTATAAAAATACTCCAAAGTGTGGACAAAACATAAGAAAGTAGATAAAATAACAAGCATGGAACATCAAAAATTATAGATACGTTAGCAACGTATCATAGAGCAACACTTTGTCTCCACTTTTAAAAGTTTTATTCTCTATTTTCTATCATGCCATCTTTTAACTTTTTCCTTAAACAACCTAGCATTCTCATAGGCTTCACTTCTAAGCTCATCTAAAGCATGCATATCTAATAAACGCTTTTCCCCTGCTGCTTTGAGATCATAATTTAGATTCTTGATTGCCTAGAAGCTAATGGTAAATGGCATGCCTTATCGTACACCATCTTATATAGTGTCATAGCCATTGGATTTTTAAACGCGGTACGGTATGACCATAGAGTGTCATTTAACTTTTATGACCAATCTTTTCTTGATTTGTCCACCGTCTTCTTGAGTATGGTCTCCAGTTCTCAATTTGAGAGTTCCACTTGACCACTTGTTTGGGGATGATATGGTGAAGCAACGCGGTGAGTTACTCCATACTTTCTGAGGATTTTCCTGAAAGTCCCTTTCATAAAATGAGAACCACCGTCAGTAATTAAAAATCTAGGAACTCCAAACCTGGGGAATATGACATCCTTGATCATCTTCACTGAGGTAGCTGCATCTGCATGATTTGTTGGGATAGCTTCAACCCACTTAGTAACATAGTCAACAGCAACAAGAATATGAGTATAACCATTTTACTTTGTAAAAGGCCCCATGTAATCCATTCCCCATACATTAAAGGGTTCAATTATTAGACTATAATTCATCACCATTTCTTGTCTCCTACCTATATTACCTCTTCTTTGGCAAGCATCAATGTATTCCACATACCTGTGTGCATCCTTGAGCAAGGTGGGCCAATAGAATCCGGATTGAAGTATCTTTGCAGCAGTCCTTTTACTTGCATGATTCCCTCCATATGGATTGTCATGATAAGCCTTCAATATCGCATTCATTTCATGATTAGGAACACACTTCCGAATCATTCCATCAAGTCCATGACGATATAGATACGGATCATCACAAAGGTAATATTTAAGATCATAAAAGAATTTCATTATTTGATTTCTTGACATACCGGGAGGTAAAAAATGCGTTGCTAGGTAGTTAGCATAATCTGCATACCATGGATCAGCAATTTCTACCTTTTGCTAGATATTCTCCTGGAAATGATTCAGTAATAGGTACAGGGTCACTAATTATTCCCTCCATCCTAGAGACATGATCTGCTACCGGATTATCCTTACCCCTCCTATCTACTATTTGCAAATCGTATTCTTGTAGTAATAAAACCCACCTAATCAACCTGGGCTTAGCATCCTTTTTCACAAGCAGGTGACGCAAAGCTTGGTAATCTATATGAATTATTACCTTAGAATTAATTATGTAAGATCTAAATTTGTCGCAAGCAAAAATTATAGCTAGGAACTCTTTTTCTGTAGTAGCATAATGTTTTTGAATCTTATTAAGAGTTCTACTAGCATAATAAATAACATTCAAATTCTTTCCATCTCGCTGTCCCAACACAGCCCCTAAAGCATAATCACTAGAGTCATACATAATTTCAAAAGGTTCATCCCACTTTGGAGGTTGCATGATAGGTGCTGAAACTAGTTTACCTTTAAGGTTCTCAAAAGTTGCAATGCAGTCATGGTCTAAATAGAATGGAGTTTCTTTATCAAGAAGATTGGTAAGGGGCATAGCTAGTTTAGCAAAATCTTTTATAAACCGCTTATAAAATCCAGCATGTCCCAGAAACATTTTTATGTTTTTAATGTCCTGAGGTATTGGGCGATTTTCTATAGCATTTATATTAGTTTTATCTATTTCTATTCCCTTCTCCGAAACCTTGTGCCTGAAAACTTTACCTTCTCTTTCCATGAAACGGCATTGCTCCCAATTCAAAACCAGGTTTGATTGCCTGCATCTCTGCAAAACTTTGGTCAGATTGTAGAGACAATTATCAAAAGTTGTTCCACAAACGACAAAATCGTTTGTTAGGACTTCCATACGTTTAGTTTCCTAAAGTCAATGCACATACGATATCCTACAATTGGTCTCACAGGAAGTAGCTTACCTTCCTCATTCATAGCAGCATCAAGACCACCTTGTCTTGGTATATAATGAGCTTGGTTAACCCACTTACTGTTAGAAATAGGATATATTATGCCAGCATCAAGTAAGCGATAACTTCTTTTCTTACTACTTCCTTCATTTTAGGATTAGTCCTTCTTTCTGTATCTACTATGGGTTCAGCATCATCAAGCATTTTAAGCTTATGTGTTACAATAAATGGATCTATTCCTTTAATATCATTTAATGTATATCCAAAGGCTTCATGATGCTAAACCAAAACTGAAATGAGTTTATTCATTTCATTTTCTGATAGATTCTTGCTAATAATAACAAGACATTTATTTTCATTATCTAAAAACTCATACCTCATATTGTCTGGAAGTTTTTTCAATTCTATTGGTGGAGGTTCTTCATCTCCCGTTCTTACCAGTTCTTCATAGTCGTGTGGATTTTGTGCTTCTGTAATTGAATCAAGGTAGTCATCCATGTCTTCTTTCTTGTCATCATCTGGTGCTTCTTCCCAATTAATCAATCTCCTTTCTAATTCATCTTATGGAGTACTGAAATGAATTGCCGCTAGCTCGGCAATCGTATTTTCTTCCTTGATATCCTCCACTTCATACAGCCTCTTCTTTAGTTTGGCAAAGTGGAATGTCATTTCCTCTTCTCCAAACTTCAGTGAAATAGTTTCCTTCTGATTATCTACTCGAGCTTTGGTGATGGAGATAAAAGGCCTGCCTAAAAGAATAGGGCAAAAAGAATCTCGAGGCATATCAACAATATGAAAATCAAGGGGGTACATGAGTGATCCAATAAAGACATAGATATTTCGGATTACCCCTTCGGGTTTTATATTGGTTCTATTAGACAATTTAATAATAGTGTCTACCGGTTCAACATCTAGATTATTTAAGTTGTAGCGGAGTTCTTCATAAAGTAATGATGGCATAATATTTATGGTGGAAATTGGTTCGCAAATTCCATATAAGAAAGTTTCTCCACAATATATAGGGGTCATAGGTTTTGAAGTTTCATTACCTCGAATCTTACCTTGTATGAATTCCAAAGTTTCATGGTCTAACATAACCACTTCATCCTCCACTATTCGTGCTTCCTTAAGATCTTTTATTATAACATTATTTATATTTGTATCTTCAGAATTCCTTTCTTGTTTCTTCGGTCTCTTCTTCATTTGTTCTTCATCTCTTTGTATTTTTTCAAAGATACCCTGTATATGTATCAAGGATAACTCTTCCATTAGTGCTCTTGCACGCTTCTTTTCTTCGAGAGGTTTACGAGGTTCCCATTCCGTAGGTACCTACAAATGCCATGCATAATTCTCAATACTTTTCTTTACTGAGTAAGAATATCGAGGGTTTTAATCATTGTATTTGTCCTCTCATCTGCAAGGAAATTGTTAATACAAGCATATTCTGAAAAACTATTCGTAATATTTTCCTTATCTTTAGAATTTTCAGTTGCTTCTCTCATTTTTATTATTAGATTCCAAGCCTCGTCATAGGTATAAGATAGAAAACTGCCATTTGAAGCAGTGTCTAGATTTGTCCTATTTTCAATATTTAGCCCTCCATAAAATGTATGGGTGATTAACCAATCAGGCAAACGATGATGGGGGGCAATTATCTAGGTAACTTTTATACCTTAGATATCCTTCATATAAGCCTTCACGACTATTTTTGAAACTGATAATAATACCTCTCATCCTGTGAGCTTTGCTTTCAGAATAATATTTTGATAGGAACTTAGTTATCAATTCCTCCCAAGTCCTTGGTGCTTCTACACAAAAAGATCTGTACCAGTCACAAACATTATTAGAGAGTGTTTGTCTAAACAACTGGATTTTAACCATATCAAGATTACAGTCGTCAAAAATAATGGAACTGAGAATGTCTTCAAAGAATTGTAAGTGTCCATATGGACTTTCTTCATTGGTTCCTGCAAATTTCTTAGAATGTAATAATTCAAATAATAAAGGATGGATCTCGACTCCATCTGGATTTATGCTTTTGTTGACAATTATAAAAGCGTTCATGGGCAAACCCATTTTCCTTGCTACCTTAAGCTGGTTTAAATGCTGAGTATTGTCCATTGTTGTGGTCCTGCAACTCAAGTAAAAATTAGTACAACGAAAGTAAATAACTAAAAGTAAAGTGACTTATAGCGCTAAGCTCCCTGGAAACAACGCCAGAAAATATCTTGATGACTGCAAGTGCACAGATTGTTTGTAGCTAGTTTTGAAATAAAGATATCGATCCCACAGGGAGAAGTAGGCGAAAAACTAAAACACTTTTAACTATAACTAAATGAAGTACTTAAGAAATAACTTTAAGATGTAAGTAGAGTTGTTTTTGGTGTTTTGGTTGAACAAGGTAATTTAAAGTAAAGCAAAACTTAATGCAGAAAATAAGAATCGAGTGTGTAATAGAACTTTGGAACTACAATAGGGAAAGGGCGTTCTCAGGGAGTAGTGGATACACCACTAGCAATTTAGACTAAGTAATCGAGAGTATTATAACGAATATTCTCATAGTGTGTATGTATGTGGGAGGAGCTCCACATATGCATGATTTGCCAGCAACCGCCGCACACATCGTCCTCATTACCACAACAGACAGTAACTGACAACCATCGCATTACCATGCTATTAAGGGATTTCTCCCGTGGCATGGACATGGCTTGATGAGTTCTTCTTGATTCCCCAAGTTAGTACGTAAAGAATGACAAAAGCTTTATAGTCACAGTAAGTGATACCGTCCCTCCGTCTACTAACAAGTAATCCCCTTCATCCTATCCCCATAGGAGGCAAATATTAAGGAGGTGCACTTCTCCCAGTATCAAGATGAAGACAATTAACACATACACATAATGATGTATGAAATAATAATATCTATCAAATCTCAGTCATATGCTAGGGTTTCTCCATCTCCCCAATAACTAGAGATCTACTCAGACATGGAGGCAGTTACATCATGGCAATGGTAATGGAAACAATCAAAGATGAATAATACTTGTATAAATCCACAACGAGTATAGGAATTACAACAAGATCTAGACAAGATGTAGATGGGATGGATGAAGATGGTGTTGATGACGCGGTGGTTGATGAAGATCAATGCCTTAGCCTCTCCGATCTACGCAGGGCAAAGACGGATCCCTAGCGGATGAGTTCCCCTTCTAGATGCCTTCCAGAGGTGAGGTTTTCGTGATTTATGGGTGTTCTGTATGTCGTCTCTCCAAACCAATTGCACGGGGTGAAACTATTTGACGAGGCGGAGGTGGCGCCAACTATACGGTCGGAGCTATAGGGGCGAAAGAGTTGCTCCCGCCATATAGTTGGTCATTGGGCTCTCCGCATCCCTTGTTCGCTTCTGGTTTTTTCTAGTATTATTAATATTTCCCAAATAAGCGATTTACGTTGTTTTTGACTCCTTTTCTCCATAGTACAACTGCTTTAATAATTGTATCCATTGGATCCATCATTTGTCCTGATCCTGATGAAAATAGACATAAAATGTGTGTGCGAGTGACGTAAAATACAAAGATCCTATATATCTACAATGCAAAATAATAATGTAAAATATGATGCAAATATGCACTCATCATAAAGCAGCTTCCTTTGTATTGTCTGTGTTGAACTTATCCGCTGCTGCATGATGACCCACAAGTATAGGGGGTGTATCGCAGTATTTTTGATAAGTAAGAGTGTCGAACCCAACGAGGAGCAGAAGGTGCTGGCTAGTGGTATGGATCAGGAATTCTCTGCAAATACTTAGCAAACAGATTTTTAGGGGTTTTCGATAAAGCAAGTAAACAAAGTACGAGTAAATAAAAGATAGTAGGAATAAATGCAACAAGTGGCCCAATCCTTTATGCAGCAAAGGACAAGCCGGTTGTATTACTTAAGATGACCAAACGTTCTTGAGGACACATGGGAAGACTGTCAAGTGCTTTCGCTTCATATAGTTAATTAATCTTCTCTAGCTTGTTAAGTGTTGTGTGGGTGAACATGTGCTAATGTACCGACCTTCCTAGGACTAATACATACTTGTGATTATACCCCTTGCAAACATCTGTAAGTACAAGAAAGTAATTAAGGTAGAAACCTAACCACAGCTTTAAAATCTAAGACCCTTACGTCCCTTGTGCAATGGTTTCCTAACGGGGGTTCAGGTTTCTGTCACTCCGGCAACCCCTACAATTAGTAGCCAAATACACAATGCATTCCCCTAGGCCCATATAGGTGAAGTGTCATGTATTCGACGTTCACATGACACCACTAGAAGAAGTACACCACAACTTAAATAACAATCTATTGAATCTTTCTCAACACAACTCCACTACTAACAACATGACTTCTCCCATGTCCTCAAGAACAAAACGAACTACTCACGAGACATCATATGGATCATGATTAGAGATGAAATAATGATGTATAAAAATCTAAACATAAACAATAATTCAATGGTTCACTCAATAGCATCAACTACAAAGAGTAATCAACATCGGGAAAGTTTCCCTATGAACTATGCAAGATTCAACCCAATTGTTACAGCAATATGGAGATGGTGATGAGGGTGCTGATGGTGATGATGGTGGTGATGATGATGATGATGATCCCGATGAAGTCCATCTTGATGGTGGTGTTGATGGCGACGATCTCCCTTCTCCAGGAAGGAATTCCCTCGACAGAAATCTGTCTATGGAGAGATCTTTCTCTCTCGGTGTTTTCCGCCCCGCAGAGGCGGCGGAATCTTTCTGTGGTTGCTCCCCGAGTCTTAGGGTTTCGGGAGGACAATATACGCCAGAGGGGAGTGCCTGGAGTGGGCCAGGGTGGCCACACCACCTGCTGGCGCGACCTAGGGCTGCCCACGCCAGGGGGTGGTGTGGGCCCCCTATGGCCCATCTCCAGCCCCCCTTCTGGCTTCCTTCGTCTTCTGGAAAAATAGGATTTTCCGTATATTTTCCCGGATTTTCTGATCTTCGCGAATTTTGCTTCCAAACAGCACCTTTTCCATCGAATCCTCGACGCAGCGTCCATGCTCCAAAAGTCATCAACCATGCAAAACAGATGAAATAACATAAGTATCACCTCTCAATAAATATATCAATGAATAATAGTGAATTATGACATAGAATAGTGATGCAAAATGGACGATCAACTCCCCAAGCTTAGACTTCGCTTGTCCCTGTTAAACTGAGCTCAATAAACATGGCCTCAGGTTTATGGAGTGAAGAGTCGATAAAAGAATACGGACAAGAAGCATCACATTCATCAAATATATAGATCATAATAGAAGACAACTCACTATTATATAACTCAACTTGTAATGAGTAAAGGAAATACAATAAAGATACATAAAGTGAATCATAATTGGTAATGGCAACCTTATCTCTTGGTCGAAGAATAGTTGATAATTTGCTGGAGTTCACAAATAACTGGTTTTCAATGATAGCTTTCAAAGTAGTAAACATCAAGATAAGAGCAATGTGCAAAACAAGGAACATAAGACATGATTGAATAAATCATCATATGAATGAATGAAACACATTAACTCAAAATACTTGCTGAGATAGAAAGGAATAGGTTTACTGACTCAACTAAAAAGTAAAAGAAAGGCCCTTCAAAGAGGGAAGCAGGGATTGCAAGCCTCATAAAGAGCTCCCAAAAATTATGATACTTACTAGCTTTCATCTCTCATTGCCCCTATCATAGGCATATTTAGGTGATTAAGGTTAAAGTGATCAAATATGAGGATATGCATTGACAAGTTGTAAATTGAGAATCTCATGTCCCTTGAATACGAGGGCCGCTCCTCATGCTACTCAAGTTTAGTCACCGGTAAGTTCTTGTCATCGTAAGCATATGTGTATCATAAAGAACCGCCAATGGGGTACCCCTTGTCCGATGATACGGAAGAACCCCTATATCAAAATGACAAGGCAAGCAGACAACGAGCATCTCAGCAATCTTCTTATTTAATATGGGAATATGGTGCTTTTTTCTCTCTTTCATCTTTTCATAATATCTCTTTTTTTCTTTTATCTTTTTCTCAATGTCTACCTCTTTTTTATAAGAAGAACGCTTCATAGATACTCGTTATGGTTACGCTGCAGGTTTCCACCATGTCAGCATGGATTAGACCAATGGCCCAGGCGTTTCTCTAACACACATGCATAACTCCATGGACTTACAAGCTCCCCTTTCATTTCACACCGACAACATCCATAGACAAAAGAACATCATATCAACTTGGTACAAAGTACCAGTGCAATCTTGAAAGCGTTCCCCATGACAGCATGGTTCTGCTAATTCACAACTTACAAAATGCAAGCATATACGCAACATAGGTGAGCACAATGGCTCAAGTTTATTAAGTGCAAGAAAGTAAAGCGTGCCATCAAGTTCGTGAGAGGTTTAATCACTAATTTTCACATAACAAGTTTAATTTGGGAGGTAGACAAAACAAGAATTTACTTGGAATAGCAATAATGCTACTAGGTAGGTATGGTGGACACAAATGGCAAAGGTTTTGGTTTAAAGGAGTGGATGCACAAGAAGAATTCCCTCTTAGTACAGGTTTTTGGCTAGCAAGGCTGGGTAGCAAGTACAAGAGTTGAAGGAAACAAACAAACATACAAGTGATAAAAACAAACATGCAATCTTCCTTGGATGAACAAAAGATCTTAACTAGAGAATACTAGACTTATGAGCAAATCAAGAAAGAAAGATGATGAAATTATTTTTCTCTAGAGTACTTCTATCTTTTTCATTCAACTCTCGAAAATAGTGTTGCTACTGACCGAGCCAGGTTTGCCAAAACCAACTAAATTAACTCAATGATCCAAAGTGATACCAATACTAACAACAAGATCAATCATACAACCACGAATTGAAAACTAATATAAGCTATGAAAAAGAGTAACTGATAGAACTTCTCATTAATATTCCATAACGGCAACTCACACCAAGGGATACATATCTAACGAGATAGGGGACACTTCCATAATGCAAACCATACTACATAGTAACTCCTCTATTCATGATATGACTCGACTAATAAGGTAAAAAGATAGAAGATAGTGATGAGATACCGCGGCACTCCCCCAAGCTTGGAACAAACCAAGGGGATGCCAAACCTGATGAAGAATTAATCCTTTGGTGGTGGTGGTATCCTCTCGATGAGCTCTCTGATCAGTTTCCCCAAGTCCTCAATCTCGAAGGTGAGAGTACTAATCAACTCCGAGTTGTGCTCAATACGGCTCATAATCATTTTAGTTTGTGGATCCTAGCTCTTGTGATTCTTTTTCTATTCTTCCCTCTTGGAGTCTTCTTTTCCTGCATGGTTATGGATAAAGGTATGGAAGGGATTCTTGGTGTTTGGAGGAAGTGACCGTGGAGCCAAACTATGACGAGGAGCTTTTCCCCCAGTCTGCATCCGTGCAGTCCTTCTAACCCTGGCAGGTTTCGTCACCACTCCAATGCTTGCAGTGTTAGTGCCGGTGTGCAAATGTTGGCCTTGCTCCTCTTCACCTTCACTCTTGATCTCCTTCTCCTTCCCGGGGTCTTGGAGGTCTTCCTCCATAGGCTCCTTCCCTTTATCCTTGGCGGGCACCATGGTGCTTCTAATCTTTCAAAGAGTATGTCCTAGCAGAAACAGATCGAAACAAAAACACACGAAAACACGATATACAAACCTCGGATCCGGGGGTTATATATTACGAAGTTTCATATCAAAAGGAAGGTACTGGGAGAAAACGAGTCGGAGGCGGAGTCCGGGGTGGACTCACCACCTGGTGGCATGGCCAGGGGAGGGCCCGCGCCACAGGGTGGTGTGAGCCACCCTGGCTCCGTTTTTGTCCCTTTTTCGCTTCATAACTTTCCTTATTGACTAAAAACTTCAAAAATATAGTTGGATAGTATTTCCGCGGAACTTTTCTTACCAGAACTATTACCTATTTGAAAATGGACTCTGCAGGTCTCTGAATTTGGTATCTAGTAGATTCTTCTGGAGTCACCACTTGAATAACATCAATATCTTCATCTTCATACACTTATTGCTTGAGTCATAAAACCCTTCTCTTCCTTACTACACCATTATCTCCACTTCCTGGAAATTTCTTTCACACAAAACTTCACACGGTTCTTATTAGCAACATTAGTATAAGTGAAGTGATAAAACCTTTTGAGTCCAACTTCAACTGAAAACCATCAAAACATAAGCTACTGTAGCAACTCCTTCTGAAAACCCAAAAAGAATTCAAAAAGGAAATCGAATAAAGAAGCAAATGCAAAAGTGGCAAAATCTGTCAAAACAGACCAGCAGGTAAAGATCAATTTTTTCAAAATATTTTGTTGCTCAAATCAAAAAGTGCAAAACTAACGAAAGTTAAATAACAACCTGGGGCAGAAGCACAAAACATTACATCTCAATCCGACATACAGAGATCTCTCACGAATTTTTACGGTGAAGCACAAAAATCTGTTTCGGGACAGCAACTTCCCCAAATCTTACTTCTCTCTCATTAGAGGTTGATCTTGACACAAAAACCAAACAAAACGGATAAGGAGCGGTTATTACCAAAGAAATAACTTCCAAGACTCAAAGAAACAAAACAAACTGAAAGCAAAAACAAAATTTGGTTGTCTCCCAAAAGCTCTTTCTTCATAGCCATTAAGATGGGCATGATAATTTTGAAGGCGCTCTCATAGGAATATGAATTGAAGCAAAAGAGAGCATTAAGAAGGAAAAATACACACATTTAAGTCTAACCCACTTCCTATGCAAGGTAATTTTGTAAACAAACAAGTTGTTGAAACCAGAGGCTAATTGCATAAGAAGGCAAAAGAAATGCAACATAAAAACTTTTAGCATAAAACGAGGAAACTTGATATTATTGAGATACATCAGAACACTTTTCTCTCTCTCATAGTAACTTTCAGTATCATGCATAAACTTAATGATATAGCTATCACAAGAACCATCATAGCAATGATCACTTATTCTAATAGAAAAGACAGGAATACTAGCTCTCATAACACTACTTTGCGAAACAAAATTAGAGGTATCCTTAGAAAGGATAGTGTGTCCCTCTTCTTCATACTTAGTGACAAAGTCTTTCACATTTGCTATTATAGGTTCATCAACCATTTGTTTATCAGGTTCAACAGCTTTATTTGCACTTTCATCAACCATACTAGCTATCATAGAATGTTCCTTTATCTTACATGGGAAAGGGATTTTCTCAATATAAGGTTCAGGTAAGACATGATTAGCAGTATAAACTTTAGTATTTCTTGCAGGAACACCCTTAGCAATATCTTTATAAGGTTCATGATACTTATTCCACTTCTTTTTAGGCACTTCAATGTAGGAAGCAAAAGCCTTAAAATAAGAAGCAATAGCTTGAGAGTCTAGACCATAAGCATTTTTAATATTTTGAAAGTCATCAGTTCCCATAAAAGATTCAATGCATTCATAATCATAATTTATACCTGGCTTTCAACCTTTGTCATTCTCCCAAGCTTCAGCATTGTCTTGAATACGGTCCAGAAGATCCCATTTAGCTTCTTCTTCCATGCGAGTGAATGATCCAGCACAAGAAGCATCCAATAAATCCTTGTCATGTAGAGGGAGTCTTGCATAAAAGTTATTGATTATAATATTGTTGGGGAGCTCATGAATGGGACATTTGAGCATTAGTAACTTCAATCTCCCCCAAGCTTGAGCTGTAATCTCTCCATCAAGAGGCCAAAAGTTGTATATTTGATTCCGATCTTTATGAATCTCACTAGGAGGATAAAACTTTGAATAAAAGAGAGGCACTATTTCCTCCCATTCTAGAGCTTGACCATTCTTCAGTAGCTTATATCATTCTTGAGATCTTCCTTTCAACGATAATGAGAATAACTTCTTCTTAACTTGATCTGTAGTAATACCTACACACTTGAACAACCCGCATAATTCGTGTATAAAGAGTAAATGATCACCGGGATGGACAGTTCCATCCCCAACATAGTAGTTATCCATAACACGATCAATAATTCTTGTAGGTATTTTAAAAACATCATTCTCAGCAGGTGATGGCTTATCTACTACCTTAGTAGTGGTAGTAGCATTACCAAATAAGAAACTCAGTGAATTATCCATAACAAAAATAAAGCAACTAACAGAAATAAACAATACTCATAGTAGAAGTTTGCTTTACCAGTTCCACTCTCCAATAGCGCTTCACTCCCTGGCAACGGCACCAAAAAATAGTCTTGATGACCCACAAGTATAGGGGGTGTATCGCAGTATTTTTGATAAGTAAGAGTGTCGAACCCAACGAGGAGCAGAAGGTGCTGGCTAGTGGTACGGATCAGGAATTCTCTGCAAATACTTAGCAAACGGATTTTTAGGGGTTTTCGATAAAGAAAGTAAACAAAGTACAAGTAAATAAAAGATAGTAGGAATAAATGCAGCAAGTGGCCCAAAGACAGTAGGAATAAATGCACCAAGTGGCCCAATCCTTTATGCAGCAAAAAATAGGGGTTGTATTACTTAAGATGACCAAATGTTCTTGAGGACACATGGGAAGACTGTCAAGTGCTTTTGCTTCATATAGTTAATTAATCTTCTCTACCTTGCTAAGTGTTGTGTGGGTGAACCTGTGCTAATGTACCGACCTTCCTAGGACTAATACATACTTGTGATTATACCCCTTGCAAACATCCGTAAGTACAAGAGAGTAATTAAGGTAGAAACCTAACCATAGCTTTAAACTCTAAGACCCTTATGTCCCTTGTGCAATGGTTTCCTAACGGGGGTTCAGGTTTCTGTCACTCCGGAAACCCCTACGATTAGTAGCCAAATACACAATGCATTCCCCTAGGCCCATATAGGTGAAGTGTCATGTAGTCGACGTGTTTTCCACCCCTCAGAGGCGGCGGAATATTTTTGTGGTCGCTCCCTGAGTCTTAGGGTTTTGGGAGGATATATTACGCCAGAAGGGAGTGCCTGGAGTGGGCCAGGGTGGCCACACCACCTGCGCTGCGCTAGGGCTGCCCAGGGGTGGTGTGGGCCCCTGTGGCCCATCTCCAGCCCCTTCGCTTCCTTCATCTTCCGGAAAAATAGGATTTTCCGATATTTTTCCCGAATTTTACGATCTTCAATTTTGCCTCCAAACACCTTTTCCATCGAATCCATCGCAGGGTCCATGCTCCAAAAGTCATCAACCATGCAAAAATAGATGAAATAACATAAGTATCACCTCTCAAAATGAAATATATCAATGAATAATAGTGAATTATGACATAGAATAGTGATGCAAAATGGACGTATCACTGCTGTTGAGCAGTTGTCAACACCCGGATTTCTAATCCTAGATGCCTATTATGCCATACATCGCAATCCTAGGATTACCATTTTTGCAAGACATAACAGATTGGAGATCACAGTACATCATCCATTACAAACCATAATAAGGTCTTACACAAATAAAGGATCTCATGATCCAGTCTTAGTACAAACAAGTAGCAGAATAAATAGCATAGCGGTGGGCTCCATCTTCAGTGTCACAGGCAATGCTGACGATGGGAGATGATCCTAGTTGTCGTAGCCGTCCTGTTGTCCTTCCTCCTGGTAGTCCTCCTCATAGTCTGGCCACGGGAATAGCCAGGGACAAAGCCATGAGTACTCCTTAAGTACTCGCAAACTATAACTAACAAGTAAGGTAGTTCTAGTAGGAGTACTAAGGTCTAAGTTTATTTGTAAAGTTAAGTTTGAAACCTAAGCTGAGTTCAGAAACAAAGAAAGATAAAATAAAGTTTTGAATTCACCTAAGTGGAAACTTAGTTGTCATAGTCACAACTCTGTTGTGGTCAAGTCATGTCACAATTCATTTCATAAGTCATTTTGAAAACATCTCACAACAGAACAGTATAGCCACTCCAACTGTCCATAACCGCGGACGCGACTATTCGAATAGTTTGACACTCTGCAGAGGTGGTGCACTTTCACCACAAAATTCGATACATCTGCCAGGGATAACCCTGAATCATCATACTTAGTATGCAGATAATCAAACATAACCTTTCCTTTACACACTCTAGTATAAGCACCTCTCCTATGAGCTTGGCCTCCCAGCCATGGCCATTTGCCATCCTGGGCACTGCATAGGTGGACAACATTGAGAGGTAGCCTTAGCTCAAACCTCTCCCGTGAGGGAACTAATACTAATAAACTATAAACTTCCGGCTAAGCCTTACCCAATTCAGGTATTGTGGTTGTACGGTAAAATTGGAATGGTATCGCATCCGAACCCAACCATCAGTTTTTATGAAAGGGCTAAGGCTCATGCCTCAACATTTTCATCATCATCATAAACCAATTGTGTTTCTCAACACATGTCAAAACATCTCAATAGAATGACTCATCATTCCAAGGTTTTCGTAAGTCATTTTCACCAAAGTATTCCCATCTAAAGTGATCAAGTTTTTGGTTTAGCTCTAATCACTAAGTTAAGAGTGTTCACTAATGTGGGATGCTAATCTCAATCTCATGCCATAGAATGGCATCTAATTCTAACTAGATAGGCCAAGTTTTATACTCTTTATGCTATCTATAAACAAAGTAAAGAACTTTGGTAAAGTAAAAGAAAGTAAAGCTTGTAAGAAAACTTGGGATGGTATAAATCAAAAAGGTATGACCAAAGCATGCCTAATGCATCTTGCTTGGGTTATATTGCATCTAGTGATGGCTTGCAAGTTTTAGCTTGCCAATAATAGCTTGCCTTGATTGATGCAGTGGTTGAAATTCTCCTCGTCTTCTTCGGGGTAGAACTCCTCCTCCTCGTAGACTTGGTCGGTATTATCGTCTATAAATACATACGGAATACACAATCACCAAACAATACTTAACTAGTCCATTTAGCACACTAAGGCACACACTTGATGATCTAGTATCATTACAATCATCACAAGATTTTAATGAACTAGTTTTATTTATTTTATTTGAGAAAAGTAATTTCTACTCATTAAAATTAATTAAGATTTAATATTCTCCATTTAAAATATGGGATCATGTGGACACATGGCATCACCACATATTCTAATGCATGGGAATGTGATTTAAATGTTGGATCATATTTTAATAAGTTTAAGTTTAATATTTAAATGATTTAAAGTGATTGAAATGCCTATATATCATTATTTTGGTACTAGTCCAAAGCCACTGCATGCAAACCTAAATATTATTACATATTCAGATAGGTATATTCAAATGTGATTTTTGAGAGTTGGAAATCAACTCAAAAGCTATTATGGTTGATTTTTGAAAAATGTTTGAATGTAGAAAAGTCTATGTTTTGTTATTTTTTCTATATGTGATCTATAACTCTAATTGATTTAAATCCAACAGGCTTGGATAGAGATTTAAATTATCTTTCCAACAAAATTGGAATCATTCAATTTGGTTAAGTAAATCTTTCTGAAATGATTTTCAAACTAGTGGATAGAAACAAGATTAAGTCTAAATAGAAAAATCTAAATTTGAATTCTAGGGCCAGCGCGGGAACACTAATGGGCCGGCCCAGTTTCACTCCGTGGCGCAGAGAACAGCTGATAGGGGGTCCTGCATGCCAGCGGCTCTTCAAACGCGAAGCGGTACGGGGCGATGTGGGCCACACGATTAGAACTACAATCGATAGTTGTCGCTCGTCGTCGATGATGGACAGGTCACCGGCGAGACGGAACCCTAGAGGCTCGGTGGGGGTGCAGTGGGGGCATACCAGGGCTCTAGCTAGTGTGGCGATGGGGGTGATCGAACGAGGAGACGACGGCAGATTCAGGCGAGGTCGCGTCAGCTCCTGGGGTGGACGAAATCGATGGGGCTCTTCCTCCTCTACTGCGGCAAACTCCGGTGCAATTCCGGCGAACGGCTGCTCGAGCGGCTCCGGCGATGGGGTGAGGTGTTTCTGAGGGAGAGGGGAGTTGAGTGGTGTGAGGAAATGGTGTTGCAGAGGTCTCCTTATATAGGCTCGACGAGGGGACCGTGAGGGCGATGGTGAGCCATATACAGCGCGCCAGAGGCACAAGGTGGTAGGCGTCGGATGGTACTCTCTGGCACGCGTCACTGCCAGGTCATGGCGATGCTAAAGCGGTGGCATGCGGTCGGGAAAGGCTGGCGCTCTGCACGGCAGAGGCGGTGCTCGACGCGGCGTGCAGTGGTTGCTGGTCACGCGGCGGGAAATGGGCGTGTCTAGGGAGGTGCTAGGGTTATGGCGGAGCGGGGCACGCGAGCTGAAGGTAAGGCACGGCTTGTGCGGGCTTGTCGGGGACGGTGCTCTGTCATGAGCTGGGCACGGCGCAAAGGCGATGGGCGCGAGCTATCCTCGGTGGTCCAGGGGCTGGCAACGCTCGAGGAAGGAGCCGTGGGTGGCGGTAGGGTTTGGCGGAGCTAGGGCGTGCTAGATTGGCGATGCGCGGTCGCTGGCGTGTTGCCCGCGTTTGGCCGGCGACGACCATATTTGGGCGGCGCGCCACTATTGCTAGCAGTGAAGGGGGAGCTGGTCTGGGCTGGGGTAGATGCTAGGGGGACAGGGGATTAAGTGGGAGACCAAATTGGTCGATTATCACTATGGAAACAGTGAAGCTAATCTAGTTTTGGTTCAGTGCCTGCCATGTGTTCGACGAAATGGCCGCAAGAAGAAAAGTTCTGAATTTTGGATTCAAAATTTTTGAGTGTTCTCCACTTAAGCTTGAGATTCTATGTTTGTTTGGAAAGGTCAAGGGGAATTCATTTGAGTGGTTTTTGAAAAGGTGTGATCTATGCATATGAAATGGATTCCATTTTCAAATGTCATTTAAAATTAGTGTTTAAATGTTTTTTGTAAGATTTCAAAGTGGGCCTTGGTAGATCATTACTTGTACTAGCAAGGGGTGCAAAGATTCATAAATGTTTCTGTTGGACTTTGAGTTCTAGGAACACCTAAAGTGACCTGGTGGATTAAAATGGCAAAAATGACCATTTGCCTTCATTAATTCTAATTGATTTCTTTTTCTTTGGATTTTGCTTGGGAATGATCTAGATGATGTGGAATTCACCTTAGAATCATTTTACAACCATTAGAACAAACAAACATGGCAATTTCAAACAATTCCATATTAATGCAACACACATATGCATGCTTAAATGTTTTAATAATAAAAAGTTTTTGTTAACCCTAAATTGGGTGATTTGAATCTTGATTAACCTTGATCAAAGTTTTGGGATGTTATAAACCTTCCCCCCTTAAACAAAATCTTGTCCCGAGATTTAAGAAAGAAAACTAGGAACTAAAGAGATCTAGAAACTCGGTCCTAATGTAATCTTCTCGCTCCCAAGTGGCTTCTTCTTCGGTATGGTTGCTCCATTGGATCTTGAGAAATTTGATACTCCGGGTCCTGGTGGTTCTATAAGCTTCCACCAAGATACGGATGGGCACTTCACGATACGTCAGATCCTTGTTGATATCAATGGCTCGGTGATCGATGTTCTTGAAAACTTCGGTCTTCTCCAGCACCTCTAGGCATTTGCGAAGTAACGAGATATGGAACACATTGTGGATGGCAGACATCTCCTCTGGCAGTTCTAGTTGATAGGATACTTCTCCTCGACGATTCAGAATCTTGAAGGGTCTGATATATCTAGGGGCTAACTTTCCTTTCAGACTAAAACGTTGTGTTCCCTTCAATGGCGAAACTTTGAGATATACAAAATCTCCGACATTGAAAGTCAGGTATCTACATCTCTTGTCAGCATAACTCTTCTGTCTGGATTGGGCGGTCTTGAGGTGCTCACAGACTTTGTGAACCATCTCTTCGGCTTCTCGTAGGATGTCGGGTCCAAAAATCTGAGTCTCTCCTACTTGCGACCAATTCAAAGGGGTACGTCACTTCCTTCCATATAGAAACTCAAATGGGGCCATTTGCAAACTGGCTTGATAACTGTTGTTGTATGAGAATTCTGTGAAAGGCAGACAATCTTCCCATTTTTATCCGTACTCTAACACACAAGCTCTCAACATATCCTCTAGGATTTGGTTAACTCTTTCAGTATGTCCATCGGTTTGCGGGTGATAAGCTGTGCTAAAATTCAACTTGGTTCCTAATCCTTCTTGAACTTTCTGCCAAAATCTCGAGGTAAATTGGGTTCCTCGATCCGACACTATGGTCTTGGGGGTTCCATGCAGACTCACAATTCTAGCAATGTACAACTCTGCTAGCTTCGAACTCTAGTAGGTTGTCTTGACAGGTATAAAATGGGCTACCTTGGATAGTCTATCAACGATGACCCAGATGGAGTCATTTCCCCTACTAGAAGTAGGCAAACCGGTGATAAAGTCCATTCCGACGAAATCCCATTTCCATTCCAAAATCTGCAATGGTTGGAACAGTCTTGCGGGTCTCTAATGTTCCGCTTTGACTCTCTGACAGATATCACACTTGGCGATGTAGCTTCCGATTTCTCTCTCCATCTTGTGCCACCAAAATTGCTCCTTCAAATCCTGATACATCTTCGTTCCTCCGGGGTGGATAGAATAAAGAGTATCATGAGCTTATTGCATAGATACGTCCTTTGTACCACAGAACTCCTTCTTCGTCTTCGGTGAATCCAGGTACCTTTACTGTACCAATACGACGCTTGATTACGTCGATACTTGCATTTCCCTTCTGGGCTTCCTTGATTTGGCTAATCAAAGTGGGTTGAAGTTCAATGCTAGCTAAAAATCCTTTGCTAACTAGCTCAGTTCTAAACTGCTCCAACTCCTCATGCAAACTTGGTTGCTTGTCCTTGATCATGGTGTTTAACCTACATGGCAATCTGCTAAGAGCATCCGCTACCACATTGGCTTTGTCAGGGTGATAGTGAATGTCAAGGTCATAATCCTTGATTAACTCTATCCATCTGCTTTGCCTCATATTCAGCTCCTTCTGAGTGAAAATATACTTGAAGCTCTTGTGATCTGAATAAATCTCATAGCGGTTACCCATAATATAATGACGCCATGTCTTCAAAGCTAAAACTATAGACGCTAACTCAAGGTCATGAGTAGGGTAGTTCTGCTCATGTTGCTTCAGTTGTCGAGACAGATATGCGATAACTTTGCCTTCTTGCATCAACACACATCCGAGACCAATCTTGGATGAATCACAATACACGTCAAACGGCTTCTTGATATCTGGCATAATCAATATTGGGGCTGAAATCAATCTCTTCTTGAGCTCTTGGAAACTTGCTTCACATTTGTCAGTCCAGTCAAACTTCTTGTCTTCCTTCAACAATTGGGTCATAGGTCTTGCGATGCTCGAAAATCCTTCTATGAAATTGCGGTAATATCCCGCTAATGCGAGAAATGCACGGACTTGGGTTTGAGTGGTTGGGGCTTCCCATTCTTTGACATCTTTGATCTTGGCGGGATCAACAGCGACTCCTCCGGTAGACACAATATGTCCGAGGAATCCTACTTCTTTCAACCAAAACTCACATTTGCTGAACTTGGCATACAACTGATGCTCTCTAAGGGTTTCAAGAATGATTCTCAGATGTTGCTCATGGTCTTATTCTGACTGGGAGTAGATAAGAATATCGTCGATAAACACAACGACAAACTTATCCGGAAAGTTCATAAAGATCTTATTCATGAGATTCATGAAATAAGCGGGTGCATTGGTTAATCCAAAAGACATGACCGTATACTCATATAATCCATATCTGGTGGTAAAGGCGGTCTTTGGAATATCCGTTGCATGAATCTTAAGTTGGTGATAACCAGTCCTAAGATCGATCTGAGAGAACACTCTAGCACCAGTCAACTGATCAAACAGATCCTCTATCTTGGGCAAAGGGTACTTGTTCTTGATGGTGACATCATTCAGCTTCCTATAATCTGTGCACAAACGGTTGCCCCCATCTTTCTTGTCGACGAACAATACAGGCGATTTCCATGGCGATGCGCTTGGTTGAATCAAGCCTTTCTCCAGCATAGCATCCAATTGCTTCTTCAGTTCCACTAACTCTAAGGGGTTCATGCTATAGGGTCTGAGCTATGGGTCCGGTTCCAGGGATTAGTTCAATAATGAACTCGATATCCCGATCTGGGGGCATACCGGGCAATTCATCTAGGAATACGTCGGGGTATTCACAGACTACTCTGACTTGGTCTATAGTGGGTAGGGCTAGACTCTTGTTGCACTTGAATTGACGGGGCAAGGCTTCAGATATATGCTCTACTGATACTCCAGAGCTACTAGTCATGGTGATGGCTTTCTTGGCACAGTCAATCAATCCTTTATGCTTTGGCATCCAATCCATTCCTAGTACTACTTCCAAACCTTTGGTTCCAAGTACTATTAGATTGGCATAGAAATCTATCCCATGTATTCTGATAGGTACAGCTTTGCAAATTTTTCTAGCTTTTGTGGTTGAACCAGGTATTTGAACTATCATGGCATGCTTCAAGTTGGTTGGGTGAATCTTACTAGTGCATGCAAATTCTTCGGTGACAAACGAGTGTGATGCTCCAGAATCAAACAACACTCTTGCTAAAACTGAGTTGATAGAAAACATACCCAGCACGACATCTGGCGCTTCTTGGGCTTCTTCGGCGTTCATGTGGAAGAGACGGTTGTTGCGGTTGTGAGGGTTCCCTGGGGCGAATCTTCTTCCGGGCTGAACACGATGCTGCTGTTGAGCTAGGGCATTCACATTGGTAGTGGCGGCATTCTTCTTTGGACACTCGTTGGAGTAGTGACACTTCACTCCACACTCAAAACAAGTAATCTGAGACTTGTCTTTTGCTGCCACGGGCACGGCATTGCTTCCAGTTCTAGGTGCAGTATTGTTGTTGTTGTTGTTGTTGTTGTTGTTGTTGGACTTGGGCAGTGCACGGCTGAAGTTGTTGGAGTTGCCGGGGTGGTTGTTGTTGTTTCCTCCGGACTTCATGTTTCCTCTGCTACGGTTCGGGTAGCTCGGGTGAGACATTGGGGGTCGATTGTTCCACGGGGCATATCCTGCAGACGGGTTGGGACGATACTTCTGGTGACTGTTGGATCCAGCTTGGTGCATCATCCGGCGTTTGCGGTTGTCGTTCGCTTGATTAATCTTCCCTTCCATCGAATGGCAGAGTCGACTAGCTCTTCAAGATCCTCGAAATGGATGTTGACGAGTACAGTCTGCATCTCATCATGCAGTCTGTTCAGGAATCTCTCCTTCTTCTTGGTCTCCATATTGATCTCATCAGGTGCATACCTGGCGAGGGACAAAAATCTGTCATGGTACTCCACTATAGTCATTCTGCCTTGCTTTAGTTCACTGAATTCATCTCTCATTCTGGTGACTAGACCCCGCGGCACATGGGTGCGGTTGAACTTGACTTTGAAGGCTTCCCACGTCATCACTTGATAGTGGTTCATCGTGCGGGTGCTGTTCCACCATGCTCTTGCATCTCCTGCCAAATAGTGGGTGGCAAATAGGACTTTCTCGTTGGCATCCACTCCGGCAACTTCCAAGTTATTCTACATGGTCTGAAACCAATCATCAGCATCCAGCGGGTCTTCAGACTTGCTAAAGATTGGGGGATTGGTATTCTAGAAGTTTTTGAGTTTGGATCCATGATGATCTTGATTTCCGTGGCCCTGATTATTGTGAGCCATCTAGGCGATCTTCTGCAGTGTGGCTAGATTTGCTTGGCGCTCTGCCCTACTAGCTTCGCGGTCTGCAATGAGCGTCTGTAGAATCTGCAGCATGGGGTCCTGCGATGAGCTGCTCCCTCCTTGGTTTCCACGAGTCATCTGAAGATTGAGATAGATAATGGGGTAAGAGGGAAAGTTCTAAGGTTTATGGTTTTGGTTTCAAAGCTAAAACTTTGAGTTTGACTCAGGTTTTGCAATTAACTTCTTTTCATTCATTTAAGCAAAGTACACGATACAAACACACACACCACAACAAAAGGGAAAATAGATGGTCTTAAGAACCATTCTGCAAGCTAAGATACAATGGGACCGATATTTCTCACTCTTACGATAGTGCTCTAGTGCATCTACTCATCATCGATGAAGTCAGAGTCATCATCGTCGGTGTAGAAGTCCATGGCATCATCCTCCAGATAGTCATCACCATTGCTGAGGTATGAGTGAATATCCCCTGGATGTCTTCACCTTCTTCCTCTTCTTCTTTTGCTTCCAGCTGAGCTTCTTGCTCCTTGATGGTCTTCTCGAGGTCAACCACCTTCTTGTGAAGATGATCTATGGTGCGATCCTTCTTTGCGCGTTGACGGCGAAGAGACTAACGATCCTTGATGAGCAGGGAGAAAGTCTGGGCCTTCTGGGTGGCAATGGCAAGGTTGTGGTTGGCGAACTCTCGAGCATTGTCCAATTCCTTCTGTTTGTGATACAGCAGGAAGTCGAGGTTCTCCACTTGGCGTTTCAACTCCGGGTGACTTGGCATCTCTAGAGGCATTCCCATAGAATCACGCCTTGCATAGTGAGCAAAGCGGGTTCCTTGGATCAAGTTGACATTCTGTGCGCAAATACGAGCGAGAGCTTCATGCATTGCCCTGGCTAATCCATCTAGCCAGTTGTTCTCTCTCACGGTGAATTGAATCTTTTCGAAAAGTGGTGCTTCTATCTTTCCTTGAAGATCAGCAACTACTAGCCATTGTAAATCTCCTCCTGGGGGACCATTGAGTTGAGCTCCAAAGAATTCTGGATGTGGGCGCTCCAAGTACTCAGAAAGTGCATCACGATCCCTCTCGAAGATCAGTTGGCCTCCGTTTCCCAACTGGTAGAACTTGCAGTACTGAACTTCCATCTATAAGAATTTAGGATGAGAAAGTTAGTGAGGTGATCAAGTGTGTCAAATTTTATGGAGTAATGTAATAATTTTTGAGGAACATGTATTTTTTTGAGAGAAAGAATCCCAAGGGTAAGAGAGGAAATAGGTTTTCATAAATACTCACTTCTTTGTTTTTGAAACTAAGTTTTTGTTCAGACGTCCATTCTAACTAGGGTCTACTATGGTCAGGATGGCTCTGATACCAACTTGTCAACACCCGGATTTCTAATCCCAGATGCCTGTTATGCCATACATCGCAATCCCAGGATTACCATTTTTGTGAGACATAATAGATTGGATATCACAGTACATCATCCATTACAAACCATAATAAGGTCTTACACAAATAAAGGATCTCATGATCCAGTCTTAGTACAAACAAGTAGCAGAATAAATAGCGTAGCGGTGGGCTCCATCTTCAGTGTCACAGGCAATGCTGACGATGGGAGATGATCCTAGTTGTCATAGCCGTCCTGCTGTCCTTCCTCCTGGTAGTCCTCCTCATAGTCTGGCCACGGGAATAGCCAGGGACAAAGCCATGAGTACTCTTTAAGTACTCGCAAAGTATAACTAACAAGTAAGGTAGTTCTAGTAGGACTACTAAGGTCTAAGTTTATTTGTAAAGTTAAGTTTGAAACCTAAGCTGAGTTCAGAAACAAAGAAAGGTAAAATAAAGTTTTGAATTCACCTAAGTGGGAACTTAGTTGTAATAGTCACAACTCTCTTGTGGTCAAGTCATGTCACAATTCATTTCATAAGTCATTTTGAAAACATCTGACAACGGAACAGTATGGCCACTCCAACAGTCCATAACCGCGGAAGCGGCTATTCGAATAGTTTGACACTCTGCAGAGGTGGTACCCTTTCACCACAAAATTTGATACATCTATCAGGGATAACCCTGAATCATCATACTTAGTATGAAGATAATCAAACATAAGCTTTCCTTTACACACTCTAGTATAGGCGCCTCTCCTATGAGCTTGGCCTCCCAGCCATGGCCATTTGCCATCCTAGGCACTGCATAGTTGGACAACATTGAGATGTAGCCTCAGCTCAAACCTCTCCCGCGAGATAACTAATACTAATGCATATAAACTTCCGGCTAAGACTTACCCAATTCAAGTATTGTGGTTGTACGGTAAAATTGGAATTGTATCGCATCCAAACCCAACCATTAGTTTTTATAAAAGGGCTAAGGCTCATGCCTCAACATTTTCATCATCATCATAAACCAATTGTGTTTCTCAACACATGTCAAAACATCTCAATAGAATGACTCATCATTCCAAGATTTTCATAAGTCATTTTCACCAAGTATTCCCATCTAAAGTGATCAAGTTTTTGGTTTAGCTCTAATTACTAAGTTAAGAGTGTTCACTAATGTGGGATGCTAATCTCAATCTCATGTCACAGAATGACATCTAATTCTAACTAGATAGGCCAAGTTTTATATTCTTTATGCTATCTATAAACAAAGTAAAGAACTTTGGTAAAGTAAAAGAAAGTAAAGCTTGTAAGAAAAGTTGGGATGGTATAAATCAAAAGGGTATAACCAAAGCATGCCTAATGCATCTTGCTTGGGTTATATTGCATCTAGTGATGGCTTGCAAGTTTTAGCTTTCCAATAATAGCTTGCCTTGATTGGTGCAGTGGTTGAAATTCTCCTCATCTTCTTCGAGGTAGAACTCTGATGACCCACAAGTATAGGGGGTGTATCGCAGTATTTTCGATAAGTAAGAGTGTCGAACCCAACGAGGAGCAGAAGGTGCTGGCTAGTGGTATGGATCAGGAATTCTCTGCAAATACTTAGCAAACGGATTTTTAGGGGTTTTCAATAAAGCAAGTAAACAAAGTACGAGTAAATAAAAGACAGTAGGAATAAATGCAGCAAGTGGCCCAATCTTTTATGCAGCAAAGGACAAGCCGGTTGTATTACTTAAGATGACCAAACGTTCTCGAGGACACATGGGAAGACTGTCAAGTGCTTTCGCTTCATATAGTTGATTAATCTTCTTTAGCTTGCTAACTGTTGTGTGGGTGAACCTATCCTAATGTACCACCCCATCCAAGACTAATACATACTTGTGATTATACCCCTTGCAAACATCCGTAAGTATAAGAAAGTAACTAAGGTAGAAACCTAACCATAGCTTTAAACTCTAAGACCCTTACGTCCCTTGTGCAATGGTTTCCTAACGGGGGTTCGTGTTTACATCACTCGCAACCCCTACGATAAGTAGCCAAATACACAATGCATTCCCCTAGGGCCATATAGGTGAAGTGTCATGTAGTCGACGTTCACATGACACCACTACAAGAAGTACACCACAACTTAAATATCAAACTATTGAATCTTTCTCAACACAATTCCACTACTAACAACATGACTTCTCCCATGTCCTCAAGAACAAAACGAACTACTCACAAGACATCATATGGATCATGATCAGAGATGGAATAATGATGTATAACAATCTGAACATAAACAATAATTCAATGGTTCACTCAATAGCATCAACTACAAAGAGTAATCAACACTGGAAAAGTTTCCCCTATGAACTATTGCAAGATTCAACGCAATTGTTACAGCAATAAGGATATGGTGATGAGGGTGCTGATGGTGATGATGGTGATGATGATGATGATGATGATCCCCATGAAGTCCAGCTTGATGGTGGTGTTAATGGCGATGATCTTCCCTCTCCGGGAAGGAATTCCCCCGATAGAAATCTGTCTGCCGGAGAGATCTTTCTCTCTCGGTGTTTTCCTGCAGAGGCGGAATCTTCTGTGGTCGCCTCCCGAGTCTTAGGGTTTCGGAGGATGATATACGCCAGAGAGGAGATGGATGGGCGGGGTGGCCACACCACCTCTGGCGTGGCGAGGTCGCCGCGCCATGGGGTGGTGTGGGCCTCGTGGCCCATATCCACTCCGCCTTCGCATCCTTAGTCTTCTTAAAAATAGGATTTTCCAGATATTTTCCGGATTTTCCGATCTTCGCGAATTTTGCCTCCAAACAAGACATTTTCCATCGTAATCCTAACTGTCCATGCTCCAGAAGTCATCAACCATGCAAAAATAGATGAAATAACATAAGTATCACCTCTCAATATGAAATATATCAATGAATAATAGTGAATTAAGACATAGAATAGTGATGCAAAATGGACGTATCAAACTCCACCTCCTCGTAGACTTGGTCGAGAATACACAATCACCAAACAATACTTAACTAGTCCATTTAGCACACTAAGGCACACACTTGATGATCTAGTATCATCACATTCATCACAAGATTTTAATGAACTAGTTTTATTTATTTTATTTGAGAAAAGTAATTTCTACTCATTGAAATTAATTAAGATTTAATATTCTCCATTTAAAATATGGGATCATGTGGACACATGTCATCACCACATATTCTAATGCATGGGAATGTGATTTAAATGTTGGATCATATTTTAATAAGTTTAAGTTTAATATTTAAATGATTTAAAGTGACTAGAAATGCCTATATAGCATTATTTTGGTACTAGTCCAAAGTCATTGCATGAAAACCTAAATATTATTACATATTCAGATAGGTATATTCAAATGTGATTTTTGAGAGTTGGAAATCAACTCAAAAGCTATTATGGTTGATTTTTGAAAAATGTTTGAATGTAGAAAAGTCTATGTTTTGTTATTTTTGCTATATGTGATCTATAACTCTAATTGATTTAAATCCAATGGGCTTGGATAGATATTTAAATTATATTTCCAACAAAATTGGAATCATTCAATTTGGTTAAGTAAATATTTCTGAAATGATTTTCAAACTAGTGGATAGAAACTAGATTAAGTCTAAATAGAAAAATCTAAATTCGAATTCTAGGGCCATGAACACTAATAAAGCCAGTTTCACTCAATGGCCAAGCAGAACAAATGACAGAGGGTCCCGCATGTCATTTCAACTGCTTCAAGCACGATGCAAGCGACGTGGGCCGCACGATTAGAACTATGATCAACGGCTGTGGCTCGTCGTCGATGACTGACAGGTCACCGGCGAGACGGAACCCTAGCGGCTCGGTAGGGGTGCAGTGGGGGTATACCAGGGCTCTAGCTAGTGTGGCGATGGGGGCGATCGAACGAGGAGACAACGGCGGACTCAGGCGAGGTCGCGGTAGCTCCTGGGGTGGACGAAATCGACGGGGCTCTTCCTCCTCTGCTGCGGCGAACTCCGGCGCAATTCTAGCGAACGTTTGCTCGAGCGGCTCCGGCAATGGGGTGAGGTGTTTCTGAGGAAGAGGGGAGTTGAGTGGTGTGAGGAAATGGTGCTGGGGAGGGATCCTTATATAGGCTCGACGAGGGGACCGTGAGGGCGACGGTGAGCTCATCGGTGACGATCTGGCGCTAGAGGTACGGGGTGGTAGGCGACGGTGTCTTGCCTCTGGCGGTTAGCTACTGACAGATGGCGACGCTAGGGCAGCGTGGCATGCGGGGAAAGGTCGGGCGCTCGCAGGCAGAGCGGCGCGGCTGGTCACTGTCACGGCGGGAAATGGGCATGTCTGGCGAGGTGTTGGGGTTATGGCGGAGCGGCGCACGCAAGATGAAGGCAAGGCACGGCTTGTGCAGGCTTGTCAGGGACGTTGCTCTGGCGTGAGCGGACACCTGCTGGCGCGAAATGCCTCTGGTCCAGTGGTCAGCAACGCTCGAAGGGCGTATGCGGGTAGGGTTTAAGTGAGCTAGGGGCATCTTGTATTGGCTGCATGGTCATTGGCGCTGCGCTGCCGGCGAAGACCATATTTGGGCGGCACGCCACTGTTGCTAGCGGTGAAGGGGGAGATGGTCTGGGCTGGGGTAGATGCTAGGGGGACAGGGGATTAAGTGGGAGACCAAATTGGTCGATTATCACTGTGGAAACAGTGAAGCTAATCTATTTTTGGTTCAGTGCCTGCCATGTGTTCGATAGAATGGCCGCAAGAAGAAAAGTTTTGAATTTTGGATTCAAAATTTTTGAGTGTTCTCCACTTAAGCTTGAGGTTCTATGCATGTTTGGAAAGGTCAAGGGGAATTCATTTGAGTGGTTTTTGAAAAGGTGTGATCTATGCATATGAAATGGATTCTATTTTCAAATGCCATTTAAAATTAGTGTTTAAATGTTTTTGTAAGATTTCAAAGTGGGCCTTGGTAGATCATTACTTGTACTAGCACAGGGTGCAAAGATTCATAAATGTTTCTGTTGGACTTTGAGTTCTAGGAACACCTAAAGTGACCTAGTGGATTAAAATGGCAAAAATGACCATTTGCCTTCATTAATTCTAATTGGTTTCTTTTTCTTTGAATTTTGCTTGGGAATAATCTAGATGATGTGGAATTCACCTTAGAATCATTTTACAACCATTAGAACAAACAAACATGGCAATTTCAAACAATTCCATATTAATGCACACATATGCATGTTTAAATGTTTTAATAATAAAAAGTTTTTGTTAACCCTAAATTGGGTGATTTGAATCTTGATTAACCTTTATCAAAGTTTTGAGATGTTACAGCAGCCTAATTATCGAACCTCGTTAAGAGCCGTACTATATATCCTATATTAGCTGCTTTATCTACATCTTCTATATATCCTATATTAGCTGCTTTATCTACATCTTCTATATATCCTATATTAGCTGCTTTATCTACATCTGCTCTGTTTACTGAATGTATTTATGGTGCTGGTTAGATTTGCTGCTCTAGATTTGCTACCAGTTTGAAAAAAACGAGGGCCAAAAGGAACAATGAATAAAAAGAGAAGCTTCTCTAGATTCGCTACCTTTTTGGGCAAAAAAAAACACAATTGTTAGCGAGAGAGGGGAAAAGGCGCTCTTAAAAAGCCAATCATAAAAATAACAAAAAAACTTCCAATTTAGGCGATAGGGCACATGTAACCACCTAACGCGTCCCACATGGTTATTTAAATAGCAGAACTCCAATAATCTCCAACCAAATCCGATAGCTCTCTTTGACACCATTCTTATATCAAGAACTATGTGAGTAACTATAGTGTCAGATTTTGATAGCTTGAATATTTCTCAAACAGTTTCACTTTGTTGTAAATACTTAAGTAAGCTATCCGTCTTTTGTGCTGATCTGAGCAAAGTTGTTAGCTACACATACTATATATCGATTACATTACATTAGTATACTTGAATTTCCTTTGATGACGCCAAAATGATTTCTGACGGCCAGATATATATTAGCTAATTAAGGAATGCATTCATTTCAAAATAGAATTAAGTGCTGCTAATTAAGGAATCCGTTCACCTCAAAATACATCCATACAAACCTTAAAGGTTGAAAGCATTATACCTGGGATGCTTTGTTGGCTTAAAGATAAAGTTTGCTGAGAAAACAAAAGAGGCAGCTATCAGTGAAGGTACATAGCAAAGTAAGATTTACTTCGAAAGCGATAACTCAGCGCTGTAGATAGCTGGGAACTAAAGATGGAAAGTTGGGCCCTGCGGAAAAAATAGGTTGGATGAACTGGTATACCATCTTGCACATATAACTGACAGTAACTGTAAATCATGGAGGATAAGCACCATACTTGAAAAAACAGGTAAAAATATGTTATCGTCAAAGAGGAGAAGATTTTGGGTGAAAACGTTTGCTTAAGTTAATAAATATAACCAGATAATGCTACCTCAAAAAACATTTTTCTGTAGTGCAGTCATCGTAAACAACTCAGTAATAGAAGCTTCTATTTGCAAAACCTGTTTATCCGTGTTAGAAACTTAGAATTCAGAAATAAACAGAAAAGGAAAATTAATTTGCACATAGTTATGGACCTCATCCTTGACGTATGTATTGTCAGTAGAGCTCATGTACTTGGGGTGGACATATCTCTCCATATTTACTGAAATTTGAAATTCTACGGCAGATCAGAAGTCCAGAAGCAAGAAAAAATAGTTTTAATATAAAGAGATAAAAATGAACTCAATGGATCTTATGCATCCGCAAGCAAGCAACGCCAAGTAACTGCAGCTTGTGTCATTTGATCTGTTTGCAGAGGGGAGAGGAATGTTGACCTCATTAGAAACTTCTCTTTAACTGTCGAGGATGGCAACAAATACTATCAAATTAAAATATAATATTCCTATACGGATAGAAAGTGTACACTTGTTGTTAGTTTTCATTTGCAAGTTACCACTCGATGCACCACCTAGCATTGCCCAATGTTCATAATAGTGAGAGTACAGGGATGTACCATATCACCCGAGAAATGAATTATTTGGGACAATCGTAACACTCTATTAGCTGTTTACAAATACTCCCCTGAATAATGCAGACGCCTACAGTCCGCACTGAAAATTTTAGCTGTCATGACCGGGATCCCATTATCCACGAAATACTTGTTTAATTACCAAAGATTAGTGGTTGTTGTGAAGAACTAACAAGGAAATCGGCGCAGTATACACTTGTATTTTTGTGGCTACAATTTACAACTGAAATGACCAAAACTATGTACAAAGATCTACTCTAGAAGACTACAGTGTGATGCATACCAATTAGTTGGGGAGGGGAAATGACCATCCACTCCAAGATGCTCGTGGCAGGGCCAACCCACAGGAGCTGGGCGTCGTCGTCGGCGTCCCACGGCGATTGCTCCAGTTCATCTCCTTGTACCGCAGGAGTAGAAGGACGGCGGTGTGGAGCCAAGAGGCGGTGGTTGTGTCCGCGAATCCAGAGATGAAGAGGCTGCGCCTATACCTCTACCCCCATGCCTCCAGTAATCCAGTGGGGAGGTGGGGCAGGAGCTCGCCGTGACAATGGGAAGGAAGGTGAGGGAGCGCCTGAACTCGCCGGGGAGGTGACCGGGGAGCCAGGTGAGGGCCCTCATGACCTCGCCGTCGCTGGAGTAGCGGGGAGACAGGGGAGGGGCACAGGACCTTGCCGGAGCAGCGGGGAGACGAGGGTGCAGGACCTCGATGGGGAATGGGCAGGTGAGCGGTGGCTCGACAGAGAAGAGTGTGGGGGTGGGTCTTATCTGTTTTATGTGTTGTGTGGATGTGTGTGGGCTCGGGGTTTATTACAAATTACTTTAGTTGGGGTCTTTTGTGTAAGATTCCAGCACATGTGTCAACACTCAACATATGCCTCTTGGCCTCTGGTGTGCTCTACCTCCTGTTGTGTGTGTTCGTTGCTTTCCATATACCTATTTTTCTAGATTTCATATGCAATACCTGTCTTAAGTTTGGGCAAGTTCAATTTGGGTGTGCATTGAAAACTTGCACACTCCTTGATTTAGTAACGAACTAGCGAGACACACACTATACCAGTGATTTACTCAGCATGAGATTGTAATGGAATGCAACGTGTTGCTTTGAAAAAACTTGGATATAAAAGTTTACCCTATAGCTTGATCATCTTTCAGAGAAAAAATGAAATATTCAGCCAAACATGATTTTTTTTAATTGAAAACATGTGCGTATCTCCATGTTACAAAACGTTGGGCATGAGACACAGTTTAAGTAGCTCCGTTAAAAGATCTTAGCTAAAGGAGAAATAAAATTCAAATTAAAAATAGATCTTTTCATATATTATGGAACGTGTGTTGCACATACATGAAGTTTTTTGTCGGGTTATTTGATTTTTAATTTAATGCACTCATGGGAGGATAGAGCTCTATATTTTCCAATACCAGAGTAAAATGCGTATGTAGGCCGATATTGAACTGATGAGAAGGATTTTGATACATATTTTGAAGTACAAATGGAATGAAGCTCCAAATAACATCCCATCCATGAAAAGAATCATCCTTTAAAAGAGAACCAATATCAAAGAATAAATTATAGATAACGATTAGTGATTGTTTTTGAATATTCTGTAAGTAATTATAAACTTTTTTTGTGACACATAAGTATAGATTGTGTGTTATAAGCTAGCACATCATTGAGCTTCAAACACATTAATGTGGCTCGATCAAAAACTCCGTAAAATCGAAACAATATTCAAAAGAGATGTTTTATTGTAAATTACGAGAATTCGTGCGTTGCACGTGCACGCTTACTAGTTATGAGCAATTGCATGTTTCTTTGGTATTTAAACCTAGCTCATATGTGTTGGGTGGATCCAATTCTTTTTGTACATGCTTCCATACATGATGTATGTTGTTTTCACCATATGCCTATGGAATCCTTCATGGCTACCTTTGCATGGCCATCTTTTCTCCTTTTATGGTTTTATTTCAATTTATGGGTTTGCCTGAATATATATTTGGCCATGTAGAACTACTATTGGAACACACACACTAATTTGGCATAGTCATATTCATGCATGCCCCTAATTTTTTGAGGCCATATAGTGGAATAAGTGTTTTGTCTTTTGAGGCATTAATCACCATGCATGACCTTTAATTTTAAATTGTCATATGGGGTATGGATCCTCCCTATATCTTGTGTGGTTATATTCGAAAAATTTAGTGCATGGTGGTTCATTTTTCCCATAAGACATTCTAGTCGTTTTCACAACTAGAATGGATGCACCTGTGATCGAATGCATGGGAATGCAATAATATCACATCTCCTCTCTCTTTGATTCTTTTGATATCTAGTTGTTTTCTTTTGTATAGTTTAAACTCGAAGAAAATGTGGGAAGATAAAAAGAACAAAGAAAGCCTACACTACACATATACTCCCTACACCTTTATCTAACCCAACCCTTGATAAACTCTAATCGACCCTGCTTGCCCTCTCCCTGGTGCATCCCAATCAGTAGTGGCTCCAGTACAACACCTGCGCCAAGCCCGGCCACACTGCCTTCTTTCCTAGAACGAGGTCCATCGCTCCGCTTGAACTCATGCCACCTGGTCCTGGTGTTACCGGCCCCTCCGCTCGTTGGTCCGGCTCGTCTTTGATTAGAGGATAACGAGCGCGCCCTATTTTTCTTCCTGCCCGCACCGCACGCACCCAGCGTGTTCCCCCCTCTCGCAGCTCCCCCTCGTGAACCTCCGCACGCTCCCTTCTTTCTTCTCGGCCAAGAAAGCAGAGAAAGAAAGAGACCCCTCACTAGTACAAACGTGTTACTTAGAGACATCAATTTCCCATGGGCCTTAGCCGGTTTCTCGTTCCGGCTCAAGGCCATAGCTTCTAAGAGCACACCACCTGAGCCAGTTTTTCTTTGCGGCTCTAAGATACGAGACCTCAGATGGTGTAAAAAGGAAAACGCTTCTAACATGTACGAGATGGAGACGACACGTATTTTGGACCGCTTGGAAGAACTCCCCAACCTCAGACGGCCTATACTAGGACCCTCTCCAATATTTGGGCGACCTGGGTCGGATTCTAACAAAACCGTCTCTAGAACTAGTGTGCCTTGAAGCGGCTTTTAATGTGACCATCTCCAGTGTGTGTAAACCATTTTAAATAATAGCATGCTAATTCGAACTCGATCATAGCTGGCATGACACATAATCATGATTCAGCAGACAGGTAGACATATTATCTAAAGAACTTATAGCAGCTCGATCATGGTAACAATACCCACATAGTTTGGGAAATCCATACAGATTTAGCCATTACACGTTATGGCAGTACAAACAAACTGCAGTCCATAAATCAATCAACTAACATAATGAGTACTCTCTAACAAACCAGGATTGCATTTATAATCACTGCCCTGTGGAAGTTGCTGAACCAAAATATGTACCTCTCCATTATCTTTTTCATCAAACCAAAAAGGACAATGGTATCCTATTTTAGGTTGAAGCTTCTCACAACCTTCTCCCATCCAGTTGTCAAGATTGCATTTGACCCATCTCCCATGTTCATCCTAACCATCTTTGGTTTTTTTCTCTTCATTTTCCAAACATGGACATCAATAGGTTCATCATGGCGATTTTTTAGGTATTTTCTTGTGAACTCAGCTCCAAATGTCTGGGCAAGTACAGAGAATTGAAGAATTAGCATGCTTGTGATTACTTGAAGTATTTAAATATCACATGGTAGCTTGTTGATAACATGATCAAGAATATATCATCTTACCATCTTGCACTTCTTTTTCATGACCGATGAATAGGGCAGCTTGTAGACGTAGTACTTGATTTTTGGTAGAAATTTGGGTTCACACCAGTCTAAGAGGAAGTCTACATGAACTTCTTTCAGATACATGTCGTTTCCAAAAAGGCTATGCTTATCAAATTCAGTGTCCCATTGTGTTGAGGCCCTGATGCAACAACACATAAAAATTTCAATGCGGTGGAATATTAATATCTACCGTCTAAATGCATACAAAACAAATGATAGCAATTTTGATGTTTTTTTGATACCCCTAAACTCAATCCTCTCAGTGGACTCTTCATATGTTGACCGGAATTCAAAACCACCAAAGTTAATGCGAAAACTGTCATCGCTAGACAGCGTGACTGCATCATAACTGCAGGTTCCCATCTGTTAAATATATATAGAAAGAGAGCATCTTAATACAATCAAGATGCAAGCAGACTAATAAAAAGACAATTAAAATAGACCAATGAAGTGACAATCAAATCTCTATTGATGGAAGTGACAACTGTAGATTTTGAGATTATTCAAGGAGAAAAGAGTTGGGACAGATGCATGCCGTTTGGGGAAGGCTCTCCCGTGGCACTGTCGGGTCTTTGCAACTCGGTAACCCTGAACCTTAAATTTGAGAAGCAAAATGTCAAATCCCATGGAAAAATTCCTAAATAGAAGCTGCTGATTTAGGGTTTTAGGGGTTTGGTTTTCACGCATACCTGCCTGGACGACGAAGGGTCCTCAGATGCGAGGGAGAGCGTCCGCACCGCAAGGGACCGGAGGCAGCTGTGGTGGAGAGCGACGGTGGTGGACATCCGTGGTCTAGGCGGGCGGGGAAGAACAAAAGTGACACATATCTGAAATATTTATCCAAATATTTTTAGATATTTGGCGCCAAGTAGTAGCTTCAGACGGCTGCAAGTGTAAAAAATCTCTAAGAACGTCCTTTCACAGAATATTTCACATTTTTCTGCTAAGTACTTGACGACTAGTAATTTGAAAAGGCTAATATTCAGAACTCTGGCGTTTGATTTTCCTAAAATTTGAGAACTATTCATAATTTAAAGCAAAGAAAGGTGTGTATACATGCTTGCTAGAGTGAATTTGAGTCACCTAAGACTAAATGAGGTTCATAAAATGAAGAAAACGATTCGCGTAGTACAAACGTTGGATCTTTACCCTGAAAGGCATAATGACTAGTGTTCATGTGCTTTGCTGCAGAGAAATAAGGTGCAAGTGTTTTGAATTAGACTAATTCAAATATTTAATCACGAAGTGAGTTCATTTGGTTACTTAATTATGAAATTTCCACCAATATAATCTTTTTTCATGTATTCTTTGAAGGAAATCTTGTTGAGTGAATATTCGGACAGCCAGAAAAATTCAGAACTTTGGATTTTGTTAATCCTAACTTTTGAGAATAATTCATAATGCAAAGGTGTTTACACATGCTTTCTAGAGTGAAATTGAGTCCTAAGAGTAAATGAGGTTCATACCATGCTGTAGAGCAATAAGGTGCAACTGTGCTTTGAATTTTACTAATTCAAATTTTTAATGCCGATGTGAGATCATTTAGTTACTTAAATACGAATTTTTCACCAATTTAAAATCTTGTTGATGTTTATTCTGTGACAATTATAATATAACCGAGCACTAGAAATATTTGGTAGTATGCATGAGCATGATCAGTAATATAGTTAAACACTAGAAATTTTAAGGAACTCCACATAAAGAAATGGATATATATATATCGAAGGTTCACTAGAGACACCAAGTAACAAATTGTCTTACATGCAACCACATGTAATAATTAACTGAAACAAAATAAAAGTAGAAGGCCAGAACACGGAGACGCCTAGCAGGAGAAGCAGCAGGAGGCCGAGACAACCTACTCGAGGGGATACAGGTCAGTCCTGACATAATCCTGAAGAAATTTGCCGAAGGCTACATGATGTGCCAAGGTCTTCGGTTGATGCCTTCGGCCTCGCCTTTTTCCAACGTCCACAACGTGCTGGATCATGCTATCGAGGTCTGTGTCGATGGCTTTACCACAGAATGGAAAAAACAGTCTCTTCCTATGGTAGAAAGGAATTTTCCAATACCATAACCGCCTCAGCACGTAGCAGTTCTTGCTGTCCTTGGAGTACTTGCTAGAGTCCACGTCATCAGAATCCTCCTGTCGATTTTTAGGAACATAACTTAGAACTCATACATATGATTGAATTGTATTACAACTCAAGAATTGACAACATATGTAAGACAATATTAAATTGATATAAGAGAGAATGCATCTCAACAATAGTTTGATCAGTTCATATATCATTTCATCTCAATAAAATGATAATTAATTGGATCAGAGTATATGTAGAACCAAGATTGCAGCCTCAGAAGTTTCTTCAAGGATGGCGTAAGAGAACCAAGTAACAATTGCACAACCTATTGTTCTTGTACATTGCCCCGGGTTCGCTAACTCATACTTGAAAAAATCTAACACCAATGTGTTTGCCTCTCTTTTGGGGAAAATTTGAATCATTGGCCACAATAAGAAATTGAAATATAATCCTATGAAATAATATTTAGGGATATACATATGCATCATACGAATCATTCAAAGATCAGAAACAATTCAAAGATCATAAATATAGTTCCATATGAGAATAAATCAAGGTCCTCATAATTTTTTCAGAGATGAAGTTGGCGAAACAAAGTACCAACAACACAACCTATATTGTTTATGTACATTGCTGCCTCAAGTTCACCAACCCATCCCTAAAAAAACGACACTATCATATGTGTCTTCCCTTGCTTTCTTTTGGGGCAAATTTCAATCATCGGCCTCAGTGAGAAATTGAAATTTAATTCTTATACACTATGAATGCACGCAATAACAATTCAAAGATCATAGTTCTATGAACGTAGAATAAATCTGGGGCCTCATAAGTTACTTCAGGGATGACGTTAGTGTACCAAGTACCAATTGTACAACCTATTGTTCATGTACATTGCCCCGGGTTCACTAACTCATTATCGTGGTGTGGAACATGGCAGTGCTATTGGGGATGGCATGAGAAGCGACAATTTGGATGCTATCGGTGGCTACTCGCAATGGGTTGGGCACAGATACTGCAAACACAACAATGTACCCAGGTTCGGAGCCCTCTTGTCGAGGTAACACTCCTACACTTTTAAGGATCTACTATATGGGGGGCGAATACCCAGTACAAGTGCTCCTTGAGCTATTTCCCTAGCTGCTATGGAGAGCTAGAGGAAGAAGATGAACTAACTGAGATCTACTTGTGCTTGTGAACTTAATAAATCTACCTAGAACCCTAGCACTACCCTCCCCTATATACTGGCTACGAGAGGTAGGTTACAATATGGGTTCTAGGGTTTACTGTTTGGGCCTTGGGTTTACAAAGCGGGCCGGCTGGATGGGCCTAGCCGGTGGGCCAGGACCTAGTCTTGCCTCCAATATAGGGGGACAACGCTACAGTGTCCCAGCGCCATTGCTTTGGGTGTCACCCAGCGCTTTACTCGTCAGCTGGTGCTTTACTTATCAGCTGGTGCTTTAGCTATCAACCGATAACACTCTCCTCAGCTTCCAGCCTTGGCACTTTGGCGCATAAGTCTTCTAGCACTGGCAGGGCGGCGCGCCATCTTGTCCGGTCAGGGGTGCACTCAGCAAGGAGTGTCACCACCTCCATATCTTGGCCAGCAGATCTGAGGCAGTCGGGTAGAAGCGACCACCCATCCAGTTCTTCTGGCCATCTGGCTAGACAGGATAGCCGGGGAATCTTGAGGGCGAAACGGATAGAGCGGTCCACCCGGTTGTGGTTCTTTGTCTTGGGGCCATCCGGCCAGGCATCCTTGGAGCCGGCCAGTTGAGCCTGGCTTGGCCTATCCGGGGGTCATCCCCCCAATACTAGTCTCCGACCGTGTTGGGACTTCGCCTTATGGAGAAGTTCTTGCATGCTCTTTAACTGAATTGAAATGATTGGTGATGAAAACTGGTTGCATATTTGTCTTGAAGCATTTGTCGTTTTTCGGCTCGAGATGCTTGTCGTTTCTCGACTGGAGTTTACCGGCTACGGAACCAGTGGCCCACCCACAGGGTGTGAGCGGCGATTGAATTAACCGGCTGCCGCACCAGGAAGGGGGGATGGATCGCCTGGTCGCTGAGGTCAGTTCTTACGTCGGCCATGCCTAGCACCTCTAGCGCATGTCGCGTCAGTTTGACGACTTCGTCTACCGCAATAGTTTTTGGTAACCGTGTGCACGTCTTCATGATTACAGTTTCTTGGGGATCGTGCGCACGTCTCGCCTCCCGCAGTAACGCCTGCGGGATCTTCTATGGATTTGTGTTGGCACACACAATCCATAACAGAAGTATCATGCGGGAGCGGAGCAGTTGCTTGCCATGTGTTGGAGGGGACCGCAGGGGGCGTGCGTTCCCCGCGGCGATAAATATGGCTGCAAGGGAGGGGGTTTTCCCCACTTCATCTTCCTTCCATGTCTTGCTGCTCCTGCCCCTTGAGCTCTGCCTCCTCGTTCTTTTGCACTCTCCCTCCTTTTTTCCTTGCACCGTTAGTTCTTGGTCGCCGGCACCGCCACGTATCCTCGCGATGACGGGACCTTGCTTCTCCACCATGGCTGCCACACTCAACTAAATGTTGCCGGAGCAGGGTGGAGGCTGGTGCGGCTCCTAGGTCACAGAAGGTCTCATCCTCAAGTAAACACATCCCGCTGGAGCAGGTGCTGAAGCACCACCTCATGCCGGAGGGGGAGCGGGTGCCTAACCCCTAGCCTGGCGAGTTCGTGGTCTTCCTCGTGCACTTCGCTTGCGGCTTCGGCTTGCAAGCAAGCAAGTTCGTCCTCAAGCTTTTCACCATGTTCGACCTCCAACTTCATCATCTGGGGGCGAACGCTGTCGTGCAGCTATCACATCATGCGGCCTACTGTGAAGCCTACTTGGGCGTTCTCCTAGATACGGCGAACTTCCTTAAGTTCTTCAACTTTAAGGTCTAGGTGCTGGGGAAGGACGGGTTGCTGATGGAGACCGACTGATGCACCATCTTCCCACGGCCGTTGTCGGTGATGCCTCGGCTGGACATTCCTGACATGGTGAAGCTGTGGCAATGCTCGTATTTCTACGTGCACAACGCCACCAACATCGACTGGGTCCGGCTGCCGCCCTTCGCCAATGTCCCATCTACCCGGAAGGCCTAGACCGCGAAGGTTCTGGGAGCCCAGGTGGACATGGACCAGATGGCGACCCGGCTGGAGGTGCTAGTGGAGAAGGAGCGGCTCACCGCTCGGGACATCTCATTGTCATGGATGACGCGCCGCGTGCTTCCACTGATGGCACGGTCGCACAAGATGTGCCACCTCTTCGGCTCCCATGACCCCACACGGGTCTCCCGGCTAGAGGTGCCAAACGAGTTCCTCCGAGAGTGGCTCGCCACAATCTCGAAGGAGGACCTGGAGGAGGGCTAGAGATTCTCCTGTGAGCCCTTCCACCGGGGCCGGCTGCCGCTGAAGGTTAGTTCTCTTTTCTTTCTAGGTGGATTTTCCCCCAAGGGTTTCCGCTTTCTCTTTATCTTCCCCTTTTGAGTAGCTTTTTACGGCACAACTTCTGGAGGATGGCATGGCTGACCATGAGTAGACGGAGCCGGAGCGCTTCCCCACCCAGGCAGACGAGGGATGCGAGGACCCGCCCGATGAGTGCGCTCCCCTTGCATTCATTTTCATGGTTGTTTTCTTCAGCCAGATTTTTGACGTTTTTGTCTTTACTGGTGTAGCCGCGCATGGTAAGGATGCGGATCTTGCCTCTGCCGCCTTGGGGAGGGAAAGGGGGAGTGGGCTGCCTCGGCCAGCGCCGCCCCAGCCGGTGGTGTTGCAAAGAGGACTCACCGGCCGAGGGTCGCGATCGTCGTGCCGAGCATCGTCGGGTATGTGCCTGCTCTTTTTCTATACGACTCTTGACTTAACATTAACATAGTTTATCCTTGTTTTCTTCGTCCAGTGAGGCGATGTCATTGGATGGCTCCACGACCATGCCACCATGTCCGCCCCTACTCCGGTTGTGGCTGAGGGGCTTGCTAAGCCGGTTGTGCCCTCCATGGCCATGCCACTGAGGCTGCCGCGGGCGTGGAGGAGCCGTTACTGCTGGCTGCATCCGCGACTCTAAATCACGCCCCTGCTGCCTCCAAGCTTGTTGAGGTGCTCTTGGAGGCGGCACCAGAAGCCTCCGTGCAATCGGCTGCTAGCGACAGCAGGCAGGAGGCTGCTCCCGGCTCTGGCAGCATGTGTGTCAAGGCCCAGGTGGTGGTGGGGGAGGCGTCGCAGGTTGGCGTTGGTGACGACGACGACCTCCAGGTGACCGGTTGGTGGCCAGCCCGGGCTGTGTTAACACTAGACAATGTCCTGGACCAGCTCTCCGAGTCAGTTCCCATCGCCCTTGGACAAGCACACCACCTGGTGGAGGTGATGGAGCAGAGACTTGGCCAGGCCAAGGTGTTGGGCACTTCGTTGGAGGTAAATATCTCCTCATGATTTTGTTGCTTTTCCTCAGCCGGTTTCCCCATTCTCTTCTTCACTTCTCCTTTTCTACAGAAATCTTTTGCTGAGGTGGCGAAGAATACACAGGACCTAGGGCGTAAGATTGCTTGCTCTACCATGTCCTCCCAATTGCGTGAATTTTCGCGTTTTTTGTTGACCATCGGGTACCCTCTTGCAGCCATGATAGAGGACAGGGAGCGTGAGGTGGAGTGGCTGAAGGCAAAGGTTCTTTGGCTGCAGGACTCCAACAAAACTCGCCAGTCTCAGATTAACGAGCTAGTGGAGAATCAGAAGAAGATGGAGACCAAAGTTGCTTAGGCCAAGAAAACCGCCGATATCCGCGTCGACACCCTCAAGAACCTTGAGGGCCTGTACAAGAAACAGGAGGAGGATCTGAAGGATGCCAAGGCTTGGGAGAAGGTGGCGTTGGGTAAGCCGTGTCAGATCACTGAGATCGTCGTTAGTAAGTTACTTTTCATCTACCAAACTTGTTCTCTATTTGTTATAGCTGGTATATGACAATTGTTGTTTGGCCATTGGTAGCTCAGTATCCTAAGGTGACTGATCAAGATCTTGCCCGCGTGCCTAAGGAGGATGCTGGGCATGAACTCCATCCTGAGGAACTGGTGGCAGTGGTAAATAAGGAGGCCAACCGGCTACGCAACGCTGCCCTGGGCGTATTCGCCTACATCTGGCTTGACAAAGCCCCGCCTGCTTCCATCGATGCACTGGCCGTCAAACTTGGCGGTGGTGTTGATCTCATGGAAGCGGCGCAGGAGTGGGCGGCCCATGGCGGTGCAGAGATGGTGCTCGTGCTCCTCAAGTCATGGTACCCGGGTGTGGACATTCAGAGCCTTTCCCGAGGGTTCTAGCAAAGGACTAGCTACGAGGAGCTCCACGCCGAGGTTCCTGACATCCGCTCTTGCATCGTCAAGATCGGGAGCTTTGTCTAGCTAGACCGGGACTGTAGCGACCCAGTTGGCACGAAGCCATTCTCTTACAAGCCGCCAGCTTCTGACCCGGCTGCCGCGGATGTCGCCTCTAGCAGCCAGCCCCCAGCAGATGCCACCAAGCCTTCCTATGAGCCCCAGCCTTGATTCCTCGGGATGCTAGGAGTATTTGTATCCTTGTTGAAAACTTGTCCTTTTATCCATGCGTGTGAATAATTTGTCCTTGTGCTATGTTGAACTCTGATGGGAGCTTTATCTCCTTTTCTAATATTGTCTTGTGCTCTTTTGTTTGCACTTTCTGATTACTTGGCTTGTGTTTGTTACATGCTTGTTTCTGTGTGGGGGCGCAGGAGCGCACCCATAGGGTGTAGTTCTCGAGGTTCAGGCCGGCTAGAGAATCCAGCCAAGTCGAAGCTCCTTTGTGTTGTTGCCGTTTGAAGGACTTTGTGTGGGGGCGCGGGAGAGCACCCACAGGATGTAGTCCCCGAGGTTCGGGCCGGCTAGATGATCCAGCCAGGTCGAAGCTCCTTTCTTCCTTCTGCCATTTAGGGGATTATTAGCACCCGGGCTAGTACTTGCCTTGGATTTTGACTCGTGCAAAAATAAAACACAAGTAATGGTTTTCTGCGTTAGATATGCATAAGAGGAATATAGTTTGCAGTTTATTCGTTTGGGTTGGAAACTTTGCCGTTTCGCGCTAGGCCAACAACTTTGTCCTTTTCTTAGTGAGCATTGGTCGTTTAAGTTGTGTCCTAGCCGGCCGCGAGCCAGGTTGCGGTCTGCAGCTGGAACCAAAGGGGTAGCTAGTGAGCATACTGCACGATATTTCAGATTTATGTTATCAGCGTCGAGCGAGCAAGCGCAACCAGAACGTCTAGATGTTTTTTTTTCCTTATGACTTTTCATGTAGGGGTCCTCGATCTTTCTGCTCTTGCCGGATCTGTCAGCCGGATTGTGGTCTGCAGCCAGAATCAAAGAGGAAGCTAACGAGGGGTTAACTCATGAATGCCCATCGTTGATGGACTTAGGTTCGAGGAACTGGGGAGCACTCGAGGCATCGATCGGCTAGAAAACAAGCACATAGGTGACACTAGGTTTTACCCAGGTTTAGGCCTCGAAGAGGACCCTAATCCTGCTTGTCTGCTCTTGATTATTGGGGAGTCGAAATTTACAAGGGGTGTGGCAAGGTGTATGCGAGGGTTGTGGATTGTCCTCCTCCCTGCCCCCTACTAGCCTTTATATAGGGAGGCTAGGTGTCGGGATAGCAGGCCGAGTCGGTTACAAATTAGGGTTTCCCTTTAAATTTCTATCTACACTTTGCCATGTTATTCAAGAAGTCATACACCTGTGGGCCACCCAAATCTTTACTGGGCTTCGTTCGCACCATGGACTCCTCTTGGGTTGGATCGTATAGGATAATCTCGAGTACCTGTAAGGTATATCCATGTAAGTAGCCCCCGAGTGTCCAGCCTAATCGTAGATTCGGGTGGAGACTATAAGTCTTCGAGTGCATGGGAAATAGGCTCATCCGAAGTTCTGCCGGGTGCCATAGTTTGTGTCATAGGGATTGTCGATATGTGTGCCTGATTCATCCAACGGACCGGGATCAGTTAACTACCTTAGGGCAAAACAACGCTATCTACTCAAACTCGAGTCCTCGGACTCGAATTCAGAACATTGTTGGCGTAATTTGACTCCTGCCGTAGAGGTCTTATAGAGTCAAATTCTAGTGTTTTGGTGTGAGAACTCGACACTCCCGGCAAGGCATTTTCATCATGCCTTTAGGCATGGATTATTTCTAGTAGAGCACATCAGGTACGTTGCCAGGACGTTTGCAGGTCTTACCTTCACATTAATAACGTGACATCCAAAAGTTTATTCACCACGGAGGTGATTCGGGTGACCTAGGAGATGTGGTCTCTTTGTAGGGTATGTTCAGTGATTGTGAGGCAGAGTCACCGAATGCTTTGAATGCCCATGGTGCGGATGTGATCAACATTTTTTACCATCTACAAATATTTTTTCCTTTTCATAGGTTACACGACCGGCGCTCCCTATGGAGTAGCCCACGAGTGGCTATTTGAGTCCTAGACTCGAGTGGGCACTTTGAACAATTGTCGACTGCTACCATTACTTTTATCTTTTTTTGATTGTGCTTTCAGTGCTCCCTATGGGAGGAGCCCCCGAGGTCACAATCGAATCGTTAATTCGAAAGAGGGGGTTGAGTTGTAAATATCTTGTGTGTGTTATGGTAATTCAACGTTGTTTTGTAATATTTGGGTGCGCGGCCAGTGCTCCTGTTAGGAGTAGCCCCTGAGTGCTTGGTTGAGTCACAGATTTGACCAAGGACTAGATAAGTCAAAGAGAAAGCTCCTGCTGGAGTGGGTTTCTTGATGACGTCAGTGCTGACATCCTGATGAGGTGAGTTGCCACATAAGTGTTGTTGATGGGACGTGACGGAAGTGGGCGCCGAAGTCTGATTGGGATTTGACCAGTCATCGTAATCTTTGGTTTTAACTGCGTCTCCTTGATTATCGCGTGTAGTTTTCTATTTCCACAGCCATGTGTCTTCATTGATGTGCGCCATGCGCAGAAGTGAGGTTCTACAAGCCATTGGATAGCATTCCCTGGTGCTTAAGTAGGGTCTTGGGTGCGGTAATTTTCGCACTGATCTTCCTCCTCCTTTGCGCACTTCTGCCATTGGCATTCTCCTCTGCTTCATCGCGCCCATCGCTCGCGCTATGCTAGACATTCTAAAATCTTTCACAAGCTACTTCCTTCGATCCCTCCACCTCCAAAAGATGGGGAAAAAGAAAGGAGGTGCTGCCGCTGGATCTGCCGCTGTCGCTGCTACAGCAAAGAAGAAGGGCACCGTCGCCACTCGGTTTGGTGCCACCGCTGCCACCAATAAGAAGGGCCCGGGGACCCGTGTGACCAACGGGTCATGGCAGCGCACCTATTTGAAGGAGCACGAGCTTTAGACGCGCCGTCAAGACGGTCTGCTCCCCGCCAATGAAGCATACTGCAAAATGCATGGACCAGAGGTAATCCCCGATCCCCCTATTAGATTTCGGGTGATGTTTTTGGCATTCATCCTCCACGGTCTTTCTCTCCACCTCCACAAATTTGTGCAAGGGTTGCTTTGTTTCTATGGACTTCAGCTACATCAGCTGACCCCAAACTCCATCTTGCACATCGCGTGCTACATCACCCTCTGCGAGTGCTCGATCAGAATCGAGCCACACTTTGGGCTCTTCAAGAAACTTTTCAAGTTGAAGAGACAGTCGGGTTTAGGTTCTATAGTGTATGATATCGGCATTTTTGGTATCTACGTGGACCCCAATGTCCAGTACTTCAGCCTCAACATTGCCGAGTCCGTCCAAGGTTGGAGGAAAAAATGGTTCTACATCCTGGACCAGCATGTTGAAGGCGAATGATTTAGACTTGCTCCTTTCGACTCCAAGGCTGAGATAAGGAGGAAGAGGTCCTGAAAGAATGTTGTGATGCCCGTGAAGCTAATGAAGTTGAAGTCTTATATAAGTGTGTCTGTGACCTGCAGCTTATCAGAGGCCAAGAAGTCACTGGCGTCAACCTCATCCTCACATTCTTGCGGTGACGGGTGCATCCTCTACAGGCCAGGGCACATCCAATGTCGTGCTAGACTAGCGTGGATGACATCACTCGCATCTCCTCGGAGAATCTTTCATCGGTGGAGATGGACAGGAAAGTTCTGGCGCTGACGAAGTACACTACCAAGGATATCCTTCCTGCAGACTCAGCCACACTGCCCTTTTGCGCACGTAACTCCCCTCCTGAGGTAAATTTGCCATCGAATCCTCATTGTTGTATGTTTCCTTGTCTGTGGGACATTTTGTGATTATAGTTTGATGCTTGTACTAGGATTGGAAAGTGGCGAGTTCACTACCGCCTCAGCCGAACGGAATCCTGCCTCCCAAAGCCGAAGAAGATGACGAATCAGGGTCAAATATGCCTATCATTGACACGCAGGAGATTCCTAATTCTAGCGAGGATGGCGCCCGTAAACGCTCCCGGAGTGAAGAGTCTGATGCATCGACACTGGAGGCGCTGAAATATGCTTTGGAGGTGGGTACCGCAAGTCCTATTCCAGCGGTTCCTATTTGTAGCGTGGCTCCGCCACCGCTGAAGAAGCCGAAGAAATTGAAGGAGACGCTGGACGAGGATTTTGACCTCAACAATTTTGACGGGTGAGTCTTTCGCTTGAAGTTAAAGCTTTCCTGTCCTGCAATTTTCTTTGTGTTGAATGCCTTCGTGGACTTGCTGCAGTAGGACTGCATCATCATCTGACAACTTCCACACCCTAGGGGATACCGGAGTCGTGGACTCAAAAGGTGCAGACATCGAAGAGTCTGCGCCATCCCCAAAGATAGCGGCAAACTCTAACGCAAGTTCCTCAAGTTTTCCCCACATGGGGGAACATAGGGTTCTTGTGCGGACGCCCACCAAGAAAACACCTTCGGAGACTTCAGGTGGCCATATAAGTGCTCAGAAGCTTTCCAATCAAAGATATTATTTAGTGTTGAATTCTTCCTTGGCACATGTTATCTTCTATAGTCTATCCTGCAGGAGGATATTCACTTTGTTATGACCTTGGATCGTTAAAGATCCTAAGTCCCTGTGATTAGCATGCTAGTCCCTAGATCAATAGCTAGCACATCACAGTCGATGAATATCATGTAAAACACAAGTCATTGTTACACGAATATCCAGAGTATATTTATTACAACTTGCATAGCTTATAGCTAGCTCAAATAAAACAGTGGAAACTAATAAAACTTGAGTCCATCAACGCCCCAGACTAGTTGCGTGAATACCGGCGATCCCTACATACCTTTTAATCTTCGGATTCTGCACATAAAACGTGCAACCAACAAGTTGGGTCAATACTTTGAATATATTGACAAATTACACCAAGGAAAGAATAAGACTAACTCTACATGCAAGTCTAGGAGTAGGCTTTGGGGTTCATTTGCATAAAGCCAATTTCTCTAAGTGAGAAGAAAAGAGGGAGAGCTTTACCCTAATTTTTAAATATTGTTTAAGTAGTATATGGTCGAGTGGAAAATGAGGATATTACGCACCAAGTGTCCAATCAACGTAGCACTTGGATATTACACACCAAGTCCCCAAAATCCCACCCATTGGCGATATTAGCACGCCATAGGGTTTTATAAAACTTTAAGTTTGGAAAAAGAGAGGAAGATCCTTCAGAGGCTCCATCCTTCAGATGCTCAAAGTGTTATTTTTTGTGAACTCGGCTGATCGATCAGATTGCAATACTCTCGAGAGGTTGTGCACTTTATCCACAATCCACGATCAAGTCCTTTTACAGACAAGACCATGGCGAGGCTTTCCCTTAGTAGCCCCTCTACCAGCTGGATCCAATCGTGCCAAGAACCTCCAAATGTTGGTACCCCGGTGAGGTTTCCTACTAAGTACTAGGACAAGACAGAGCCCATATGTATTGTGGTTGCACTAGAAGCTTCTGAATTCTGAAATGTGGCAGACTTCTTTGATTTCTGGGCGGCCGTCCTCCACCAAATTCCACTCATTGACCCAACAACCATTCCACCCAGAAGAAAACTTAGTTTTATTTTGAAGGGGGTTTTGAGAGGAAAAGGTTCTCTCTCGAGAGCTTTATACCTAGAAAATTTTCAGACTTTCGAACCCCAACGATACTTTATATATATAGCATAGCAAGCAGTACTTAGCATAAACATGGGAAACCTATTAGGGTGGAAATTCCTAAGTATAGAGCTACTCATGGCATACTAGAAAACCGCACTTGCAAAATAATACTAAGAAAATCTACCAAAATCCTACACATGCATACTACATAATTTGAAGATCAAAACATGCATAGTCAAAACTGGGACATAAATATGAACACGTGGTGTAACATGCCTTGATCTTAGCAGCACTCTACGCAATAGTACTCCTCATCGGGATTGTTTGTTTGCAGCCCGAAAGTTCCTGGGCGAGCGCATGACGGTACCCAAGTTTCCTGTAATTGTTGCATTTCGTAAAGTTGGGCTGCCAACTACTGAGAGGGGCCATTTCGATGCAAACTCATCTCACCCCTGCCAAATTCAAACATTCTGTTAAACTGCCCCGTGAAGTAGATGGTCGGGACCCACATGTTGGTCATCTGTCCGTGATGCGAGCGCCAATGCGGCAACCTCTTAGGCAAATCGAGGAACTAAGTGGATTGGATGCGTTGACCAATTTCACAAATCCATTCCCTCCTTTCCCCTAGCACCGGCAGCATCGAAATCCACCCTCCAGGCAGGACGATCCCTTCGAACATTTGACTTCCAGCGCCAAGTTTCTGCGCCCAGTCACTGATCCCGAGCTCCAATGGTGCATGCCATAGCCGCCGTTGTGAGTCTCTAGCCCGCCTCCGCCGCCGACGAGCCGAGCAGCTCGGTGGATGGCAGATCCTACTACCAAGGAAGAAGAAGTTCTGGCTACATGCGGGTGAGCTACCCTTCTCTTTGCTATTCGCACTAATTATAACTGCTAGCTGGCTACTAAACCTAAAATTGTTTGTTAGCCCAACATTGACAAATATATTTTGTCCACAGTCTTTTGTCAAGTGGGATCTCCACGGACCACCCTTACCTGGTTACGGTAGTCCTATTCAGGTACGACTCTAATTCAGCAAGGGTGAAGGGCAAGTGGTATGGACACCATTGTATCACGATGGAAGAAGCACTTGCACAGATCTGCACTATATCTGGTATGGTTGCTGCTCTACGTAATCATGATGAATTATGGCCGAAGCAGACTGCAAAGTTCAGCTTCATGGATGAACGTGGCATCATGGTTCCTCTAATGTGTGACAGTTAGCTAATTGGGTTGATGAAAAGGTATGTTTCGGCTTGCATGTTTGAGCTGAACTGTGATGTACTGGATGTGGAAGCTGCTGCAACTAGGAGTCGCCCTTCTATTCTTGGACATGGTGGTCGCTCGAACCCAATTAGCTCCTGGTAAGCAAAAGTCTCTTGGGGTTTGCATGTTTGTGCTGAATTGTAATTTTTTCAAGTATTTACTCTGTAGATATTGCGTAGTTATGCAACAATCCTGTTTCTTTGACAGGAAGCGCCGCAAGGTTAGAAACATGACTGCCAGGTCAGTCATTTTGCTGCCCGAAGCAGGAAAAAACGAGTGGAAAGATGATGCTGGACACGATTCTGGTGCCCATTGTCCCGGTGATGCAGAGTACGTGAAGCTAAGAAAATTGGCACCGAGGAAGAGGAAGAAGGCAGGTAATGAAGAAGCCAGTGGACGTGAAGGCTTGGCACCCAGGCTACGGAAGAAGGCTGCTGGCAATGAAGATGCATAGTAATGTATTTAACTTGAACCTATATATGTGATTCAAGAAATTCGAGCTCGTGTGGAACTTTGTCAAGGAAACAATCTACCCACGTTCTCTGAGTAAAATGTACCGCGACTTAGGGTTTGGAAATGCCCGAGTCAGTAGTTGAATCTGAAATTGTGATTGTGCCACTACTATTTGAAAACATGCAGCACCGGTTCCACGATTGTTGAGGGGCAGGATGTCTCAAAATTCGATGGAATGTAAGTGACATAGAAATAAATTATTTAAGCTGCTACACTCCATGAAGCAGCAACTTATTTCATCTGCTGCACAACGACATGGCAACATAAACAGCAACGTCAACCGAGATGAGGAGGAAATCGGTGCCACTGTCTGGCCTAATCTTGAGCCCGTCTATCTCACCGCCTCCCTGCTCCTGCATCCCCTGCATCTGGCGAAGCTCTCGGATCTACAGTAACCGGGTGTACGTGCTTCCACTTTATAAATTGTGGTTGTGCCATTTGTATGCGGCACAATCCACGTAGATTACGTTTAAACAAACCACCAATGTCAGAATACCACCATGATCAGACAAAAGGAAGTAATGCAGGGTTAAGACAGATTAACGGGCGACCAATTTTTTTCCTCCCAGGACTCCGGGACCACTAGTTCAGACCGCTAGGTCAACAAGTACTACTATTACAACTTAAAAAGGCACGGAGGTCAAGCTAAATAGAACTAGTTATCACACATCTCCTTGATCTTCCTAATCTTAGCCCGATGCGCATCTTCCCGTGAGAGCAAGGATCGAATCTCTGCTCCTTCCTTTTAGCATCTTCCTTTCACAGCTTCAATTGTTTCTCTGCATTTTTCCTCATGCACTTGTCAATACTCGTAGTTGTGAACTATAGGACTTTGGCCTGGTGAAGATCATTCCTTGCTTGAGTCAGTTCTTGCTCTGCTTTAGCCTTCATGGCCAACGCCACATCCCTCTCCTTCTTGACTTTGCTAACCTTGTCTTGCACCCTCCTGAGATCTCGGTTAAGCTTGGTCGTGTCATCTGGTTCCCATAGCTTCATCTCAACACTGTCAAGAAGTGAGCTGAATACAGATTCTTTCAACTCAACAGTCATTTCCCATAGTTTGTCGAGCGTTTTCTGCATCGATTTGGGCCACTCTAGATCTACCCATTTGACAACACCGCAACTTCCGCCTTGCATCATTGCATGATGTCCTTGACACCGTAAAAACCTCCTGCATGCGTTTCGTCCTTCGAACACTACAAATTTAGCGGGTACATATCCATGTTTACATAGCAGAGGACTGTCTTCATCCGCTAAATCGTGATAGTCAGAGTCATACAGCGTCTGGTTGGCCTAACACATCATACGCGCATGAGTAAACAAAGTAGATCTAGCTCAAAATAGATAACTGGCCACATATGACAGAGATAGAGATGAGACGAATCACATTGAAATCACCGTCCATGTAATCACGACACGTTTCCTCACCGTCTCCCCTTGAACCCATGGCGAGAGAGAGAGGGAGAAGGGGGGCTGTCGGAGAGATAGCTGGAGGCGCCGTTGGCTTGCGGCTACGGCAGGATGGGAGAGAAGTGGGGAAAGTGGCTTCAATGGGAAGGAAGAGAAGTAATGGGGACATGACACTGGCATATGGCCCACTGAACTTGTGAGTAGTGACACTTGCAAAAGGGGAGCACCCGGTGTTGCCAGTTTGTCTAGAGCAAGCAGACAACAAGCATGGCCAATCATGCCGCAGAACAGCCTACTCACGGATCGATCTCACGAAGACCATCCCAATCGTCCAAGCGCCCCGATCAAACGGTATGTAACAATCGTCATGCAGAACAACTGTGCTAGGCGTGCCTTCTAGAAGACTCGGTCTAAAGGCCACCATTGGGGGGCTTAGGTTAGGGCTCTCCTAAGGTTAGGATCCATATGTGGTTTATGAGAAGAACACACATGCAATGACACTAGTGATATGTGGTTTGTGAAAAGAACACACATGCAATGACTCTAACTGTGGATTGTGAAAAGAACAGGCAATACAATTACTCTCGTGGATCCATGTGTGGTTTGTGAAAGAACAGACATTCACTGACTCTAGTTGTGGTTCATGAAAAGAACACACGTGCAATGACTCTAGATGTGGTTTGTGAGAAGAACACACATGAAATGACACTGGTGGATCCATGTGGTTTGCGAAAATAACAGACATCCAATGATTCTAGCTATGGTTAATAAAAAGAACACACGTGCAATGACACTGGTGGATCCATATATGGTTTATGAAAGGAGCACACATGCGATGAAATCTCGTGGATCCATATGTGGTTTGTGAGAAGAACACACATGCTCATGTGGTTTGTGAGAAGAACACACATCCAATGACACTGTTGGATCCTTATGTGGTTCATGAAAAAGACACACATGCAATCACACTGGTGGATACATATGTGGTTTGTGAAAAGAACAGATATGCAATGACTCTAGCTGTGGTTTGTGAAAAGAACACACATGCAATGACACTAGCGGATCCATATGTGGTTTGTGAGAAGAACACACATGCAATGACACTGGGTGTGGTTCATGAAAAGAACACACATCCAATGAACTCTGGTGGAGCCATATGTGGTTTGTGAGAAGAACACACATGCAATGACTCTAGCTGTGGTTTGTGAAAAGAACACAGATGCGATGACACTGGTGGATCCATATGTGGTTTGTGAGAAGAACACACATCCAATGACACTGGTGGATCCATGTGTGGTTTGTCAGAAGAACACACATATAATGACACTAGGTGTGGTTCATGAAAAAAGAACACACATCCAATGGCACTGGTGGATCCTTATATGGTTTGTGAAAAAAAAAACACATGCAATGACACTGGGTGAGGTTTGTGAGAAGAACACACATGCAATGACACTGGTGGATCAATATGTGGTTTGTGAGAAGAACACACATCCAATGATACTTGTGGATCCATGTGTGGTTTGTGAGAAGAACACACATGCAAAACACACATGCAATGACACTGGTGGATCCATATGTGGTTTGTGGAAAGAATAGACATGCAATGACACTAGCTGTGGTTAATGAAAAGAACAGACATGCAATGACTCTGATGGATCCATATGTGGTTTGTGAAAAGAACACGCATGCAATGAATCTAGTTGTGGTTAATGAAAAGAACACACATACAATGACTCTGGTGGATACATGTGGTTTGTGAAAAGAACACACATGCAATGACTCTAGCTATGGTTAATGAAAAGAACACACATGCAATGACACTGTTGGATCCATATATGCTTTGTGAAAAGAACAGACATGCAATGACACTGGTGGATCCATATGTGTTTTGTGAGAAGAACACACATGCAATGACACTGGTTGTGGTTCATGAAAAGAACACACATGCAATCACACTGGTGGATCCTTATGTGGTTGATGAAAAGAACACACATGCAATCACACTGGTGGATACATATGTAGTTTGTGAAAAGAACGAATATGCCATTACTCTAGACGTGGTATGTGAAAAGAACACACATACAATGACATTGGTCGATCCATATGTGGTTTGTGAGAAGAACACACATGCAATGACACTAGGTGTGGTTCATGAAGAGAACACACATCCAATGAACTCTAGTGGATCCATATGTGGTTCATGAGAAGAACACACATGCAATGACTCTAGCTGTGGTTTGTGAAAAGAACACACATGCAATGACACTGGTGGATCCATATGTGGGTTGTGAGAAGAACACACATCCAATGGCACTGGTGTATCCATGTGTGGTTTGTGAGAAGAACACAGATGCAATGACACTGGGTGTGGTTCATGAAAAGAACACACATCCAGTGACACTGGTGGATCCTTATGTGGTTTGTGAAAAGAACACACATGCAATGACACTGGGTGTGGTTTGTGAGAAGAACACACATGCAATGACACTGGTGGAACCATATGTGGTTTGTGAGAAGAACACACATCCAATGACACTGCTGGATCCATATGTGGTTTGTGAGAAGAAAACACATGCAATGACTCTGGGTGTGGTTCATAAAAAGAACACACATCCAATGAACTCTGGTGGATCCATATGTGGTTTGTGAGAAGAACACAAATCCAATGACTCTTGTTGTGGTTCATGAGAACACACTTGCAAGCACACTAGTGCATCCATTTGTGGTTTGTGAGAAGAGCACACATCCAATGGCACGGGTGGATACATGTATGGTTTGTGAGAAGAACACACATGCAAAACACACATGCAATGACACTGGTGGATCCATATGTGGTCTATGGAAAGAACGGACATGCCATGACACTAGATGTGGTTAATGAAAAGAACAGACATGCAATGACTTTGATGGATCCATATGTGGTTTGTGAAATGAACACACATGCAATGACTCTGGTGGATGAATGTGGTTTGTGAGAATAACAGACATGCAATGAACACTAGTGGATCCATGTGTGGTTTGTTAGAAGAACACACATGCAATGACACTAGGTGCGGTTCATGAAAAGAACACACATCCAATGACACTGGTGGATCCTTATGTTGTTTGTGAGAAGAACACACATGCAATGACTCTATATGTGGTTTGTGAGAAGAACACATATGCAATGACACAGGTGGATCCATGTGTGGTTTGTGAGAAGACCACACATCCAACGACACTAGTGGATCCATGTTTGGTTTGTGAGAAGAACACACATGCAATGACACTGGGTGTGGTTCATGAAAAGAACACACATCCAATGACACTAGTGGATCCTTATGTGGTTTGGGAAAAGAACACACATGCAATGACTCTAGATGTCGTTTATGAGAAGAACACACATGCAATAACACTGGTGGATCCATATGTGGTTTGTGAGAAGAACACACATCCAATGACACTGGTGGATCTATATGTGGTTTGTGAGAAGAACATGTATGCAATGACACTAGGTGTGGTTCATGAAAAGAACACACATCCAATGACACTATTGGATTCTTATGTGGTTCATGAAAAGAACACACATGCAATCACACTGGTGGATACATATGTGGTATGTGAAAAGAACAGATATGCAATGACTCTAGCTGTGGTTCATGAAAAGAACACACATCCAATGAACTCTGGTGGATCCATTTGTGGTTTGTGAGAAGAACACACATGCAATGACACTGGGTGTTGTTCATGAAAAGAACACACATCCAATGAACCCTGGTGGATCCATATGTGGTTTGTGAGAAGAACACACATGCACTGACTCTAGCTGTGGTTTGTTAAAAGAACAAAGATGCAATGACACTGTTGGATCCATATGTGGTTTGTGAGAAGAACTCACATCCAATGACACTGGTGGATCCATGTGTGGTTTGTGAGAACACACTTGCAATGACAGTAGGTGTGGTTCATGAAAAAAGAACACACATCAAATGGCACTGGTGGATCCTTATATGGTTTGTGAAAAAAAAACACATGCAATGACACTGTGTGTGGTTTGTGAGAAGAACACACATGCAATGACACTGGTGGATCAATATGTGGTTTGTGAGAAGAACACACATCCAATGGCACTTGTGGATCCATGTGTGGTTTGTGAGAAGAACACACATGCAAAACACACATGCAATGACACTGGTGGATCCATATGTGGTCTATGGAAAGAACAGACATGCAATGACACTAGTTGTGGTTAATGAAAAGAACAGACATGCAATGACTCTGATGGATCCATATGTGGTTTGTGAAAAGAACACGCATGCAATGAATCTAGTTGTGGTTAATGAAAAGAACACACATGCAATGACTCTGGTGGATACATGTGGTTTGTGAAAAGAACACACATGCAATGACTCTAGCTATGGTTAATGAAAAGAACACACATGCAATGACACTGTTGGATACATCTGTGCTTTGTGAAAAGAACAGACATGCAATGACACTGGTGGATCCATATGTGTTTTGTGAGAAGAACACACATGCAATGACACTGGTTGTGGTTCATGAAAAGAACACACATGCAATCACACTGGTGGATCCTTATGTGGTTGATGAAAAGAACACACATGCAATCACACTGGTGGATACATATGTAGTTTGTGAAAAGAACAAATATGCCATTACTCTAGACGTGGTATGTGAACACACATACAATGACGTTGGTCGATCCATATGTGGTTTGTGAGAAGAACACACATGCAATGACACTAGGTGTGGTTCATGAAGAGAACACACATCCAATGAACTCTAGTGGATCCATATGTGGTTCATGAGAAGAACACACATGCAATGACTCTAGCTGTGGTTTGTGAAAAGAACACACATGCAATGACACTGGTGGATCCATATGTGGGTTGTGAGATGAACACACATCCAATGGCACTGGTGTATCCATGTGTGGTTTGTGAGAAGAACACAGATGCAATGACACTGGGTGTGGTTCATGAAAAGAACACACATCAAGTGACACTGGTGGATCCTTATGTGGTTTGTGAAAAGAACACACATGCAATGACACTGGGTGTGGTTTGTGAGAAGAACACACATGCAATGACACTGGTGGAACCATATGTGGTTTGTGAGAAGAACACACATCCAATGACACTGCTGGATCCATATGTGGTTTGTGAGAAGAAAACACATGCAATGACTATTGGTGTGGTTCATAAAAAGAACACACATCCAATGAACTCTGGTGGATCCATATGTGGTTTGTGAGAAGAACACAAATCCAATGACTCTTGTTGTGGTTCATGAGAACACACTTGCAAGCACACTAGTGCATCCATTTGTGGTTTGTGAGAAGAGCACACATCCAATGGCACGGGTGGATACATGTATGGTTTGTGAGAAGAACACACATGCAAAACACACATGCAATGACACTGGTGGATCCATATGTGGTCTATGGAAAGAACGGACATGCCATGACACTAGATGTGGTTAATGAAAAGAACAGACATGCAATGACTTTGATGGATCCATATGTGGTTTGTGAAATGAACACACATGCAATGACTCTGGTGGATGAATGTGGTTTGTGAGAATAACAGACATGCAATGAACACTAGTGGATCCATGTGTGGTTTGTTAGAAGAACACACATGCAATGACACTGGGTGCGGTTCATGAAAAGAACACACATCCAATGACACTGGTGGATCCTTATGTTGTTTGTGAGAAGAACACACATGCAATGACTCTATATGTGGTTTGTGAGAAGAACACATATGCAATGACACAGGTGGATCCATGTGTGGTTTGTGAGAAGACCACACATCCAACGACACTAGTGGATCCATGTTTGGTTTGTGAGAAGAACACACATGCAATGACACTGGGTGTGGTTCATGAAAAGAACACACATCCAATGACACTAGTGGATCCTTATGTGGTTTGGGAAAAGAACACACATGCAATGACTCTAGATGTCGTTTATGAGAAGAACACACATGCAATAACACTGGTGGATCCATATGTGGTTTGTGAGAAGAACACACATCCAATGACACTGGTGGATCTATATGTGGTTTGTGAGAAGAACATGTATGCAATGACACTAGGTGTGGTTCATGAAAAGAACACACATCCAATGACACTATTGGATTCTTATGTGGTTCATGAAAAGAACACACATGCAATCACACTGGTGGATACATATGTGGTTTGTGAAAAGAACAGATATGCAATGACTCTAGCTGTGGTTTGTGAAAAGAACACACATGCAATGACACTGGCGTATCCATATGTGGTTTGTGAGCAGAACACACATGCAATGACACTGGGTGTGGTTCATGAAAAGAACACACATCCAATGAACCCTGGTGGATCCATATGTGGTTTGTGAGAAGAACACACATGCACTGACTCTAGCTGTGGTTTGTTAAAAGAACAAAGATGCAATGACACTGTTGGATCCATATGTGGTTTGTGAGAAGAACTCACATCCAATGACACTGGTGGATCCATGTGTGGTTTGTGAGAAGAACACACTTGCAATGACAGTAGGTGTGGTTCATGAAAAAAGAACACACATCAAATGGCACTGGTGGATCCTTATATGGTTTGTGAAAAAAAAACACATGCAATGACACTGTGTGTGGTTTGTGAGAAGAACACACATGCAATGACACTGGTGGATCAATATGTGGTTTGTGAGAAGAACACACATCCAATGGGACTTGTGGATCCATGTGTGGTTTGTGAGAAGAACACACATGCAAAACACACATGCAATGACACTGGTGGATCCATATGTGGTCTATGGAAAGAACAGACATGCAATGACACTAGTTGTGGTTAATGAAAAGAACAGACATGCAATGACTCTGATGGATCCATATGTGGTTTGTGAAAAGAACACGCATGCAATGAATCTAGTTGTGGTTAATGAAAAGAACACACATGCAATGACTCTGGTGGATACATGTGGTTTGTGAAAAGAACACACATGCAATGACTCTAGCTATGGTTAATGAAAAGAACACACATGCAATGACACTGTTGGATACATATGTGCTTTGTGAAAAGAACAGACATGCAATGACACTGGTGGATCCATATGTGTTTTGTGAGAAGAACACACATGCAATGACACTGGTTGTGGTTCATGAAAAGAACACACATGCAATCACACTGGTGGATCCTTATGTGGTTGATGAAAAGAACACACATGCAATCACACTGGTGGATACATATGTAGTTTGTGAAAAGAACAAATATGCCATTACTCTAGACGTGGTATGTGAACACACATACAATGACGTTGGTCGATCCATATGTGGTTTGTGAGAAGAACACACATGCAATGACACTAGGTGTGGTTCATGAAGAGAACACACATCCAATGAACTCTAGTGGATCCATATGTGGTTCATGAGAAGAACACACATGCAATGACTCTAGCTGTGGTTTGTGAAAAGAACACACATGCAATGACACTGGTGGATCCATATGTGGGTTGTGAGAAGAACACACATCCAATGGCACTGGTGTATCCATGTGTGGTTTGTGAGAAGAACACAGATGCAATGACACTGGGTGTGGTTCATGAAAAGAACACACATCAAGTGACACTGGTGGATCCTTATGTGGTTTGTGAAAAGAACACACATGCAATGACACTGGGTGTGGTTTGTGAGAAGAACACACATGCAATGACACTGGTGGAACCATATGTGGTTTGTGAGAAGAACACACATCCAATGACACTGCTGGATCCATATGTGGTTTGTGAGAAGAAAACACATGCAATGACTCTGGGTGTGGTTCATTAAAAGAACACACATCCAATGAACTCTGGTGGATCCATATGTGGTTTGTGAGAAGAACACAAATGCAATGACTCTTGTTGTGGTTCATGAGAACACACTTTCAAGCACACTAGTGCATCCATATGTGGTTTGTGAGAAGAGCACACATCCATTGGCACGGGTGGATACATGTATGGTTTGTGAGAAGAACACACATGCAAAACACACATGCAATAACACTGGTGGATCCATATGTGGTCTATGGAAAGAACGGACATGCCATGACACTAGATGTGGTTAATGAAAAGAACAGACATGCAATGACTTTTATGGATCCATATGTGGTTTGTGAAAAGAACACACATGCAATGACTCTGGTGGATGAATGTGGTTTGTGAGAATAACAGACATGCAATGAACACTAGTGGATCCATGTGTGGTTTGTGAGAAGAACACACATGCAATGACACTGGGTGCGGTTCATGAAAAGAACACACATCTAATGACACTGGTGGGTCCTTATGTAGTTTGTGAGAAGAACACACATGCAATGACTCTAGATGTGGTTTGTGAGAAGAACACATATGCAATGACACTGGTGGATCCATATGTGGTTTGTGAGAAGAACACACATCCAATGATACTAGTGGATCCATGTGTGGTTTGTGAGAAGAACACAGCTGCAATGACACAGGGTGTGGTTCATGAAAAGAACACACATCCAGTGACACTGGTGGATCCTTATGTGGTTTGTGAAAAGAACACACATGCAATGACACTGGGTGTGGTTTGTGAGAAGAACACACATGCAATGACACTGGTGGAACCATATGTGGTTTGTGAGAAGAACACACATCCAATGACACTGCTGGATCCATATATGGTTTGTGAGAAGAAAACACATGCAATGACTCTAGATGTGGTTTGTGAGAAGAACACATATGCAATGACACTGGTGGATCCATATGTGGTTTGTGAGAAGAACACACATCCAATGATACTAGTGGATCCATGTGTGGTTTGTGAGAAGAACACACATGCAATGACTCTAGCTGTGGTTTGTGAAAAGAACACAGATGCAATGACACTGATGGATCCATATGTGGTTTGTGAGAAGAACACACATCTAATGACACTGGTGGATCCATGTTTGGTTTGTGAGAAGAACACACATGCAATGACACTAGGTGTGGTTCATGAAAAAAGAACACACATCCAATGGCACTAGTGGATCCTTATATGGTTTGTGAAAAGAACACACATGCAATGACACTGGGTGTGGTTTGTGAGAAGAACACACATGCAATGACACTGGTGGATTAATATGTGGTTTGTGAGAAGAACACACATCCAATGACACTTGTGGATCCATGTGTGGTTTGTGAGAAGAACACACATGCAATGACACTAGTGGATCCATATGTTGTCTGTGGAAATAACAGACATGCAATGACACTAGCTGTGGTAATGAAAAGAACAGACATGCAATGACTCTGATGGATCCATATGTGGTTTGTGAAAAGAACACACATGCAATGACTCTAGCTATGGTTAATGAAAAGAACACACATGCAATGACTCTGGTGGATACATGTGGTTTGTAAAAAGAACACACATGCAATGACTCAAGCTATGGTTAATGAAAAGAACACACATGCAATGACACTGTTGGATCCATATGTGGTTTGTGAAAAGAACAGACATGCAATGACACTAGTGGATCCATATGTGGTTTGTGAGAATAACACACATGCAATGACACTGGTTGTGGTTCATGAAAAGAACACACATGCAATGACACTGGTGGATCCTTATGTGGTTCATGAAAAGAACACACATGCAATCACACTGGTGGATACATATGTAGTTTGTGAAAAGAACAGATATGCGATTACTCTAGACGTGGTTTGTGAAAAGAACACACATCCAATGACACTGGTGGATCCATATGTGGTTTGTGAGAAGAACGCACATGCAATGACACTGGGTGTGGTTCATGAAGAGAACACACATACAATGAACTCTAGTGGATCCATATGTGGTTCATGAGAAGAACACACATGCAATGACTCTAGCTGTGGTTTGTAAAAAGAACACACATGCAATGACACTGGTGGATCCATATGTGGGTTATGAGAAGAACACACATCCAATGGCACTGGTGGATCCATGTGTGGTTTGTGAGAAGAACACAGATGCAATGACACTAGGTGTGGTTCATGAAAAGAACACACATCCAGTGACACTGGTGGATCCTTATGTGGTTTGTGAAAAGAACACACATGCGATGACACTGGGTGTGGTTTGTGAAAAGAACACACATGCAATGACACTGGTGGAACCATATGTGGTTTGTGAGAAGAACACACATCCAATGACACTGTTGTATCCATATGTGGTTTGTGAGAAGAAATCACATGCAATGACTCTGGGTGTGGTTCATGAAAATAACACACATCCAATGAACTATGGTGGATCCAAATGTGGTTTGTGAGAAGAACACAGATGCAATGACTCTAGTTGTGGTTCATGAGAAGAACACACATATGAACACACTAGTGGATCCATATGTGGTTTGTGAGAAGAACACACATCCAATGACATGGGTGCATCATGTGTGGTTTGTGAGAAGAACACACATGCAAAACACACATGCAATGACACTGGTGGATCCATATGTGGTCTATGGAAAGAACGGACATGCAATGACACTAGCTATGGTTAATAAAAAGAACAAACATGTAATTACTCTGATGGATCCATATGTGGTTTGTGAAAAGAACACACATGCAATGACTCTGGTGGATGAATGTGGTTTGTGAGAATAACAGACATGCAATGAACACTAGTGGATCCATGTGTGGTTTGTGAGAAGAACACACGTGCAATGACACTGGGTGCGGTTCATGAAAAGAACACTCATCCAATGACATTGGTGGATCCTTATGTTGTTTGTGAGAAGAACACACATGCAATGACTCTAGATGTGGTTTGTGAGAAGAACACGTATGCAATGACACTGGTGGATCCATATGTGGTTTGTGAGAAGAACACACATCCAATGACACTAGTGGATCCATGTGTGGTTTGTGAGAAGAACACACAAGCAATGACACTTGGTGTGGTTCATGAAAAGAACACACATCCGAATGACACTGGTGGATCCATATGTGGTTTGTGAAAAGAACACACATGCAATAACTCTAGATGTGGTTTGTGAGAAGAACACACATGCAATGACACTGGTGGATCCATATGTGGTTTGTGAGAAGAACACACATCCAATGACAGTGGTGGATCCATATGTGGTTTGTGAGAAGAACACACATGCAATGACACTGGGTGTGGTTCATGAAAAGAACACACATCCAATGACACTGGTGGATGCTTATGTGGTTTGTGAAAAGAACACACATGCAATGACTCTAGATGTGGTTTGTGAGAAGAACACACATGCAATGACACTGGTGGATCCATATGTGGTTTGTGAGAAGAAGACACATCCAATGACACTAGTGGATCCATATGTGGTTTGTGAGAAGAACACACATGCAATGACACTGGGTGTGGTTCATGAAAACAACACACATCCAATGATCTCTGGTGGATCCATATGTGGTTTGTGAGAAGAACCCACATGTAATGACTCTTGCTGTGGTTCATGAGAAGAACACACATGGAATCACACTGGTGGATCCATATGTGGGTTGTGATAAGAACACACATCCAATGACACTGGTGGATCCATGTGTGGTTTGTGAGAAGAACACACATGCAATGACACTAGGTGTGGTTCATGAAAAGAACACACATCCAATGACACTGGGGGATCCTTATGTGGTTTGTGAAAAGAACACACATCCAATGACTCTAGATGTGGTTTGTGAGAAGAACACATATGCAATGAGACGAGTGGATCCATATGTGGTTTGTGAGAAGAACACACATCCAATGACAGCGCTGGATCCATATGTGGTTTGTGAGAAGAACACATAGGCAATGACTATGGTTGTGGTTCATGAAAAGAACTCACATCCAATGAACTCTGGTGGATCCATATGTGGTTTGTGAGAACAACACACATACAATGACTCTAGTTGTGGTTTGTGAGAATAACACACATGCAATCACACTGGTGGATCCATATGTGGTTTATGAGAAGAACACACATCCAATGACACTGGTGGATCCATGTGTGGTTTGTGATAAGAACACACATGCAATGACACTGGGTGTGGTTCATGAAAAGAACACACATCCAATGACATTGCTGGATCCTTATGTGGCTTGTGAAAAGAACACACATGCAATGACTCTAGATGTGGTTTGTGAGAAGAACACACATGCGATGACACTGGTGGATCCATATGTGGTTTGTGAGAAGAACACACATCCAATGATACTGGTGGATCCATATGTAGTTTGTGAGAAGAACACACATGAAATGACTCTGGGTGTGGTTCATGAAAAGAACACACATCCAATGAATTCTGGTGGATCCATATGTGATTTGTGAGAAGAACACACATGGAATGACTCTAGCTGTGGTTCATGAGAAGAACACACAGGCAATCACACTGGTGGATCTATATGTGATTTGTGAGAAGAACACACATCCAATGGCACTTGTGGATCCATGTGTGGTTTGTGAGAAGAACACACATGCAAAACACACATGCAATGACACTGGTGGATCCATATGTGGGTCTGTGGAAAGAACAGACATGCAATGACACTAGCTGTGGTTAATGAAAAGAACACATATGCAATGACTCTGATGGATCCATATGTGGTTTGTGAAAAAGAACACACATGCAATGACTCTAGCTATGGTTAATGAAAAGAACACACATGCAATAACTCTGGTGGATCCATATGGGGTTTCTGAAAAGAACACGCATGAAACGACTCAAGCTATGGTTAATGAAAAGAACACACATGCAATGCAACTGTTGATCCATATGTGGTTTGTGAAAAGAACATACATGCAATGACACTGGTGGATCCATATGTTGTTTGTGAGAAGAACACACATGCAATGACACTGGGTTTGGTTCATGAAAAGAACACACATCCAGTGACACTGGTGGATCCTTATGTGGTTTGTGAAAAGAACACACATGCAATGACACTGGGTGTGGTTTGTGAGAAGAACACACATGCAATGACACTGGTGGAACCATATGTGGTTTGTGAGAAGAACACACATCCAATGACACTGCTGGATCCATATGTGGTTTGTGAGAAGAAATCACATGCAATGACTCTGGGTGTGGTTCATGAGAAGAACACACATGCAAACACACTAGTGGATCCATATGTGGTTTGTGAGAAGAACACACTTCCAATGACACGGGTGGATACATGTGTGGTTTGTGAGAAGAATACACATGCAAAACACACATGCAATGACACTGGTGGATCCATATGTGGTCTATGGAAAGAACGGACATGCAATGACACTAGATGTGGTTAATGAAATGAACACACATGCAGTGACTTTGATGGATCTATATGTGGTTTGTGAAAATAACACACATGCAATGACTCTAGTGGATGAATGTGGTTTGTGAGAATAACAGACATGCAATGAAGACTAGTGGATCCATGTGTGGTTTGTGAGAAGAACACACATGCAATGACACTGGGTGCGGTTCATGAAAAGAACACACATCCAATGACACTGGTGGATCCTTATGTTGTTTGTGAGAAGAACACACATGCAATGCCTCTAGATGTGGTTTGTGAGAAGAACACATATGCAATGACACTGGTGGATCCATATGTGGTTTGTGAGAAGAACACACATCCAATGACACTAGTGGATCCATGTGTGGTTTGTGAAAAGAACACACATGCAATGACACTTGGTGTGGTTCATGAAAAGAAAACACATCCAATGACACTGGTGGATCCTTATGTGGTTTGTGAAAAGAACACACATGCAATGACTTTAGATGTGGTTTGTGAGAAGAACACACATGCAATGACACTGGTGGATCCATATGTGGTTTGTGAGAAGAACACACATCCAATGACACTGGTGGATCCATATGTGGTTTGTGAGAAGAACATGCATGCAATGACACTGGGTGTGGTTCATGAAAAGAACACACATCCAATGACACTGTTGGATCCTTATGTGGTTCATGAAAAGAACACACATGCAATCACACTGGTGGATACATATGTGGTTTGTGAAAAGAATAGATATGCAATGACTCTAGTTGTGGTTTGTGAAAAGAACACACATGCAATGACACTAGCGGATCCATATGTGGTTTGTGAGAAGAACACACATGCAATGACACTGGGTGTGGTTCATGAAAAGAACACACATCCAATGAACTCTGGTGGATCCATATGTGGTTTGTGAGAAGAACACACATGCAATGACTCTAGCTGTGGTGTGTGAAAAGAACACAGATGCAATGACACTGGTGGATCCAGATGTGGTTTGTGAGAAGAACACACATCTAATGACACTTGTGGATCCATGTGTGGTTTGTGAGAAGAACACACATGCAATGACACTGGTGGATCCAGATGTGGTTTGTGAGAAGAACACACATCTAATGACACTTGTGGATCCATGTGTGGTTTGTGAGAAGAACACACATGCAATGACACTAGGTGTGGTTCATGAAAAAAGAACACACATCCAATGGCACTGGTGGATCCTTGTATGGTTTGTGAAAAGAACACACATGCAATGACACTGGGTGTGGTTTGTGAGAAGAACACACATGCAATGACACTGGTGGATTAATATGTGGTTTGTGAGAAGAACACACAACCAATGACACTTGTGGATCCATGTGTGGTTTCTGAGAAGAACACACATGCAAAACACACATGCAATGACACTGGTGGATCCATATGTTGTCTGTGGAAAGAACAGACATGCAATGACACTAGCTGTGGTTAATGAAAAGAACAAACATGCAATGACTCTGATGGATCCATATGTGGTTTGTGAAAAGAACACACATGCAATGACTCTAGCTATGGTTAATGAAAACAACACACATGTAATGACTGAGGTGGATACATGTGGTTTGTGAAAAGAACACACATGCAATGACTCTAGCTATGGTTAATGAAAAGAACACACATGCAATGACACTGTTGGATCGATATGTGGTTTGTGAAAAGAACAGACATGCAATGACACTGGTGGATCCATATGTGGTTGTGAGAAGAACACACATGCAATGACACTGGTTGTGGTTCATCAAAATAACACACATGCAATGACACTGGTGGATCCTTATGTGGTTCATGAAAAGAACATACATGCAATCACACTGGTGGATACATATGTAGTTTGTGAAAAGAACAGATATGCGATTACTCTAGACGTGGTTTGTGAAAAGAACACACATGCAATGACACTGGTGGATCCATATGTGCTTTGTGTGAAGAACGCACATGCACTGACACTGGGTGTGGTTCATGAAGAGAACTCACATCCAATGAACTCTAGTGGATCCATATGTGGTTCATGAGAAGAACACATATGCAATGACTCTAGCTGTGGTTTGTGAAAAGAACACACATGCAATGACACTGGTGGATCCATATGTGGGTTGTGAGAAGAACACACATCCAATGGCATTGGTGGATCCATGTGTGGTTTGTGAGAAGAACACAAATGCAATGACACTGGGTGTGGTTCATGAAAAGAATACACATCCAGTGACACTAGTGGATCCTTATGTGGTTTGTGAAAAGAACACACATGCAATAACAGTGGGTGTGGTTTGTGAGAAGAACACACATGCAATGACACTGGTGGAACCATATGTGGTTTGTGAGAAGAACACACATCCAATGACACTGCTGGATCCATATGTGGTTTGTGAGAAGAAAACACATGCAATGACTCTGGGTGTGGTTCATGAAAAAAAACACATCCAATGAACTCTGATTGATCCATATGTGGTTTGTGAGAAGAACACAGATGCAATGACTCTAGTTGTGGTTCATGAGAAGAACACACATGCAAACACACTAGTGGATCCATATGTGGTTTGTGAGAAGAACACACATCCAATGACATGGGTGGATACATGTGTGGTTTGTGAGAAGAACACACATGCAAAACAAACATGCAATGACACTGGTGGATCCATATGTGGTCTGTGGAAAGAACAGACATGCAATGACACTAGCTGTGGTTAATGAAAAGAACAGACATGCAATGACTCTAATGGATCCATATGTGGTTTGTGAAAAGAACACACATGCAATGACTCTGGTGGATCAATGTGGTTTGTGAGAAGAACACACATGCAATGACACCGGGTGTGGCTCATGAAAAGAAAACACATCCAATGACACTGGTGGATCCTTATGTGGTTTGTGAAAAGAACACACATGCAATGACTCTAGATGTGGTTTGTGAGAAGAACAAATATGCAATGACACTGGTGGATCCATATGTGGTTTGTGAGAAGAACACATATCCAATGACACTGGTGGATCCATATGTGTTTTGTGAGAAGAACACACATGCAATGACATTGGGTGTGGTTCATGAAAACAACATACATCAAATGATCTCTGGTGTATCCATATGTGGTTTGTGAGAAGAACACACATGCAATGGCTCTAGCTGTGGTTCATGAGAAGAACACACATGCAATCACACTGGTTGATCCATATGTCGTTTGTGAGAAGAACACACATGCAATGACACTGGTGGATCCATATGTGGTTTGTGAGAAGAACACACATGCAATCACACTGGGTGTGGCTCATGAAAAGAACACACATCCAATGACACTGGTGGATCCTTATGTGGTTTGTGAAAATAACACACATGCAATGACTCTAGATGTGGTTTGTGAGAATAACACACATGCAATGACACTGGTGGATCCATATGTGGTTTGTGAGAAGAACACACATCCAATGACACCGGTGGATCCATATGTGGTTTGTGAGAAAACACACATGCAATGACTATGGATGTGGTTCATGAAAAGAACACACATCCAATGAACTCTGGTGGATCCATAGTGTATTGTGAGAAGAACACACATGCAATGACTCTAGTCATGGTTTGTGAGAATAACACACATGCAATCACACTGGTGGATCCATATGTGGTTTGTGAGAAGAACACACATCCAATGACACTGGTGGATCCATGTGTGGTTTGTGAGAAGAACACACATGCAATGACACTTGGTGTCGTTCATGAAAAGAACACACATCCAATGACATTGGTGGATCCTTATGTGGTTTGTGAAAAGAACACACATGCAATGACTCTAGATGTGGTTTGTGAGAAGAACACACATGCAATGCCACTGATGGATCCATATGTGGTTTGTGAGAAGAACACACATCCAATGACACTGGTGGATCCATATGTAGTTTGTGAGAAGAACACACATGCAATGACTCTGGGTGTGGTTCATGAAAAGAACACACATCCAATGAACTCTAGTGGATCCATATGTGGTTTGTGAGAAGAACACACATGGAATGACTCTAGATGTGGTTCATGAGAAGAACACACATGCAATCACACTGGTGGATCCATATGTGGTTTGTGAGAAGAACACACATCCAATGACACTAGTGGATCCATGTGTGGTTTGTGAGAAGAACATACATGCAAAACACACATGCAATGACACTAGTGGATCCATGTGTGGTTTGTGAGAAGAACATACATGCACTGACACTAGTGGATCCATGTGTGGTTTGTGAGAAGAACATACATGCAAAACACACATGCAATGACACTGGTGGATCCATATGTGGTCTGTGGAAAGAACAGACATGCAATTATGATGACCCACAAGTATAAGGGGTGTATCGCAGTATTTTCGATAAGTAAGAATGTCGAACCCAACGAGGAGCAGAAGGTGCTGGCTAGTGGTATGGATCAGGAATTCTCTGCAAATACATAGCAAACGGATTTTTAGGGTTTTTTGATAAAGCAAAACAAAGTACAAGTAAATAAAAGACAGTAGGAATAAATGCAGCAAGTGGCCCAATCCTTTATGCAGCAAAGGACAAGCAGGTTGTATTACTTAAGATGACCAAACGTTCTCGAGGACACATGGGAAGTCTGTCAAGTGCTTTTGCTTCATATAGTTGATTAATCTTATTTAGCTTGCTAAGTGTTGTGTGGGTGAACCTGTTCTAATGTACCGACCTTCCTAGGACTAATACATACTTGTGATTATACCCCTTGCAAACATCCGTAAGTACAAGAAAGTAATTAAGGTAGAAACCTAACCACACCTTTAAACTCTAAGACCCTTACGTCCCTTGTGCAATGGTTTCCTAACGGGGGTTCAGGTTTCTGTCACTCCGGCACCCCCTACGATTAGTAGCCAAATACACAATGCATTCCCCTAGGCCCATATAGGTGAAGTGTCATGTAGTCGACGTTCACATGACATCACTAGAAGAAGTACACCACAACTTAAATATCAAACTATTGAATCTTTCTCAACACAACTCCACTACTAACAACATGACTTCTCCCATGTCCTCAAGATCAAAACGAACTACTCACAAGACATCATATGGATCATGATCAGAGATGGAATAATGATGTATAACAATTTGAACATAAACAATAATTCAATGGTTCACTCAATAGCATCAACTACAAAGAGTAATCAACACCGGGAAAGTTTCCCCTATGAACTATGCAAGATTCAGCGCAATTGTTATAGCAATATGGAGATGGTGATGAGGGTGCTGATGGTGATGATGATGATCCCGATGAAGTCCAGATTGATGGTGGTGTTGATGGCGACGATCTCCCCTCTCTAGGAAGGAATTCCCCCGACAGAAATTTGTCTTCCGAAGAGATCTTTCTCTCTCGGTGTTTTTCGCCCCGCAGAGGCGGCGGAATCTTTCTGTGGTTGCTCCCCGAGTCTTAGGGTTTCGGGATGATAATATACGCCAGAGGGGAGTGCCTGGAGTGGGCCAGGGCGGCCACACCACCTGCTGGCGTGGCCTAGGGCTGCCCGTGCCAGGGGGTGGTGTGGGCCCCCTGTGGCCCATCTCCACTCCATCTTCTGGCATCCTTAGTCTTCTGGAAAAATAGGATTTTCCGTATATTTTCTCGGATTTTTGATCTTCGCAATTTTTGCCTCCAAACAGCACCTTTTCCATCAGAATCTTGACTGCAGCGGTCCATGGTCCAAAAGTCATCAACCATGCAAAAACAGATGAAATAACATAAGTATGACCTCTCAATACGAAATATATCAATGAATAACAGGGAATTATGACATAGAATAGTGATGCAAAATGGACATATCAACTCCCCCAAGCTTAGACTTCGCTTGTCCCCAAGCGAAACTGAGCTCAATAAACATGGCCTCAGGTTTATGGAGTGAAGAGTCGATAAAAGAATACGGACAAGAAGCATCACATTCATCAATACATAGATCATAATAGAAGACAACTCACTGTTATATAACTTAACTTGCAATAAGTAAAGGAAACACAATAAAGATACATAAAGTGAATCATAATTGGTAATGGCAAACTTAGCTCTTGGTCGAAGAATAGTTGAAAATTTGCTGGAGTTCACAAATAACTAGTTTTTCCGTGATAGCTTTCAAAGTAGTAAACATCAAGAAAAGAGCAATGTGCAAAACAAGGAACATAAGAAACATGATTGAATAAATCATCATATGAATGAATGAAACACAACAACTCAAAATACTTGCTGAGATAGAAGGGAATAGGTTTACTGACTCAACTACAAAGTAAAAGAAAGGCCCTTCGCAGAGGGAAGCAGGGATTGCAAGTCTCATAAAGAGCTCCCAAAAATTATGATACTTACTAGCTTTCATCTCTCATTGCCCCTATCATAGGCATCTTTAGGTGATTAAGGTTAAAGTGATCAAATATGAGGATATGCATTGACAAGTTGCAAATTGAGAATCTCATGTCCCTTGAATACAAGGGCCGCTCCTCATGCTACTCAAGTTTAGTCACCGGTAGGTTGTTGTCATCGTAAGCATATGTGTATCATAGAGAACCGCCAACAAGGTACCCCTTGCCCGATGATACGGAAGAATCCCCATATCAAAATGATAAGGCAAGCAGACAACAAGTATCTCAGCAATCTTCTTATTTACCATGGGAATATGGTGCTTTTTTCTCTCTTTCCTCTTTTCATAATATCTCTTTTTTTCTTTTCTCTTTTTCTCAATCTCTATCTCTTTTTTTATAAGAAGAATGCTTCATAGATACTGCTATGGTTACGCCATGTGTTTCCACCATGTCAGCATGGATTAGACCAGCGGCCCAGGCGTTTCTCTAACACATATGCATAACTCCATGGACTTACAAGCTCCCCTTTCATTTCACACCGATGACATCCATAGACAAAAGAACATGATATAACTTGGTACAAAGTACTAGTGCAATGTTGAAAGCGTTCCCCATGACAACATGGTTTTGCTAATTCACAACTTACAAAGCGCAAGCATATACGCAATATAGGTGAGCACAATGGTTCAAGTTTATTAAGTGCAAGAAAGTAAAGTGTGCCATCAAGTTCGTGAGAGCTTTAATCACTAATTTTCACATAACAAGTTTAATTTGGGAGATAGACAAAACAAGAATTTACTTGGAATAGCAATAATGCTACTAGGTAGGTATGGTGGACACAAATGGCAAAGGTTTTGGTTTTAAGGAGGTGGATGCACAAGAAGAATACCCTCTCAGTACAATTTTTTGGCTAGCAAGGCTGGGTAGCAAGTACAAGAGTTGAAGGAAACAAACAAACATACAAGGGATAAAGAGAAACATGCAATCTTCCTTGGAAGCACAAAAGATCTTAACTAGAGAATACTAAACTTATGAGCAAATCAAGAAAGAAAGATGATGAAATTATTTTTCTTTAAAGGTACTTTTATCTTTTCTTTCAACTCTCAAAAATAGTGTTGCTACTGACCGAGCCAGGTTTGCCAAAACTAACTAAATTAACTCAATGATCCCAAAGTGATACCAATACTAACAATAAGATCAATCATATAACCACGAATTGAAAACTAATATAAGCTATGCAAAAGAGTGAATGATAGAACTTCTCATTAATATTCCATAACGACAACTCACACCAAGGGATACACATCTAACGAGAGAGGGGACACTTCCATAATGCAAACCATACTACATAATAACTCCTCTATTCATGATATGACTCTACTAATAAGGTAAAAAGATAGAAGATAGTGATGTGATACCGCGGCACTCCCCCAAGCTTAGAACAAGCCAAGGGGATGCCAAACCTGATGACGAATTACTCCTTTGGTGGTGGTGGTATCCTCTTGATGAGCTCTTTGATAAGTTTCCCCAAGTCCTCAATCTCGAAGGTGAGATTACAAATAAGCTGCGAGTTTTGCTCAATGCGGCTCATGATCATGTCGGGTTGAGAATCCCAGCTCTTGCGATCCTCCTCCATAGGCTCCTTCCCTTTATCCTTGGCGGACACCATTGTGCTTCTAACTTCAAGAATAGTTCCTAGCAGAAACAGATCGAAACAAAAACATGACGAAAACACGATATACGAACCTCGGGGGACCCGGGGGGTTATATATTATGAAGTTCCATATCAAAAGGAAGGTACTGGGAGAAAATGAGTCGGAGGCGGAGTCCGGGGTGGACTCACCACCTGGTGGCGTGGCCAGGGGTGGGCCCGCGCCACAGGGTGGTGTGAGCCACCCTAGCTCCGTTTCCGTCCCTCTTTCGCTTCGTAGATTTCCTTATTGACTGAAAACTGCAAAAATATAGTTGGATAGTATTTTCGCAGAACTTTTCTTACCAGAACTATTACCTATTTGAAAACAGACTCTGCAGGTCTCTAAATTTGGTATCTAGTAGATTCTTCCGGATTCATCACTTGAATATCATCGATATCTTCATCTTCATACACTTATTACTTGAGTCATAAAACCTTTCTCTTCCTTATTACACCATTATCTCCACTACCTGGAAATTTCTTTCACACAAAACTTCACACAGTTCTCATTAGCAACATTAGTATAAGTGAAGTGATAAAACCTTTTGAGTTCAACTTTAACTGAAAACCATCAAAACATAAGCTGCTGTAGCAAGTCCTTCCGAAAACCCAAAAATAATTCAAAAAGTAAATCGAATAAAGAAGCAAATGCAAGAATGGCAAAATCTATCAAAATATACCAGAAGGTAAAGATCATTTTTCTCGAAAATCTTCTGTTGCTCAAATCAAAAAGTGCAAAACTAACGAAATTTAAATAACAACCTGGGGCAAAAGCACAAAAAATTACAGCTCAATCTAACATACAGAGATCTCTCACGAATTTTTACGGTGAAGCACAAAAATCTGTTTCGGGACAGTAACTTCCCCAAATATTACTTCTCTCTCATTAGAGGTTGATCTTGACACAAAAACCAAACAAAACGGATAAGGAGAGGTTATTACCGAAGTAATAACTTCCAAGACTCAAAGAAACAAAAACAAACTGAAAGCAAAAACAAATTGGGTTGTCTCCCATAAAGCTCTTTCTTTATAGCCATTAAGATGGGCATGATCATTTTGGAGACGCTCTCATAGAAATATGAATTGAAGTGAAAGAGAGCATTAAGAAGCAAACATACACACATTTAAGTCTAAACCACTTCCTATGAAAGGGAATTTTGTAAACAAACAAGTTGTTGAAACCAGAGGCTACTTGCATAAGAAGGCAAAAGAAGTGCAACATAAAAACTTTCAGCATAAAACGAGGAAACTTGATATAATTGAGATGCTTAAGAACACTTTTCCCTCTCTCATAATAACTTTCAGTATCATGCATAAACTTAACAATATAGCTATCACAAGGACCATCGTAGCAATGATCACTTATTCTAACAGAAAACACAGGAATACTAGCTCTCATAACACTACTTTGCGAAACAAAATTAGAGGTATCCTTACAAAGGATAGTGTGTCCCTCTTCATATTTAGTAACAAAGTCTATCACATTTGCTATTATAGGTTCATCAACCTTTTGTTTATCAGGTTCAACAACTTTATTCATACTTTCATCTACCATACTAGCCATCATAGAATATTCCCTTATCTTAACTGGGAAAGGCATTTTCTCAATATAAGGTTCAGGTAAGACATGATTAGCAGTATAAACTTCAGTATTTCTTGCAGGAACACTCTTAGCAACATCTTTATAAGGTTCATGATACTTATTCCACTTCTTTTTAGGCACTTCAATGTAGGAAGCAAAAGCCTTAAAATAAGAAGCAATAGCTTGAGAGTCTAAACCGTAAGCATTTTTAATATTTTGAAAGTCGTCAGTTCCCATAAAATATTCAATGCATTCATAATCATAATTTATACCTGACTTTCTACCTTTGTCATTCTCCCAAGCTTCAGCATTGTCTTGAATACGGTCCAAAAGATCCCATTTAGCTTCTTCTTCCATGCGAGTGAACGATCCAGCAAAAGAAGCATCCAATAAATCCTTGTCATGTAGAGGGAGCCTTGCATAAAAGTTATTGATAATAATATTGTTGGAGAGCTCATGAATGGGACATTTGAGCATTAGTAACTTCAATCTCCCCCAAGCTTGAGCTGTACTGTCTCCATCAAGAGGCCAAAAGTTGTATATTTGATTCCGATCTTTATGAATCTCACTAGGAGGATAAAACTTTGAATAAAAGAGAGGCACTATTTCCTCCCATTCTAGAGTTTGACCATTCTTCAGCAGCTTATACCATTCCTCATCTCTTCCTTTCAGCGATAATGAGAATAACATCTTCTTAACTTGATCTGTAGTAATACCTGCACACTTGAACAACCCGCATAATTCGTGTATAAAGAGTAAATGATCACCAAGATGGACAGTTCCATCCCAACATAGTAGTTATCCATAACACGATCAATAATTCTTGTAGGTATTTTGAAAACATCATTCTTAGCAGGTGGTGGCTTATCTACTACCTTAGCAGTGGTAGTAGCATTACCAAATAAGAAACTCGGCGAATTATCCATAAAGAAAATAAAGCGACTAGCAGAAGTAAACAATACTCACAGTAGAAGTTTCCTTTACCAGTTCCACTCTCCAATAGCGCTTCACTGCACAACAGGCATGAAAATAGTCTTGATGACCCACAAATATAGGGGGTGTATCGCAGTATTTTCGATAAGTAAGAGTGTCGAACCGAACGAGAAGCAGAAGGTGCTGGCTAGTGGTATGGATCAGGAATTCTCTGCAAATACTTAGCAAACGGATTTTTAGGGGTTTTTGATAAAGCAATTAAATGAAGTACAAGTTAATAAAAGATAGTAGGAATAAATGCAGCAAGTGGCCCAATCCTTTATGCAGCAAAGGGCAAGCCGGTTGTATTACTTAAGACGACCAAACGTTCTCGAGGACACATGGGAAGACTGTCAAGTGCTTTTGCTTCATATAGTTGATTAATCTTCTTTACCTTGCTAAGTGTTGTGTGGGTGAACCTGTGCTAATGTACCGACCTTCCTAGGACTAATACATACTTGTGATTATACCCCTTGCAAACATCCATAAGTACAAGAAAGTAATTAAGGTAGAAACCTAACCACAACTTTAAACTCTAAGACCCTTATGTCCCTTGTGCAATGGTTCCCTAACGGGGGTTCAGGTTTCTGTCACTCCGGCAACCCCTACGATTAGTAGCCAAATACACAATGCATTCCCCTAGGACCATATAGGTGAAGTGTCATGTAGTCGACGTTCACATGACACCACTAGAAGAAGTACACCACAACTTAAATATCAAACTATTGAATCTTTCTCAACACAACTCCACTACTAACAACATGACTTCTCCCATGTCCTCAAGAACAAAATGAACTACTCACAAGACATCATATGGAATGATCAGAGATGGAATAATGATGTATAAAAATCTGAACATAAACAATAATTCAATGGTTAACTCAATAGCATCAACTACAAAGAGTAATCAACACCGGGAAAGTTTCCCCTATGAACTATGCAAGATTCAACGCAATTGTTACAACAATATGGAGATGGTGATGAGGGTGCTGATGGTGATGATGCTGGTGATGATGATGATGATCCTGATGAAGTCCAGCTTGATGGTGGTGTTGATGGCGATGATCTCCCCTCTCTGGGAAGGAATTCACCCGGCAGAAATCTATCTGCCGGAGAGATCTTTCTCTCTCGGTGTTTTCCGACCCGCAGAGGCGGCGGAATCTTTCTGTGGTTGCTCCCCGAGTCTTAGGGTTTCGGGAGGATAATATACGCCAGAGGAGAGTGCCTGGAGTGGGCCAGGGCGGCCACACCACCTACTGGCATGGCCTAGGGCTGCCCGCGCCAGGGGGTGGTGTGGGCCCCCTGTAGCCCATCTCCACTCCGTCTTCTGGCATCCTTAGTCTTCAAGAAAAATAGGATTTTCCGTATATTTTCCCGGATTTTCTGATCTTCGCGAATTTTGCCTCCAAACAACACCTTTTCCATCAGAATCCTGACTGCAGCGGTCCATGCTCCAAAATTCATCAACCATGCAAAAACAGATGAAATAACATAAGTATCACCTCTCAATACGAAATATATCAATGAATAACAGTGAATTATGACATAGAATAATGATGGAAAATGGACGTATCAAATGACACTAGCTGTGGTTAATGAAAAGAACAGACATGCAATGACTCTGATGGATCCATATATGGTTTGTGAAAAAGAACACACATGCAATGACTCTAGCTATGGTTAATGAAAAGAAATGACTCTGGTGGATCCATATGTGGTTTGTGAAAAGAACACACATGCAATGACTCAAGCTATGATTAATGAAAAGAACACATATGCAATGACACTGTTGGATCCATATGTGGTTTGTGAAAAGAACATACATGCAATGACACTGGTGGATCCATATGTTGTTTGTGAGAAGAACACACATGCAATGACACTGGTTGTGGTTCATGCAAAGAGCACACATGCAATGGCACTGGTGGATCCTTATGTGGTTTGTGAAAAGAACACACATGCAATGACACTAGTGGATCCTTATGTGGTTTGTGAAAAGAACACACATGCAATGACTCTGGTGGATCCATAGGTGGTTTGTGAGAAGAACACACATGTAATGACTGTAGATGTGATTTGTGAGAAGAACATACATGCAATCAAACTGGTGGATCCATATGTGGTTTGTGAGAAGAACACACATCCAATGACACTGGTGGATCCATGTGTGGTTTGTCATAAGAACACACATGCAAAACACAAATGCAATGACACTGGTGGATCCATATGTGGTCTATGGAAAAAACATACATGCAATGACACTAGCCGTGGTTAATGAAAAGAACACACATGCAATGACACTAGTGGATCCATGTGTGGTTTGTGAGAAGAACACACATGCAATGACACTGGGTGTGGTTCATGAAAAGAACACACATCCAATGACACTGGTCCTTATGTGGTTTGTGAAAAGAACACACATGCAATGACTCTAGATGTGGTTTGTGGGAAGAACACACATGCAATGACACTAGTGGATCCATATGTGGTTTGTGAGAAGAACACACATCCAACGACACTGGTGGATCCATATGTGGTTTGTGAGAAGAACACACATGCAATGACACAGGGTGTGGTTCATGAAAAGAACACACATCCAATGAACTCTGGTGGATCCATATGTGGTTTGTGAGAAGAACAAACATGCAATGACTCTAGCTGTGGTTCTTGAAAAGAACACATGTGCAATCACACTGGTGGATCCATATGTGGTTTCTAAGAAGAACACACATCCAATAACACTGGTGGATCCATGTGTGGTTTGTGAGAAGAATACACATGCAATGACACTGGGTGTGGTTCATGAAAAGAACACACATCCAATGACATTTGTGGATCCTTATGTCGTTTGTGAAAAGAACACACATGCAATGACTCTAGATGTGGTTTGTGAGAAGAACACACATGCAATGACATTGGTGGATCCATATGTGGTTTGTGAGAAGAACACACATCCAATGACAATGGTGGATCCATATGTGGTTTGTGAATAGAACACACATGCAATGACTCTTGGTGTGGTTCATGAAAAGAACACACGTACAATGAACTCTGGTGGATCCATATGTGGTTTGTGACAAGTGCACACATGCAATGACTCAAGCTGTGGTTTGTGAGAAGAACACACATGCAATCACACGGGTGGATCCATATGTGGTTTGTGAGAAGAACACACATCCAATGACACTGGTGGATCCATGTGTGGTTTGTGAGAAGAACACACATGCAAAATACACATGCAATGACACTGGTGGATCCATATGTGGTATGTTGAAATAATAGACATGCAATGACACTACCTGTGGTTAATGAAAAGAATAGACATGCAATGACTCTGATGGATCCATATGTGTATTGTGAGAAGAACACACATGCAATGACCCGGGTGGATCCATATGTGGTTTGTGAGAAGAACACACATCCAATGACACTGGTGGATCCATATGTGGTTTGTGAGAAAAACACACATCCAATGACACTGGGTGTGGTTCATGAAAATAACACACATCCAATGAACTCTGGTGGATCCATATGTGGTTTGTGAGAAGAACACACATGCAATGACTCTAGATGTGGTTCATGAGAAGAACACACATGCAATGACTCTAGATGTGGTTCATGAGAAGAACACACATGCAATCACACTAGTGGATCCATATGTGGTTTGTGCGAAGAGCACACATCCAATGACACAGGTGGATCCATGTGTGGTTTGTGAGAAGAACACACATGCAATGACACTGGGTGTGGTTCATGAAAAGAACACACATCCAATGACACTGGTGGATCCTAATGTGGTTTGTGAAAATAACACACATGCAATGACTCTAGATGTGGTTTGTGAGAAGAACACACATGCAATGACACTGGTGGATCAATGTGTGGTTTGTGAGAAGAACACACATGCAATGACACTGGTGGATCCATATGTGGTCTCTAAAAAGAACACACATGCAATGACACTGGTGGATCCATATGTGGTTTGTGAGAAGAACACACATCAAGTGACACTGGTGGATCCATGTGTGGTTTGTGAGAAGAACACACATGCAATGACACTAGGTGTGGTTCATGAAAAGCATACACATTCAATGACTCTGGTGGATCCTTATGTGGTTTGTGAAAAGAACACACATGCAATGACTCTAGATCCACCTAATAGTATATCTAGAGAATTTACCCTTTGTATTAAGCCTAAAATTGAAAAAGCATTAAAATTTGAAGTAGCACCTATTCACCCCCCTTCTAGGTGCCCATACGATCCATTTCAGACAACGAGTCCACTCTGCCCTCAAGCAGAAGCAATGCAAGAGATTCAAGTGAAGACCCCTTCTCTGACAAAAGACTAGCCAGGAGAGTCATAAACCGCTAGCTTGCCCTGAGCTAACTCCATAAGGCTTCGTCAGGAAAACCACCCCCGCCAAGGTTTTCGAAATAAGGCGTCACTCGAAGACCTCAGCTCAAGAATTTAGGGAAGGTACGTCCCTCCGCTAACCTCAGGGAAGCACTCCAAGACCAAAGATCCTCACCACTCCTAAAGCACCTTAGTGAAGCTCTAAGGTGGAAAGGCTGCGTCTTTCCACTCAATCTTTAGAAGACTATCTACCCGAGGATACTCAGAAAGACCACCAGATTTGACTCCCTCTCACCAAACAACAACCTGTGAGATATGAAAAGAGAAACTAACTGAAGATCCTACGAAGTCCCTTTACTATTTCAGTTGCAGACCTACCGGGAGGACCACAACATCGCCAACCCCTCGGTTGCAATCGCTTAGAGGACGTAAGTCTCTGATGGCCTCAATAGGCTAAGTACGAATAATAGTAGTATACAAGCCCAGTAAGTCATAATTCCAGGAAGACTTCCGAAGGTCTCTACTCCAGAAGAAAGATGGACGAAAATCCCCAAAACCCCCATTCAATGACTTCAAGAAGGAAGGACTATGCCAACTCTCCAATATACCCTAGTTTAATCCTAAGGGGGAAAGACTGCGTCTTTCCCACAAAAATAGGGTAACCCTTCGCTGAAGCAAACTCAGGAGTCCCGACCCTAAAATCGTTAATTAGGATACACTACGACCCTAAGGAAGAGCTGTGAATCCTTAGAGAGAGGTACTCCCAGCTGTAGATTCTTTCCTCCGACGAGTACTCCGTGAAGTTCAGCATCGAGATAGTTTTCCCAGTCTAAGCCCTCGAGATATAGAGTCCAAAAGGAAAAGAAGGTCATCCCTCGCAATCAGGACTGGACTCTGCTCAACTCTCTGTGCATCCCGGAAGACTAAAGCTCAACTTCATCGATGTGGTAACCACTTTCAAAGACGAAGTTTGTAAGATAGTACGTGTAAGACACCTAGTATCAACCCGACTCAAAATCACCTAACCCTACTCTCTTATCTCGGGATGAGATTCTTTTAAGGGGGAAAGGTCTGTAACATCCTAATTTCAACAACCCTGTTTAGGTTTCCAGAATGCAAAAATTAGGGGGAACAAAAACTTTTTCCTGTTTAGTGATAAAGTGTTTGCCTGTTGTTTGACTATGTTTATGATTATGATTGTGTATTAGAAGATATATTCCTTACCTCAACACCAGTTGACAAAAGCTACTTCCCAAAACTGTCTTGGCTTAATTTCCATATTCTCAAATGTTCTGGCATTTCAAAACCTGAGCTAAGAAGCCTTTGCAAACCAACTATTTTAGTAGCTTCTATTTCCCTAAAATATGGAGAGCAACCTATTACAATCTCCTGATGTTTTATAGACAGAACCTTTAACCATTCTTATCTCTAGGTTTCCCAAAACCTCCTTTTAAAGCTTTTGAATTCTACTCTTGGTAGAGATACCAAAGACTCTTATCTTATCCAAACCACAACCTTTTCAAAATACCCATCCTTACCTCGAGCTAGGCTTGATGGTAACCCTAGTAGTAGGTCTGCTTAGTTTATAAGATGAGTTGCCTTGATCTGCTGCCTGATGAATTGCCTTGATCTGCTGCTTGATTTGTCTGCTTAGGAGATAGTATGAGCTACTCTAGGAGCTCATCACTAGGATCAAGATGTTTCCCAATCACCAAACCCTAAACAAGAATACAATCTGGATCTAATCTCTTGCCACCAGGAGATCATCTAAAACCCTTAACCGTATCAATTCTGCAGTGATCCATTCTAGAAGCTTCCAAGTCCATGAAGACCAATATCAAGCATGGACCCCTTCTACTCCATATACACTTCAACATCATCCACTTCATGGTGATTTGGTACCTTGCAACCCATCAAAAACATCCCCTCTCATAATCTTTTCAAAACCCCTAAACATGCCAAATTTGGCTAACTCTGGAAAACTATTTCCAACATCACCTTTTTGAATGCCTCCTTTCTCAACCCTTGTGCATTTTTGAAAATGCATTTGAACCATCTTGTTAACCATCCTACGGACTACCAAGGCCCACTCTTTCCATTGGTTAGATCATCCTCCAACCCACTTGTTCTTGATGGTTTTGCAGGCAAGAAAATAACTATTCTTGCAAATCTAGTCAACATGCCTACTTTGATAGAAGCTCACACCACCATCCCACCTGCTATGGACCAACTCTTTGCATGGTTGTGTTCTACTCATATAGGTATATCATTACCTACTTCACTTGTTCCAATTGGATCCTTGTGCTGCTTAAACCCACAAGGTTTTGAAGGCCACCTGATAATTGCTCTAGCAGGCTTATTTTATTCAAAGTTTGGAAACAATCCTTGGAGAGCTCAAACATGATCAAGCCCAAACTTATGTACCATGATGATCTACATAACTTGGTCTATCCATCCATATACCCCATGTTCCAATGGGAGCTCTGAGATCCAAGATACACCCATGTCTTGATGGTATCAAAATAACATCCCCCTAGATCCACAACTCCTTGTTTTACATCTAATTCAAGTTGGTTTTCCAATTCCCAAGGTTGCAAATGCTTGCTACACCTTGTCTACAACATCTATCTTGAGCATCAAAATTTATCAAATATTATCCATCATTATTATGGCTCAAAAACTATTTAATCTCATTAATAGACAAAATCTCCAAAACTCCTTCCATAAAGGAAAGTTTGGGTTTTGCCAAAATACTTCCCTAACTCTAAGAACATTTGAGTCCTATATATCATACCCTATCATCCCACTTCAAAAATAAATATTTTTGAAGAGTTTCAAAAATTCTTTTTGCCTATTCTCTTAAATGGAAAAAATGGAATAATAATTGCCTTAAAAACTTCTAAGCCACAATAAATCTTGGGAAAATTCCCCTAAGTGTATATTCACATTTGGGACCCTCTCACACCAAAAACCAACCTTTTCCTATGTAAAATTATCAAATGATCTTCTAGAAACTACTTCTGTACTTTTTGAATAAATGATTTTAAGTGGACTTAAAATCCTCTGAAAAATCCCAAACAATTCATGGTGTTATATCTTGACCTCATCTACCTACCAGTATCATCTCCCCACCTTGTCCAATACAAATTTTGGAACTTCCTTCACACGCCTCCATGTGATCAAATTTGCCAAATCAATCAAGCATTGATCCAAAACCACCCCAAACCCCATGGAAACTTACTCTCCACTTCTCCACAGCAACCAGCACTCCTCCCTGGCCGAGGCTACTATAGCATGGCACCCTTTTGTCCTTTAGCTATTGGAGAAAGTGAGAGAGAGAGATCAAATCAAGGCCATATCTTGAAAAAAAAATCTTCGCAGTAGCAGCCACCACCCGCCTCTCCACTCAGTGCTCGACTCAGCACCCCACCACCCACCTCTCCACCGCCCTGGTTGTCCAACCAGAGCCCTCCTCCCTCCTCCAACCGCCCTAGTGGACAATGTCCACCATACACCCCACCTCTACGGTATATAGCCCACAAGCTGTCCCGACCACCCCTTCCAGGTTCAAACCACTCCTCCTCTATCCCCTTGCCTCTCCCCAAGCCTCAGATCTGGCACCCGAGCTTCCCATCGCCATGGAGAAGAAGAGGAAGTCCTCTCGGGCTCAAACTCGTTTGCAGGCATGTGGTCGTACCCGACCACCCCAGCTCCCTCTCTTTCCTCTAACCTGATCCCCTGGATCTAATCCCCCTCCCCTTTCCCCTTCTTTGCACGCAGGAACACCGGAGGCCGCTGCCCGAGCTCATGGCCGAGCCGAGCTCCTCCTTCATGTAGGAGTTTCCGAGCCACCTCCTCCCCTACATGAAACGCTCGTGGAATCCCCAAGACCGCCGCATCTGACCGAGCCCCTCCGTTTCGACCTGCAACTACCCCTAGAAGTGCTCCGTCGAGCTCCGACGACGCCATGTTCGGGCGCCCTCGCGTGAGCATACTCCTGACGTCGAACCGCCCTGTGCCGCCCCTCTCTGGAACCGCCTCGTCGCATCACGCCCCCTCAGAGCCTCCCCATCTCCTCTCCACCCCTGGTAAGCCCTCCCCAGCGAGATTCTGCCGCCCTTAGGGTTTATGTTAGCCGCCACCGACGCGAGATGGAAGACGATGCTCGGTCGTTGATGGTTACTTGATAAAACGGTCGAGGATGCCTGTTACCCCTTCGCCCCTCCACCCACTGACTAGCAGGCCCCACTAGTCAGCCATTTTAAAGCCCTCCCACGCGCCGCCCTGTCAAGGTGGGACGAATTCGTTCCCCTGGCCCAATCCCCTAGCAGACCCGGCCCGCGCCCCCTTTTTTCCTTTAAACTTTTCTCCAGGGCAGAATTGAATAGCTGTTAGTTTAAATCAAATTGAAAATGTAAACCAACTCCTTTCTTTTAGATCTAAATTTCCCAGGGTTTCTGAATGTATCCTTAAACATGTAGTACCCCTAGCTCGTCCAAAGGTTGTCTAGATTAAATATGATAAATCAAACTCTTAGATGTACCTTTTCACTAATAAATTCTTTCTGTGAGTTTTACAACTCCAATTGGAGTAAAACCTACTACCCCTAGTAGGTATTACCTGTACCTATCAGTTAGCATTTATCTCCTGTCAAGGTGAACCCTGGTTTTACCCCAGTAAAAATAACAAAATCCCTCAATATCTACCTTTAGAAAATTCCCTAGGCTTATATATAGTACCTATTAGGCTAATTCCAACTCCTAGAGAAGTGGTACATCAATACCTATCTAAACCCAGGAGATAAGGATTTATTAATCCTCTGTTGAATTTTAGTGAGTTAAATACTTCAGTAGGTGGTAGTTTCACTAGATAAATCATCACAGTAAGTCCACAACTCCAAAAAGGTTGATTAAAATTTCTACAGAAACGTGTTCTAAATACCTACCATGTGCCCTTGGAATCAACTCAAAAGATTCTGTAGTTTTAATTTGGTGAAAAAGACAAAACTCCACATAACTGCCTTTGGGAATTTCTAGAGGGCATTATGGTAAATATTTTGACATGATTCCAACTCCCAATGAACAAGTACATCAATCCCTACCTAACCACCCAAGGAAATAATTTTTGGACCTACAGAACATTTCTGGTGAATTATTTCCTAAAACTAGAGTTTTAATTACTAGAAAATGTTTTATAAATCAAGGGAGATTGATAAAATAGTGAAACCACTTTTGCTGGCTTCATTTTATCAATACCTATCTGATGGTACCATTTTTATACAATGAGATCATACAGGATATGGTCTTGGTCCCAAAACCCATCTCTCAGGTAGTTTCTAGACTATAAATCCTAAGAGATTTTCTTCCATGTTTCCAGGACAAGGCCAATCTTATTAAATCCATTCTTCCTAAGACATACTGATTTGTAAACTTGTATTGTTCATTGCTTGCTGTATGTATTGATGTTTGTATTCCTTGTTTTGACTGTGCTCTTGCTTGCTTGCATGTGTGCTCCCTGACGACGATAGTTGCGATTATCTCGGAGATTAGAAGAAGATGGTTATTTTTATATATTATTGGTATTCTTGGTTATCTAAAGAAGAAGTACAAGGACATTTATGCCATATTGCTGATCACAGGCAAGCCACTTTCTTGCTCATAAGCCTTGTCCTACTATTTTACTTATGCATATTTTATCTACTATTTATGAAACTACATTGTTTTATTATATGTTGATGTATATATGGTAGTGGTTTGGCTCCTCCGAACTATTACACTTTTGTACTATTAAGTACAATCCCCTTGGTCACACCTACTTGTCCCTAGTAGAATAGATGGCGTATTCCACCATACCCTTTGGAGACCCCGTTTTAGCCGAAGAAAAAACTAGAGGATGGGAAGACCCCGGAAAAAGGTTTTACCAAATATTTTCTGATAAAACCTTGGTGAGGTAGGACCTCCCAAGAGATGATGATAAAGAAAAAGGTTTTTGTTTTACAAAATGCTGAAGGAAAGTTGGAGGAAAAAGGTTTACAAAAACGCACCCGGTTCTTTGCAGTTTAGCTATAACAACTTAAGCCTGTGCAACCACATTACTCTGGAATGGGATAGGGCTGGATTTGATGTTTGTCTATTCTGGTATAAGATGCCTCGCAACTACTATAGGGTATGAAACTCCCTGGAGGGTGGGCCTTCTCCTGAAGGGTCCATGTGGGACATCGACCTAGAGAAGGAACGAAGGGTCTGCGAGCCTCCACGCGTTACTATGAGCCCCTCATTGAATAGCGCACACTCGAGAAGTGGAAAAAGCGCTCCGATTGGTCCTCGGTACCCGACGTCTCGGTTTTGAGGGGAGTAACACTCATAGGGTAGGCACTTATATTGGAGTGGGCATACGGAGGGTCTTGATCGGTTACTTGACCCACGATCGGTGTAGATTAGGGTAGTGTACCTGGATGGGGTGGGTAAAGTGTACAACCTCTGCAGAGTGTAAATCTATTCGAATAGCCATGTCTGTGGTCATGGACGGGTTGGAAAAACTTCTGTAGAGCGGTGCTGGTTTTGTTTTCAAAAAGGATTTCGGAAAAGAAATGGCTTTGGAAATGTTTTGACCATGGGATGGTCGTAAAGGAGATAGGTTTTGACCATGGAATGGTCCAAGGGGGAGAAAGGAGTTTGGTCATGGGATGACCTGAAGACGGGAACAAATGGGTGACCCAGTCCTGATGTTTTCCAAAACTTTTCAAAAAGGTTTCCAAAATGTTTACAAAGGTTTTCAACAAAGATATGTAGATGCTATATCTACAAGAGAAACTAATTGAGAAAAGAACCTCTCTTGGATCCCTCCTACTACCACAGCCATAATGCATATCCTCTTGTTATTACTGTTATCTTAAGGTGGTTTGCGAGTACATTCAAAGTACTCACTGGCATTTTCCCTGGCTATTAACTTGGTCAGATATCAAGAAGAGGATGAAGTTGACGGCTAAGCGAGCTAGGACGTTCTCCCAGTCAGTTTCCTGTAGCTTAAGGCATGGCTCAGGATCTACGCTTAAGTTCCGCTGATGATTATTGATGTAGCCATAATGGCATGTAAGCTATGACATGTATCCGCTTAAGTATGGATGTTTACTTTGGTACTTGTCGGTTATGTACCACGACTAACTGATCATGGGATCGTGGTGTATGCATAGCAGGGATTCTCGGAGGATTAATCCGGGGGCCCGACATACTTGGTATCAGATCCATCCTGACTGTAGGAGAACCTTAGTTAGCATGGTCGCTAGATAGGAACCTTATTTTGAAAACCCCGGCTTTCGAAAACTAGTTTCTCAATGAGTTTCAAAAAGTTCTACTTCTTCTCTTACTCTAAGTAAATGCTTTTGAAAATGGTTTCCTCTAACTCTCGTCCAAACTTCAAACCTACGGATTTTAAATAACTAGGATCTAGAACCCGGTGAAGACAATGAGAACAAGATGAAGACAAGCAACTACTAGCAAACACAAGGAGACTGCAATATTGCTCTACCAGCGGAATCCTCATAATCAGAAGACATCAGGTGTTGCACTATCAAGAAGCATCCAAGATACGACGAAGGATTCATCTGCAAGATAGCGACTCCAACCTGAAGAAAGACGATATCTAGGGTCAATAGTCTTAAGAATAGGATTCCCCTACATCGCGAGTAGTTAACTCCTTGGTCCCTAGCGTTGACCGTGTTTTCTTGCCTAAGTGCATCCGGTGTCGCTTGATGTGTGTTGATTGCTGAGGACATTGCGATCCCCTCGCTCTGTTCGCCTTGTTTGTATGTTCTGGTTTGCTTTGACCTCCTTAAAAATGTGACTCGAGGAGCGGTAACCCACCTAGTAACTCAGGAAACCCCTGTGTTAGCTGTCGGTAATGAGACCCAGGCTAACCTCGAGAGTATATGAGAGGAAAAGCATCGAAAGAACCAGAAGTTCGACATCATTTAGACAGAACAACTCGAAGACTTCACCTCAGCAGGATGGCATACCCCATCCAAGTCACCTCTCAAGACTCGTCGATCACATAACACTCCGTTATTATCGGTCTATTACAGCAAGAAATCCCGTTGAAGCCGAAAGTCAATCCCCGAAGGATCCTCAATATCCACAAGAAACCACCCGATAAGTCAACCAAGACAAGATGTGAAGACCTAACCACACTAACCTTTAGTGTATTAGAGCTTCTGACCACCTCAGGAGACTAACTAATCTAGTCGACCCTACCCAAACTAACAGAATGATCCTCCCTAGAAGGTCAGAACTACCCCTGAAGCCAGATAACGAGGATGCATGAAGACAATGAAAGAACATTTCATGATTTCTCAGGTTTTGTGTGTTAGATAACAATACCATGGATTATTCTAATGTGCACTAAGTGTTGCAGGAGGTTTTGAGAGTTTTTGGGGCCGTATTATCTGGCCCATCAGACCACCTTGGGCAAGGATGGCTCGCAGTCTCTCTCTGGGGCGTTTCCCCGAAAATTTCGCTCGGGGATTTTCTCCCTCGACCGGATAATCCGGCCCTCTGGTTGGGGCGGATAATCCGGCCCCAGGGAAATCTCCCAAGTGAGCTCCTGCGCAAGGTTCTGTCTAGGGGCGGAATTTCCCCCGGATATTCCGTGGTTGGGGCAGACTTTTCCAGCAGCCGGATAATCCGGCCTTTCCCTAGGCCAGATAATCCGATCCACAGAAGAAAGTGTGAAGGGCAAGTCTGCGTGAGCTTCTGTCCGTGGCCGGTTTTTGTGCCGAATAATCCAAGTCTGGGGCGGAGGTTTCCCCAGGCCGGATAATCCGGCCCTCGAAATCTCCAACAGCCTGGTTTTGGAAGGGGTATAAATATCCCTTCTTCCCCAACAAGCAGAACTCTTGATTCATTCGAAATTGTTCAGACCCTTTGCAAGAGCTCCCATTCCTAGATCTCCCACTTCAACCACCCAAAGGCTTCGATCTTTGGGGGAATTGAAGGAGGATAGGATCTCATCGTCATCACGAATCAAGCGCATCAACCCCTCTCCATTCATTTGGAGAAATCCCTGATCTAGTACTCTTGTCAATATCTAGATCTTGTTCTTTGTTATTGATAACTTGTTCTTGTGGCAGCTTGTTGTCATTACGGGAGCCGCCAAGTTGATTGTGGAGTTGTGCCCCGCTAGTTGTGTAAAGACACCGATACCCGCCTCGAAGGGTCCCTATAGTGGAAAGGTGGATCAGGCCTTTGGTGGCGGGATCCATCGGAGAACAGGGTGAGGCCTATTGTGGCGTGGTGGTCTTAGTACTGCCCACCCCTCCAACGCAGACATGCTTCCCTTAACAAGGAAGGAACTATGGTAAAACAAATCTTGTGTCTCCGCGTGCTTCACTTCGGTTTAGCCGTTCCTCTTCCACTCGCTCTTTACTCGCTAGTAGATAGGTTTGCATATAGGGAAATTCCACCTAATAGTATATCTAGAGAATTTACCCTTTGTACTAAGCCTAAAATTGAAAAAGCATTAAAATTTGAAGTAGCACCTATTCATCCCCCCTCTAGGTGCCCATACGATCCATTTCAATTGGTATCAGAGCCCCGACTCTTAATTCGGGCTTAACTGCCTAAGAGTAGTATGGGTACCAAGGATGATGGGAATGAGGCTGTGGATAAGGTCACAATGGATGACCTCAAGACGTTGGAAACAACCTTGTTGAAATCCTTTGAGGCCAAGATGGAGGAGATGAATCAAATGATTGCTCGTCTCACATCATCCATAGCCCCATCTCCATCCTCCTCTAAGGCAGCCACACCATCGTCCAAGGAAAAGGTTAACACCAGATCCAAGGATGATGATGCGGAAGGTGAAAAACTTAATGGTTCCACCTCCAAGAAGGGAAGTGGTAAGGAGGAATATAGAGGTTCGTCACGTATATTCCCCTGACCCACCTATCCCTCACCCTCATATAAACAATAGGGGTGATCCACCCAAGCTTACTGCATCCTCTTTCAATTAATGGCAATTCTTAATGAAGTCTCATGTTTGCAGCTCCTCAATTGAACTTTGGAGGATTATTGAAGAGGGTCTTCATATTGGAGATCATTCCAATCTAACAAGAAGATAAGTTGTGGACATCCAATTGAATGCTACGGCTCTCCACATGATACAACTCGGTGTGGGTCCCAAGGACATGCCCCACATTGAACATCTCAACACAGCTAAAGAAGCTTGGGATGCCCTCACCGATCTCTTTATTGGGAATGAAAGCATGAGAAGGTATAGGTATGATGCCCTGAGTAATGAGGCTGAAGGGTTCTACATGTTGGATGGTGAAAACCATGAAGACATGTATAGAAGACTCAAGGGCATTGCAACAACATTTAGAAAGCATGGAGCCACCCACATTGATGATGCATGGATAAAAAGAAAATATGTGAGTGCCTTAATGCCCTTCGAGCCAACTGATTTGAAGAGCTTGCAAGGTAGACACAATTACCATCAAATGACATCCAATGAAGTCATGCAAGAAATGGCATCATTCAAAGTTTCCGCAAAGAATGCTGAAGATGCCTGGGCTCGTGCCATTGGAATGCAAAAGGGAGTCAATGTTGCTCTAAAGGCCAATGTTGTTGAGCAAGATGAGGATGAAAAGAGCTTTTGAGGGGGCCTCCATGGACTGCCCCGATGAAGTCAAACGTGCTCATGGTGAGTACATGGCGTTTTACGCAAGGAACTTTTGGAAGGATCCTGCCAAGGCCAAGTCGGAACTCGAGCGCAAGAATGGGTCGAGTGGTAGAAGAGAAAGTGGCCCAAAACTGAGAACATGCTACAACTATGGAGATAGGATGCACTTTGTAGCCGACTGTCCTTATCAAAATAGAGAAGATAATGGTGGCAGGCTCATTCTTAAAGAAAAATCCAAGGCACCTAAGAAGAAGCCGTTTATTAAAAAGAATGGCCCCTACAAGAAGCAACCCAAGATTGTCTTAGTGGCACAAGAAGAATACTCCTCTGCAAGTGAAGATGAAGAGGATGAAGATAGTTCTCGCGAGGTGGCTGCTATAGCCACCACATCGACTCCATCATCTCTCTTCGACTCGCCAAACGAGAACGTCATCAACAACAATGCCACTTGCCTTATGGCAAGAGGGTCCGAGGTATCAAGTTCTAGCCCCTCAATTCCTAAGACTAACATAATTTTGGATATGGATGATCATGATAGTCTTAAAATGAAATAAGAAGTTATTGCTTTGGACAACTTTTTCACTAACCTGCAAGGTAAGCACAAACTCCATTTTGATGCTCTTATGAGTCAACTTGCTCAAGCCGAAGATCTTCTTGAAGAAAAGGGCAGAATCGAAAGAGAAGATGCCTTGGAGATAGCTTCTTTGAAGAATGCCTTGGAAGAAGAAGATGAAGCTCGAGTATCTTTGGAAGAGAGACTCGAATCCATTGAGGAGTCACATGAAGAAGTCGTGACTCAGCTCATCAAAGAATGTGACAATGCTCTTTCCAAGGTAAAGAAACTAAAGAAAGAAAAGATTGAATTTGGGGCTGCTCATGTTAGACTCTTTGAGAAGTTTGATAAACTTGAAAGTGCTCACAAGGCATTGAATAGTGATCTCTCTACTCTAAATGAGTCTCATGATCAGCTACAAACTCAATTGAAGCTATATGATGTGCCAAGTACCTCCACATCATCCTATGGAAAAGAAGATCTTGCAAGAGGTTCTCAACACAAAGGTAAAGAGGTTCTTGATGAGATACTGAGCAAGCAAAGGACAAACAATGGAAAAGAAGGTCTGGGTTACATTCCCAAGACAAAGAACAAGAAAAACAAGAAGAAGAAGAGTAAGACTGCTCAACCAAACACTAGCAACATCACCAATAACAAGTCTAATTATGATGGTTTTGCAGGGGCTAACAATCCTAACTTTGAGTTATATTGCAATTATTATGGTGATGTTTATGCTAGCTATGTAGGCTCTTATGATTGTTACATTCCTTGGTCTATTTGGGTCCCCAAGACCCGTGTCACTAACATGAGAGGACCCATTGAAAAATGGGTACCTAAAACCAAGAAGTAACTTTCTTGCAGGGATATGCTTCCGGTGGGTCTAAATGGGTACTCGATAGCGGATGCACGAGTCATATGACCGGAAGCAAGGAGATCATCATGGAGATGCGGACAAATTCTGATCATATAACCGTCTCCTATGGTGACAAGTCAAAATCTGAGGTATTTGGTCTCAGCAAAGTTGTGGTGGCTCACGATATCTCTCTCGTGGACGTCATGCTTGTTGAGACCCTCGGGTACAATTTACTTTCAGTTCGCGCCCTTGGTAAGATGGACTTTGCAGTTTTTATTGATGCTGATTTGGTGGTACTCTTGTGGAGCAAGTCTCTGAAAGTCGCTTTCGTGGGATATGTCGAAAATGACCTGTATGTGGTGGACTTTTCGGGGAAAACCACTACAGGCCCGATGTGTCTTTTCGGAAAGGCTGACGTGGGTTGGTTATGGCATCACCGACTAGCCCACATCAATATGAGAACTTTGCAAAGTCTCCACAAGGGTGGCCACATCCTTGGACTAAAAGAAAATGTCTCCTTTGCCAAAGATCGTGTTTGCAGGGCCTGTGTTGAAGGGAAAATGCATGACTCCCCTCATCGAAGGAAGACTATTATCTTGTCAAAAAGGATCTTAGAGCTCCTTCATGTGGACCTCTTCGGTCCTCCATCTCATGCAAGCCTCGGGGGGAAGAAGTACTGTCTAGTGATTGTTGATGATTACTCAAGATACACTTGGGTTTATTTCTTCAAGTTGAAAAGTGAAACTCAACAAACGGTCATCGACTTTGCCAACGAGGTTCAACGTTAACACAATGTCCCTATTCTGGCTATAAGAAGTGATAACGGCTCTGAATTCAAGAACTACACCTTAAATGAGTTCCTTAGTGAAGAGGGGATAAGACATCAATATTCCGCTGCGTACACCCCTCAACAAAATGGTGTAGCCGAGAGGAAGAATCGGACTCTAATGGACATGGCAAGGTTAATGCTAGCCGAATTCAAGTCTCCATATAACTTCTGGGCTGAAGCAATCTCTACCGCTTGTCATTCATCCAATCGGTTATACCTCCATAAGATCTTGGACAAGACTCCGTATGAAATACTTACCGGTAACAAGCCAAACATCTCATACTTTCGGGTATTCGGGTGTAAGTGTTTCTTTCTTATCAAGGGAGTTCGTTTATCTAAGTTTGAATCTAAGGCTCTAAAAGGTATTTTTGTTGGTTATGGTGCCGAATCCCACACTTATAGAGTCTACAATAAGCTCTCCGGAACTGTTGTAGAATCTTGTAGTGTGGTGTTCGAAGAAAATGACGGCTCCCATGCGGGGCAAGTTGATGTTTGTGATGCAGATGTTGAAATACCCCAAGATGCCATAAGAAGAATGGGCGTGGGATTTTTTCGCCCCATTGAGGAACCCCTTGTGGCGGATCGGGAAGGACAATGCTCTACTCATGAAGAGCCCTCATCTACACATATTCATCATGTTCCAACCACGGAAGTAACTTCTACACCATCTCCATCGACTGCTGAAGGTCAAGATGTTCCAGCGAGCTCCAGGCCGGATTATCCGGTTGACACCGGATTATCTGGCAAACCCCATCCTGACGAACAGCCTGCACCTGGTGTTGAAGAAGTCGCTGCAAGCTCTAGGCCGGATTTTCTGGGTGACCCCAGATTATCCGGCCCCTCGCCAGCTCAAGCAAGTCCCAGGCAGCCTGATGAGGCTGCTACAAGTTCTCCCAGGACGGATTATCCGGCCTCTCCATCGGCCGGATTATCTGGCCCTAACTCTCCTGTTGTTCAGCAGTCTCCTGTTAGGTCTGCTGACTCATCTCAAGGGCACGTTTCATCACCGCCTACTACTGTTATCCCAGATTCTAATCAAGGTCGAGCAAATGATTCCAATGAAGATTCAAGTGATGAAACTATTCCACAAAGAGACAACAAGCTTATTGAACTTTGTCGCAAGGCTCGTGCTGATCGGAACCTTGAGTTAAGAGGTCACACCCTCGACAAGGTTGTAGGTGACCTTCGACAAAAAGGGTTTCTACAAGAAGGGAATTGGCAAGTTTTGGTGAGCATCAAGCTCACATCTCAATGGTGGAACCGAAGAAAGTTTTTGAAGCTCCTAAAGATCCGGACTGGGTTGTTGCTATGCATGAAGAATTGAATAACTTCGAGCGCAACAAGGTCTAGAAACTCGTGGAGAAACCCAAAGATTGCCGCAATGTTATCGACACTAAATGGATATTTAAAAACAAGCAAGATGAGAATGGCATTGTTGTGAGGAACAAGGCGAGACTTGTGGCTTAAGGCTACTCTCAAGTTGAGGGCATTAACTTCGGCGAGACCTATGCTCCAGTGGCTCGACTTGAGTCCATCCGTATCCTTCTTGCTTATACTGCCCATAATAATTTTAAATTGCAGCAAATGGACGTCAAGAGTGCTTTCCTTAATGGTCCTCTACATGAGTTGGTATATGTAAAGCAACCCCCAGGATTTGAGGATCCTAACTTCCTGAACCATGTCTACAAACTCGATAAGGCACTCTATGGCCTTAAACAAGCCCCACGTGCGTGGTATGAGCACCTTAAAGAGCTTTTGCTAGACCGTGGCTTCGAAGTTGGGCAAATCGATCCCACTCTTTTTACTAAAAAGGTCAAGGGGGGCTCTTCGTATGCCAACTATATGTAGACGATATCATCTTTTGTTCTACTAATAAAACTTTTAATGATGAATTTTCAAAGCTTATGACTGATAGGTTTGAGATGTCTATGATGGGGGAATTATGGTTCTTTCTTGGATTCGAGATCAAGCAACTTAGAGAAGGAACCTTCATCAATCAAGCAAAGTACATCCAAGACATGCTCATGAGATTCAAGATGATGGATCTTAATGGTGTCGCCACTCCAATGCAAACAAAATGTCATCTTGAACTTAACCCACATGGTAAATATGTGGACCAAAAGGTATACCGGTCCATGATCGGCTCTCTTCTTTACCTCTACGCATCTAGACCCGATATTGTGTTGAGTGTGGGGGTGTGTGCAAGGTATCAAGCAGCTCCTAAAGAAAGCCACTTAGTGGCGGTCAAGAGGATCTTTCGATGTTTGGTTCATTCCCCTAACTTTGGTTTATGGTATCCCAAGGGCTCCAATTTCTCTCTATGTGGTTATACTGGTTCAGATTGGGCTGGTGATAAGGATTATTGGAAATCCACTTCTGGAGCTTGTCAATTCTTGGGAAGATCTCTAGTGTGTTGGTCATCTAAAAAGCAGAATTGTATATCTCTCTCCACCACCGAAGCTGAATATGTTGCTGCTGCTAGCACCTGCACTCAGTTATTGTGGATGAGGCAAACTTTAAAGGAATACGGTGTCAATTGTGACAAAGTGCCTCTTTTATGTGATAATGAAAGTGCAATCAAAATTGCGTACAATCCGGTACAACACACAAGGACAAAGGATATTGAGATTCAGAATCATTTTATTCGAGACCATGTTGCTTGAGGCGATATTGATCTATCTTTTGTGAGCACGAAGAACCAACTTGCTGATATTTTTACGAAGCCACTTGATGAAGCAAGATTCTGCTACTTGAGGAATGAGCTAAATATCATTGATTCCATGATCTTGTCTTGAGTACCCATGCACTCACTCGTACATCTCAGTCTTATTTGGTCTAGATGTGGGCATGGATATAGGGGGAGTGTGGTCCTAATTAATTGGGCTATCCCTCCCCCCATAATGCCAAAAGCAAGATAAATCATTTCTCTTAATATCATTTTGTGATATGTGATCTTATTGATGAGTATTGGTCGTGAACCCAAGATATATCTTTGCGGTGTCACACCATACACTCCAACAAGGTGGCTACGGCCACCGCCCTCTCCCTTGAGGAGAATTGAATTTTTGTGGATCTTTTTGGTTGTTTTTTGCTCATCTCATGCTCTTATGGGAATCGCACTCAATTTTGGCTCTTATTTGATTTGGTTCTTGCAATATTGAGTGTATAGTATCATCTCAGTTTGTCTCTCTTAATCCTAAGCCGTTACCTACCCCTAAGCCATCTATTCTTGCACACAAGTCCCTTGTACACCTTGTGGGGGTGTTGTTTGGGGACACACGGGCCTGAATCTGTGTTCAACAGAAATTCAGATTTGAGGCCGGATAATCCGGCCCAAGTGTAGGCCGGATAATCCGGCCCTGGCGGATCTCATCTTAAAGGGCAGGGATCGGGGGGAAGGGCTCATAACGAGCAGCTCTTCTCCCCCAACCCTCTCCTCCTCCTCAGCCGCCGCCTGCCATCCCCCACCCTCCCAGAGCCTCTCTGGCCACCGGATTTTCCGGGCCTCCCTGGATCTTCTTCTCCGCGCCTCCAGGTACCTTCTCCTCCACGTTCTTCCTCCAATGAGTGAGGGTAACTCCCTCTCTCCCTATCTTTGGATAGATGTGTCATTTGTTGGGTGGAATGTTGTCTAGAAGGATGTGTTTTCGCATAGAACTCATAGACTTGAAGTTTCTAGGCCCGATCTACTTTTTGCATCTCAATCTAGGTGAAATCGAAAATTTCTGCCAGGGCCGGATTATCCACCCCTGGCCAGACCGGATAATCCAGCCTGACAGATTCAACTCTGGTTCAGTTTCACCATATTGTGTGCATTGCGTAGATTTGACTCATGGACTTTTTGTCTACTGTTTTCATGCTCTCTCCTGGACTTGTGTGTGTGCTTATCCCCATGCTATCGCTCTTATTCTATTCACAGGTGGTTCAAGTGCTCACAAGACTTACAAGCATCGTCCTCGCACTATCTATTTCGGGGTAGACAGTGAAGGCAATAGAGTGGACAAAGTTGAGCTAAGGAGAAGAGAAAAAAAGGCTGAACACATGGCTGAACAAGAGAAGCGGGAGATATCCAGGAGGGATGTGTCCAAGAGGAAGGGAAAAGAGCCCAAGATCAACTACAAGGCTATGGATCCTATCACTTATTCGTCTATCCGTCACCGTGATTTGTTTGTAGAGATGCCCCGTGATTCTGAGCTGGGGGATTCTCGCTTTTGGTGTGCTAAACAGAAAGGGATTTATGAAGATGTGTATGCCAGGCTGAACATTAGGCCTATGCACCCGCTGGTTCTTGCTGAGGCTCTGGAGAAGCCACACCTTGTGGATGCAATGTTTGTGGCTGAGCGGATGGGGCTGCACCATCTCATGTCTCTCCAATGCTCATATGACTCTGAGGTGGTGAAGCAGTTCTTTTCCACTTTGATTATTTGTGGAGATGAGAATTGCACTATGAAGTGGATGACTCATGACATGCCTATGACTGCTGATTTCCGTGTGTTTGCCGAGGTTCTTGGATACTCTTTCCGCAGCAGGGATAGGGCCAGTGGCCACCGCATCATCACACAGCTGAAGCCCAACAAAGATGCATCTCTCTCTCCTTGCACAGTGGACAATGGCATTGTGGGCACTCTTGCTGGTCTTGCTCCTATCTATGCTGACTTAGTGGGCCTCTTCCGTGACTCCATCACTCCGAGTGGAGGCAACAATGATAACATCCATGGTCACCTTGTCCAGCTCCTTGCATTCTCTCATGAGGTTTCCTCGTGCGAGGATGAGTCCATCCAGTACAAGCTGGATGTGATGGACTTCATCTACCATGAATTGATTGATGCGATGTTCAACCGGTTGTCCATTCTGTATGCTCCCTACATTATGATGCTCATCAGGCACCTGCTCCCCTCTGAAGATTTCAACATTGATGTTGTGCATAAGGCCAAGAAGATCTACAACAAGGCTCGGAAGACCTCTCACCCCTCTTTTGCTCCTGAGGCTCTCATGAGGGATGCTCGCAGGCCTCCAGTACCTCCCGTTGCTCGTGAGATCAAGCAGCTGAACTGGTTCCAGCGCCACATTCTTTGCATGGGCATGGACACACGGAAGGGACAGTATGAGGCCTACAAGCAGCGCCATGAGTTGGCTCACTCTCAGTAGCTCATCCTTCACCATGTGACTGGTGCCTCTAGTGATCCCCTGGCTCCTACTCCTCCCACACCATATGCCCGTGGAATTCTTCTTCTGGGTTGAACTATGGAGAGCTGGAGCGTCACTTGTTCCCTTCTGCGCCCACTGCTGATGATGAGGACGATGACACTGAGGAGCTTGATGATGAATATGATGATGGGAACGAGGACGAGGACGAGGACGAGGACTATGAGTGATACCTTAGGGCGCTAGCATCGCTCTTCTTCCTTTTTAGCGTCTCGATGCCAAAGGGGGAGAATTAGTTCTATTAGGACTTCGAGGATTTGCATGGTTCGAGCACAAGCATTTGCATGTGTCCATTTAGCATTAAACTTTATTTGTGGTTTGTGGTGTGTTTGAGACTTTGTGTCGGTGGACGTCTGGATTTATCTCATGGATTATGCCTATGGATTCATTTACTCATATCCTATTATGCTGGTAATCTATCACAAGGAAGGCGCGTATATTGGTTATCACGTTGATAATTCTGGATATTTCAAGGACACATCTCTCATTATCTCGGTGGTATGATTATGTTATCTATATTTCAATGGAATAGACTTTCATCTACTTGTGTGCATTTGTATTCAAATGCAAATCTCTAATATGCACACATTGAGGGGGAGGATGGCTCTGCGCAAGTCTCTGTCTGGGGGCGGTTTTTCCCTGGAAAATTCCGGCTCTGGGGCGGATTTTCTCCCTCGACCGGATAATCCGGCCCTCTGGTTGGGGCGGATAATCCGGCCCCAGTGAAATCTCCCAAGTGAGATCCTGCGCAAGCTTCTGTCTGGGGGCGGAATTTCCCCCGGATATTCCATGGCTGGGGCGGACTTTTCCAGCAGCCGGATAATCCGGCCTTTCCCTAGGCTGGATAATCCGGTCCCCAGAAGAAAGTGTGAAGGGCAAGTCTGCGTGAGCTTCTGTTCGTGGCCGGTTTTTGTGCCAGATAATCCGAGTCTGGGGCGGAGTTTTCCCCAGGCCGGATAATCCGTCCCCCACTTGGGCCGGATAATCCGGCCCTCGAAAGCTCCAACGGCCTGGTTTGTGAAGGGGTATAAATATCCTTCTTCCCCAACGAGCAGAACTCTTGATTCATTCGAAATTGTTCAGACCATTTGCAAGAGCTCCCATTCTAGATCTCCCACTTCAACCACCCGAAGGCTTTGATCTTTGGGGGAATTGAAGGAGGAGAGGATCATCATCGTCATCACGAATCAAGCGCATCAACTCCTCTCCATTCATTTGGAGAAATCCCTGATCTAGTATTCTTGTCAATATCTAGATCTTGTTCTTTGTTATTGATAACTTGTTCTTGTGGCAGCTTGTTTTCATTACGGGAGCCTCCAAGTTGATTGTGGAGTTATGCCCCGCTAGTTGTGTAAAGGCACCGGTACCCGCCTCGAAGGGTCCCTATAGTGGAAAGGTGGATCAGGCCTTTGGTGGCAGGATCGATCGGAGAACAGGGTGAGGCCTATTATGGCGTGGTGGTCTTAGTACCGCCCATACCTCCAACACAGACGTACTTCCCTTAACAAGGAAGGACCTGCGGTAAAACAAATCCTGTGTCTTCACGTGCTTCACTTTGGTTTACCCGTTCCTCTTCCACTCGCTCTTTACTCGCTAGTAGATAGGTTTGCATATAGGGAAATTCCACCTAATAGTATATCTAGAGAATTTACCCTTTGTACTAAGCCTAAAATTGAAAAAGCATTAAAATTTGAAGTAGCACCTATTCACCCCCTTCTAGGTGCCCATATGATCCATTTCAGACAACGAGTCCACTCTGCCCTCAAGCAGAAGCAATGCGAGAGATTCAAGTGAAGACCCCTTCTCTGACATGGACTGCATCAACCTTGACTAAAGACTAGCCAGGAGAGTCATAAACCGCTAGCTTGCCCTGAGCTAAGTCCATAAGGCTTCGTCAGGAAAACCACCCCCGCCAAGGTTTTCGAAATAAGGCGTCACTCGAAGACCTCAGATCAAGAATTCAGGGAAGGTACATCCCTCTGCTAACCTCAGGGCTGCATTCCAAGAGCGAAGATCCTCACCACTCCTAAAGCACCTTAGTGAAGCTCTAAGGTGGAAAGACTGCGTCTTTCCACTCAATCTTCAGAATACTATCTACCCGAGGATACTCAGAAAGACCGCTAGATTTGACTCCCTCTCACCAAACAACAACCCGTGAGATATCAAAGAGAAACTAACTGAAGATCCTACGAAGTCCCTCTGCTATTTCAGTTGCAGACCTACCGGGACGACCACAACATCGCCAACCCCTCGGTTGCAATCGCTTAGAGGACGTAAGTTTCCGATGGCCTCAACAGGCTAAGTACGAATAATAGTAGTATACAAGCCCAGTAAGTCATAATTCCTGGAAGACTTGCAAAGGTCTCTAATCCATAAGAAAGATGGACGACAATCCCCAAAAACACCATTCAATGAGTTCAAGAAGGAAGTACTATGTTAACTCTCCAATATACCCCGATTTAATCCTATGGGGGAAAGACTTCGTCTTTCCCACAAAAATAGGGTAACCCTTCGCTAAAGCAAACTCAGGAGTCCCGACCCTAAAATCGTTAATTAGGATACACTACGACCCTAAGGAAGAGAGGTACTCCTAGTTGTAGATTCTATCCTCCGACGAGTACTCCGTGAAGTTCAGCATCGAGATAGTCTGCCCAGTCTAAGCCCTCGAGATATAGAGTCCGGAAGGAAAAGAAGGTCATCCCTCGCAATAAGGACCAGACTCTGCTCAACTCTCTGTGCATCCCGGAAGACTGAAGCTCAACTTCATCGATGTGGTAACCACTTTCAAAGACGGAGTCCATAAGATAGTACGCGTAAGACACCTAGTATCAACCCGACTCAAAATCCCCTAACCCTACTCTCCTGAATCTCGGGACGAGATTCTTTTAAGGGGGAAAGGTCTGTAACATCCCAATTTCAACAACCCTGATTAGTTGTCTAGAATGCAAAAATCAGGGGGAACAAAAACTTTTTCTTGTTTCGGGATAAAATGTTTTCCTGTTGTTTGACTATGTTTATGATTATGATTATGTATTAGAAGATATATTCCTTACCTCAACACCAGTTGACAAAAGCTACTTCCCAAAACTGTCTTGGCTTAATTTCCATATTCTCAAATGTTTTGGCATTTCAAAACCTGAGCCAAGAAGCCTTTGCAAACCAACTATTTTAGTAGCTTCTATTTCCCTAAACTATGGAGAGCAACCTATTACAATCTCCTGATGTTTTATAGACAGAACCTTCAACCATTCTTATCTCTAGGTTTCCCAAAACCTCCTTTTAAAGCTTTTGAATTCTACTCTTGGTAGAGATACCAAGGACTCTCATCTTATCCAAACCACAACCTTTAAAAAATACCCATCCTTACCTCGAGCTAGGCTTGATGGTAACCCTAGTAGTAGGTCTGCTTAGTTTATAAGATGAGTTGCCTTGATCTGCTGCCTGATGAATTGCCTTGATCTGCTGCTTGATTTGTCTGCTTAGGAGATAGTACGAGCTACTCTAGGAGCTCATCACTAGGATCAAGATGTTTCACAATCACCAAACCCTAAACAAGAATACAATCTGGATCTAGCCTCTAGCCACCAGGAGATCATCTAAAACCCTTAACCATATCAATTCTGCAGTGATCCATTCTAGAAGCTTCCAAGTCCATGAAGACCAATATCAAGCATGGACCCCTTCTACTCCATATACACTTCAACATCAGCCACTTCATGATGATTTGGTACCATGCAACCCATCAAAAACATCCCCTCTCATAATCTTGTCAAAAACCCTAAACATGCCAAATTTGGCTAAGTCTAGAAAACTATTTCCAACATCACCTTTTTGAATGCCTCCTTTTCTCAACCCTTGTGCATTTTTGAAAATGCATTTGAACCATATTGTTAACCATACTAAGGACTACCAAGGCCCACTTTTTCCATTAGATATATCATCCTCCAACCCACTTGTTCTTGATGGTTTTGCAGGCAAGAAAATAACTATTTCTGCAAATCTAGTCAACATGCCTACTTTGATAGAAGCTCACACCACCATCCCACCTGCTATGGACCAACTCTTTGCATGGTTGTGTTCTAATCATATAGGTCTATCATTACCAACTTCACTTTCCAATTGGATCCTTGTGCTGCTTAAACCCACAAGGTTTTGAAGGCTAGTTGATAATCTGCTCTGGCAGGCTTATTTTATTCAAAGTTTGGAAACAATCCTTGGAGAGCTCAAAGATGATCAAGCCCAAAATTCTGTACCATGATGATCTACATAACTTGGTCTATCCATCCATATACCCCATGTTCCAATGGGAGCTCTGAGATCCAAGATACACCCATGTCTTGATGGTATGAAAATAACACCCCCCTAGATCCACAACTCCTTGTTTTACATCTAATTCAAGTCGGTTTTCCAATTCCCAAGGTTGAAAATGCTTGCTACACCTTTTATACATCATCTACCTTGAGCATTAAAATTTATCAAATATTATCCATCATTATTATGGCTCGAAAACTATTTAATCTCATTAATTGACAAATCTCCAAAACTCCTTCCATAAAGGAAACTTTGGTTTTTGCCAGAACACTTCCCTAACTCTAAGCACATGGGTCCTATATATCATAACCTATCATCCCACTTCAAAAAAAAATATTTTTGAAGAGTTTCAATAATTCTTTTTGCCTATTCTCTTAAATGGCAAAAATGGAATAATAATTGCCTTAAATACTTCTAAGCCACAATAAATCTTGGGAAAATTACCCTAAGTGTATATTCACATTTGGGACCCTCTCACACCAAAAACCAACCTTGTCCTATGTAAAATTAGCAAATGATCTTCTAGAAACTACTTCTGTACTTTTTGAATAAATGATTTTAAGTGGACTTAAAATCCTCTGAAAAATTCCAAATAATTCATGGTGTTATATCTTGACCTCATCTACCTACCAGTATCATCTCCCCACCTTGTCTAATACAAATTTTGGAACTTCCTTCACATGCCTCCATGTGATCAAATTTGCCAAATCAATCAAGCATTGATCCAAAACCACCCCAAACCCCATGGAAACTTACTCTGCACTTATCCACAGCAACCAGCACTCCTCCCTGGTCGAGGCTACTGTAGCATGGCACCCTTTTGTCCTTTAGCTATTGGAGCAAGTGAGAGAGAGAGAGAGAGATCAAATCAAGGCCATATCTTGAAAAAAAAATCTTCACGGCAGGAGCCACCACCCTCCTCTCCACTCAGTGGTCGACTCAACACCCCACCACCCACCTCTCCACCACCCTGGTTGTCCAACCAGAGCCCTCCTCCCTCCTCCAACCGCCCTAGTGGAAAATGTCCACCATACACCCCACCTCTCCGGTATATAGCCCACAAGCTGTCCCGACCACCCCTTCCGGGTTCAAACCACTCCTCCTCTATCCCCTTGCCTCTCCCCAAGCCTCAGATCTAGCACCCGAGCTCCCCATCTCCATGGAGAAGAAGTGGAAGTCCTCTCGGGCTCAACCTCGTTTGCAGGCATGTAGTCATACCCAACCACCCCCAGCTCCCTCTCTTCCCTCTAACCTGATCCCCTGGATCTAATCCCCTCCCCTTTCCCCTTCTTTGCACGCAGGAACACCGGAGGCTGCTGCCCGTGCTCATGGCCGAGCCGAGCTCCTCCTTCATGTAGGAGTTTCCGAGCCCCCTCCTCCCTGCATGAAACTCTCGTGGAATCCCCAAGACCGCCGCATCTGACCGAGCCCCTCCATTTCGACCTGCAATTGCCCCTGGAAGTGCTCCGTCGAGCTCCGACGACGCCATGTTCGGGCGCACTCGCGCGAGCATCCTCCTGACGTCGAACCGCCCCGTGCCGCCCCTCTTTGGAACCGCCTCGTCGCGCCGTGCCCCCTCGGAGCCTCCCCATCTCCTCTCCACCGCTGGTAAGCCCTCCCCAGCGAGATTTTGCCGCCCCTAGGGTTTCCGTCAGCCACCGCCGGCGCGAGCTGGAAGACGACGCTCGGCTGTCGACGGTTACTTGATCGAACGGCCGAGGATGCCTGTTACCCCTTCGCCCCCTCCACCCACTGACCAGCAGGCCCCACTAGTCAGCCATTTGAAAGCCCTCATGCGCGCTGCCCCGTCAAGGTGGGCCGAATTCGTTCCCCTGGCCCAATCCCCTAGCAGACCCGACCCGCGCCCCTTTTTACTTTAAACTTTTCTCCAGGGACGAACTGAATAGCTGTTAGTTTAAATCAAATTGAAAATGTAAACCAACTCCTTTCTCCTGGATCTAAATTTCCCAGGGTTTCTGAATGTATCCTTAAACATGCAGTACCCCTAGCTCGTCCAAAGGTTGTCTAGATTAAATATGATAAATCAAACTCTTAGATGTACCTTTTTCACTAATAAAAATTCTTTCTATGATTTTTACAACTCAAATTGGAGTAAACCCAACTGCCCCTGGTAGGTATTACCTGTACCTATCAGTTAGCATTTATCTCCTGTCAAGGTGAACCCTGGTTTTACCCCAGTAAAATAACAAAATCCCTCCATATCTACCTTTAGAAAATTTCGTAGTCTTATCTACAGGACCTATTAGGCTAATTCCAACTCCTAGAGAAGTGGTACATAAATACCTATCTAAAACCAGGAGATAAGGATTTATTGATCCTCTATTGAATTTTAGTGAGTTAAATACTTCTATAGGTGGTAGTTTCACTAGATAAATCATCACAGTAAGTCCACAACTCTAAAAAGGTTGATTCCAATTTCTGTAGAAAGGTATTCTAGATACCTACCATGTGCCCTTGGAATCAACTCAAAAGCTTCAGTAGTTTTAATTTGGTGAAAAAGACAAAAACTCCATAGAACTGCCTTTGGGAATTTCCAGAGGGCATTCTGGTAAATATTTTGACATGATTCCAACTCCCAGTGAACAAGTACATAAATCCCTACCTAACCACCCAAGTAAATATTTTTTGGACCTACAGAACATTTCTGGTGAATTATTTTCTAAACTAGAGTTTTAATTACTAGAAAATGTTTTATAAATCAAGGGAGATTGATAAAATAGTGAAACCACTTTTGCTAGCTTCATTTTATCAATACCTATCTGATGGTACCATTTTTATACAATGAGATCATAGAGTATATGGTCTTGGTCCCAAAACCCATCTCTCAGGTAGTTTCTAGACTATAAATCCTAAGGGATTTTCTTCCATGTTTCCAAGACAAGGCCAATCTTATTAAATCCATTCTTCCTAAGACATACTGATTTGTAAACTTGTATTGTTCATTGCTTGATGTATGTATTGATGTTTTTATTCCTTGTTTTGACTGTGCTCTTGCTTGCTTGCATGTGTGCTCCCTGACGATGATAGTTGCGATTATCTAAAGAAGAAGATGGTTATTTTTATATATTATTGGTATTCTTGGTTATCTAAAGAAGAAGTCCAGGGACATTTATGCCATATTGCTAATCACAGGCAAGCCACCTTCTTGCTCATAAGCCTTGTCCTACTATTTTATTTATGCATATTTTATCTACTATTTATGAAACTACATTGTTTTATTATATGTTGATGTATATATGGTAGTGGTTTGGCTCCTCCGAACTATTACACTTTTGTACTATTAAGTACAACCCCCTTGGTGACACCTACTTGTCCCTAGTAGAATAGATGGTGTATTCCACCATACCCTTTGGAGACCCCGTTTTAGCCGAAGCAAAAACTAGAGGATGGGAAGACCCCGGAAAAAGGTTTTACCAAATGTTTTCTGATAAAACCTTGGTGAGGTGGGACCACCCAAGAGATGTTGATAAACAAAAAGGTTTTTGTTTTAAAAAATGCTGAAGGAAAGCTAGAGGAAAAAGGTTTACAAAAATGCACCCGGTTCTTTGCAGTTTAGCTATAACAACTTAAATCTGTGCAACCACATTACTCTGGAATGGGACAGGGTTGGATTTGATGTTTGTCTATTATGGTATAAGCTACCTCGCAACTACTACAGGGGATGAAACTCCCTGGAGGGTGGGCCTTCTCCTGAATGGTCCATGTGGGACATTGACCTGGAGAAGGAACGAAGGGTCTGCGAGCCTCCATGCATTACTATGAGCCCCTCATTGAATAGCGCACACTCGAGAAGTGGAAAAAGCGCTCTGGTTGGTCCTCGGTACCCGATGTCCCGGTTTTGAGGGGAGTAACACTCATAGGGTAGGCACTTATATTGGAGTGGGCATCCGGAGAGTCTTGATCGGTTACTCGCACACGATCGGTGTAGATCAGGGTAGTGTACCCGGACGGTGTGGGTAAAGTGTACAAACTCTACAGAGTGTAAATCTATTCGAATAGCCATTTCCGCGGTCATGGACGGGTTGGACAAACTTCTGTAGAGCGGTGTTGGTTTTGTTTTCAAAAAGGATTTCGGAAAAGAAATGGCTTTGGAAATGTTTTGACCATGGGATGGTCGTAAAGGAGATAGGTTTTGACCATGGGATGGTCGGAAGGAGGAGAAAGGAGTTTGGTCGTGGGACGACCTGAAGACGGGAACAAATGGGTGCCCAGTCCTGATGTTTTCCAAAACTTTTCAAAAAGGTTTCCAAAATGTTTACAAAGGTTTTCAACAAAGATATGTAGATGCTATATCTACAAGAGAAACTAATTGAGTAAAGAACCTCTCTTGGAGCCCTCCTACTACCACAACCATAATGCATATCCTCTTGTTATTACTGTTATCTTAAGGTGGCTTGCGAGAATATTCAAAGTACTCACTGGCATGGTCCCAGGCTATTAAATTGGTTAGATATCAAGAAGAGGATGAAGTTGACGGCTAAGCGAGCTAGGACGTTCTCCCAGTCAGTTGCTTGTAGGTTAAGGCATCGCTCGGGCTCTACGCTTAAGGAAGTTCCGCTGATGATTATTGATGTAGCCATAATGGCATCTAAGGTATGACATGTATCCTCTTAAGTATGGATGTTTACTTTGGTACTTGTCGGTTATGTGCCATGACTAACTGATCATGGGATCGTGGTGTATGCATAACAGGGATTCTCGTAGGATTAATCCGGGGGCCCGACACATGCAATAACTCTTGGTGTGGTTCATGAAAAGAACACACATCCAATGAACTCTAGTGGATCCATATGTGGTTTGTGAGAAGAGCACACATGCAATGACTCTAGCTGTGGTTTGTGAGAAGAACACACATGCAATCACACTGGTGGATCCATATGTGGTTTGTGAGAAGAACACACATCCAATGACACTGGTGGATCCATGTGTTGTTTGTGAGAAGAACACACATGCAAAACACACATGCAATGACACTGGTGGATCCATATGTGGTATGTAGAAATGACAAACATGCAATGACACTAGTTGTGGTTAATGAAAAGAACAGAGATGCAATGACTCTGATGAATCCATATGTGGTTTGTGAAAAGAGCACACATGCAATGACACTGGTGGATCAATGTGGTTTGTGAGAATAACAGACATGCAATGAACTCTGGTGGATCCATGTGTGGTTTGTGAGAAGAACACACATGAAATTACACTGGGTGTGGTTCATGAAAAGAACACACATCCAATGACACTAGTGGATCCTTATGTTGTTTTTGAGAAGAACACACATGCAATGACTCTAGATGTGGTTTCTACAAAGAACACACATGCAATGACACTGGTGGATCCATATGTGGTTTGTGAGAAGAACACACATCCAATGACACTAGTGAATCCATGTGTGGTTTGTGAGAAGAACACGCATGCAATGACACTGGGTGTGGTTCATGAAAAGAACACACATCCAATGACACTAGTGGATCCTTATGTGGTTTGTGAAAAGAACACACATGCAATAACTCTAGATGTGGATTGTGAGAAGAACACACATGCAATGACCTTGGTGGATCCATATGTGGTATGTGAGAAGAACACACATCCAATGACACTGGTGGATCCATATGTGGTTTATGAGAAGAACACACATGCAATGACACTGGGTGTGGTTCATGAAAAGAAAACACATCCAATGAACTCTGCTGGATCCATATGTGGTTTGTGAGAATAACACACATGCAATGACTCTAGCTGTGGTTCATGAGAAGAACACACATGCAATCACACTGGTGGATCCATATGTGGTTTGTGAGAAGAACACACATCCAATGACACTGGTGGATCCATGTGTGGTTTGTGAGAAGAACACACATGCAATGACACTGGTGGATCCTTATGTGGTTTGTGAAAAGAACACACATGCAATGACTCTAGATGTGGTTTGTGAGAAGAATACACATGCAATGACACTGGTGGATCCATATGTGGTATGTAAGAAGAATACACATCCAATGACACTGGTGGATCCATGTGTGGTTTGTGAGAAGAACACACATGCAATGACACTGGTGGATCCATATGTGGTCTGTGAAAACAACACACATGCAATGACACTGGTGGATCCATATGTGGTTTGTGAGAAGAACACACATCCAGTGACACTGGTGGATCCATGTGTGGTTTGTGAGAAGAACACACATGCAATGACACTAGGTGTGGTTCATGAAAAGAACACACATCCAATGACATTGGTGGATCCTTATGTGGTTTGCGAAAAGAACACACATGCAATGACTCTTGATGTGGTTCATGAGAAGAACACACATGCAATCATGCTGGTTGATCCATATGTGGTTTGTGAGAAGAACACAAATCCAATGACACTAGTGGATCCAAGTGTGGTTTGTGAGTAGAACACACATGCAATGACACTAGGTGTGGTTCATGAAAAGAACACACATCCAATGACACTGGTGGATTGTTATGTGGTTTGTGAAAAGAACACACATGCAATGACTCTAGATGTGGTTTGTGAGAAGAATACACATGAAATGACCCTGGTGGATCCATATGTGGTTTGTGAGAAGAACACACATCCAATGACACTGGTGGATCCATATGTGGTTTGTGAGAGGAACACACATGCACTGACTCTGGGTGTGGTTTATGAAAAGAACACACATCCAATGAACTCTGGTGGATCCATATGTGGTTTGTGAGAAGAACACACAGGCAATGACTCTAGATGTGGTTTGTGAGAAGAACACACATGCAATGACACTGGTGGATCCATATGTGGTTTGTGAGAAGAACAGACATCCAATGACACTGGTGGATCCATATGTGGTTTGTGAGAAGAACACACATGCAATGACTCTTGGTGTGGTTCATGAAAAGAACACACATCCAATGAACTCTAGTGGATCCATATGTGGTTTGTGAGAAGAGCACACATGAAATGACTCTAGCTGTGGTTTGTGAGAAGAACATACATGCAATCACACTGGTGGATCCATATGTGGTTTGTGAGAAAAACACACATCCAATGACACTAGTGGATCCATGTGTGGTTTGTGAGAAGAACACGGATGCAAACACACATGCAATGACACTGGTGGATCCATATGTGGTATGTAGAAATAACAGACATGCAATGACACTAGATGTGGTTAATGAAAAGAACAGACATGCAATGACTCTGATGGATGCATATGTGGTTTCTGAAAAGAACACACATGCAATGACACTGGTGGATCAATGTGGTTTCTGAGAATAACAGACATGCAATGAACTCTGGTGGATCCATGTGTGATTTGTGAGAAGAACACACATGCAATGACACTGGGTGTGGTTCATGAAAAGAACACACCTCCAATGACACTCGTGGATCCTTATGTGGTTTTTGAGAAGAACACACATGCAATGACTCTACATGTGGTTTCTAAAAAGAACACACATGCAATGACACTGGTGGATCCATATGTGGTTTGTGAGAAGAACACACATCCAATGACACTGGTGGATCCATGTGTGGTTAGTGAGAAGAACACGTATGCAATGACACTGGTGGATCCTTATGTGGTCTGTGAAAAGAACACACATGCAATAACTCTAGATGTGGATTGTGAGAAGAACACACATGCAATGACCCTGGTGGATCCATATGTGGTATGTGAGAAGAACACACATTGAATGACACTGGTGGATCCATATGTGGTTTATGAAAAGAACATACATGCAATGACACTGGGTGTGGTTCATGAAAAGAACACACATCCAATGAACTCTGGTGGATCCATATGTGGTTAGTGAGAAGAACACACATGCAATGACTCTAGCTGTCGTTCATGAGAAGAACACACATGCAATCACACTAGTGGATCCATATGTGGTTTGTGAGAAGAACAGACATCCAATGACACTGGTGGATCCATGTGTGGTTTGTGAGAACAACACACATGCAATGACACTGGTGGATCCTTATGTGGTTTGTGAAAAGAACACCCTTGCAATGACTCTATATGTGGTTTGTGAGAAGAACACACATGCAATGACACTCGTGGATCCATATGTGGTATGTGATAAGAACACACATCCAATGACATTGGTGGATCCATGTGTGGTTTGTGAGAAGAACACACATGCAATGACACTGGTGGATCCATATGTGGTCTGTGAAAATAACACACATTCAATGCCACTGGTGGATCCATATGTGGTTTGTGAGAAGAACACACATCCAGTGACACTGGTGGATCCATGTGTGGTTTGTGAGAAGAACACACATGCAATGACACTAGGTGTGGTTCATGAAAAGAACACACATCCAATGACACTGGTGGATCCTTATGTGGTTTGTGAAAAGAACACAGATGCAATGACTCTTGATGTTGTCCATGAGAAGAACACATATGCAATCATGCTGGTTGATCCATATGTGCTTTGTGAGAAGAACACACATCCAATGACACTGGTGGATCCATGTGTGGTTTGTGAGAAGAACACACATGCAATAACACTGGGTGTGGTTCATGAAAAGAACACACATCCAATGACACTGGTGGATCCTTATGTGGTTTGTGAAAAGAACACACATGCAACGACTCTAGATGTGGTTTGTGAGAAGAACACACATGCAATGACCCTGGTGGATCCATATGTGGTTTGTGAGAAGAACACACATCCAATGACACTGGTGGATCCATATGTGGTTTGTGAGAAAAACACACATGCAATGACTCTGGGTGTGGTTCATGAAAAGAACACACATGCAATGACACTGGTGGATCCTTATGTGGTTTGTGAAAAGAACACACATGCAATGACTCTAGATGTGGATTGTGAGAAGAACACACATGCAATGACCCTGTGGATCCATATGTGGTTTGTGAGAAGAACACACATCCAATGACAGGTGGATCCATATGTGGTTTGTGAGAAGAACACACATGCAATGACACTGGGTGTGGTTCATGAAAAGAACACACATCCAATGAACTCTGGTGGATCCATATGTGGTTTGTGAGAAGAACACACATGCAATGACTCTAGTTGTGGTTCATTAGAAGAACACACATGCAATCACACTGGTGGATCCATATGTGGTTTGTGAGAAGAACACACATCCAATGACACTGGTGGATCCATGTGTCGTTTGTGAGAAGAACACACATGCAATGACACTGGTGGATCCTTATGTGGTTTGTGAAAAGAACACACATGCAATGACTCTATATGTGGTTTGTGAGAAGAACACGCATGCAATAACACTGGTGGATCCATATGTGGTATGTGAGAAGAACACACATCCAATGACACTGGTGGATCCATATGTGGTTTATGAGAAGAACATACATGCAATGACGCTGGGTGTGGTTCATGAAAAGAACACACATCCCATGAACTCTGGTGGATCCATATGTGGTTAGTGAGAAGAACACACATGCAATGACTCTAGCTGTCGTTCATGAGAAGAACACACATGCAATCACACTAGTGGATCCATATGTGGTTTGTGAGAAGAACAGACATCCAATGACACTGGTGGATCCATGTGTGGTTTGTGAGAATAACACACATGCAATGACACTGGTGGATCCTTATGTGGTTTGTGAAAAGAACACCCTTGCAATGACTCTATATGTGGTTTGTGAGAAGAACACACATGCAATGACACTCGTGGATCCATATGTGGTATGTGATAAGAACACACATCCAATGACACTGGTGGATCCATGTGTGGTTTGTGAGAAGAACACACATGCAATAACACTGGTGGATCCATATGTGGTCTGTGAAAACAACACACATTCAATGCCACTGGTGGATCCATATGTGGTTTGTGAGAAGAACACACATCCAGTGACACTGGTGGATCCATGTGTGGTTTGTGAGAAGAACACACATGCAATGACACTAGGTGTGGTTCATGAAAAGAACACACATCCAATGACACTGGTGGATCCTTATGTGGTTTGTGAAAAGAACACAGATGCAATGACTCTTGATGTTGTCCATGAGAAGAACACATATGCAATCATGCTGGTTGATCCATATGTGCTTTGTGAGAAGAACACACATCCAATGACACTGGTGGATCCATGTGTGGTTTGTGAGAAGAACACACATGCAATAACACTGGGTGTGGTTCATGAAAAGAACACACATCCAATGACACTGGTGGATCCTTATGTGGTTTGTGAAAAGAACACACATGCAACGACTCTAGATGTGGTTTGTGAGAAGAACACACATGCAATGACCCTGGTGGATCCATATGTGGTTTGTGAGAAGAACACACATCCAATGACACTGGTGGATCCATATGTGGCTTGTGAGAAAAACACACATGCAATGACTCTGGGTGTGGTTCATGAAAAGAACACACATGCAATGACACTGGTGGATCCTTATGTGGTTTGTGAAAAGAACACACATGCAATGACTCTAGATGTGGATTGTGAGAAGAACACACATGCAATGACCCTGGTGGATCCATATGTGGTTTGTGAGAAGAACACACATCCAATGACACTGGTGGATCCATATGTGGTTTGTGAGAAGAACACACATGCAATGACACTGGGTGTGGTTCATGAAAAGAACACACATCCAATGAACTCTGGTGGATCCATATGTGGTTTGTGAGAAGAACACACATGCAATGACTCTAGTTGTGGTTCATTAGAAGAACACACATGCAATCACACTGGTGGATCCATATGTGGTTTGTGAGAAGAACACACATCCAATGACACTGGTGGATCCATGTGTGGTTTGTGAGAAGAACACACATGCAATGACACTGGTGGATCCTTATGTGGTTTGTGAAAAGAACACACATGCAATGACTCTATATGTGGTTTGTGAGAAGAACACGCATGCAATAACACTGGTGGATCCATATGTGGTATGTGAGAAGAACACATATCCAATGACACTGGTGGATCCATATGTGGTTTATGAGAAGAACATACATGCAATGACGCTGGGTGTGGTTCATGAAAAGAACACACATCCCATGAACTCTGGTGGATCCATATGTGGTTTGTGAGAAGAACACACATGCAATGACTCTAGCTGTTGTTCATGAGAAGAACACACATGCAATCACACTAATGGATCCATATGTGGTTTGTGAGAAGAATACACATCCAATGACACTGGTGGATCCATGTGTGGTTTGTGAGAAGAACACACATGCAATGACACTGGTGGATCCTTATGTGGTTTGTGAAAAGAACACACATGCAATGACTCTATATGTGGTTTGTGAGAAGAACACACATGCAATGACACTGGTGGATCCATATGTGGTATGTGAGAATAACACACATCCAATGACACTGGTGGATCCATGTGTGGTTTGTGAGAAGAACACACATGCAATGACACTGGTGGATCCATATGTGGTCTGTGAAAACAACACACATGCAATGACTCTCGCGTATCCATATGTGGTTTGTGAGAAAAGAACACATCCAGTGACACTGGTGGATCCTTATGTGGTCTGTGAAAAGAACACACATGCAATAACTCTAGATGTGGATTGTGAGAAGAACACACATGCAATGACCCTGGTGGATCCATATGTGGTATGTGAGAAGAACACACATCGAATGACACTGGTGGATCCATATGTGGTTTATGAGAAGAACATACATGCAATGACACTGGGTGTGGTTCATGAAAAGAACACACATCCAATGACACTGGTGGATCCTTATGTGGTCTGTGAAAAGAACACACATGCAATAACTCTAGATGTGGATTGTGAGAAGAACACACATGCAATGACCCTGGTGGATCCATATGTGGTATGTGAGAAGAACACACATCGAATGACACTGGTGGATCCATATGTGGTTTATGAGAAGAACATACATGCAATGACACGGGTTTGGGTGGTTCATGAAAGAACCCACATCCAATGAACTCTGGTGGATCCATATGTGGTTTGTGAGAAGAACACACATGCAATGACTCTAGCTGTCGTTCATGAGAAGAACACACATGCAATCACACTGGTGGATCCATATGTGGTTTGTGAGAAGAACACACATCCAATGACACTGGTGGATCCATGTGTGGTTTGTGAGAAGAACACACATGCAATGACCCTGGTGGATCCATATGTGGTATGTGAGAAGAACACACATCGAATGACACTGGTGGATCCATATGTGGTTTATGAGAAGAACATACATGCAATGACACTGGGTGTGGTTCATGAAAAGAACACACATCCAATGAACTCTGGTGGATCCATATGTGGTTTGTGAGAAGAACACACATGCAATGACTCTAGCTGTCGTTCATGAGAAGAACACACATGCAATCACAGTGGTGGATCCATATGTGGTTTGTGAGAAGAACACACATCCAATGACACTGGTGGATCCATGTGTGGTTTGTGAGAACAACACACATGCAATGACACTGGTGGATCCTTATGTGGTTTGTGAAAAGAACACACATGCAATGACTCTATATGTGGTTTGTGAGAAGAACACACATGCAATGACACTCGTGGATCCATATGTGGTATGTGATAAGAACACACATCCAATGACACTGGTGGATCCATGTGTGGTTTGTGAGAAGAACACACATGCAATGACACTGGTGGATCCATATGTGGTCTGTGAAAACAACACACATGCAATGCCACTGGTGGATCCATATGTGGTTTGTGAGAAGAACACACATCCAGTGACACTGGTGGATCCATGTGTGGTTTGTGAGAAGAACATACATGCAATGACACTAGGTGTGGTTCATGAAAAGAACACACATCCAATGACACTGGTGGATCCTTATGTGGTTTGTGAAAAGAACACAGATGCAATGACTCTTGATGTTGTCCATGAGAAGAACACATATGCAATCATGCTGGTTGATCCATATGTGCTTTGTGAGAAGAACACACATCCAATGACACTGGTGGATCCATGTGTGGTTTGTGAGAAGAACACACATGCAATGACACTGGGTGTGGTTCATGAAAAGAACACACATCCAATGACACTGGTGGATCCTTATGTGGTTTGTGAAAAGAACACACATGCAACGACTCTAGATGTGGTTTGTGAGAAGAACACACATGCAATGACCCTGGTGGATCCGTATGTGGTTTGTGAGAAGAACACACATCCAATGACACTGGTGGATCCATATGTGGTTTGTGAGAAAAACACACATGCAATGACTCTGGGTGTGGTTCATGAAAAGAACACACATGCAATGACACTGGTGGATCCTTATGTGGTTTGTGAAAAGAACACACATGCAATGGCTCTAGATGTGGATTGTGAGAAGAACACACATGCAATGACCCTGGTGGATCCATATGTGGTTTCTGAGAAGAACACACATCCAATGACACTGGTGGATCCATATGTGGTTTGTGAGAAGAACACACATGCAATGACACTGGGTATGGTTCATGAAAAGAACACACATCCAATGAACTCTGGTGGATCCATATGTGGTTTGTGAGAAGAACACACATGCAATGACTCTAGTTGTGGTTCATTAGAAGAACACACATGCAATCACACTGGTGGATCCATATGTGGTTTGTGAGAAGAACACACATCCAATGACACTGGTGGATCCATGTGTCGTTTGTGAGAAGAACACACATGCAATGACACTGGTGGATCCTTATGTGGTTTGTGAAAAGAACACACATGCAATGACTCTATATGTGGTTTGTGAGAAGAACACGCATGCAATGACACTGGTGGATCCATATGTGGTATGTGAGAAGAACACACATCCAATGACACTGGTGGATCCATATGTGGTTTATGAGAAGAACATACATGCAATGACGCTGGGTGTGGTTCATGAAAAGAACACACATCCCATGAACTCTGGTGGATCCATATGTGGTTTGTGAGAAGAACACACATGCAATGACTCTAGCTGTTGTTCATGAGAAGAACACACATGCAATCACACTAGTGGATCCATATGTGGTTTGTGAGAATAATACACATCCAATGACACTGGTGGATCCATGTGTGGTTTGTGAGAAGAACACACATGCAATGACACTGGTGGATCCTTATGTGGTTTGTGAAAAGAACACACATGCAATGACTCTATATGTGGTTTGTGAGAAGAACACACATGCAATGACACTGGTGGATCCATATGTGGTATGTGAGAAGAACACACATCCAATGACACTGGTGGATCCATGTGTGGTTTGTGAGAAGAACACACATGCAATGACACTGGTGGATCCATATGTGGTCTGTGAAAACAACACACATGCAATGACTCTCGCGTATCCATATGTGGTTTGTGAGAAAAGAACACATCCAGTGACACTGGTGGATCCTTATGTGGTCTGTGAAAAGAACACACATGCAATAACTCTAGATGTGGATTGTGAGAAGAACACACATGCAATGACCCTGGTGGATCCATATGTGGTATGTGAGAAGAACACACATCGAATGACACTGGTGGATCCATATGTGGTTTATGAGAAGAACATACATGCAATGACACTGGGTGTGGTTCATGAAGAGAACACACATCCAATGACACTGGTGGATCCTTATGTGGTCTGTGAAAAGAACACACATGCAATAACTCTAGATGTGGATTGTGAGAAGAACACACATGCAATGACCCTGGTGGATCCATATGTGGTATGTGAGAAGAACACACATCGAATGACACTGGTGGATCCATATGTGGTTTATGAGAAGAACATACATGCAATGACACTGGGTGTGGTTCATGAAAAGAACACACATCCAATGAACTCTGGTGGATCCATATGTGGTTTGTGAGAAGAACACACATGCAATGACTCTAGCTGTCGTTCATGAGAAGAACACACATGCAATCACACTGGTGGATCCATATGTGGTTTGTGAGAAGAACACACATCCAATGACACTGGTGGATCCATGTGTGGTTTGTGAGAAGAACACACATGCAATGACACTGGTGGATCCTTATGTGGTTTGTGAAAAGAACACACATGCAATGACTCTATATGTGGTTTGTGAGAAGAACACACATGCAATGACACTCGTGGATCCATATGTGGTATATGATAAGAACACACATCCAATGACACTGGTGGATCCATGTGTGGTTTGTGAGAAGAACACACATGAAATGACACTGGTGGATCCATATGTGGTCTGTGAAAACAACACACATGCAATGACTCTCGCGTATCCATATGTGGTTTGTGAGAAAAGAACACATCCAGTGACACTGGTGGATCCATGTGTGGTTTGTGATAAGAACACACATGCAATGACACTAGGTGTGGTTCATGAAAAGAACACACATCCAATGACACTGGTGGATCCTTATGTGGTTTGTGAAAAGAACACAGATGCAATGACTCTTGATGTTGTCCATGAGAAGAACACACATGCAATCATGCTGGTTAATCCATATGTGCTTTGTGAGAAGAACACACATCCAATGACACTGGTGGATCCATGTGTGGTTTGTGAGAAGAACACACATGCAATGACACTGGGTGTGGTTCATGAAAAGAACACACATCCAATGACACTGGTGGATCCTTATGTGGTTTGTGAAAAGAACACACATGCAATGACTCTAGATGTGGTTTGTGAGAAGAACACACATGCAATGACCCTGGTGGATCCATATGTGGTTTGTGAGAAGAACACACATCCAATGACACTGGTGGATCCATATGTGGTTTGTGAGAAAAACACACATGCAATGACTCTGGGTGTGGTTCATGAAAAGAACACACATCCAATGACACTGGTGGATCCTTACGTGGTTTGTGAAAAGAACACACATGCAATGACTCTAGATGTGGATTGTGAGAAGAACACACATGCAATGACCCTGGTGGATCCATATGTGGTTTGTGAGAAGAACACACATCCAATGACACTGGTGCATCCATATGTGATTTGTTTGAAGAGCACACATGCAATGACACTGGATGTGGTTCATGAAAAGAACACACATCCAATGAACTCTGGTGGATCCATATGTGGTTTGTGAGAAGAACCCACATGCAATGACTCTAGTTGTGGTTCATTAGAAGAACACACATGCAATCACACTGGTGGATCCATATGTGGTTTGTGAGAAGAACACACATCCAATGACACTGGTGGATCCATGTGTCATTTGTGAGAAGAACACACATTCAATGACACTGGTGGATCCTTATGTGGTTTGTGAAAAGAACACACATGCAATGACTCTATATGTGGTTTGTGAGAAGAACACACATGCAATGACACTGGTGGATCCATATGTGGTATGTGAGAAGAACACACATCCAATGACACTGGTGGATCCATATGTGGTTTATGAGAAGAACATACATGCAATGACGTTGGGTGTGGTTCATGAAAAGAACACACATCCCATGAACTTTGGTGGATCCATATGTGGTTTCTGAGAAGAACACACATGCAATGACTCTAGCTGTTGTTCATGAGAAGAACACACATGCAATCACACTAGTGGATCCATATGTGGTTTGTGACAAGAACACACATCCAATGACACTGGTGGATCCATGTGTGGTTTGTGAGAAGAACACACATGCAATGACACTGGTGGATCCTTATGTGGTTTGTGAAAAGAACACACATGCAATGACTCTATATGTGGTTTGTGAGAAGAACACACATGCAATGACACTGGTGGATCCATATGTGGTATGTGAGAAGAACACACATCCAATGACACTGGTGGATCCATGTGTGGTTTGTGAGAAGAACACACATGCAATGACACTGGTGGATCCATATGTGGTATGTGAGAAGAACACACATCCAATGACACTGGTGGATCCATGTGTGGTTTGTGAGAAGAACACACATGCAATGACACTGGTGGATCCATATGTGGTCTGTGAAAACAACACACATGCAATGACTCTCGCGTATCCATATGTGGTTTGTGAGAAAAGAACACATCCAGTGACACTGGTGGATCCATGTGTGGTTTGTGAGAAGAACACACATGCAATGACACTAGGTGTGGTTCATGAAAAGAACACACATCCAATGACACTGGTGGATCCTTATGTGGTTTGTGAAAAGAACACACATGCAATGAATATTGATGTGGTCCATGAGAAGAACACACATGCAATCATGCTGGTTGATCCATATGTGCTTTGTGAGAAGAACACACATCCAATGACACTGGTGGATTCATGTGTGGTTTGTGAGAAGAACACACATGCAATGACACTGGGTGTGATTCATGAAAAGAACACACATCCAATGACACTGGTGGATCCTTATGTGGTTTGTGAAAAGAACACACATGCAATGACTCTAGATGTGCTTTGTGAGAAGAACACACATGCAATGACACTGGTGGATCCATATGTGGTTTGTGAGAAGAACACACATCCAATGACACTGGTGGATCCATATGTGGTTTGTGAGAAAAACACACACGCAATGACTCTGGGTGTGGTTCATGAAAAGAACACACATCCAATGACACTGGTAGATCCTTATGCGGTTTGTGTGAATAACACACATCCTATGACACTGGTCGATCCATGTGTGGTTTGTGAGAAGAACACACATGCAATGACACTAGGTGTGGTTCATGAAAAGAACACACATCCAATGAACTCTGGTGGATCCATATGTGGTTTGTGAGAAGAACACACATGCAATAACTCTAGTTGTGGTTCATGAGAAGAACACACATGCAATCACACTGGTGGATCCATATGTGGTTTGTGAAAAGAACACACATCCAATGACACTGGTGGATCCATGTGTGGTTTGTGAGAAGAACACGCATGCAATGACACTGGGTGTGGTTCATGAAAAGAACGCACATCCAATGACACTGGTGGATCCTTATGTGGTCTGTGAAAAGAACACACATGCAATAACTCTAGATGTGGATTGTGAGAAGAACACACATGCAATGACCCTGGTGGATCCATATGTGGTATGTGAGAAGAACACACATCCAATGACACTGGTGGATCCATATGTTGTTTATGAGAAGAACATACATGCAATGACGCTGGGTGTGGTTCATGAAAAGAACACACATCCCATGAACTCTGGTGGATCCATATGTGGTTTGTGAGAAGAACACACATGCAATGACTCTAGCTGTTGTTCGTGAGAAGAACACACATGCAATCACACTAGTGGATCCATATGTGGTTTGTGAGAAGAACACACATCCAATGACACTGGTGGATCCATATGTGGTTTGTGAGAAGAACACACATGCAATGACTCTTGGTTTGGTTTATGAAAAGAACACACATCCAACGAACTAAGGTGGATCCATATGTGGTTTGTGAGAAGAACACACAGGCAATGACTCTAGATGTGGTTTGTGAGAAGAACACACATGAAATGACACTGGTGGATCCATATGTGGTTTGTGAGAAGAACACACATCCAATGACACTGGTGGATCCATATGTGGTTTGTGAGAAGAACACACATGCAATGACTCTTGGTGTGGTTCATGAAAAGAACACACATCCAATGAACTCTAGTGGATCCATATGTGGTTTATGAGAAGAGCACACATGCAATGACTCTAGCTGTGGTTTGTGAGAAGAACACACATGCAATCACACTGGTGGATCCATATGTGGTTTGTGAGAAGAACACACATCCAATGACACTAGTGGATCCATGTGTGTTTTGTGAGAAGAACACGGATGTAAACACACATGCAATGACACTAGTGGATCCATATGTGGTATGTAGAAATAACAGACATGCAATGACACTAGCTGTGGTTAATGAAAAGAACAGACATGAAATGACTCTGATGGATGCATATGTGGTTTGTGAAAAGAACACACATGCAATGACACTGGTGGATCAATGTGGTTTCTGAGAATAACAGACATGCAATGAACTCTGGTGGATCCATGTGTGATTTGTGAGAAGAATACACATGCAATGACACTGGTGTGGTTCATGAAAAGAACACACATCCAATGACACTCGTGGATCCTTATGTGGTTTTTGAGAAGAACACACATGCAATGACTCTAGATGTGGTTTCTAAAAAGAACACACATGCAATGACACTGGTGGATCCATATGTGGTTTGTGAGAAGAACACACACCCAATGACACTGGTGGATCCATGTGTAGTTTGTGAGAAGAACACGTATGCAATGACACTGGGTGTGGTTCATGAAAAGAACACACATCCAATGACACTGGTGGATCCTTATGTGGTCTGTGAAAAGAACACACATGCAATAACTCTAGATGTGGATTGTGAGCAGAACACACATGCAATGACCCTGGTGGATCCATATGTGGTATGTGAGAAGAACACACATCGAATGACACTGGTGGATCCATATGTGGTTTATGAGAAGAACATACATGCAATGACACTGGGTGTGGTTCATGAAAAGAACACACATCCAATGAACTCTGGTGGATCCATGTGTGGTTTGTGAGAAGAACAGACATGCAATGACTCTAGCTGTCGTTCATGAGAAGAACACACATGCAATCACACTGGTGGATCCATATGTGGTTTGTGAGAAGAACACACATCCAGTGACACTGGTGGATCCATGTGTGGTTTGTGATAAGAACACACATGCAATGACACTGGTGGATCCTTATGTGGTTTGTGAAAAGAACACACATGCAATGACTCTATATGTGGTTTGTGAGAAGAACACACATGCAATGACACTCGTGGATCCATATGTGGTATGTGAGAAGAACACACATCCAATGACACTGGTGGATCCATGTGTGGTTTGTGAGAAGAACACACATGCAATGACACTGGTGGATCCATATGTGGTCTGTGAAAATAACACACATGCAATGCCGCTGGTGGATCCATATGTGGTTTGTGAGAAGAACACACATCCAGTGACACTGGTGGATCCATGTGTGGTTTGTGAGAAGAACACACAGGCAATGACTCTAGATGTGGTTTGTGAGAAGAACACACATGCAATGACACTGGTGGATCCATATGTGGTATGTGAGAAGAACACACATCCAATGACACGGGTGGATCCATATGTGGTTTATGAGAAGAACATACATGCAACGACGCTGGGTGTGGTTCATGAAAAGAACACACATCCCATGAACTTTGGTGGATCCATATGTGGTTTGTGAGAAGAACACACATGCAATGACTCTAGCTGTTGTTCATGAGAAGAACACACATGCAATCACACTAGTGGATCCATATGTGGTTTGTGAGAAGAATACACATCCAATGACACTGGTGGATCCATGTGTGGTTTGTGAGAAGAACACACATGCAATGACACTGGTGGATCCTTATGTGGTTTGTGAAAAGAACACACATGCAATGACTCTATATGTGGTTTGTGAGAAGAACACACATGCAATGACACTGGTGGATCCATATGTGGTATGTGATAAGAACACACATCCAATGACACTGGTGGATCCATGTGTGGTTTGTGAGAAGAACACACATGCAATGACACTGGTGGATCCATATGTGGTCTGTGAAAACAACACACATGCAATGACTCTCGCGTATCCATATGTGGTTTGTGAGAAAAGAACACATCCAGTGACACTGGTGGATCCATGTGTGGTTTGTGAGAAGAACACACATGCAATGACACTAGGTATGGTTCGTGAAAAGAAAACACATCCAATGATGGTGGATCCTTATGTGGTTTGTGAAAAGAACACACATGCAATGACTCTTGATGTGGTCCATGAGAAGAACACACATGCAATCATGCTGGTTGATCCATATGTGCTTTGTGAGAAGAACACACATCCAATGACACTGGTGGATTCATGTGTGGTTTGTGAGAAGAACACACATGCAATGACACTGGGCGTGGTTCATGAAAAGAACACACATCCAATGACACTGGTGGATCCTTATGTGGTTTGTGAAAAGAACACACATGCAATGACTCTAGATGTGCTTTGTGAGAAGAACACACATGCAATGACACTGGTGGATCCATATGTGGTTTGTGAGAAGAACACACATCCAATGACACTGGTGGATCCATATGTGGTTTGTGAGAAAAACACACATGCAATGACTCTGGGTGTGGTTCATGAAAAGAACACACATCCAATGACACTGGTGGATCCTTATGTGGTTTGTGTGAATAACACACATCCTATGACACTGGTCCATCCATGTGTGGTTTGTGAGAAGAACACACATGCAATGACACTGGGTGTGGTTCATGAAAAGAACACACATCCAATGAACTCTGGTGGATCCATATGTGGTTTGTGAGAAGAACACACATGCAATGACTCTAGCTGTGGTTCATGAGAAGAACACACATGCAATCACACTGGTGGATCCATATGTGGTTTGTGAAAAGAACACACATCCAATGGCACTGGTGGATCCATGTGTGGTCTGTGATAAGAACACGCATGCAATGACACTGGGTGTGGTTCATGAAAAGAACGCACATCCAATGACACTGGAGGATCCTTATGTGGTCTGTGAAAAGAACACACATGCAATAACTCTAGATGTGGATTGTGAGAAGAACACACATGCAATGACCCTGGTGGATCCATATGTGGTATGTGAGAAGAAGACACATCCAATGACACTGGTGGATCCATATGTGGTTTATGAGAAGAACATACATGCAATGACGCTGGGTGTGGTTCATGAAAAGAACACACATCCCATGAACTCTGGTGGATCCATATGTGGTTTGTGAGAAGAACACACATGCAATGACTCTAGCTGTTGTTCATGAGAAGAACACACATGCAATCACACTAGTGGATCCATATGTGGTTTGTGAGAACAACACACATCCAATGACACTGGTGGATCCATATGTGGTTTGTGAGAAGAACACACATGCAATGACTCTTGGTTTGGTTTATGAAAAGAACACACATCCAACGAACTAAGGTGGATCCATATGTGGTTTGTGAGAAGAACACACAGGCAATGACTCTAGATGTGGTTTGTGAGAAGAACACACATGCAATGACAATGGTGGATCCATATGTGGTTTGTGAGAAGAACACACATCCAATGACACTGGTGGATCCATATGTGGTTTGTGAGAAGAACACACATGCAATGACTCTTGGTGTGGTTCATGAAAAGAACACACATCCAATGAACTCTAGTGGATCCATATGTGGTTGATGAGAAGAGCACACATGCAATGACTCTAGCTGTGGTTTGTGAGAAGAACACACATGCAATCACACTAGTGGATCCATATGTGGTTTGTGAGAAGAACACACATCCAATGACACTAGTGGATCCATGTGTGGTTTGTGAGAAGAACACGGATGTAAACACACATGCAATGACACTAGTGGATCCATATGTGGTATGTAGAAATAACAGACATGCAATGACACTAGCTGTGGTTAATGAAAAGAACAGACATGAAATGACTCTGATGGATGCATATGTGGTTTGTGAAAAGAACACACATGCAATGACACTGGTGGATCAATGTGGTTTCTGAGAATAACAGACTTGCAATGAACTCTGGTGGATCCATGTGTGATTTGTGGGAAGAATACACATGCAATGACACTGGGTGTGGTTCATGAAAAGAACACACATCCAATGACACTCGTGGATCCTTATGTGGTTTTTGAGAAGAACACACATGCAATGACTCTAGATGTGGTTTCTAAAAAGAACACACATGCAATGACACTGGTGGATCCATATGTGGTTTGTGAGAAGAACACACACCCAATGACACTGGTGGATCCATGTGTGGTTTGTGAGAAGAACACACATCCAATGACACTGGTGGATCCATGTGTGGTTAGTGAGAAGAACACGTATGCAATGACACTGGTGGATCCTTATGTGGTCTGTGAAAAGAACACACATCCAATGACACTGGTGGATCCTTATGTGGTCTGTGAAAAGAACACACATGCAATAACTCTAGATGTGGATTGTGAGCAGAACACACATGCAATGACCCTGGTGGATCCATATGTGGTATGTGAGAAGAACACACATCGAATGACACTGGTGGATCCATATGTGGTTTATGAGAAGAACATACATGCAATGACACTGGGTGTGGTTCATGAAAAGAACACACATCCAATGAACTCTGGTGGATCCATGTGTGGTTTGTGAGAAGAACAGACATGCAATGACTCTAGCTGTCGTTCATGAGAAGAACACACATGCAATCACACTGGTGGATCCATATGTGGTTTGTGAGAATTACACACATCCAGTGACACTGGTGGATCCATGTGTGGTTTGTGAGAAGAACACACATGCAATGACACTGGTGGATCCTTATGTGGTTTGTGAAAAGAACACACATGCAATGACTCTATATGTGGTTTGTGAGAAGAACACACATGCAATGACACTCGTGGATCCATATGTGGTATGTGAGAAGAACACACATCCAATGACACTGGTGGATCCATGTGTGGTTTGTGAGAAGAACACACATGCAATGACACTGGTGGATCCATATGTGGTCTGTGAAAATAACACACATGCAATGCCGCTGGTGGATCCATATGTGGTTTGTGAGAAGAACACACATCCAGTGACACTGGTGGATCCATGTGTGGTTTGTGAGAAGAACACACAGGCAATGACTCTAGATGTGGTTTGTGAGAAGAACACACATGCAATGACACTGGTGGATCCATATGTGGTATGTGAGAAGAACACACATCCAATGACATTGGTGGATCCATATGTGGTTTATGAGAAGAACATACATGCAACGACGCTGGGTGTGGTTCATGAAAAGAACACACATCCCATGAACTTTGGTGGATCCATATGTGGTTTGTGAGAAGAACACACATGCAATGACTCTAGCTGTTGTTCATGAGAAGAACACACATGCAATCACACTAGTGGATCCATATGTGGTTTGTGAGAAGAATACACATCCAATGACACTGGTGGATCCATGTGTGGTTTGTGAGAAGAACACACATGCAATGACACTGGTGGATCCTTATGTGGTTTGTGAAAAGAACACACATGCAATGACTCTATATGTGGTTTGTGAGAAGAACACACATGCAATGACACTGGTGGATCCATATGTGGTATGTGAGAAGAACACACATCCAATGACACTGGTGGATCCATGTGTGGTTTGTGAGAAGAACACACATGCAATGACACTGGTGGATCCATATGTGGTCTGTGAAAACAACACACATGCAATGACTCTCGCGTATCCATATGTGGTTTGTGAGAAAAGAACACATCCAGTGACACTGGTGGATCCATGTGTGGTTTGTGAGAAGAACACACATGCAATGACACTAGTTGTGGTTCATGAAAAGAAAACACATCCAATGATGGTGGATCCTTATGTGGTTTGTGAAAAGAACACACATGCAATGACTCTTGATGTGGTCCATGAGAAGAACACACATGCAATCATGCTGGTTGATCCATATGTGCTTTGTGAGAAGAACACACATCCAATGACACTGGTGGATTCATGTGTGGTTTGTGAGAAGAACACACATGCAATGACACTGGGCGTGGTTCATGAAAAGAACACACATGCAATGACACTGGTGGATCCTTATGTGGTTTGTGAAAAGAACACACATGCAATGACTCTATATATGGTTTGTGAGAAGAACACACATGCAATGACACTGGTGGATCCATATGTGGTTTGTGAGAAGAACACACATCCAATGACACTGGTGGATCCATATGTGGTTTGTGAGAAAAACACACATGCAATTACTCTGGGTGTGGTTCATGAAAAGAACACACATCCAATGACACTGGTGGATCCTTATGTGGTTTGTGTGAATAACACACATCCTATGACACTGGTCGATCCATGTGTGGTTTGTGAGAAGAACACACATGCAATGACACTGGGTGTGGTTCATGAAAAGAACACACATCCAATGAACTCTGGTGGATCCATATGTGGTTTGTGAGAAGAACACACATGCAATGACTCTAGCTGTGGTTCATGAGAAGAACACACATGCAATCACACTGGTGGATCCATATGTGGTTTGTGAAAAGAACACACATCCAATGACACTGGTGGATCCATGTGTGGTTTGTGAGAAGAACATGCATGCAATGACACTGGGTGTGGTTCATGAAAAGAACGCACATCCAATGACACTGGTGGATCCTTATGTGGTCTGTGAAAAGAACACACATGCAATAACTCTAGATGTGGATTGTGAGAAGAACACACATGCAATGACCCTGGTGGATCCATATGTGGTATGTGAGAAGAACACACATCCAATGACACTGGTGGATCCATATGTGGTTTATGAGAAGAACATACATGCAATGACGCTGGGTGTGGTTCATGAAAAGAACACACATCCCATGAACTTTGGTGGATCCATATGTGGTTTGTGAGAAGAACACACATGCAATGACTCTAGCTGTTGTTCATGAGAAGAACACACATGCAATCACACTAGTGGATCCATATGTGGTTTGTGAGAACAACACACATCCAATGACACTGGTGGATCCATATGTGGTTTGTGAGAAGAACACACATGCAATGACTCTTGGTTTGGTTTATGAAAAGAACACACATCCAACGAACTAAGGTGGATCCATATGTGGTTTGTGAGAAGAACACACAGGCAATGACTCTAGATGTGGTTTGTGAGAAGAACACACATGCAATGACAATGGTGGATCCATATGTGGTTTGTGAGAAGAACACACATCCAATGACACTGGTGGATCCATATGTGGTTTGTGAGAAGAACACACATGCAATGACTCTTGGTGTGGTTCATGAAAAGAACACACATCCAATGAACTCTAGTGGATCCTTATGTGGTTTGTGAAAAGAACACACATGCAGTGACTATATGTGGTTTGTGAGAAGAACACACATGCAATGACACTCGTGGATCCATATGTGGTATGTGAGAAGAACACACATCCAATGACACTGGTGGATCCATGTGTGGTCTGTGAGAAGAACACACATGCAATGACACTGGTGGATCCATATGTGGTCTGTGAAAATAACACACATGCAATGCCGCTGGTGGATCCATATGTGGTTTGTGAGAAGAACACACATCCAATGACACTGGTGGATCCATGTGTGGTTTGTGAGAAGAACACACATGCAATGACACTGGTGGATCCATATGTGGTCTGTGAAAATAACACACATGCAATGCCGCTGGTGGATCCATATGTGGTTTGTGAGAAGAACACACATCCAGTGACACTGGTGGATCCATGTGTGGTTTGTGAGAAGAACACACAGGCAATGACTCTAGATGTGGTTTGTGAGAAGAACACACATGCAATGACACTGGTGGATCCATATGTGGTATGTGAGAAGAACACACATCCAATGACACGGGTGGATCCATATGTGGTTTATGAGAAGAACATACATGCAACGACGCTGGGTGTGGTTCATGAAAAGAACACACATCCCATGAACTTTGGTGGATCCATATGTGGTTTGTGAGAAGAACACACATGCAATGACTCTAGCTGTTGTTCATGAGAAGAACACACATGCAATCACACTAGTGGATCCATATGTGGTTTGTGAGAAGAATACACATCCAATGACACTGGTGGATCCATGTGTGGTTTGTGAGAAGAACACACATGCAATGACACTGGTGGATCCTTATGTGGTTTGTGAAAAGAACACACATGCAATGACTCTATATGTGGTTTGTGAGAAGAACACACATGCAATGACACTCGTGGATCCATATGTGGTATGTGAGAAGAACACACATCCAATGACACTGGTGGATCCATGTGTGGGTTGTGAGAAGAACACACATGCAATGACACTGGTGGATCCATATGTGGTCTATGAAAATAACACACATGCAATGCCGCTGGTGGATCCATATGTGGTTTGTGAGAAGAACACACATCCAGTGACACTGGTGGATCCATGTGTGGTTTGTGAGAAGAACACACAGGCAATGACTCTAGATGTGGTTTGTGAGAAGAACACACATGCAATGACACTGGTGGATCCATATGTGGTTTGTGAGAAGAACACACATCCAATGACACTGGTGGATCCATATGTGGTTTGTGAGAAGAACACACATGCAATGTCTCTTGGTGTGGTTCATGAAAAGAACACACATCCAATGACACCGGTGGATCCTTATGTGGTTTGTGAAAAGAACACACATGCAATGACTCTAGATGTGGATTGTGAGAAGAACACACATGCAATGACCCTGGTGGATCCATATGTGGTTTGTGAGAAGAACACACATCCAATGACACTGGTGGATCCATATGTGGTTTGTGAGAAGAACACACATGCAATGACACTGGATGTGGTTCATGAAAAGAACACACATCCAATGAACTCTAGTGGATCCATATGTGGTTTATGAGAAGAGCACACATGCAATGACTCTAGCTGTGGTTTGTGAGAAGAACACACATGCAATCACACTGGTGGATCCATATGTGGTTTGTGAGAAGAACACACATCCAATGACACTAGTGGATCCATGTGTGGTTTGTGAGAAGAACACGGATGCAAACACACATGCAATGACACTGGTGGATCCATATGTGGTATGTAGAAATAACAGACATGCAATGACACTAGCTGTGGTTAATGAAAAGAACAGACATGTAATGACTCTGATGGATGCATATGTGGTTTGTGAAAAGAACACACATGCAATGACACTGGTGGATCAATGTGGTTTCTGAGAATAACAGACATGCAATGAACTCTGGTGGATCCATGTGTCATTTGTGAGAAGAATACACATGCAATGACACTGGGTGTGGTTCATGAAAAGAACACACATCCAATGACACTCATGGATCCATATGTGGTTTTTGAGAAGAACACACATGCAATGACTCTAGATGTGGTTTCTAAAAAGAACACACATGCAATAACACTGGTGGATCCATATGTGGTTTGTGAGAAGAACACACACCCAATGACACTGGTGGATCCATGTGTGGTTTGTGAGAAGAACACGTATGCAATGACACTGGGTGTGGTTCATGAAAAGAACACACATCCAATGACACTGGTGGATCCTTATGTGGTATGTGAAAAGAACACACATGCAATAACTGTAGCATCCCAATTGTCTAACAATTGCAATGCTACTAGCCTAGTCTAGATATATGCTACCTTCCTACATATAATTGTTGCATCATCATTATATCATGCTCATGTCATCATGCCTCCTTGCATTTGAGCATCATATAAAACCCTTTTTGTTTTGGTTCTTATCTCATATGCATTATTAATTGTATTTGCCTCTTGATATTGTATTTGGTTCTTGATATATTGTTTAAATGCCCAAGTTGAGTTGGGGGCATATCTTTTATGAACTCCACCACCTTTCTTTCACCACCTTATAATTCCACCATCCAACTAAATATGGGCTTGCACTTTATTTGGGTTTTACCTCTAGCTCATGTGGGTTGGGATGGATCCAATTCTTTTCCACATGCTCTCATCTTGGCATCATTTTGTTTTCACATTATTGATATATGAGAGCCACATGGCCACCTTTGCATGCCTTGTGGGTGGAGCCCTATTTCTAGCTACCTTTTGTGTTGTTTTGGGGTTATCATCATGTTGGGATATTTTTGTGGGCTTATTAAATGCCTAGTGGCATAAACACACTAGCAAGTCCCAAATATAATCCAATGTGATCATCTCCATCTACCCCACTTGGGATTCCTTCTAAATTCCTTTGCTTGGGCCTTACTCCAATTTTGGAAGTGCAAATGAATAATGCCATGTAATAATGTTGTTCTCACAATAATCAACATGGCAATAAATGTTTTGCATGGGCCATGCAAGCCCCACCTTTTTCTTATTCTTTGGATTTTATTTGAATTTTGAGTGAACTTAAACCACATCTCTCTCTCCTCTTAGCTTGATCTTGTTTGAGCTTGCTTAAGACCATCATCACCACACCCCTCTCTTGTGTTGCTTGATCTAGTTGGAGCGTGCCATCTTTCTTTTAAACCCTAGCTCTCACCCTCTCTCCTTACCTTTCTCTCTAAGCCACCCCCATCTAAACCTAAACCCATCACCCTAATCACCTAGCTTGGCCACCCTCTCGGTCCCACCATGGCCTACCATAGCTGGCCCACCATGCCACCTATCTACCCCCCCAAACCCTAGTACCAACCTTAGCCCGAGCTATGCCCCCTTCCCCTCCTACCCTAGCTCAAACCCTAGCACCAATCTACCCGAGGCTACCCCTCTCCCCTCTAGCTCTCTCGCCTAGGTGGCCCCAGCCAGCCTGCCCTCCAACCCACGAGCTCCCCTCCTCCCTGGTCCCTCCCTTCCCTCTCTAAGCTACAAGACAAAGGAAGAGAAGCCCTAGCCCGAGCCCTCCTCCCTCATCTTTTGGCAAAGCAACCAAGCCCATGTGCTCCTCCCTCCCCTCTACCCCAACCACCCTACCCAGATCGCATCCAGAGGCGCCCAGCTCCCACCCTTCTCCTTCTTCCCCAAGCCGCCATGGCCTCCCCCAACCCTAGCCTTCGCCTCCCACAGTCCTCGCTGTTGCAGGAGCGCCAAGCCGAACCAGAAGAACCAGGCGTCCTCGGCTTCCTCTTCTTCATGCAAAGCCGGAGCTCGCGGGACCTCGCCGGAGAAGCCCCGCCGCCGCCGTGCCCGTGAGCACCGGAACGCCTCCGGCCTGCTGCCTCCTCGCCGATCCCCGCCACCTCAACGCCTCCGGCCACGCCGACGACACCGCGGTGAGCTCCTGCAGCCCCTAGACACCTCCTTCTCCTCTCTAGTTCGCCATAGCTCCGCCGGCCTCCGTCGAACACCCGGCGTGCGCGCTCGTCGCCACGGTCACCGCCTGCGTGCGCGTCAGCAGCAGCTGTGGCGTGCGCTTTGCCTCTGTTCCTCGATGAAACCCGCGCGCTGCAGCCCTCCTCCGAGCTAGCCCCCTGAACGAGAACTATAGCCGGTAGCGCCCTCTTCGTTTTTGGTTTTTGCGGCTTGGCCGGAGACGCCGTGGTTCGCTCGACATCGTCGTCCGAAAGTCCGGCCAGATCCACCGCCGCAGCGCCGCGTTCAGCAGCAGACAGCGACAGCCTGCGCGTTTTGCAAAGAAGCCCTCCCCCTTTTTCCCGCCTAAACCCGCAGCCCCACGACCCCACCTACCAGCGCCTGCGGGCTTTTTGCAAAAAGGGTCCTCAGCTCCTTGTGTTTTCCGCCCGCAGTCCCTGGTTCACGCACGTGTCGCCATGCCGCTGCGCCGCAGCGTGTGGGCTTCTTTGGTGCACAGACCCGCTGTCGACCTCTGGCTAGATCGAGCCTCGGTGTAAAAAGCTTTTCCGTGCGCGTGTGTGCTGAGTCAGCGCGTGACCCCACCTGTCAGCGTCTGCGGCTAGGTTAATCTGAGTATAAAAAGTATTGCCTGTTTCTGTTTTAAATTCAAATCCTTTTCTAATTATTTCAAATTCAAATATAATTCTGTTTTAACTAACTTTTAAAATACAAATCCAAATAATACAAATAATATATGTTTTCAAATCAGAAAAATGTGAGGATCTCAAATATGCCATCTAAAATATATTTTTGAACACTTAAATTTCCAAGTTTATTTAAATTACAATAAATGCCCCTTTTTCTTAAATAATTAATAACTTTTGTTTTATAAATCCAAATTTAACAAATAATATGTCTAAAATGATTAGCTCGACGAGACCTTTCTGTTTATGCATTCCATGGTTTGATTTGAAGCATGCATCATATAAATATATTATGGACAGCAACTTAATTGTGAATAAAATGGGGCCAAAACTAAATAAAATGGCTTATTCGTGTGTTTCACACCTCACCCTTGCCATGCTACCGTATTGCCATGCAAATTGTGCATCATTCATCATGGCATGATTGTTTGCTTGATGCATTTATCCATATGCTTGTGCACTTTATTTATGTTGGCCCTTGTTTGTTTGGTTCTTCCTCGAATAGACAATGGCGGGGATATATCAAGAGAACCAGAGCACTACCAGATCCATCCCTTGCTTCAACAGAGCTGCCAGGCAAGCACTACCACATGCTTGCATACATACAGTACCTATTGCCTCTATCTTATTCTTGCATCATTGAGTCGCGATTGCATTAAATTGAATCCCAAGTATTGCATAGCCTTTACCTTTAAACCCACCGAAGCTTGTTCCTCCATCCCATGAGCCATTACTACAGGAGTTGTTTGAGCCATGCGAGTCGTAGAAACGACATGAGTAGGGTATGTGAGTGTCGATGGATAACGAGGTACCTAAACAACTTAACCTGAGTAGTAATGGGATAACTAATGAAAGTGGCATCGGTGAGCCATATTCGCTATTTGGGTTTTCAGGCTCACTTGTGTCCGTAAGACCGAGTACTTGATTCTGTTCCAAGAATATTCGCTATCCACATCCGGAGGCTTATGGACCCCCGAGCGAGCTTGATTCATTCTTATTTCTTGGGGCCACAACTAGTTTGAGGTTTTATTTACTATCCTGTACCTATGCCATGCTTTCTTGCTTTATTTACGATTGTGTGAGGAGCACGCTGTCTTGTTTAGGAAGCGAGTGTTTTCGTATGTCGGCAGTCCAGTTTGGGATCTGCATCGTTTACAACCATTGGCGCAAACCTTGAGTCCGTCTGGTCAGCTAACTCCGTTGCGGGTAGCTTAATGGGGTGGCCCCTGAAATATTTCTGAATCCTGTGATTGCTTTGTCGTGGCCTCGTTGGGTTTTGATTTGGTTTTCGAGGCATATCAGTGTGTGTTGCTATTTGTGCACCCTGCGGTAAAACTTTCAAAGCCGTGTCCGCGGTTATGGACGACTTGGAGCACAGTTTCTCGATCATAGACAAGCATAACTAAAGTACCGAATTTGACTAGACTAGGTACGACTAGTAAATAGTGCAATACTCACGGAATGGATAATAAAACCGCCAGCGGATGGGGGTTGTTTGTTCGCTTCCTCGTCGATGGCGAGGAGGAGGATGGATCTGTGGATATTACCGTTATAAGCTGTTATAACTGTTGTTATTAATTCACGGACATCCGTCTCATCTACGGTTAGGCGGATGGTTAGCAGTATCAGAGAATTGTTAGGGTTTATCTTTTGCTGCAATTCGTCACCCAGGTTGTGTCCCCTTTAGAGGCATAAAGACTTCTTTGAGTACCCTAGGGTCTCACATGATAAATTATTGGTTCAGATGGACAGGTACACTGCAAGATGGATCTTGGGTGGAAGAGCAGACGATGTGGGCAACGATCATTCGGTGTAGAGATTCCGGAACGGGATCCGTGATATCTGTGTGCGGGATGTGCTTATTTATTGGGCATCTTATGACGATTTGCTTCTTATCCGTACTCGGATTTTGTCTTCCGCTTACCGATACTCGATGTTTGATGTATGAGGAGATATCCTAAACTATTATCTCTATCTAGGATATTTGGATCTTGCTTATGGCGTTGCTATATTCCTTTCTTTTTAGATGGAATGGCTCGATGTACTATTGTATGGTGGCTTGCATACATACTCATTTGTGTATGTAGTTGATCCCTTCGCTGCCGATTCGCGCCCGTTCTTGTCCCGATGTTTGGAAATGGTTGGGACGCAAAGGTCTACTGTGAGTGGCATTTGGGCCCCACCGTACTATTTCAACCATTTCGATCATCCGGCTTGTACTAGGGCGTAATTCACCGAGGTAGTTACAATTGGTATCGAGCCATCCCGACCTTGTGGTCTCGGCCAAATGGTCGTTGTACATCTAGCAAATATTTTTGGTAGTTATGTATACTAGGGAAAAACAAAACGCGAGTAGGACTGCTTCCATTTTCTTCTTACCCATCCACCACCCTTTTACGGTAAGGAAGTGTAACGTTTTCAATCCTCTTCTTAAAAGTTCAAACTAGGATTCACGTATTCGGCTTTAGTAGTACCATAGAAAGTGTGTGTGTGTAATTCCTTGTCTATCTGTTGCATCCAACATGTTATCTTTATCTGCCTTTTGGTTATCAACTGTTGGTACATTCCATACTGACAGGCTTTGGAAAACCGGCGCGATATATCTGACTCCTTGTTAACCGGTGCCATCTTCTTAAGGGTGTTCTTCCTTCTAGCAACTCCTCTTCTGCAAGCATCTGCTAATCTCTTCCCGATCGGTGTTTTGCGATCTATTGGTATTTTAATGCCGAAAAATGCGGAAATTTTTCTTTGATCATTCTGTGTTTCCACACTCCTTTCAGTCGTGTGAAACATTATCTATCCTCTTTATCAGCATGTCCATGCTAACTCATTCTTTGTCACCGGCGCTTAATCTTGGAGTTTCTTTTCATCTCTTTTTCTCTTGGACTAATTACATAACATGTGTCGATCCGATGCTGGTGATTGTAATTTGGTTCTCGGCATGGCTATATTCCACTCATGATAAGTGTCGATTGGAATATGGAAAATGCTATCAACTCTATCCTCCAGATGAATACGGTTATCTCCTCGTGATTTGGAGTACACCGTGATCATATCTATGCAAATTCAAGCATCCTTGGAAATGGAGTTTCAAGGCACCACGGTGATCTATCATCTGCTTATCATGCTTCACATCTTTTGAACTCCATATCGCACATCTTTTCGCTCCGATAGCTCATACCATAAGCAAAGCTATATCATCGCTTTCTTGTCCAAAATCTCTTTATCTTTGTAACCGTGATCCGATCGACAATGTGAATCAGTGCATCTCTTTCTTCAAGGACCAGATAATCTATTCTTCCGGTGCATCTTCTTCAATTCGAATCAGCAAGTCCATTGTTAATTCCATCTTCCATCTTCAATCAAACCGAGTTGTTCCTTGTTGGCAAGTTATCATCGTCGTTCCGCCGAAGTTTTCCTCAAGACTGCTAGATCTCTCTCAATCATTTCAAGAAGAACATGGAGTTCTTTTCACCTCTATGTCGTCAAGTGATCTCTTGAAACTCTCTTGTTCTATCGTCTATGCTCAATCCACCGGAGGCCATGAAGACTTTTCAGATCTTTCGTAATCCTTCTGTTCAAGTGGTGCTATCTTTTTCTTTATCTGGGGAATCTGACAGTTGTTCTCCGTAATCTTCCTTCATATCTTTCCGGTGGCTTGGTACTTCCGACATGACGACAACATCATCACCCTTATCTATCTTGAATCCGGTGAATCGTTTGCATCTATCCTTGTTTTCTAATGAAGTTCCATGAGCTCTTCTTATCAATACCTTCAGTCTGTTTCAGTAGTTGGGTTGCATGGTTTTCTTATTCATGTGCGGAGTAATGCTTTGAGTGCGGGATGGAGTAGCTACCATACCACTACTCTTATCATTCGCTCTTGTACAATGAATTGGGGAATTCATGTGATTTCGCTCATTCCACGGAAGTTAGAAGTGGCCTTTATCCCTCGATACTTTTACTTCCGTCCTTGTTTTTCCGGAGTGCTCTCTCGAAGAAAGTAATCAATAATCTCTTGTTGGTGATCTCGTCCTTTCTACACGGAGCAAAATCCTCGATTATCTGGTGGAAACAAACGCAAATTCTCTTCTATCCTCGTCTTTCTACCGGAGCTCTACATCCCCAAACAAGATGAAAGGAACCTATCCCCCATGATCTATCTTCACATCCGTATCTGGAAGTTATATCCGCGCACCTCAATTGCGTGATCCTTTGGTTCTTACCGGCGCAACAAGAATCTAATCCGGCGATGTCTAACTAAATCTTTCTGTCGATATCAAGGGACTCTATTGTTTGAAGGCAATATTGTTTCCGTACTTCTTTTCCCCAATCCGAGAGAAGGTACGATGCTATTGTCATAGTGCTTCAAAACCTCTCCAATCTAGCTCTTTCCTTCCGGCGAGACAAAGATTCATCCTCTCTAGTATCGGTAAATCTTTAATCTTAACGGCGTGTCTTTCTTTATCCACGATGCATCATCTTCCCCTTCCTTTCACAAGTGGTTCTTTTCTGTAATCATGTTTCTCGAGAAGACCGGAGCTATGTCCATCATATCCTTCTTGTCTCACGACAATCCTTCAACTCTTCTACCCGTTGTCTCTCCAGCAAAAGGCAAGACTCGCAACAAGTCTAGCAAGTTTTGCAAGGTGTAGTGGTCGCACCATTCCGTTCTTCATCTTCTTGGGAACGCAAGGATCACCTTCGTTCCGAACACCCACCTCTCCTTGTGTTGTTTTCTTTTTTCCTAGGAATCTCGGCAGATTCTTGTTTAGTGGGGGAGAGTTGTAGCATCCCAATTGTCTAACAATTGCAATGCTACTAGCCTAGTCTAGATATATGCTACCTTCCTACATATAATTGTTGCATCATCATTATATCATGCTCATGTCATCATGCCTCCTTGCATTTGAGCATCATATAAAACCCTTTTTGTTTTGGTTCTTATCTCATATGCATTATTAATTGTATTTGCCTCTTGATATTGTATTTGGTTCTTGATATATTGTTTAAATGCCCAAGTTGAGTTGGGGGCATATCTTTTATGAACTCCACCACCTTTCTTTCACCACCTTATAATTCCACCATCCAACTAAATATGGGCTTGCACTTTATTTGGGTTTTACCTCTAGCTCATGTGGGTTGGGATGGATCCAATTCTTTTCCACATGCTCTCATCTTGGCATCATTTTGTTTTCACATTATTGATATATGAGAGCCACATGGCCACCTTTGCATGCCTTGTGGGTGGAGCCCTATTTCTAGCTACCTTTTGTGTTGTTTTGGGGTTATCATCATGTTGGGATATTTTTGTGGCTTATTAAATGCCTAGTGGCATAAACACACTAGCAAGTCCCAAATATAATCCAATGTGATCATCTCCATCTACCCCACTTGGGATTCCTTCTAAATTCCTTTGCTTGGGCCTTACTCCAATTTTGAAGTGCAAATGAATAATGCCATGTAATAATGTTGTTCTCACAATAATCAACATGGCAATAAATGTTTTGCATGGGCCATGCAAGCCCCACCTTTTCTTATTCTTTGATTTTATTTGAATTTTGAGTGAACTTAAACCACATCTCTCTCTCCTCTTAGCTTGATCTTGTTTGAGCTTGCTTAAGACCATCATCACCACACCCTCTCTTGTGTTGCTTGATCTAGTTGGAGCGTGCCATCTTTCTTTTAAACCCTAGCTCTCACCCTCTCCTTACCTTTCTCTAAGCCACCCCATCTAAACCTAAACCCATCACCCTAATCACCTAGCTTGGCCACCCTCTCGGTCCCACCATGGCTACCATAGCTGGCCCACCATGCCACCCATCTACCCCCCAAACCCTAGTACCAACCTTAGCCCGAGCTATGCCCCTTCCCTCCTACCCTAGCTCAAACCCTAGCACCAATCTACCCGAGGCTACCTCTCCCTCTAGCTCTCTCCGCCTAGGTGGCCCCGGCCCAGCCTGCCCTCCAACCCACGAGCTCCTCCTCCTGGTCCCTCCCTTCCTCTCTAAGCTACAAGACAAAGGAAGAGAAGCCCTAGCAGCCCTCCTCCCTCATCTTTTGGCAAAGCAACCAAGCCCATGTGCTCCTCCTCCCTCTCTACCCCAACCACCCTACCCAGATCGCATCCAGAGGCGCCCAGCTCCCACCCTTCTCCTTCTTCCTCCCCAAGCCGCCATGGCCTCTCCAACCCTAGCCTCGGCCTCCTCATCCTCGCTGTTCGAGCGCCAAGGCCGAACTAGAAGAACCAGAGCGTCCTCGGCTTCCTCTTCGCCAAGCGCCGGGAGTCATGGGACCTCGCCGAGAAGCTTGTCGCCGCGTGCCGGAGCACCGTGAAACCCGCCGCCTGCCTGCCTCGCCGATCCCCGCCACCTCAACGCCCCACGCCACAACACACCGGTGAGCTCTCGCAGCCCCTAGACACCCCTTCCTCTCTAGTTCGCCATAGCTCCGCCGGCCTGTCGAACACCACAGGGCGCCGCCCACCGCCACGGTCCGCGTGCGTCGGCGCCAGCATGTGGCGTGCACCTGCCTCTGCTCGATGAAACCACGAGCGAACTGTAGCCGTAGCGCCTCTCCGTTTTGGTTTTTATGGCTTGGCCGAGACGCCGTGGTTCGCCGACATCGTCGTCCAAAGTCCGCCAGATCCACGCCGCACGCTGTTCAGCAGAAGCAGACAAATGACGACTGGTTTTGCAAAGAAGCCCTCCCCTTTTTCCCGCCTAAACCCGCAGCCCCGACCCCACCTACCAGCGCTGGCTTTTTTGCAAAAGGGTCCTCAGCTCTTGTGTTTTCCGCTCAGTCTCGGTTCGCCCGTGTCGCCACTGGCGGTCAAGACGGCAGGGCCTCTGGTGCCTCGGACCGCTGTCACCTCGCTGCTAGATCGAGCCTGTAAAAAGCTTTTCCGTGCTGGTGTTGAGTCAGCGTGACCCCACCTGTCCGTCAAGGGCTAGGTTAATCTGAGTATAAAAGTATTGCTGCTGCTTTTAAATTCAAATCTTTTCTAATTATTTCAAATTCAAATATAATTGCTTTTAACTAACTTTTAAAATACAAATCCAAATAATACAAATAATATATGTTTTCAAATCAGAAAAATGTGAGGATCTCAAATATGCCATCTAAAATATATTTTTGAACACTTAAATTTCCAAGTTTATTTAAATTACAATAAATGCCCCTTTTTCTTAAATAATTAATAACTTTTGTTTTATAAATCCAAATTTAACAAATAATATGTCTAAAATGATTAGCTCGATGAGACCTTTCTGTTTATGCATTCCATGGTTTGATTTGAAGCATGCATCATATAAATATATTATGGACAGCAACTTAATTGTGAATAAAATGGGGCCAAAACTAAATAAAATGGCTTATTCGTGTGTTTCACACCTCACCCTTGCCATGCTACCGTATTGCCATGCAAATTGTGCATCATTCATCATGGCATGATTGTTTGCTTGATGCATTTATCCATATGCTTGTGCACTTTATTTATGTTGGCCCTTGTTTGTTTGGTTCTTCCTCGAATAGACGCCGAAAGTGGGGGATATATCAAAAGAACCAGGAGCACTACCTATCCATTCCTTGCTTCAACTGAGCTGCCAGGCAAGCACTACCACATGCTTGCATACATACAGTACCTATTGCCTCTATCTTATTCTTGCATCATTGAGTCGCGATTGCATTAAATTGAATCCCAAGTATTGCATAGCCTTTACCTTTAAACCCACCGAAGCTTGTTCCTCCATCCCATGAGCCATTACTACAGGAGTTGTTTGAGCCATGCGAGTCGTAGAACAGCATGAGTAGGGTATGTGAGTGTCTGATGGATAACGAGGTACCTAAACAACTTAACCTGAGTAGTAATGGGATAACTAATGAAAGTGGCATCGGTGAGCCATATTCGCTATTTGGGTTTTTCAGGCTCACTTGTGTCCCGTAAGACCCCGAGTACTTGATTCCTGTTCCAAGAATATTCGCGCTATCCACATCCGGGAGGCTTATGGACCCCCCTGAGCCAGAGCTTGATTCATTCTTATTTCTTGGGGCCACAACTAGTTTGAGGTTTTATTTACTATCCTGTACCTATGCCATGCTTTACTGCTTTATTTACGATTGTGTGAGGAGCACGCATCGCTTAGGAAGCGGAGTGTTTTCGGTATCAGATCCCAGTTTTGGGATCTGCTTGCCGTTTACTGACCATTGGCAAACCTTGAGTCCGTCTCGAGTCGCTAACTCCGCTATGGTAGCTTAATGGGGTGGCCTCAAATATTTCAATCCTGTGATTGCTTTGTCGTGGATCGCCTCGCTGGGTTTTGATTTGGTTTTCCGAGGCATATCGAGTGTGTGTTGCTATTTGTGCACCCTGCAGGTAAAACTTCTAAAGCCGTGTCCGCGGTTATGGACGACTTGGAGCACAGTTTCTCGATCATAGACAAGCATAACTAAAGTACCGCTTCGAATTTGACTAGACTAGGTACCTGACTAGTAAATAGTGCAATACTCACGGAATGGATAATAAAACTGCCAACGGATGGGGGGTTGTTCGTTCGCTTCCTCGTCGGTAAGCGAGGAGGAGGATGGATCTGTGGATATTACCGTTATAACTGTTGTTATTAATTCACGGACATCCGTCTATCTCTGGTTAGGCGGATGGTTAGCGAGTATCTGTAGAATTGTTAGGGTTTATCTTTTGCTGCAATTGCGTCACCCCAGGTTGTGTCCCTTTAGAGGCATAAAGACTTGCTGAAGTACCCTAGGGTCTCACACGATAAATTATTGGTTCGGATGGACAGTACACTCGCAAGATGGATCTGGGTGGAAGAGACGGACGATGTGGGCAACGATCATTCGGTGTAGAGATTCCGGGAACGGGGATCCGTGAGATCTGTGGGCGGGATGTGCTTATTTATGGGGCATCTTATGCCGATTTGCTTCTTATCCGTACTCGGATTTTGTCTTCCGCTTCCGCCTGATACTCTGATGTTTGATGTATGAGGAGATATCCTAAACTATTATCTCTATCTAGGATATTTGGATCTTGCCGTATGGCGTTGCTATATTTCCTTTCTTTTTAGATGGAATGGCTCTGATGTACTATTGTATGGTGGCTTGCATACATACTCATTTGTGTATGTAGTTGATCCCTTCGCCTGCCGATTACGCCGCCCGTTCTTGTCCCGATGTTTGGAAATGGTTGGGACGGCCGCAAGGTCTACCTGTGAGTGGCATTTGGGCCCCACCGTACTATTTCAACCATTTCTGATCATCCAGGCTTGTACTAGGAGCGTAATTCACCGAGGTAGTTACAATAACTCTAGATGTGGATTGTGAGCAGAACACACATGCAATGACCCTGGTGGATCCATATGTGGTATGTGAGAAGAACACACATCGAATGACACTGGTGGATCCATATGTGGTTTATGAGAAGAACATACATGCAATGACACTGGGTGTGGTTCATGAAAAGAACACACATCCAATGAACTCTGGTGGATCCATATGTGGTTTGTGAGAAGAACAGACATGCAATGACTCTAGCTGTCGTTCATGAGAAGAACACACATGCAATCACACTGGTGGATCTATATGTGGTTTGTGAGAAGAACACACATCCAGTGACACTGGTCGATCCATGTGTGGTTTGTGAGAAGAACACACATGCAATGACACTGGTGGATCCTTATGTGGTTTGTGAAAAGAACACACATGCAATGACTCTATATGTGGTTTGTGAGAAGAACACACATGCAATGACACTCGTGGATACATATGTGGTATGTGAGAAGAACACACATCCAATGACACTGGTGGATCCATATGTGGTCTGTGAAAATAACACACATGCAATGCCGCTGGTGGATCCATATGTGGTTTGTGAGAAGAACACACATCCAGTGACACTGGTGGATCCATGTGTGGTTTGTGAGAAGAACACACATGCAATGACACTAGGTGTGGTTCATGAAAAGAACACACATCCAATGACACTGGTGGATCCTAATGTGGTTTGTGAAAAGAACATAGATGCAATGACTCTTGATGTTGTCCATGAGAAGAACACACATGCAACCATGCTGGTTGATCCATATGTGCTTTGTGAGAAGAACACACATCCAATGACACTGGTGGATCCATGTGTGGTTTGTGAGAAGAACACACATGCAATGACACTGGGTGTGGTTCATGAAAAGAACACACATCCAATAACACTGGTGGATCCTTATGTGGTTTGTGAAAAGAACACACATGCAACGACTCTAGATGTGGTTTGTGAGAAGAACACACATGCAATGACCCTGGTGGATCCATATGTGGTTTGTGAGAAGAACACACATCCAATGACACTGGTGGATCCATATGTGGTTTGTGAGAAAAACACACATGCAATGACTCTGGGTGTGGTTCATGAAAAGAACACACATCCAATGACACCGGTGGATCCTTATGTGGTTTGTGAAAAGAACACACATGCAATGACTCTAGATGTGGATTGTGAGAAGAACACACATGCAATGACCCTGGTGGATCCATATGTGGTTTGTGAGAAGAACACACATCCAATGACACTGGTGGATCCATATGTGGTTTGTGAGAAGAACACACATGCAATGACACTGGGTGTGGTTCATGAAAAGAAGACACATCCAATGAACTCTGGTGGATCCATATGTGGTTTGTGAGAAGAACACACATGCAATGACTCTAGTTGTGGTTCATTAGAAGAACACACATGCAATCACACTGGTGGATCCATATGTGGTTTGTGAGAAGAACACACATCCAATGACACTAGTGGATCCATGTGTGGTTTATGAGAAGAACACACATGCAATGACACTGGTGGATCCTTATGTGGTTTGTGAAAAGAACACACATGCAATGACTCTATATATGGTTTGTGAGAAGAACACACATGCAATGACACTGGTGGATCCATATGTGGTATGTGAGAAGAACACACATCCATTGACACTGGTGGATCCATATGTGGTTTATGAGAAGAACATACATGCAATGACGCTGGGTGTGGTTCATGAAAAGAACACACATCCCATGAACTCTGGTGGATCCATATGTGGTTTGTGAGAAGAACACACATGCAATGACTCTAGCTGTTGTTCATGAGAAGAACACACATGCAATCACACTAGTGGATCCATATGTGGTTTGTGAGAAGAACACACATCCAATGACACTGGTGGATCCATGTGTGGTTTGTGAGAAGAACGCACATGCAATGACACTGGTGGATCCTTACGTGGTTTGTGAAAAGAACACACATGCAATGACTCTATATGTGGTTTGTGAGAAGAACACACATGCAATGACACTAGTGGATCCATATGTGGTATGTGAGAAGAGCACACATCCAATGACACCGGTGGATCCATGTGTGGTTTGTGAGAAGAACACACATGCAATGACACTGGTGGATCCATATGTGGTCTGTGAAAACAACACACATGCAATGACACTGGCGTATCCATATGTGGTTTGTGAGAATAGAACACATCCAGTGACACTGGTGGATCCATGTGTGGTTTGTGAGAAGAAAACACATGCAATGACACTAGGTGTGGTTCATGAAAAGAACACACATCCAATGACACTGGTGGATCCTTATGTGGTTTGTGAAAAGAACACACATGCAATGACTCTTGATGTGGTCCATGAGAAGAACACACGTGCAATCATGCTGGTTGATCCATATGTGCTTTGTGAGAAGGACACACATCCAATGACACTGGTGGATTCATGTGTGGTTTGTGAGAAGAACACACATGCAATGACACTAGGTGTGGTTCATGAAAAGAACACACATCCAATGACACTGGTGGATCCTTATGTGGTTTGTGAAAAGAACACACATGCAATGACTCTAGATGTGGTTTGTGAGAAGAACACACATGCAATGACACTGGTGGATCCGTATGTGGTTTGTGAGAAGAACACACATCCAATGACACTGGTGGATCCATATGTGGTTTGTGAGAAAAACACACATCAATGACTCTGGGTGTGGTTGATGAAAAGAACACACATCCAATGACACTGGTGGATCATTATGTGGTTTGTGAGAAGAACACACATCCAATGACACTGGTGGATCCATGTGTGGTTTGTGAGAAGAACACACATGCAATGACACTGGGTGTGGTTCATGAAAAGAACACACATCCAATGAACTCTGGTGGATCCATATGTGGTTTGTGAGAAGAACACACATGCAATGACTCTAGCTGTGGTTTATGAGAAGAACACACATGGAATGACACTGGTGGATCCATATGTGGTTTGTGAGAAGAACACACATCCAATGACACTGGTGGATCCATGTGTGGTTTGTGAAAAGAACACACATGCAATGACTCTAGATGTGGTTTGTGAGAAGAACACACATGCAATGACACTGGTGGATCCATATGTGGTATGTGAGAAGAACACACATCCAATGACACTGGTGGATCCATATGTGGTATGTGAAAAGAACACACATGCAATGACACTAGTAGATCCATGTGTGGTTTGTGGGAAGAACACACATGCAATGACACCGGTGGATCCATATGTGGTATGTGAAAAGAACACACATGCAATGACACTGGTGGATCCATATGTGGTTTGTGAGAAGAACACACATGCAATGACACTGGTGGATCCTTATGTGGTTTGTGAAAAGAACACACATGCAATGACTCTAGATGTGGTTTGTGAGAAGAACACACATGCAATGACTCTGGTGGATCCATATGTGGTTTGTGAGAAGAACACACATCCAATGACACTGGTGGATCCTTATGTTGTTTGTGAGAAAAACACACATGCAATGACTCTGGGTGTGGTTCATGAAAAGAACACACATCCAATGACACCGGTGGATCCTTATGTGGTTTGTGAAAAGAACACACATGCAATGACACTGGTGGATCCATATGTGGTTTGTGAGAAGAACACACATGCAATGACACTGGTGGATCCTTATGTGGTTTGTGAAAAGAACACACATGCAACGACTCTAGATGTGGATTGTGAGAAGAACACACATGCAATGACCCTGGTGGATCCATATGTGGTTTGTGAGAAGATCACACATGCAATGACACTGGGTGTGGTTCATGAAAAGAACACACATCCAATGAACTCTGGTGGATCCATATGTGGTTTGTGAGAAGAACACACATGCAATGACTCTAGCTGTGGTTCATGAGAAGAACACACATGCAATCACACTGGTGGATCCATATGTGGTTTGTGAGAAGAAGACACATCCAATGACACTGGTGGATCCATGTGTGGTTTGTGAGAAGAACACACATGCTATGACACTGGGTGTGGTTCATGAAAAGAACACACATCCAATGACACTGGTGGATCCTTATGTGGTTTTTGAGAAGAACACACATGCAATGACTCTAGATGTGGATTGTGAGAAGAACACACATGTAATGACCCTGGTGTATCCATATGTGGTTTGTGAGAGGAACACACATCCAATGACACTGGTGGATCCATATGTGGTTTGTGAGAAAAACACACATGCAATGACACTGGGTGTGGTTCATGAAAAGAACACACATCCAATGAACTCTGGTGGATCCATATGTGGTTTGTGAGAAGAACACACATGCAATGACTCTAGCTGTGGTTCATGAGAAGAACACACATGCAATCACACTAGTGGATCCATATGTGGTTTGTGATAAGAACACACATCCAATGACACTGGTGGATACATGTGTGGTTTGTGAGAAGAACACACATGCAATGATACTGGGTGTGGTTCATGAAAAGAACACACATCAAATGACACTGCTGGATCCTTATGTGGTTTGTGAAAAGAACACAAATGCAATGACTCTAGATGTGGTTTGTGAGAAGAACACACATGCAATGACACTGGTGGATCCATATGTGGTTTGTGAGAAAAACACACATGCAATGACTCAGGGTGTGGTTCATGAAAAGAACACACATCCAATGACACTGGTGGATCCTTATGTGGTTTGTGAAAAGAACACACATGCAACGACTCTAGATGTGGATTGTGAGAAGAACACACATGCAATGACCCTGGTGGATCCATATGTGGTTTGTGAGAAGAACACAGATGCAATGACACTGGTGGATCCATGTGTGGTTTGTGGGAAGAACACACATGCAATGACACCGGTGGATCCATATGTGGTATGTGAAAAGAACACACATGCAATGACACTGGTGGATCCATATGTGGTTTGTGAGAAGAACACACATGCAATGACACTGGTGGATCCTTATGTGGTTTGTGAAAAGAACACACATGCAATGACTCTAGATGTGGTTTGTGAGAAGAACACACATGCAATGACTCTGGTGGATCCATATGTGGTTTGTGAGAAGAACACACATCCAATGACACTGGTGGATCCTTATGTTGTTTGTGAGAAAAACACACATGCAATGCCTCTGGGTGTGGTTCATGAAAAGAACACACATCCAATGACACTTGTGGATCCTTATGTGGTTTGTGAAAAGAACACACATGCAACGACTCTAGATGTGGATTGTGAGAAGAACACACATGCAATGACCCTGGTGGATCCATATGTGGTTTGTGAGAAGAACACACATCCAATGACACTGGTGGATCCATATGTGGTTTGTGAGAAGAACACACATGCAATGACACTGGGTGTGGTTCATGAATAGAACACACATCCAATGACACTGGTGGATCCTTATGTTGTTTGTGAAAAGAACACACATGCAATGACTCTAGATGTGAATTGTGAGAAGAACACACATGCAATGACCCTGGTGGATCCATATGTGGTTTCTGAGAAGAACACACATCCAATGACACTGGTCGATCCATATGTGGTTTGTGAGAAGAACACACATGCAATGACACTGGGTGTGGTTCATGAAAAGAACACTCATCCACTGAACTCTGGTGGATCCATATGTGGTTTGTGAGAAGAACACACATGTAATGACTCTAGCTGTGGTTCATGAGAAGAACACACATGCAATCACACTGGTGGATCCATATGTGGTTTGTGAGAAGAACACACATCGAATGACACTGGTGGATCCATGTGTGGTTTGTGAGAAGAACACACATGCTATGACACTGGGTGTGGTTCATGAAAAGAACATACATCCAATGACACTGGTGGATCCTTATGTGGTTTTTGAGAAGAACACACATGCAATGACTCTAGATGTGGTTTCTAAAAAGAACACACATGCAATAACACTGGTGGATCCATATGTGGTTTGTGAGAAGAACACACATCCAATGACACTGGTGGATCCATGTGTGGTTTGTGAGAAGAACACGCATGCAATGACACTGGGTGTGGTTCATGAAAAGAACGCACATCCAATGACACTGGTGGATCCTTATGTGGTCTGTGAAAAGAACACACATGCAATTACTCTAGATGTGGATTGTGAGAAGAACACACATGCAATGACCCTGGTGTATCCATATGTGGTATGTGAGAAGAACACACATCCAATGAAACTGGTGGATCCATATGTGGTTTATGAGAAGAACATACATGCAATGGCACTGGGTGTGGTTCATGAAAAGAACACACATCCAATGAACTCTGGTGGATCCATATGTGGTTTGTGAGGAGAACACACATGCAATGACTCTATCTGTGGTTCATGAGAAGAACACACATGCCATCACACTGGTGGATCCATATGTCGTTTGTGAGAAGAACACACATCCAATGACACTGGTGGATCCATGTGTGGTTTGTGAAAAGAACACACATGCAATGACTCTTGATGTGGTCCATGAGAAGAACACACATGCAATCATGCTGGTTTATCCATATGTGCTTTGTGAGAAAAACACACATGCAATGACACTGGTGGATCCATGTGTGGTTTGTGAGAAGAACACACGCGCAATGACACTAGGTGTGGTTCATGAAAAGAACACACATCCAATGACACTGGTGGATCCTTATGTGGTTTGTGAAAAGAACACACATGCAATGACTCTTGATGTGGTCCATGAGAAGAACACACATGCAATCATGCTGGTTGATCCATATGTGCTTTGTGAGAAGAACACACATCCAATGACACTGGTGGATCCTTGTGTGGTTTGTGAGAAGAACACACATGCAATGACACTGGGTGTGGTTCATGAAAAGAACACACATCCAATGACACTGGTGGATCATTATGTGGTTTGTGAAAAGAACACACATGCAATGACTCTAGATGTGGTTTGTGAGAAGAACACACATGCAATGACACTGGTGGATCCATATGTGGTTTGTGAGAAGAACACACATCCAATGACACTGGTGGATCCATATGTGGTTTGTGAGAAAAACACACATGCAATGACTCTGGGTGTGGTTCATGAAAAGAACACACATCCAATGACACTGGTGGATCGTTATGTGGTTTGTGAAAAGAACACACATGCAATGACTCTAGATGTGGATTGTGAGAAGAACACACATGCAATGACCCTGGTGGATCCATATGTGGTTTGTGAGAAGAACACACATCCAATGACACTGGTGGATCCATATGTGGTTTGTGAGAAGAACACACATGCATTGAGACTGGGTGTGGTTCATGAAAAGAACACACATCCAATGACACTGGTGGATCCTTATGTGGTTTGTGAAAAGAACACACATGCAATGACTCTAAATGTGGATTGTGAGAAGAACACACATGCAATGACCCTGGTGGATCCATATGTGGTTTGTGAGAAGAACACACATCCAATGACACTAGTGGATCCATATGTGGTTTGTGAGAAGAACACACGTGCAATGACACTGGGTGTGGTTCATGAAAAGAACACACATCCAATGAACTCTGGTGGATCCATATGTGGTTTGTGAGAAGAACACACATGCAATGACTCTAGCTGTGGTTCATGAGAAGAACACACATGCAATCACACTGGTGGATCCATATGTGGTTTGTGAGAAGAACACACATCCAATGACACTGGTGGATCCATGTGTGGTTTGTGAGAAGAACACACATGCAATGACACTAGGTGTGGTTCATGAAAAGAACTAACATCCAATGACACTGGTGGATCCTTATGTGGTTTTTGAGAAGAACACACATGCAATGACTCTAGATGTGGTTTCTAAAAAGAACACACATGCAATGACACTGGTGGATCCATATATGGTTTGTGAGAAGAACACACATCCAATGACACTAGTGGATCTATGTGTGGTTTGTGAGAAGAACGCGCATGCAATGACACTAGGTGTGGTTCATGAAAAGAACACACATCCAATGACACTGGGGGATCCTGATGTGGTCTGTGAAAAGAACACACATGCAATAACTCTAGATGTGGACTGTGAGAAGAACACACATGCAATGACCCTGGTGGATCCATATGTGGTATGTGAGAAGAACACACATCCAATGAAACTGGTGGATCCATATGTGGTTTATGAGAAGAACATACATGCAATGGCACTGGGTGTGGTTCATGAAAAGAACACACATCCAATGAACTCTGGTGGATCCATATGTGGTTTGTGAGAAGAACACACATGCAATGACTCTAGCTGTGGTTCATGAGAAGAACACACATGCAATCACACTTGTGGATCCATATGTGGTTTGTGAGAAGAACACACATCCAATGACACTGGTGGATCCATGTGTGGTTTGTGAGAAGAACACACATGCAATGACACTGGTGGATCCTTATGTGGTCTGTGAAAAGAACACACATGCAATTACTCATGATGTGGATTGTGAGAAGAACACACATGCAATGACCCTGGTGTATCCATATGTGGTATGTGAGAAGAACACACATCCAATGAAACTGGTGGATCCATATGTGGTTTATGAGAAGAACATACATGCAATGGCACTGGGTGTGGTTCATGAAAAGAACACACATCCAATGAACTCTGGTGGATCCATATGTGGTTTGTGAGAAGAACACACATGCAATGACTCTATCTGTGGTTCATGAGAAGAACACACATGCAATCACACTGGTGGATCCATATGTGGTTTGTGAGAAGAACACAGATCCAATGACACTGGTGGATCCATGTGTGGTTTGTGAAAAGAACACACATGCAATGACTCTTGATGTGGTCCATGAGAAGAACACACATGCAATCATGCTGGTTTATCCATATGTGCTTTGTGAGAAAAACACACATCCAATGACACTGGTGGATCCATGTGTGGTTTGTGAGAAGAACACACGTGCAATGACACGAGGTGTGATTCATGAAAATAACACACATCCAATGACACTGGTGGATCCTTATGTGGTTTGTGAAAAGAACACACATGCAATGACTCTTGATGTGGTCCATGAGAAGAACACACATGCAATCATGCTGGTTGATCCATATGTGCTTTGTGAGAAGAACACACATCCAATGACACTAGTGGATCCTTGTGTGGTTGGTGAGAAGAACACAAATGCAATGACACTGGGTGTGGTTCATGAAAAGAACACACATCCAATGACACTGGTGGATCATTATGTGGTTTGTGAAAAGAACACACATGCACTGACTCTTGATGTGGTTCGTGAGAAGAACACACATGCAATGACACTGGTGGATCCATATGTGGTTTGTGAGAAGAACACACATCCAATGACACTGGTGGATCCATATGTGGTTTGTGAGAAAAACACACATGCAATGACTCTGGGTGTGGTTCATGAAAAGAACACACATCCAATGACACTGGTGGATCCTTATGTGGTTTGTGAAAAGAACACACATGCAACGACTCTAGATGTGGATTGTGAGAAGAACACACATGCAATGACCCTGGTGGATCCATATGTGGTTTGTGAGAAGAACACACATCCAATGACACTGGTGGATCCATATGTGGTTTGTGAGAAGAACACACATGCATTGACACTTGGTGTGGTTCATGAAAAGAACACACATCCAATGACACTGGTGGATCCTTATGTGGTTTGTGAAAAGAACACACATGCAATGACTCTAGATGTGGATTGTGAGAAGAACACACATGCAATGACCCTGGTGGATCCATATGTGGTTTGTGAGAAGAACACACATCCAATGACACTAGTGGATCCATATGTGGTTTGTGAGAAGAACGCACATGCAATGACACTGGGTGTAGTTCATGAAAAGAACACACATCCAATGAACTCTGGTGGATCCATATGTGGTTTGTGAGAAGAACACACATGCAATGACTCTAGCTGTGGTTCATGAGAAGAACACACATGCAATCACACTGGTGGATCCATATGTGGTTTGTGAGAAGAACACACATCCAACGACACTGGTGGATCCATGTGTGGTTCGTGAGAAGAACACACATGCAATGACACTGGGTGTGGTTCATGAAAAGAACACACATCCAATGACACTGGTGGATCCTTATGTGGTTTTTGAGAAGAACACACATGCAATGACTCTAGATGTGGTTTCTAAAAAGAACACACATGCAATGACACTGGTGGATCCATATGTGGTTTCTGAGAAGAACACACATCCAATGACACTAGTGGATCCATGTGTGGTTTGTGAGAAGAACGCGCATGCAATGACACTGGTGGATCCTTATGTGGTCTGTGAAAAGAACACACATGCAATTACTCATGATGTGGATTGTGAGAAGAACACACATGCAATGACCCTGGTGTATCCATATGTAGTATGTGAGAAGAACACACATCCAATGAAACTGGTGGATCCATATGTGGTTTATCAGAAGAACATACATGCAATGACACTGGGTGTGGTTCATGAAAAGAACACACATCCAATGACACTGGTGGATCATTATGTGGTTTGTGAAAAGAACACACATGCAATGACTCTAGATGTGGTTTGTGAGAAGAACACACATGCAATGACACTGGTGGATCCATATGTGGTTTGTGAGAAGAACACACATCCAATGACACTGGTGGATCCATATGTGCTTTGTGAGAAAAACACACATGCAATGACTCTGGGTGTGGTTCATGAAAAGAACACACATCCAATGACACTGGTGGATCGTTATGTGGTTTGTGAAAAGAACACACATGCAATGACTCTAGATGTGGATTGTGAGAAGAACACACATGCAATGACCCTGGTGGATCCATATGTGGTTTGTGAGAAGAACACACATCCAATGACACTGGTGGATCCATATGTGGTTTGTGAGAAGAACACACATGCATTGAGACTGGGTGTGGTTCATGAAAAGAACACACATCCAATGACACTGGTGGATCCTTATGTGGTTTGTGAAAAGAACACACATGCAATGACTCTAGATGTGGATTGTCAGAAGAACACACATGCAATGACCCTGGTGGATCCATATGTGGTTTGTGAGAAGAACACACATCCAATGACACTAGTGGATCCATATGTGGTTTGTGAGAAGAACACACGTGCAATGACACTGGGTGTGGTTCATGAAAAGAACACACATCCAATGAACTCTGGTGGATCCATATGTGGTTTGTGAGAAGAACACACATGCAATGACTCTAGCTGTGGTTCATGAGAAGAACACACATGCAATCACACTGGTGGCTCCATATGTGGTTTGTGAGAAGAACACACATCCAATGACACTGGTGGATCCATGTGTGGTTTGTGAGAAGAACACACATGCAATGACACTAGGTGTGGTTCATGAAAAGAACTAACATCCAATGACACTGGTGGATCCTTATGTGGTTTTTGAGAAGAACACACATGCAATGACTCTAGATGTGGTTTCTAAAAAGAACACACATGCAATGACACTGGTGGATCCATATATGGTTTGTGAGAAGAACACACATCCAATGACACTAGTGGATCCATGTGTGGTTTGTGAGAAGAACGCGCATGCAATGTCATGAAAAGAACACACATCCAATGACACTGGGGGATCCTGATGTGGTCTGTGAAAAGAACACACATGCAATAACTCTAGATGTGGACTGTGACAAGAACACACATGCAATGACCCTGGTGGATCCATATGTGGTATGTGAGAAGAACACACATCCAATGAAACTGGTGGATCCATATGTGGTTTATGAGAAGAACATACATGCAATGGCACTGGGTGTGGTTCATGAAAAGAACACACATCCAATGAACTCTGGTGGATCCATATGTGGTTTGTGAGAAGAACACACATGCAATGACTCTAGCTGTGGTTCATGAGAAGAACACACATGCAATCACACTTGTGGATCCATATGTGGTTTGTGAGAAGAACACACATCCAATGACACTGGTGGATCCATGTGTGGTTTGTGAGAAGAACACACATGCAATGACACTGGTGGATCCTTATGTGGTCTGTGAAAAGAACACACATGCAATTACTCATGATGTGGATTGTGAGAAGAACACACATGCAATGACCCTGGTGTATCCATATGTGGTATGTGAGAAGAACACACATCCAATGAAACTGGTGGATCCATATGTGGTTTATGAGAAGAACATACATGCAATGGCACTGGGTGTGGTTCATGAAAAGAACACACATCCAATGAACTCTGGTGGATCCATATGTGGTTTGTGAGAAGAACACACATGCAATGACTCTATCTGTGGTTCATGAGAAGAACACACATGCAATCACACTGGTGGATCCATATGTGGTTTGTGAGAAGAACACAGATCCAATGACACTGGTGGATCCATGTGTGGTTTGTGAAAAGAACACACATGCAATGACTCTTGATGTGGTCCATGAGAAGAAGACACATGCAATCATGCTGGTTTATCCATATGTGCTTTGTGAGAAAAACACACATCCAATGACACTGGTGGATCCATATGTGGTTTGTGAGAAGAACACACGTGCAATGACACTAGGTGTGATTCATGAAAATAACACACATCCAATGACACTGGTGGATCCTTATGTGGTTTGTGAAAAGAACACACATGCAATGACTCTTGATGTGGTCCATGAGAAGAACACACATGCAATCATGCTGGTTGATCCATATGTGCTTTGTGAGAAGAACACACATCCAATGACACTAGTGGATCCTTGTGTGGTTTGTGAGAAGAACACAAATGCAATGACACTGGGTGTGGTTCATGAAAAGAACACACATCCAATGACACTGGTGGATCATTATGTGGTTTGTGAAAAGAACACACATGCACTGACTCTTGATGTGGTTTGTGAGAAGAACACACATGCAATGACACTGGTGGATCCATATGTGGTTTGTGAGAAGAACACACATCCAATGACACTGGTGGATCCATATGTGGTTTGTGAGAAAAACACACATGCAATGACTCTGGGTGTGGTTCATGAAAAGAACACACATCCAATGACACTGGTGGATCCTTATGTGGTTTGTGAAAAGAACACACATGCAACGACTCTAGATGTGGATTGTGAGAAGAACACACATGCAATGACCCTGGTGGATCCATATGTGGTTTGTGAGAAGAACACACATCCAATGACACTGGTGGATCCATATGTGGTTTGTGAGAAGAACACACATGCATTGACACTGGGTGTGGTTCATGAAAAGAACACACATCCAATGACACTGGTGGATCCTTATGTGGTTTGTGAAAAGAACACACATGCAATGACTCTAGATGTGGATTGTGAGAAGAACACACATGCAATGACCCTGGTGGATCCATATGTGGTTTGTGAGAAGAACACACATCCAATGACACTAGTGGATACATATGTGGTTTGTGAGAAGAACACACATGCAATGACACTGGGTGTGGTTCATGAAAAGAACACACATCCAATGAACTCTGGTGGATCCATATGTGGTTTGTGAGAAGAACACACATGCAATGACTCTAGCTGTGGTTCATGAGAAGAACACACATGCAATCACACTGGTGGATCCATATGTGGTTTGTGAGAAGAACACACATCCAACGACACTGGTGGATCCATGTGTGGTTTGTGAGAAGAACACACATGCAATGACACTGGGTGTGGTTCATGAAAAGAACACACATCCAATGACACTGGTGGATCCTTATGTGATTTTTGAGAAGAACACACATGCAATGACTCTAGATGTGGTTTCTAAAAAGAACACACATGCAATGACACTGGTGGATCCATATGTGGTTTCTGAGAAGAACACACATCCAATGACACTAGTGGATCCATGTGTGGTTTGTAAGAAGAACGCGCATGCAATGACACTAGGTGTGGTTCATGAAAAGAACACACAACACATGACACTGGGGGATCCTGATGTGGTCTGTGAAAAGAACACACATGCAATAACTCTAGATGTGGACTGTGAGAAGAACACACATGCAATGACCCTGGTGGATCCATATGTGGTATGTGAGAAGAACACACATCCAATGAAACTGGTGGATCCATATGTGGTTTATGAGAAGAACATACATGCAATGGAACTAGGTGTGGTTCATGAAAAGAACACACATCCAATGAACTCTGGTGGATCCATATGTGGTTTGTGAGAAGAACACACATGCAATGACTCTAGCTGTGGTTCATGAGAAGAACACACATGCAATCACACTTGTGGATCCATATGTGGTTTGTGAGAAGAACACACATCCAATAACACTGGTGGATCCATGTGTGGTTTGTGAGAAGAACACACATGCAATGACACTGGTGGATCCTTATGTGGTTTGTGAAAAGAACACACATGCAATGACTCTATATGTGGTTTGTGAGAAGAACACACATGCAATGACACTGGTGGATCCATATGTGGTATGTGAGAAGAACACACATCCAATGACACTGGTGGATCCATGTATGGTTGGTGAGAAGCACACACATGCAATGACACTGGTGGATCCATATGTGGTCTGTGAAAATAACACACATGCAATGACACTGGCGGAACCATATGTGGTTTGTGAGAAAAGAACACATCCAGTGACACTGGTGGATCGATGTGTGGTTTGTGAGAAGAACACACATGCAATGACATTAGGTGTGGTTCATGAAAAGAACACACATCCCATGACACTGGTGGATCCTTATGTGGTTTGTGAAAAGAACACACATGCAATGATTCTAGATGTGGTTCATGAGAAGAACACACATGCAATCATGAAGGTGGATCCATATGTGGTTTGTGAGAAGAAAACACATCCAGTGACACTGGTGGATCCATGTGTGGTTTGTGAGAAGAACACACGTGCAATGACACTAGGTGTGGTTCATGAAAAGAACACACATCCAATGACACTGGTGGATCCTTATGTGGTTTGTGAAAAGAACACACAAGCAATGACTCTTGATGTGGTCCATGAGAAGAACACACGTGCAATCATGCTGGTTGATCCATATGTGCTTTGTGAGAAGAACACACATCCAATGACACTGGTGGATCCATGTGTGGTTTGTGAGAAGAACACACATGCAATCACACTGGGTGTGGTTCATGAAAAGAACACACATCCAATGACACTGGTAGATCCTTATGTGGTTTTTGAAAAGAACACACATGCAATGACTCTAGATGTGGTTTGTGAGAAGAACACACATGCAATGACCCTGGTGGATCCATATGTGGTTTGTGAGAAGAACACACATACAGTGACACTGGTGGATCCATATGTGGTTTGTGAGCAGAACACACATGCAATGACACTGGGTGTGGTTCATGAAAAGAACACACATCCAATGACACTGGTGGATCCTTATGTGGTTTGTGAAAAGAACACACATGCATGACTCTAGATGTGGTTTGTGAGAAGAACACACATGCAATGACACTAGTGGATCCATATGTGGTTTGTGAGAAGAACACACACCCAATGACATTGGTGGATCCATATGTGGTTTGTGAGAAAAACACACATGCAATGACTATGGGTGTGGTTCATGAAAAGACCACACATCCAATGACACTGGTGGATCCTTATGTGGTTTGTGAAAAGAACACACATGCAATGACTCTAGATGTGGATTGTGAGAAGAACACACATGCAATGACCCTGGTGGATCCATATGTGGTTTGTGAGAAGAACACAGATCCAATGACACTGGTGGATCCATATGTGGTTTGTGAGAAGAACACACATGCAATGACACTGGGTGTGGTTCATGAAAAGAACACACATCCAATGAACTCTGGTGGATCCATATGTGGTTTGTGAGAAGAACACACATGCAATGACTCTAGCTGTGGTTCATGAGAAGAACACACATGCAATCACACTGGTGGATCCATATGTGGTTTGTGAGAAGAACACACATCCAATGACACTGGTAGATCCATGTGTGGTTTGTGATAACAACACACATGCAATGACACTGGGTGTGGTTCATGAAAAGAACACACATCCAATGACACTGGTGGATCCTTATGTGGTTTGTGAAAATAACACACATGCAATGACTCTAGATGTGGTTTGTGAGAAGAACACACATGCAATGACACTGGTGGATCCATATGTGGTTTGTGAGAAGAACACACATCCAATGACACTGGTGGATCCATGTGTGGTTTGTGAGAAGAACATACATGCAATGACGCTGGGTGTGGTTCATGAAAAGAACACACATCCCATGAACTCTGGTGGATCCTTATGTGGTTTGTGAAAAGAACACACATCCAATGACTCTAGATGTGGATTGTGAGAAGAACACACATGCAATGACCCTGGTGGATCCATATGTGGTTTGTGAGAGGAACACACATCCAATGAAACTGGGTGTGGTTCATGAAAAGAACACACATCCAATGAACTCTGGTGGATCCATATGTGGTTTGTGAGAAGAACACACATGCAATGACTCTATCTGTGGTTCATGAGAAGAACACACATGCAATCACACTAGTGGATCCATATGTGGTTTGTGATAAGAACACACATCCAATGACACTGGTGGATCCATGTGTGGTTTGTGAGAAGAACACACATGCAATGACACTGGGTGTGGTTCATGAAAAGAACACACATCCAATGACACTGCTGGATCCTTATGTGGTTTGTGAAAAGAACACACATGCAATGACTCTAGATGTGGTTTGTGAGAAGAACACACATGCAATGACACCGGTGGATCCATATGTGGTATGTGAGAAGAACACACATCTAATGACACTGGTGGATCCATGTGTGGTTTGTGAGAAGAACACACATGCAATGACACTGGTGGATCCATATGTGGTATGTGAAAAGAACACACATGCAATGACACTGGTGGATCCAAATGTGGTTTGTGAGAAGAACACACATCCAGTGACACTAGTGGATCCATGTGTGGTTTGTGAGAAGAACACACATGCAATGACACTAGGTGTGGTTAATGAAAAGAACACACATCCAATGACACTGGTGGATCCTGATGTGGTTTGTGAAAAGAACACACATGCAACGACTCTTGATGTGGTCCATGAGAAGAACACACATGCAATCATGCTGGTTGATCCATCTATGCTTTGTGAGAAGAACACACATCCAATGACACTGGTGGATCCATGTGTGGTTTGTGAGAAGAACACACATGCAATGACACTAGGTGTTGTTCATGAAAAGAACACACATCCAATGACACTAGTGGATCCTTATGTGGTTTGTGAAAAGAACACACATGCAATGACTCTAGATGTGGTTTGTGAGAAGAACACACATGCAATGACACTGGTGGATCCATATGTGGTTTGTGAGAAGAACACACATCCAATGACACTGGTGGATCCATATGTGGTTTGTGAGAAAAACACACATGCAATGACTCTGGGTGTGGTTCATGAAAAGAACACACATCCAATGACACTGGTGGATCCTTATGTGGTTTGTGAAAAGAACACACATGCAACGACTCTAGATGTGGATTGTGAGAAGAACACACATGCAATGACCATGGTGGATCCATATGTGGTTTGTTAGAAGAACACACATCCAATGACACTGGTGGATCCATATGTGGTTTGTGAGAAGAACACACATGCAATGACACTAGGTGTGGTTCATGAAAAGAACACACATCCAATGAACTCTGGTGGATCCATATGTGGTTTGTGAGAAGAACCCACATGCAATGACTCTAGATGTGGTTCATGAGAAGAACACACATGCAATCACACTGGTGGATCCATACGTGGTTTGTGAGCAGAACACACTTCCAATGACACTGGTGGATGCATGTGTGGTTTGTGAGAAGAACACACATGCAATGACGCTGGTGGATCCTTATGTGGTTTGTGAAAAGAACACACATGCAATGACTCTAGATGTGGTTTGTGAGAAGAACACACATGCAATGACACTGGTGGATCCATATGTGGTTTGTGAGAAGAACACACATCCAATGACACTGGTGGATCCATGTGTGGATTGTGAGAAGAACACACATGCAATGACACTAGCTGTGGTTGATGAAAAGAACACACATCCAATGACACCGGTGGATCCTTATGTGGTTTGTGAAAAGAACACACATGCAATCACTCTAGATGTGGATTGTTAGAAGAACACACATGCAATGACCCTGGTGGATCCATATGGGGTTTGTGAGAAGAACACACATCCAATGACACCGGTGGATCCATATGTGGTTTGTGAGAAAAACACACATGCATTGACAATGGGTGTGGTTCATGAAAAGAACACACATCCAATTAACTCTGGTGGATCCATATGTGGTTTGTGAGAAGAACACACATGCAATGACTCTAGCTGTGGTTCATGAGAAGAACACACATGCAATCACACTAGTGGATCCATATGTGGTTTGTGATAAGAACACACATCCAATGACACTGGTGGATCCATGTGTGGTTTGTGAGAAGAACACACATGCCATGACACTGGGTGTGGTTCATGAAAAGAACACACATCCAATGACACTGCTGGATCCTTATGTGGTTTGTGAAAAGAACACACATGCAATGAGTCTAGATGTGGTTTGTGAGAAGAACACACATGCAATGACACCGGTGGATCCATATGTGGTATGTGAGAAGAACACACATCTAATGACACTGGTGGATCCATGTGTGGTTTGTGAGAAGAACACACATGCAATGACACTAGTGGGTCCATATGTGGTATGTGAAAAGAACACACATCCAATGACACTGGTGGATCCATATGTGGTTTGTGAGAATAACACACATCCAGTGACACTGGTGGATCCATGTGTGGTTTGTGAGAAGAACACACATGCAATGACACTAGGTGTGGTTCATGAAAAGAACACACATCCAATGACACTGGTGGATCCTTATGTGGTTTGTATAAAGAACACACATGCAATGACTCTAGATGTTGTTCATCAGAAGAACACACATGCAACATGCTGGTGGATCCATATTTGGTTTGTGAGAACAACACACATCTAATGACACTGGTGGATCCATGTGTGGTTTGTGAGAACAACACACATGCAATGACACTGGGTGTGGTTCATGACAAGAACACACATCCAATGACACTGGTGGATCCTTATGTGGTTTGTGAAAAGAACACACATGCAATGACTCTAGATTTGGGTTGTAAGAAGAACACACATGCAATGACACTGGTGGATCCATATGTGGTTTGTGAGAAGAATACACATCCAATGAAGCTAGTGTATCCATATGTTGTTTGTGAGAAGAACCCACATGCAATGACTCTGGGTGTGGTTCATGAAATGAACACACATCCAATGAACTCTAGTGGATCCATATATGGTTTGTGAGAAGAACACACATGCAATGACTCTAGCTGTCGTTTGTAAAAAGAACACACATGCAATCACACTGGTGGATCCATATGTGGTTTGTGAGAAGAACACACATCCAATGACACTGGTGGATCCATGTGTGGTTTGTGCGAAGAACACACATGCAAGGACACTAGGTGTGGTTCATGAAAAGAACACACATCCAATGAACTCTGGTGGATCCATATATGGTTTGTGAGAAGAACAAACATGCAATGACTCTAGCTGTGGTTCATGAAAAGAACACACATGCAATCACACTGGTTGATCCATATGTGGTTTCTGAGAAGAACACATATCCAATGACACTGGTGGATCCATGTGTGGTTTGTGAGAAGAACACACATGCAATGACACTAGGTGTGGTTCATGAAAACAACACACATCCAATGACACTAGTCGATCGTTATGTCGTTTGTGAAAAGAACACACATACAATGACTCTAGATGTGGTTTGTGAGAAGAACACACATGCAATGACTCTTGGTGTGGTTCATCAAAAGAACACACATCCAATGAACTCTGGTTGATCCATATGTGGTTTGTGAGAAGAGCACACATGGAATGACTCTAGCTGTGGTTTGTGAGAAGAATACACATGCAATCACACTGGTGGATCCATATGTGGTTTGTGAGAAGAACACACATCCAATGACACTGGTGGATCCATGTGTGGTTTGTGAGAAGAACACACATGAAAAACACACATGCAATGGCACTGGTGGATCCATATGTGGTATGTGGAAATAACAGACATGCAATGACAGTAGCTGTGGTTAATGAAAATAATAGACATGCAATGACTCTGATGGATCCATATGTGTATTGTGAGAAGAACACACATGCAATGACCCTGGTGGATCCATATGTGGTTTGTGAGAAGAACACACATCCAATGAACTCTAGTGGATCCATATGCGGTTTGTGAGAAGAGCACACATGCAATGACTCGAACGAGAGATGGCGCGGGAGCTATCACTCTATCACCAGCGCTGCATCAGGACCCGCTGAACTCCAACGTCCAGGGCCGCGTCCTGAACTTCAACGACGAAAGCGACCCCGCACACGCCGCTAAGCGCGAATACTGCGAGAACACGCCACCAGGCGGAATCAACCCCACGAGACCACCACCTGGCGCACCGGCAACTGGGGCCCCTCCACCACCCATGGGCCGCACGCCCCCACCGGACCAACCGCGGATCATCATCTCGCCTCAAGCCCGTGACGCCAGCGGGCTACCATTATACTCCACCCTGATGGACAATGTTGTCGCGGCCGATGCCACGATCACCAACGTCGATGTCCAAGGCGACGACATGCTACAGATCTAGTACGCCAAGGCCCTACTCATCAGGGTCGTCAAGCAACAAGCCACGGGAGTCGACCCGCGGGGGCAGATGTACTCCCGCTCATCAGCAAGCAGGGCAGCATCAAGCGGCCACCCCACCGTGGCCAACGCATTCGTCTACCCACAACCCTAGCCCCTGGCGAACCACCACGGGCCGCCAATCCCGTGCTGTCAACCAACGAGCCACGACCGGCGAACAACACGGTCGCCACCAACGGGCAGCCCCTCGATGCCCGAATGAACATCATCAACAACCAGGCATGGCGGTCGCGCTAGCCCAACGACCTGAGGCACACCCTCACCAACCGCGGCGACCTGGAACCAAGAGGCTCGCTCAGTCGAGTCGGGTCGCAATGCTTCGGACCCATGATTCGCGGGAAAAAAATACCCCACCAACTTCAAGGCTCCCAAGGAGATCGAGAAGTACGACCTGACGTATGACCCTGCTGTCTGGCTGGACACATACCTCATGGCAATGGGAATCGCAGGCCACACCGACCTGCTCGCCGCTCGCTACCTCCCCCTGATGATGGAGGGTGCGACCCGGCAGTGGATCAACACGCTCCCCGCCGACAGCATCGATTCCTGGGAAGAAATGCAGGACGCCTTCGTCATGCACTTCGAGGGCTCCTACACCCGTGCCATCACCATAGAGGATCTGGAGCAATGCATCCAGGGACACTCGCCGCTGGATCCATAGATGGCAAGAACTATGGATAAACGCCTCCGGCATCCACCCAGACACGACGATACACTGTTTCAAGAATGCGTGCCGGTACGAACCCTTGGTCGCCAAGATCAAGAGGGTCTACCGGACGCTCGACAACATCCCAGACCTCCTCGAGATCGCCAAACGCTATGCAGAGGAGGACCCCAACCAAGACTCCGATGACGAGTCGGGATGAAGATGCCGCACTAGCATCCACGACAGTGGGCGCCTACGCGACATGCGCTACAGTAACACCCGCATCACCGCCAAGCGCCGCACGAACGGGTGAGTCGACTTCGTCGCCAACGACGGCCACGGCCAGCGCGACTCCAAGAACTACCGCCACGACGGAGGAAACTACCGTGACAGCGGGAACTACCGCGCCAACAATGCGACGAGGCCGAAATTCGACCCCCCCGCCCTGCTCAATCAGCCCTGCATCTACCATAGTAGGGAGGGAAAACCCGCCACCCACACCACCACCGATTGCCACTCTCTCAAAGAGATTGAGAAGGCGAGACGAGCAAGGTAGGACCCCAACAATAACCCACCTCGGGACAACAGGAACGGCGGCGGCTTCGGCACCGGCGTCGGCTCGCTACATACCTTCACCGGACTCGGCACCAAGTGCGAGAAGAAGGTGCTCGCCCGCGTGGTCGCTGTCAATGCGGTGACACAGGTCGACATCCCTCGCTTCCTAAACTGGTCCAAGCAGAGCATCACTTGGAGTCGCTAGGACCATGCGCCAAGGATCGAATACCCAGGGCGAGTCGCCCTGGTAGTCAGGCCCAAGGTGGCTGACTACTGGCTGCCCAAGACACTAATGGACAGTGGGAGCTCCATCAACATCTTGTACCTCGACACGTTCAAAAGGCTCCAGCTCCCAGAAACAGCCATTGAGCCAACACTGACGACCTTCCACGGCATCGTCCCCGGTCGGAAGGCGTACCCGATCGGGAAAGTGACACTGCCAGTCACCTTCGGCACTCCAGCAAACTACCGCACGGAGAGGATCGTGTTTGAGCTGGTGAACTTTCGCAGCCCCTACCACTGCGTCCTGGGCCACCAAGCATTCGCAAAGTTCATGGTGACCCCACACTATGCCTACAACATGATGAAGCTCCCTGGCCCAAGCGGCATCATCACCGTCCACGGTGACCCCGACATGGCCGTGGAATGCGAGGACAAAGGCGCCGAGCTCGCCGACGCCGTCATTGCTGTGGAGACCGACCACGCGGAGGAGCTCGTGAAATACACGGGCAACATCGACAAGGACGACCCCACCATCCTGAAGAAACCAACCTCCGTGAACTCCACGTTCGAGGCAACCACGCACACCCGCACTGTCGAGCTCGTCCCAGGCGACTCCAGCCAGACGGTCACCATTAGGGCACACATGAGCCCCACATAGGAAAGCGCGCTCATCGGGTTCCTCCGTGAGAACCGCGACATCTTCGCATGGAAGCCATCTGACATGCTAGGTGTCCCGAGGGAACTCGCTGAGCACAAACTCAACGCCGACCCCAAAGTGCGACCAGTAAAGCAGTCGCTACGGCCCTTCAATGAAGAGCACCGTCGAGCCATCACCGAAGAAGTTCAGCGCCTGCTAGCCGCAGGCTTCATCCGGCCAATCAAGTACTCCAAGTGGCTGGCAAACCCAGTCTTGGTTCTAAAAAAGAACAACACATGGAGAATGTGCATTGACTACACCAACCTCAACAGCGCCTGCCCGAAGGAGGAGTTCGTCCTACCGCGCATCGATCAGATCATCGACTAGACTGCGTGATCGGAGTCGCTGTGCTTTCTCGACGCTTACTCTAGTTATAACCAGATCAAGATGGTGGTCGAGGACGAGGGGAAGGCGACGTTCATTACGCCATTCGGCGCATTCTTCTACATGGCCATGACGTTCGGCCTCAAGAACGCAGGCGCCACATACCAGAGGTGCATGCAGGAGTGTCTTGTGAGCCAAATTGGCCGCAAAATTCACGTCTATATCGACGACGTGGTGGTAAAATCCACCCGCCAGGACGACCTGCTCGCCGACCTAGCCGAAACCTTCGCAAACTTGCGGAGGTACAACATCAAGCTAAACCCCAGAAAATGCACCTTCGGCGTCCCCACCGGACAACTCTTGGGTTATGTAGTCTCCAGGCGAGGCATCGAAGCCAACCCCACCAAGATCAACACCATCGCGCGACTCGGGAAACCCGAGTGCCTGCGCGACATCCAGAAGTTGGCAGGGCGAGTCGCGGCCCTCAGTCGCTTCATCCCCCGACTAGGCGCGAAGGCAATGCCCCTCTACCGCCTGATGCGCAAGAACCCCACGTTCCAATGGGACGCGAAGGCCGATGACGCACTCAAAGCGCTCAAAGAAGTGTTACTCGTGGCACCACTACTTGCCACGGCACTCGACAAAGAGCCAATGCTCATTTACGTCGCGGCCTCTACTCGAGTCGTCAGCGCCGTGATGGTCGTCGAACGACCGGAAGAGGGCAAGGAGTGCCCCATACAGCACCCCGTCTACTACATCAGCGAAGTCCTAACAGACTCACGACAACGCTACCCGCAATACCAAAAACTGGTGTACGCGGTATTCCGAGCACAGCGCCGACTCCCACACTACTTCCAGGAGCACCCAATTACGGTGGTCTCCTCCGTGCCCTTGCAGGACATAATACGCAATCGCGAGGCTACCGGGCGAGTCGCCAAGTGGGCCGTCGAAATCGGCGTCCACAACATCAAATACGAGCCCCGCAAAGCGATCAAGTCACAAGCCCTGGCTGATTTCCTTGCAGACTGGGAAGAAGCACAGCAGCCAGAGAAGCTCCCGTACCTCCACTGCTGGTCGCTCCATTTTGACGGCTCCAAGAACGCCGACGGCGCAGGGGCTGGAGTCATCCTGACCTCTCCCAAAGGAGACAAGCTCCGCTACATGCTCCACCTCAACTTCAAGCCTTGCACCAACAACATGGCAGAATATGAGGCCCTCCTTCACGGCATGAGAGCCGCTAAGGAGATGAACGTCAACCGCCTACGATGCTATGGCGACTTCGACCTAGTCGCCGGCCAAGTCGCCGGGATGTGCGACGCCGTCTCCCCAACAATGATCGCGTACCGCCAAGCTGTCGACCAATTGGGGGGACACTTCGACGGCTACCCCATCGAGTGGATCGACAGGCGCAAAAACGAGGAGGCAGACGCCCTCTCCCGCATCGGATCGAACCGACAAGTGCCACCAGTAGGCGTCTTCCTCGACATCATCCACAAACCATCGGTCAGCCTACCAAAAGAGATCAACGTCGGGATCCCACTGCAACCAGAACCGGCCTTAGTCACCATGGTTGTGGAACCTAGCGACTGGACAACACCATACGTCGTCTTCCTGGAACACAAACTCCTACCGAGCAATGAGACAGAGGCGCGAATGATCGTGCGCCCGGCAAATCCTTCGTCATCATCAACAGCGAGCTCCACAAACACAGGGTGACCGGCGTGTTCCAGCGCTGCATACAGCCAGAAGAAGGCCGCAAGATCCTCCAGGACATTCACGCTGGAGACTGCGGCCATCACGCCGGCGCCAAGTCGCTTGTCGCTAAGGCTATGCGGCACGGTTTCTACTGGCTCACCGCACATGCCGACGCCACCAACGTCGTCCAATGATGCGTCGGGTGCCAGAAGTACGCCAACCAGACGCACCTCCCTGGCTCGACACTCAAGACCATCCCCATCACGTGGCCATTCGCCGTATGGGGCATGGACATGGTAGGCCCGTTCAAAAAGGCCCCGTCTGGCTTCACTCACCTCCTGGTCGCAGTCGACAAGTTCACCAAATGGGTCAAGGCCAAGCCGATAAAAAAGTGCGACGGCAAGACGGCCACCAAGTTCCTACGCGAACTCATCTACCGGTACGGCTACCCGCACGACATCATAACAGACAACGGCACCAACTTTGCCAAGGGGGCCATGGCGGAATTCTGTGAAGAACATGCCATCCGACTCGACCTCGCATCAGTCCCTCACCCGGAGTCAAATGGACAAGCAGAACACGCCAACTAGAGCATCCTCCATGGGCTCAAGCCGCGACTCTAGGTGCCCCTCGAGCGCACCCCAGGATGCTGGGTCGACGAGCTCCCCTCTGTGATATGGGGGATTCGCACCTCCGTCAACCGCTCAACCGGGTTCACGCCCTTCTTCATGGTGTATGGCGCCGAGGCCGTAATGCCAACCGACCTGGAGCATGACTCACCTCGAGTCACCAACTACGTCGAGGCGGCCAACGAGGTTGCCTGCCAAGACAACATCGATCAACTCGACGAGGCATGCGACCTGGCTCGCTCGTGCACCACCGTATACCAGCAAGGACTCCGCCGCTACCACAGCCGCCGAGTGCGAACTCGCACCTTCCAGGATGGCGACCTGGTCCTACGACTAGCCCAAGACAAGAAGGGCATGCACAAACTCTTCCCCCCATGGGAGGGTCCGTTCGCCATAGGCCGAGTCCTTGGCAATGATGCCTACTACCTCATCGAGATACGGGGTGACGGCCAACTAGAGGTCGGGAGGCCATGGAATGTAAACCTCCTCAAAAAGTTCTATACTTAGAACCTCACATTGTACTCCATCGGAATATATAATAAAATTCATCCGGATCACACAAATGTCCACTCGCCATATTCTTGTGCCACTCGCACTCGTACATACCAGCAATACGTTACTTACGGAAGTCAACCTCTGGTCGAGCGACCGGCACGGCTAAGTAGTGCGGCACAAGGGCACCGGAAATATTCGGGACTTGGGTCGTCCATGAAAACACCAACCTGGAGCTGCCATTGGAGTCGCCTAGCCTGACTGGCCCACCGGGCCAAGACAACCGGTACACGCTTCTCATAGCGACCTGTCCCTCCCACCCTCGTGCAAAGCGACTCGAACGATTAAGTACCACGCACGAGGACTCCGCAAAACGGGAACCACCACGCGGCTCGGGAACACACCAAGTAAGAGAGCTGCCTAGGACTCACCAAGCGACTGGCTCTCCGGGCCAGGGGAGGAGACGCGTTACAGAAACGCACTCACAACCTGCAACAGGAGCATGGCCAATGTGGTCGGGCACCACGCTCGGGGACTCGCCTATAATTCAGTCCTACTCGCGCTCGGGGACTCGCCACTTAGAAGACACAAGGGATAAAAACAATGCATAAACAAAACAACACACAAAAGTATACAATCGAGTTATACCCCATTAAAGGGCGGACGCGCTCGGGGACTCGCTCAATCAAAAACAAACACACCACACATTCCTAGTCGCAATACGAGTCGATTGACTCCCCTTGGCATATATTGCAAAAAAATTACAGCATTCGCCACTTGGCATACATCACATTGTTTATTCCACAGGCCCTGATGAAGAAGCAACGCCACCCCCTTGACGCGAACAAAAGGCTGCCACGGGTTCATCGGGTACGTCGTCAGCGACTTCGACAACGACGACCGGAAGGGCTGCTCCGACTTCATGTCGTGATGCTCCGGCTCGGGGTCGCCAGGCGCCAACACCGTCTCCTGGTACCGCAGCAGATCCCCCATCGCCAAGACCCGATCGGCGTAAGGGGCGGCCTTCACGGTCAACTTCAGCACCTCTGACATCTCCACCATGCCGGTCGTCGATTGGTAGCCACTCGTCACATTGTCAAGGTCGAAGTCGTCGGGGAAGTGGGCGAGACCTAAGCTCAACAGTGTGGTGGCCCCGTGCCTGAACGCTAAGCGCATCATCCACTCCACGACGGCAGGCACCTCCTCCAGATAGCGCCACACCTCGGTAAGCCCCCCAGGAATAACTTCGGTGGGGGACATGCCCTGAAGAGCCGCTTGGACGCACAACACCGAGGCCGTGGCCGCGTTCACCACGGTAGTCACGCACTGCAAGGCATTGTAAGTTTGCACCACCGGATCGCTTTGGCCTACCACAGCTCCAAAGTCAGGTGTCAGTGAAACTATGAAACCCCCAAATCGGGGACTCGACAAACGGGTCAGGCAAAGACAGAGACTCACCAAGGAGTTTGCGGCAGTTCTCCGTGACGTGCTTCTCCAAGGCGGTTTGCTCGTTGTGCAGCCCCACGGTGATGGAATCCGTGGCTTTGCATTCTTCCTCAGCCACAGCGACGGCAGCCTTCGCTCGCTACTCCAAAGAAATTGAGGCCGCTTTCGCCTCCTCCAAGTCCTGGACCAGGGAGGCTATTCGTCCATTTGCCGCGTCCAGCTCGACGACTGGAACATACCCCTCATGGGCCTTGGAAACCTCAGCCGGGAAACCATCTACAAGAGAAACCATCAGCGTAGGGTACACGACTAGCTCACACCCGACAGAGGAAAAGAAAGACAAACAGATACTCACCAATAGTTTCCTGAAGCCACTGGTTCGCCTCTTGTGCTTTGTGCAAGTCACGCTCCAAGCACTCTCTCGCGGCCTGCCAATCAGTCGACTCCCTTTGCAATCCCTACAAACAAACAACTCGCCTCAGCATTTGACAAAACAAAACCCAGTTCCTAGCTGCTGAAATTCAGCGATCAGGAACTCGGGGACTGGAGAAGGAAAAAGAAACCCAATTCCTAGCTACCGAAATTTAGCGACTAGGATTTCAGGGAATGGAGATGGAGAAAGAAACTCAATTCCTAGCCGCCGAAATTTAGCGACTAGGAATTCCAGGACTGGAGAGGAGCAATAGGATCAGTTCCCAGCCGCTGAAATTCAGCGACTAGGAACTCGGGGACTGGACATACCTGAATAGCAGCGCCGCGCATCCTGTGAAGTTCTCCGGCGTCAGTCGACGGGATCGTGAAGGAAGTGCGCCTGCGACGGGACCCAATGTCCGCATCCACGATCTCTGGACTCTGCGGAGACTGGGTGTCCGCCACACCTAGAAACCCCCTCGCCATGAAGCGCGGGAACGTCGCCGACGCTCTAGCGGGGACACTGGTTGTCAGGACCGGTGCTTCCGGCACGGACGCAGCCAAGACTGGTTCTGATCGCATCGCCACCACCTCTTCGGTGACTGAAGCAGCATCTGGCTCTGCGGCGCTATCCTTGGCCACGACGTCGTCGGCACCCCCCTTCTTCTTCTTCGCGACTTCTGCGGTCACCACATCTCCGATAGCCTTTCTCTTTTTGGGGAGGTCGCCCTCTCCCGTGGGGGCGGCCGGCGGAATCTTAGCCACCGAAGGACGGCCAATCTTCTTGGCCCCCGACCTGCACGAGTTCCCTCAATCAACATAACGACAATACAAAAGGAGCAAGGCAAATCAGGATGAAGGAGCAGTACTCACTTAGCGACCGGAAGGATGCGAAGCCCGGTGCTGATGTGGGCAGGCTTGTCCAACTCGGGACCCAACTTGCGGGTGAGCCCCCTCTCGAAGACGTCTGAAGCCCACGAAACCGCGGGCTTCCTTGACGATGAAGCCGCAGTCGCCGGGATCTCCGGCTCCAACGCGGCCGCCCTTGACGGCTGCGGCGACTTGGACGTCATCGCCTCAGCCGCTTCTTGGCTTGGAACCCCCGAGGCCGTCGGCGCAATCGCCGCCAGGGGAACCTCTACCACTACCTCCGTGTCCTCGCCCTCCAACCCCTTTGTTGGGACTGCATCCTTTGGAGCCTTGTGCGAGACTTCGGGGGAACCCTCATCATCGGAGTCGTCATCCGACTCAAACACCACCGCCAATTTGGACGGCGACGTGGGCTTCTTCGTTGGCGACTTGGGCTTGCGCCCGGGCTTCGACGGCGTAGCAGTACGTCGGGATGTGTGCTCCTACGTGACCTCGTTGCCCCCGTCGTGTTCGTCCAGGCTATGGCTCGCCTCGAACTCACGTTGTTTCTGCATGCGGGTCTTGCGAGCCACATGCGCTGGGGGAGGAACCTCTTCCTCCTCCCCGTCGCTGTCGGAAGAATCTCCCTCGGAGTCTTCCTCCAGTTCCCGGGGAACCTCTTCATCGAGCGGAGGGAGCCAGCCCTCCAACACCTGAAAAAGCTGAGAACCACCACGAGTAAAACACCAAACACGGAGACTAAGGACTGAAGTACGGACATAGTGACTGGGAAGAGAACTTACTGTGGGGCTTCATTCTTCACAGTAGTGTATGGGGCCACGCTGGTGAACTCGACATCGGTGATCTTCTTCAGGGTGGCCTTGTAGTCCTCGGCCTCTCATGATTCCTTGCTGGTTCGGGATGGATCATGCTTCTCGCCGTACTCGTACATCCAGTGCGGCCGAGCCGCCAGCGGAACCAGGCGCCGCCCGAGCCATTAGTTGTAGAGGTTGATCGGAATCAAACCCTGGTCCTTCAGCTTCTGGATCTGGTCCATCATTTCTGTGACGGCCCTCCGCTGATCTTCGGGAAGCTTCTTCGATGCCAACCAGCAAGGCTCGCTCCTCTCGGCGACGAATTCGGGAAGAGCCACCTCGCTGGAGGGAGTGGCCTCTTTGACATAGAACCAGCTCTTCTTCCACTTGCTGGCGGCCTTCTTCGGCAGGAGGAGCTTGACGAAGTTGGCCTTGGGCTTCAGCTGGAATGTGACGCCTCCTGCGGCCAACATCAAGCCACCGGACGCCTCGCGCCCGATGTGGCCGTGGAAGAGTTCTAGCCATAGCGGGAAATACGGCCTACAGCCGAGGTAGCATTCGCAGAAGGCGACGAAGATCGCCAGCTGCTCGATGCTATGCGGACCAAAATCCGATGGCTTGATCGCATAGTACGCGCAGAAGCGATGGAAGAAGAGTGAGGTAGGGAATCCCAGACCCCTCTCAAGATGACTGGGGAAGCAGATGAACTCACCAGGTCGCGGCTTTGGCTCGGTCTCGGAGGAGGGCGGAACCCGCTAGTTCCCCTTGCGGAGTACTCCGGCGTCCTCGAAAGATTTAAGTTGGGCTATGGTACACTTGGATTTCCCCCATGGGCCTTTGGAGGCGCCATCGGGTAGGATGTGGAATCGCACGATGCGGAAAGGACAAGACGAAAGAATGTAGGCAGGGAGATTGGAGACAGGAAGATTGAATGAGGAAGAATGAAGAATGCGAAGAAGGTCTGCAGAGCTGAACCATCACTCCCCTTATATGGGAACGCCACCCGCCAAAATCGGGATAGCTGTTACTCACGGTAATTGCGCCGAAGTTACCGTTGGAAATTCCAACGGATAGTTTGACCAGATTTGACGGTCCAACTCCTTTATTTCACCCGCTACCCGCCAGTCTTTTCCACTCGCGAAGACGACGACTTGGCAGCAATAACGTTCATTGGGATGGCAAATGGAAACATGGGGAAATTCTCCTTGGTTCTAATGGAGTCCATCGTCGACTCGACTGGACGCCCAAATTGGGCTCGCCTACTCCGAACGCCAATAGGACGTCTGCGCCTGCATCAAGGATGGCCTCGGGGACTACTGATGGGGATATGCCGAAGGGGGTATGCCCAACAGGACGTTCATGAAAGTGCGCCCAAAGACTGAAGGCGCTGGACTACGAAGGAAGGAAAGGCCCAGCGACTAGCGACTGGAGGCCCAGGAGCGTAATAGAAGCCCAGGCGGATTAGGTCAAAACCTCCGGATCCTTATCTTGTTCGGTTGTAACTTGTAAACCCTAGCGAGGTGCCTCATATATAAACCTCCCTAGGGTATCTTAGAGACTTACGTTCCATCATACACCCCCTCAAGCGACTCGTAGCCTAGTCGCCGAGCTCGCCACCCCTGTAACTCGCTCTCCAATATTCTAATCTAGCAGGAGTAGGTCTTTACCCTCCGGGGGGCCTACCCTGGGTAAACCCATGTGCATCCGGCCCCATCTCGCACCGCAGATGGCCGCCAACTCTTCCTCACGAAACACTCAATCACTGCCAGTGGCAGCGACTGCCGTGGCCATTTCCATGACAGTTTGTGAGAAGAACACATAAGCAATCCCACTGGTGGATCCATATGTGGTTTGTGAGAAGAACACACATCCAATGACACTGGTGGATCCATGTGTGGTTTGTGAGAAGAACACACATGCAATGACACTGGTGGATCCATAAGTGGTTTGTGAGAATAACAGACATGCAATGAACTTTGGTGGATCCATGTGTGGTTTGTGAGAAGAACACACATGCAATGACACTGGGTGTGGTTCATGAAAAGAACACATATCCAATGACACTGGTGGATCCTTATGTGGTTTGTGAGAAGAACACACATGCAATGACTCTTGGTGTGGTTCATGAAAAGAACACACATCGAATGAACTCTAATGGATCCATATGTGGTTTGTGAGAAGAGCACACATGCAATGACTCTAGCTGTGGTTTGTGAGAAGAACACACATGCAATCACACTGGTGGATCCATATGTGGTTTGTGAGAAGAACACACATGCAATGACTCTTGGTGTGGTTCATGAAAAGAACACACATCCAATGAACTCTAATGGATCCATATGTGGTTTGTGAGAAGAGCACACATGCAATGACTCTAGCTGTGGTTTGTGAGAAGAACACACATGCAATCACACTGGTGGATCCATATGTGGTTTGTGAGAAGAACACACATGCAATCACTCTAGATGTTGTTTCTAAAAAGAACACACATGCAATAACACTGGTGGATCCATATGTGGTTTGTGAGAAGAACACACATCCAATGACACTGGTGCATCCATGTGTGGTTTGTGAGAAGAACACGCATGCAATGACACTGGGTGTGGTTCATGAAAAGAACACACATCCAATGACACTGGTGGATCCTTATGTGGTTTGTGAAAAGAACACACATGCAATGACTCTAGATGTGGATTGTGAGAAGAACCCACATGCAATGACACTAGTGGATCCATATGTGGTTTGTGAGAAGAACACACATCCAATGACACTGGTGGATCCATATGTGGTTTGTGAGAAGAACACACATGCAATTACACTGGGTGTGGTTCATGAAAAGAACACACATCCAATGAACTCTGCTGGATCCATATGTGGTTTTTGAGAAGAACACACATGCAATGACTCTAGTTGTGGTTCATGAGAAGAACACACATGCAATCACACTTGTGGATCCATATGTGGTTTGTGAGAAGAACACACATCCAGTGACACCGGTGGATCCATGTGTGGTTTGTGAGAAGAACACACATGCAATGACACTGGGCGTGGTTCATGAAAAGAGCACACATCCAACGACACTGGTGGATCCTTATGTGGTTTGTGAAAAGAACTCACATGCAGTGACTCTATATGTGGTTTGTGAGAAGAACACACATGCAATGACACTGGTGGATCCATATGTGGTATGTGAGAAGAACACACATCCAATGACACTGGTGGATCCTTGTGTGGTTTGTGAGAAGAACACACATGCAATGACACTGGTGGATCCATATGTGGTCTGTAAAAAGAACGTACATGCAATGACACTGGTGGATCAATGTGGTTTGTGAGAATAACAGACATCCAATGAACTCTGGTGGATCCATGTGTGGTTTGTTAGAAGAACACACATGCAATGACACTAGGTGTGGTTCATGAAAAGAACACACATCCAATGACACAGGTGGATCCTTATGTGGTTTGTGAAAAGAACACACATGCAATGACTCTAGATGTGGTTCATGAGAAGAAGACACGTGCAATCATGCTGGTGGATCCATATGTGGTTTGTGAGAAGAACACACATCCAATGACACTGGTGGATCCATGTGTGGTTTGTGAGAAGATAACACATGCAATGACACTGGGTGTGGTTCATGAAAAGAAGACACATCCAATGACACTGGTGGATCCTTATGTGGTTTGTGAAAATAACACACATGCAGTGACTCTAGATGTGGTTTGTGAGAAGAACACACATGCAATGACACTGGTGGATCCATATGTGGTTTGTGAGAAGAACAGACATCTAATGACACTGGTGGATCCATATGTGGTTTATGAGAAGAACACGCATGTAATGACTTTGAGTGTGGTTCATGAAAATAACACACATCCAATGAACTCTGGTGGATCCATATGTGGTTTGTGAGAAGAACACACATGCAATGACTCTAGCTGTGGTTTGTGAAAAGAACACACATGCAATCGCACTGGTGGATCCATATGTGGTTTGTGAGAAGAACACACATCCAATGACACTGGTGGATCCATGTGTGGTTTGTGAGAACATTACACATGCAATGACACTGGGTGTGGTTCATGAAAAGAAGACACATCGAATGACATTGGTGGATCCTTATGTGGTTTGTGAAAAGAACACACATGCAATGACTCTAGATGTGGTTTGTGAGAAGAACACACATGCAATGACACTGGTGAATCCATATGTGGTTTGTGAGAAGAACACACATCCAATGACACTGGTGGATCCATATGTGGTTTGTGAGAAGAACACACATGCAATGACTTTGAGTGTGTTTCATGAAAAGAACACACATCCAATTAACTCTGGTGGATCCATATGTGGTTTGTGAGAAGAACACACATGCAATGACTCTAGCTGTGGTTTGTGAAAAGAACACACATGCAATCACACTGGTAGATCCATATGTGGTTTGTGAGAAGAACACACATCTAATGACACGGGTGGATCCATGTGTGGTTTGTGAGAAGAACACACATGCAAAACACACATGCAATGATAATGGTGGATCCATATGTGGTCTGTGGAAAGAACAGACATGCAATGACACTAGCGGTGGTTAATGAAAAGAATAGAGATGCAATGACTCTGATGGATCCATATGTGGTTTGTGAAAAGAACACACATGCAATGACTCTAGTTGTGGTTAATGAAAAGAACACACATGCAATGACTCTGGTGGATCCATGTGGATTGCGAAAAGAACACACATGCAATGACTCTATCTATTGTTAATGAAAAGAACACACATGCAATGACACTGGTGGATCCATATGTGGTTTGTGAAAAGAACAGACATGCAATGAACTCTGGTGGATCCATGTGTGGTTTGTGAAAAGAACACACATGCAATGACACTGGTTGTGGTTCATGAAACAAACACACATCCAATGACACTGGTGGATCCTTATGTGGTTTGTGAAAAGAACACACATGCAATGACTCTAGATGTGCTTTGTGAGAAGAACACACATGCAATGACACTGGTGGATCCATATGTGGTTTGTGAGAAGAACACACATCCAATGACACTGGTGGATCCATATGTGGTTTGTGAGAAGAACACACATGCAATGACTCTTGGTGTGATTCATGAAAGGAACACACATCCAATGAACTCTGGTGGATCCATATGTGGTTTGTGAGAAGAACACACATGCAATGACTCTAGCTGTGGTTTGTGAGAAGAACACACATGCAATCACACTGGTGGATCCATATGTGGTTTGTGAGAAGAACACACATCCAGTGGCACTGGTGGATCCATGTGTGGTTTGTAAGAAGAACACACATGCAAAACACTCATGCAATCACACTTGTGGATCCATATGTCGTATGTAGAAATAACAGACATGCAATGACACTATCTGTGTGCGGTTTGTGAAAAGAACGCACATGCAATGACACTGGTGGATCAATGTGGTTTGTGAGAATAACAGACATGCAATGAACTCTGGTGGATCCATGTGTGGTTTGTGAGAACACACATGCAATGACACTGGGTGTGGTTCATGAAAAGAACACACATCCAATGACACTGGTGGATCCTTATGTGGTTTTTGAGAAGAACACACATGCGATGACTCTAGATGTGGTTTCTAAAAAGAACACAAATGCAATGACACTAGTGGATCCATATGTGGTTTGTGTGAAGAACACACATCCAATGACACTGGTGGATCCATGTGTGGTTTGTGAGAAGAAAACGCATGCAGTGACACTGGGTCTGGTTCATGAAAAGAACACACATCCAATGACACTGGTGAATCCTTATGTCGTTTGTGAAAAGAACACACATGCAATGACTCTAGATGTGGATTGTGAGAAGAACACACATGCAATGACCCTGGTGGATCCATATGTAGTTTGTGAGAAGAACACACATGCAGTGACAATGATGGATCCATATGTGGTCTATGGAAAGAACAGACATGTAATGACACTAGCTGTGGTTAATGAAAAGAACAGACATGCAATGACTCTGATGGATACATATGTGATTTGTGAAAAGAACACACTTGCAATGACTCTAGTTATGGTTAATGAAAAGAACACACATGTAATGACTCTCGTGGATACATGTGGTTTGTGAAAAGAACACACATGCAATGACTCTAGCTATGGTTAATGAAAAGAACACACATGCAATGACACTGGTGGATCCATATGTGGTTTGTGAAAAGAACAGACATGCAATGAACTCTGGTGGATCCATGTGTGGTTTGTCAGAAGAACACACATTAAATGACACTGGTTGTGGTTCATGAAAACAACACGCATCCAATGACACTGATGGATCCTTATGTGGTTTGTGAAAAGAACACACATGCAATGACTCTAGATGTGGTTTGTGATAAGAACACACATGCAATGACACTGGTGGATCCATATGTGGTTTGTGAGAAGAACACACACCCAATGACACTGGTGGATCCATATGTGGTTTCTGAGAAGAACACACATGCAATGACTCTTGGTGTGGTTCATAAAAAGAACACACATCCCATGAACTATAGTGGATCCATATGTGGTTTGTGAGAAGAGCACACATGCAATTACTCTAGCTATGGTTTGTGAGAAGAACACACATGCAATCACACTACATGATCCTTATGTGGTTTGTGAGAAGAACACACATCTAATGACACCGGTGGATCCATGTGTGGTATATGAGAAGAACACACATGCAATGACACTGGTGGATCTATATGTGTTATGTAGAAATAATAGACATGCAATGACACTAGCTGTGGTTAATGAAAAGAACAAACATGCAATGACTCGGATGGATCCATATGTGGTTTGTGAAAAGAACACACATGGAATGACACTGGTGGATCAATGTGGTTTGTGAGAATAACACACATGCAATAAACTCTGGTGGATCCATATGTAGGTTTGTGAGAAGAACACACATGCAATGACACTTGGTGTGGTTCATGAAAAGAATAGACATCTAATGACACTGGTGGATCCTTATGTGGTTTGTGAGAAGAAAACACATGCAATGATTCTAGATGTGGTTTCTAAAAAGAACACACATGAAATGACACTGGTGGATCCATATGTGGTTTGTTAGAAGAACACACATCCAATGACACTGGTGGATCCATGTGTGGTTTGTCAAAAGAACATGCATGCAATGACACAGGGTGTGGTTCATGAAAAGAACACACATCCAATGACACTGGTGGATCCTTATGTGGTTTGTGAAAAGAACACACATGCAATGACTCTAGATGTGGATTGTGAGAAGAACACACATGCAATGACCCTGGTGGATCCATATGTGGTTTGTGAGAAGAACACACATCGAATGACACTGGTGGATCCATATGTGGTTTGTGAGAACACACATGCAATGACACTAGGTGTGGTTCATGAAAATAACACACATCCAATGATCTCTGGGGGATCCATACGTGGTTTGTGAGAAGAACACACATTCAATGACTCTAGCTGTTGTTCATGAGAAGAACACACATGCAATCACACTGGTGGATCCATATGTGGTTTGTGAGAAGAACACACATCCAATGACACTGGTGGATCCATGTGTGGTTTGTGAGAAGAACACTCATGCAATGACACTGGGTGTGGTTCATGAAAAGAACACACATACAATGACACTGATGGATCCTTATGTGGTTTGGGAAAAGAACTCACATGCAATGACTCTAGATGTGGTTTGTGAGAAGAACACACATGCAATGACACTGGTGGATCCATATGTGGTATGTGAGAAGAACACACATCCAATGACACTGGTGGATCCATGTGTGGTTTGTGAGAAGAACACACATGCAATGACACTGGTGGATCCATATGTGGTCTGTGAAAAGAACACACATGCAATGACACTGGTGGATCAATGTGGTTTGTGAGAATAACAGACATGCAATGAACTCTGGTGGATCCATGTGTGGTTTGTGAGAAGAACACACATGCAATGACAGTAGGTGTGGTTCATGAAAAGAACACACATCCAATGACACTGGTGGATCCTTATGTGGTTTGTGAAAAGAACACACATGCAATGACTCTAGATGTGGTTCATGAGAAGAACACACATGCAATCATGCTGGTGGATCCATATGTGGTTTGTGAGAAGAACACACATCCAATGACACTGGTGGATCCATGTGTGGTTTGTGAGAAGAACACACATGCAATGACACTGGGTGTGGTTAATGAAAAGAACACACATCCAATCACACTGGTGGATCCTTATGTGGTTCGTGAAAAGAACAACATGCAATGATTCTAGATGTGGTTTGTGAGAAGAACACACATGCAATGACACTGTTGGATCCATATGTGGTTTGTGAGAAGAACACACATCCAATGACACTGGTGGATCCATATGTGGTTTGTGAGAAGAATACACATGCAATGACTTTGGGTGTGGTTAATGAAAAGAACACACATCCAATGACACTGGTGTGGTAGATCCGTATGTGGTTTGTGAGAAGAACACACCTACAATGACTCTAGCTGTGGTTTGTGAAAATAACACACATGCAATCGCACTGGTGGATCCATATGTGGTTTGTGAGAAGAACACACATCCAATGACACTAGTGGATCCATGTGTGGTTTGTGAGAAGAACACACATGCAAAACACACATACAATGACAATGGTGGATCCATATGTGGTCTTTGGAAAGAACATCATGCAATGACACTAGCCGTGGTTAATGAAAAGAACAGACATGCAATGACTCTGATGGATTCATATGTGGTTTGTGAAAAGAACACACATTCAAAGACTCTAGTTGTGGTTAATGAAAAGAACACCCATGCAATGACTCTGGTGGATCCATGTCGTTTGTGAAAACAACACACATGCAATGACTCTAGCTATGGTTAATGAAAAGAACACACATGCAATGACACTGGTGGATCCATATGTTGTTTGTGAAAAGAACAGACATGCAATGAACTCTGGTGGATCCATGTGTGGTTTGTGAGAAGAACACACATTCAATGACACTGTTGTGGTTCATGAAAAGAACACACATCCAATGACACTGATGGATCCATATGTGGTATGTGAAAAGAACACACATGCAATGACTCTAGATGTGGTTTGTGAGAAGAACACACATCCAATGACACTGGTGGATCCATATGTGGTTTGTGAGAAGAACACACATCCAATGACACGGGTGGATCCATATGTGGTTTGTGAGAAGAACACACATGCAATGACTCTAGGTATGGTTCATGAAAAGAACACACATCCAATGAACTCTGGTAGATCCATATGTTGTTTGTGAGAAGAGCACAAATGCAATGACTCTAGGCGTGGTTTGTGATAAGAACACACATGCAATCACACTGGTGGATCCATATGTGGTTTGTGAGAAGGACACACATCTAATGACACTGGTGGATCCATGTGTGGATTGTGAGAAGAACACACATGCAATGACACTGGGTGTGGTTCATGAAAAGGACACACATCCAATGACACTGGTGGATCCTTATGTGGTTTGTGAAAAGAACTCATATGCAATAACTCTAGATGTGGTTTGTGAGAAGAACACACATGCAATGACCCTAGTGGATCCATATGTGGTTTGTGAGAAGAACACACATCCAATGACACTGGTGGATCCATATGTGGTTTGTGAGAAGAACACACATGCAATGACACTGGGTGTGGTTCATGAAAATAACACACATCCAATGAACTCTGGTGGATCCATTCGTGGTTTGTGAGAAGAACACACATTCAATGACTCTAGCTGTGGTTCATGAGAAGAACACACATGCAATCACAATGGTGGATCCATATGTGGTTTGTGAGAAGAACACACATCCAATGACACTGGTGGATCCATATGTGGTTTGTGAGAAGAACACACATGCAATGACACTGGGTGTGGTTCATGAAAAGAACGCACATCCAATGACACTAGTGGATCCTTATGTGGTCTGTGAAAAGAACACACATGCAATAACTCTAGATGTGGATTGTGAGAAGAACACACATGCAATGATACTGGTGGATCCATATGTGGTATGTGAGAAGAACACACATCCAATGACACTAGTGGATCCATGTGTGGTTTGTGAGAAGAACACACATGCAATGACACTGGTGGATCCATATGTGGTCTGTGAAAAGAACACACATGCAATGACTCTTGGTGTGGTTCATGAAAAGAACACACATCCAATGAACTCTAATGGATCCATATGTGGTTTGTGATAAGAGCACACATGCAATGACTTTAGCTGTGGTTTGTGAGAAGAACACACATGCAATCAAACTGGTGGATCCATATGTGGTTTGTGAGAAGAACACACATGCAATCACTTTAGATGTTGTTTCTAAAAAGAACACACATGCAATGACACTGGTGGATCCATATGTGGTTTGTGAGAAGAACACACATCCAATGACACTGGTGCATCCATGTGTGGTTTATGAGAAGAACACGCATGCGATGACACTGGGTGTGGTTCATGAAAAGAACACACATCCAATGACACTGGTGGATCCTTATGTGGTTTGTGAAAAGAACACACATGCAATGACTCTAGATGTGGATTGTGAGAAGAACCCATATGCAATGACCCTAGTGGATCCATATGTGGTTTGTGAGAAGAACACACATCCAATGACACTGGTGGATCCATATGTGGTTTGTGAGAAGAACACACATGCAATTACACTGGGTTTGGTTCTTGAAAAGAACACACATCCAATGAACTTTGCTGGATCCATATGTGGTTTTTGAGAAGAACACACATGCAATGACTCTAGTTGTGGTTCATGAGAAGAACACACATGCAATCACACTTGTGGATCCATATGTGGTTTGTGAGAAGAACACACATCCAATGACACCGTTGGATCCATGTGTGGTTTGTGAGAAGAACACACATGCAATGACACTGGGCGTGGTTCATGAAAAGAACACACATCCAATGACAGAGGTGGATCCTTATGTTGTTTGTGAAAAGATCACACATGCAATGACTCTAGATGTGGTTCATGAGAAGAACACACATGCAATGACACTGGTGGATCCATATGTGGTTTGTGAGAAGAACACACATCCAATGACACTGGTGGATCCATGTGTGGTTTGTGTGAAGATAACACATGCAATGACACTGGGTGTGGTTCATGAAAAGAAGACACATCCAATGACACTGGTGGATCCTTATGTGGTTTGTGAAAAGAACACACATGCAATGACTCTAGATGTGGTTTGTGAGAAGAACACACATGCAATGACACTGGTGGATCCTTACGTGGTTTGTGAGAAGAACACACATCAAATGACACTGGTGGATCCATATGTGGTTTGTGAGAAGAACACGCACACAATGACTTTGAGTGTGGTTCATGAAAAGAACACACATCCAATGAACTCTGGTGGATCCATATGTGGTTTGTGACAAGAACAAACATGCACTAACTCTAGCTCTGGTTTGTGAAAAGAACACACATGCAATCACACTGGTAGATCCATATGTGGTTTGTGAGAAGAACACACATCCAATGACACGGATGGATCCATGTGTGGTTTGTGAGAAGAACACACACGCAAAACAAACTTGCAATGATAATGGTGGATCCATATGTGGTGTGTGTGGAAAGAACAGACATGCAATGACACTAGCGGTGGTTAATGAAAAGAACAGACATGCATTGACTCTTATGGATCCATATGTGGTTTGTGAAAAGAACACACATGAAATGACTCTAGTTGTGGTTAATGAAAAGAACACACATGCAATGACTCTGGTGGATCCATGTGGTTTGCGAAAAGAACACACATGCAATGACTCTAGCTATGGTTAATGAAAAGAACACACATGCAATGACACTGGTGGATCCATATGTGGTTTGTGGAAAGAACATACATGCAATGAACTCTGGTGTATCCATGTGTGGTTTGTGAGAAGAACACACATTCAATGACACTGGTTGTGGTTCATGAAACGAACACACATCCAATGACACTGGTGGATCCTTATGTGGTTTGTGAAAAGAACACACATGCAATGACTCTAGATGTGCTTTGTGAGAAGAACACACATGCAATGACACTGGTGGATCCATATCTGGTTTGCGAGAAGAACATACATCCAATGACACTGGTGGATCCATATGTGGTTTATGAGAAGAAAACACATGCAATGACTCTTGGTGTGGTTCATGAAAGGAACACACATCCAATGAACTCTAGTGGATCCATATGTGGTTTGTGAGAAGAGCACACGTGCAATGACTCTAGCTGTGGTTTTTGAGAAGAACACACATGTAATCACACTAGTGGATCCATATGTGGTTTGTGAGAAGAACACATATCCAATGACACTGGTGGATCCATGTGTGGTTTGTAAGAACACAGATGCAAAACACACATGCAATGACACTTGTGGATCCATATGTGGTATGTAGAAATAACGGACATGCAATGACACTAGCTGTGTGCGGTTTGTGAAAAGAACACACATGCAATGACACTGGTGGATCAATGTGGTTTGTGAGAAGAACACACATCCAATGACACTGGTGGATCCATGTGTGGTTTGTAAGAACACACATGCAAAACACACATGCAATGACACTTGTGGATCCATATGTGGTATGTAGAAATAACGGACATGCAATGACACTAGCTGTGTGCGGTTTGTGAAAAGGACACACATGCAATGACACTGGTGGATCAATGTGGTTTGTGTGAAGATAACACATGCAATGACACTGGGTGTGGTTCATGAAAAGAAGACACATCCAATGACACTGCTGGATCCTTATGTGGTTTGTGAAAAGAACACACATGCAGTGACTCTAGATGTGGTTTGTGAGAAGAACACACATGCAATGACACTGGTGGATCCATATGTGGTTTGTGAGAAGAACACACATCCAATGACACTGGTGGATCCATATGTGGTTTGTGAGAAGAACACGCATGCAATGACTTTGTGTGTGGTTCATGAAAAGAACACACATCCAATGAACTCTGGTGGATCCATATGTGGTTTGCGAAAAGAACACACATGCAATGACTCTAGCTATGGTTAATGAAAAGAACACACATGCAATGACACTGGTGGATCCATATGTGGTTTGTGGAAAGAACATACATGCAATGAACTCTGGTGTATCCATGTGTGGTTTGTGAGAAGAACACACATTCAATGACACTGGTTGTGGTTCATGAAACGAACACACATCCAATGACACTGGTGGATCCTTATGTGGTTTGTGAAAAGAACACACATGCAATGACTCTAGATGTGCTTTGTGAGAAGAACACACATGCAATGACACTGGTGGATCCATATCTGGTTTGCGAGAAGAACATACATCCAATGACACTGGTGGATCCATATGTGGTTTATGAGAAGAAAACATATGCAATGACTCTTGGTGTGGTTCATGAAAGGAACACACATCCAATGAACTCTAGTGGATCCATATGTGGTTTGTGAGAAGAGCACACGTGCAATGACTCTAGCTGTGGTTTTTGAGAAGAACACACATGCAATCACACTAGTGGATCCATATGTGGTTTGTGAGAAGAACACATATCCAATGACACTGGTGGATCCATGTGTGGTTTGTAAGAACACATATGCAAAACACACATGCAATGACACTTGTGGATCCATATGTGGTATGTAGAAATAACGGACATGCAATGACACTAGCTGTGTGCGGTTTGTGAAAAGAACACACATGCAATGACACTGGTGGATCAATGTGGTTTGTGAGAAGAACACACATCCAATGACACTGGTGGATCCATGTGTGGTTTGTAAGAACACACATGCAAAACACACATGCAATGACACTTGTGGATCCATATGTGGTATGTAGAAATAACGGACATGCAATGACACTAGCTGTGTGCGGTTTGTGAAAAGGACACACATGCAATGACACTGGTGGATCAATGTGGTTTGTGTGAAGATAACACATGCAATGACACTGGGTGTGGTTCATGAAAAGAAGACACATCCAATGACACTGCTGGATCCTTATGTGGTTTGTGAAAAGAACACACATGCAGTGACTCTAGATGTGGTTTGTGAGAAGAACACACATGCAATGACACTGGTGGATCCATATGTGGTTTGTGAGAAGAACACACATCCAATGACACTGGTGGATCCATATGTGGTTTGTGAGAAGAACACGCATGCAATGACTTTGTGTGTGGTTCATGAAAAGAACACACATCCAATGAACTCTAGTGGATCCATATGTGGTTTGTGAGAAGAACACACATGCAATGACTCTAGCTGTGGTTTGTGAAAAGAACACACATGCAATCGGACTGGTGGATCCATATGTGGTTTGTGAGAAGAACACACATCCAATGACACTGGTGGATCCATGTGTGGTTTGTGAGAAGATAACACATGCAATGACACTGGTGTGGTTCATGAAAAGAAGACACATCCAATGACACTGGTGGATCCTTATGTGGTTTGTGAAAAGAACACACATGCAATGACTCTAGATGTGGTTTGTGAGAAGAACACACATGCAATGACACTGGTGGATCCATATGTGGTTTGTGAGAAGAACACACATCCAATGACACTGGTGGATCCATATGTGGTTTGTGAGAAGAACACGCACGCAATGACTTTGAGTGTGGTTCATGAAAAGAACACACATCCAATGAAGTCTGGTGGATCCATATGTGGTTTGTGACAAGAACACACATGCACTGACTCTAGCTCTGGTTTGTGAAAAGAACACACATGCAATCACACTGGTAGATCCGTATGTGGTTTGTGAGAAGAACACACATCCAATGACACGGGTGGATCCATGTGTAGTTTGTGAGAAGAACACACATGCAAAACACACATGCAATGATAATGGTGGATCCATATGTGGTCTGTGGAAAGAACAGACATGCAATGACACTAGCGGTGGTTAATGAAAAGAATAGACATGCGATGACTCTGATAGATCCGTATGTGGTTTGTGAAAAGAACACGCATGCAATGAATCTAGTTGTGGTTAATGAAAAGAACACACATGCAATGACTCTGGTGGATCCATGTGGTTTGCGAAAAGAACACACATGCAATGACTCTATCTATGGTTAATGAAAAGAACACACATGCAATGACACTGGTGGATCCATATGTGGTTTGTGAAAAGAACAGACATGCAATGAACTCTGGTGGATCCATGTGTGGTTTGTGAGAAGAACACACATTCAATGACACTGGTTGTGGTTCATGAAACAAACACACATCCAATGACACTGGTGGATCCTTATGTGGTTTGTGAAAAGAACACACATGCAATGACTCTAGATGTGCTTTGTGAGAAGAACACACATGCAATGACACTGGTGGATCCATATGTGGTTTGTGAGAAGAACACACATCCAATGACACTGGTGGATCCATATGTGGTTGGTGAGAAGAACACACATGCAATGACTCTTGGTGTGATTCATGAAAGGAACACACATCCAATGAACTCTAGTGGATCCATATGTGGTTTGTGAGAAGAGCACACATGCAATGACTCTAGCTGTGGTTTGTGAGAAGAACACACATGCAATCACACTAGTGGATCCATATGTGGTTTGTGAGAAGAACACACATCCAATGACACTGGTGGATCCATGTGTGGTTTGTAAGAAGAACACACATGCAAAACACTCATGCAATGACACTTGTGGATCCATATGTGGTATGTAGAAATAACAGACATGCAATGACACTAGCTGTGTGCGGTTTGTGAAAAGAACACACATGCAATGACACTGGTGGATCAATGTGGTTTGTGAGAATAACAGACATGCAATGAACTCTGGTGGATCCATGTGTGATTTGTGAGAACACACATGCAATGACACTGGGTGTGGTTCATGAGAAGAACACACATCCAATGACACTGGTGGATCCTTATGTGGTTTTTGAGAAGAACACACATGCAATGACTCTAGATGTGGATTGTGAGAAGAACACACATGCAATGACCCTGGTGGATCCATATGTGGTTTGTGAGAAGAACACACATCCAATGACACTAGTGGATACATATGTGGTTTGTGAGAAGAACACACATCCAATGACACTGGTGGATCCATGTGTGGTTTGTAAGAAGAACACACATGCAAAACACTCATGCAATGACACTTGTGGATCCATATGTGGTATGTAGAAATAACAGACATGCAATGACACTTGTGGATCCATATGTGGTATGTAGAAATAACAGACATGCAATGACACTAGCTGTGTGCGGTTTGTGAAAAGAACACACATGCAATGACACTGGTGGATCAATGTGGTTTGTGAGAATAACAGACATGCAATGAACTCTGGTGGATCCATGTGTGATTTGTGAGAACACACATGCAATGACACTGGGTGTGGTTCATGAGAAGAACACACATCCAATGACACTGGTGGATCCTTATGTGGTTTTTGAGAAGAACACACATGCAATGACTCTAGATGTGGTTTGTAAAAAGAACACACATGCAATGACACTAGTGGATCCATATGTGGTTTGTGTGAAGAACGCACATCCAATGACACTGATGGATCCATGTGTGGTTTGTGAGAAGAACACGCATGTAGTGACACTGGGTCTGGTTCATGAAAAGAACACACATCCAATGACACTGGTGGATCCTTATGTGGTTTGTGAAAAGAACACACATGCAATGACTCTAGATGTGTATTGTGAGAAGAACACACATGCAATGACCCTGGTGGATTCATATGTAGTTTGTGAGAAGAACACACATGCAGTGACAATGGTGGATCCATATGTGGTCTGTGGAAAGAACAGACATGTAATGACACTAGCTGTGGTTAATGAAAAGAACAGACATGCAATGACTCTGATGGATCCATATGTGATTTGTGAAAAGAACACACTTGCAATGACTCTAGTTGTGGTTAATGAAAAGAACACACATGTAATGACTCTCGTGGATCCATGTGGTTTGTGAAAAGAACACACATGCAATGACTCTAGCTATGGATAATGAAAAGAACACACATGCAATGACACTGGTGGATCCATATGTGGTTTGTGAAAAGAACAGACATGCAATGAACTCTGGTGGATCCATGTGTGGTTTGTCAGAAGAACACACATTCAATGACACTGGTTGTGGTTCATGAAAACATAACGCATCCAATGACACTGATGGATCCTTATGTGGTTTGTGAAAAGAACACACATGCAATGACTCTAGATGTGGTTTGTGATAAGAACACACATGCAATGACACTGGTGGATCCATATGTGGTTTGTGAGAAGAACACACATGCAATGACTCTTGGTGTGGTTCATGAAAAGAACACACATCCCATGAACTATAGTGGATCCATATGTGGTTTGTGAGAAGAGCACACATGCAATGACTCTAGCTATGGTTTGTGAGAAGAACACACATGCAATCACACCGCGGGATCCATATGTGGTTTGTGAGAAGAACACACATCTAATGACACCGGTGGATCCATGTGTGGTATATGAGAAGAATACACATGCAATGACACTGGTGGATCTATATGTGGTATGTAGAAATAACAGACATGCAATGACAATAGATGTGGTTAATGAAAAGAACAAACATGCAATGACTCAGATGGATCCATATGTGGTTTGTGAAAAGAACACACATGCAATGACACTGGTGGATCAATGTGGTTTGTGAGAATAACACACATGCAATAAACTCTGGTGGATCCATGTGTAGGTTTGTTAGAAGAACACACATGTAATGACACTAGGTGTGGTTCATGAAAAGAACAGACATCTAATGACACTGGTTGATCCTTATGTGGTTTGTGAGAAGAACACACATGCAATGATTCTAGATGTGGTTTCTAAAATGAACACACATGAAGTGACACTGGTGGATCCATATGTGGTTTGTTAGAAGAACACACATCCAATGACACTGGTGGATCCATGTGTGGTTTGTGAAAAGAACACGCATGCAATGACACAGGGTGTGGTTCATGAAAAGAACACACATCCAATGATACTGGTGGATCCTTATGTGGTTTGTGAAAAGAACACAGATGCAATGACTCTAGATGTGGATTGTGATAAGAACACACATGCAATGACCCTGGTGGATCCATATGTGGTTTGTGAGAAGAACACACATCCAATGACACTGGTGGATCCATATGTGGTTTGGGAGAACATACATGCGATGACGCTGGGTGTGGTTCATTAAAATAACACACATCGAATGAACTATGGGGGATCCATACGTGGTTTGTGAGAAGAACACACATTCAATGACTCTAGCTGTGGTTCATGAGAAGAACACACATTCAATCACACTGGTGGATCCATATGTGGTTTGTGAGAAGAACACACATCCAATCACACTGGTGGATCCATGTGTGGTTTGTGAGAAGAACACTCATGCAATGACACTGGGTGTGGTTCATGAAAAGAACACACATACGATGACACTGGTGGATCCTTATGTGGTTTGGGAAAAGAACTCACATGCAATGACTCTAGATGTGGTTTGTGAGAAGAACACACATGCAATGACACTGGTGGATCCATATGAGGTATGTGAGAAGAACACACATCCAATGACACTGGTGGATTCATGTGTGGTTTGTGAGAAAACACACATGCAATGACACTGGTGGATCCATATGTGGTCTGTGAAAAGAACACACATGCAATGACACTGGTGGATCAATGTGGTTTGTGAGAATAACAGACATGCAATGAACTCTGGTGGATCCATGTGTGGTTTGTGAGAAGAACACACATGCAATGACACTAGGTGTGGTTCATGAAAAGAACACACATCCAATGACACTGGTGGATCCTTATGTGGTTTGTGAAAAGAACACACATGCAATGACTCTAGATGTGGTTCATGAGAAGAACACACATGCAATCATGCTGGTGGATCCATATGTGGTTTGTGAGAAGAACACACATCCAATGACACTGGTGGATCCATGTGTGGTTTGTGAGAAGAACACACATGCAATGACACTGGGTGTGGTTAATGAAAAGAACACACATCCAATCACACTGGTGGATCCTTATGTGGTTTGTGAAAAGAACAACATGCAATGACTCTAGATGTGGTTTGTGAGAAGAACACACATGCAATGACACTGTTGGATCCATATGTGGTTTGTGAGAAGAACACACATCCAATGACACTGGTGGATCCATATGTGGTTTGTGAGAAGAATACACATGCAATGACTTTGGGTGTGGTTCATGAAAAGAACACACATCCAATGAACTCTGGTGGATCCGTATGTGGTTTGTGAGAAGAACACACATGCAATGACTCTAGCTGTGGTTTGTGAAAATAACACACATGTAATCGCACTGGTGGATCCATATGTGGTTTGTGAGAAGAACACACATCCAAAGACACTGGTGGATCCATGTGTGGTTTGTGAGAAGAACATATATGCAAAACACACATACAATGACAATGGTGGATCCATATGTGGTCTTTGGAAAGAACAGCATGCAATGACACTAGCTGTGGTTAATGAAAAGAACAGACATGCAATGACTCTGATGGATTCATATGTGGTTGGTGAAAAGAACACACATTCAATGACTCTAGTTGTGGTTAATGAAAAGAACACACATGCAATGACTCTAGCTATGGTTAATGAAAAGAACACACATGCAATGACACTGGTGGATCCATATGTGGTTTGTGAAAAGAACAGACATGCAATGAACTCTGGTGGATCCATGTGTGGTTTGTGAGAAGAACACACATTCAATGACACTGGTTGTGGTTCATGAAAAGAACACACATCCAATGACACTGATGGATCCATATGTGGTATGGGAAAAGAACAAACATGCAATGACTCTAGATGTGGTTTGTGAGAAGAACACACATGCAATGACACTAGTGGATCCATATGCGGTTTGTGAGAAGAACACACATCCAATGACACGGGTGGATCCATATGTGGTTTGTGAGAAGAACACACATGCAATGACTCTTGGTATGGTTCATGAAAAGAACACACATCCAATGAACTCTGGTGGATCCATATGTTGTTTGTGAGAAGAGCACACATGCAATGACTCTAGCCGTGGTTTGTGAGAAGAACACACATGCAATCACACTGGTGGATCCATATGTGGTTTGTGAGAAGAACACACATCTAATGACACTGGTGGATCCATGTGTGGATTGTGAGAAGAACACACATGCAATGACACTGGGTGTGGTTCATGAAAAGGACACACATCCAATGACACTGGTGGATCCTTATGTGGTTTGTGAAAAGAACTCATATGCAATAACTCTAGATGTGGTTTGTGAGAAGAACACACATGCAATGACCCTGGTGGATCCATATGTGGTTTGTGAGAAGAACACACATCCAATGACACTGGTGGATCCATATGTGGTTTATGAGAAGAACACACATGCAATGACACTGGGTGTGGTTCATGAAAAGAACACACATCCAATGAACTCTGGTGGATCCATTCGTGGTTTGTGAGATGAACACACATTCAATGACTCTAGCTGTGGTTCATGAGAAGAACACACATGCAATCACACTGGTGGATCCATATGTGGTTTGTGAGAAGAACACACATCCAATGACACTGGTGGATCCATATGTGGTTTGTGAGAAGAACACACATGCAATGACACTAGGTGTGGTTCATAAAAAGAACGCACATCCAATGACACTGGTTGATCCTTATGTGGTCTGTGAAAAGAACACACATGCAATAACTCTAGATGTGGATTGTGATAAGAACACACATGCAATGACCCTGGTGGATCCATATGTGTTTTGTGAGAAGAACACACATCCAATGACACTGGTGGATCCATATGTGGTTTGGGAGAACATACATGCGATGACGCTGGGTGTGGTTCATTAAAATAACACACATCGAATGAACTATGGGGGATCCATACGTGGTTTGTGAGAAGAACACACATTCAATGACTCTAGCTGTGGTTCATGAGAAGAACACACATGCAATCACACTGGTGGATCCATATGTGGTTTGTGAGAAGAACACACATCCAATCACACTGGTGGATCCATGTGTGGTTTGTGAGAAGAACACTCATGCAATGACACTGGGTGTGGTTCATGAAAAGAACACGCATACAATGACACTGGTGGATCCTTATGTGGTTTGGGAAAAGAACTCACATGCAATGACTCTAGATGTGGTTTGTGAGAAGAACACACATGCAATGACACTGGTGGATCCATATGAGGTATGTGAGAAGAACACACATCCAATGACACTGGTGGATCCATGTGTGGTTTGTGAGAAAACACACATGCAATGACACTGGTGGATCCATATGTGGTATGTGAAAAGAACACACATGCAATGACACTGGTGGATCAATGTGGTTTGTGAGAATAACAGACATGTAATGAACTCTGGTGGATCCATGTGTGGTTTGTGAGAAGAACACACATGCAATGACACTAGGTGTGGTTCATGAAAAGAACACACATCCAATGACACTGGTGGATCCTTATGTGGTTTGTGAAAAGAACAACATGCAATGACTCTAGATGTGGTTTGTGAGAAGAACACACATGCAATGACACTGTTGGATCCATATGTGGTTTGTGAGAAGAACACACATCCAATGACACTGGTGGATCCATATGTGGTTTGTGAGAAGAATACACATGCAATGAATTTGGGTGTGGTTCATGAAAAGAACACACATCCAATGAACTCTGGTGGATCCGTATGTGGTTTGTGAGAAGAACACACATGCAATGACTCTAGCTGTGGTTTGTGAAAATAACACACATGTAATCGCACTGGTGGATCCATATGTGGTTTGTGAGAAGAACACACATCCAAAGACACTGGTGGATCCATGTGTGGTTTGTGAGAAGAACATATATGCAAAACACACATACAATGACAATGGTGGATCCATATGTGGTCTTTGGAAAGAACAGCATGCAATGACACTAGCTGTGGTTAATGAAAAGAACAGACATGCAATGACTCTGATGGATTCATATGTGGTTTGTGAAAAGAACACACATTCAATGACTCTAGTTGTGGTTAATGAAAAGAACACACATGCAATGACTCTGGTGGATCCATGTCATTTGTGAAAACAACACACATGCAATGACTCTAGCTATGGTTAATGAAAAGAACACACATGCAATGACACTGGTGGATCCATATGTGGTTTGTGAAAAGAACAGACATGCAATGAACTCTGGTGGATCCATGTGTGGTTTGTGAGAAGAACACACATTCAATGACACTGGTTGTGGTTCATGAAAAGAACACACATCCAATGACACTGATGGATCCATATGTGGTATGGGAAAAGAACAAACATGCAATGACTCTAGATGTGGTTTGTGAGAAGAACACACATGCAATGACACTAGTGGATCCATATGTGGTTTGTGAGAAGAACACACATCCAATGACACGGGTGGATCCATATGTGGTTTGTGAGAAGAACACACATGCAATGACTCTTGGTATGGTTCATGAAAAGAACACACATCCAATGAACTCTGGTGGATCCATATGTGGTTTGTGAGAAGAACACACATCTAATGACACTGGTGGATCCATGTGTGGATTGTGAGAAGAACACACATGCAATGACACTGGGTGTGGTTCATGAAAAGGACACACATCCAATGACACTGGTGGATCCTTATGTGGTTTGTGAAAAGAACTCATATGCAATAACTCTAGATGTGGTTTGTGAGAAGAACACACATGCAATGACCCTGGTGGATCCATATGTGGTTTGTGAGAAGAACACACATCCAATGACACTGGTGGATCCATATGTGGTTTATGAGAAGAACACACATGCAATGACACTGGGTGTGGTTCATGAAAAGAACACACATCCAATGAACTCTGGTGGATCCATTCGTGGTTTGTGAGATGAACACACATTCAATGACTCTAGCTGTGGTTCATGAGAAGAACACACATGCAATCACACTGGTGGATCCATATGTGGTTTGTGAGAAGAACACACATCCAATGACACTGGTGGATCCATATGTGGTTTGTGAGAAGAACACACATGCAATGACACTAGGTGTGGTTCATAAAAAGAACGCACATCCAATGACACTGGTTGATCCTTATGTGGTCTGTGAAAAGAACACACATGCAATAACTCTAGATGTGGATTGTGATAAGAACACACATGCAATGACCCTGGTGGATCCATATGTGTTTTGTGAGAAGAACACACATCCAATGACACTGGTGGATCCATATGTGGTTTGGGAGAACATACATGCGATGACGCTGGGTGTGGTTCATTAAAATAACACACATCGAATGAACTATGGGGGATCCATACGTGGTTTGTGAGAAGAACACACATTCAATGACTCTAGCTGTGGTTCATGAGAAGAACACACATGCAATCACACTGGTGGATCCATATGTGGTTTGTGAGAAGAACACACATCCAATCACACTGGTGGATCCATGTGTGGTTTGTGAGAAGAACACTCATGCAATGACACTGGGTGTGGTTCATGAAAAGAACACACATACAATGACACTGGTGGATCCTTATGTGGTTTGGGAAAAGAACTCACATGCAATGACTCTAGATGTGGTTTGTGAGAAGAACACACATGCAATGACACTGGTGGATCCATATGAGGTATGTGAGAAGAACACACATCCAATGACACTGGTGGATCCATATGTGGTTTGTGAGAAGAACACACATCCAATGACACTGGTGGATCCATGTGTGGTTTGTGAGAAGAACACATATGCAATGACACTGGTGGATCAATGTGGTTTGTGAGAATATCAGACATGCAATAAACTCTAGTGGATCCATGTGCGGTTTGTTAGAAGAACACAATGCAATGACACTGGGTGTGTTTCGTGAAAAGAACACACATCCAATGACACTGGTTGATCCTTATGTGGTTTGTATAAAGAACACACATGCAATGACTCTAGATGTGGTTCGTGAGAAGAACACACATGCAATCATGCTGGTGGATGCATATGTGGTTTGTGAGAAGAACACACATCCAATGACACTGGTGGATCCATGTGTGGTTTGTGAGAAGAACACACATGCAATGACACTGGGTGTGGTTAATGAAAAGAACACACATCCAATCACACTGGTGGATCCTTATGTGGTTTGTGAAAAGAACAACATGCAATGACTCTAGATGTGGTTTGTGAGAAGAACACACATGCAATGACACTGTTGGATCCATATGTGGTTTGTGAGAAGAACACACATCCAATGACACTGGTGGATCCATATGTGGGTTGTGAGAAGAATACACATGCAATCACTTTGGGTGTGGTTCATGAAAAGAACACACATTCAATGAACTCTGGTGGATCCGTATGTGGTTTGTGAGAAGAACACACATGCAATGACTCTAGCTGTGGTTTGTGAAAATAACACACATGCAATCGCACTGGTGGATCCATATGTGGTTTGTGAGAAGAACACACATCCAAAGACACTAGTGGATCCATGTGTGGTTTGTGAGAAGAACATATATGCAAAACACACATACAATGACAATGGTGGATCCATATGTGGTCTTTGGAAAGAACAGCATGCAATGACACTAGCTGTGGTTAATGAAAAGAACAGACATGCAATGACTCTGATGGATTCATATGTGGTTTGTGAAAAGAACACACATTCAATGACTCTAGTTGTGGTTAATGAAAAGAACACACATGCAATGACTCTGGTGGATCCATGTCATTTGTGAAAACAACACACATGCAATGACTCTAGCTATGGTTAATGAAAAGAACACACATGCAATGACACTGGTGGATCCATATGTGGTTTGTGAAAAGAACAGACATGCAATGAACTCTAGTGGATCCATGTGTGGTTTGTGAGAAGAACACACATTCAATGACACTGGTTGTGGTTCATGAAAAGAACACACATCCAATGACACTGATGGATCCATATGTGGTATGGGAAAAGAACAAACATGCAATGACTCTAGATGTGGTTTGTGAGAAGAACACACATGCAATGACACTAGTGGATCCATATGTGGTTTGTGAGAAGAACACACATCCAATGACACGGGTGGATCCATATGTGGTTTGTGAGAAGAACACACATGAAATGACTCTTGGTATGGTTCATGAAAAGAACACACATCCAATGAACTCTGGTGGATCCATATGTTGTTTGTGAGAAGAGCACACATGCAATGACTCTAGCCGTGGTTTGTGAGAAGAACACACATGCAATCACACTGGTGGATCCATATGTGGTTTGTGAGAAGAACACACATCTAATGACACTGGTGGATCCATGTGTGGATTGTGAGAAGAACACACATGCAATGACACTGGGTGTGGTTCATGAAAAGGACACACATCCAATGACACTGGTGGATCCTTATGTGGTTTGTGAAAATAACTCATATGCAATAACTCTAGATGTGGTTTGTGAGAAGAACACACATGCAATGACCCTGGTGGATCCATATGTGGTTTGTGAGAAGAACACACATCCAATGACACTGGTGGATCCATATGTGGTTTGTGAGAAGAACACACATGCAATGACACTGGGTGTGGTTCATGAAACGAACACACATCCAATGAACTCTGGTGGATCCATTCGTGGTTTGTGAGATGAACACACATTCAATGACTCTAGCTGTGGTTCATGAGAAGAACACACATGCAATCACACTGGTGGATCCATATGTGGTTTGTGAGAAGAACAGACATCCAATGACACTGGTGGATCCATATGTGGTTTGTGAGAAGAACACACATGCAATGACACTAGGTGTGGTTCATGAAAAGAACGCACATCCAATGACACTGGTTGATCCTTATGTGGTCTGTGAAAAGAACACACATGCAATAACTCTAGATGTGGATTGTGAGAAGAACACACATGCAATGACACTGGTGGATCCATATGTGGTATGTGAGAAGAACACACATCCAATGACACTGGTGGATCCATGTGTGGTTTGTGAGAAGAACACACATGCAATGACACTGGTGGATCCATATGTGGTCTGTGAAAAGAACACACATGCAATGACACTGGTGGATCAATGTGGTTTGTGAGAATAACAGACATGCAATGAACTCTGGTGGATCCATGTGTGGTTTGTGAGAAGAACACACATGCAATGAGACTAGGTGTGGTTCATGAAAAGAGCACACATCCAATGACATTGGTGGATCCTTATGTGGTTTGTAAAAAGAACACACATGCAATGACTCTAGATGTGGTTCATGAGAAGACCACACATGCAATCATGCTGGTGGATCCATATGTGGTTTGTGAGAAGAACACACATCCAATGACACTGGTGGATCCATGTGTGGTTTGTGAGAAGAACACACATGCAATGACACTGGGTGTGGTTAATGAAAAGAACACACATCCAATGACACTGGTGGATCCTTATGTGGTTTGTGAAAAGAACAACAAGCAATGACTCTAGATGTGGTTTGTGAGAAGAACACACATGCAATGACACTGTTGGATCCATATGTGGTTTGTGAGAAGAACACACATCCAATGACACTGGTGGATCCACATGTGGTTTGTGAGAAGAATACACGTGCAATGACCTTTGGGCGTGGTTCATGAAAAGAACACACATCCAATGAACTCTGGTGGATCCGTATGTGGTTTGTGAGAAGAACACACATGCAATGACTCTAGCTGTGGTTTGTGAAAATAACACACATGCAATCGCACTGGTGGATCCATATGTGGTTTGTGAGAAGAACACACATCCAATGACACTGGTGGATCCATGTGTGGTTTGTGAGAAGAACACACATGCAAAACACACATACAATGACAATGGTGGATCCATATGTGTTCTTTGGACAGAACATCATGCAATGACATTAATGCTGTTAATAAAACGGACATGAGACGCAATGGCTTGAGATTCATATCATTTATTGAAAAGAACACACATTCAATGACTCTAGTTGTGGTTAATGAAAAGAACACACATGCAATGACTCCGGTGGATCCATGTCGTTTGTGAACACAACACACATGCAATGACTCTAGCTATGGTTAATGAAAAGAACACACATGCAATGACACTGGTGGATCCATATGTGGTTTGTGAAAAGAACAGACATGCAATGAACTCTGGTGGATCCATGTGTGGTTTGTGAGAAGAACACACATTCAATGACACTGGTTGTGGTTCATGAAAAGAACACAAATCCAATGACACTGATGGATCCATATGTGGTATGTGAAAAGAACACACATGCAATGACTCTAGATGTGGTTTGTGAGAAGAACACACATGCAATAAAACTGGTGGATCCATATGTGGTTTGTGAGAAGAACACACATCCAATGACACGGGTGGATCCATATGTGGTTTGTGAGAAGAACACACATGCAATGACTCTTGGTATGGTTCATGAAAAGAACACACATCCAATGAACTCTGGTGGATCCATATGTGGTTTGTGAGAAGAACACACATGCAATGACACTGGGTGTGGTTCATGAAAAGAACACACATCCAATGAACTCTGGTTGATACATTCGTGGTTTGTGAGAAGAACACACATTCAATGACTCTAGTTGTGGTTCATGAGAAGAACACACATGCAATCACACTGGTGGATCCATATGTGGTTTGTGAGAAGAACACACATCCAATAACACTGGTGGATCCATGTGTGGTTTGTGAGAAGAACACACATGCCATGTCACTGGGTGTGGTTCATGAAAAGAACACACATCCAATGACACTGGTGGATCCTTTTTTGGTTTGTGAAAAGAACTCATATGCAATAACTCTAGATGTGGTTTGTGAGAAGAACACACATGCAATGACACTGGTGGATCCATCTGTGGTATGTGAGAAGAACACACATCCAATGACACTGGTGGATCCATGTGTAGTTTGTGAGAAGAACACACATGCAATGACACTGGTGGATCCATATGTCGTCTGTGAAAATAACACACATGCAATGACACTGGTGGATCAATGTGGTTTGTGTGAATAACAGACATGCAATGAACTCTAGTGGATCCATGGGTGGTTTGTGAGAAGAACACACATGCAATGACACTGGGTGTGGTTCATGAAAATAACACGCATCCAATGACACTGGTGGATCCTTATGTGGTTTGTGAAAAGAACACACATGCAATGACTCTAGATGTGGTTAATGAGAAGAACACACATGCAATCATGCTGGTGGATCCATATGTGGTTTGTGAGAAGAACACACATCCAATGACATTGGTGGATCCATGTGTTGTTTGTGAGAAGAACACACATGCAATGAAAATGGTGGATCCATACGTGGTCTGTGGAAAGAACAGACATGCAATAACACTAGCTGTGGTTAATGAAAAGAATAGACATGCAATGACTCTGATGGATCCATATGTGGTTTGACAAAAGAACACACATGCAATGAACTCTGGTGGATCCATGTGTGGTTTGTGAGACCACACATGCAATGACACTGGGTGTGGTTCATGAAAAGAACACACATCCAATGACACTGGTGGATCCTTATGTGGTTTTTGAGAAGAACACACATGCAATGACTCTAGATGTGGTTTCTAAAAAGAACACACATGCAATGACACTAGTGGATCCATATGTGGTTTGTGTGAAGAACACACATCCAATGACAATGGTTGATCCATATGTAGTTTGTGAGAAGAACATGCATGGAATGACACTGGGTGTGGTTTATGAAAAGAACACGCATGCAATGACACTGGGTGTTGTTCATGAAAAGAACACACATCCAATGACACTGGTGGATCCTTATGTGGTTTGTGAAAAGAACACACATGCAATGACTCCAGATGTGGATTGTGAGAAGAACACACATGCAATGACCCTGGTGGATCCATACGTGGTTTGTGAGAAGAACACACATACAATGACACTGGTGGATCCATATGTGGTTTCTGAGAAGAACACACATGCAATAACACTGGGTGTGGTTCATGAAAAAAACATCCAATGAACTCTGGTAGATCCGTACGTGGTTTGTCAGAAGAACACACATTCAATGACTCTAGCTGTGGTTCATGAGAAGAATACACATTCAATCACACTGGTGTATCCTTATGTGGTTTGTGAAAAGAACACACATGCAATGACTCTAGATGTGATTTGTGAGAAGAACACACATGCAATGACACCGGAGGATCCATATGTGGTTTGTGAGAAGAACACACATCCAATGACACTGGTGGATCTAGATGTGATTTGTGAGAAGAACACACATGCAATGACACTGGTGGATCCATATGTGGTTTGTGAGAAGAACACACATCCAATGACACTGGTGGATCCATATGTGGTTTGTGAGAAGAACACACATGCAATGACTCTTGGTGTGGTTCATGAAAAGAACACACATCCAATGAACTATAGTGGATCCATATGTGGTTTGTGAGAAGAGCACACCTGCAATGACTCTAGCTGTGGTTTGTGAGAAGAACACACATACAATCACACCGGTGGATCCATATGTGGTTTGTGAGAAGAACACACATCCAATGACACTGGTGGATCCATGTGTGGTTTGTAAGAAGAACACACATGCAAAACACACATGCAATGACACTAGCTGTGGTTAATGAAAAGAACAGACATGCAATGACTCTGATGGATCCATATGTGGTTTGTGAAAAGAACACACATGGAATGACTCTGGTGGATCAATGTGGTTTGTGAGAATAACAGACATGCAATGAACACGAGTGGATCCATGTGTGGTTTGTGAGAAGAACACACATGCAATGACACTGGGTGCGGTTCATGAAAAGAATACACATCCAATGACACTGGTGGATCCTAATGTTGTTTGTGAGAAGAACACACATACAATGACTCTAGATCTGGTTTGTGAGAAGAACACATATGCAATGACATTGGTGGATCCATATGTGGTTTGTGAGAAGAACACAAATCCAATGACACTGGTGGATCCATGTGTGGTTTGTGAGAAGAACACGCATGCAATGACACTGGGTGTGGTTCATGAAAAGAACACACATCCAATGACACTGGTGGATCCTTATGTGGTTTGTGAAAAGAACACACATGCAATGACTCTAGATATGGATTGTGAGAAGAACACACATGCAATGACCCTGGTGGATCCATACGTGGTTTGTGAGAAGAACATACATCCAATGACACTAGTGGATCCATATGTGGTTTGTGAGAAGAACACACATGCAATGACAGTGGGTGTGGTTCATGAAAAAAACACATCCAATGAACTCTGGTAGATCCATACGTGGTTTGTGAGAAGAACACACATTCAATGACTCTAGCTGTGGTTCATGAGAAGAACACTATGCAATCACACTGGTGGATCCATATGTGGTTTGTGAGAAGAACACATATCCAATGACACTGGTGGATCCATGTGTGGTTTGTGAAAAGAACACACATGCAATGACACTGGTGGATCAATGTGGTTTGTGAGAATAACAGACATGCAATGAACTCTGGTGGATCCATGTGTGGTTTGTGAGAAGAACACACATGCAATGACACTGGGTTTGGTTCATGAAAAGAACACACATCTAATGACACTGGTGGATCCTTATGTGGTTTGTGAGAAGAACACACATGCAATGATTCTAGATGTGGTTTCTAAAAAGAACACACATGCAATGACACTGGTGGATCCATATGTGGTTTGTGAGAAGAACACACATCTAATGACACTGGTGGATCCATGTGTGGTTTGTGAGAAGAACACACATGCAATGCCACTGGGTGTGGTTCATGAAAATAACACACATCCAATGAACTCTAGTGGATCCATACGTGGTTTGTGAGAAGAACACACATTCTATGACTCTAGCTGTGGTTCATGAGAAGAACACACATGCAATCACACCTGTGGATCCATATGCGGTTTGTGAGAAGAACACACATCCAATGACACTGGTGGATCCATGTGTGGTTTGTGAGAAGAACACACATGCAATGACACTAGGTGTGGTTCATGAAAAGAACACACATCCAATGACACTGGTGGATCCTTATGTTGTTTGTGAAAAGAACTCACATGCAATGACTGTAGATGTGGTTTGTGAGAAGAACACACATGCAAGGACACTGGTGGATCCATATGTGGTATGTGAGAATAAACCACATGCAATGACACTGGTGGATCCATGTGTGGTTTGTGGGAAGAACACACATGCAATGACACTGGTGGATCCATATGTGGTCTGTGAAAAGAACACACATGCAATGACACTAGTGGATCAATGTCGTTTGTGAGAATAACAGACATGCAATGAACTCTGGTGGATCCATGCGTGGTTTGTGAGAAGAACACAGATGCAATGACACTAGGTGTGGTTCATGAAAAGAACACACATCCAATGACACTGGTGGATCCTTATGTGGTTTGTGAAAAGAACACACATGCAATGACTCTAGATGTGGTTCATGAGAAGAACACACATGCAATCGGTCGTTCCATATGTGGTTTGTGAGAAGAACACACATCCAATGACACTGGTGGATCCATGTGTGGTTTGTGAGAAGAACACACATGCTATGACACTGGGTGTGGTTCATGAAAAGAACACACATCCAATGACACTGGTGGATCCTTATGTGGTTTGTGAAAAGAACACACATGCAATGACTCTAGATGTTGTTTGTGAGAAGAACACACATGCAATGACACTGTTGGATCCATATGTGGTTTGTGAGAAGAACACACATCCAATGATACTGGTGGATCCAAATGTGGTTTGTGAGAAGAATACAGATGCAATGACTTCGGGTGTGGTTCATGAAAAGAACACACATCCAATGAACTCTGGTGGATCCGTCTGTGGTTTGTGAGAAGAACACACATGCAATGACTCTAGCTGTAGTTTGTGAAAGGAACACACATCCAATCGCACTAGTGGATCCATATGTGGTTTTTGAGAAGAACACACATCCAATGACACTGGTGGATCCATGTGTGGATTTTGAGAAGAACACACATGCAATGACACTGGGTGTGGTTCATGAAAAGGACACACATCCAATGACACTGGTGGATCCTTATGTGGTTTGTGAAAAGAACTCATATGCAATAACTCTAGATGTGGTTTGTGAGAAGAACACACATGCAATGACCCTGGTGGATCCATATGTGGTTTGTGAGAAGAACACACATCCAACGACACTGGTGGATCCATATGTGGTTTGTGAGAAGAACACACATGCAATGACACTGGGTGCGGTTCATGAAAAGAACACACATCCAATGACACTGGTGGATCCTTATGTGGTTTGTGAGAAGAACACACATGCAATGACTCTAGATGTGGTTTCTAAAAATAACACACATGCAATGACACTAGTGGATCCATATGTGGTTTGTGAGAAGAACACACATCCAATGCCACTAGTGGATCCATGTGTGGTTTGTGATAAGGACATGCATGCAATGACATTGGGTGTGGTTTATAAAAAGAACACACATCCAATGACACTGGTGGATCCTTATATGGTTTGTGAAAAGAACACACATGCAATGACTCTAGATGTGGATTATGAGAAGAACACACATCAATGACCCTCGTGGATCCATATGTGGTTTGTGAGAAGAACACACATCCAATGACACTGGTGGATCCATATGTGGCTTGTGAGAAGAACACACATGCAAATACACTGGGTTTGGTTCATGAAAAGAACACACATCCAATGAACTCTAGTTGATCCATATGTGGTTTGTGAGAAGAACACACATGGAATGACTCTAGCTGTGGTTCATGAGAAGAACACACATGCAATCATACTGCTAGATCCATATGGGGTTTGTCAGAAGAACACACATCCAATGACACTAGTGGTTTGTGAGAAGAACATACATGCAATGACACTGCGTGTGGTTCATGAAAAGAACACACATCTAATGACTCTAGTGGATCCTTATGTGGTTTGTGAAAAGAACACACATGCAATGACTCTAGATGTGGTTTATGAGAAGATCACACATGCAATGACACTGGTGGATCCATATGTGGTTTGTGAGAAGAACACACATCCAATGACACTGGTGGATCCATATGTGGTTTGTGAGAAGAACACACATGCAATGACTCTGGGTGTTGTTCATGAAAAGAACACACAACCAATGAACTATGGTGGATCCATATGTGGTTTGTGAGAAGAACACACGTGCAATGACTCTAGCTGTGGTTTGTGAAAAGAACACACATGCAATCGCACTAGTGGATCCATATGTTGTTTGTGATAAGTAAACACATCCAATGGCATTGGTGGATCCATGTGTGGTTTTTGAGAAGAACACACATGCAATGACAATGGTGGATCCATATGTGGTCTGTGGAAAGATTAGACATGCAATGACACTAGCTGTGGTTAATGAAAAGAACAGACATGCAATGACTCTGATGGATCCATATGTAGTTTGTGAAAATAACACACATGCAATGACTCTAGTTGTGGTTAATGAAAAGAACACACATGCAATGACTCTGGTGGATCCATGTGGTTTGTGAAAAGAACACACATGCAATGACTCTATCTATGGTTAATGAAAAGAACTCACATGCAATGACACTGGTGGATCCATATGTGGTTTGTGAAAAGAACAGACATGCAATGAACTCTGGTGGATCCATGTGTGGTTTGTGAGAAGTACACACATGCAATGACACTGGTTGTGGTTCATGAAAATAACACACATCCGATGACACTGGTGGATCCTTATGTGGTTTGTGAAAAGAACACACATGCAATGAGACAGGTGGATCCACATGTGGTTTGTGAGAAGAACACACATGCAATGACACTGGTGGATCTATGTGGTTTGTGGGAATAACAGACATGCAATGAACTCTGGTGGATCCATATGTGGTTCATGAAAACAACACACATGCTATGACACTGGGTGTGGTTCATGAAAAGAACACACATCCAATGACACGGGTGGATCCTTATGTGGTTTGTTGAAAGAACACACATCCAATGACTCTAGGTGTGGTTTGTGAAAAGAACACACATCCAGTGACACAGGTGGATCCATATGTTGTTTGTGGAAAGAACAGGCATGCAATGACTCTAGCTGCGGTTAATGCAAAGAACAAACATGTAATGACACTGGTGGATCCATGTGTGGTTTGTGGGAAAAGCACACATGCAATGACACTAGATGTGGTTTGTGAAAAGAACAGACATGCAATGACACTGGTGGATCCATGTGGGGTTTGTGATAAGAACAGACATGCAATGACTCAAGGTGTGGTTCATGAAAAGAACACACATGCAATTACATTGGTGGATCCATGTGTGGTTTGTGAGAAGAACACACATGCAATGACACTGCGTGTGGTTCATGAAAAGAACACGCATGCAATGATACAGATGGATCCTTATGTGGTTTGTGAGAAGAACACACATGCAATGACTCTAGCTATGGTTCAACAAAAGAACACAAATGCAATGACACTGGTGGATCCATATGTGGTTTGTGAAAAGAATAGAAATACAATGACTCTAGCTATGGTTTGTGAAAAGAACGCACATGCAATCACACTAGTGGATCCATGTGTGGTTTGTGAAAAGAATACACATGCAATGACACTGGGTGTGGTTCATGAAAAGAACACACAAGCAATGACACTAGTGGATCCTTATGTGGTTTGTGAGAAGAACACACATGCAATGACTCTAGCTATGGTTCATAAAAAGAACACAAATGCAATGACACTGGTGGATCCATATGTGGTTTGTGAAAAGAATAGAAATGCAATGACTCTAGCTGTGGTTTGTGAAAAGAACACACATGCAATCACACTGGTGGATCCATGTGTGGTTTGTGAAAAGAACAGACATGCAATGACTGTAGGTGTGGTTCCTGAAAAGAACACACATCCAATGAACTCTGGTGGATCCATATGTGGTTCGTGAGAAGAACATACATGCAATTACTCTAGATGTGGTTTGTGAAAAGAACACACATGCAATAAATCTAGATGTGGTTTGTGAGAAGAACACACATGCAATGACACTGGTGGATGTATATGTGGAATGTAGAAATAACAGACATGCAATGACACTAGTTGTTGTTAATGAAAAGAACAGACATGCAATGACTCTGATGGATTCATATGTGGTTTGTGAAAAGAACACACATGCAATGACACTGGTGGATTAATGTGGTTTGTGAGAATAATAGACATGCAATGAACTCTGGTGGATCCATGTGTGGTTTGTGAGAAGAACACACATTCAAGGACATTAGGTGCGGTTCATGAAAAGAGCACACATCCAATGACACTGGTGGATCCTTATGTGGTTTGTGAGAAGAACACATGCAATGACTCTCGATGTGGTTTCTAAAAAGAACACACATGCAATGACATTAGTGGATCCATATGTGGTTTGTGAGAAGAACACACATGCATTGACACTGGTGGATCCATGTGTGGTTTGTGAGAAGAACACGCATGCGATGACATTGGGTGTGGTTCACGAAAAGAACACACATCCAATGACACTGGTGGATCCTTATATGGTTTGTGAAAAGAACACACATGCAATGACTCTATATGTGGATTGTGAGAAGAACACACATGCAATGACCCTGGTGGATCCATATGTGGTTTGTGAGAAGAACACACATCCAATGACACTGGTGGATCCATATGTGGTTTGTGAGAAGAACACACATGCAATTACATTGGGTGTGGTTCATGAAAAGAACACACATCCAATGAACTCTGGTGGATCCATCTGTGGTTTGTGAGAAGAACACACATCCAGTGACTCTAGCTATGGTTCATGAGAAGAGCACACATGCAATCATACTGCTAGATCCATATGTGGTTTGTGAGAAGAACACACATCCAATGACACTGGTGGATCCATGTGTGGTTTGTGAGAAGAACACACATAAAATGACACTTTGTGTGGTTCATGGAAAGAACACACATCCAATGACTCTGGTGGATCCTTATGTGGTTTGTGAAAAAAACACACATGCAATGACTCTAGATGTGTTTTGTGAAAAGAACACACATGCAATGACACTGGTGGATCTATATGTGGTTTGTGAGAAGAACACACATCCAATGACACTGGTGGATCGATATGTGGTTTGTGAGAAGAACACACATGCAATGACTCTGGGTGTGGTTCATGAAAAGAACACACATCCAATGAACTCTGGTGGATCCATATGTGGTTTGTGAGAAGAACACACATGCAAAGACTCTAGATGTTGTTTGTGAAAAGAACACACATGCAATCACACTGGTGGATCCATATGTGGTTTGTGAGAAGTAAACACATCCAATGGCACTGGTGGATCCATGTGTGGTTTGTGTGAAGAACACACATGCAATGACAATGGTGGATCCATATGTGGTCTATGGAAAGAACAGACATGCAATGACACTAGCTGTGGTTAATGAAAAGAACAGACATGCAATGACTCTAATGGATGCATATGTAGTTTGTGAAAAGAACACACATGCAATGACTCTATCTATGGTTAATGAAAAGAACACACATGCAATAACACTGGTGGATCCATATGTGGTTTGTGAAAAGAACAGACATGCAATGAACTCTGGTGGATCTATGTGTGGTTTGTGAGAAGAACACACATGCAATGACACTGGTTGTGGTTCATGAAAAGAACACACATCCAATGACACTGGTGGATCCTTATGTGGTTTGTGAAAAGAACACACATGCAATGAGACTGGTGGATCCACATGTGGTTTGTGAGAAGAACACACATGCAATGACACTGGTGGATCAATGTAGTTTGTGGGAATAACAGACATGCAATGAACTCTGGTGGATCCATATGTGGTTCATGAAAAGAACACACATGCAATGACACTGGTGGATCAATGTGGTTTGTGGGAATAACAGACATGCAATGAACTCTGGTGGATCCATATGTGGTTCATGAAAAGAACACACATGCAATGACACTGGGTGTGGTTCATGAAAAGAACATACATCCAATGACACAGGTGGATCCTTATGTGGTTTGTGGAAAGAACACACATCCAATGACTCTTGGTGTGGTTTGTGAAAAGAACACGCATCCAATGACACTGGTGGATCCATATGTTGTTTGTGGAAAGAATAGACATGCAATGACTCTAGCTGTGGTTAATGAAAAGAACAAACATGCAATGACACAGGTGGATCCATGTGTGGTTTGTGGGAAGAGCACACATGCAATGACACTTTATGTGGTTTGTGAAAAGAACAGACATGCAATGACACTGGTGGATCCATGTGTGGTTTGTGATAAGAACAAACATGCAATGACTCTAGGTGTGGTTCATGAAAAGAACACACATGCAATTACACTGGTGGATCCATGTGTGGTTTGTGAGAAGAACACACATGCAATGACACTGGGTGTGGTTCATGAAAACAACACACATGCAACGACACTAGTGGATCCTTATGTGGTTTGTGAGAAGAACACACATGCAATGACTCTAGCTATGGTTCATGAAAAGAACACACATGCAATGACACTGGTGGATCCATATGTGGTTTGTGAAAAGAATAGAAATGCAATGACTCTAGCTGTGGTTTGTGAAAAGAACACACATGCAATCACACTGGTGGATCCATGTGTGGTTTGTGAAAAGAACAGACATGCAGTGATTATAGGTGTGGTTCCTGAAAATAACACACATCCAATGAACTCTGATGGATCCATATGTGGGTTGTGAGAAGAACAGACATGCAATAACTCTAGATGTGGTTTGTGAAAAGAACACACATGCAATGACTCTAGATGTGGATTGTGAGAAGAACACACATGCAATGACACTGGTGGATGTATATGTGGAATGTAGAAATAACAGACATCCAATGACACTAGCTCTTGTTAATGAAAAGAACAGACATGCAATGACTCTGATGGATCCATATGTGGTTTGTGAAAAGAACACACATGCAATGACACTGGTGGATCCATATGTGGTTTGTGAGAATAACACACATCCAATGACACTGGTGGATCCATATGTGGTTTGTGAGAATAACAGGCATGCAATGAACTCTGGTGGATCCATGTGTGGTTTGTGAGAAGAACACACATGTAATGACACTGGGTGCGGTTCATGCATAGAACACACATCCAATGACACTGGTGAATCCTTATGTGGTTTGTGAGAAGAACACACATGCAATGACTCTAGATGTGGTTTCTAAAAAGAACACACATGCAATGACACTAGTGGATCCATATGTGGTTTGTGATAAGAACACACATCCAATGACACTGGTGGATCCATGTGTGGTTTGTGAGAAGAACACGCATGCATTGATACTGGGTGTGGTTCATGAAAATAACACATATCCAATGACACTGGTGGATCCTTATATGGTTTGTGAAAAGAACACACATGCAATGACTCTAGATGTGGATTGTGAGAAAAACACACATGCAATGACCCTGGTGGATCCATATGTGGTTTGTGAGAACACATATCCAATGACACTGGTGGATCCGTATGTGGTTTGTGAGAAGAACAGACATGCAATGACACTGGGTGTGGTTCATGAAAAGAACACACATCCAATGAACTCTGGTGGATCCATATGTGGTTTGTGAGAAGAACACACATGCAATGACTCTAGCTGTGGTTCATGAGAAGAAGACACATGCAATCATACTGCTAGATCCATATGTGGTTTGTGAGAAGAACACACATCCAATGACACTGGTGGATCCATGTGTGGTTTTTGAGAAGAACACACATGCAATGACACTGCGTGTGGTTCATGAAAAGAACACACATCCAGTGACTCTGGTGGATCCTTATGTGGTTTGTGAAAAGAACACACATGCAATGACTCTCGACGTGGTTTGTGAGAAGAACACACATGCAATGACACTGATGGATCCATAAGTGGTTTGTGAGAAGAACACACATCCAATGACACTGGTGGATCCATATGTGGTTTGTGAGAAGAACACACATGCAATGACTCTGGGTGTGGTTCATGAAAAGAACACACATCCAATGAAATTTGGTGGATCCATATGTGGTTTGTGAGAAGAACACACATGCAATGACTCTAGCTGTGCTTTGTGAAAAAAAACACATGTAATCGCACTGGTGGATCCATATGTGGTTTGTGAGAACTAAACACATCCAATGACACCGGTGGATCCATGTGTGGTTTGTGAGAAGAACTCACATGTAATGACAATGGTGGATCCATATGTGGTCTGTGGAAAGAACAGACATGCAATGACACTAGCTGTGGTTAATGAAAAGAATAGACATGCAATGACTCTGATGCATCCATATGTAGTTTGTGAAAAGAACACACATGCAATGACTCTAGTTGTGGTTAATGAAAGGAACACACATGCAATGACTCTGGTGGATCCATGTGGTTTGTGAAAAGAACACACATGCAATAACTCTATCTATGGTTAATGAAAAGAACACACATGCAATAACACTGGAGGATCCATATTTGGTTTGTGAAAAGAACATACATGCAATGAACTCTGGTGGATCCATGTGTGGTTAGTGAGAAGAACACACATGCAATGACACTGGTTGTGGTTCATGAAAAGAACACACATCCAATGACACTGGTGGATCCTTATGTGGTTTGTGAAAAGAACACACATGCAATGAGACTGGTGGATCCACATGTGGTTTGTGAGAAGAACACACATGCAATGACATTGGTGGATCAATGTGGTTTATGGGAATAATAGACATGCAATGAACTGTTGTGGATCCATATGTGGTTCATGAAACGAACACACATGCAATGACACTGGGTGTGGTTCATGAAAAGAACACACATCCAATGACACGGGTGGATCCTTACGTGATTTGTGGAAAGAACACACATCCAATGACTCTAGGTGTAGTTTGTGAAAAGAACACACATCCAATGACATTGGTGGATCCATATGTTATTTGTGGAAAGAATAGACATGCAATGACTCTAGTTGTGGTTCATGAAAAGAACACACAGCCAATGACACGGGTGGATCCTTATGTGATTTGTGGAAAGAACACACATCCAATGACTCTAGGTGTGGTTTGTGAAAAGAACACACATCCAATGACATTGGTGGATCTATATGTTGTTTGTGGAAAGAATAGACATGCAATGACTCTAGCTGTGGTTAATGAAAAGAACACACATCCAATGACACTGGTGGATCCATGTGTGGTTTTTGGGAAGAGCACACATGCAATGACACTAGATGTGGTTTGTGAAAAGAACAGAAATGCAATGACACTAGTGGATCCATGTGTGGTTTGTGATAAAAACAGACATGCAATGACTCTAGGTGTGGTTCATGAAAATAATACACATGCAATGACACTGGTGGATCCATGTGTGGTTTGTGAGAAGAACACACATGCAATGACACTGGGTGTGGTTCATGAAAAGAACACACATGCAATGCCACTGGTGGATCCGTATGTGGTTTGTGAGAAGAACACACATGCAATGACTCTAGCTATGGTTCATGAAAAGAACACACATGCAATGACACTGGTGGATCCATATGTGGTTTGTGAAAAGAATAGAAATGCAATGACTCTAGTTGTGGTTTGTGAAAAGAACACACATGCAATAACACTGGTGGATCCATGTGTGGTTTGTGAAAAGAACAGACATACAATGACTGTAGGTGTGGTTCCTAAAAAGAACACACATCCAATGAACTCTGGTGGATCCATATGTGGTTTGTGAGAAGAACAAACATGCAATGACTCTAGATGTGGTTTGTGCAAAGAACACACATCCAATGACATTGGTGGATCCATATGTTGTTTGTGGAAAGAATAGACATGCAATGACTCTAGCTGTGGTTCATGAAAAGAACACACAGCCAATGACATGGGTGGATCCTTATGTGATTTGTGGAAAGAACACACATCCAATGACATTGGTGGATCCATATGTTGTTTGTGGAAAGAATAGACATGCAATGACTCTAGCTGTGGTTAATGAAAAGAACACACATCCAATGACACTGGTGGATCCATGTGCGGTTTTTGGGAAGAGCACACATGCAATGACACTAGATGTGGTTTGTGAAAAGAACAGACATGCATTGACACTAGTGGATCCATGTGTGGTTTGTGATAAAAACAGACATGCAATGACTCTAGGTGTGGTTCATGAAAATAATACACATGCAATGACACTGGTGGATCCATGTGTGGTTTGTGAGAAGAACACACATGCAATGACACTGGGTGTGGTTCATGAAAAGAACACACATGCAATGACACTGGTGGATCCGTATGTGGTTTGTGAGAAGAACACACATGCAATGACTCTAGCTATGGTTCATGAAAAGAACACACATGCAATGACACTGGTGGATCCATATGTGGTTTGTGAAAAGAATAGAAATGCAATGACTCTAGTTGTGGTTTGTGAAAAGAACACACATGCAATCACACTGGTGGATCCATGTGTGGTTTGTGAAAAGAACAGACATGCAATGACTGTAGGTGTGGTTCCTAAAAAGAACACACATCCAATGAACTCTGGTGGATCCATATGTGGTTTGTGAGAAGAACAAACATGCAATGACTCTAGATGTGGTTTGTGAAAAGAACACACATGCAATGACACTGGTGGATCCATATGTGGTTTGTGAGAAGAACACACATCCAATGACACTAGTGGATCCATATATGTGGTTTATGAGAAGAACACACATCCAATAAACTCTAGTGGATCTATCTTGGCATAATTTGATGTATACCACGATGTATTTCATTGTACAAGATACCCTCTTTCCATTTTTATACTACTCAGTTTGGCCCTTGGTTTTTTGACACTACTCAATTTTGCCCTCTCTCTCTCTTTCGTAGAATCCCAAACCTGTGCTCACTCTGTCTGTGATGCCCTGATTGGTTGTCACAGTTGTCATGTGGATCATGCGCACCAACCGTTGATCCTGTGTGATCGAACAACGATCATTGCACACGTCGTGCCTTTCACAGTACAACGTGAGACAGCACGGACGTCTCCCTCAGCGAGACTTCTATAGGAAGGAACACGATGCCGTCCATGGAAAAAGTCGTCGAGTGGTCATGTCACGTTTAATCTACTCTACAAAGGCTACTACTGCTACTGCAACACATGCACAAGGTAACGGGGTCATCGAGTGCACGGTTGTCGACGGGGCGCTGCAATTTATTGCCACTTGATTTTAATAAGACATATCCCATTTTACACAGCGCTCTCAATCTCACTTCCAACTGGGCCCTACCACAAGTAACTTCCATGAGTCAAGGCTCCCCTCAAGTAGATCTAATGTTGCTAGAAATTGGTTCCGTGCCACTTGCATGCAGTAGAATCAAGGTCTGCCATGCGCGTGTTTTCAATGCAGCTCTAAAGTGGAGATCGTGGCTATGTGAAAAAAGGGAACCCCCCAAAATGGTGGAGATCGTGGTAGCCCCACCCCCCACCCACCACACTTGTCCAATCGGGGACTACGAACAGTCAAGTGTTTATAAACCCGCTCGACCTTCTTCTTCCATGTGCTCGTATCATTTTCTCCAATCTGTCTAGTCCCAAAACCCCAATCTGCACCTACCGCGCGTGCCTAAGCTCCTTCACTTGCACTAACTCCTTCCCTAGGTGCGCCATGAAGCGTACGCGTGGAGACGAGCCGGAGGTGAAGCCAGTTGAAGGCATAGGAGCAGATGGCTCGGTCGTCGCCAAGCAGGCGGAGGCGTCTTCTCCGGGAACGAACGCCGCTCATTGCTGCGCCATTGAGGATTCGAGCTCATCCATCCAGCCAGTAGCCGTCGCTGCCGAGGAGCAGGTGGCCGACAACATCGTGGCCGCCAACATCGTGGTGCCGGCAGCAGATCTGGATGGGAGGCAGGTGGAAGGCGGAGGCAATCCGGTGCTCTACATCAACGACCCCATCGCTGTCCAAGAAATCTTCGACGCAATCATGGATAATGACGAGTTCGAGGAGGAGGTCCCTGATGAGGAGTCCGAGGTACTACGTTGCTAGCTTCTCTAGTCGCAGCCGCAGATTTCACTGTTCATACGTAGGATTTGCTCAATCGTGTACAGATTCTTTTGCTCTTGAAGTAGGGTAGTATACATATGACGCGATCGGTCGATTGGTGCATCTGCCATCTAGTCACAAAACCCCAATCTGTCTAGTCACAAAACCCCAATCTGCTCATCTACCATCTAGTTAAGTTTGCTAATTGAGTGTTAATTTCGATACACAACATGCCTATAACATTATATTTCTATTCCTTACTGATCCCAATGATTCAATTTTGCCCCAAAATAGTGCAAGGGTATCTGATGGTGTCGTTTTCTTAGGGATGGTTAGTGAACCTGAGGCAGCAATGCACATAAACAATATAGGTTGTGATGTTGGTATTTTGGTTCTCCGAATCCATCTATGAAAAAATGAGGCCCTAAATTTATTCTCATATGGAACCTATATATATAATATTTGTATTGTTTCTGATATATAAATGCGTCGTATGATGCATATGTATATCCCTGAATATTGTTTTGTACGATTACATTTCAATTTCTTACTGTAGCCAATGATTCAAATTTGCCCCAAAGAGAGGCAGACACATTGGTGTCAGATTTTTTCAGGGATGAGTTAGCGAACCTGGGGCCATGTACAAGATGAATATAAACTATGCAATTGTTACTTGGTTTGCTTACGCCATCCCTGAAGAAACTTATGAGGTCACAATCCTTATTCTACATTCATAGAACTATGATATTTGAATTATCTATTCCATGCATTCATAGTGTATAAGAATTACATTTCAGTTTGTCACCGAGGCCGATGATTGAAATTTTCCCTAAAAAAGTTCAAGGGGAGACACGTATGATGGTGTCATGTTTTAGAGATGGGTTGGTCAACCTGAGGAAGCAATGCACACAAACAATATAGGTTGTGCTGTTGGTACTTTGGTTCTCCAACTCCATCTCTGAAACAAATTATGAGGCCCCTGATTTATTCTCATATGGAACTACATATATGATCCTTGATTTGTTTCTGATCTTTGAATGATTCGTATGATGCATATGTAAATGAATGGTTTTGATCATAAGTATTTTTAACATGTACCTAAAGATTAATTTTTTGGTTTTTTATTTATAATTACAGTATTTAGGCTTGTTTTTACACCTGACTATGTATATCCCTGAATAATGTTTTGTACGATTATATTTCAATTTCTTATTATGGCCAATGATTCCAATATGTCCCAAAATAGAGGCAAACACATTGGTGTCAGATTTTTTTAGGGATGAGTTAGTGAACCTGGGGCGATGTACAAGAACAATATAGGTTGTGCAATTGTTACTTGGTTCACTAACTCCATCCCTGAAGAAACTTATGAGGCTGCAATCTTTATTCTACATACACTCTGATGCAATTATTTGTCATTGTGTTGAGATGAAATGATATATGAACTGATCAAACTATTGCTGAGATGCTTTCTCTTTGATATCCATGGATATATTGTCTTACATATACATGTTGTCAATTCTTGAGTTGTAATACAATTAAATCATATGTATGAGTTCTAAGTTATGTTCTTAAAAATCAACATGATGATGATGATGATGAAGTGGACGATAGCAAGGAATCCAGGGACAACGGGAGCCGCTACGTGCTGAGGCGGTTACGGTGTGGGCTAATCTGTTTCTACCGTAGGGGGAGACTATTTTGCCCATTCTGTGGCAGAGCAATCAACGTGGACCTTGATAGCATGATCCAGCATGCGGTGGGCGTTGCCAGAGGCGGAGGCAAAAGGCATAAGCCGATTACCTTGGCGCAGCACACAGCCTTCGGCAAATTCCTCCAGGATTATGTCAGGACTGGCCTCTATCCCATCGACTATGTTGTCCCTGCCTCCTGCTGATATGCCCCTGCTCTGCTAGGATTCTCCGTGTCCCGGCCTCCTGCTGCTGCCCCTGCTTTTATTTTTTCTTAGTTAATTATTATTACCTGTGTGTGGCATGTAAGACAATATATCTGCGTGGTGTCTGTGGTGAACCTTCCATATATATATATATTAATGTACTCCTTTATATGGAGTACCTTAAAATTTTTAGTGTTCAATTATATTACTGATCATGCTCATGCACACTACAAAATATTTCTAGTGCTCGATTATATTATAATTGTCAAGGAATATATCAACAAGTTAAATTGGTTGAAATTTCATATTGAAGTAGCTAAATGATCTCACATCAGTGGTGGACGTTCGCATAAGCTGAATGCATCAGCCAAAGACCTTGGCACGACACACAGTCTTCAGCAAATTCCTTTCAGGTTCAACAATGGGTTGCCGCCGCCCAGCTCCGAATTCGCCTACAGGTTCAACATGACAGAACTTGAGCTACCTCAGAGACCTCGGTAGGGGTGGCAGAATTGGTGCGGGTGCGACCACGGTGACGGCAAGCTCGGATTCTGGAGGAGGAAAACAGGACCGAGCATGGTCGACGTAGTGACAGATCTCACCAGGAACCAATTCGCGTCCCCGAGCTATGCCATGGGTGTGGCCATGGTAAGGGCGAGCTCCGACTCGGGATGGGGAGGAGAGCGGGGCTGAGCAGGTTCGTCATGTCCCAGCTCCTCGCCATGGCCGCGACCACAGATTGCCGCTCTGGGGAAGAAGAAGACGCGTAATGGATGCAGGCGCCAACGCTGCAAGCCTAATTGACGCCTAAGCGACAAGAGCGACATAACTGCGAGAACTAACAGGGGGGCCCAACTTGACGGTCGTTAGCCTAATATTTTGTATTGAAACGTAAAGTTAAATTCATGCCGAAAAAGACCCCCTTAGTATTTGGCACGCCAACTCTAGTCATCGCAACTGATTATAGGCAACTTGGGTACCGCGTTGCCTGGGCGCCCCAACTTTTGGGCCGTAAAATGATATTATCCTCCTCAGCACACTCCGAACAATCTAACGAATCACAAACTCCAATCACAACTTGCACAAAACATTGCCACAAAAGTAATTATGCATGCATGCAACATGGTAATATGCAAAGATGGGTTCAAATTCGATCAATAAAATTATTCAGGGGTGGTATTGTGTTGGGGATGTAATTACTATCAATTTCCCATGAATTTCAAGTAATTCGGACTATTACTTCATTAAATAAGCCCATAAATATATCTACCCTTCAAATCTACCATGAAACAGATCCATGCACCCTAAGCAAGATTTACGAATTTTAAACAGTAGACCTCGTAGATACAAAGCCAACGCAACAAGCATCAACTAAAACAAAGTTACGATTATTTTCCTAGAATTAAAATACTCCAATCTAGACTTTAAATCCTACCACAAAAACAGTAGAGTAAACTAACAATGTTATTGCAGATCTGTGTTCTACAGAATTTTTTGAATCCAACGGTATATTATACGCAATTTTTGACTAAGTATTCGAATTATTATGAATTTTACAAGATTAAAGCAATAATCTGCCTAATTAAAAATTATATACCTGACTGATCCAACACGCGGCAACAAGTGGCAGTGCGGGATTGGCCCAGCTAGGCACGCGACACTGACACGGCACGCTGACGCCGAGCGTGCGACGCGGCGCAGCGCTATTCGCCGATACCGCTTCGGTCTAGAGGATCTAATCTACATAGTTCGTACATGATATAATGGATGCAGGTGATGACGGTTTACCAGCGGCGGCGGGCAACGATGATGAAGACGGTGGCGGCAGCGGCGGGCTCGGTGGTCGACATGGGCAGCGTTCCGGTGACTTCCCGAGATGGCGAAGTGGTCCACGACCTGCGGTAGGTAGTGGCGGTAACGATCACGACCTCTTCTTCCGTCCTCCTAGTCCCAATCGGCGTCCTCCTTCGGCTGCTATCCTCGGACTCTAGCGAAGCTCCAGCGATGAATCGCGGGCGGCACAGGCTCCTGTTCAGAGGAATAAGAGTGTGGGGCGACGCAGTCGTTAGCTGCGGTTGTGAAAGACAGAAGGGGGAAAACAGGGGGCCTAGGGAACAACGGGGGTGACTCACCTACCAAAGCTTCGCGATGGCGGCTCCGGCGAGATCGAATGGACCTCGATATTGACAGACCGGTGGAAGGTTGGTGAAATAGAATTAGGGTTTTGGGGCGGCATGCCGAGGGTTCTTTATAGGCGTCTTGGATTGGCGCGGGGGTTGCGGAGGCAGCTCTGGTTCGGCCGGAGGTTGTTCGGCACACGGCGGCGCTCACGTATCCATCCTAGTCTCTGCGGGATAGACGATGGGGTGTGGCCCCCTGGTCAGCGGCAGCAGCTGGCGGGCTGTGGCGCCTCAGTTCCTAGGCGGCCCAGCTACGCTGGCAGCTGCTTGCTGCTCCATGCAGATCTTGTAGGTAGGCTGCAGGCTGGTCTAGCTTGGCCCGCTTAGGTTAGTTTTTTTGTATTTTTCTTTTATCTTTTCTGTTTCACAATTTCTTTAATAACTTTTGCATTTTAACTCCAAATTTAATGAATTTAGTCTCTAAAAATTTGTAAAAAGGAGGAGATCAACATAGGATCATAAAATGACACTTCTGCAAGGATTTAGAAGGTTAGGTTTAATATAAACCCTTCTTGTCTTTATATGACTATATGAGAAATCAACATAGGGTTTAGGGAAAAGGATTTTGATGCATCTTTATTGTGTGATGCCATGATGCAAATGATATGATGCATGCTTCTAGTAACATCTGGAATATCCAAATTTGGGATGTTACAAACCTACCCCCTTAAGAAGAATCTCGTCCTCGAGATTGAGGTTGGCTAGCAAATAGGTGTGGGTGTTTCGTCTTCAGGTCATCCTCACGTTCGCACGTGGCTTCTCTCTTGGAATGGTGACTCCATTGAACTTTGCAAAACCTGATGGTCTTGATACGAGTAATCCTCTCGGCTATTTCCAGAATCTTGGTAGGTTTTTTCTCATAAGTGAGATTGTTTTCCAACTGAACCTCATCCAGGGGGACTGTATCCCTTAGCGTTGTTTCAGCCATCTCCAGGTGACACTTCTTTAGTTGTGACACATGGAATACATCGTGAACCGTCAGTACTTCAGGCAACTACAACTGATAGGCAACCTCCCCACTAAGAGCCAAAATCTTATAGGGCCCTATGAATCGAGGTGCCAACTTACCCTTGATTCCAAATCTCTTAACTCCTCGTAGTGGTGAAACACAGAGATATGCATGGTCTCCTACTTCATAAGTTACATCGCTGCGCTTGGAATCAGCATAACTCTTTTGCCTAGATTGGGCTACCTTTAACCTGTCTTGAATCTCCCTTACCTTTTCTTCGGCATCCTTGATCAGCTCAGGTCCAAAAAACTACGTTCTCCAACTCCATTCCATAGCAGCGGAGTTCTACACTTCATGCCATATAGAACTTCAATTGGGGCCATCTTGATACTAGTTTGATAACTATTGTTGTACGAGAACTCCGCATATGGAAAGTTGTCATCCCAACTAGCCCCATAGTATAGGGAACAAGCTCTCAACATGTTCTCTAGGATCTGGTTAACTCTTTCTGTTTGATCATCCTTTTGTGGGTGGAAAGAAGTACTAAACTCCAATCGTGTCCCTAGAGATTCGTGTAACTGTCGCCAAATCTTCATGGTGAACTGGGAACCACTGTCAGAGATAATTCCCTTAGGAACCATTCAGACTTACAATCCTTGACATATAAATCTTGGGGAGTTTGGCACTCATATAGGTGGTCTTTACGGGAATGAAGTGAGCCACCTTGGTGAAATGATCAACTACCACCCAGATAGAGTCATACTCAGAACAAGTCTGGGGTAGTCTTGTGATAAAGTCCATGCCAACCTTGTCCCACTTCCAGTCGGGCACAGGTAATGTCTGAAGCATCCCTGCTGGCTTCTGGTGCTTGGCCTTAACTCTGTTGCATACATCACACAAATAAATGTACTCGGCAATTTCTCTTTTCAAATTATTCCACCAGAATCTATCCTTCACATCCATGTACATCTTTGTATTACCAGGATGAATTGATTAAGGTGAATCGTGAGCCTCCTGCATAATTAACTTCCTGATATCAGGGTCATCGGGAACACACAAACGCTTCTCATACCAAAGTGTTCCTTGTTCATCCATATGGAACCCTTTTGCTTTACCCTTGCTTCTGTTAACTTTTATTTCTTCCAACTCTTTGTCCCCCTTCTGGGCCTCTTTGATTCAGTCTTGAAGTGTTGGCAGTATCTCCATAGTCACTAAGTATCCTTTCGGAACTATTTCTAGCCTGAGATCCTTGAACTATTCGCACAATTCCTTTGGGAGTTCTCGCACGGTAAGTCCATTTACATAGACTTTCCGGCTTAAAGCATCAGCGACAACATTGGCTTTTCCAGGATGGTATGGCAGGTCCAGGTCATAGTCCTTGATGAGTTCAAGCAATCTCCTTTGCCTCATATTTAACTCCTTTTGGGTGAAGATATATTTCAGACTCTTGTGATCCGTGAACACATCACAATGTTTGCCCATGAGGTAATGTCTCCATACCTTGAGCGCATGCACAACTGATGCTAGTTCCAAATCATGTGTGGGGTAGTTATTCTCATGGTTCTTAAGTTGCCGAGAGGCGTATGACACTACCTTCCCATCTTGCATCAGTACACTACAAAGTCCTTGTCGAGAAGCATCACAATAGACTTGGAAATCCTTCTAGATATCAGGTAGACACAAAACTGGTGCTGTTACTAGGCGCTTCTTCAATTCTTGAAAACTCGCTTCACCTGCCTCGGTCCATTGCACCTTCTTTTCTTTCTTCAACAATTCGGTCATAGGTTTTGCTATCTTGGAAAAGTTTTCAATGAACCTTCGGTAATACCCTGCAAGGCCCAAGAAACTCCTGATATCACCCACATTCTTAGGCGACTCCCATTCCGTCACGGAAGCTACCTTACTTGGGTCCATGACAAATCCTTTTGCTGACACAATATGACCTAGGAATCCCACTTCATTTAACCAGAACTCGCATTTGCTAAACTTGGCATACAACTTGTGTTCCCTTAACTTTTCCATAATTAGGCGCAGATGCCTCTCATGTTCCTTCTCATCCTTGGAGTATATGAGTATGTCATCAATGGACACCATAATAAACTTATCCAAGTACTCCATGAACACCTTGTTCATCATAGTCATGAAGTATGCCGGGGCATTGGTTAGACCAAAAGACATCACAGTATACTCATACAACCCATATCTTGTGGTGAAGGTAGTCTTGGGTACATCCTGTCTCGAATCTTTAACTGGAAGTAACCTGACCGGAGATCAATCTTAGAGAACGCACTAGCTCCAAACAGGTCATTGATATTGGGTAGAGGGTACTTGTTCTTGATTTTCACTTCATTCAACGACCGGTAGTCCATGACTAGTCTCTTGGTTTTATCCTTCTCCACGAATAAGACAGGTGCTCCCCAAGATGACACACTTGGTTGAATGAAGCATTTGTCCAATTGCTCTCTAAGTTGTTTCTTAAGTTCCTTCAACTCATCAACGTCCATCTTGTACGGTCTTTTGGCTATCGGTCTAGTCCCAGGCATCAAGTCAATGAGAAACTCGATATCTCAGTCAGGAGGCATCCCTGGTAATTCTTCTGGAAAGACATCTGGATACTCCTTCACAATTGGTACATCCTCCAAGCTAACCCCCTTAAGAGAGTTCACCATACTTCCCTTGAGTGCAAAAGCTGACTTAAAGAGGATTCTTCTCTTTTCCGGAGTTGTGAGTGCAATCGTCCTTTTGGCACAATCTATGACTCCCTCATATTCGATCATCCAATTCATGCCCAAAATTATGTCTAAGCCTTGTGACTCCAGAATGACTAGACTTGTGGGAAATATGTGTGTTGATCCTTAGTTCTAACCCATGGCATCCAGAGTTTGCCACTATTTCTCCTCCAGGAGAACTTACCCTTAGAGGAGTACTAATAGTCTCTGTAGGTATCTTGCCTCTATGCACAAAAACCCTTCATATGAATGAATGCCATGCACCAGTATCAAAAAGAACAACTGCAGGGATGGAATTAAGCTTGAACTTACCAATCACGGAGTTTGGTGCCTCACAATCATCTTCCACGGAGACATGATTCATCGTGGCTTTGATGAATGGATTCGGCTTCTTTCCATTCCCATTTCCATGGTTGTGTCCATTGCTGTTCCCATTGCCATTCCCATTTTTCATCCTCTCAGGGCAATTAGTTGCATAATGCCCTGTCTTGTTACACTTGAAGCATGTCACCTCACTCAGATCCTTTCCATTACCATTTCCATTCCCATTGTGGTGCTTATGGCCATTATGGTTATGTCCACCATGACGATGACCATTGTGGTTGTGTCCATTATGGTTGTGGGGTGGTGGTGACGAAGTGCATTTCTTCTGGTATGGAGCTGAGTTATGCTTGTGTGAGGTGGACTTTAATTTCTCTTGTGGTTCTCTATACTACTTTGCTTTGATTCAACCACAACTGCCCTGTCTAGAAGCTCCTGATAGTTATCAAACTTTAGAGCCACAAGCTGAATGGATATCTCATCATTAAGTCCCCTTAAGAACTCTTCCTGCCTCTTGGCATCAGTGGAAACATCATCGGGTGCATAGCGCGCTAGCTTGTTGAAAAGGTCCCCATACTCGGAGACAGAGCGATGCAGTTGCTTCAAGTCGTGGAACTCACGTCTCTTCAGTGACATGACACCAGCAACTATGTGATGAGTACAAAAGGCCCCCTCAAACTGGTTCCAGGTGATAGCATCGATATCCGGGTTGGTCACTTGGTAGGTATCCCACAATTCAGCAACATGTCCTTCGAGTTGGTGCACGGCAAAGCGCACCCTGTCAGCTCCAACAACTTGGATGGTGTCTAACTTCTTGTTGATGGTGCGGAGGCAGTCATTCGCCACAATTGGCTCAGAGCTACTTGAGAAGGTAGGAGGGTTCAACATCAAAAACTGAGTCAAGCGATCCTGTTGGGGCGGCGGAGGTGGTGGAGGTGGCGGGTTATTGTTGTTGTTGTTTTGCAGGTTTTGGGTGATGAGTTGGATCGGCTAATTCTGGGAGTTCAGAAGTTGTGCAATCTCTAGAGACAGATTATTGTTCGTATGCCTCGACATCTGTGGGGTTGGGGAAACAAGTTAATAAATAGATAGAAATACTAAGGAATAAACTCCTACCCTTATGTAAACACAAGAAAAGCACACGAGAAACACAAAAGGCACACATAACACAAAGTTTAACACAACTCATCCAAGTTTAAACTAAACCAATATGGTATTTATTACAATCGCGAATAACGTTTAACCATAAAGATAAAGGTGGTCCAACTATCTACCCTACTCATCATCCACTTCCTCGTCCTCAATAGAGAAGCCTTCCTTTTCCAACATTGACTTGTATACCTCCATGTCCTTTGTCGTGGCTTTGAGCTTCTCCTGAAGGTCCTTCACCCCATGCAGCTCCTGTGTAGCAGCTTCGAGCTTCTCTTGAAGTTCCTTCTTCTTGTCTTGCATCTCCTCAACCAGGTTTGACTCCTTAGTCATAGGCGCGATCTTCTCCTCCAAGCTCCTCTTGGTGGCTCGCAGCTCCTTCATCATGTGAGAAAAGTTCTTAAACTCCATCTCGTTTTTCATGAGTAGCTCATTCTGTTCCATAATTCTCTTGTTCTTTGCCTGCAATCGCCTCTCTTGACTGACGAACTTATTGTCTTGGGCTATGAGCTTCTCTTCTAGGGACTTGATCATCTCTACTAGCTCTTGGATCTTCTTGTCCTTCTCCTTGACTAGAGCGCATAACTCGTCATTCTTTATGATCTCCAAGCAGCTGCCCTCCTCAAGGTCTTTGATGTGGCACTCCAAGTCTTGGTATTGGATCCCTCGATGCTTGGCGGTCGCCCTTTCCTCCGAGGTTAACTCAATTGGAACTCCTTTCTCATCACGCCTTCCAAAGAGATTGATGTAGTGGCCTTCAATCTCTTCATGGTGGTGCCCACATAGGCGTTCAATGAGCCCTTACATGCAGGTGCTAAGTCCTTTCTCCTTGGAGTCACTGACGATGTTGAGCACAATGGCCTCTATCTTGGGTTCAGCTTCACTTTTCCCCGGTTGGATGACTTTGATCGCCCAACATCCTTCCTTGTGCATCTTCCTCAACACTCTTCCTTTGATCGATGGCATGGGCAGCTCCAATGTCTTGATGATGTCGAGAAGGCATTCCCCAAAGCATAGGTTGATGTCTTTGGTGGTGTCGTAGTGGAAGCTCATCATCTTTAAGTTAGAAGAATGAAGATTACATACAAAGTGATAAGGAAAAGAAATTACTAGAAGAGCATAAATAACTTAGAAGAATATAGAAAGCAAGCACACAATGTTAAAGGTGGTTTCCAATCCTAGGGGTCACATCCTAGAGACAACTTTCTGCTCTGATACCATCTGTTATGACCTTGGATCGTTAAAGATCCTAAGTCCCTGTGATTAGCATGCTAGTACCTGGATCAATAGCTAGCACATCACAGTCGATGAATATCATGTAAAACACAAGTCATTGTTACATGAATAATCCAGAGTATGTTTATTACAACTTGCATAGCTTATAGCTAGCTCAAATAAAATAACAGAAACTAATAAAACTTGAGTCCATCAACGCCCCAGACTAGTTGCGTGAAGACATGTGATCCCTACGCACCTTTCAATCTTCGGATTCTACACATAAAACGTGCAGCCAACAAGTTGGGTCAATACTTTGAATGTATTGGAAAATTACACCAAGGAAAGAATAAGACTAACTCTACATGGATGGCTAGGAGTAGGCTTTGGGGTTCATTTGCATAAAGCCAATTTCTCTAAGTGAGAAGAAAAGAGGGAGATCTTTACCATAATTTGTAAACATTGTTTAAGTAGTATAGGGTCAAGTGGAACATGAGGATATTACGCACCAAGTGTCCAATCAACCTAGCACTTGGATATTGCACACCAAGTCCCCAAAATCCCACCGATTGGCGATATTACGCACGCCATGGGGTTTTAGAAAACTTTAAGTTTGGAAAGAGAGAGGAAGATCATTCAGAGGCTCCATCCTTCAGATGCTCAAAGTGTTCTTTTCTGTGAACTCGGCTGATCGATCATATTGCAATACTCTTGAGAGGTTGTGCACTTTACCCACAATCCACGATCAAGTCCTTTTACAAACAAGACCATGGTGAGGGTTTCCCTTAGTAGCCCCTCTACCAACTGGATCCAACCGTACCAAGAACCTCCAAATGTTGGTACCCCAGTGAGGTTTCCTACTAAGTACTAGGCCAAGACAGAGCCCATATGTATTATGGTTACATTGGAAGCTTCTGAATTCTAAAACATGGCAGACTTCTTTTATTCCTGGGCGGTCGTCCTCCACCCCACTCGTTGACCTGACAACCATTCCGCCCAGAAGAAAACTTAGTTTTATTTTAAAGGGGATTTTGAGAGGAAAAGGTTCGCTCGAGAGAGTCTTTCGAACCCCCCAACGGTACTTAATATTTATATATAACATAGCAAGCAATACTTAGCAAAAATAGGAGGAACCTATTAGGATGGAAATTCCTAAGTATATAGCTACTCATGGCATAGTACAAAACCGCACTTGCAAAATAATACTAAGAAAATCTACCAAAAATCCTAGACATGCATATTACAGAATTTGAAGATCAAAACATGCATAGTCAAAACTAGGACATAAATATGAACAAGTGGTGTAATTTGCCTTGATCCGAGCAACACTCTACGCAACAGTACTCCTCAGTGTACTCCAAACAATCTAACGAATCACAAACATACATCTAATCACAACTTGCACAAAACATTGCCAAGTAATTATGTATGCATGCAACATGGTAATATGCAAGGATGGGTTCAAATTCAATCAATAAAATTATTCAGGGGTGGTATTGTGTTGGGGATGTCATTAGTATCGATTTCCCACGAATTTCAAGTAATTCGGATTAGTACTTCATTAAATATGCCCATAAATAGATCTACCCTTCAAATCTACCACGAAACAGATCCATGCACCCTAAGCAAGATTTACCAATTTTAAACATTAGATCTCATAGACACAAAGCCAACGCAATAAAAATCAACTAAAACAGAGTTACGGTTATTTTCCTAGAATTAAAATATTCCAATCTAGACTTTCACTCCTACCACAAAAACAGTACTGTAAACTAACAATGTTATTGCAGATCTGTGTTCTATAGAATTTTGTGAATCCAACGGTATATTATACGCAATTTTTGGCTAAGTATTCAAATTACTATGAATTTTACAAGATTAAAGTAATAATCTGCCTAATTAAAAATTATATACCAAACTGATCGACCACACAGCGACAAGTGGCAGTGTGGGATTGGCCCAGCTAGGCACGTGGCGCTTACGCAGCGCGCTGACGGGGAGCGTGCCACGTGGTGCAGCTATTCCCCGATACCGCTTTGGTTTGGAGGATCTAATCTACACCGTTCGTACGCGATCTAATGGATGCGGGCGGTGACGGCTTACCAGCGGTGGCAGGCGACGGTGATGAAGACGGCGGCGGGCGGTCGACATAGGCGGTGTTTCGGTGACTTCCCGAGAAGGCGAATGGTCCACGACATGCGGTAGGTAGTGGCGGTGACAATCACGACCTCTTCTTCCGTCCTCCTAGTCCCAATCAGCGTCCTCCTTCGGCTGCTGTCCTCGGACTCTGGCGAAGCTCCGGCGATGAATCGCGGGCGGCGCAGTCTCATGTTTAGAGGAATAAGAGTGTGGGGCAACGTAGTCGTTAGCTACGGTTGTGAAAGACATAAGGGGGAAAACAGGGGGCCTGGGGAACAACAGGGTGGCTCACCTACGAAAGCTTCGTGGCGGCGGCTCCGGCGAGATCGAACGGACCTCGATATCGATAACCCGGTGGCAGGTTGGTAAAATAGAATTAGGGTTTTGGGGCAGCATGCCGAGGGGTCTTTATAGGCGGCTTAGCTTGGCGCGGGGGTTGCAGAGGCAGCTCCGATTCGACCGGAGGTTGTTCGGCACACGGCGGCACTCTCGTATTCCTCCTGGTCTCTGCGAGAGAGACGATGGGGTAGGGCCCCCCGGTCAGCGGCTGTGGCTGGTGGGCTGTGCGGCAGCGCCCTGGTTCCCTGGGCCATCCCAGCTACGCGGCGGCTGTGCTCTCCTTGCTCCGCAGATGTGCGCGGTAGGTAGGCTACGGGTTGGACTAGCTGGCCGCTTAGGTTAGTTCTTTTTTTGTATTTTTCTTTTATCTTTTCCGTTTCACAATTTCTTTAATAACTTTTGCATTTTAACTCCAAATTTAATGAATTTAGTCTCTAAAAATTTGTAAAAAGGAGGAGATCAACATAGAATCATAAAATGAAACTTTTGCAAGGATTTAGAAGGTTAGGTTTAATATAACCCATTCTTGTCTTTATATACTATATGAGAAATCAATATAGGGTTTAGGGAAAATGATTTTGATGCAACTTTATTTTGTGACGCCATGATGCAAATGATATGATGCATGCTTCTAGTAACATCTGGAATATCAAAATTTGGGATGTTACACGCTTAGGCGAGCAGATCGTGACTGGGCCGGCAACATGCATGGCTAGACACTGACAACCACCAGCTACAAAGTAAGCCTATCAACTTGTAATATGCTGCTAAATATTTGTTTTGTTTATGGTTGATGTGCTCCCCTTGTTCTTCAGAGGAAAAATGACCTGCTTCGTCAAGTGACTTCCCTTGAGAAGGGTCTGAGCACGGCGGAGAACAAACGGGATGAGGCACTCGAAGCCCTCGAGCGCCTCAAACATGAGTCAAAGAAGCGCGAGGAAAACCTGATAACCGCCACAACCGATAGAGAAAAAGGGTTCGTGGAACAACTTTTCTCTGTCTCCTAAGCACTCTATGGTATGTGCTTGCCTGATCTTTTTCGTTGTGCTCGTATTTTCATCTTTGGCCATGCTTGTTGATTCACTGGAATGCAATTTCAGATGCTGCTGGTGTTGGCTTTGACCGCCAGGCTCTGGCCCGTGAGGATGCTTTGGCTGGTGCTGTGACAGCGGTCAAAGATCACGGTTCTTTCGCCCAAGATGCCCTAAAGAAGGCCATAGCCATTCTAGGATGCCTTTGTGAAGAGATGCTCCCCAAGGACAAGCTAGTTGAAGATCTTGATGGCCTAGTAGAGACCTTCACGGGTGGCGTTCCTTCGGATTTTAAGAATGCGTAGAAGGGAGCTAGCGCATCCTTGGGTTGGCGATGGTGTAGGCCTATGGTGCCAATCTATACGTCAGCAAGATTACTTCAAAGATGCCGATGACCGCGGAGGGCCAAGAGGTAGCTTTCTCTCCCTTTTCTACTCACTGTCATAAATATGGGCCTCGTCTCATAGAGACACTCACGAAGTACTCTTTGGAGCAAAAACGTCTGAACGCGGCGATATCCATGGTGTCAGGGGCTACAGCAACGAAGGCCATGACGTCGGAGGCCACCATGGAGTCGAGGAAGCCTGCGGGTGCCGATGCATAGGCATAGCTATATTCCTTACTTCCTTTTGTAGTGATGCAAAAACTTCTAGTCATATCTTGCACTTCCTTTGTGGGGGTGCCCTTGTTAGAACTTGCTACTACTTTTGATGTATAAATTGTCTTCGTGCTTCTATCATCCGAACTCCATGTGCAATGTTTCTTATTCTTTGAATCTTCTGCATGGTTAGGGTTCTTCGAGTGGCATCCGAGATGTACCTTCTTCTAATGTGCCTGTGGCACAGCCGCGCTCAAAACTGGAGGAGCCGTCGCTCTTAACTCGCTTGCACGATTGCGTGAAGCATTTGGAGCAAGACACACTGATGATTCCTGGCAATGCCGCTGTCTAGAAGTCGAAGGAGGAAAAAGCCGTGGAGCGGGAAGCTTATCTCTTTGGCGAGGTGGCTCAAAACAATGAGCAACTGTAGTGTGGGTGTCTCTTCGACTTTGTTGTTTCAGTTTGTCTGTATCACTGTTTCTGGTGACTCGTGACTGATGCCTTGATACTTCTATTTGTGTAGTTGTCAATCTCATTCCACAGGAAGAGAGGAATCGCATCAGCATTCGACTAAGTTGTCTGACTCAGTAGCAGCTAGAAGCTGGTGGGTTTTTCTAGATCGACCAGGATCGTGCGATCATATTGGCGACACTGCAGGATCGCGTATCACAGGTGCTGCACTTTCTAAAGAAAGTGCAATAGTGCTTGAATCATATCTTCACGGCGATGTTTATGTTGGATGTCGCACCCTCAAGCTTACTAGCCCTGATGCGGAAGTTCCATAATGCTGATGTCTTACGCGAGTGCGTGCACTAACAACTTTTTGCAGGTGCTAAGGCTGCGTTGGCGCTTGTGCGCATGCAATGACCCAACATGGAATTCCATGTCGTTGCCGCAAGACCGCCACCGCCTCTAGTAGGGATGGCGTGGAACATGGTGCCCCACTACCGAGCAATTGACCGTCCGGGGAAGATATCGTTAACTTATTCGATGAGTGAACCAATGTTATTCTTTTGCGTCAGTAGAATACTATTTAACCTGCACAGGACGGATAAGTGTTGTAAAGCTTGTATATTTTTCGACTAGGTTCTTTGATACCCATGCTTTATGGGAATCTTGTTAGCCTATGTGTTTTGCGAGTAAGTTTCTTATTTAATGCCTTTTTGTTAGCATGACGCTTGCGGATATCATCGCCTTGCTAGCCTTTCAGTTGCATTGCAACTGGGTTGGGTTTATCAAGAGTTCGATTGATAGTTTGGTCAGCTACATGGGTCATTGCTATGCGAATTTGTATATGTGACGAGGTTGTCAAGGAGGCGCAGCCCCCAAGTGAAAAATAGTAATGAAAAGTAAATGTAACAAGACACATGGTTGGAGGCACTTAGCTTTATTTATTTGGAAAATATTAGGAGGTACAATGTTTGGCTAAGTAGCCTTATTGTAAAGTAAAAACATCTAGGTTTAGAAACATCGTAGCTGCACGATGTTCCATAGGTTGGAGTATTCGAATCCACTCTCTACATCCTTCAGGCGATAGGTGCCACCTGGGATTACTTCGGTAATCACATAGGGTCCCTCCCAGGGGGACTCGAATTTGAGGTGCCCTTTCTGCTTCAAACGCAGGACGAGGTCTCCTTCGACGAAGGATCTTGGGAGTAGTTGTTGGCTGTGGTAGTTGTGGAGGCTCACTAGTAGATCATTGATCATTCCGCCATAATCTCACGTGTTTCATCGAGGAGGTCGATGGAATCTTTGAGTGCGTCCATAGATTCAACCTCACTATACGCAACGACCCTTGGGGCCTTGGAGCGCACTTCTGCAGATAGCACCCCCTCTGCACTGTGCACCATGAAGAACAGGGTGTTGCCTGTGGCGCTGTTTGGAGTTGTGCATAGGCTTCACAGTACAGATGGCAGCTCCTCAGCCTAACACCCAGCTGCTCGCTGGAGTGGTCGAATGAGTCTTTTCTTGATGCCATTGCAGACGAGGTCATTGGCCTTCTCGACTTGACCGTTGGTCTAGGGATGTGCCACTGAGGCATAGCTGATGTTGATTCCCATGTTTTTGTAGAAATCCTAGAACTCATTCGCGGTGAAATTCATCCTGTTGTTGGTGATGATGCTGTGTGGCACCCCGAACCTGAAGACGATGGACTCGAAGAATTTGACGGTGGTGGTGCATGTATGGTTAGTCACTGGCATGGCCTCAATCCACTTGGTGAACTTTTTGATCGCGACGAGGAGGTAGACATATCCTCCAGGTCACGACTTCTATAGCTTGCCGACCATGTTGAGTCCCCATTGTGCCAAGGTCCAAGCCATAGGTATTGTCTGAGTTCTGCGCCTGGTGCATGCGGCTTATCCGCGTATCGTTGGCAAGCATTGCATTTCTCGACAATGTACTTGGCATCACGCGTCACGGTTCGCCAGTAGAAGCCAGCTCGTAGAGCTTTAGTGACAAGGGCACGACTGTTGGCGTGGTGCCCGTAGGTGCCCTCGTGTATCTCGAGGATGATGTTCATTCTGTCGCTGTTGGTGACGCATCGCTGGAGGACGTCCATGATGATGCACTTGTATAGCTCGATGTTGATGATGGTGAAGGCCTTGGAGCACCACGCTATGTGCGTCACATCTATTGGGTCATCTGGCAGCCTTTTGGTAAGTAGGTATGTGACGTATGGCTGCATCCATGGGGCCTTCGAGTTCAGGTCCTTGTTCTGCATTGCTGGGACCTTCGGGTTCTTTGGGTGGCGCAGCGCCCGAGTCCTTTGGTGGTTCTGCAGGAGGTTTTAGCTTGATGGAGCGCTTGTAGATCTTCTCAAGGAACACGCCTGGTGGTACCGGGGTGTAGGTGGAGCCTATGTTGGAGAGCACATCAGTTTCCTCATTTCTTTCATGGCCTACGTGTGGCAGCTCGTAGCCGTCAAAGTCTCATTCGAATGCATTGTAGAGGTTGCGGTATGCAACCATGTTGTCGCTCAGGGCATCGCACTAGTTCATGTTTTGATGCACCACGAGTTTGGAGTCGCTGTAGATGACGAGTCGTGTTCTATCGCAAGCTTTGGCCATCTGCATCCTGTGGAGCAGGGCCTCGTATTCTGCCTCGTTGTTGGAGGCATGGAATTTCATCCGCAGAACTTTTCTCATCTTGTCACCCTGTGGTGACGTCAGGATGACGCCGGCGCCAGCTCCCTCTTGACGTTTGGATCCGTCGAAGTGCATTGTCCATAGGCAGGACATATCTGGTGTATTTTGGAGTTGGTTCTCCATCTAGTGGACGAGGAAGTCCAGAAGGACTTGCGACTTGAAGGCCATGCGTCGCTCTTATGTGATGTCCCGCGGGGATAACTCGATTCCCCAAAGGGATACTCATCATGTGGTGTCCAGGTTGTTGAGGACGTATCCTAGCGGGGAGTCGTTCACCATGATTATGTGGTCCTCTTGGATGTAGTGGTGCAGTCACCGTGCTGTCATGAAGAAGTCGTAGTCTAGGTTCTGATATTGTGGGTACCACTATTTTGTTGGCATCAATACCTCGCTGAGGTAGTATACTGTGTGTTGCACCCTATGGATCTTGTTTTCTTCGGCTCGTTCCACTACCAGCACGGTACTAACCACCTGATTGGTGGCGGAGATGTATCGCAACATGGGCTCTTTTCCCCTTGGCATCACCAGCACATGCGAGGTGGAGAGTAGGCGCTTGAGGTCTTCGAATTACTCCTGTGCTTCATCCATCCACTCGAACTTCTCATCTTTGCGTAGGACCTGATAGAATGGTAGTGCCTTTTCACCCATTCGACTAATGAATCGACTGAGACCCATGATTTGCCTAGCCAGCTGCTAGACGCCTTTGACGTTCTTTCGGTTCTCCATGGCCAGTATGGACTTTATCTTCTTCGAGTTGGCCTCGATTCCCCTAGCAGATATGAGGTACCCGAGCAATTGCCTAGATGGCATGCTGAAGGCGCACTTCTCTGGATTCAACTTGATCCGGTAGTGGTCGAGGTTATTGAAGGTCTCGTGGAGATTGTCGAGTAATGTGGCTTCCTCCTTGGTTTTGACGACTATGTCATCGACATAAACTTGGATGTTCCAGCCAAGATGGTTTTCGAGGCAGGCCTTCATACACCGTTGATAGGTGGCTCATGCGTTCTTCAGCCCAAAGGGAATTGTCGTGTAGCAGTAGACGCCAAAGGGCGTTATTAAGGCCGTGTTCTCCTAGTCCTCCTCCTTCATTCGAATATGATGGTAGCCTGAGCAGGCGTCAAGGAAGCATAGGCGGTCGCATCCCGCTGTGGAGTCAATTATCTAATCGATCTGCGATAGCGGGAAGTGGTCCTTCGGGCAATGCTTGTTGAGACAGGTGAAGCCCATGCACATCCGCAGGATATCCGTGTTCTTTTTAGGAACGATCACAGGGTTTGCTACCTAGGTGTTTTCCTTTATTTTGCGTATAAAATTGTCGTCGAGGAGTTTGTTGACTTCCATGCCGACCGCCTTTGCCCTTGGTTCTGACAGTCGACGCATCGACTACTTAACTGGTCTGGCATCAGGATTGACATTGAGTGCGTGCTTGGTGAATTCCATGGGACCTCCTGGCATGTCTGCTGGATACCAGGTGAAGATCTCCCAGCGCTCACGGAGGAATTCAACGAGCGTGAGTTCCTATGTGGGACTCAAGTTGTTGGCGATGAGGGTCGTCTTGGTCGGGTCTGTCGGGTGGACCTGGACCACACTGGTGTTCATCGACGAGTCGAAGGACTGGTCGGGTGCGTTCAGCTTACTCACAGGAGGAAGACTGTTGTCCGTCGACTCCTTGAGTCTTGCCAGTTTTTCTTGCATGTCAAAGGATTGGGAGATTCTGTTGAATTCCCTGTCGCAACGATCTGACTTGGCGAAGCTTCTGCTGACGATAATAATGCCATTGGGTCCCAGCATCTTCATCTGCAGGTAGCCGTAGTGCGGGACTGCCATGAACCTCATGAATGCGACACGTCTGAGGATGGTGTGATATTGCGAGGGCCAGTCGACCACTTCGAACTCGAGGTGCTCTCGCAGGAAGTTTGCTAGCTTTCCTAAGATGACATCTAGGTTGATTTTTTCCAAGGGGTATACGCCTTTCCCTGGGATGATGTCGTGGAATGTTGTGTCAGAGGCCTCTAGGCAGGAGAGGGGGATCCGCATGGCGTGCATGGTGTTGGTGAACATGAGGTTGATGCTGCTACCGCCGTCCATGAAGACGTGGCTCATCTTGTAGCCACCGATTTGTGCCTCGAGCACCAGGGGAGAGTCGCCCGGACGAGGTACTTGGCGCAGATGATCACGCTTGTCAAAGGTGATGCATGACTCGCACCCGCTGAGGTACTCAGTGGTTGAGTATGGAGAGTTAACCGCCAAATTTACTCGGCGAGTGATTGACTTTTGCACCCTGTTGGAGGGGCTCCCTTTTTGGATCATGCCCATGTTCCCCAATGCTCGGGGGTACTGTTGGCCCCCATTGTTTTGGGCCGGTGCAGCCGTAGGCTGTGCGGGTCCTCTAGGCGGTGGCGGTGGTGCTCCATGGGCTATGGCTCCTGGGGCAGCTCCGTAGCCTTGATTCATCGTGTCGCGATTCATCTGGGCAAGGCCTTTGCGGATCTTCAGGAACTCACGATAGTCCTTTAAGAGGTGGCTAGACTTCTTCTTGCCGTCATGCTTGTCGATGTAGAAGTGATAGCTATAGGGTCCAGATAGTTTATCCTGGATTGATGTTCCAGGTGCTTCGTCGAAGGTGCGATGTTGCCACACATGCGTGGGTTTCCCGGTGTCGCGGTAGCTGCCGCTACGATATCCGCTGACGCGGTTTCCTTTGTCGAGTTTATCGGTGTAGCCAGCCGCGACCATGTCGACTTCCTCATGGTCTTCATAACTGCGTGATCGATGCTTCCCTCGATGGTCACATCGGTGGTCGAGGTCATCCTCATAATATGAGTGGACGCAATTATTCTTCACTGAGTCCTCTCCATCTGCCCACTTGTTTGCGATCTCCATCAGGTGTTTGATTGTTTTGGGCTTCATGTCGCCCAGTTCCTCCCTGAGTTTTCTGCGACGTACACCGTCGTGTAATGCGTCGATTGCACGGTCTTTGGAGATGTCCTCTGCCGAATTTTTAATGATGGACCACCTCTGAATGTAGGAGCAAAGTGATTCACCTAGCTTCTGGTAGAAGGACTTTAGCTCTTTGATTGACGTGGGCCTTTTGTAGGTCCCCCTTGAAGTTTCGCACGAAGCTGTAGACCAGCTCCTCCCAGCTGCATATCGATCTTCAGGGTAGGTTGTTAAGCCACACGTGGGTAGTGCCCTGCAGCTGCAGCTAGAGACACTCCATTGTTGTGCACTTATTCCCACCGTGCAGCTTGACAGATGAGATGTGGTCCTCTAGCCAAATCTTTGCGTCCTGGAGGCCGTCGAACCTTGGGTTCTTCGACGGGAGTTTGAACTCTTTTGGCATGCGTGTCTGGCGTATGGCTCTGCTGAAGCAGCCGACACCATAGAATTCCATTCCTTCATCCTCTGCCTTTGTTAAGTAGACACGTTTGGCGCACTTCTTGTCGACTTTGTGTTGCATGATGTCATCATGCACGTCGAAATCGCGATCGTGTCGACGTGAGCGGCATCACCGTGACAGGTCATGCTTGTCGTCGCTGGAGGAGAGCGATTAGTACATGGGTGGAGCCTTGCTTTTATTTGTCTCTGGCGTTGGATCTTTGGCGAGTGCAGCTTCGACCAGTCTAAGGCCAACGATCGTAGATTGGTGCATGGCAGATCGTGGATCCCCAGCTGGTGGTTGGTTGTTAAGCAGGTACATGGTAGTTGCCGTTACCGCTGCTGGTGGTGTTTTCAGGAGCATGTTGCCCCGCGAGTCCACCATCATGAAAGAGAAGTCGAGGGATCTTGTGGCCTCTTCTCGCTCCTTGTCAGTGAGGTGTTCCAAGCAATAGCGCCTTCAGGCGACTGTGGGTCCATTTCCCTTGGAGGAGGATCCACTGATTGAGGAGAGCGCTGCCCGTCGGGCACTCGACTCATCCGCGGCCTTCTTGCGAGCCTCGAGTTGTGCGTTGACTGCCTGCTGGCGGTTGAATTCTTTAATAAGTAGCCAATGGTACCCCATTAGCATCCGCCGCGATGCGTTTGGTGGCAGGGGATTGTTGTGCAAGGCCTCCTTGCACCTTGCCCATTCTGCCTAGTTGAGGTGAATTTGCTGGAGCTCCATCCCATTGTTGGCATGCTCGCCGTTGTTGTCGGGGTTGGGAGTGGTGGGTGCACTGTTGGTAGTTGCGCCATTTGTGATTGGGGCGCCTCCATTGGAAACGGTGCCAGTGTTCCCTTGGGTGCCACTGCTGCTGCCAGTGTTGATGGCATCACACATATAATGGCTGGGGAAGCTGTTGCTTCCGCACCTCTCAGATCTAGAGCCGTAGGCTCCATCTATGATGCCAGATCTCCTAGATCGGACTTGCAACTGATGTTGCAATCTGTGTCCTCGACTGATGCCGATGCGTTGAGCTTGCTCAGGGTACCGATTGGTGGCGGGAACCATGACGAGGGGGCAATCGAGGAAGCCCTCAGCTGATCGGGGAAGCGAGGCGTGCCGATCTGGCCGACCTGAAAGCGTAGGCTTCTGATTGTCAGGCCGATCCCATCGCCACGGACTCGAAATCCGGACGAGTTGCTGGCGCGTGGACGGTGAAGTCAAAACACCGAAGAGGAGGTGACATGGGTATACCCTACAGGTACTCGAGCTTGGTATATACGGCCTGAATATAGTGGAAGCCCACGATGTCGCCAAGGCCCAAATGGAGAACTCGAGTAACCTACGGACTCTCGATTGCTTGTGGAACAAGGAGAAGCTAAAGATAGAAAGTTTAAAGGGAAAACCCTAATCTATAACAGACTCGAACTGCTACCCGAGACCTAGCCTATCTATATGAAGGCTAGGAGGGGGCGGCGAGGAGGACACACGCAACCCTAGTTTCCACAACCCTCGCCAGATTGTATCTGCGCACCATTGTAATCCTCGATTCCTTCAATAATTCCACGAGCAGACAAGCAGGAGTAGGGACCTCTGCGAGGCCTGAACCTGGGTAAATCTTCGAGTCCCCTGTGTGCTTGTTTTCTAGCCGATAGATGTCTCCAGCGCTCCCTCCTTCTCCAAAACCCAAGTCCATAACAATGGGCATTGATGAGTTAAACCCTCGTCAATTGGCGCCGTCTGTGGGAATTGGGAGTGCTGATGTTGTGGCTTCTTTGGCCCCATCAACTGCGATCTACAACTCCGCAATAGCGGAGATTCGCCAGCTCGTTGGCGCGTTCGACTTCACCGTCCACACGCCGGCCACTCGCTCGGCTTTCGAGTCCATAGGCGACGGAATCAGCCTGGCGATCGGGAGCTTCCGCTTCCAAGTTGGTCAGATGGGCATGCTTCGCATGCCTGACCAGCCGACGACACCACCGATTGCTCCAGCATCGTGGTTCCCTTCGTCGATCGGCACCCTCAATGAGCTCAATGCCTCGACAACAGTCGAGAATACGGTCAGCGATAGCAGTCGCGAATCCGATCTGGGCGATCTGGCAACCAAAGATGGAGCCTACGGCTCCGGATCTGAAAGTTGTGGGAGCAGCAGGTTCCCCAACCACTTCATGTGCACCGTCATCAACGCGGGCGATCCCACCGCCAACCGCGACAACACGGGCAACGTAGGCAATGAAACCGACCCACCAAACGGTGGTATTACCCAATGGAGGACCACCTAATGGAGGACCACCGCCAAACGGCGACCCCACTAACGGCGCCCTCGTCAACAACGGAGGGGCAGTCGAACCTCCAACTATGATAAACGAGCAAACTGGCGAACACGTCGTGATCAGGCTCAACGACCTCGAGTGGGCTCGTTGCCGAGAAGCCCTACGAGGCCACCCACTACCCTTTGGCTCCCTGCAAGAACCGCTGATGGGTTACCATTGGCTCCTGAAAGAGGAATACAAGCGCCAACTACAAACAATCACGCAACTCGAGGCGCGTAAAAAGGCGGCTGATGAATCAAGCCTCCGACGAGCTAGGCTCTCCTCTCATGGAGGATCCTCCTCCAAGTACAAGGAGTACATCGCTAACGAGAGGCGATCTCGACTCGCCCACCTGACTGAACAAGAACATGTAGAAGCTACCAAAGTCCTCGACTTCGGCTCCATGACGATGGATACGCGTGGCAACATGCTCCCAAAAACGCTGCAAGATGCGTTAACGGCGGCCACCATGTACCTCCTCAACAACCAGCCGCCAGCTGGAGACCCTCGAGCTGCCATGCACCGATCTACAATCGCAGGCTGGGGGTTAATCGAGGCCGCCCTCGACAAAGAGCTAGCATTGGAACCAAAGAAAGGCAAGGCTCTGGCAAAGCACAACTCCTCGCCTTCATCTAGCAACGATAGTCATGATCTGTCTCGACGTCTCCGCTCCCGGCGACACGACCACGACTATGATGCGCGCGATGACCTCACGCAGTGCAAAATCGACAAATCAAGGGTGTGACATGCCCGATGGACTGACTCAGAAGACGAAGATGTGGAGCTCTGTGGCGCTAGATGTTTCAGAAGAGCCATTAGGCAAAAGCGAATGCCCAAGGGGTTTAAGCTCCCATCAGAGAACCCAAAGTTCGATGGTCTGCAGGACCTGAAAATCTGGTTAGAGGACCATATCTCCTCCGTCAGGCTCCACGGCGGGAGTCGAAGCATGGCCATGCAATGCCTGCAGCTACAGCTGCAGGGCACTGCCCGAGCATGGCTCAACAACCTCCCACGTGGATCCATTCGCAGTTGGGAAGAGCTGGTCTACAACTTTGTGCGCAACTTCAAGGCACCTACAAAAGGCCCGCATCAATCAAAGAGCTGAGATGCTTCCAGCAATGGTTGGGCGAGTCGCTACGCTCATACATCCAGAGGTGGTCCATCATCAAGAACTCCGCAGAAAATATCTCGGAGGATCGCGTGATTGACGCATTCAACAGCAGCGTACGCCGTATAGAGCTCAAGGAGGAGCTGGGCCGCTCGAAGCCCAAAACCATCGACCACCTGATGGAAATCGCGAATCGATGGGCAAATGGAGAAGATTCGGTGAAAAATCACGTTCACTCCAACGATGAAGCAGAACTCGAACGCTGATGCGACCGCCGAAGCAAACGCCGCATGCGCATCTATGATGACCGCGACGATGTCAACATGGTCACAGCCGGCTACACTGACAGACGCGACAACAACCGCAACAGCGGCTACCACAGCGGTGGATACCGCGACTCCAGTAAAACCACGCAAGTATGGCAGCGCCGCACTTGCAATGAGGCACCTGCAACATCCATCGAAGACAAGCTGTCCGAGCCATGCACTGTGCACTACTACATCGACAAGCACGACGGAAAAAAGAAGCCCAGCCACCTCCTCAAGGACTGCCGCTAGTTCCTCAAACTACATGAGGGTCTGGCTCGGATGAATCACAACGCAGTCGAAAGGGGCTACGGAGCCGCCCCAGGCGCTGTGGCACATGGAGCTCCTCCACCACCACCTGGACCACCACCAAACGCAGCTGCACCCGACCAACATCATGGAGGCGAGCCGTACCCGCGGGCCATGGGCACCATGATGATCCAAAAGGGTCACCCCTCCAACCGGGTGCAAAAGGCCATCACTCGCCAAGTCAATCTAGCGACAAACTCACCACCATCTACCGCTGAGTACCTCAGTGGAAGTGATTCCTGCATCACCTTCGACAAGCGCGACCACCCGCGCCAAGTACCTTGTCCAGGACACTGTCCCCTCGTACTCGAGGCACAAATTGGAGGCTTCGACATGAGCCGCGTCTTCATGGACGGCGGAAGCGACATCAACCTTATGTTTGAGAGTACCTTGCGAGCAATATGGGTCCCTCTGACTTGCTTAGAGGCCTCAGACACAACATTCCACGACATCGTCCTAGGCAAGGGTGTATACCCCCTTGGAAAAATCAACCTCGATGTCATCTTCGGCACGCCGAAAAACTTTCGGCATGAGCGCATCTTCTTCGAAGTCGTCGACTGGCCATCACAATACCTCTGCATCCTCGGACATGTCGCGTTCGCTAGGTTCATGGCGGTGCCGCACTACGCCTACCTGCAAATGAAAATGCCAGGCCCTAATGGCATCATCACAATCAACGGGAGCTTTGAGAGGTCTGATAGTTACGACAGGGAATTCAACATAATTTCCTAGTCCTTCGGCATGCAGGAAGAACTGGCGAGACTAAAGGAGTCGACAGAAAACAGTCTACCTCCCCTGAGCCGACCAAGTTACCCGACCTATCCTTCGACTCATCGGTGCACACGAAGAAAGTTCAGGTCCACCCATCGGATCCCGCCAAGACGGCCCTCATCACCAACAACTTGAGTCCCGCATAGGAACTCGCGCTCGTCGAATTCCTCCATGAGCACTGGGAAATCTTCGCCTGGTGTCCAGCGGACATGCCAGGAGTTCCCAGGGAATTCGCCGAGCACGCACTCAACGTCAACCCAGACGCAAGGCCAGTCAAGCAAACAATTCGGCGATTGTCTGAACCAAGAGCAAAGGCAGTCAGAATGGAGATCAATAGACTCCTCAACGCCAAATTCATACGCGAGATCAAGGAAAGCACTTGTCTCGCCAACACGGTTCTAGTACCAAAAAAGGATACGGATATCCTGCGGATGTGTGTGGACTTCACCTCTTTGAATAAGCACTGCCCGAAGGACCACTTTCCGCTACCGTGAATCGACCAGATCATCGACTCCACCACGGGATGCGAGCGCCTTTGCTTCCTCGACGCCTACTCAGGCTACAACCAGATTCAAATGAAGGAGGAAGATCAAGAAAAAACGGCATTTACAACGCCTTTTGGTGTGTTCTTCTACAACATAATGCCCTTCGGGCTGAAGAACGCAGGAGCCACCTACCAGCGGTGCATGCAGGCTTGCCTCAAGAACCAACTTGGTCGCAACATCCAAGTCTATGTTGATGACATAGTAATCAAGACCAAAGAGTAAGCTTCACTAATCGATGATTTGTGCGAAACCTTCGCCAACCTCGACCGCTACCGGATCAAGCTCAATCCAGACAAATGAGCCTTCGGCGTACCATCTGGGCAACTACTCGGGTATCTTATCTCCGTGAGAGGGATCGAGACAAACCCGAAGAAAATAAAAGCCATACTGGCCATGGAGAAGCTGGAAAACATAAGAGGTGTCCAGTAGCTGGCTGGGCGAATCGTGGCGCTCAGTCGGTTCATCAGTAGAATGGGCGAAAAGGCACTGCCTTTCTACCAACTCCTCCGCAAAGCTGACAGGTTCGAATTGACAAACGATCCAGAGGAAGCATTCGAAGACCTCAAGCGCCTCCTGTCCACCTCACCAGTCCTGATGAGCCCACATGAAAGGGAACCACTGTTGCTATACATCTCCGCCACCAACCAGGTGGTCAGCGCGGCGCTCGTGGTGGAACGAGCCGAAGAAAACAAGGTCCACGGAGTGCAGCGCCCAGTCTACTACCTCAGCGAGTTGCTTATGCCAACAAAACAGCGGTACCCGCACTACTAGAAACTGGCGTACGACATCTTCATGATAGCCCGGCGACTGCGCCACTATTTCCAGGAGCACCCAATCATGGTAGTCAACGACGCCCCGCTGGGGCATATCCTCAACAACCCCGACGCCACCGGACGAGTCGTGCTGTGGGGAGTCGAACTGTCTCCACGAGACATTACATATGAAAAACGCGACGCAATCAAGTCGCAAGTTCTCCCTGACTTCCTTGTGCACTAGATGGAAAACCAGCTCCCCGAAAAACCAGATATGTCCTACCTCTGGACAATGCACTTTGATGGATCCAAGCGAAAGGACGGAGCTGGCGCAGGTGTCATACTGACGTCACCCCAGGGAGACAAGCTAAAATATATCTTGAGAATGCAGTTCACTGCCTCCAACAATCAAGCTGAATACGAGGCCCTACTGCACGGGATGAGGATGGAAAAAGCCTGTGGAGCCAAGAGGCTCATAATATATGGCGACGCCAAGCTGGTCGTCAACCAAACAATGCACGAGTGCGACACACTGAATGACAACATGATTGCCTACCGCGACCTCTACGACACACTCGAAGGGGACTTCGACGGTTGCGAGCTGCGGCACATAGGCCGCGAAAGCAATGAAGAAGCGGACACACTCGCCAACATTGGCTCTACCTGCGCCCCATACCACCTGTGGTATTTCTTGAGTGCATCTGAGAATGCTCCATCAAGCCAAAAGCCATAGAGAACAAAACAAGCGCAACAACGGACTCGGGGGCTACGCCGCCAAATGAGCAAATGGCACTCGACGACTTGGAGCTGGATACAAGACTCGAAGGACCAATGCGCGTCATGATGATCGAGCCATCCTGGACTCAACCGTACATCACGTACCTACTAAGCAAGAGGCTACCGGACGATCCGACTGATGCACGGCACATCACGCGGCGATCTAAGGCATTCACTGTAATCAACAGTGAACTATACAAGTGCAGCATCACAAGAGTACTCCAGCGATGCGTCTCCACGGCCGATGGAAGAGCTGTTCTCCTCGACATCCATGAGGGGACCTGCGGGCACCATGCCGGCAGTCACGCCCTCGTCGCCAAAGCTCTACGAGCTGGATTATACTGGCCTACGGCCATGCGCAATGCCAAGGACATCATCCAAAAATGCAACACTTGCCAGCAATTCGCGGACAAGCCACACGCACCTGGCGTAGAACTCCGGCCAATTCCATTGGCCTGGCCCTTCGCGCAATGGGGACTCGACATGGTCCGCAAGCTCCAAAGTCCTCACGAGGAGGCTACGTCTACCTCCTGGTCACAGTCGACAAATTCACCAAGTGGATAGAGGCTATGCCAGTAACTAATCAATCAGGATACAGTGTAGTCAAGTTCTTCGAATCCATAGTCTATCGCTTCGGAGTACCACACAACATCATCACGAACAATGGGACAAACTTCACATCCAAGGAGTTCCAAGAATTCTGCGAGAATCTGGGAATCAACGTCAGCTATGCCTCCGTAGCGCACCCACAGACCAACAGTCAGGTCGAAAAAGCCAACGGGCTCATCTGAGGTACCATCAAGAAACGACTCCTCAAGCCACTCGAACAAGCCGCGGGTTACTGGCCAGACGAGCTGCAATCGGTACTCTAGAGCCTACGCACAACTCCAAACGGCGCCACAGGGTACACCCCGTTTTTCATGGTACACGGGGCTGAAGCGGTGCTACCCGTAGAAGTACGATACAAGGCACCACGAGTGGTCGCTTACAGCAAGCAGGAGTCAACTCTTGCACTCGAAGAATCCGTCGACCTCCTTGACGAGGCGTGAGAAATCGCCGCGGAAAGATCAATGATCTACCAGCAGAACCTGCGCAACTACCACAGTAGAAGGCTACGCCCTAGGTCCTTCGTCGAAGGTGACTTGGTCCTGCGACTGAAACAGCAAGGGCATCTCAAACTCGAGTCCCCCTGGGAGGGACCTTACGTGATTACAGAAGTAATCCCAGGTAGCACCTATTGCCTTAAAGATTTAGAGACTGGAGTCGCATACTCCAACCCCTGGAATGTCGCGCAGCTGCGGTGCTTCTACCTTAGTCGTTTTTACTTTTACATTGCAAATAAGGCTACTCAGCCCAGGCTACTTAGCCACACATTGTACCTCGTACTATTCTGCGAATAAATAAAGCTAAGTGCCCCAAAACTCTGTGTTCCTTTTATTTTGCAATTAATCCACTCGGGGGCTGCGCCACCCTATACACATCTATTCTACGAACTAACGTGATATCCTGAGTAGCTGGCGCACCAATCGAAACCCTTGACAAACACCAACCCAGTTGCAACGCACCTGACAGGTTGGCAAGGGGCTGAGATAATCACAAGTCCGGCTAACGAAAAGGAATCGCATAGTGCAACGCACTCACAAAACATACACGCTAACAAGATCTTTATACATCCACGTTAATCAATTATACACAGCATATATATGAACTTTACAACACCGGTACAACTATTTGCAGGATACAAACTAAACTACTATTGCAGCAAAGGAACGTTGGTCTGCTCCTCGAAGAAGTCGACGATTTCCTCCGCTGGCCGATCCACCGCCTGGTAGTGCGGAACCATGTTCCAAGTCGAACCTGCTGGCGGTGCTGGCGGTCTGGGTGTAATTGCCGCAACGTCCAAATCAGGCCTGTGCAGTCGCACAAGTGACAGAGCAGCCTTGGCACCAGCCACTAACTATTGCCGTACACACTCGCGGACCACACTCAAGTCCTGGAATTTAGCTAGAAGGGCCAGCAGGCTCGATGGAACGACGTCCAGCGGGAACATCGTCTGGTAAATATTCTTCAAGCATGACTGCGACTTCTTCAAGAAGTGAAGCACTCGCGACGCATGATCCTGCAGGGTCGCTAGCGCGATTGCGCGATCATGATCCACCTAGAAGTATCCACTCGCCTGAAGCAGCTCTTGGGTCAGGTCATTCATGCGAATGGCAATCCTATCCTTCTCATCCTGCGGATGGCGCGCACTGACAACTATACCAAGTAAAGGCAGAAGTATGAAGACAACGAACTACTGCAAGTGACTACAGGGAAAAGATAAGGAAGAAGAAAACTAACATTTGAACTAGTCGCCTAGCTGCGTAACCTCCCCCAGTAGGTATTGTTCTCGGGCGACGGCCTTCTCCGCCCTCGATTTCCATACATCCACATTACCACGGAGTACGGGCAATTCATGCTCCAACTGCTTCACACGGTCACGGAGTCGCGAGAGCAGAGAAAGCTCATCCACCCTTGAGCGTGGCGGTGCCAAGGCGTCATCAGGGGGTGGCGAATCCCGAGGTTCCCTCAAAGGATCGCTCGATGTGCCCTATCACAAGTCAAGCAAGAGATAATAAGAACACTAAGGCGAGGCATAAACAAAGGACTCGAGTGCATTCAAGATTAACAAAGTATCAGCAGATACACCCGCCAAAAGGCATGTTTTTGACAAAAGACATAAGCTATTTAATTATTACAAGACGCGACTACTGAGGAGCGATTAGCTTCTTCGACTTCGACTTCGGTTTTGGGGGCCTCATCGAGTCTGTGAAAGTGTCAGACGCCACAGACTTCCCGCCGGCCCCTGACGTTGCAGCCTTTCACCACCTTCTTGGCTCGCTGAAGCTCCTCAGAGTACTTCGCAACTGTATTGATCAGTTGCGGCACGTACTTTCCACAAGAAGTTGCGAAAGGAGGAAAGACTACCTGCTGGCCATCCGTGCTGACAGGCATCGCCTTGGAGACCGCTGCAGGATCAACTTCGACTCTGTGGTCTTGAACCATTGCGAGTGACATTGAAGCGCCAGCCGCACAGAGTGAGTTTTTGAAGCTCGAAGGAATGCCTCCAGCAAGGGACTCCACCAGCTCATCCATATTCTCGATCAACTCAGCCTAGGGCGCCAGCTCTTCCTGGAGGCGACTGAGCACGCCCTTGGCCTTGGTGAGGTTCCCCTAAACAGCAGCGCTGCGATCCTCGACTGCCGAAATGGCACCCGCCAGGGCATCATCACGATGGAGTGCCTGGGGATCGAAGCTCAGACCACTGGCATCTACACAAAACCAAAGCATGGGCACAAAAGTTAGCACCAACAACAAATCCGAAAGAAGAGAAAAAGCAAAAAATTCAGACAAGGGAGTACCTGAGAGAGCCTTGGCAATCGATAAAAGCTATTCCTCGAACAACTTCTCCCTAGCTACGATGGAGGCACGCAGATCCTCTTCACGTTTCCGCGATTCGTCCTGCACTGCGATTGCCTCATCACGGCTCTTCACCACCGCGGCAAGCGTTTTCTCAAGGGAAGCAGTGCTACGAAGGAGTATGTTATGCTCAGCTACGACACAAACAAGAATAAATCATCAGTCAAATATATCACAAGGATGCAGAAGAAAGAGTAAAGAACACTCACTTTCAACAGCGCGATGGCGATTGTCCAGCATTGCATGCTGACGACCCATCGCGAGCACCTGCTCCGCCAGACGAGCGGCTTCTTTCACAATGAGCTGCGACAAAAGACATAGTAAAGGATCAACAGATGGCATAGATGAAAATTCGACTGCAAAATAAGAAGAAGAGATATTACACATACATGATCCTCCAATGACTCCGAAGTCGATGGATGCGCAGACGTCCGGATAACCATCTGGTGCTCCACATTGTGTGGAGAACTTGATGAGTTATGACCGGAGTGGGCCGCCAATGGAGGAGAAGGGGCGCGCTCAGCCATTTTCTGGGCTTTGGAGGTCGCGACTCCAGATTCCTTCAAAAATTGTATGTCACCAGAGGATGACGATGCTGGTTGACTGCAGAATAAAATCAACATCAAGAAAAAGCCACTTCAAAAGAAGAACCAGGCAGAAGACTCGCACACTTACCAATCAAACTTGACAAAATCGAATGTTTGATCCCTGACTCAGACGACGACTCCTTCGGCAGTCGCATCTTCTTGCGAGAAGATGGCGCCACAGCACTCACATGAACGGAAGGTATTGGCGACTATGTGCCAATAGCTGCACCTTCCAGAGTTGAAGGAGACGATGCATCCGAATCCTTGCTGTGGGAACGCTTGCGAGTGTCCGGACAACTCGACTCGGGGGCTTCCTCCTCCACATAAGATGGGACGGTCGAATCTGACTCGTCCTCTTCCAGGGCTTCACGAGGGATAACCCCCTCAGGAAGAGGGGGCATACAGGGCGACACCCCTAATCCTGCATACAGAAAAACAATTTAGCACAAGTCAAGAAAAACAGAAAAGAAGCAGTCGACAAGTAAAGGTACTACGTAGCACAACTGTACCTCAGGAGGAGGGTTAGCAACATCGAAGGGGGGTACGTCTGGATCATTGGGAAGCACATCCTTGGCGGTGTACTTGGTGACCAGTTGCACCCTTTTATCTACCTCACTCGTGGAAATGCCATCGGAAAAAATGCGAGTGACATCGTCCGCGCCAGCACACTAGAACATAGGATGGACTCTGGCCTGTAGGGGCTGGACGCGACGGTGCAGCCATGTTCGAATGAGGGCGCAGCCTCCCTCCTCTTTACCCATGCGACTCTCGAGGTCGCAAACATGCTTGTATAGAACATCTGTCTTCGCAGACTCGCCGAGCATTACTACGTTCTTCCAGGAGCGCCTCCTCTTGCATGGCGTCGCGGGATCGAAGGGCGCGAGTCCAAAGTTGTCTCTGTCGGCCTTTAGGCCACAGATGTAGAACCACTTGTCCCTCCACCCTTGGATGGACACCGTGAGTTTGATGTCGAAGTATGTGGCGGAGGATTCGACATGGATACCGTAGCCGCCTACATCATAGACTATGGAGCCAGACGACGATTGGCGCTTCATCTTGAAGAAACGCTTGAAGAGACCGAAGTGCGGCTCGATTCCGAGCCAGCACTCGCAAAGAGTAATGTAGCAAGCTACATGGAGGATGGAGTTCGGGGACAGCTGATGCAGCTGGAGCCCATAGAAACAGAGAAGGCCCCTGAAGAAAGGATGCAGGGGCAACGAGAGCGCGGATGATGAATGCTAGGAACATCACCGGAAAATCGGCAGGAGGGGAAGGGATTACCTTGCTGCTAGGGACGCATGCGTCAGCGACTGCGGAAGAAAGAACTCTGTCTTGGCGTAGGAGACGGAGCTTAGAGGACTTGATCACGGATGCGCGCCACGCGCCATTAGTGATGCGAGTGCCCGTGCCCTTCTTTTTTCCAACGGCAGCGGCGGAGCCGCCCTTCTTCTTTGCAGCAACCGCGGCAGTGGCGGAGTTAGCCGCGACACCTCCTTTATTCTTCCCCATTCTATGGTGGCGGTGTGACCGGAGAAAGTAACTGGAGAATACGCGGAGCTGGTCTAGCGCCACGAGAAAGACCAACACAGAGAAGCAGAGGAGCAGTATCAATGGCGACGGAGGCAAAGGCGGAGAAACGAAGCAAATCTAAAAAATTACCATCGCAACATGTCTACTTAACCCTCTGGAAGATGCAATCTAACGGCCAGGAAAAACCCCTACTAGACGCGTGGCGTTCATCGTGCTTGACACCCGAAGCGTGAACCGTCCCCCACTACCCCCATTACGTGCGGAAATCGAGGAGGCACAGTTAAAACAAAGATTTACGCACGCCCGGTCCAGTCAGAGTCAGAAAATGGGACCCACCGCTCGTCACGTCCTGTCAAACCCGCTCACGCGGGCAGCTGAGCTCATCACATCGTCAGCACTGATGTCATCAAAAATTGAGGAGCAGAAGACTTCGACTACTTTAGTCCTTGCTCGAGTCTTCGACTCCACCAAGCACTCGGGGGCTACTCCCATAGGGAGCACTCGTCGCGCACCCTAAGATTTTTTCTTTTCTTCTGTACAAGAACATGAACATTCAAAGCATACACAATCACTCGAATCCGCGATTCGACTATGGACATGGGTTACTCCCATAGGGAGCGCTGGAAATAAATTCGACTGGAACAAGCAAACAAAAGACAATAGAAGTCACAAAAGTTCTTTAGTCCCTGCCCGAGTCTTCGACTCAACCAGGCACTCGGGGGCTACTCCCATAGGGAGCGCTGGTCGCGCATCCTATGATTATTTGTACATCATATTGTGTGTTGATAACATCCACACTCGAAGTTTATGGTGACACTGCCTCATGATTTTTTCATATAAAGAGATTGCGTCTCCTGGGTTACCCGAATCATCTCCGTGATGACAAATTTTGGATGCCGCGCTTGCAGCATGAAGATAAGACCTGAATAAGGCCTGGCAACGCATTCTCTGCGCACTACCAGAAATATATCCGTGCCTACAGGTACGATGAACCTGCCTTGATGGACGCGTCGAGTGCTCACACCCATATACTGGAATTCGACTCCTGTAAGACCTCCGTAGCTTGAGTCAAATTATACCAGCACTTTTCCGGATTCGAGTCAGGGGACTCAAGTTCGAGTAGATTGCATTGTTTTACCCTAAGGTAGTTAACTGATACCGATACATCGGTTAAATCAGGAACGCACATCAACAATCCGTATGACACAAACAGGGCATTCAAAGAACATACTCAGTCATGCACTCGAAAGGATTCATAAAGTCCTCAGTCAAATCTGCGATTCCACTAGACACTCGGGGGCTACTGACATGGGTATACCCTATAGGTACTCGAGCTTGGTATATACGGCCTGAATACAGTGGAAGCCCACGGTGTCGCCAAGGCCCAAATGGAGAACTCGAGTAACCTACGGACTCTTGATTGCTTGCGAAACAAGGAGAAGCTAAAGATAGAAAGTTTAAAGGGAAAACCCTAATCTGTAACCGACTCAATCTGCTACCTGAGACCTAGCCTATGTATATAAAGGCTAGGAGGGGCGGCAAGGAGGACACACGCAACCCTAGTTTCCACAACCCTCGCCAGATTGCATATGCGCACCATTGTAATCCTCGATTCCTTCAATAATTCCACGAGCAGACAAGTAGGAGTAGGGACCTTTGCGAGGCCTGAACCTGGGTAAATCTTCGAGTCCCCTGTGTTCTTGTTTGCTAGCCTATAGATGTCTCCAGCGCTCCCTCCTTCTCCAAAACCCAAGTCCATAACAATGGGTATTGATGAGTTAAACCCTCGTCAGGAGGCGAGTCTCTACTGCTACGGAGTTGTAGATCACAATTGATGGGGCCAAGGAATTCGCAACATCAGCACTCCCGATTCCCACAGATGGCGCCAATTGACGAGGGGTTATCTCATAAATGCCCATCATTGATGGACTTAGGTTTGAGGAATTAGGGAGCGCTGGAGGCATCGATCATCTAGCAAACAAGCACATAGGCGACACGAGGTTTACCCGGGTTCAGGCCTCGAAGAGGACCCTACTCCTGCTTGTCTACTCTTGATTATTGGGGATTCAAAAGTCAAGGGGTGCGCAGATGCAATCTGGTGAGGTGTATGCGAGGGTTGTGGATTATCCTCCTCGCTGCCCCCTCCTAGCCTTTATATAGGGGCCGATTTGGTTACAAATTAGGGTTTTCCCTTCAAATTTCTATGTACACTTTGTCATGTTCTTCAAGAAGTCGTACTCCTGTGGGCCACCGAATCCTTATTAGGATTCGTTTGCACTCTTGGGCTAGATCGTATAGGCTAATCCTGAGTACATGTAAGGTATACCTATCAGAAGCGCTTAGAGCCGCATATAGTACTTTGCTGTTTTGGAAGGCATGGCCGTCTAGGCCACCCGGCGAGTCCCTAGGAGAGATCATCGGATGCTAGGTTAAAAAATAATGCAGCCGGAAAATGCCAGATGGTGCAACAAGAAATGCCAAATGATCATGGAGACCTCGAGACCATGTTGAGGCTCCTCAACTTGTTCATTACATAAAAGTAAGACACATACACTTCTTATTTAAGTGTAAAATGGGCAAAGCAGGTTCGCATTCCATGGGCGCTCAGTTTCTTCGCCGGAATGGTCCATCTGGTTCTGTGCCAGTTGGCAGGCATGGATGAGGTAGTATGAGTTGTTCTGCAGTGCCTGGCTGATGAAGAATGGACCCTCTCAAGGTGGAGATAACTTGTGCATCCCCTTGTGTCTTGTACCAGTCGCATCACCAGGTCGCCTTCTAGGAACGAGACGTGGCGGATCCGGCTAGCGTGCTAGCGACACAGGTTTTGCTGGTAGATGGAAGATCTGGACAAGGCTAGCTCCCACGCCTCTTCGAGGAGGTCGACGCTATCCTCGCGTGCTTGTTTGGCCTGCTGCTCTGTGTATAATAGTTTGCGAGGTGGGTCGAACTCAATGTCAGTTGGTAGGACCGCCTCTGCTCCATAGACGAGGAAGAATGGCGCGTAACCAGTGGAGCGGTTTGGTGTGGTGCGCTGGCTCCACAGCACAGCCGACAACTCTTCTGTCCAGCATCTGGGGGATCTCATCAATGGCTCGATCGGCCGGGGCTTGATTCCGGCTAGGACCAGGCCGTTTTCTCACTCACACTGCCCATTGGACTAGGGATGCGCGATAGAGGCAAGGTCCAGGGGGATGCCCTTTTCTCTTAAGAAGATCGTGAAAGCCCCTTTGGTGAAGTTCGTGCCATTGTTAGTGATGCTGCTATTGGGTAGCCGAAGCGTGTGATGATGTCTGTGAAGAAGTTGGCCACCATTGTCCCGTCCAGCTTCTTGATTGGCTTTGCGTCAATCCACTTGGTGAATTTGTCCACCGCCACTAGCAAGTGTCTCATGCCGGATCCCGCTATTTTAAAGGGGCTGACCATGTCATCCATCAGACGGCAAATGGCCAGGTGATGGGAATTGTCTTAAGGGCCGCAGCCGGAGTGTGCTTTTGCTTGCTAAATTGTTGGCATCCATTGCATGCCTTCACCATTTTCTCGGCGTCCTCCAGCGTAGTGGGCCTGTAGAACCCGTGGCCGAATGCATTTGCCCTATGGCTCGTGACAATGCATGGTGGACGCACTCGCCTTGGTGAATATCCACCAACAGCCAGATTCCTTCTTCTTGGCTCACACAACGCTGATAGATTCCTCTGACAATGCGCTTGTACAACTCGTTGTTGATGATGGTGTACGCACTTGCTCTGTGCTTTACTTGCCTTGCCTCGACCTCTTCATCGGGCAGCTCCCCTTTGGCCAGGAAGTTCATGAACGGCTTGGCCCATGGAGGGGTTTCCTAGATGGCATACACGGTTTCCATGATCAACTTGATTTCCTCACTCACTACCGGCTCGAGCTCGTCGGTGGCCTTCCGGGTGGAAAAGCGGTGCCGGCAGTCCCCGGGCTGCTGGAGTCGGTTGGGAGTGTCGTGGCCTTCCACCCAGTAATCCTCGGGATGGGCGCGACAGTACCCAGGTGTGGCACGGCAGTCCCTGGGGCCTTAGTGGCAGCTTTAGGTTGCTTGGAGCCGGCAGTGCCTGAGTCCACGTCTAGTATGATGGAGTCGGATTCCGGAGACGGCGTGATGGATGGCTTGCGCATGTGCTCGAGGGAGACTCCTGGTGGAATTGCTTTCCTTGTTGACCCAACACGGGCAAGCGGGTCTGCGGCCTCGTTGTTGGCTCATGTGACATGGTGAAACTCTCACCCTTCAAAACAGGTGCATAGCTGTTGCACGAAGAAGTGGCACAGGGCCATGTTTGCGTCCTTGGCATCCGAATCGCCCGATACTTGCTGTACCACCAGGTCTGAGTCACCGAAGGAGAGGATGCGCTGGATGCCAATATCTTTCACCATTTTGAGGTCATGGACAAGCACTTCGTACTCTAGCCGGTCTTCTTTTGGAGAGGTAATGACGACTCCGGTTCAGAGTCCCCCGTACATCTTGGAGCCATCAGAGTGTAGCTTCTAGTGCGTGGAGTCAGGGCCTAGCGGCAGGTAATGTGTTTCCGCCCAATCGATGAGAAAATCCACTAGGGCGTAAGACTTGATCACCGTTCTTGGCTCGTACCAGATGCAATGATCAGCAAGCTCTATTTCCCATTTGGCCACCTGGCCGGTGGCGTCCCTGTTGCCGATGATCTTTGAAAGTTGTGCTAGTGCCACCACTCGGATGGAGTGCTCTTTGAAATAGTGCTTCAGTTTCTTGGCGGCCATGTATACGCCATACACCAGCTTCTAATAGTCGGGGTAGTTGTGCTTTGAGAGCGAGAGTACCTCACTCAAGTAGTACACCGGGCGTTGAACCGGCTGCGTATTTCCTTCTTCTGGCATCTCAACCACGAGCATAACACCGATGACCCGGTTAGTAGCTGCAATGTACATCAGCATTGGCTCATTTGTAGCGGGGATCGCCAGTATTGTTGGGAAGGAGAGCATGCGCTTGAGGTCATGGAAGGCCTCATCCGCCTAGGCCATCCAAACGAACTTGTCCATTTTCTTCATGAGCTGGTACAACAGGAGTGCTTTCTCGCCCAGCCGGCTAACGAACCGGCTGAGGGAGGCCATGCACCTGGTGAACTTCTGCATGTCATGCAGGTTTTGCAGCAGCTGCATACACTCAATTGTGCCGATCTTCTTCGGGTGGGCCTCGATTCCTCGTTCAGAAATGAGAAAACCGAGGAGTTGGCCGGCTGGAATGCCGAACACGCACTTCTCCGGGTTCAGCTTCATCTGGAACTGGTATAGGTTAGCAAATGTTTCCTTCAGGTCTTCGAGGAGTGTTTGTCACTCTTTTGTCTTGACCAACACATCATCAACATAGGTGTGTACGTTTCTGCCGATCTGTGATTGCAGGCACTTCTGCATGCAACGCTGGTACGTAGCCCCTGCATTTTTCAGTCCAAATGGCATGGTGGTGTAGCAGTAAGCCCCATAAGGAGTGATGAATGCTGTCTTTATTTGATCACATGGGTTCAGTTGGATCTGGTGGTAGCCAGCATACGCATCCAGAAACAACAACAGCTCACAGCTGACTGTGGAGTCAATCATTTGATCTATCCTTGGTAGGGTGAACAGATCTTTGGGGCATGCCTTGTTGAGGCTGGTGTCGTGAACACACATGCGCCAAGTATTGTTCTTTTTCAGCACCAGCACTGGGTTTGTCAGCGATTCCGGGTGGAAAACCTCCATGATGAATCCGGATGCAAGAAGCCGGGTGATTTCTTCACCAATTGTTCTTCTCTTCTCCTCAGCGAAGCGGCGTAGAGATTGCTTGTCCAGCTTTGCACCCGTCCTGACATGTAAAGAGTGCTCGGCGAGCTCCCTTGGAACACCAGGCATGTCCTTGGGGGACCATGCGAAGATATCCCGTTTCTCACAAAGGAAATCTACGAGCGTGCTTTCATATTTGTTGTCAAGGCCGTCTCCGACCAGGACAAACTTGTCCAGCTCAGCCTCGTTGAGCATAATCTTCTTGGTGCCCTTGGATGGCTTGAACTATGCCTCTCCGTCTGGCTTTGGTCGCCAGCTGGCATGCCCTCCTGCAGGGTCGCCATGTTCTGCATGATGATGCGCTTCTCCGCGAAGATCATGGCCTCGGCTAGCTTGGAGTTGTTTGTGGCACATTCCACCAACCGCCCGTAGTCACCGGTGATAGTGATTACTCCCTTGGGCCCAGGGAGCTTCATGTTGGGGTATGCGTAGTGCGGTACCACCATGAACTTGGTGAGCGCTGGGCATCCGAGGATGGAGTGATATGCGTTGGAGAGGTTGACCACCTCAAACCAGATGGACTCGCGACATAAGTTGCCCTCCGTGCTGAATATGACATCCAACCGGATCCTACCGATGGGTGGAAGGAGGTGGTGGATCGCTCTAGCTAGGACTCGCAGATGCCAAGCCGGTCTAACAAGCTGCAGCACAAGAGGTTAATGTTGTTGCCCCCATCCACGAGGACGCGGGAGAATCTGCAGGAGTACTTCTTGGAGATGATGATGGGATGAAGGACCATCATGTAGGTGCTCGGGTGCGATAGCATAGCCGGCTGGTCCTTCCCTCTTCACGTGATCTCTTGCTTGGACTAGTTTTGGTACTGAGGAATGAGGGGAACAATTGCGTTCACCTTCGCCTCGCGGTGCCTCTTGCTATGCTTGGTCTCCGGCTCAATGGTGAAGATGTGGTAATTGCCCACCCGGCGAGGGTAATCACCATCGTCGTCATCCTGGCGGTTCTAGCATTCGCGGTTGTCCTATTGTCCGCTGGCTGGCAGAGGCGGCAGGGGTGCTGGTAACCCACAAATCTCGTCCATCCTCTTGGTCCAGGTGCACTGGCGAGTTGTATGTCTATCCGGCTTGTTGCCACCACTGTGGAACTTGCACAGACCATCAAGAATCGATTCGATGGTGTACTTGAGGTGCGGCGCCTGGTCGTCAGGCTTTTGCCTCCGGCTGCCACCCACGGCCGGATCCTCTTGGACGACTACCACCTGCTTGGACCCGTACCAGTTGTCCATCTGGTGCTCCTTTGTTTTGACATGGCGGTTGTCATGGTTGCGCTGCCTGGAGTTGTTATGATGCCCATCTGGCTGGCGCCGGTCCATGGAGTTATCCACGATGATCTGCCCTTGGTCATTCACCATGATGGCCTTCTTCATTGCCACGTCGCCGATGGCATACTTGTTCGTGATGGCCATGGCCTAGGCCATGGTTTTGGGGTCCACCCGACTTAGCTTGTGCTTGAGCATGGTTCCGTCTGTATAGCAGTTGACGAAGAAGTCAATAGCCTAGTGCTCACACCCCCTCACAGGAGTTATGCATGTTGTTCCACCCGGTGAGGTAGGAGCGGTCGGACTCGTCCTTGCCCTGAATGCATAGGGCAAGCTCGCGAAGATGCCCAGGCTGCTTGTAGGTGCTGGTGAAGTTGCGAATGAATGCTTCCTGAAATTCGACCCAGGCGTTGATGCTATTGTCGGGGAGACTATTCAGCCAGGTTCTGGCCGATCGAGGAGCGTGAGGGGCACGTAGCGCACAACCACTCGCCAGTTGTCGGTGGCTATGCCTACCACAATGACGTAGTCTACCAGCTAGTCTTCTGGCTTGACCGAGCCATTGTACTTTGGTGTGTCCCTTTGGAGCGAAAATCCCTTTGGAAACGATTTGTTCCGGATGCACGGTCCGGGTGGACTTTCCTCCTCCAGTGCACGTGATTGCATCACAAGATCGATGCGTGCACGTGCGTCGCGCATTTCTGGCTCGCGCGGGCCGAGTCGCCCCGTCAGGCGGGACTTGGGCAGCACGGGGCTTATTTCCGCTTTGTCTGCTGGTTGATGGTGTTTCCCCTGTCTGGCTCCGTCAGCTGGAGAGCCGTTTCTACTGGTGACCACCACAGCATCGTGTAGATCATTCCCGCGGCCAGCCGACCCGCCACATGGGCGGTTGTTCTGTGTCGCCCAATTTGGAGAGGAGGCCTTGCTTCCGCTAGCTGCCAGATCCGCCGTCCGGCGAGGTGGCTGGCTCTTGCTGTTTCCCCCAAGGCTTGCGCCTGCCTCGGCCTATTTCTTGTTGGTCGTGGCCACGAGGAGCTGAACGCACGCCTACTGGTGGCATAGTTCATCGCCCTCAAGGTGTCTCAGTTCTGCAGTGAACACCTCCATGGCCTTCATGTTCTTGGCGGGAGTACTGTAGACCGGCTGAACCGCAGGAGTACGCGGGTTAGCAACATGGTCCAACTCCGATCCAAGGTTACGGCTCTAGGGCGTAATCTACCGGTTGGCACTAGGCAGGCAGGCAAAGCCATGTGCGGTGTTATACTCACACATGGTTGCGTTTAGGTGGCGCTGCTGGGCAGTGACCTTGCTGGCTTCCTCCAAGAGGTTCTGGCGAGTAGCCTCCAGCACAGTTGTCGCTGTCGCTGGGTCCACCTCGGGGATGATGGGATTGCGGAGGTGTTGGATGGAGGTGGCTAGCGGATCTAGGTCTTGCTCGCGAGAAGAGGAGCTGTTGCCTCCCATGTTGTGCTCTAAATGCGGGCGGCGGCCCTCGCCTGAGCCGGCCATCATGATGTCGACACTGCCGCTAGCAACGCACGGAGCAGAGAAGCTAGGTGGTGCGCCAGAGATGGCGATGACCTCGCGAGGGAAGGCCTCGGCGACAGTGGCGACATAGACGCGGTGCTCACCGAAGTGCATGATGGAGCCGTTGCTTGGGAAGGTTTCCCCGTTGAAGTATGATATGTTGTCGATGATGCAGTCGAAGGATCCTAGAGTGAGGATGAGGCCGGTGGTGACTCACTCACCGGCTACGAGCGGAAGTCCCGTGCAAAGATGACCCCAGCCGAAGAGCTATGCCCCACGGTGGGCGCCAACTGTCATGGTGTGGAACATGGCAGTGTCATCAAGGATGGCATGAGAGGGGACAATCTAGATGCTATCGGTGGCTACTCGCAATGGGTTGGGCATAGATACTACAAACGCAACAATGTACCCAGGTTTGGAGCCCTCTTGTCGAGGTAACACTCCTACTCCTACAAGGATCTACTATATGGGTGATGAATGCCCAGTACAAGTGCTCCTTGAGCTGTTTCCCTAGCTGCTATGGAGAGCTAGAGGAAGAATATGAACTAACTGAGAGCTACTCGCGCTTGTGAACTTAATGAATCTACCTAGAACCCTAGCACTACCCTCCCTTATATATTGGCTAGGAGAGGTAGGTTACAATGTGGGTTATAGGGTTTACTGTTTGGGCCTTGAGTTTACAAAGCAGGCCAGCTGGATGGGCCTAGCTGGTGGGCCACGACCCGGTCAAGCCTCCAGTACAGGGGGAAAGTGCTACAGTGTCCCAACGTTGTTGCTTTTGGCGTCACCCAGCGCTTTACTCATCAACTAGTGCTTTAGCGGTCAGCCGACAACGCTCTCCTCAACTTCCAGCCTTGGCACTTTGGTGCAGATGTCTTCTAGCACTGATAGGGCGGCGCGCTAGCCTGTCCGGTTACGAGTGTGCTCAACAAGAAGTGGCACCCCCTCTGTATCTTGGCTAGCGGATCCGAGGTGGCGGGGTAGAAGCAGCCACCCAGCCGGATCTTATGGCCATCCGGCTAGACGGGCCAGCTATGGAATCTTGAGGGCGGACCGGATGGAGCGGTCCACCTGGTTGTGGTTCTTTGTCTTGCGTCCATTCGGCCAGGCATCCCTGGAGCCGGCTAGTTGATCCTTGCTTGGCCTATCCGGGGGTCATCCCCCCGACACTCATCCCTAAAAAATCTGACACCAATGTGTCTGCCTCTCTGTTGGGGCAAATTTGGATCACTAGCCACAATAAGAAATTGAAATGTAATCCTACGAAACAATATTCAGGGATATACATATTCAGGTACAAAAACAATCCTAAATATTATAATTATAAATAACAAAAAACCAAACAATCTTTAGGTACATGTAGAAACAACTTAATTATGATCGAAACCATGCCTATACATACACATCATACAAATCATTCAAAGATCAGAAATAATTCAAAGATCATATATATAGTTCCATATGAGAATAAATCAAGGGCCTCATCATTTTTTTATAGATGGAATTGGAGAACCAAAGTACCAACAACACAACCTATATTGTTTGTGTACATTGCTACCTCAGGTTCACCAACCCATCCCTAATAAAATACACCATCATATGTGTCTCCCCTTGCACTCTTTTGGGGCAAATTTCAATCATCAGCCTCAATGATAAACAATTCAAACATCATAGTTCATATGTGTAGAATAAATCTGGGGCCTCATAATTTTTTTAGAGATGGAGTTAGCGAACCAAAGTACCAATTGTATAACTTATATTTTTGTACATTGCCTCGGGTTCACTAACCATCCCTAAAAAAACCTTACACCATCATATGTGTCTCCCCTTGCACTCTTTTGGGGGAAATTGAATCATTGGTCTGAGTAAGGAATAGAAATGTAATGTCATATGCATGTTGTGTATCAAAATCAACACTCAACCAGCAAACCCTAAAACCTCTAAATCAAATGTTATAGATCCATTAAATTTACATCACAAGAAGAACCATATGAACAACAACGAGTTAAGCAAATATAGATTGGAGTTTTGTGACTAGACAGATTGGGGTTTTGTGACTAGATGGAAGATGCATCAATTTACCATTCAAAACATATATATACTACCCTACTTCAAGAGCAAAAGAATCTATAGAAGATTGAGCAAATCCTATGTATGAATAGTGAAATCTGCAGCTGTGACTAGAGAATCTAGCAAAGTAGTACCTCGGACTCCTCATCGGAGACCTCCTCCTCGAACTCGTCATTCTCCGTGATTGCGTCGATGATTTCTTGGTGGAGGATGGGTTCGTTGATGTAGACCACCGGGTTGCCTCCGCCTGCGGCATGCCCCTCATATAGATCTACCGCTGGCACTACGACATTATCGGCCACCTGCTGCTTGACATCGACTGGCTTGATAAAAGAGCTCCAAGCCTCGATGGTGCGGCGACGAGCGGCGTGCATGCCCGGAGAAGCCGCCTCCGCCTGCTCGGCGATGACCAAGCCATCTGCTGCCGTGCCTCCAACTGGCTTCACCTCCGACTCGTCTCTACGTGTACGCTTCATGGCGCAGCTAGGGAGGGAGCTGGTGCAAGCGAAGGAGCTTCGGCATGCGCGGAAGGTGAAGATTGGGGTTTTGTGACTAGACAGATTGGAGAAAATGACATGAGCTCATGGAAGAAGAAGGCAGAACGGGTTTATATACGCAGGACCGTTGGTAGTCCTCGAGTGGACACGTGGGTGTGGATTCGTGTGGGTGGGGGGCTACCATGATCTCCACTTTCTAACTGCATTAACAACACGCGCAGGCTTTCCCTAAAAAACACGTGCATGCTACCTCGGGAAGGTGCACGATGCTTGTGTTTGCTAGACTCGCAGTGAGGCAGTCACGTTTCTCGCACTTGAAGTTGAAACCACGGATGTTGGGGTGGATGGTTGGCCGGTACCATGTCCTGCCATTGCAGCTTGCTTGTGGGAGGCCTCACGGTCTCCACGGTAGTACGTCCTCCCAAGATTCGGGTTCTATCCGCTTGTGATTTAGAAACATGAGGTCCGAGGATTACATGGGTCCCGTCCACAGCCGACGTGGTGCCGTAAGGCAATGATGGTCGATGTTTATCGCGGTGTGGGTCATATTTATTGTCAATCTAGAAGCCCAGATGGTAGACGCGGCACTGCCACTTCTCGCATACATGCATTCTGAAGGATGAGAGCAAGCTGACAACATAGACTCTAAGCATGCGGGGGGTTCTCAAGGGCACTAGCTAAGTTGTTAGCGTTATCCCTCGCCGAGGTCGTGCAGTGGGTCCCGATAAGTCAAGTTTTTAGTGAGTGACACATCTGATATAAAACGGTTTTCTCGGTTATTTTTGTACGCATCATGTTAGCTAGGTCCTCTCCTCCCCTGCGTATGTCTTGCTTCACCACATCCCCGTGGTCATCCGCATACGTCGGTATGGTGAGGACACCCATATCCAGCGATGCTGGTTCCCATGGAGGTGAGGCAAAACAATGTGGCGACGCTTGGAGACGGCATGGTGAACGGAAGACTCAGTGTCAGCGACGTACGGCGCGACACCGAGGAGGCAAATTAGCCTCACCTAGCACCGGCCTCACGCGGGTAAGTGCGGTTGTAAGATGGGTATCTCTGACTTTACTCCTTACCTCTATTCTTTCTACTCTTATCTTTGCATCCTTTAATCTTCTCTCTTACCTTATTTCAAGTCCAGGATTTCCCGTGATTGGGTTTCCGTCGTACCTTTAGGGTTTTACTTTCATACTTTGGTAAGGGTGGTGCTACATCGGGATTTCATTCTATCTGATCTTTCATTATATGTTTTTGGTGTTCTATGACTTCCGAGACAACAACCTCATCATCTTTTCGAGTGTTTGTGAATACCAATTGTCAAGATCATCAGTATAAATTCTGAGAGTTGTGTTGCATAATTCTCCTGTCCATGTGCGGCGTAATACTTTGGGTGCGGGATGAATGGATCCCCATCCGACTACTCTTATCATTCCATGCAATTTCACTTCTTCCACGGAAGTTAGAGGTGGCATTACCTTTGATAACTTTACTTCCGCCTTTACCTCTCTACAGTGTTCCCTCGAAGAATGTGAGCAACAACCCTTGTTGGTGGTGTCGACAATTTCAAGACGGATCAAGAACTCATGTTAGTTGTGTCGCGACCATCAACCTGTCGACCGAAGATCCGAGAGTCAAACTCTCTTCCCCCGTGCCTTGGCATGGATCTCAGGATGCGTTAGTGGTGTCGAGTTTTCATTCTAGAAAATATTCCAATATAAAAATTTATTGTTATTTTCTTTTTCGCATCATCATGACATCATCATACATTTTTTTTCTTTGAAATATCTTCGCCAAAAGTCTACTTTGTTTTCTAATTAGTCCCCTCCTTTAATTGTAAATTAGAAACCCAATCTCTCTGTATATTTTTTGCCTAAAAACTATTTGCTAAAGTCTTTTATAAAAAAATAAAACAAACAAATAAAAACAAATAAAAGTTTTTAGTGGGAGAAGCAGCCAACTGGCCAAGCCCAAGTGGCCCAATCGGAGGCCACCTGCCACCCCAACATGACCAAACCCTAACCCTAGCCCGACACTCACCCATAACACACACACTCCACACCAGCCGCCAGCAACCACAAAGGCCTACACATCCTCTAAGAGCTCTAAGCTCCCTAGATTGAGAAGTTGTGCTTGTTTCTAGGTTATGGTCCCACATGTCTGCGCCTCGGTTTGTTCGTGCGAGCTTTGCTCCCTCTGCTGTACGTGTCCAGGACTCTGGGTTGATCGGGTCGACAAAGCAGCGTCATGTCGGTTCGCTGCTATCTAGCTCGGTCGCTCCGAAAAATTGGGTCGGTATAGGCTTCCCTCGACACTTCTGCCGACCGAAGAGGACTTGCGATCGGCCAAAGTCGCGTCGTCGCCTCACCCCCACATGCATCAGGAGGGTTCCGCGTCGCCTGCTCGCTTCAATCCCGCTCTGCCGCCGACCAAAGGTAAGGTTCCATTTCTCCTCAATTTTTTCCTGCTCCACCTTGCAAAACCACGACGTGTAGAGGGAAGGGGAGAAAAACTGGAGGAGTGGATGGTCGCCGATCTGTTGGGGGAGGCTGCTCCAGTGCGTGTACCCTCTCCAGCAGAACGATGGCAAAGTTTCCTGTCGAGGTGCCAAGCTAGCATCGCCTCTGCTCCAAGCTAGATGGAGGGGAGGGGAGAGATGGAGAGGTGGCTGGTTGCTGCAGATTGTGCGAGGAGGAGATGTGGATGGCCGGCTGCTGAGAGTTGGGGAAAGTGGAGAAATCGAGAGATTACCGAGAGAGGTTGAGAGAGGCCGATTGATTGTTGTTTGTATTTGCTTTTTCTACCGTGTCCTTCGCTGCTGCTAATGGCTGCTTGCTACTGATTGGTGTTGCGTGCTTTGCTACCGTCGCTTATTGGTTGCTTTGTGTACGCGTGCTCGGCTGCTGATTGCTAGCTGCTATGATTATGAGAGCTCGAGAGATTGTGTTGATGTTGTTACTTCCGTGTCACAGTTAAATGAATGACAATGACTAGAGTTCTTCATCTTCATTCGGCCGAGAGGATGACGACGATGCAATGGTTCTAGATGTACTATACGCAAGCAACACGCACACTCAATATGAGCTTATGAATGCTCGACTCCATTGTCGTACTTCTATGGCTGGACATGAGGTTGTTGGTCGTGATAGAGAAGCCGGAAATTTAGGGCTCTTTACATATGGCTCTACTAGTGTTGGATGCCGCAGATATAGAATGTCCCTTGAGCTATTTCTTCACGTGGTGCAATCGTAAGCTTCCCATAATGACTATTTTCAGCAGAAAAGAGATGCGATCAGACATGTTTAGTTATTGTACTCTCTAATTAAGTTTGAATTATTATTATCTAAATACAGTTTGTCTGTTGCACATACTCAGATAATCTAGGACAAGAGAACATGGCGTCACAAGGGATATGATGCTGCTCGAGCTCTAGCAAGAGGGCCCCGAGGCCTAGAGGAAGATGGACCAGGCCAACCGATCCCAAACCTAGCTGCGAAAGGCCATCGCCGACTCCCCAGCCAAGGTCGTTGCCTTCTGTTTCTTCTTGGGAGAGACGTTGGTTCTCTAAAACTACACTGAATCCACGTCAGGGCGGGAAGGTTGGTCATTGTTTCAAGTAACACAATTCTATGCTAAAAGCTTGTGTTCGACTATTGATACAATGAAACTAGAAATAGAACAATTATGGCATTGTGTATAATATAGAATTTTCTAAGGTTCATTAATTTATCCGTACAATCAAGTAAAGTACGCTTGAGAACAATTATGTAACTAGTTCATTCTGCGCGTATTATAGTCGAGCAAATTTCAAAGGCTACACATAAGGAGTAGACCAATTACAGTTATTTTCGTTATACATGTTCTTCGGTCTAACCAAAAAAGCATGTGCCTTATATGTGAGTAAGTGCAATCGTCTCATATTTGAAAGATATGAAGAAGAGAAGGGTGGAAGGATGGAACCGGGTTGTTGATGCTGTTGGGAAGACCCATCACCATCAAATAACAAACCACAAAGCTAAATAAAAAACCCAATTCATCACAAATGACGAAGTAAAAAAATACCAACTACAGAAAGACGGCGCAGCAAAGCGCGTGTTCTTCTAGTACACCACCACGCCTCCACACAACACACACGTACTAGAGGACACGCATGCAACACCCCACCACACCTAACCGAAACCCCAATCCGACCCACAACTGACACTTTCCAGCGCTTACACACGCACGCAACGCTGGCCATATGAACCATGGTTTGCAACCCCATCGAACCAACCCCGTCTCCAACCCATCGCTAGTGCCTCCCGCTCACGCGCTTCCCTCTCTCTCCCCGCTCCTAACACGCCGCCCTCTCTGCATCGCTCCACCGCCTATAGAACTCGCCATCCACCTCCACCTTATGCGGAACGTAGCCGGCAGTGTGCTCTACCTCGAACTCCTCCTCCGCTTTACGCCCCTCCTCTTCTGCATCCCCTGCCTCTAGATTCCTGGCCGATGCAAGCCTATGCACCCCGCTCACCGCCACCAGCGGTCCTGCGCCTCCTCGACCTCGCCTCCTCCTGTGGCCCTGAGTACCTCCTGCATCGCCACCGCCTCCCTCCACCTGTCTCGGGTCCCCGCTCGCCGCCACCCTATCGGCCTCTCCCTATCGACCCTTTGGTCCTCAACGGCTCCCTAAGCGCTTACTCTTGTTCCTGCGGATCCCGACCTCCTCTACATACTCAGCCATTCCTTCCCAGAGGTGCACGATGACCCCCACTCCTCTGCAAACTGCCCCTGTCCAACACCTCTGTTTTCCGGGCCTCAACGTTGTGCGCCCCGGAGGGCTCCTGCTATTGCATCTCAGCAGCTCACCCAACACGGAGCCCCTCCCCTACGACTCCCTGCACGTAGACCTCTGCCACAAGTGCATCCACGTCCTGGTGCCTTGCAACACCTCTTGGAGCCGCTGCCATGCACCCCTCGATCCCGGGGTCACCAAACTCTGGTCCCGCGGTCGCCTCTACATCACGTGTTCACGACCTTGCTCCTGTAACATATTGAAGGCACAACCAAGGCTTCCTATCGACCTTGAGGTTATGTTAATGCAAAGTGGTGACGGTGTTGTATGTTCTGTTTTTTTTTTGAAACGGGGGCAAAAAAAGCTTTGCCTTATATTGATATAGGAGGAGCAAAACAAGGATTGGCCAGCGCCAACAAATAAAAAATAAAGGGGATAGAAATCCCCAGAAAAGAGAGAAAAGTCAACCCACAAGATCCGCCAGGTTCTTCACACCGGCTAAAATCCAATCCTTTCCTTCCTCCCTGATCTTGTGCATGATGACCGAAGGCAGAGAAGATTTATTGCTGAAAACTCTCTCGTTCCTTTCTTTCCAAATCTCCCAAGCGATAAGCATGATGGCGGTCCGTAAACCTTTAGGAGAAGAGGTGGGAGTCTTGGCAACGGCGTGCCAGTAGTCAAGCACCTTAGGTATTCCCGATCCCATGCACTAGATAAGATCCGGGCAAGAGAGCCATGAAGCCACGGCAGTCCAGATCCTCTTGGAAAAGCGGCACTCGAAGAGGATATGTCGCGCTGTTTCGGGGGTACATCTACACAGCTGACAAGTAGGTCGGTGAGGCCACCGCGTTTGGCAAGACAGTCGGTGGTCCATAAGCGGTTCTGGACGGCGAGCCAGACGAAGAAGCGGCATTTGGGGGGGGGCAACTTTTCCAAACAAGTTTCCCAAAGGAGAAGGCAAAGAGCCCAGGAACTGGGCTTTGTAGGCGGAGCTGGCTGAGTAACATCCATTGGGCGTCATGGTCCAAATTATGGAGTCCGTTGTTCTGGGGGAAAGTTGGACCACAGAAAGAAGATCCCATAGGCGGACGTATTGCTCCAGGTGTTCGACCGTGAAAGCATCCATGTTAATATCAGCCACCCAGTTTTGGTCCTCGAGAGCGTCCCGAACCGTCCAGTTCTTTCTTCTAGAGGCTTTGAAGATCAAGGGAGCAAGTCCTTCGGAGGAGTACCATCAAGCCAGGAGGATGACCAGAAGGAAGCCTTAGTACCATCGCCAATGGCGACCTGAGTAGCGGCATTGAAGAGGTCTCTGTCGGATGCATCGTTGGGGGTTTCAGAACCAACCCAAGGCTTTTCCGGTGCCGTCCATTCGTACCACAACCAACAAAGCCTGATCGGCATGGAGGAGAGAACAGACTTCACCAGAGCGGTACACCCAGCCCGATTCAGAAATCTTCCCTTCCAAGGGTTCAGGCGTGCCACCGCCTTATGAATGAAAGGTTGGAGATCCGCCCATCTTAGTCTGCCAAGCGAAAGGGGCAGGCCCAAAAACTTGAGGGGAAATTGGACGGTAGCAGCTGGGAAGTTTGCCAGGGCCAACTCAAGATCAATGTCGGCACAACGAATCGGAGCAACAGAGCTTTTAGCACATTAGTCACTAGGCCGGAGACCTCCCCAAAACTCTGAAGGATGCAAGCAAGGGCTGAGACGTCATGCTCCGTAGGGGTCAAGAAAATGGCTGCATCATCCGCATATAAGGAAACACGGGGTCCTTGCAAGCCGCCAGGCATCTCGTGCAGCAGTCTAGAAGCCGTGGCCTTTTCCAGGATTCTCTGCAGGGGGTCGATGGTGATGTCGAAGAGGAGAGGCGAAAGGGGGTCTCCCTGTCGGAGGCCATGCCCGTGGGAGATGTCCCGCCCTGTAATCCCATTTAGGGCTCCTTTGATTTGAAGGAAACTTGGAGAAAATGTATAGGGTTAGGAAAATTTTCTGAGATACAACTGTTCACTCGTTTGATTCATGGGAACGCTACAAAGGAAAACTAAAGGAAAATTTCCTTCACATCTCATTTTCAAGGCAAAACGTACAGGAATAGAAAAATTCACTTGGAGCTCATTCTTTGAATCCTATGCACAAGGAACAAGGCAAGTAATACACCCGCCATCCTTTCCTTTCCCTATCCCTTTCCTATTCCTTTGATTATCCTTTCCTATGAATCAAAGAGGCCCTTAGGATGACACGGGAGGAGGCCGTGGAGAAAGGGTCGACATCAAAGCTCTCCATCTTTGTCGGAAGCCGATGCGTTGCATGAGGTCCAGCATGTAATCCCATCTTACAGTGTCAAAAGCCTTGGCGATATCAAGCTTGATTAGGAGAGACAGGGTTTTACTACGATGTAGCTGGCGGGCGGTATTTCTGACTTACATGAAATTGTCGTGGATGGTTCTGGATTTGATGAAAGCGCTCTGGCTGAGAGACACGATCTCATTCATCTTAGGACTGAGCCGACGGGCCATAGCTTTGGCGATGATCTTCGGGACCACGTGGATGAGACTGATGGGTCTGAAATCAATGATGGATTCCGCGCCGTCCTTTTTTGGCAACAACATAATGTTAGCGGTGTTGATGATGTGGAAGTTGGCCGCCGACAACTCAGAGAAAGCGTTGATGGCTCTCATGAGATCATCCTTGATGGTTTCCCAGCATGAGCGGAAAAAGGAGATGGAGAAGCCATCCGGCCCCGAGGCCTTATCCGCAGGCATGTCGTCGATCACCTCCTTAATCCCGAGTTCGGATAAAGGCAGCCCAAGGTCCTCCAAAAGATGGGTTATGTGGTTTAGAACAGCCCAATTGAAGTCCAGCTGGCGGGGTGGAGGCCGACCAAGAGCTTGGGAGAAATGATCAAAAATGAGCTTCTCCTTTTCCTCATGAGTTGCAGCCCATCCATTATTATGTTTGAGCCTCATGATGTGGTTTTTGCGTTTCCTCGCATTAATGCGCAGGTGGAAAAACTTTGTGTTTGCGTCACCCTCGCGGAGGTAGTTGATTCTAGAAGCCTGTCGTTTCAGCGATCTTTCTAGAGCAGCCAACCCTTTAACCTGTCGCTTAAGATCGGCGCGAAGACATCTTTCATCCGGAGAGAGCGACCGGGATTCCTGGGCCACATCCAGCTGGAGAATGACATCAAGGGCCATAAGGAGCTGGAGTTTGCAACCGGAGAAGAGAATTTTGCTCCAAGATCTCAAACCATGCGCCGTGGATTTCAGATTGTGGTTAAGGGTATGAACCGGCTAGGTGTGTGTTGAAGGCGCGTACCACGCTTGTTGAACCGTATCTTGAAACCCCGACATTTTAGTCCAGAAAGACTCGAAGCGAAAAGTAGGTGATTTCCGAGGGCCACTCTGATTGGAGAGTAGGAGAGGACAATGGTCCAAGAGGGAGGACGATAGAGCATGAAGAATATGATTTTCAAATGCCAGATCCCAACTTGCGTTGCAGAAAGTCCGGTCCAGCCACACGAGAGTTGGGATTTCCCTCTCATTGCTCCACGTATACTTTCTATTTTGGAGCTTTATTTCTTTCAGCTGACAGGTGGTGAGGACCCGTCTGAACTGCCCCATAAGACAGAGGTTTAAGTTGTCATTTCTCTTATCTTCCGCTTGATAAATGAGGTTGAAGTCCCCAATGATGAGCCACTTCGAACCATCGGTGGGTTTGGCGGCGATAGCTTCCTCGAGAAAAACCTCCTTGTCGGCCTCAACACTTGGGTCATAAACCGTGGTGAGTTTCAAAGAGGTGCCGCAAGCACGAACAACGACATTGGCTGAGATCAGGTATGTGCCGATGTGGACGTTGGAGATGTCAACATGGTTCTCGTCCCAAAGCAAAAGAATGCCTCCACGAGTGCCAAAAGCCGGACGGTGAGCGAAAGAACGAAGCCTGAAACCGCCAATGTAAGCCACGGTTTGATGATCAAAGAAGTCAAGCTTGGTCTCTTGGATACACACAATGTGGCAACGGGTATCAGCAAGGAAGGCGTGAACGGTGTCCTTGCGGCCTTGGTCATTCAGCCCACGTGTGTTCCAATCAGCGATGGTGAGGTTTGGTCCGATCATGGTGACGAGGTGCGAAACGGAGACAAAGTAGCAGCACAAAGCCTTTTAACCGACCATGGAAGATAGTTCAAAGCGGACCCAGACAGACTAAAAAGTAAAGCAGACATGGGGGAAGGAGAGGAGGACGTTCCCGACTAAACAACGACGTCCTGAACAGCTGGTTCGCATCCGCCTAGTCCTCCCAGGGCGTTAAGTGCCTCGTCCGCCTCGGTCATGCTGCGAATGTTGAGCTTGAAAAGCTTGGCCAAGGCATCGATCGCCTTGTCTGGCAGCTGGGACTTGAACTTGTTGACATATGCCTTCCTAGCCTCCATCAACGACACTCTTTCAGAGGCAACTCCCATCTTGGAGTTCAGAACATGGAAAACCTTGTCCAAGGCGTGCATCTTCGGCTTGGAACTCAGACGTGCACTACGCCTGGCTTCAGAGAGAGGCTGAGAGCTCTTCTGCCAGGCATGCGGCGTCACATGCGTGGGACGAGGCAGGAGTGGCGAACGCGGGCGGTCGAACATGTCCTCCACGGAGCCAAGAGCAGGGCCCGAGATCGAGGAGTCGTCGTGGACAGTGGCGCTCGTCGCCGAAAACTGAGAGAGCTCCACCGAGGCGTCGACTTTTCCGTCTTCTGGAGCTGCGTCCCAGACCTCAGGCACATGTGCCTGCAAGAGTTGGGGCGAGATCATGGCTTGGGCCGGTGAGGGGCGGGCCAGGAGGGAGTCTTCTGGCGCAGACTCTTCTTCCCATGAGCTGGGCAGTGACGCGTCGACAACCACTCGGGGAGGGGACGAAGCGAGCCGTGACGAGCTTGGAGTGAGGGTGATCGGGACTCCCTTGATAGTAGTAAATCAGTCCCGGCAGGTAGCGTCTGTAGCAGGAGGCATGATGGAGACGCGAGGCTGCAGCTGGGGAGTGTCCACAACCACGTAGGGCGGCTGCACATAGTCAGAAGCACGAGACAAGATGGTGACGCAGGGCTCCTGCTCTTGAACATCCACAACGACGGAGGGCAGCTGCACATCATCAGAAGCAGGAGGCGAGATGGTGACGCGGGGCTCCTGCTTCTGCTCCTGAACGTCCACAACGACGGAAGGCAGCTGCAAAGCGACGGAATGACGGAAGCCTCTGTATCCATCCGAGGAGCGGCCAGTGCGGCCCGTCCCATGGTCTCCACGATGGCCGGAGGTGCGTCCCTTGGCGCAATTGTCGCGGGAGTAGTCGCGCCTCAACTGCTCATGGCGCGGCTGGCGGCGATCCTCCCCGTCATCATCCTCATGGTGGCGGTGGCTGCGGAGCTCGCGGTCGTCGCAGCGAGCGGCATGACGCGAACGGCTGCAGTGGCGGTCGCCCTGTGCTTTAGAGCGCGAGCGTCGACGGCGGTCAAGGCCCCTTGAGTGAGAGCGGCGAGAGTAACCGCGCTCATCGTGTCGATAGTGGGAATGGGACCTGCTGTTGCGCCCGTCGCGGGGGGCAATACGCTCCAATCCAAGATTGCCTTCCTCCTCACGGCGCGAGTTGTGCGCCAGGCCCAGCGCGCCAAGCGCGGGGATGGGAGCCGGCAGGTTTTGGTATTCAGATGTGGTGATACTGTTGCTAGGAGAATATGTGGTGATGTTTACTCGGTTGTTCGGGACCCTCGTGATGGACATGATTGAAGGGAATTCCGACAAGATCTTTGGTACCACACGACACGAAGCCCGAACTACAAGATCGCTGCCATGGAACGTCGATTTCTCCTTCACGGATCTGATGACCCGAAGCCTCGATCCCGTCGAACCCTAACGCCTCCAAACCCCAAGTTCTCTAAACCAAAATCTGTCACCTCTATCTAAGCCCCTATTTCATAAATGCCATCTACTTTTTTCATATTAAATTGCTCATACTTGTATACATACTTTGTGGTTTGGGCGCAATTAGCCCATTCAACTAATAATCACATATGAAGTGCATATGCGGGATATTTATGTCTTATCTCGACTCCATTTAAATTGTGTAGCTCACCGATGCCATGTGTTTGCCATGTCATTCCTTGCTAATTAGCATTTAAATTGTGGCATACCTAAACAACTTGAACTACAATATTTATTCATCGGGATAACGATCCCGCTTAATATTGCTAAGATAGACTGCAGATTGCGATGTCATGCATCATATCATGATCATGCCAGATCTTCTGCCGTGGTATTAAATATTGCACCTAGTGTTCCTTTCTAGTGTTTTGCTTCTTCACCGGATAGGACGATGAGTGGATGCGAGTTGCGACAAGACTTCGATCACCGACTTTTTCTCTGAGGCGAACATTCTCCCCCTTCCACCTAGTTTGCATTTATAGTCTTTAATTTCTTTGTTTGTCTACTGCTATCCTTATTGTCAATGATATAGTATTGTTCCTTTATTTACCTGCTCCGCTATAATGCCTTGGTTATCCTATTACCTATTTCTTGAGTAGATAGGTTGGACTTGCGAGTAGTAGCACATGCTTATGTTTATTTCTGCTCTCATATAGGTGAATCATGATATCTGTATATGGTTGATACAATGATAACTAAATTGGTGATGTTGGATATCGATATGGTTATGGTTTCACCTAATGATAAGGCCCCGACAGGGACCAACTTTGGGAACTGCTTGAGCCGACCTAGGAACCGTTTGTTCTACGATACCAGTTTTGAGTTGATCGCGCTAACCAAACATGGGGCCTCTGGGATCCCCCTCAACTATCGGAGCTATTCTTATATCCAGGGGTTACAAAATTAGTTTTACTTTTGGTGCATACCTATAATATGTCCTCAGACATGGTGACTATGATATGTCTTCGAACTTTGTGATGATATGATTTTGGTTGATAGCCTGGGTAGGCAGACATAAAAGTGGTACATGGTGGCGGTTGGATGGAGCTCTACAAGTTATCTTCAGAAGACCGTTCCACCATAGTAGTGGTGAATGTTGTGCCACCTTGAGAATCGTCATGTCTCTTGGCTGGATAAAACACAATAGGTAATGGATCTAGATAAACGAGTAGTTATGGGACATTTCTTGTTGTGAGATTCAGAAGGCACATATAATATGTTTCCTGAAGGTTTGAACATGCGTTTGGGTACAGTAGTGCACCCCTGTAGGGTAAATATTTTCGAGAAGCCATGTGTCTACGATTATGGATGCCTTAGGAGTATACACTACTAGGAAACATCCTATAGATAGACAACATATTCAGTGGCGCATATGAGAAAGCATGCGCCACAGACAAAGATCAGTGGCGCACTAGAAAATATGCGCCACATAAACCTGTAAGTTCTGTGGCGCATTCTCCACAATATGCACCACAGAAGATTGGTGGGATCCGCCAGCCGGGTGGGTTGATCCAAGTTCTGTGGCGCATAGTGAGATATGCGCCATAGAAGTTGCCCCTTCTGTGGCGCATATTTTCTTATACGCCACAGAACATGGAGGGGGGCCCACCACGGAATCTAATTCACCCAAGTTCTATTCGCATGTTGGGATATGCGCCACAGAATTTGGAGGTGGGCCCCATACAGGGAATCTAATTCACCCACTTCTGTGGCGCATATGGACTTATGCGCCACAGAAGAATCAGCTTTTGTGGCGCATTTCCTCCATATGCGCGACAGATGAGGGCGTCCAGATCCATGTTAAAACGGTGACAAAAGCTAGCTCTTATCTATCCACCACCACCCATTTCACATCTCTACCTCCTCCCAACTCATCTTCCTCCTCCCTCACACCCCATCTTTGTCAACACCCGGATTTTTAATCCTAGATGCCCGTTATGCCATACCTCGCAATCCCAGGATTACCATTTTTGCGAGACATAATGGATTGGATATCACAGTACATCATCCATTACAAACCATACATAAGGTCTTACACAAATAAGGATCTCATGATCCAGTCTGGGTACAACAAGCAGCGGAAATAAAAGATAAGCGTAGCGGTGGGGTCCATCTTCCGGGGCATAGGCAATGCTGACGAAGACAGATAGTCCTAGTTATCATAGCCGTCCTGCTGGCCATCATCTTGATAGTCTCCTTCATAGTCTGGCCATGAGAATAGTCAGGAACAAAAGCCATGAGTACTCTTTAAGTACTCGCAAACTACCACTAACAGGTAATATAGTTCTAAGTCAAGTGCTAACTCTATGTTCAACTATAAAGTTAAGTTTGAAACCTAAACTGAGTTGTGAAGCAAAGAAAGGTCAAAATAAATTTCTAGAATCACTTAAGTTGGAAAGCTAGTATCATAAACACAACCCTGTTGTGGTCAAGTCAAGATTCATCATTCATTTCAAGTTATTTAGAAAACATCTGACAACGAAACAGTATGGCCATTCCAACTGTCCATAACATAAGCGCTATTGAATAGTTTGACACTCTGTAGAGGTGGTACACTTTCACCACAAGATTCGATACATCTATCAGGGATAACCCTGAATCATCATACTTAGTATGCAGATAATCAAACATAACCTTTCCTTTACACACCCTAGTATCAGCACCTCTCCTATGAGCATGGCCTCCCAACCATGACCATCAGTCATCTTGGGCACTGCATAGGTGGACATCATGAGAGGTAGCCTCAGCTCAAACCTCTCCCGCGAGGGAACTAATACCAATGCATATAAATTTCTAGCTAAGCCTTATCCAATTCAGGTAGTGTGGTTGTACGGTAAATTTGGAATGGTATCGCATCCGAATTCAACCATCAGTTTTATAAAAGGGTTAAGGCTCATGCCTCATCATTTTCATCATTATAAACCATTTGTGTTTCTCAACACATGTCAAAACATCTAAATAGAATGACTCCTCATTCCAAGGTTTTCACAATTCATTTTCACCAAGTGTTCCCATCTAAAGTGACTCAAGTTTTTGATCTACTCGAAACTACTAAGTTAAGAGTGTTCACTAAGGGGGAAGTGATGGGTTCAATCTCATGCCATAGAATGACATCTAAAGGTTTCTAAATAGGTCAAGTTTTATACTCTTTATGCTACCTTCAAAACAAGTAAAGAACTTGGTGTAAACTAAGGGAGGTAAAACTTGTAAACAAAGACTTGAGGTACTAATAGTCAAAGGGGTGTGATCAAAGCATGCCTAAGGCATCTTTCCTAAACCATCTAGTTTCATCCTAGCTTGCTAAGTACTAAACTTTCAAGGGTTAGCTTGCATTGTTAATGGTGGCTTGCCTTGGTTGGTGCAGTGGTTGAAGTTTTCTTCTTCGTCTTCTTCTTGGTAGAACTCCTCCTCCTCGTAGACTTGGTCAGTACTATCGTCTATAAATACATACGGAGTACACAATCACCAAACAATACTTAACTAGTATAATTAGCATTCTAAGACACACATTTGATGATCTATTATCATCACAAGCATCACAAGTTTAATTCAATAGTTTCCTCCTTTTTATTTTAGAACAGTAATTTCTACTCATTGAAAAATTAACTAAAATTTTATATTCACCACTTAAAATATGGGATCATGTTGACACATGTCATCACCACATACTCTAATATGTGGGAATGAGATTTAAAGGTTGGATCAATATTACTTTGGTTTAAGTTTATTATTTAATGATTTAAAGTGACTAGAAATGCCCATATAGCATTATTTTGGTACTAGTCCAAAGTCACTACATGTAAACCTTAATATTATTACATATTTAGATAGATATGGTAAAATTTGATTTTTGAGACTTGGAATCAACTCAAAAGCTAACTAGGTTGATTTTATAAAAATGTTGCAAGGTGCAACTGCTTCTGTTTTGTTATTTTTATTAGGAGAGATCTATAACTCTAATTGAATTAAATCCAACGGGCTTGGATAGATCATTTCATTACCTTTCAGACAAAATTGGTTTCATGCAATTTGGATTTATGAATCTATCTGAATTGATTTTCAAACTAGGGGACAAAAACTAGATTTAAACTAAAAAGAAAATCCAAATTTGAACGGTTGGGCTAGCGCGGGAAAGAACATGGGCCGGCCCAGTGGCACTCCGCGGCGTGGGGCTCTGCTGACAGGGGGGTCCCTCTTATCAGTGGCACTTAACACGTGAAACGGTACGCGCGCTGTGGGCCGTAGGATTAGAAGTGGGATCTACGGCTGAGGGTTGTCGTCGACGACGAACAGGTCGCCGGCGAGAGTTTTCCCTAGCGGCTCGGTGGGGGTCTATCGAGGACGTACCAGGGCTCCAGCGAGGTAGGTGAGGCGGGAAAACAAGCTGGAAGACGACGGCGAGGCGAGGCGCGGTTGCGGCGGAGCTTGGGGTGCCCTTCTCCTCCTGCTGCGGCGGCTCCGGCTCCAATTCCAGCAAGGCAGAGCTCGATTGGCTCCGGGAAGAGAGGGGAAAGGATCAGTGAGAGGTAGGGAGTGAGTGGGTGTGGAGAAATGGTGCTTGGGAGGCCGTCTTATTTAGGCCCGACGATAAGACCAAACAGTGTGGGCAGGCGACTCCGGCGAGGGTGGCACAGGGGGCTAGCGGCGTGGCTAGAGGTAGGGGGCGGTGGCCTATCTCCTGGCAGTGCGCTGAGGCTTAAAGGCGCGGCAAGACGGGCTCTGTGCTGGTCGGGAGCATCACGTGCTCCGGGCGGTAGAGGCGGCGGGTTCAACGGCGAGCGGTGGCTGGGGTGAGTTGGGCGACCAGCAGGAGTGTCTAGGGTGTTCCCTAGGTCATGGTGGAGCGATAGGCGCGGGCTATGGTCAAGGGGCAGTTTGTGCACGCGGGGACAGGGCACGCTCTGCGGGAGGCGTCAGCATGGTCGACCAGCTCCGAGCGCGGCGGTTCCTGGCCGTTCTGCTCTCTGTCTCTGGGCTGGGGCTGGTTGGACGGTGGCGGTGGACCACTGGCTAGCTTGTAGACATGGCGAGCAAGGGGGAAGCGGTCTGCTGCTGCGAGTGCCTGGTCAGCCGCCGAGGGGTGGCTCGGCATGGCCTTGCAGTGCAGCTAGGAGGTAGAGGAGGTGTTGGTGTTGGTCTGGTTAGGCTTGTAGGAGACAAGGGTGATCAAAGCACTTCAATTTTCTAGACAAGATCAAGCCCAAAACAGTAATAGTTAGGCCACTTTGATCTTGTCCACAAGGTGTTTGATAGAATGGCCAAAAGAGAAAAAAATTTGAATTTTGGTTTCCAAATTTTTGGGTGTTCTCCACTAGTGCTAGGTAGCCTCTGGTTGCAAGGGTTTTGAAAGTGGAGCTCAAAAGGATGGTTTTTGAAATAGGGGTGATCTATGCATATGCATTGGATTCAATTTTCACATGCCATTTAATATAAGCAAAAGAATGTTTTTAGCAGATCAAAATGTGGGCCTTGGTACCTCATTATGTGTACTAGCAAGGGGTGCAAAGATCATGAATTGTTTCTGTTAAGAAATGAGTGCTAGGAACACTCAAAGTAGTGTAGTGGATTAAAATGGCCAAAATGACCATTCCTCCTTTGTAATTGTTTTTGATTTGATTTTCTTGGGTAAAAGTTTGGGAATGATGTGGATGATGTTTAAATCACCTAAGAAACATTTTACAACCAAAGAATCACAGAACCATGGCAATTCAAATCAATTCCTAAATTAAATGCTCATACACATGAATGCTTTCATTTTTAATTTGGAAAAGTTTTTGTTAACCCTAATTTTGATGATTTGGATCTTGATAAGATTGGATTGAAGTTTTGGGATGTTACAAACCTTCCCCCCTTAAACAAAAATCTCGTCCCGAGATTTACTAAGAAAAGTAGGAACTAAAGAGATCTGGGAACTCTATCCTAATGTAATCTTCGCGCTCCCAAGTGGCTTCGTCTTCGGTATGGTTGCTCCATTGAATCTTGAGAAACTTGCTGCTCCTAGTCCTGGTGGTTCTGTAGGCTTCTTCTAAGATATAGATGGGTACTTTCCTATAGGTCAGGTCATTGTTGATTTCCACAGCTCTTTGATCGATGTTCTTGAAAACTTCCGTCTTCTCGGGCACTTCCAAACATTTGCAAAGTAACGAGATATGGAACACATTGTGGATGGCTGACATCTCTTCAGGCAGTTCCAGCTGATACGATACTTTTCCTTGACGGTTTAGAATTTTGAAAGGTCCGATATATCTGGGGGCTAACTTTCCCTTCAAACTAAAGCGTTGAGTTCCCTTCAATGGTGAAACCTTGAGATATAAAAAATCTCCGACATTGAAAGTCAGGTCTCTCCTTCTCTTGTCAGCATAACTCTTCTGTCTGGATTGGGTGGTCTTGAGGTGCTCGCGGACTTTGTGAACTTTCTCTTCTGCTTCTCGGAGAATGTCGGGTCCAAAGATCTGACTCTCTCCTACTTGCGACCAATTCAAATGGGTACGACACTTTCTTCCGTATAGGAATTCAAATGGTGCCATATGTAAACAATCTTGATAACTGTTGTTATATGAGAATTCTGCGAAAGGCAGGCAGTCTTCCCATTTTGATCCGTATTCCAACACACAAGCTCTAAGCATATCCTCTAGGATCTGGTTGACTCTCTCAGTCTGTCCATAGGTTTGCGGGTGATACGCGGTGCTGAAGTTCAACTTGGTTCCTAATCCTTCTTGAACTTTCTGCCAAAATCTCGAGGTAAACTAGGTTCCTCGATCTGATACGATGGTCTTGGGGGTTCCATGCAGACTAACAATCCTAGCAATGTATAGCTCTGCTAACTTTGCACTCTGGTAGGTAGTCTTGACAGGTATGAAGTGAGCTACCTTAGACAGTCTATCAACTATGACCCATATTGAGTCATTTCCCCTACTAGAAGTAGGTAAACCGGTGATAAAGTCCATTCCGACAGAATCCCATTTCCATTCTGGAATCTGCAATGGTTGCAACAGTCCTGCAGGTCTCTGATGCTCTGCTTTGACTCTTTGACAGATGTCACACTTGGCGATGTAGCTTCCGATCTCTCTCTTCATCTTGTGCCACCAAAATTGCTCTTTCAAATCCTGATACATTTTTGTTCCTCCGGGGTGGATAGAATAAAGGGTATCATGAGCTTCCTTCATGATAACTTCCTTTAGCTCCGAATCTGCTGGCACACAGATACGTCCTTTGTACCACAGTACTCCTTCTTCGTCTTCGGTGAATCCAGGTACCTTTCCTGTACCAATATGACGTTTGATTCCGTCGATACTTTCATTCCCCTTCTGGGCTTCCTTGATTTGGCTAATCAAAGTGGGTTGAAGTTCAATGCTAGCTAAGAATCCTTTGGTAACTAATTCAGTTCTGAACTGCTCCAATTCTTCATACAAACTTGGTTGCTTCTCCTTGATCATGGTGTTAAGCCTACACGGCAATCTGCTAAGAGCATCCGCTACCACATTGGCTTTGCCGTGGTGATAGTGAATGTCAAGGTCATAGTCCTTGATTAACTCTATCCATATCCTTTGCCTCATATTTAGCTCCTTCTGAGTGAAGATATACTTCAAGCTCTTGTGATCTGAGTAAATCTCACAGCGATTACCCATCAGATAATGACGCCATGTCTTCAATGCTAGAACCACAGCTGCTAGCTCAAGATCATGGGTTGGATAGTTCTGCTCATGCTGCTTCAGTTGTCGAGACAGATACGCGATGACTTTGCCTTCTTGCATCAATACACATCCTAGACCAATCTTGGATGCGTCACAATACACATCAAACGGCTTCTTGATGTCTGGTATGACCAATATTGGGGCTAATATCAATCTCTTCTTCAGCTCTTGGAAAATGGCTTCACACTTGTCTGTCCATTCAAACTTCTTGTCCTTCTTCAACAATTGGGTCATTGGTCGGGCTATGCTCGAGAATCCTTCTACGAACTTGTGGTAATATCCCGCTAATCCGAGAAATGTACGGACTTGGGTTTGAGTGGTTGGGGCTTCCCATTCTTCGACATCTTTGATCTTGGCAGGATACCCCGAGACTCCTTCGGCAGACACAATATGTCCTAGGAATCCTACTTCCTTTAGCCAAAACTCACACTTGCTGAACTTGGCAAATAACTGATGCTCTCTCAAGGTTTCTAGGATAACTCTCAGATGTTGCTCATGCTCTCCTTCTGACTTGGAGTAGATAAGGATGTCATCGATAAACACAACTACAAACTTATCTAGGAAATTCATAAAGATCGTATTCATGAGATTCATGAAATAAGCAGGGGCATTGGTTAATCCAAAAGACATAACCGTATACTCGTATAAACCATAGCGAGTAGTGAAGGCGGTCTTTGGAATATCCATTGCACGAATCTTAAGTTGGTGATAACCAGTCCTAAGACCAATCTTTGAGAATACCTAGGCTCCAATCAATTGATCAAATAGATCCTCTATCTTTGGCAAGGGGTACTTGTTTTTGATGGTGACATCATTCAACTTTCTGTAATCTATACATAGACGGTTGCCTCCATCTTTCTTGTCGACGAATAACACTGGTGATCTCCATGGTGATGCACTTGGTTGAATCAAGCCTTTCTCTAACATGGCATCCAACTGCTTCTTCAGTTCCACTAACTCTGAGGGGTTCATGCTATAGGGTCTCTAGGCTATGGGTCCAGTTCCGGGGATTAGTTCGATGATGAACTCAATATCCCTATCCGGGGCATACCTGGCAATTCATCTGGGAATACGTCGGGGTATTCACAAACTACTCTGACCTGGTCTATGGTGGGCAGGGCTACACTCTTGTTGCACTTGAATTGACGGGGTAAGGTTTCAGAGATATGCTCTACTGTTACTCCAGAACTACTGGTCATGGTGATGGCTTTCTTAGCACAGTCTATCAGTCCTTTATGCCTTGACATCTAGTCCATACCTAGTACTGCTTCCAATCCTTTGGTTCCAAGTACAATTAGGTTGGCATAAAAATCTATCCCATGTATTTTGATAGGCACAGCTTTGCAAATTTTTCTAGCTTTGGTTGTTGAGCCGAGGATTTGAACTATGATGACATGCTTCAAGTTGGTTGGGTGAATCTTACTAGAGCATGCAAAGTCTTCGGTGACAAATGAATGCGATGCTCCAGAATCAAACAATACTCTTGCTAAAACTGAGTTGACAGAAAACATACCCAGCACTACATCTGGCGCTTCCTGGGCTTCTTCTACGTTCATGTGGAAGAGACGACCGTTGCGGTTGTGAGGGTTCCCTAGGGCAACCCTTCTTCCTGGTTAAACACGACGCTGCTGTTGAGCTGGGGCATTCACAGGGGCATTGGCGGCAGTCTTCTTGGGACACTTATTGGAGTAGTGACCCTTCACTCCACACTCGAAACAAGTGATCTGGGATTTGTCCTTGGTTGCGACAGGCACAACATTGCTGCCATTTCTGGGTGCAGTGTTGTTGTTGTTGTTCTTGGGAGGTGCACGGTTAAAATTGGTGGCATTACCGGAGTTGTGATTGTTTCCTCCGGACTTCACATTGCCTCCGCTACGGTTGGGGTAGCTTGGGCGAGAATTTGGGGGTCGGTTGTTCCTTGGTGCATATCCTGGTGAAGGGTTGGGACGGTACTTGGGTGACCATCGATTCAGATCGCTGCATCATACGATGCTTGCGGTTGTCGTTTGCCTGGTTAATCTTCCCTTCCATCTGAATGGCAGAGTCGACTAGCTCTTCGAGATCCTGGAAACAGATGTTGACGAGGACACTCTGCATCTCATCATGCAGCCCGTTCAAGAAACTCTCCTTCTTCTTGGCCTCCGTGTTGATTTCATCGGGTGCATATCTGGCAAGTGATAGGAATCTGTCATGGTACTCCACCACAGTCATTCTTCCTTGCTTCAATTCGCGGAATTCATCTCTCATCCTATTGACAAGACCTTGCGGCACGTGGGTGCGACTGAACTTGACTTTGAATGCTTCCCATTTCATCACTTGACCATGGTTCATATTGCGGATGCTGTTCCACCAAGCTCTTGCATCTCCCGCTAGATAGTGGGTGGTCAAGAGAACTTTCTCATTTTCATCAACTCCTACAACTTCGAGGTTGTTTTCCATGGTCTGTAACCAGTCGTCAGCATCTAATGGGTTTTCAGATTGGTTGAAGATTGGGGGATTGGTATTCTGAATTTTTTTGAGTTTGGATCCGTGGTGATCCTGATTTCCATGCCCTTGGTTGTTGAGAGCCATCTGGGCGATCTGCTGTAGTGTTGCTAAGTTGGCTTGGCGTTCTGCCCTGCTTGCTTCTCTGTCTGCGATGAGATTCTGCAAGATCTGCAGCATTGGGTCCTGCGGCGAGCTGCTCCCTCCTTGGTTTCCACGAGTCATCTAAGGATTGAGATAGATATAGGGGTAAGAGGGAAATTCTAAGGTTCATGGTTTTGGTTTCAAGCTAAAACTTTGAGTCAGACTCAGGTTTTTCAACTAACTCCATTTCATTCATGCAAACAAACACACGATACAACCCACACCACAACAAACAAAGGAAAACAGATGGTTTGAAGAACCATTCTGCAAGCTAAGATACAGTGGGACCGATACAACTCATGCTACGACTGTGCTCTAGTGCATCTACTCATCGTCAATGAAGTCGGAGTCCTCATCGTTAGTGTAGAAGTCCACGACATCCTCCTCCAGAAAGTCATCATCTTTGCTGAGGTAAGAATCCATGTCTTCCTGGATGTCTTCACCCTCATCTTCTTCTTCCTTGGCGGCAAGCTGAGCTTCCTACTACTTGATGGTCTTCTCGAGGTCGGCCACCTTCTTGCGAAGACGGGCGATGGTGCGATCCTTCTTGGCACGCTGGCGGCAAAGAGACTGGCGGTCCTGGACGAGCAGTACAAAAGTCTGGGCCTTTTGGTCGCCAATGGCACGGTTCTGGTTGGCTAAATCTCGAGCATTGTCCAGTTCCTGCTGTCTGTCGTGTAGCAAGAAGTCAAGATTCTCCACTTGACGCCTCAACTCTGGGTGACTTGGCATCTCAATCGGCATTCCCATGAACTCACGTCTTGCATAGTGGGAAAAACGGGTTCCTTGAATCTTGTTGACGCTGAGGGCACACAGACGTGCGAGAGCTTCATGCATTGCCCTGGCTAATCCATCTAGCTAGTTGTTCTCTCTCACAGAGAACTGAATTCTCCCGGAAGTTGGTGCTTCGATGCTTCCTCTAAGATCTGCGGTGACTAGCCACTGTAGGTCTCCTCCTAGGGGTCCTAGAAGTTGAGCTCCAAGAAACTCCGGATGTGGGCATCCTAGTAACTCTGACAGTGAATCCATATCCCTCTCGAAGATCAGTTGACCTCCGTTTCCCAACTGGTAGAACTTGCTGAACTGAGTCTCCATCTACAAGAATTAAGGATGAGGAAATTAGTGAAGTGATCAAGTGTGTCAAATTTTAAGTAGTAATGTAAGAATTTTGAGGAACATGAATTTTTGAGAAAGAATGAGTTCACAAGGATAAGAGAGGAAATAGTTTTTCATAAATACTCACTTTGGTTTTGAAACTAAGTTTTTTGTTTGGACGTCCATTCTAACTAGGGTCTCCTATGGTCAGGATGGCTCTGATACCAACTTGTCAACACCCGGATTTTTAATCCTAGATGCCCGTTATGCCATACCTCGCAATCCCAGGATTACCATTTTTGCGAGACATAACGGATTGGATATCACAGTACATCATACATTACAAACCATACATAAGGTCTTACACAACTAAGGATCTCATGATCCAGTCTGAGTACAACAAGCAGCGGAAATAAAAGATAAGCGTAGCGGAGGGGTCCATCTTCAGGGGCATAGGCAATGCTGACGAAAGCAGATAGTCCTAGTTATCATAGCCGTCCTGCTGGCCATCATCTTGATAGTCTCCTTCATAGTCTGGCCACGAGAATAGCGAGGGACAAAATCCATGAGTACTCTTTAAGTACTCGCAAACTACCACTAACAGGTAATATAGTTCTAAGTCAAGTACTAACTCTATGTTCAACTATAAAGTTAAGTTTGAAACCTAAACTGAGTTATGAAGCAAGAAAAGGTAAAATAAATTTCTAGAATCACTTAAGTTGGAAAGCTAGTATCATAAACACAACCCTGTTGTTGTCAAGTCAAGATTCATCATTCATTTCAAGTTATTTGGAAAACATCTGACAACGAAACAGTATGGCCATTCCAACTGTCCATAACCGCAGAAGCGGCTATTCGAATAGTTTGACACTCTACAGAGGTGGTACACTTTCACCACAAGGTTCGATACATCTATCAGGGATAACCCTGAATCATCATACTTAGTATGCAGATAATCAAACATAACCTTTCCTTTACACACCCTAGTATCAGCACCTCTCCTATGAGCATGGCCTCCCAACCATGACCATCAGTCATCTTGGGCACTACATAGGTGCACATCATGAGAGGTAGCCTCAGCTCAAACCTCTCCCGTGAGGGAACTAATACTAATGCATATAAATTTCTAGCTAAGCCTTACCCAATTCAGGTAGTGTGGTTGTACGGTAAATTTGGAATGGTATCGCATCCGAATCCAACCATTAGTTTTATAAAAGGGTTAAGGCTCATGCCTCATCATTTTCATCATCATAAACCATTTGTGTTGACACATTGAAAAATTTCTACTCATTGAAAAATTTATAAAAGTAATTTCTACTCATTGAAAAATTTCTACTCATTGAAAAATTTATAAAAGTAATTTCTACTCATTGAAAAATTTATAAAAGTAATTTATAAAAATTTCTACTCATTGAAAAATTTATAAAAGTAATTTCTACTCATTGAAAAATTAACTAAAATTTTATATTCATCACATAAAATATGGGATCATGTTGACACATGTCATCACCACATACTCTAATATGTGGGAATGAGATTTAAAGGTTGAATCAATATTACTTTGGTTTAAGTTTATTATTTAATGATTTAAAGTGACTAGAAATGCCCATATAGCAATATTTTGGTACAAGTCCAAAGTCACTGCATGTAATCCTTAATATTATTACATATTTAGATAGATATGGTAAAATGTGATTTTTGAGAGTTGGAATCAAATCAAAAGCTAACTTGGTTGATTTTATAAAAATGTTGCAAGGTGCAACTGCTTCTGTTTTGTTATTTTTATTAGGAGAGATCTATAACTCTAATTGAATTAAATCCAACGGGCTTGGATAGATCATTTCAATACCTTTTAGACAAAATTGGTTTCATGCAATTTGGATTTATGAATCTCTCTGAATTGATTTTCAAACTAGGGGACAGAAACTAGATTTAAACTAAAACGAAAAATCCAAATTTGAACGGTTGGGCTAGCGCGGGAAAGAACATTGGCCGGCCCAGTGGCGCTCCGCGGCGCGGGGCTCTGCTGATAGGGGGGTCCCGCTTGTCAGTGGCGCTTAACACGCGAAACGCAGTGCTGCAGCAATGTAGGATTAGAAGTGGGATCTACGGCTGAGGGTTGTCATCGACGATGAATAGGTCGCCGGCAAGAGTTTGCCCTAGCGGCTCGGTGGGGGTCTATCAGGGACATACCAGGGCTCCAGCGAGGTAGGTGAGGCGGGCAAACGAGCTGGAAGACGACGATGAGGCGAGGCGCGGTTGCGGCGGAGCTTGGGGTGCCCTAAATCGCAGGCGCCCTTCTCGTCCTGCTGCAGCGGCTCCGGCTCCAATTCCGGCGAGGCAGAGCTCGATTGGCTCCGGTGAGAGAGGGGAAATGATCAGTGAGAGGTGGGAAGTGAGTGGGTGTGGAGAAATGGTGCTGGGGAGGCCGGCTTATATAGGCCCGACGGTGAGACCGAACGGTGTGGGCAGGCGACTCCGGCGAGGGCGGCACAGGGGGCTAGTGGCGTGGCTCGAGGTAGGGGCGGTGGCCTGTCTCCTAGCGGTGCGCTGAGGCTTAAAGGCGCGGCAAGGCGGGCTCTATGCTAGTCGGGAGCGTCACGCGCTCTAGGCGGTAGAGGCGGCGGGTTCGACAACGAGCGGTGGCTGGGGTGAGTTGGGCGGCCAGCGGGGGTGTCTGGGGTGTTCCCTAGGTCATGGCGGAGTGGTAGGCACGGGCTACGGTCAAGGGGCGGTTTGTGCACGCGGGGACAGGGCATGCTCTGCGGGTGGCGTCGGCATGGTCGACCAGCTCCGGGCGCAGCGGTTCCTGGCCGTTCTGCTCTCTGTCTCTGGGCTTGGGCTGGTTGGACGCTGGCGGTGGACCACTGGCTAGCTTGTAGACATGGCAAGCAAGGGGGAAGCAGTCTGCTGCTGCGAGTGCCTGGTCGGCCGGTGAGGGGTGGCTCGGCATGGCCTTGAAGTGCAGCTAGGAGGTAGAGGAGGTGTTGGTGTTGGTCTGGTTAGGCTTGAAGGAGACAAGGGTGATCAAAGCACTTCAATTTGCTAGACAAGATCAAGCCCAAAACAGTAATAGTTAGTTTGATCTTGTCCACAAGGTGTTTGATAGAATGGCCGAAAGAGAAAAACTTTTGAATTTTGGTTTCAAAATTTTTGGGTGTTCTCCACTAGTGCTAGGTAGCCTCTGGTTGGAAGGGTTTTGAAAGTGGAGGTCAAAAGGATGGTTTTTGAAATAGGGGTGATCTATGCATATGCATTGGATTCAATTTTCACATGCCATTTAAAATAAGCAAAAGAATGTTTTTAGCAGATCAAAAGGTGGGCCTTGGTACCTCATTATGTGTACTAGCAAGGGGTGCAAATACCATGAATTGTTTTTGTTAAGAAATGAGTGCTAGGAACACTCAAAGTAGTGTAGTGGATTAAAATGGCCAAAATGACCATTCCTCCTTTTTAATTGTTTTTGATTTGATTTTCTTGGGTAAAAGTTTGGGAATGATGTGGATGATGTTTAAATCACCTAAGAAACATTTTACAACCAAAGAATCACAGAACCATGGCAATTCAAATCAATTTCTAAATTAAATGCTGATACACATGAATGCTTTCATTTTTAATTTGTAAAAGTTTTTGTTAACCCTAATTTTGATGATTTGGATCTTGATAAGCTTGGATTGAAGTTTTGGTATGTTACAATCTTGCCCATAGTTTCTCCATTTTCTTGTAACTAAACCTACTTTAATCCATAGATTGGTAAGTGGAAGCTTCGCTCCAACTTCTAGATCTAAAAGGTCCTTACTTTTCTCTCTCACATCTCTATTTGTTTACTAATTTACTCTCCACCAACCTGTAGATCTATTTGTCCATACTCTCTCATCGTGCGGTCTCGTCTCGCTATTATTGTGTCTACTAGGTGAGTACTTGGCCATGAACATGTAGGTGAAGCTTGTCGCGCGGGCGGTGTGTGTGTGTGCGATCCATGGCGAGACGATGCTTGTATGGTGCATGAATGTTTGCAATGGGAGGAAGTTTATTGTTGCTTGCTTGTTGTTGTCTCAGCCGGTGTGGTTGCATGGATGTTTGCCAAAATGTTGATTCATTTCCATTTCGGTAAATGTTTGCACTACCCATATGTCCTAATTTTAGGAAAGGTCATGCCGAATTTTTCCCGGCTAGCATTCATGCATGTGTGTGTTCATATAGTGTGGTTCTCACCTATACTCTCTGTTTTGACCGCTCAGGCAACCATGGTCCTCACGATGAGCGAAGATCGAATTGCTAGGTACAAGAAAGGCGCGAAGGAGGACATGATTCAGAACAACAAGACCATGATAAGATGTCCATGTCGAACATGCAAACTGCAGCGCTGGATCGACCCTGAATCTAGACAATTGGAGGGTCACCTGCTCAGGCGCGGTTTCATGCGTGACCTCAATGAGACGCCGGCAAGACATGGTGGTGGTCACGAAGATGTGGGCAGGCGAGAAGACAAAGAGTCTACCGGTCATGATCATCATGACGAAGGAGATGCCAGCGGGCATGATCATCATGACGAAGGAGATGCCGGCGGGCATGATCAGCATGGAGAAGGAGATGGTGATGGGCATGATCATGATCATGAAGAAGGAGAAGACACGAACACATAGACGCTGCTAACTTCGGTCTTGCAGGACCCTCATGTTCAAGAACTGCTCCTCAAGGAGACGAGCAATGAGAAAGCTGCAGCCAGAGAGAAAGCCAAGCTGGCCCAAATGGAGGTAGATGGGATGACTCCATTGTATCCTGGGTGTCGCCCCGAGGATACACGTTTGAGTGTAACGCTCAAGGCTCTGGAGATGAAGGCCGAACACAAATGGACCGATGTGAGCTTCAACACGAACATGGAATACTTGCACGACCGACTTCCTAAGGGGAACACATTGCCAACAAGTATCGAGGAGGCCAAGAAAATCGTGTGCCCTCTCGACCTACCACACATTAAATACCACGCATGCATCAATGATTGCGCACTTTATCGGAACGAGTACGCAGATAGAACCACATGTCCGGTGTGTGGCCAAGGACGGTACAAGAGAGGGAACAAGAAAGTTCCTTGAAAAGTGGTATAGTACTTTCCTATCACCCCCCCGTCTGCAGCGATATTTTGTAGATCCCAAGGAAGCAAAGCTCATGCAATGGCACGCGGAAAGAGAGAAACCCGAAGATGATCTAGAGAAGGGCAAGATCCTGACACACCCTTCAGACGCTAGCCAGTGGAATGCATTAGACATCGAGTTCGAAGAGTTCGGGGGCGATGCAAGGAACTTCAGGCTGGGTATGAGCACCGATGGACTTAATCCTTTTGGAAACCAGAGTAGCACGCATAGAACCTGGCCCGTGTTTGTATGGCCGTACAACCTCCCCCCGTGGCTATGCACGAAGCAAAGGTATGTACACATGAGCATTCTTATTCAGGGGCCAAAACAACCAGGTATCGATATGCATCTGTATCTCGGGCTATTGAGAGAGGAGTTAGCCAGCTTGTGGGAGATGTCGACCCGTACGTGGGACGCCTACACTAAAGAATATTTCCATCTGAGAGCTGCATTGCTCACGACCGTGCAGGACTATCCTGGTTATGCATATGTATCGACCTAGGTGAACCACGGACACAATGCATGCGTCAAGTGCATGGATGAGACACCACATCTCCAGCTACCAAGGGATCCCGGGTCTTCGAAAATCGTGTTCCAAGGTACTCGAAAGTGGCTCCGCATGGATCACCCGTGGAGAAAACGTGGTGACCTGTTCAATGGTAAGGACGAGCTCGAAAGAGCCCCGCGTCCGAGGAGCGGCGAAGAAATCGAGGAGCTTTTGAATAATTGGGTAGATTGCCCTGCGCCTGGAAAAAATGACCGAGGACAAAGCCGCTGCTGGGTGTATGGAAAGCAAGGTCTATTTTCTGGGACCTGCCATATTGGAAGGTCCTTCACACTCCCCATAGCCTCGATGTAATGCACATCACGAAGAATGTTACCGAGAGTCTGCTTGTCACTCTACTGAACATGCCGGAGAGGACCAAGGATGGGCCGAAAGCAAGAAAGGACCTTAAATTGCTTGGCATCAAGAAAGATCCTCAGTACCCTGATAGTTATGATGATGATGATCAGACGGAAGGGACTCAAGGTCGCCGCAAAAGTGTTAAGAAGAATGAGGTGGTGCTTCGCGCTGCCTGCTTCACTCTGAGTCTAGAGGAGATCGAGCAGTTTTTCAGGTGCCTCTTAGGAGTGAAAGTTCCTCACGGTTACTCGGGGAAGATAAGAAGATATCTGGACGTGGCGAAGAAGAGGTTCAGCGGTATGAAGTCTCACGACTGTCACGTGCTGATGACGCAGATACTCCCCGTTGCGATCCGTGGGATAATGGACGAGCATGTCCGTGAGATGTTGTTTGGCCTCTGTAACTTTTTCGACATCATATCTAGGATGTCGATCGGTGTGAAGCAGCTCGACAGGCTACATGAAGAGATCGTGATGATACTATGCGAGCTTGAGATTTACTTCCCGCCCGCATTCTTCGACATCATGGTGCATATGCTTGTACATGTCGTGGACGACATCATCCAGCTCGGGCCGACATTCCTGCACAACATGATGCCGTTTGAAAGGCTAAACGGTGTCATCAAAGGATTCGTTCGCAACAGGTCTCATCCAGATGGAAGCATAGCCAAGGGCTTTCTGATCTATGAGTGCATCTCCTTCTGCCAGAATTATCTAACCACCGAGAACGAGGATGTTGGAATACCCACAAAGAAGCACCTCGGCAGGCTCGGTGGATATGGTCACCGCGAGGGCTGCAGCTCACTACATGTCGGCCTTGATGGTCGACGCACTGATTTTGAAAGGGCACACCGAGTCGCGCTACAACACATTGAAGTGGTCGACCCTTGGGTCGAAGAGCATAGAAGCTTAATCAAGCAGGAGTACGTCGACCAGGGTCGGCCGAGGAAGAAGGGAGACGTAACCATAGAGCACAACTCCAGCTTCACGGGTTGGTTCAAGAAAAGGCAACTAGACAATCCCCCACAGACGCCTTCTACGGAAGATCAAAAACTCATATTCTCCTTGTCGCAGGGCCCAAGGCACAACCTAAGGACCTATCAGTCATACGACATAAATGGTTACATATTCTACACCGAGGAAAAGGACAAGAATAGTGAATATAAAAACTCAGGAGTAACTATGTTATCCTTTGCTGATGACGAGACTACTGTGATGGAAAGATTCTATGGAAGGATCGAGGAGATATGGGAGCTCGACTACTGTGGAGAGATCGTACCGATGTTCCGTGTTAGATGGGCCAAGAACGTGGAAAAAGAAGGCCGCTATTTCACCACAATGGTTATACCAGATGCCAAATCAACGAAGAATGCCTCCACAAAAAATGAGCCTTGGGTACTCGCTAGCCAAGTTGATCAATGCTTTTTTATTACCGACCCGTCAAAGCCCAACCGTGTTGTAGTTAGGAGGTGCAAGAGGAGCATCATCGGAATGGAAGGAGCCACCAACGAGCAAAACTTTGACAAAAACGGCGTCCAAAGATCGAAGAGGAATTCGACAAGTACTTCGACATGCCTACTACTACTAAAGTAAGAAGGAAGACCACACTACCTACTAAAGGTTATCCATTCACAAGAAGAAATCTTAAAGTGCACGGGCTAAAGTATTCAACCATGGCGAAAAAGGGCCAGAAGATTGTGAAGAGACACTAGCTCGACACATCACATGATTGTATATGTTCGGAGAGAGAGTTTTTTGAATAAATATGAATGTTTGTATATGTTCTTGCTTTATTTTAGACATATATATAATTAAAAACACATTACATGATTGTATATGTTCGGGGAGAGAGTTTTTTGAATAAATATGAATGTTTGTATATGTTCTTGCTTTATTTTAAATATATCTATAATTAAAAATATATTTTTTAAAAATAAAAAAGTGTGAGATAGCCAGGATTCGAACCTGGTTGCCCCAGGTTTAGAATGGCACAAGCAAGCAGCAGAGACCACTAAGGCAAGTGTGTGATCTTGTCATACTACCACGCATGCCGCATTTTGTACTAAGTCCACAGGTTCTGTGGCGCATTTGGGAAATATGCGCCACAGATGTTCCAACTTCTGTGGCGCATATTGCCGAAATGCGCCACAGAACCTGTGGACTTAGCCAAATAAACGGTTCGGCCTTTAATTCCCCTTCTCCCTATTCGTCGATTCAGTCTCGCTCGCCGCACGCAAACCCTAGGAGCCACCACCGCCGCGGTAGCCCTCGCTGCCGGAGCCCCCGTGGAGGAGAGCCCCATCACCGCCGCGCCGGAGCCCGTGGAGGAGGAGGCCCATCACCGCCTACGACCTAGGAGGAGGAGGCTCGCCACCGCCGCTCCGGAGCCTGTGGAGGAGGAGGCCCGCCCCGCCCCGCTTGCGACCTAGGAGGAGGAGGCCTACCCCACCCGTAGCAGGAGCACCGCCGCCACCCTCGTCGACGACCACCTCCCACCGCACAGGTACACATTTCTCTGCCCACTGCTGCTTGCGCATGCTCCTGCTAGATCCTCTCTCTGCGTGACGCTGTAGCTGCTCCCCTCTCTTTGTACTACTGGTCCTACATGCCGTGCCTTGCTCCTTTCTCTCTTGAGTGGATAGGCACATGCAAATTCTCATTTTTTTCTATGTCTACTTGTGTGCGAGTTCATGCCTTATACAAATTGGTGTTATATGCTATCAGATGGCTTCTAGACAGTTAGTAAAAGGTAGGAATTAGGTCCTGCAGACGGTCATGCTATCAGATGGCTTCTAGCCTGTGAAAATTTGAGTAGAATTCTGAACAGAAATTGGTATTATATGCTCATAAAATCCCGGGAGTTGAGTAATCATAGACCTCGTTACGTCGAATGACATTTTATTCTCTTTACTTGACTCTGGATTTGTGACCATCCCTCTTAAGTGGGGCATACAAAATGGAGTGTAGGCCAATCAAATCAACTTAACTTAGAAATTCCTTCATTTAACCAATAAAATCTAACTGCTGATTTCATTTTGTGCATCCAGAATATAGTGGTGTAGAATAGATCCGTCTGAAATATATGTGTTTGTGTAATTGCAGTCACAGTTTACAAGAAAAAAGTCATCAGTGTTACAGTTGAATAGCAAATGAACTCTATTTTCAATGAGGATCAAGATTTGAATGCTAATATTGATATCTTAATCCTTAGGCAAGTATGTACTGAAGCAATTTGGGGCCATATACTGGTTTATAAGAATAAACATGGGGACATTTATTGATAAATAGCAGATCTAGCTATATATTGGTGTGGAATTGAAGCATACATGTATTATGTAGTGCCGATTTGCGTCATGGCTCTAATCTCTTTGTCTGCATTTACAGTGCCAAAATGGACATACTTTGAGATATTGTGTTGCTTTTGATTTGGTGACTTCTGTCCTGCTGTAGGCTGAGGTACTGTTCCAGATGCTAGATATGGTTCACCTTGGAGTGGTGCATATGCACAAGGTTTTTAGGATGATTTCTGATACTCCTATTGGTTTTAGAGTATGGTGTCTCAGATTACCAGCATGTTTATTTTGGGCGCATAATCCACAAGTATAAGATTATCTAGGACATGTTCTACAGGTTGTGGTGACAGCTGTTCCATCAATTTGAGTACAGTAGTAACTTTGCACCAAATTGATCACAATCCTACATATATGTGTTGTCATAAGAAATTGTGCTGTCATAGGAAATGGTGTTGTCATATATGTGTTGTCATATATGGTGTTGTCATAAGAAATGGTGTTGTCATATATGGTGCTGTCATATATGTGCTACTAGTGCTAGTAGCAAATTGATAATTTGGGCTGTCAATGAGGATGGGGCTGTCAATATGGGGATGTGGTGTTTTGTCTTGTAGGGATTTCATTTGAGTTGCCCATTTCTCCCGAAGTGTCGATTCACTTCCGTTTCGGTTGAGAAATGGGCACTCCTAGGTCAAAAAATTAGCAAAGGTCATGCCGAATTTTTCGGCCAAGATTTGTGCTAACTTTTTGCCTCTTTTAAATAGAGTAGTGCAAACATGTCGAGCAACAAGGAGTCTGGCCCTTCTAAGCACATGATCAGCGTCGAAGAACAAGATAGACAGGCCAACCAGTCATTCTGGCAGGGGTCCCAACAAGAGGAGGAGGAGGCAATGAGGATGACACCACCACCGGAGGAGGAGGCGACCGTCGCTAGAGCTGCTGGGGCCAATGAGGGCGGAGATCCTGATTACGAGGGGGACGAAGACGACTACGATGGAACTAGTGAAGGCGGCGGCGAACAAGATGACACCACCGATGGCGGTGCCCGCACCGATGGCGGCGAGCGCACGGATGGCGGCAGCGGCAACCCGGCCGCTTCTCAGAAGAAGAGGAAGAAGGAACAGAAGGAGCGGAAGGTGCCAGTGCTCGCCACCATCTGTGATGAGTTCACTGAGGTCATAGAAAGTGGCCTACCCATTGTGCCAGAGGCGATTGCTGAAGGGTACGGCCTGCAACTCGGGTGCATCGTCTGGTAAAGCATGTCGATCAACACGAAGTACATCAGACATGCTAACAATGTAGCTTTGGTCGATAACCTCCTTAAGAAGCTTCACAAGCGATACAGATTCCCAGAGCGGTTTAGAAACCTCGAGAGAAAGAACCCGGTAAACAAACTAGCCCTCACGAAGATGTGAAACGCCTTGAGCAGCTGGAAAACCCGGGTGAAGAATAGCATTAACAAAGGTGAAAGCTGGGAGGTTATTAGTAAGAAAAATCCAATGCTCTACGAAGAGGAGTTTAAGATATTCAAGGCGGATATAGCTACCGCTGATGCTATAAAATGGACTAAATGGGGAAGGAGTATGCGGGAACAAAACATAGGTAACCACCGCCTTGGAAGCGGCGGTTACAGGGGGAAACATGCCATTTGGGACAAGGAGGACGCCAAGCTTGAACGCCTTGGTAAAGACAACCCTTGGCTTAAAATCACGGACTTGCAGCTTAGGCAATTTGTTCAGGCCCGCTACTACCTGGACAAGGAAACAGGGGAGTTCATCACCGACGATCCGAAGGTGAAGGAATTCGAGAAGAAGCTAGTAAGGAATTTATCGCTGATCTCAAGTCTATTACGTTCTAATTAAAATAATGAATCCAAGAATTTAAATGGGTTCACCTTTCCTTGTCTCTATAGGAGGATGAACTGAACGCGACTGCCACAGAGTTGTTCCAGGATTCGACGGAGCCGTGGGACACGGTTTTCAACAGGGCGACCAATGCTTACAAGAAGAGGGACAAGGGGTTGCCACCGTCCTCAGCTGGCCATGTGTCCGGCTTCGGTACGAGCATCAAGTTCAAGGAGTACTACAAAGAGGACGCCAAGAAAAGAAGGGAGAGGAAGAACCAGGATAAAGCCGTTGTTGTAGAGCTGAAGATGAAGGTGCAGACGCTGGAGGAGAAGGCGGTGGACGAGAAAACGGTGGAGAAGTTAGTGGAAGAGAAGCTCCGCTCGATGATCCCCCCTGAGTTTTTCGAGGGGCTTACTGCTTGGAATGCGGGAGGTCGACAGGGGCCGATACATCTGCCCAGCTTAAGCGGCAGCAACTCGGGCATCAATGTTACCGTGTGGCTGGACCTGGTAACCCCACCGACCGTCAACGTCGGGACGCAGCCGCTCGTTTTGGTCACACCGACGCCCCCTCCCGCCAAAGATACAAATAAGGCACAACCGACGGCGGTGGTGCTTCGTGAGGCACCCGAGCGGGAGATTGCAGATGATGATAGGCTGGCCGTCGGCATCGGTCGTGTCTCTACATTAGCCGAGATCCACGCCATCACCAAGGTAACTAATTAGTTAGTGCACATCATCTCCTTTATGCCTTTGATGCATGACTGCTGCCATCTCATGACGCCCAACAACATGTTTTTGCCTCAGGACACTTCTTGCGTAATCCTGCTTAAAGATGTCGCTGGTGAGTTGAAGGATGTTGCCAAGGGCACTCTTATACAACCGGCGAGCCACACGATGCACAACAATCCAATGGATGATGAGGTGATGAGGGTCAGGTTGGCTCGGGTGTTGCCAGGGTGCGACGACATGGACCCCCCTTTCAACCTCAGGGAGCCGATGAACACAAGACCCTTGGGGAATGCTACAACTGGCCCTTGACATGGCCGAAGACCTAGATCCGTCTTGCGAGGGGGAGCACCGGCGCCACCTCTCGACCAATCGCCTGGCCACCACCTCGAAAGCCAGTAGCCGCTATCGTCGCCACCACCAGCCGTCACCATCAACTCTTGGCAGCATGTGCACCGCCACATGGCAAAGACGTTGTGCCGCAACCGCCGTCGCCCCCGCTACGACCACCACATGATGGCACCCATGAAGATGATGATGAATTGGTCAACGTTTCCGACTTCATCAACACCGGCGCCGCCAAAGGATTGTATATGCCTTCTGTGGATGAAGAACCCTTCACAGCTCGTGACGACCATCAAGCTGGTCGGCCCAATACATGCACGCAACGCTTGGTCTTCCATGGTCTTTCTAAAGAGACGCCTCCGGCCGCCGATCCACCACAAGAGAAACCGGTATTGGTTTTCAGCCCCAACACACTCCGAAAGGCGGCTGATGAGAAGATGGCAGTGGCTGACACTGTTGTGAAGAAGAAGCACTATAGGAAGAGAGGTAATAATAATAAGGGTGCGAGCCAGCCTCTTCCGAAGAGGATCCAGGGTCAGGACGCCGTCGTCGTACCATCCACACAATATGGCATGCCCTGAGTGCATGTAGCTGGTGATCCGATATTGACTCCGGATATGATCCACATTGCGGTTGGAGCCATGTTAACTTTGCACGAGGGTGTGAAGACACTAGAGGGCCTCCTTCTTAAAGACGAAGATCCAAATTACCCGGTTTTCACGGCCAAGGTGCCATTGGACGTGGGCTTTGTCGATGAACCCCCCATGGATATAATCTTCATAGCGTTCGAGGACATATTCGAGCTGTTTCTCATGAAACGGCTGGACTATAACTTGGTCCAACTATACGCGCTCAATCTGGCGATCAAGATCAAGAGAGAGATAAAGTACCCCGGAAATCGCGATAGTGGATCCCTACTACATGCGAGACAGCCATTTGGTCGAAGGATCAGAGACACGGACCAAGGCGACGGCGTACCTCGAGAAGTTCATGGTGGACAACAAGTGGAAGGGCACACTTCTTTTGCCTTTCTTTCCCGAGTAAGTACACACACTCGCTCATCGCCACCGTAACTTATGCATTTCTTATAGATTTCTTCCTTTGCTCTTTTTCCAACATTTCGTTACAATTGTGTTCCATAGAGACAAATACTGCACACTCATCGTCCTTGCCCCGAGGTATTCGCTAGCCACGTATTTCGACTCGGGGAGTTTGACGAAGAAGAAAGACTACACCAGAATAAGGGGTGTTCTCAATGAGGCTCTCGAGGGCTGCACCAAGAACGGATGCACCTTCGTAGATAAGGGGGAATGTAACAAGGATGGCAAACCCGTGTTCAAGCACGTGCTCGAGTTCCCCTGCGTCAAGCAGTCGACTACTGGTGCCAAGGAGGCCTTCTACGTCCTCCATCACCTTAAAGGCTATGTTTGGGATTGCCAGAACCTAACGCTGTCATCTAGTCTCCGAGGATGGGCCGAAACTTTGGCGCGAGTCGACGATGCTGATCTTAGAGAAGACTTCCATCGCATTCATATGAAGTTGTCACAAATCATCATTGAAGATTTAAACACAAGGGGGTGCCCTACAACAAGGCAGAGGGTTGAGTAAGAGGGAGATCGAAGAATGCCTCCATAAGCAGGGTGACACAAGGACGTGGATGACGAAAGAGGGCTATCTACCGTTCCTGAAGCCGAGCGAGAAGAGGAAGTCTTCATCATGATCGATGTGTGCCTCTAGCATGATCCAGTGTGTGTATATTCTTGATGGACACCTGCTGTATGTGTCATAAACTTTACTATCTCGTGGTCGAAATGGTCATTGTTGTTAGACTTAAACTACCTTGTGGTCATGTTGTCATTGAACTTATTGCTTCTATGATGATCTATCTTTTAGGTTTATGGATCCTTTGTTTTATATTCTGTGAACATATACATATATATGGATGTGAACCCTTTATTAATTATTTTCGTTGTATTTTTACTAATATGCCTTGTCGTCTATAGAGATGGCGACGAGGTGGTATGTGGTTTACATGGGTAGGGTTACAGGAGTCTACGAGGAGTGGGAGGATTGTCACAAACAAGTGAACAAGTTCAGCGGCAACATCTACAAAGGATACGCGACTAGAGAGGAGGCGATAACCAAGTGGAGGAACCACTTGTGGAAGAAGAACCGGATGAAGATATTGGTCAGGCTAATGCTCTTGCTCACCATTATCACATTTGTATTCTATTTGATCCTAGTGTAGGTGGCGGTGGCCACTTCATATTTGTAATGTGAGATGAGATGAACTTTGTATTCGGCGCTTGTGTAAAAATTTGGCACTTGACACTATATATGTATCTCGATCGGGCTCTAAGTGTTTGTATTATATATATGTCGGTTTTCATGCATCTACTACTTGTGCAATGTATTTTATACTCATCTGGATAAATACTATATAAATCCTGTATAAATACCTGATTATACACCAGGAAAGTATTTTACTTCGAATACGTGTTACACAATCAGTGGCGCATATAATTATATAGTCAGTGGCGCATGGGCTTTCTGTGGCGCATATATGCAAATGTGACACAGAAGTTCTTCATGTGGCGCATCTGAAGAAATGCGCCACAAAAGTCTGGGACTTCTGTGGCGCATATCCATATGCGCCACAGGATGTAGTTATCAGTGGCGAGGTAACAGTGGAGACTAGAATATGCGCCATAGAAGTCCCATTTCCATGTGCCACAGATAGGTTGTTTCCTAGTAGTGATAGTGTCATGATCATAGACAATGCCACTAATGCCTTTCCCCTAATAATATGAGTAGTAACTAGCCTTACAACCTAAACAACCGGATAGTTGAAATTCCAATGTGTGTGTTCCGCAAGAGGACTTCCTTGACTAGTCTTTGAGGGGGAAATCTTCAGATGGGTTATGTCTGGTGTTATATTATAGTAAGCGTATAGAGATCTCTTATCTCGCTCTAATAGCTGAAGTTGTAGCGTGTCTCTATAAGTTAGATAGTGCATGCTTTGCTGCCGCTGGGCCCACCATACCTATGTAGGCGAGAGTCACTGAATTTTAAGAATCATCATCTACTAGCCTCAGTAATAACACTAGTAGGAAAAGGCTTATAGCACTAATTTTTCTCGTGGTGTCTGAAATAAAATCCGTGCCACTATTTCAAGGAAAAATAGTGGTGGTGTTCGGTAAAGGTCAAACACTGCCACTATTGCTTAGGAATGGCGTTCGAGGAAAGTTGAATGATGGAACTAAGTAGGGACCACGAGGAGAGCTAGAACCAATACATCCTAGGTATTTGCCACCTTCGAACGCCGCAACTACGATTTAGTGGTGGTGTTTGGTATATCGTAGATGCCACAACTGTGTCGTCCAAAATTTTCTGAAAGGAAGCTCCATTCCTGAATCTAGATCTTTTCAGTCTGCACCTCACCCCTTCGCATTCATCGCCTCCGCCGCCCCGCCTCGTTCCAGCCCAGCCCCGCCTCCATCGACCCGTGCCTCCTAGCCCCGCACTGGTCCATGCCGTGATGCATCCATCGGACCCTCGGTCACCCCGTCCACTCTGCCGCCGGCCCAGCCCCACATCGGTTTGCGCTGCGACGGATCCCCCACGATAACCCCTTATTCTCTTCCCCCATCCTCTCTACTGACCTGTGCCTCCCCCGACCTCGCACCACCGCAGGTAGACTCCCACCCCTTCTTAGTTTGTGTATTTAGTTTAGTGATTTCATGTGATTTTGGATGTATAGAAAATTTAGGTGATTTTATCGTAGGGGTACAAAATCTAGATGATTTTAGATGTATAGAAAATTTAGATAATTGTAGGGGTACAAAATCTAGATGAATTTAGGTTGATTTTAGTTTTCTACTTCCATATGGCCAATGATTAAAAATGGTAGGATGCGATATTGGGGATGGTGTGAGCGAGCCTTGTGAGATGCACAGATAAATAATTTGTGCATCCTACTTAGCCCGCTTATGTTGTCCTTGAAATTATTTTTCGTCCAATATGAGTATAAGGCCCACTTTTAGGTTAATTTTTATACAATTATGCTTATGATTGATTTTAGTTTTATACTTCCATATGGCCAATCATTAAAAATGGTAGGATGCGATCTCGGAGATGGTGTGAACGAGCCTTGTGAGATGCACAAATAAATAATTTGTGCATCCTACTTAGCTCGCTTATGCCGTCCCTGAAATTATTTTGGATCCAATGCGTGAGTATGAGGCCCTACTTTTAGTGCAGTTGTGACATCTTGCATTTGTAAGATCATTTGCTTAACTTTATGTTTGAGTTTCCTAATATATTTAAACATAGCTATGGATACTTGAACATATTTAATATTTTAGATGAACATGCAGAAAATGCATCCCTGCATCAACTGTGGCCATGAAAGTTGTCAGGATAAGAAGTTTATCATAGTGCTTCCCAAAGACTTTGAGACTATGATGGTATGTTTATCTTAATTATGATTTCCAGCCTTACATCCATTTTGATCGAAACTAATTAACTATTATTTTCATATAACATTTTTGCTCAGACCATCCCTTGCCACGGTAGAAAGGACTTTCTTGACCATGTGAACAGACCTATCAATCACCAGGGACAATTTGAGGTCACCTATGTGGAAGAGACAAGAATCAACAATACCTACAAGATTCTAGTTGTCAACAAGGTGAACTGAACTTACTTTATAGGACCAGTTTGGACAGAATTTATAGAAAACTTTGGGTACCTCGACAAAACTTGTGGAGTCATATTTTTCTCATACAAGATCCTTGACTCAGAGTCTTCTGACTTTGAAGATCATTCCCTTAGGTAGAACTAATCTTCTAAATTTGAAGACCATGCACTTAGCTAGAAAATTCTAGATAGTCTTCTATGTTAGTTTTTTTTGCGGGTATTAATTATTGTATCATTAGTATTCTGAATGATATCTAGTATTAATTATTGTATAGTTGTATTTTGAATGATATCCAGTATTAATTGTTGTATCCTATTATTTCATATTGCTGCTATAATCAAGATTTTCAATATTTTTTTAATTTCTGAATTACAGTTAATGGCTTTCAGGAAGGCACAAACACCACTACAGGTTAACTTACTGGTGGCGTCCCGTTCGAACGTCACTAGTACCTAACTTATTACTAGTGTACACTCTGCACGCCACTACTAGGACCTACTAGTGGTGTGCTGGTTCATCGCCATGAACCTCTGTAACATCCCAGCATTAGAGCTTAGAAATAAGCTGAGCTCAGGTGTGTGCACTGCATTCATGTATAGAAAATCTGGATAATTTTCACGCTTTTAAATAAAACTTGTCAAAGTGATTGAAGCTTCTATTAACTTGGTGGAACTGAAGCAGATCATCAAGTTGATTGCGATAAGTTTTAATATGACCTTTCCTAAAACCATATCTTGCGTAATATAATTTGATCTATGGGTAGATCAATGGAATCAAGCTAAACCCACAAGACATTAATAAAGGATCTATAGAGATCATGACATGGTATTCCATACAACAACTCAAGGATGAATACTTAGTATTCTAAAGATTATATCAAGGTATTATCTACCACAAACCCTGAATACCAAGTTAAGTATATAACTTAAGTAAAGAAACCCCATAACTAAATCTTGAAACAATTGTTTGCCATAGTTATTCCTACCATAGGTATCATGGTAGTTCTTAAACATTAACTCTTATCATCGATAGAGTAGAAAAGAAAGTCAAGCCAAGACCATCCATCACATACCCTTAGTATCGTATTAAGAGATGACATTCTTATTTAACCAAGTCCTAGTGTCAATTGATCATCAATGTTGAGTGATCAATTCCTGACCTAGAACTTATTGACTCTTAGCCTTTGACCTATTATATTAACCTTCCAAAGACCTAAGTAAATTAAAAAGAAGAAGGAACTAGTTATGGTAGAGTGTGCCATCCTCAATGGAATGTGATCCCTAGTGGTGATCAAACCATTTGATGTTGGAGGAGTTAATTCACTCACGAGTTAGCTAGAAGGAGTATCTAAATCTAAGGATTAAGTTAGTAATTATGGAGCTATCAGAAGGCTAGTAGTATTAGAGTATCAAGTGATAATCTTGTTAAGCCAAGTAGGTATCAACCTAAAGTAAGCTTCCTTAACAAGATAAACTTTATAAAGAGACTAGTACAAGCCTACTAGTTAGTTGATGATATATCTTGATTAGACAATTAGAAGCCTAAGCTTTGTTTTATCAAGGGTTGGTGGTCATTATTCTCAAGTAACTTGAGAATATATGACTAGGTGTTGAAGAAGAGTTGTGAGAATACCAAATTAGGCAAAACCTTAGTAATCTGAATCATCTAGCTTGATCATGAGAAGTCAAGCTAGAGTTTGATGAAGTATATTATATGAGTGGTATGGAGTACTTGGAAGCATAGTAGTTTAAACAAGCTAATACAAAAAGAAACTTGTATTATGAGAGTAGTACCATACCTATTCCAGATGATTTATATCACATGTGATATAGAGAGAATTGTAATCTTGCAAGCCATGTAAGTAGTTGCAAGATGGATATAAAGGACTTAGTGGATGGAGTTAAAAATAGCTACATTGTAAAATTCATTAAGGGTAGCTATAGATGAAAGCTATATACTAGAAGAATAATGGAAAAGGAGTATTATTGCAATGACATGACCATGTCATCATCTGATGATGGATATGGTTGAGTCAGATGATTAACTTATTCAGAAGGATGTGATCTTTGTGAATAAGATAAGGGTGATATACATAGAATTCTTAGGAAAGGAATACCTTAACTAAAAACAAGCTTAGTGAAGTATTGAGGTTAGGAGTGCTTGAGAAACCTTTAACCAACAGTATATCAAGCCATGGCAAGACCCATGTTTACCTCTTTGTCCAAGACCCTAGAATTAAGCTAGTAGTGGAACCAATTCCTATTTTTAGGCAGCCAAAGAATAGTAACTCTTAGTCAATGAAGTTTCTAGGAGATAATTAGAATACCAATTGAGAGTATATTGATGGAAGCCTTGTCCACCTTATTGTCTTAAACCCTAATAAAGACCTAGTCTCATATACCATCAAGATCACATTAGGAAAGCAATCTCAGATAGCTCACTCTAAGTTGAGTTATTATACATGGCCACAAAACATGAAGGCAAATCATCCTAGATCTTAATGTTCATCCATATCCATAATACATATGAGTCTATTAAACCTTCCCAAAACTCATGGCCATTATTTGGAAATGAACATTTTGATTTCCTCATTAATGATTGATATTCATGCATAATGACTTAACAAAGATTGTTTTATGGTATTTCTAAACCCCACAAACTAAGTAGAGTTTGAATAGGAGAAATCACCAAATATGGAGAACCATGAAACTCAAATCATCACATTATAAACCACAAGGTTTAATACCTTATAATGAATATATATAATTCCTTTATGAGGTTAAGAATGAATCAGATTCTATATACATCATAAACCATTTTAATCCTTACCATTATAATTATCAAGTGAAAACATAATCATTTTTATGAAATCTTATTATAAGAAACAAATCCCTGGAACCCTAATTCCTCTTTATATTTCTAATGAAAATATTCCTTTATTTAATCATGAATAACGAACATAAATACTAAAAAGGAATGACAAATCAACTAGATACATTAACCATGTAGAGCCCTTGTTGATTCACTATATTTTGAATATTTAAGTACTTGAAGAAATTCATATTTGAATTGGTTTGTAGAAAACAGAAAACAGAAAAAGTGAAATGGAAAAAGAAAAGGAATCAGCCAGCCGCACAGCGGAAGGCCCATCCTCTATTCCTAGCCCGCGAGCAGCAGAAAGTAAAAACCACTCACTTTGCAAAAGCCCAACAACAGCCTGTGTCTTCCCTCTCTCTCTCTCACTGACAGGTGGGACAACTAGGTGGACCGCGAGTTAATTCATAGAAACGTTAGGGGGTTTTCTGCAAAATTCATCGATGTGGTCAGCCTCACACACACAGGCAGCTCTGTGTGCTCCGCCAGTGTCGTCCACCGCCATCAGCAAGAACCGACTACCGTGATGCTAGCCGTCGCCAGGGAGGAGGATAAGAATGCTACCGTGACGCCATGTCCATCCTCATCCCCATTTCCCCCTCTCTCTTATTCTTATCCTCTCCACAGAGGAGGCCACCAAAACCCTAGCCCCAGGTCTCGCCGGTTCCTGTCGATTCCGAGCTCGCCTCGCCAGCTAAGACCACTAGGAGGACCACCGAGCAGAGGAAGCCCCATGCACCGGGATTTCTACCTCTGCCCTGACACCGGCCGTCGTTGATTCCATTGATTCTAGCCGCACCTGCCTTCATCGACCTCACCATGACAACCGGGGTGAGCCACTGGTCCTCATGGACATCTCCACCGTCCTCCTCTTCCTCTCTGTAGTTCCTGCCTCGAGAAGCCGTCGCTGCCGCCGTCTATTGTCCTCGTGGTCAATGCTTCGGTGACCATTTGCTAGCAGCGCCGCTAGTTTAAGGTTCCCCGCAACGTGCTTGTTCTCTTAAGCCTAATCGCGTTTGCTGGCTCACGCTAGATCACCGTCGCCATGCATCGTCTGGACCTTGCCAGCGTCGTGACGTCATCTCGAGGTCATGCTGGCATCACCTTGACCACGTCAGCTATATTTGACCAGTCCATGCCGACGTGGCCCTGACCCTAGTTATCTGTGACATGGGATAGAACCAATTCGATTATAAAAAGGTATTGCCTATTTAGTAAATAGATAAAACAATATAAATTCAAATATAAATATTTTTTAGAAATTAAATAAAATGGTTAAACCTTGTAAATTAAATAAGTTTTGATTTATAATTCAGAATATATATTATATATCAAAATCTTCACAAAAATAAATTCTATATTCTAAACCTATTATCATATTTTATTTTCCAACTTAAATAAGATAATTATTATTAGTAGTAAATAACCTATTAGGGATAAATCTTAAAGAAACATATTTTATTATTTAAAATTCAGAAACATAAGTATATTATATCAAAATTCTTAGAAAGACAAAATATACATTTATAAACTTGTTACATATATTTTTGTGTCACTTAACTAAATATTATTATTTATTGAGTCTTTATAAAGTGATAAAAGCTTATAAAAGTCATATATTATTATTTAAAAATCACAAAAATAGATATAATATACCAAAATGATCACAAAAATAAAATCTACACATTAAAAATATCAACTCTCATTTTTGATGTAAAATAAAAAAGTAAATGTTTAATAATTCTTGTTTCAGCTCTTTCCTGTTATTTTAATTCATTAAAAATATATAACCTTACTATTGCCTTTATCACTATTTGTTTAAAGTCAAAAAATGAAATAACAAGTTCAATTGATCTTTAAGTAAAGTCAAGATAGGTATAATCATTTTAAGATATATTTACTAAAATTACCATTCAAAGTAATTATATTTTATTTCTTAAAAAGATTTTATCAACTATAAAACCATCAAAAACTAGTGTGTTTCTTGTCTTGAGGATTCTCCTTATTCATAAAATCACCAAGCTAATATCCACTAAATCTTTTACTAGTTTGGGAATCCATTTTAAGTTTAAACAAAGTTTTTAAGTAATCTTAAATCTTAATTAAGTAAGTGATTCTGTTCTTATAATTTCAACAAAACACCACCCCATAAAAGGAATAACACTTATCTTCTACCTTTATAAACCATTAAGAAGTGAGCCACATATTATATAGTACTTATTCAAAATATATAAGTATCCACTACAAGTGGAATAGTTATTCAAATATGGTAACTGTTTTCTTCTTTAATACTCATAATTAAAGTCAATAAAAATCCCTGAATAGTGTTAACTTCAAATTTGAATTCCTTCCTTTGTAAAAGTAATGTTTTCCTCAAAAGTTATTCTTTTAAGAAACATTAAAAGTAATCCTTAAGCATTTCTATAAAAGCCCTAATGGATTAATAATCTTGCTTAGTAAATCTTTTGGATACCATGCCCCATTTGAGTGCTTTAATATTGTATGCTACTCGTTGTATTTACATATTGTTTCACACACTCTCACAAGCCTTAATAAGAAGCACAAGTGTGAAGCTAGGTTAAAAGTTAATAAACATTCTAAAGAAACCATCCCCAGTTTCCGAACCCTAGATCAAATACGACTATCCGGGGATTCAGTTTATCAAATTGTATTACATTAATTATGCATAGTTGCATCTTGCTTCTTTAAACATTCATCCTTACCAGACCAATGATGCTACTTTTAGAATTTGGATATTCTAGTGTATTGAAGACCATGAGTGCATTATCTTGCAATCTCATAAGGCAAGTTCACACTTACTCATGTCCTTTGGTTATTTTCTATCAAATAATTGTAACTGAAATGTTATCATCACCTGCATTTCAAAAAGGTTAGAAAATACTATTTTTATAATAATATGATTATGGATTATTTACCGTAATAATATATTGATACAGTTACAATGGTAAAGGAACATAATATCTAGGACTTAAACAACCAATGTCGCCAGCGATTCTAGCACCGTATATTACGCGTTAACCATTAGATTTGGAATGGGACGAAGAAATCAGCTGGATCTTCTTCCTTTCGCATGGACGTATGACCTTATCGTGAAGCTGCAGATTTCTCGTGGAGAACCCAGCACATGGGTGGGACCCCTCAGTACCCTGTGATATTGGTGTCTATATTATCTGTGCATAGCTATCTTGGTGGAGGTTCACCATAGCTAATGGTGGCTGCCAGGCAGAGTTGCTTATAGAGTCTTCTAGAGGCTACCCGGACTGTACTCGTGGTAAACCTTCTTGGGGGATCATGTCTTCATGCGTGGTCATGGAGAAGGGCAATGATTGGCTTGGATATTAGTCTCGGCCTTATACCAAGGAAGTGTGAATGAGCCTATAACTCGGATGTGCAACAAAGCTAAGGTATCTCATGGGTAAAGCAACACACCTCTACAGAGTGTAAGAACTATTACTTGTTACTCCCTATTCCAGGAAGGAGCTACGAACGCGATAGGAAAGGAACTTCATGAAAGTTTTGTTATACCTGTGAAGGCTGACAGACATAGCTTTTCAGAATAAAAGTATCCTTTGAAGAAATGTTTACGAAAACCTACATTGCCTATGACCTTTGGTCTATGGCTGTAGAGATAGTGCATCATACACTCCTTTTTTACTGAACTTGTTGAGTACACTCGTACTCAACCATACCTTCTTAACCCTTGCTAGGTTCTAAGCCGTTGAAGACGATGTCAACACCAACTTATGACCAAGCAACCATCAGCGACAACTCAAGTTCTTCAACAAAGTCAATGAAGTCGACATATACATCAACCGAAGTGAAGACGAAGTTCCTGAGTAGATAGGAGTAGATTCTCTAGCCATAAAACCTACTTCTGTAGAACATTGCAATAGCATCAATTGCAAGAAAATTAGTTTAGATGCTATTCTTAGTCTGAAGTTAGTTCTGAGTTATTATTTCCGGTTCTTCCTTGTGAGAAGTTTCTTTCTCTCTCTTGTAACCTAGAGTGTTCTTTTGGATCTTTTGTAAAGAGTCGAGTTGTAATCTATATAGTCATGTCTGTACCACTCTGATGGATGTAAGACTAGTGAACGGTGTTTCATTGGTGTTATGTCAACGACTATAGTGTACTACATCATGTAGTGGTATGCTGGGTCACTGATAGCTATGAGATTCGACATATTTTGATGGTTTTTATTGATGGTTTTCTTCTGGATTTGATCGTTTTCTAGCTTTACCTAACTCTAATACTTCGGTAGCGAATAAAACTTGGTTTTTAATGTGTGTTTCAGGTTTTGAACATCAACAGAAGGTTTTAACAAGAGAAACACAATATTTAGGCGAAAACAAGCAAGTCTCTTTTCGGAAGCAATCAAGGGAGGCATACTGAAGATTTAACGAGCAACTATACAGCGGAAATATTTTTCCGGCCATATAGTTCCCGCCGTATAGTTGTTGCCGCCTCCGTCTTGTTAAAAGGGACAACTCTCGTGAAGAGGCTGGACGTGAAATCATAACACAGCAGCCGCCATCCCATCTAGAAAGGAAAATGAAGAAATCCGGAGAAGAAGGGGAAGACGTTCTTCATCTCGCTCCACAATCTTCGACCTCCTAGCCATCACACCCTCGTAGCCATTAGTTGTACTTGAGAGAGAGAGATCTTCACTTTGCAAGATTAGGGTTTGATATTGTTCCTTCCTATGTTTAATTGTGTTGGATTACTTTTCTATTCTTATTGCGGATATCCACGGTAATATCAAGAAGAACTCCCTTTATTTAATTATACCGATGATGCATTCTTCTCTCATATGTGAGTAAGTTCCTTGGGCGTGGGAGGTGTAAGGGATTGGTGAGATGTGATGTGCCTCCATATATTTTCCATTAGTTTGTGATTTATTTTAATTACTGTATTATGTGTGCTTGATTATTTGTGGTATGCCTAATGCTTGTTGTCCAATTAAGGGCCCAGACAACATGATGCTTTGTTCTACATAGATAGGATCTTGTTTGCTAGCAGACCGGCGACCCCCGAGTGACACGGGGATATCAATGGGAAACTAGTTCGACTCGAGGATCACGAGGAACCAGTGTGCTTATTGCATTAGTCTGATCCAAGGAGCTTAATTGCTAAGCAACCAGAAGGATCTTAATGATCTAGTGATTGACCATGGTTTCAGTAACAGACCTTTGGGCTCCCTGTGGGATCGATATCTATACTTTGAGTGTGACAGAGACTTCATTCATAAACACTTACCTTTGGGCTCCCTGTAGGATCGATATCTATACTTTGAGACTAGCTACAAACGATTTGTGCACTTGTAGACATCAAGCTATTTTTCTGGCGCCGTTGCCGGAGAGCTAAGCGCTAAATGGTTATCTCTTGACATTTCAGGTGTTAATACTACAAAATGGTATCCCTAGGAGACAAAGGGTCTACATGCTCTGGTAGGACCTATTTACCAGATTATATTGAGCACGTGCCTATTCAAAGGTGCGAGGAAATTATTGAAAAACTTTTAAGATCTAATAAGGTTGAAGTTGAAAATTTGAGTGATTTTATGGAAATCATGTCCATTTACAGGACAACTCCCAAGAAACCTTTGAAAACTCTCAGAGAATACAATGCTCCAAATTCTGCTTTTCTTAAACAACCAATAGAATTTCGTAATCCTGGAGTTAGAGAATATTGATTTGATGGCGGAATTATTAAAATTTTGCAGGAAAAAGTTTTCAGTGGAAGAGAAGATGAAGACCTAGGAAGACATCTTAGAGAGTACGACGATGTGATAACATCACTTGGACCAAAAGGTTTGCCAACAGACTTCTATCGTCTAAAATTATTTCGTTGGTATCTTAAAGGTAAGGCTTTAGACTAGTTATATTATCTCCCTCGTCATTACATTAAATGTTAGGAAAACTGTATTGTTAAATTCATAAATAGGTTTAATCCTTTTAAAAAGGTTACTAAAACTAGAAAGAATATAGGCAACTTTAGTCAGAACATGGGCGAAAACTACCCACAAGCCTGGGATAGATTCTTTGGAGTGATCAATAGTATTCCTAATCATGGCTATTCTAAATCAACTATTTGCCATTTATTTTACCATGGTCTTAATACTCAATGTAGAGAGTTGCTTGACTTCTCAGCAGGAAGATCGATAAATACTTTAACTGTTAAAGGATGTTTGTAATTGATGTCTACTAGGGCTAAGAATGATTCTTTATATAATCCTGATTTCGGCACTAAGCTGGAAAAAGGGATACTTCATATAACTCCTGATCTTATGCCCAAAGTACGCAAAACAATGAAAGAAAAAGGTATACCTTCTGAACTTGTTAAGGAAAACAAAGTAGACTTTTTACAAGTTTTTACTGAAGAAGATGAAACTAGAAAAGTTTTTCATGAATTAAAACATTGACAAGCAAAATCTCATAATAACCTGCATAAGCAATTTCAAAAACATAATAAGATTTTGGTGGAACTCACGGAAAATTATGATGAGATTGGCCAAGAAATAAAATTATTTCACAAGTACCTTAGTATGATTGGAACCCAATGTGAACAAATAACATCTGGTTATCAAATTTTTCTTCAAGATGACGTAGATATTCCTGTTTCTACTAATGCTGTTACAAGGGGAGGTGCAGTTGTTACAGGACCATTAGGACCACCATAATATGAAGCTAAAAAAGATCAAAAGGAAAAAGCCTTGCTAAAAGCAACCCAAGAAGATGATACACTGATGGATCCTCAAGATGAAACTGCTCAAGAAACACAAGATCAAAACATGGAGGAGCAAAATGATGCACAGGATGACCGTGATGACTCTTATGCAGAGACAGTTGATCCAAGAGAAGAGAAAGAGATAAGCAATGAAGATGAAGTTGTTGTAGTAGAAAAGAAGAAGAGCGATAAGCAGCAACAAAAGAGCCTGATCCCCCACAAAAGGTAAAAGACAAGAATAAGAAAGGTGAGCAAAAGCTCCCTTATCTAGATCGAAAAAAGAAAGCATTAGATCAAGTAATCTATGATTCTTTCAAAAAGGCACTTGGTGATCTTCGTCTAGAAATTCCATTTGTGGATGCAATAAAAGTTCCTACCTATTCGAAATTCCACCGTGATATTCTTAGTAGAAAGAAAGAAATAACTGAAACCGTTTCCATGGTGACTAGTTATCCTACTAATGGGAAGCTAATGTCTAAATCGGGAGATCCCGGAATACCAACTATTTCATGCTTAATTGGCAAAACAGATATTCACAATGCCTTGTGAGATTTAGGTGCAGGAGTTAGTGTAATGCCATATTCCCTCTATAAAAAATTAGGATTAGGGGAGTATTCCCCTACTACTATCACTTTACAGATGGCTGACAAGTGCACTAACCAACCCATTGGTATGATTGAGGATGTTCTACTTAGAATAGATGAGCATGCTATTCCCATTGATTTTATTATTCTTGAAATGCCAGAGGATGAAAAATTATAAATAATACTTGGAAGACCTTTCCTTAGTACTGCAGGAGCATCAGTTGATTGTGCTAAGGGAAAAATAATCTTCAATGTTGATGATATTGAAATCATCTGGTATTTTGCAAAGAAGCTGGAAGAAGGAGAAAGATATCTACTGGCAAAACGAGTTCATGTGGGTAAGTGCCTTTGATAAGGGGCAACCCAAGGTAAGAATTCAAGAATAGAGAAGGGGTTGAATTATTCAACCATTCTTAATAAAATGCTTAATGGGAGTCAACCTATCACATTAATAAAATAAAATAAAGAATAAAATGTTCATCGCATTCCTACAACTTTTTCACAAACATTCTTGTGGAAGCGTGCCCGTGAAGATGCAGCTGTAAAAAAGTAGTAGAAATATCTATTGAACAAGCGTACAATAACTATAAAAATAAAAGTTTGAGTTTTATCTACAAGAACTAGCTTAATCATTTTGCCCAGATTAAAAAGTGAATCTCTGAAAATTTTGGGCAAAAAAGCATGGCACAGAAGGTTTATCGACCAACTATGCGGTAGGAATACAAATTTCAGCCATATAGTTCTGGCCGTATAGTTATCATTTCCTTTGTAAATTTTATTTTCCCGGATACTGAAGGTTTAACGAGCAACTATATGGCGGGAATAGAAATTTCGGCCATATAGTTTGGTTGTATAGTTATCGATGCTTGTCTCAGAAATTTAATCTTGAGGACACAGAAGGTTTGACGGCCAACTATACGGTGGGGCCATTTTGATCCGGCCGTATAGTTGCACCCGTATAGCTGTGATTTGGCATTAAGAAACCCTAATTGTCGATGCTGCCGCAACTATATGGCACGAACTTCTTTTCCTACCCGTATAGTTGCGGCCATATAGTTCGGCGTGACCACTTAATCGCACCGGGGCGGCTAGGGTTCTTCTTCCTCCTCAATTTTTCTCTCATATTCTCTCTCCAAACCCCTCAAAACCCACCTAGAATTCTTGATTCTTCGCGGATTTCGTTCGTTTGAGTTGGGGAATCAACAGATCAGTATGTTTCTCTCCCAATCCATGGTTTATTTTCAGAATTCCATGGTTGAAATTCTCACATTCATCTAGTGGATGAACTCAAGCTTATTTTATTTTTTCTTTTGATTTCTCACATTAGGATTAAATTTTTCCACGTAAAATCATGCATATATCATGTAGAAACTATATGCCTAAGGTTTCATGGTGAAATTTTTCAGTTCATCAAGACGAACAAAATTGGTAGCATTTTTCGCAAGAGCAAGCGCCAAAATGGAGAGAGCTCAAGGCTCTGGGCCGATCTCAACAGCAAGTTGGTCATGGTTTCATCAAGGAGGGTGATGCCCACACACTGGGCCGATGATAGTTTTCTCAACGTGGCAAGGTTGAGGGCGGACTTCGACCCCATTTGTGAAAATGCAGGGCTATCACTACTCACCTAGCAGGCCACAATACCTACACCAAGCTCACCTATGAGTTCCTCGCCTCCTTCTTCGATGACCACAAGGATAAAGGTAATCCATGCATGGTAAGCTTCACCATAAACCAACAACCATATGTAATAACTTTCCAAGAATTTTTTGATGCTTTTGGCTTCCCTCATGGTGGGGAGTCAACTGTTACAAATTTATATAGCGTCTCAAGTGGAGAAACTTGGGATGTTATTTTTGTTAACGGTGGTAGGGACTTCTACCAGAAGAAGATATCCACCATTTAGAACCCAACAAGTTACTACTTCGCCTTGTTCCTCGCCAATACACTGTTGGGAAGAGGAGATACCGGTTCCATGGCCATGATCACAAAGGCACTCTTCCCCAATGCACCGCAAAGCCCCAATCATGCGGCTCTAGTCCTCCAGCACCTTCGCCACCAGAGCAACAAAAAGAAAGGTGACATTCGCATTGGTGGATTGGTAACCCACCTTGTCCTAGCATTGGAAATTCCATTACCTGCTTGGGAGGGACAGCAGCAGCATCATGAGGGATCCTGGGACCCATGGCCCAATCAGCAGCAGCAGGGGTTCAACAACGTCCCCTATCAAGAGTTTCAGCAGCTCAACCAGCGTGTTGGGAGATTGACCACATGCTACAAGGAGTGAATGAGGATGTTAGTGCCTTAACTCACAACTTCAGTCACTGCATGACCCACTTCCCCGACTACTACCAGCAATATCCGCACCCACCGCCGAACAACGGCAACAACTGAGCCTAGCAATAGCCTAAGCTTGGGGCAGGTTTGAAAACCTCCAAACCTTGCATTAATTTTTTATTTCTTCTTTTGATTTATTTTACTTCTTCAAAATTGCATGTTTACTTTTAGTTTGCATTCCTAAACCAAAAACACAAAGAAAATAGTTGCAACCTTTATTGCAAATTTGTTTCTTTGTTTCTCCCGAAGATTGCTCAATTTTAGGTGACTTGGTAATAGGGAAATGTAGAGGCGGTTCGACTCAAGTACAAGAACAAAGAAAGCAAGAGGAGGTATCACATTCCTTTCATCACCTTTTCTGTAACTTTAAATTGATCCTACATTTATTTACTCGCTTGCACTTGAGCCACTCCCCACTTAGCTTGCTATCCTATAAATTCTATTCCTACGCTAGTGTCTCCTTTTTAGCTTTGAAATAATGAGAAATGAACTTGGTTAAAAATATTTCCGACATTTTTACAACAAGAAAAAGCATCCAAAGGATGACTTGAGTCCATGCTTTGCCCAAAGGATTTGATTTTTGAACTACTCAACCCCATTTGAGCTTAATGTAAATACACTCAATAGCACTCTTGAATGAAATTGTCTGATAAAATGGATGTTTCGAAGTAGTAGACAGTATGCCACTGCCTTTTCTAACAATTACAGTAAGATATTGCTTTACGCATGTCATTACAACACTGTCGTGCTCCATGGGGAACTATTAACTCTGTTGGCCAACGAACGATCTAAATGTGGGAAACCACTTGATCTCGGCTATTGAGTTATGTAAGCGTTTGTAGCTGCAATGCTATGATGGGTAAATTTTTAGTCTCCTCGTGGTTTCATGTTCCAAGTGAAGTTGTAGTACTCCTCTAACCCACTATTGCTCAACAATTATCTATTGGCATGGTCACGAGTGCGCAACACAGTCCCAATTAACATGTTAAAAACAGTGGCATGATTTCTCTATGAAAGGGCTGAAGTTTTTGAAAAACAAGGAAAGTAAAAAGGTGCTTTGAGAGTCTTGAAATTTTGACGTGGGAATATGAGTTGTTCTTAAATTGAATGCTTTTGGTGCCAACTTGAGTACTCTTAATTGATTAAAGAAACAAGAGCAATAAGTTTTCATCTCTCAACAAAGAGAGACAACAAAAGATTTTGTTTCACTTTCTTAGCTAAACTTTTGACACTTACTCGGGCATATGATTTATTTGCTAGCAAGATATACGTGGTTAGAAAGTGGACTCAGTGCAATCTTGTGAATACTTGTACAATCATGTTTAAGAATGCAGGAATTGTGATGAAAAGAATTTGACACCAATTCGAGCTTGTAAGTTCTTTTATTTCAGTTTCGAATATCCGCTATTCTTCCTTATTTTCTTGTCACTCGAGGGCGAGCAACATCTAATCTTGGTGGAGTTGATAGCTGTGAGATTCGACATATTTTTGATGGTTTTTATTGACCGTTTTCTTCTAGATTTGATCATTTTCTAGCTTTACCTAACACTAATACTTCGGTAGCGAAGAAAACTTGGTTTTTAATGTGTGTTTCAGGTTCTGAACATCGACATAAGGTTTTAACAAGAGAAGCTCAATATTCAGGTGAAAACGAGAAAGTCTCTTTTCGGAACCAATCAAGGGAGGCATACAGAAGCTTTAACGAGCAACTATACTACGGGAATATTTTTCCAGCCGTATAGTTATCGTCGCCTCCATCTTGTCAAAAGGGAAAATTCTCGTGAAGAGGCTAGATGCGAAATCATAACACAACAGCCGCCATCCCATCCAGAAAGGAGAAAGAAGAGATCCGGAGAAGAAGGGGAAGGCGTTCTTCATCTCGCTCCATGATCTTTGATCTCCTAGCCATCACACCCTCATAGCCATTACTTGTACTTGATAGAGAGATCTTCACTTTCCTATATTAGGGTTTGAGATTGTTCCTTCCTATCTTGAATTGTGTTGGATTACTTTTCTATTCTTATTGTGGATCTCCACGGTAATATCGAGAAGAACTCCCTTTGTATAATTATATCGATGATGCTTTCTTGTATCATGTGTGAGTAAGTTCCTTGGGCGTGGGAGATGTAAGGGATTGGTGAGATGTGATGTGCCTCCATATATTTTCCATTAGTTTGTGATTGATTTTAATTACTATATGATGTGTGCTTGACTATCTATGGGATGCCTAATGCTTGTTGTCCAATTAAGGACCCAAACAACATGATGCTTTGTTCTACATAGAAAAGATCTTGTTTGCTAGCAGACCGCTAATGCCCGAGTGACATGGGGATATCAATGGGAGACTAGTTTGACTCGAGGATCACAAGGAACCACTGTGCTTATTGCAATAGTCCAATCCAAGGAGCTTAATTGCTAAGCAACCTGAAGGATCTTAATCGTCTAGTGACTGACCATGGTTTTGGTAACAGACTAGTAGGATTATTGAAGTTGGGATGACATCTACCAAGAGGAGTTCCGGCTAATTATGGGTTGCTCGCCTACACATATACTTATAAGATTATAATTGCAACACTCACCATTCGTCCACCTGGCACAGTCACTATCACCATGAACTGTATCTCCCTGTGCCTTCTTTGTCATCTACAGAAAACCACAAATAATCGAATCGTTCTTTACTTTTATGCTTTTTATTCCTGAAGTTTACATTTTAGTTTTATTTAAATAGATCCAGTTTAATCCAAATTTCATTTTTATTTCCACACTTGCAGTTAATTCACCCGAAGACCTATGACAACTTTGAGTGTGACAGAGACTTCATTCATAAAAACTTACCTTTGGGCTCCCTGTGGGATCGATATCTATACTTCGAAACTAGCTACAAACGATCCGTGCACTTGCAGATATCAGTCACCGCAACTAGTATCAGAGCATATGCTTTGACCTTAGGATTAAAACCCTTTTAGGAAGATCTGTAGGTTGGATAGTGACTATAAGCCATCTTATCTAAACCAAGACTTGCGATGGATATCCACTTGAGGATAAAACTTGTCACACTTAAGATGGATACTTTTGCTATCTTTCTTAAGGATTAGTTATATGTCTTCTTTATGGAAATGTCATTTTTAGTGTAACTCTAAATAGGTATAACACCACTAAGATCTCTTAAGTTAGTTGAAATATCACAGAAGATTAGGACTGAGATTAGAATATCTTGTGGAGTAGTTTAAATGGTGTAGTCTATCCATAGGATCCATGTAAGGTAGCAAAATATTTTCATTAGATGGGAATGATAGGCTACATGATGAAGACCATTAGAACATGTGTAGATGTAGTGGGAAGTAAATCATGTGGGATTCACTTGATAATTCTACATGATGAAGTAGGATTTGGTTTAGAATCAACAAAAGTAAGATAAAAAGAAGAGGACCATGGTGAGATTAGCTTCGAGACAATGATACAGATATAATTAGGACAAGTAATTAATAACAAATCTTGTATAACAGTAAGTAAATAATAGTGTAGGTCTATGATTGAAGTCATAGGTATTATAACATTACGATAATTTCTAGATTAAGGTAGTAAATACAATTCCGTTAGTAGTTTTGAGAGATCATGTGAGCATAATTTGTGATATACTAGCAAGTTGGTAGTCTTTAGTAGTCCCAAAAAGAAAGGTAAGAGGCTAGTCAGAACCAAAGTGAGATCACTATGCTCAAAATTATCCAAATGCAATTGAGCAAGTTGGGTAAGTATGGAAACAAAGAATAGTTTAACCCCTATGTGCTAAGTATCACAAAGTAAACCTATACCAGGAGGTCTCATATACTACACATCTAAGCCTGAATTTTCGAGAAGTTTTACTCAACTACTATATTCCAGGATTAGAATGATGTGTGTTATATGTACCACATTTGGATTTCTTGATTTTTCTTGGATGTTCTTGATTGACTAGATCTATGCATGAAGTTTGACTTGATGTGCAAATGCATGTTGCATCATCAAGTTATTACTTGATGTTATAGACCTAGATAGATAATGGAACTCGTGTAAGGGAGTGACGAGTTCTATAGATCAATATGAAGACTTACATGAAGAGTGAAGCCAAATATAAGGAGTATCGACACTATTTTGATGGACGGATCAATCCCAAATTATTATTAGTTGGCAATAAGAAGGAACATTAGTGTTGAGAAGGGTGTGGAGAAACATTAACGGATGAATTAAGTCCACTCAAAGTGGGTGATGTTGCTGAGAAGCTAAAGTAGTACCAAGTTCATGGAAGTATCATGAAATGGTGCAAGGTAGAAGTTTCGAAACAAAAGGTGGTATTCAAGCTCTGAAAACTAAGGGAGAATTCCAGTAAGAAGTAGAAAATCCGTAGGGTAATGCATACAACTAGGAGGATCCACAACTGGTATCCTAGTGGTTTGGCTAATTAGGCCGTCTTTGTATAATTTAAAGAGAATAAAAATCGACCTAACTTAAGTTAGACCAAAGGAAGTATGAAGACATTTTGTGAAATCGGGTTTATCAGTGATAAAAGATGTCTAAGAAGATAAAAGTAAGACAAGTAACACTGGAAGATTCGTTTTGGAGATCCACAACTGTGTGGGTATACCGCAGATTCTCCCAGGAGACTTTAGAGGTAATGTATAAGCTGAACAAAGACCAAGACTCTAACAACAGAGTTAGTGGATATTGTACATGTAGTTTAGAGACCATTAGGAAACCCCCAGGGGGAGAGTAAATAATAAAAACTGAAGTGTTATTACCTGAATTTTTGAGTAAAGGCTGGAGAAGATTTACTAGACTATGATGAGGTTAAGCCTTATTCTCACAAGGTTATAAGAAGTCATCATTATAAAAGTACTCCTAAGAGTATGCCTGAGTATAGATCCTAGGAGAGAAAATAAATTAACCCTAGTGGACTAGTTCTAAGAGAAACAACTCGTAATTTGTCCTTGAGAGTGAAGAAAATATTCCGAAATAGACCGGTATAGTGTAATAGGAAAACCTGGTTGGAACGGACCAAATGTGACCAAAAATCAATCCTAAATAGGAGTGCAAGGACATAAACCCAAAGGGACTATCGTAAAAGGAACCATGGGATAACTTAGAACTATAGTTGTATATTGTCGGATATGAAGAGGATTCAAGGAAAAAGATCTAGATACAGGATACCACAATTATCCCCAATCACAATGGAGTTGAGAAATGTTGTGATCAATATAAGTCAACACCTTATTCCAAAATGTAAGAGTGCGAACTTCAGGGACAAATTTGATTTCAAGGGGGAGAGACTGTAACATCCCAATGATACGTCCATTTTGCATCACTATTCTATGTCTTAGTTCACTATTATTCATTGATATATTTCATATTGAGAGGTGATACTTATGTTATTTCATCTGTTTTTGCATGGTTGATGACTTTTGGAGCATGGACCGCTATAGTTAGGATTCTAATGGAAAAGGTGTTGTTTGGAGGAAAAATTCGCGAAGATCAGAAAATCCGGGAAAATATACGGAAAATCCTATTTTTCCAGAAGACTAAGGATGCCAGAAGACGGAGTGGAGATGGGCCAAAGGGGGCCCACACCACCCCCTGGCGCGGGCAGCCCTAGGCCGCGCCTGGAGGTGGTGTGGCCACCCTGGCCCACTCCAGCCTCTCCCCTCTGGCGTATATCAACCTCCCGAAACCCTAAGACTCGAGGAGCAACCATAGAAAGATTTCGCCGCCTCTGCGGGGCGGAAAACACCGAGAGAGAAAGATCTCTCCGGCAGACAGATTTCTGCCAGGGGAATTCCTTCCTGGAGAGGGGAGACGTCACCATCAACACCACCATCAAGCTGGACTTCATCGGGATCATCATCATCACCACCATCATCACCATCATCACCCTCATCACCATCTCCATATTGCTGTAACAATTGTGTTGAATCTTCCATAGTTCATAGGGGAAACTTTCCCAGTGTTGATTACTCTTTGTAGTTGATGCTATTGAGTGAACCATTGAATTATTGTTTATGTTTAGATTGTTATACATCATTATTCCATCTCTGATCATGATCCATATGATGTCTTGTGAGTAGTTCGTTTTGTTCTTGAGGACATGGGAGAAGTCTTGTTGTTAGTAGTGGAGTTGCGTTGAGAAAGATTCAATAGATTGTTATTTAAGTTGTGGTGTACTTCTTCTAGTGGTGTCATGTGAACGTCGACTACATGACACTTCACCTATATGGGCCTAGGGGAATGCATTGTGTATTTGGCTACTAATCGTAGGGGGTTGCGGAGTGTAAACATGAACCCCCGTTAGGAAACCATTGCACAAGGGACGTAAGGGTCTTAGAGTTTAAAGCTATGGTTAGGTTTCTACCTTAATTACTTTCTTGTACTTACAGATGTTTGCAAGGGGTATAATCACAAGTATGTATTAGTCTTGGATGGGGCGGTACATTAGCACAGGTTCACCCACACAACACTTAGCAAGCTAAAGAGGATTTATCAACTATATGATGCGAAAGCACTTGACAGTCTTCCCATGTGTCCTCGAGAACGTTTGGTCATCTTAAGTAATACAACCGGCTTGTCCTTTGCTGCATAAAGGATTGGGCCACTTGCTGCATTTATTCCTACTGTCTTTTATTTACTCGTACTTTGTTTACTTGCTTTATCGAAAACCCCTAAAAATCCATTTGTTAAGTATTTGTAGAGAATTTCCTGATCCATACCACTAGCCAGCACCTTCTGCTCCTCGTTGGGTTCGACACTCTTACTTATCGAAAATACTGCGATACACCCCCTATACTTGTGGGTCATCAAGACTATTTTCTGGCGCCGTTGCCGGGGAGTGAAGCGCTATTGGAGAGTGGAACTGTTAAGGAAACTTCTACTATGGGTGTTGTTTACTTCTGTTAGTTGCTTTATTTTTGTTATGGATAATTCGCTTAGTTTCTTATTTGGTAATGCTACTACCACTGCTAAGGTAGTAGATAAGCCACCACCTGCTGAGAATGATGTTTTCAAAATACCCACAAGAATTATTGATCGTGTTATGGATAACTACTATGTTGGGGATGGAACTGTCCATCCCGGTGATCATTTACTCTTTATACACGAATTATGCGGGTTGTTCAAGTGTACAGGTATTACTATAGATCAAGTTAAGAAGAAGTTATTCTCATTATCACTGAAAGGAAGAGCTGAGGACTGGTATAAGCTGCTGAAGAATGGTCAAGCTCTGGAATGGGAGGAAATAGTGCCTCTCTTTTATTCAAAGTTTTATCCTCCTAGTGAGATTCATAAAGATCAGAATCAAAAATACATTTTTTGGCCTCTTGATGGAGAGAGTACAGCTCAAGCTTGGGGGAGATTGAAGTTACTAATGCTCAAATGTCCCATTCATGAGCTCCCTAACAATATTATTATCAATAATTTTTATGCAAGGCTCCCTCTACATGATAAAGATTTATTGGATGCTTCTTGTGCTGGATCATTCACTCGCATGGAAGAAGAAGCTAAATGGGATCTTCTCGACCGTATTCAAGACAATGATGAAGCTTGGGAGAATGACAAAGGTAGAAAGTCAGGTATAAATTATGATTATGAATGCATTGAATCTTTTATGGGAACTGATGACTTTCAAAATATTAAAAATACTTATGGTCTAGACTCTCAAGCTATTGCTTCTTATTTTAAGGCTTTTTCTTCCTATATTGAAGTGCCTAAAAAGAAGTGGAATAAGTATCATGAACCTTATAAAGATATTTCTAAGAGTGTTCCTGCAAAAAATACTGAAGTTTATACTACTAAACATGTTTTACCTAAACCTTATATTGAGAAAATGCCTTTTCCAGTTAAGGTAAAGGAACATTCTATGATAGCTAGTATGGTTAATGAAAGTATGAGTAAATCTATTGAACCTTATAAAAAAATGGTTGATGAACCTATAATAGCAAGTGTGAAAGACTTTGTCACTAAATATGAAAAAGAGGGACACCCTATCCTTTGTAAGGATACCTCTAATATTGTTTCACAAAATAGTGTTATGAGAGCTAGTATTCCCGTGTTTTCTGTTAGAATAAGTGATCATTGATATGATGGTCCTTGTGATAGCTATATTGTTAAGTTTATGCATGATACTGAAAGCTACTATGAGAGAGGTAAAAGTGTTCTTATGTATCTCAATAATATCAAGTTTCCTCGCTTTATGCTGAAAGTTTTTATGTTGCACTTCTTTTGCCTTCTTATGCAAGTTGCCTCTGGTTTCAACAACTTGTTTGTTTACAAAATTCCCTTGCATAGGAAGTGGGTTAGACTTAAATGTGTGTGTGTTTTTGCTTCTTAATGCTCTCTTTCACTTCAATTCATATCTCTATGAGAGCTTCTTCAAAAGTTATCATGCCCATCTTAAAGGCTATAAAGAAAGAGCTTTATGGGAGACAATCCAATTTGTTTTTGCTTTCAGTTTGTTTTTGTTTCTTTGAGTCTTGGAAGTTATTACTTTGGTAATAACCGCTCTTTATCCATTTTTTTGGTATTTGTGTCAAGATCAACCTCTAATGAGAGAGAAGTAATATTTGGGGAAGTTGTTGTCCCGAAACAGATTTTTTGTGCTTCACCGTAAAACTTCGTGAGAGATCTTTGTATGTCGGATTGAGATGTGATATTTTGTTCTTCTGCCCCAGGTTGTTATTTAACTTTCGTTAGTTTTGCACTTTTTGATTTGAGCAACAGAAGATTTTCGAAAAAATTGATCTTTACCTGCTGGTCTATTTTGATAGATTTGGCCACTCTTGCATTTGTTTCTTTATTCAATCTCCTTTTTGAATTCCTTTTGGGTTTTTGGAAGGAGTTTCCTCAGTAGCTTATGTTTTGATGGTTTTCACTTGAAGTTGGACTCAAATGGTTTTACCACTTCATATATACTAATGTTGATAATGAGAACTGTGTGAAGTTTTGTGTGAAAGAAATTTCCAGGTAGTGGAGACAATGGTGTAATAAGGAAGAGAAAGGTTTTATGACTCAAGTAATAAGTGTATGAAGATGAAGATATCGATGATATTCAAGTGATGACTCCGGAAGAATGTACTAGATACCAAATTCAGAGACCTGCAGAGTCTGTTTTCAAATAGGTAACAGTTCTGGTAAGAAAAGTTCCGCGAAAATACTATCCAACTATATATTTTAGTTTTTAGTCAATAAGGAAAGCTACGAAGTGAAAAAGGGACGAAAACGGAGCCAGGGTGGCTCACACCACCCTGTGGCACGGGCCCACCCCTGGCCGCGCCACCAGGTGGTGAGTCCACCCTAGACTCCGCCTCCGACTCGTTTTCTCCCAGTACCTTCCTTTTGATATGAAACTTCGTAATATATAACCCCTCAGATCCCCCGAGGTTCGTATATCGTGTTTTTGTTTTGATCTGTTTCTGCCAGGACATACTCTTTGAAGGTTTAGAAGCACAGTGGTGTCTGCCAAGGATAAAGGGAAGGAGCCTATGGAGGAAGACCTCCAAGACCCCAAGCAAGGGCTGGTACCTTTAATCACTTCCCTGCATCAACGGAAGCCCTACGAGTCACTAAAGAGTTCTACGATAAGTACCGGGACTTGAAGAGGAAGGTGGACATTCTTCAATGGGAGAATAATAGGCTTCGCAAGATGCTGGAAGATTTTCTCACGTCAACTAAGAGCATAATACCACCACCACCAAAGGAGTAATTCGTCATCAGGTTTGGCATCCCCTTGGTTTGTTCCAAGCTTGGGGGAGTGCCGCGGTATCACATCACTATCTTCTATCTTTTTACCTTATTAGTAGAGTCATATCATGAATAGAGAAGTTATTATGTAGGATGGTTTGCATTATGGAAGTGTCCCCTCTCTCGTTAGATATATATCCCTTGGTGTGAGTTGCCGTTATGGAATATTGATGAGAAGTTCTATCATTCACTCTTTTGCATAGCTTATATTATTTTTCAATTCGTGGTTATATGATTGATCTTGTTGTTAGTATTGGTATCACTTTGGGATCATTGAGTTAATTTAGTTGGTTTTGGCAAACCTGGCTCGGTCAGTAGCAACACTATTTTTGAGAGTTGAATGAAAAGATAAAAGTACTCTAAAGAAAAATAATTTCATCATCTTTCTTTCTTGATTTGCTCATAAGTATAGTATTCTCTAGTTAAGATCTTTTGTGCTTCCAACGAAGATTTCATGTTTGTTTTTATCACTTGTATGTTTGTTTGTTTCCTTCAAATCTTATACTTGCTACCCAACCTCGCTAGCCAAAAACCTGTACTGAGAGGGAATTCTTCTCGTGCATCCACTTCCTTTAAACCAAACCCATGCCATTTGTGTCCACCATACCTACCTATTAGCATTATTGCTATTCCAAGTAAATTCTTGTTTTATCTACCTCCCAAATTAAACTTGTTATGTGAAAATTAGTGATTAAAGCTCTCACGAACTTGATGGCACACTTTACTTTCTTGCACTTAGTAAACTTGAACCATTGTGCTCACCTATGTTGCGTATATGCTTGCGCTTTGTAAGTTGTGAATTAGCAGAACCATGCTGTCATGGGGAACGCTTTCAACATTGCACTGGTACTTTGTACCAAGTTGATATCATGTTCTTTTGTCTATGGATGTCATCGGTGTGAAATGAAAGGGGGCTTGTAAGTCCATGGAGTTATGCATGTGTGTTAGAGAAACGCCTGGGCCGCTGGTCTAATCCATGCTGACATGGTGGAAACCTGCAACGTAACCATAACGAGTATCTATGAAGCATTCTTCTTTAAAAAGAGATAGAGATTGAGAAAAAGAGAAAAGACAAAAAAGAAAAAAAGAAAAAAAAGAGATATTATGAAAAGAGGAAAGAGAGAAAAAAGCACCATATTCCCATGGTAAATAAGAAGATTGCTGAGATACTTGTTGTCTGCTTGCCTTGTCATTTTGATATGAGGATTCTTCTATATCATCGGGCAAGGGGTACCCCGTTGGCGGTTCTCTATGATACACATATGCTTACGATGACAAGAACTTACTGGTGACTAAACTTGAGTAGCATGAGGAGCGGCCCTCGTATTCAAGGGACATGAGATTCTCAACTTACAACTTGTCAATGCATATCCTCATTTTTGATCACTTTAACCTTAATCACCTAAAGATGCCTATGATAGGGGCAATGAGAGCTGAAATCTAGTAAGTATCATAATGTTTGGGAGCTCTTTATGAGACTTGCAATCCCTGATTCCCTCTTTGAAGGGCCTTTATTTTACTTTGTAGTTCAGTCAGTAAACCTACTCCCTTCTATCTCAGCAAGTATTTTGAGTTGATGTGTTTCATTCATTCATATGATGATTTATTCAATCATGTTTCTTATGTTCCTTGCTTTGCACATTGCTCTTATCCTGATGTTTACTACTTTGAAAGCTATCATTGAAAAACCAGCTATTTGTGAACTCCAGCAAATTATCAACTATTCTTCGACCAAGAGCTAAGTTTGCCATTACCAATTATGATTCACTTTATGTATCTTTATTGTGTTTCCTTTACTTATTACAAGTTGAGTTATATAATAGTGAGTTTTCTTCTATTATGAACTATATATTTGATGAATGTGATGCTTCTTGTCCGTATTCTTTTATCGACTCTTCACTCCATAAACCTGAGGTCATGTTTATTGAGCACAGTTTCGCTTGGGGACAAGCGAAGTCTAAGCTTGGGGGAGTTGATACGTCCATTTCCATCACTTTTCTATGTCTTAATTCACTATTATTCATTGATATATTTCATATTGAGAGGTGATACTTATGTTATTTCATCTGTTTTTGCATGGTTGATGACTTTTGGAGCATGGACCGCTGTAGTCAGGATTCTGATGGAAAAGGTGTTGTTTGGAGGCAAAATTCGCGAAGATCAGAAAATCCGGGAAAATATACGGAAAATCCTATTTTTCCAGAAGACTAAGGATGCCATAAGACGGAGTGGAGATGGGCCACAGGGGGCCCACACCACCTCCCTGGCGCGGGCAGCCCTAGGTCGCGCCTGGAGGTGGTGTGGCCACCCTGGCCCACTCTAGCCTCTCCCCTCTGGCATATATCAACCTCCCGAAACCCTAAGACTCAGGGAGCAACCACAGAAAGATTCCGCCGCCTTTGCGGGGCAAAAAACACCAAGAGAGAAAGATCTCTCCGGCATACAGATTTCTGCCAGGGGAATTCCTTCCCGGAGAGGGGAGATCGTCGCCATGAACACCACCATCAATCTGGACTTCATCGGGATCATCATCATCACCACCATCAGCACCCTCATCACCATCTCCATATTGCTGTAACAATTGCGTTGAATCTTGCATAGTTCATAGGGGAAACTTTCCCGGTGTTGATTACTCTTTGTAGTTGATGCTATTGAGTGAACCATTGAATTATTGTTTATGTTCAGATTGTTATACATCATTATTCCATCTCTGATCATGATCCATATGATGTATTGTGAGTAGTTCGTTTTGTTCTTGAGGACATGGGAGAAGTCTTGTTGTTAGTAGTGGAGTTGCATTGAGAAAGATTCAAAAGATTGTTATTTAAGTTGTGGTGTACTTCTTCTAGTGGTGTCATGTGAATGTCGACTACATGACACTTCACCTATATGGGCCTAGGGGAATGCATTGTGTATTTGGCTACTAATCGTAGGGGTTGCCGGAGTGACAGAAACCTGAACCGCCGTTAGGAAACCATTGCACAAGGGACGTAAGGGTCTTAGAGTTTAAAGCTGTGGTTAGGTTTCTACCTTAATTACTTTCTTGTACTTACGGATGTTTGCAAGGGGTATAATCACAAGTATGTATTAGTCTTGGATGGGGCGGTACATTAGCACAAGTTCACCCACACAACACTTAGCAAGCTAAAGAGGATTAATCAACTATATGAAGCGAAAGCACTTGACAGTCTTCCCATGTGTCCTCGAGAACGTCTGGTCATCTTAAGTAATACAACCGGCTTGTCCTTTGCTGCATAAAGGATTGGACCACTTGTTGCATTTATTCCTACTGTCTTTTATTTACTCGTACTTTGTTTACTTGCTTTATCGAAAACCCCTAAAAATCCGTTTGTTAAGTATTTGTAGAGAATTCCTAATCCATACCACTAGCCAGCACCTTCTGCTCCTCGTTGGGTTCGACACTCTTACTTATCAAAAATATTGCGATACACCCCCTATACTTGTGGGTCATCACCCAACATTAGAGCTTAGAAATAAGCTGAGCTCAGGTGTCTGCATTGCATTCATGCACAGAAAATCTAGATAATTTTCGCGCTTTTAAATAAAAGTTGTCAAAGTGATTGAAGCTTCTCTTAACTTGGTGGAACTGAAGTAGATCATCAAGTTGATTGCGATAAGTTTCAATATGACCTTTGCTAAAACCTTATCTTGGGTAACATAATTTCATCTAAGGGTAGATCAAATGTAATAAAACTAAGTCACAACACACTACTTAATAAGGAGTACTAGATCTTCTAGAGATCATGACATGGTATTCCATACAACAACTCAAGGATGAATACTTAATATTCTAAAGATGGTATCAAGATATTATCTACCACAAACCATGAATACCAAGTTAAGTATATAACTTAAGTAGAGAAACCCCATAGCTAAATCTTGAAACACTTGTTTGCCATAGTTATTCCTACCATGGGTATCATGGTAGTTCTTAAACATTAACTCTTATCATAGATAGAGTAGAAAGGAAAGTCAAGCCAAGACCATCCATCACATACCCTTAATATCATATTAAGAGATGACATTCCTATTTAACCAAGTCCTAGTGTCAATTGATCATCAATGTTGAGTGATCAATTCTTGACCTAGAACTTATTGACTCTTAGCCTTTGACATATAATATTACCCTTCCAAAGACCTTAAGTAAATTAATAAGAAGGAACTAGTTATGGTAGAGTGTGCCATCCTCAATGGAATGTGATTCCTAGTGGTGATCCAACCATTTGATGTTGGATGACTTAATTCACTCATGAGTTATCTAGAAGGAGTATCTAAATCTAAGGATTAATTAGTAATTATGGAGCTGTGAGAAGGCTAGTAGTATTAGAGTATCAAGTGATAATCTTGTTAAGCCAAGTAGGTATCAACCTAAATTAAGCTTCCTTAACAAGATAAACTTTATAAAGAGACTAGTACAAGCCTACTAGTTAGTTGATGATAGATCTTGATTAGACAATTAGAAGCCTAAGCTTTGTTTGATTAAGGGTTGGTGGTCATTATTCTCAAGTAACTTGAGAATATATGACTAGGTGTTGAAGAAGAGTTGTGAGAATACCAAATTTGGCAAAACCTTAGTAAGCTGAATCATCTAGCTTGATCATGAGAAGGCAAGCTAGAATTTGATGAAGTATATAGTATGAGTGGTATGGAGTAGTTGGAGGCATAATAGTTTAACTAAGCTAATACAAGAACAAACTTGTATTATGATAGTAGTACCATACCTATTCCAGAGGATTGATATCACATGTGATATAGAGAGAATTTTAATCTTGCAAGCCTTGGAAGTAGTTGCAAGATGGATATAAAGGAGTTAGTGGATGGACTTAGAAATAGATACATTGTTAGATTCATTAAGGGTAGCTATAGATGAAAGTTATATACTAGAAGAATAATGGAAATGGAGTATTGTTGCAATGACATGACCATGTCATCATGTGATGATGGATATGGTCGAGTCAGATGATTAACTTATTCAGAAGGATGTGATCTTTGTGAATAAGATAAGGGTGATATACATAGAATTCTTAGGAAAGGAATTCCTTAACTAAAAACAAGCTTAGTGAAGTACTGAGGATAGGAGTGATTGAGAAACCTTTAACCAAAAGTATATCAAGCCATGACAAGACCCAAGTTTACCTCTTTGTCCAAGACCCTAGAATTAAGCTAGTAGTGGGACCAATTCCTATTTTTAGGTAGCCAAAGAATAGTAACTCTTAGTAAAATGTAGTTTCTAGGAGATAATTAGAATACCAGTTGAGAGTATATTGATGGAAGCCTTGTACACCTTATTGTCTTAAACCCTAATAAATACCTAGTCTCATATACCATCAAGATCACATTAGGAAAGAAATCTCAAATAGCTCACTCTAAGTTGAGTTATTATCCATGGCCACAAAACATGAAGACAAATCTGAATGGTTCCGCAGCAGAAAATAAAAAAATTCCTATGTTGGAATCGCCTAATACTGCCAAGATCTATCTATGTAGTAATGCGGTAATTGCCAAACGCATAGAATACATACCCTTGTAGACCGTATGCGGTTAACATTCCGAGGGGAACATGGTTGAAGTAGTCGAACCCGTAGCCGACCTCAAGGTCATGATGCTCCTCGCAATTCACCCCTTGCTCCTTCTTCATCATGCAGCAGCTCCGGCTCACGGCATCCAAGGTGCCTCAAGTGAGGCCCGTCGTGGTTTCGTACACCTACGGTGTACGATGACGACCTCCGACTCCTTGATCATTGCCGGGAGTGTGGAAGTAGATCTCCGGCTTGGAATCTCTGCAGCGCAACGACGTGATGTAGGTGCGGTGTCTTTTGGATGGACATTCCTTACTTGGGACCATGCCAACACATTGAGTCGAGAGAGAGAGAGGGAAGGAGAAAGTCAACCAAAGGACTTCTCCAAAAGGACTTCTCCAAATTGTGTGTCAAATCCCACCCATGGGCACCCCTTTATATAGGGGGAGGGAGGTGTGCCCTCCCCTTTGGGTTTCCCATGTGGGACTAATCAAGGGAGAGAGGGGGAGGCGCATGGGCCTCATGGGCCAGACGGCCAGGGGTGGGCCCCACCCCGTGCACAACCCTAGGCTGGCCGGGTGGGCCCCCCTTGAGGCGCCTAGGCCCTGGCCCTTCCCTCCTTCGGTTTTCCCTCATGGGCCCTTTTCCCTAGGAAGTTTGGCCCATTAGTGGAATACCCCTTCAATTTAGATTTTAATATTGTATTTAATATTAATTACATTAATTAATATGTAAATACATATTACAAAATCCGATTTGACCCGAAACACCTTTTGGTTCCATTTCTATCTCCTCCGAACGACTTCGGATCTTTCCCGGAATGATTCTGGCTCTCTCATGGAACTTTTCTGGTTACCTTTTCATTTTCATATGGTGATTCCAACTTACATAGGATCTCTAGCTCATCGTACCCTTAAGTGTATTTCCCCATGGCTTGGGAGTGGCACAAACATGATCTCCACCAATGATCAATAGCAGGACCAGGATGCCCATAATGACCCCTGTGCATTCCATGATGATAATGTCGTTTGAACCGTAATCAGTCGTTTCCCATTCCCCTTCCCACTTGATACCTAGTTCACCCGAGATTTGATCTATGGTATCCCATATGTAACATCCCAAAACTCTAATCCAAGGTTATTAAGATCCAAATCATCAAATTTAGAGTTAACAAAAACTTTTCCTTTAAAAATATTAAAGCATTCATATGTGTGTGCATTTAAATTAGGAGTTGATTCGAATTGCCATGATTAAGTGATCCATTGCTTGTAAAATGATTCTTAGGTGAAATAAACATCATCTAGATCATTCCCAAACAAATCCCAATGAAAAACAAATCAAAATGAATAAAATAACCAAATGGTCATTTGTGCCATTTTTACTACCATGCCTACTTTGGCTATTCCTAGAACTCAGTTCTTAACAGAAACAAATGTGGATCTTTGCATCCCTTGCTAGTACTTGTAGTGATGTACCAAGGCCCACTTTGCTTCAGCCCAAAGACTTTCAAACACTAATTTTAAATGGCATTTGAAAATTGAATGTAGTTCATATGAGAAGATCCCACTTATGCAAAAACCAACCAAACCAATTCACCTTGACATTTCCTAGCAACCAGAGACTACCAAGCATAAGATCAGATCACACACCAAAAATCTTTTCAAAATTCGAATTTAAATTTCTTGCGGCCATTGTGTCGAACACCTTGCAGACAGAATCAAACCGAGCCTAACTTATACTGTTTTGATCAATTCTTGTCGAGCCATTTTGTTTGCATTGATCACCCTTGTCCCCCCTGAGACCAACCAACACCGCACTGGCCTACCCCTTAGCCACATCAACAGTGGACCACCGCCACATTTTGGTCACCGCCGGCCAAACATGGGAAAAGCGCCACAGACAGCGCCGCGCCGTTCCAGCACCACCACTAGCTCCACCTAACCCTACCGCACCTCCCTGCCCCTTCCTCAAGCCCAGCCAGGCCCTGGACCACTCCACAGCATCACCGCCCATTCTCTCTATGAGCTCCGCCTCGACCCTAGCACCCTGCCAGACACGGCCGTGCGCCGCCGCGCGACCCACAGTCGCCGTGCGCCGCATCAAGCACCACTTTTGTCTCCCAGAGCGCGGGATGCTCCCGACCAAATGCTACCGCCCCTAGCCGCGCATTTAAGCCGTAGATGACCGCCATGAGGCAGGCCACCGTCCTCCTACGCCGCCCATGCCTCTAGCCGCATGTATCAACGTCACCGACGAGCTCACCGTCGTGCCATTTGGTCCCCTCGTCGCCCTATAAAAGGAGCCCTCCCCAGCACAAACTACTCATACCATCTCACTCCCCTCTCTCCACTGATCCTTCCACCCCATCCTCAGAGCAAGGCGGGCTGCCGTTCACCAGAATTTAGCCGGAGCTTGCCGCAGCAGAGGAGGAGAGGCACCGTCGATTTCGTCCACCCCAGGAGCCACCGCGACCTCGCCTGAGTCCGCTGTTGACAGCACGTTCAATCGCCCCCATCGCCATGCTAGCTGGAGCCCTGGTATGCCCCCATTGCACCCCCACCGAGCCGCTAGGGTTAGCTCTCGCCGGCGACCTGTTTGCCGGGGATGATGATCCTCAGCCGTAGATCTTCCTTTTAATCGCACGGTCCACGTTGCCCATACTGCTTCGCGTTTGATGTGTCACTGACCTGCGGGACCCCCCTGTCAGTTGTCATCCACGCCGCGGAGCGCCACTAGGCCAGCCCGTTAGTTTTCCTGCGCCATCCCATGAATTCAAATATAGTTTTTTCTATTTTAGTTTGAATTCACTTTTGTCCCTTAGTTTAAAAATCAATTCCAGAAGATCTACTGAACCGAATTGAGTGATTCAAATTTTGTTAGAAAGCTACTGAAAAGATCTATCCAAGCCTGTTGGATTTAATTCATTTAGAGTTAGACATCTCTCCGAGTAAAAATAACAAGACAAAAGCCTTTGCACATTCAATTTTTTTTATAAAATCAACCATAATAGCTTTTGAGTTGATTCCAACACTCAAAAATCACATTTAACAATACCTATCGGAATACGTAATAATATTACGGTTTACATGCAGTGACTTTGGACTAGTACCAAAATAATGCTATATAGGCATTTCTAGTCACTTTAAATCATTAAAAATTAAACTTAAATGAAAGTAAATATGATCCAACCTTTAAATCACGTTCCCATATGTTAGAATATGTGGTGATGACATGTGTCCATATGATCCCATATTTTAATTGGAGAATATTAAATCTTAGATATTTTCAATGAGTAGAAATTACTTTTCTTAAATAAAAAGAATGAAGCTAGTTAATAAAACCTTGTGGTGCTTGTGATGATATTAGATCATCCAATGTGTGCCCTAGAATGCTAAGTAGACTAGTTAAGCATTGTTTGGTGATTGTGTACTCCGTATGTATTTATAGAGGATAGTACCGACCAAGCTTTCGAGGAGGAGGAGTTTTATCAAGAGGAGGAAGAGGAAAACTTCAACCACTGCACTGCCCAAGGCAAGCCATCATTAACAATTCAAGCTAACCCTTGCAATCTAGATAAACTAAGCAAGATGCATTAGGCATGCTTTGGTTATACCATTTTGGACTTATACCTATTCCCAGATTTAATTCCAAGCTTTTACTTTCTTTACTTTACCAAAGTCTGTTACTTGTTTAGAAGGTAGCATAAAGAGTATAAAACTTGACCTATCTAGTTAGACTTAGATGTCATTCTATGGCATGAGATTGATCTTAGCATCCCACCTTAGTGAACACTCTTAACTTAGTAGATTAGAGCTAGATCAAAACTTGATTCACTTTAGATGGGAACACTTGGTGAAAATGAATTATGAAAACCTTGGAATGATGAGTCATTCTATTGAGATGTTTTGGACATGTTTTGAGAAACACAACTGGTTTATGATGATGAAAATGTTGAGGCATGAGCCTTAACCCTTTTACAAAAACTGATGGTTGGATTCGGATGCGATACCATTCCAAATTTACGGTACAACCCCAATACCTGAATTGGGTAAGGCTTAGCCGGAAATTTATATGCATTAGTATTAGTTCCCTCGCGGGAGAGGTTTGATCTGAGGCTACCTCTCAATTTTGTCCACCTATGCAGTGCCCAAGATGACAGATGGTCATGGTTGGGAGGCCATGCTCATAGGAGAGGTGCTTATACTAGGGTGTGTAAAGGAAAGGTTATGTTTGACTATCTGCATACTAAGTATGATGATTCAGGGTTATCCCTGACAGATGTATCGAATCTTGTGGTGAAAGTGTACCACCTCTGCAGAGTGTCAAACTATTCGAATAGTGCGTCCATGATTATGGACGATTCAGTGGCCATCTTTTTGTTGTCAGATGTTTTCAAAATGATTTATGATATGAATGATGAATCTTGACTTGACCACAACAGGTTTGTGACTATGACACTAACTTCCCAACTTAAGTGATTCTAGAACTTTATTTCATCTTTCTTTGTTTCTGAACTCAGCTTAGGTTTCAAACTTAACATTACAAATAAACATAGAGTTAGCATTTTCCACTAGTACTAACTTACTAGTTAGTGGTAGTTTGTGAGTACTTAAAGAGTACTCATGGCTTTTGTCCCTGGCTATTCCTATGGCCAGACTATGAAGGAGACTACCAAGACGATGGACAGCAGGACGGCTATGATAACTAGGACTATCTCAAAGATTCGGCCATTTCGTGCCTGAAGATGGACCCCGCCGCTACGCTTATTACTTATTCCGCTGCTTGTTGTATTAAGACTTGATCATGAGATCCTTTATTCGTGTAAGACCTTATTATGGTTTGTAATGGATGATGTACTGTGATATCCAATCTGTTATGTCTCGCAAAAATGGTAATCCTGGGATTGCGATGTATGACATAACAAGCATCGAGACTTAAAAATCCGGGTGTTGACGAGTTGGTATCAGAGCCATCCTGACCATAGGAGACCCTAGTTAGAATGGACGTCCGAACAAAAACTTAATTTCAAAATCAAAGTGAGTATTTACGAAAAACTATTTCCTCTTTTACCCTTGAGAATTCATTCTTTCTCAAAAATTCATGTTCCTCCAATTCTTACACTACTACCTACAATTTGACACACTTGATCACTTCACTAACTTCCTGATCCTCAATTCTTGTAGATGGAGACTCAGTTCAGCAAGTTCTACCAGTTGGGCAATGGAGGCCAACTAATCTTCGAGAGGGATCTAGATTCACTGTCGGAGTTATTGGGACGCCCGCATCCGGAGTTTCTTGGAGCTCAACTTCCAGGACCCCCAGGAGGAGATTTACAGTGGCTAGTCACCGCTGATCTTCGAGGAAGCATAGAAGCACCAACGTCCGGGAGAATCCAGTTCTCTATGATGGAGAACAACTGGCTAGATGGATTAACCAGGGCAATGCATGAAGCTCTCGCACGTCTATGTGCCCTTAGTGTCAACCAAATCCAAGGAACCCGTTTTGCTCACTATGCAAGACGTGACTTCATGGGAATGCCGAAGGAGATGCCAAGTCACCCGGAGTTGAAGCATCAAGTGGAGAACCTTGACTTCCTATTGTGCGATCGCCAGAAGGAATTAGACAATGCTAGGGAGTTCGCCAACCACAACCGTGCCATTGCCACCCAGAAGGCCTAGCCTTTCTCACTGCTTGTCAAGGATTGTCAGTCTCTTCGCCTCCAGCGCGAAAAGACGGATCGCACCATCGCCCGTCTTCGCAAGAAGGTGGCCGACCTCGAGAAGACCATCAAGGAGCAAGAAGCTCAGCTTGCAGCAAAGGAGGAAGAAGAGGAGGGTGAAGACATCCAGGGAGACATGGATTCTTACCTCAACAATGATGATGACTTTCTGGAGGAGGATGCCGTGGACTTCTACACTGACGATGAGGACTCCGACTTCATCGACGATGAGTAGATGCACTAGAGCACTGTCGTAGCATGAGATGTATTGGTCCCACTGTATCGTAGCTTGCATAATGGTTCTTAAAACCATCTGTTTCCCTTGTTGTGGTGTGTGTGTGTTTGTATCGTGTGCTTTGTTTGAATGAATGAAATGAAGTTAGTTGTAAAACCTGAGTCAAACTCAAAGTTTTAGCTTTGAAACCAAAACCATAAACCTTAGAACTTTCCCTCTTACCCCTTTATCTACCTCAATCTTCAGATGACTCATGGAAACCAAGGAGGGAGCAGCTCGTCGCAAGACCCAATGCTGCAGATCCTGTAGAATCTCATCGCAGACCGGGAAGCAAGTAGGGCAGAGCGCCAAGCTAATCTAGCAACACTGCAACAGATCGCCCAGATGGCTCTCAACAACCAAGGGCATGGAAATCAGGATCATCAAGGATCCAAGCTGAAAAACTTACAGAATACCAATCCCCCAATATTTAGCACTTCAGAGAACCCATTAGATGTAGATGACTAGTTGCAGAAAATGGAGAACAATCTAGAAGTAGCCAGAGTTGATGACAACGAGAAAGTTCTCTTTGCCACCCACTACTTGGCAGGAGATGCAAGAGCATGGTGGAACATCATCCGCCTGATGAACCATGGTCAAGTGATGACATGGGAATCCTTCAAGATCAAGTTCAGCTGCACCCACATGTCGTAGGGTCTAGTCACCCGAATGAGGGATGGATTCAGAGAGTTGAAGCATGGCAGAATGACTGTTGTAGAGTACCGTGACAGATTCTTGTCGCTTGCCAAATATGCACCTGATGAGATCAACACAGAGGCCAAGAAGAAGGAGAGATTCCTGAACGGACTGCATGACGAGATGCAGACTGTCCTCGTTAACATCCGCTTCGAGGATCTCGAAGAGCTAGTCGACTCTACCATTCAGATGGAAGGGAAGATTAACCAGGCAAACGACAACCGCAAACATCGTATGATGCAGCAATCTGGATCCAACAGTCACCAGAAGTACCGTCCCAACCCCTCACCAGGATATGCACCAAGGAACAACCGAGCCCCAATGTCTCGCCCAAGCTAACCCAGTCGTAGTGGAGGCAATGTGAAGTCCGGAGGAAACAACAATCACTCTGGCAACACCAACAATTTCAACCGCGCCCCTCCTAAGAGAAACAACAACAACAACAACAACAACAACAACAACAACAACAACACTGCACCCAGAACTAGCAGCAATGTTGTGCTTGTCGCAGCAAAAGACAAGTCCCAGATAACTTGTTTCGAGTGTGGAGTGAAGGGTCACTATTCCAATGAGTGCCCCAAGAAGACTGCCGCCACTGCCAATGTGAATGCGCCAGCTCAACAGCAGTGTCGTGTTCAACCAGGGAGAAGATTTGCTCTAGGGAACCCTCACAACCACAACAGCCGTCTCTTCCACATGAACGCCCAGGAAGCCCAAGAAGCGCCAGACGTAGTGTTGGGTATGTTTTCTGTCAACTCAGTATTAGCAAGGGTATTGTTTGATTCGGGAGCATCGCATTCATCTTTCACCGAAGAATTTGCATGCACTAGTAAGATTCACCCAACCAACCTGAAGCATGTCATGATAGTTCAAATCCCCGGTTCAACTACAAAAGCTAGAAAAATTTGCAAAGTTGTGCCGATCAGAATACATGGGATAGATTTTTATGCCAACCTAATCATACTCTAAACCAAAGGATTGGAAGTAGTACTAGGTATGAACTGGATGTCAAGGCATAAAGGACTGACAAACTATGCTAAGAAATCCATCACCATGACCAGTAGCTCTAGAGTCACAGTAGAGCATATATCTGAAACCTTACCCCATCAATTCAAGTGCAACAAGAGTTTAGCCCTGCCCACCATTGACCAAGTTAGAGTAGTCTGTGAATACCCCGACGTATTCCCAGATGAATTGCCTGGTATGCCCCCGGATAGGGAAATTGAGTTCATTATCGAACTAATCCCCAGAACCGGACCCATAGCCCGGAGACCCTATAGCATGAACCCCTTAGAGTTAGTGGAATTGAAGAAGCAGTTGGATTCCATGTTAGCAACATGCCTGATTCAACCAAGCGCATCACCATGGAGATCACAAGTGTTATTTGTCGACAAGAAAGATGGAGGCAACCGTTTGTGCACCGATTATAGAAAACTGAATGACATCACCATCAAGAACAAGTACCCCTTGCCAAAGATAGAGGATCTATTTGATCAGTTGACTGGACCCCAGGTATTCTCAAAGATTGATCTTAGGACTGGTTATCACCAACTTAAGATTCGTGCAACGGATATTCCGAAGACCGCCTTTACTACTCACTATGGTTTATACGAGTATACGGTCATGTCTTTCGGATTAACCAATGCCCCTGCTTATTTCATGAATCTCATGAATAAGATCTTTATGAATTTCCTAGATAAGTTTGTCGTTGTGTTTATCGATGATATCCTTATCTACTCCAAGTCAGAAGAAGAGCATGAGCAACATCTGAGAATCATCCTAGAAACCCTGAGAGAGCATCGGTTATATGCCAAGTTCAGCAAGTGTGAGTTTTGGCTGAAAGAAGTAGGATTCCTAGGACATATTGGGTCTGCTGGAGGAGTCTCTGTTGATCCCACCAAGATCAGAGATGTCGAAGCATAGGAAGCCCCAACCACTCAAACCCAAGTCCGTGCATTTCTCGGATTGGCGGGATATTACCGCAAGTTCATAGAAGGATTCTCGAGCATCGCTAGACCCATGACCCAATTGTTGAAGAAGGACAAGAAGTTTGAATGGACCGACAAATGTGAAGCCAGCTTCCAAGAGCTGAAGAAGAGATTGATTTCGGCCCTAATATTGATCATGCCAGATATCAAGAAGCCGTTTGATGTGTATTGTGATGCATCCAAGATTGGTCTCGGATGTGTATTGACGCAAGAAGGCAAAGTTATCGCCTATTTGTCTCGATAACTGAAGCAGCATGAGCAGAACTATCTGACCCATGATCTTGAACTAGCGGCCATAGTTTTGGCATTGAAGACATGACGTCATTATCTGATGGGTAATCGCTGTGAGATTTACTCAGATCACAAAAGCTTGAAGTATATTTTCACTTAGAAGGAGCTGAATATGAGGCAAAGGAGATGGATAGAATTAATCAAGGATTATGACCTTGACATTCACTATCACCCCGGCAAAGCTAATGTGGTAGCGGATGCTCTTAGCAGATTGCCTTGTAGGCTAAACACCATGATCAAGGAGAAGCAGCCAAGTTTGTATGAGGAGTTGGAGCAGTTTAGAACTGAGCTTGTTAGAAAAGGATTCTTAGCTAGCATTGAAGTTCAACCCACTTTGGTTAGCCAAATCAAGGAAGCCTAGAAGGGAAATGAAAGTATCGACGGAATCAAACATCGTATTGGTACAGGAAAGGTACCTGGATTCACTAAAGACGAAGAAAGAGTTATGTGGTATAAAGGACGTATCTGTGTGCCAGCAGATTCGGAGCTGAAGCAGGTTATCATGCAGGAAGCTCATGATACTCTTTATTCTATCCACCCCGGAGGAACGAAGATGTATCAAGATTTGAAAGAGCAATTTTGGTGGCACAAGATGAAGAGAGAAATCGGGAACTACATCGCCAAGTGTGACATCTGTCAAAGAATCAAAGCAGAGCATCAGATACCCGCAGGACTGTTGCAACCATTGCAGGTTCCGGAATGGAAATGGGATTCCGTCAGAATGGACTTTATCACCGGTTTGCCTACTTCTAGTAGGGGAAATGACTCAATATGGGTCATTGTTGATAGACTATCCAAAGTAGCTCACTTTATACCAGTCAAGACAACCTACCAAAGTTCAAAGCTAGCAGAGCTGTATATCGCTAGAATTGTTAGTCTGCATGGAACCTCCAAGACCAGAGTATCAGATCGACGAACCCAGTTTACCTCGAGATTTTGGCAGAAAGTCCAGGAAGGATTGGGAACCAAGTTGAACTTCAGCACCGCTTCAAGATTCTGAAAGGAAAGTTAGCCCCCAGATATATCGGGTCCTTCAAGATTCTGAATCATCGAGAAGTATCATATCAACTGGAACTGCCAGAAGAGATGCTAGCCATCCACAATGTGTTCCATATCTCGTTACTTCGCAAATGCCTAGAAGTGCCAGAGAAGACTGAAGTTTTCAAGAACATTGATCATTGAGCCGTTGAGATCAACAATGACCTGACATATCGTGAAGTGACCATCCATATCTTGGAGGAAGCTTACAGAACCACCAGGACCAGGAGTATCAAATTTCTCAAGATTCAATGGAGCAACCATACTGAGGAGGAAACCACTTGGGAGCGAGAAGATTACATTAGGATAGAGTTTCCATATCTCTTTAGTTCCTAGTTTTTCTTTGGTAAATCTCGAGACGAGATTTTGTTCAAGGGGGAAGGTTTGTAACATCCCAAAACTCTAATCCAAGGTTATTAAGATCCACATCATCAAATTTAGAGTTAACAAAAACTTTTCCTTTAAAAATATTAAAGCATTCATATGTGTGTGCATTTAAATTAGGAGTTGATTTGAATTGCATGATTAAGTGATCCATTGCTTTTAAAATGATTCTTAGGTGAAATAAACATCATCTAGATCATTCCCAAACAAATCCCAAAGAAAAACAAATCAAAATGAATAAAATAACCAAATGGTCATTTGTGCCATTTTAACTACCATGCCTACTTTGGCTATTCCTAGAACTCAGTTCTTTACAGAAACAAATGTGGATCTTTGCACACCTTGCTAGCACCTGTAGTGATGTACCAAGGCCCACTTTGTTTCAGCCCAAAGACTTTCAAACACTAATTTTAAATGGCATTTGAAAATTGAATGTAGTTCATATGAGAAGATCCCATTTATGCAAAAACTAACCAAACCAATTCACCTTGACATTTCCTACGAACCATAGACTACCAAGCATAAGATCAGATCACACACCAAAAATCTTTTCAAAATTCGAATTTAAATTTCTTGCGACCATTGTGTCGAACACCTTGCAGACAGAATCAAACTGAGCCTAACTTATATTGTTTTGATCAATTCTTGTCGAGCCATTTTGTTGACATTGATCACCCTTGTCCTCCCTGAGACCAACCAACACCCCACCGGCCTACCCCTTAGCCACAGCAGCAGTGGAGCGCCGCCACATTTTGGTCACCGCCGGCCAAACATGGGTAAGGCGCCACAGACAGCACCGTGCCGTTCCAGCACCACCACTAGCTCCGCCTAACCCTACCGCACCTCCCTGCCCCTTCCCCAAGCCCAGCCAGGCCCTGGACCACTCCCCAGCACTGCTTCCCATTCTCTTTGCGAGCTCGCCAGAGCGTGTTAGCCGCCAGCACACCACAGACCGCCCCTCGACCTAATACCGCACACGCCGCTCCGCCTCGACCCCAGCACCCCGCCAGACACGGCCGTGCACCGCCACATGACCCACAGTCGTCGTGCGCCGCGTCGAGCACCGCCTCTGTCTCCAAGAGCGCGGGACGCTCCCGACCAAACGCCACCTCCCCTAGCCACGCATTTAAGCCATAGATGACCGCCAGGAGGCAGGCCACCGTCCGCCTACGCTGCCCATGCCTCTAGCCGCCTGTATCAACGTCACCGACGAGCTCACCGTCGTGCCATTCGGTCCCCTCGTCGCCCTATAAAAGGAGCCCTCCCCAGCAGAAACTACTCACACCATCTCACTCCCCTCTCTCCACTGATCCTTCCACCCCATCCCCGAAGCAAGGCGGGCCGCCTTTCCCTGGAATTTAGCCGGAGCTTGCCGTAGCAGAGGAGGAGAGGCGCCGTCGATTTCATCCACCCTAGGAGCCACCGCGACCTCGCCTGAGTCCGTCATCAACAGCATGTTCGATCGCCCCCATCGCCACGCTAGCTGGAGCCCTGGTATGCCCCCATTGCATCCCCACCGAGTCGCTAGGGTTAGATCTCAGGACGACAATCCTCAGCTGTAGATCTTCCTTTTAATCGCACGCTCCACGTTGCCTCATACCGCTTCGCGTTTGATGTGTCACTGACCTATGGGACCCCCCTGTCAGTTGTCATCCGCGCTGTGGAGCGCCACTGGGCCGGCCCGTTAGTTTTCCCGTGCCAGCCCATGAATTCAAATATAGTTTTTTGCATTTTAGTTTGAATTCACTTCTATCCCTTAGTTTAAAAATCAATTCCAGAAGATATACTGAACCAAATTGAGTGATTCAAATTTAGATCATTTTAGTTAGAAAGCTACTGAAAAGATCTATCCAAGCCCGTTGGATTTAATTCATTTAGATTTAGAGATCTCTCCGAGTAAAAATAACAAGACATAAGCTTTTGCACATTCAAACATTTTTATAAAATCAACCATAATAGCTTTTGAGTTGATTCCATCTCTCAAAAATCACATTTAACAATACCTATCTGAATATTTAATAATATTAAGGTTTACATGCAGTGACTTTGGACTAGTACCAAAATAATGCTATATAGGCATTTCTAGTCACTTTAAATCATTAAAAATTAAACTTAAACCAAAGTAAATATGATCCAACCTTTAAATCACATTCCCATATGTTATAATATGTGGTCATGACATGTGTCCATATGATCCCATATTTTAATTGGAGAATATTAAATCTTAGATATTTTCAATGAGTAGAAATTACTTTTCTTAAATAAAAAGAATGAAGCTAGTTAATAAAACCTTGTGGTGCTTATGATGATATTAGATCATCCAATGTGTTCCTTAGAATTCTAAGTAGACTAGTTAAGCATTGTTTGGTGATTGTGTACTCCGTATGTATTTATAGACGATAGTACCGACCAAGCTTTCGAGGAGGAGGAGTTCTATCAAGAGGAGGAAGAGGAAAACTTCAACCACTGCACTGCCCAAGGAAAGCCATCATTAACAATTCAAGCTAACCCTTGCAATCTAGATAACCTAAGCAAGATGCATTAGGCATGCTTTAGTTATACCATTTTGGACTTATACCTATTCCCAGATTTAATTCCAAGCTTTTACTTTCTTTGCTTTACCAAAATCTATTACTTGTTTAGAAGGTAGCATAAAGAGTATGAAACTTGACCTATCTAGTTAGACTTAGATGTCATTCTATGGCATGAGATTGATCTTAGCATCCCACCTTAGTGAACACCCTTAACTTAGTAGATTAGAGCTAGATCAAAACTTTATTCACTTTAGAAAGGAACACTTGGTGAAAATGAATTATGAAAACCTTGGAATGATGAGTCATTATATTGAGATGTTTTGGACATGTGTTGAGAAACATAAATGGTTTATGATGATGAAAATGTTGAGGTATGAGCCTTAGCCCTTTTACAGAAACTGATGGTTGGATTCGTATGCGATACCATTCTAAATTTACCGTACAACCACAATACCTGAATTGGGTAAGGCTTAAGTTTATAGGCATTAGTATTAGTTCTCTCGCGGGAGAGGTTTGAGCTGAGGCTACCTCTCAATGTTGTCCACCTATGCAGTGCCCAAGATGACAGATGGTCATGGTTGGGAGGCCATGCTCATAGGAGAGGTGCTTATACTAGGGTGTGTAAAGGAAAGGTTATGTTTGATTATCTGCATACTAAGTATGATGATTCAGGGTCATCCCTGACAGATGTATCGAATCTTGTGGTGAAAGTGTACCACCTCTGCAAAGTGTCAAACTATTCGAATAGCCGCGTCCGCGGTTATGGACAGTTGGAGTGGCATACTGTTTCGTTGTCAGATGTTTTCAAAATGATTTATGATATGAATGATGAATCTTGACTTGACCACAACAGGGTTGTGACTATGACACTAACTTCCCAACTTAAGTGATTCTAGAACTTTATTTCATCTTTCTTTGTTTCTAACCTCTGCTTAGGTTTCAAACTTAACATTACAAATAAACATAGAGTTGGCATTTTCCACTAGTACTACCTTACTTATTAGTGGTAGTTTGCGAGTACTTAAAGAGTACTCATGGCTTTTTTCCATGGCTATTCCTATGGCCAGACCATGAAGGATACTACCAAGATGATGGACAGCAGGACGACTATGATAACTAGGACTATCTGCCTTCGTCAGCATTGCCTGTGCCCGTGAAGATGGACCCCACCGCTACGCTTATTACTTATTCTGCTGCTTGTTGTATTAAGACTGGATCATGAGATCCTTTATTCGTGTAAGACCTTATTATGGTTTGTAATGGATGATGTACTGTGATATCCAATCTGTTATGTCTCGCAAAAATAGTAATCCTGGGATTGCCATGTATGACATAACAGGCATCTGGTATTAAAAATCCGGGTGTTGACACCATACATTCGTTCGATCTCGTTACCGATGAACTTGTTTTCTCGTTTCCGTGGTGTTGCATTCCGTGACCCAGTCACATGCTTACAAGCTTCGTTAATGCAACGGCACCGAGATGTCCACTAATGTATATGTCTATTACATGGATGGGAAAATCGTGGTCTTGATATGTACTCCTCTACACGCCCCTTTGGGAAATCTGAGTGGCACCTTTTCGATCATCTAGTCATGGAATGATACTTGATAACAATCTAAGCTCCCTCCAGAACGGTGATTTGCATTATCTCACAGTCTAAGGACTGGTCGCGAGGTTTCCTTAGTTTTATCATTAATGGTGAACTTTGTAACTAGATCTCATTAAGATACAACTGTTTGGGTTGTTTGTCTATCACATCATTGAACTAATGACGTGACCTCATTGTCAATTGGCATAAATTCCCATGATCTCGAAACCCTAGATCATCCTCATGACCAATGAACTAGTTTGCTAGAGGCAACTAGAGACTTGGTTTGTTTAATACCACACATGTATTAACGTTTCGTATTAATACAATTATAGCACAATATGAAACTATTATGAACTTATTGAGATATGACAATAAAACCTATGTATTATTTGCCTCTAGGGCATATATCCTTCAGTCTCCCACTTGTACAAGAGTACAAATAATCTAGCTTGCATTTTACTCATCATAAACCATATCACATATGCGTTTATTGATTATGCATGCTTATGGAAAACGTCTTGTCCATGTTTTGTTTTACCAGAATATTATGTCTTTGCAAATCGTTAATGTCTTCCTAACTTTGACATTCATAGCATTATATCATAATGGGTTGAAGTATTCATTTGGCGACAAAGTGAGACTTTGTTTCTAGTGTTTATAATGACGGTCGTTTTCACTGTTGTCATCTAAACTTTGAAACACACTTTGCAATCCTTTGTGTATATACGATAGTTATGGCAGCAGAACGAGGCCGGTTTCTAGGAGCCTACAGTGACTTTAGATCAACCTCGAGGGCTTTTACATGGGCACTGTGCCCTGGGACACATCATTCTACGTTAAAGACGAACTAGTCCCGCCATAACAATATACATCACATCAAATGGAGCCTTTATACTTCTATATCTATGTAAATCCTAGTGCATGAAATGCAACTATGCCACTTACTTTGCTTCTTACCATTTAAGTACAAACTTAATTCTAGTTCAGCGATTAATTCAAGAATCACTTGAAGACATGTTCTTATAGTTAAGAGCTTGTCCATCCAACCAGAGCTTCGGTCACATTACGTCAAGTATACAATATGGTTGTATGGAAAAACCTACGAAAGAGGTATTGGAGATGCAACACATCTATTTCTTCCTTTTTAACCATCGTTGTAATACCAAGACAATGCTTCATATAGTAAAAACTTCTTTATTACCTTGTTCCATTCTGAACTTCTTCAGAATCTAGCTTAGGACATTCTGAACATCTTCAGAATAAAGTCCAAGAAGCATTCGACATTCAATGTTTATTAAATTCACCAATCTATCTCGATAGATATCATTGTTTAATAACTTCAACTTCATCCCAATTTATCTACTTAAATGTTATTAACACCAATCGCATCATTCACATATGTCGTCCACATATCCTATAATGATTTCACGCTCCTACTCAAATATGGCATCCATATTTGAGATCCAGGAATTTCACTTAGCTCCCACTCAAAATATGTCTACTACATATTCAGATTTGCCCAAGCTACTTAGCTCCCACTCAAAATATGTCTCTTACATATTAAGATTTGGGCAAGCTAATTAGCTCCCACTCAAATGTAGGTCCTCTCGATAATCTTGGACATTCCAAAATTCTATGATCATCATCAAATTGAGAATTCCAGCTACGAGACTTCAATATCCATATATTGCTAGTGTAAATCCAATAGACTCAAGCATTGCTACATTTGTAGTTAACTCCTCGAATTTGTCCATACTTTGTGACAAATCGAGCTTTATGTCTCCATTTAAGTTTCATTTCTGTCTTATGACTTTGAAGTCATTCAGAAGTATCAAGTAAACATCTTTACTTAATAAGATCAAGTAACACATTACTTTGCAATCTTAAATGTAACTTAATATAGGATTTTATGACTCCTAGTCATTTCTCGCACTTAGGACCATCACGCTTCTTTGTAATTCGTAGGTATGTCTTGTTCATAAACATGACAAGTGAATTAATAATATAATTCCGCAAACTTGCAGAATATATCGTTGAATCCTACTTTCTTTAGTAAACGTATTCACTGAAACTTTATGATCATTATCATTAGTTTCTCCTCTATTTGTAGAGTTCGGTTTCACGAAACAAATTCCGCTGTGCCACTCAACAATTCAGAGCCAAGGTCAAATACCTTGTTTTGATCTTTTACTTTCTTCCACCTATATCTTCATCAAGACATGTCAACTTTGGACAACAACAGGTTTGTCCCTTTTTGGAAGATGTATTCATAGTTGCCTAAGAATACGCTACAAAGACTTGTTTATTCGCTAGGATTTCAAATTGTTGAAACCTCTAGAAACTGGAACATGCCATAACTCTTATGGTGTTGTTTCCATGAATCCTTTTTAGATGTTCCTTTGTATTTCAACCGAGTGTTTGCTCATTTTGATCTCTAACTCTAAATGATAACTATAACCCAGATAAGAGATAATATTATACAATATGTATCTAATACATAATGATTATGATATTTAGACATTTCAATACACTTTGAAATTGCCCTGTTATCATAATTTGTGAAACCTCTCTCACATGTCCTTTTATGCCAATAATAAATACTTTAGTCATGTCGATCAAATCGAAGAGACTTTTGTATTCTTGTTAATTCAATATCCTCCTTCACTTTGAAATCTTTTGAACAATTCAAAATAGTTTTAAACTTATGTTTCTTTAAGCAAATGCTCATATTCACTTAAATTCACAATGAAGTGTGAAATAATGATTTCCACTATTTGTTCAAAATACGATACATCATTATGTATAAAGTTCAACATTTCTTTGCATATCACTATTTTACCAGAATGCGGAGTTTTAGTCATTCTGCCCAACGAGGCATGGTTTTGAAAAGTCTCTAGATTAAGCATCTAAGACCCTGATCTTGATTTATAATGAAGAACATGCAATAACCAAAATGACTTAAACTTTAGTGCCATATCATAATTAAACTTTGGATATCTTTTAGCATTCTAATTCTTTATAAATACTTAAACTATTATCATTAACATAGTGATGAGAATAACTCATTTATAATCATAATGTGTCCATAAAGGTATTATTCATAAGAACAGTACAACTAGCTTGTAACTTATTCATATGAACAGTCGTCTTGCTAAAATTAGGACACACAAACAACGATTACACAATTATATTCAAGTCCACTAATCCAAATGATAATATTTGAGGAAAAGGGTGATGCTGGCCATCAAGTGTTTTTCTTGCCATCATCAAGCCATATTGCCTCAATTCCAGCAATTCTTAAGAAGACCATCGTGTTTTCACAAAACGGGACAAGTATCCAATACTTATATAAACTGCAACGAGTTTTGCAAGAATTACATTTATAACTTTGTATATCTAACATATACCCTTTTTCATTCATGACCTCCATTGCAATCAAGCCCTTATGAGAGTTCATAACTATAATGCAAGATTGCTAAGTGTTTCTCCAAATATTCTCTCTTTCATCCATCATGGAAGAAAACTCATCCAACGGCTCATACTTTATGTGCCTGATCTTGCAAAATACAAGATTGTAATCCAACTCTCCATCCAATGGAGAATGGCTTGTTGGATGATTACAAAGAACACACAAACATTGTGGAGTCATCGGACTATCTCCTAATGGCCATTGTATCAAGAAGAAAAGATCACCTTTTACGAGGATATCCCTCGGGCGTGGGTATTAATCTATGAAGTTAGACCCTTTTGAAAAGTTCCATATCAAGCAATATATTTCCCATGGTCGCAAAGGACCTCAATGGGATAGGCCATGATCTACTAAGATATTTGCAAATAGACATCTAGACTAAGTTCATAATATGAGTTCAATCCTAATTGAGATCCCACTAAAATTGTCATCCCCTAGACGATTTTAGTGATCACATGATCCCAATCCTATGCACCTCCTCCGATCGTCACGGCCATCAGTGCAACATCAAAGGTAGACATTCCCCAATGTCAATCACATCAACCATGTGACTCATGCTCGACCTTTCGGTCTCTTGTGTTCCGAGGCCATGTCTACACATGCTAGGCTCGGCAAATCTAACTTGTGTGTACTTGTTGTGCAACATTGCTTACACCCACTGTATGCGAATGTAGATATGTCTAGCCCCCGATCGTCACGGCCGGCTTCATAACACCAAACTTTTTTGGTGGTGCACACACAAGGGGAACATTATCATTGGAATTATTTAGGGATTATCTTATTTGCTACCGTTGAGTATCTAATACTAGCATATAATAAGATATAAAGCAGGTATCAACATCACATGTGCATTGTGATATGATATGGTCCTTCTTCTTGCGCCTTGATCTCCATCGAGCGCTCCGGCATGATCTCCATCTTACCCCTGGTTTGACGCCAAGTCCACAACGCCACCACCCAGTCGTCCATCAGAACGATGACTGTTACTATACTACTTAGTAACAGAAAAGTAAACTACTTTACCTTTGTAACGACCAATGCCATATCATAACACAAGCCCTCCTGCAAAATAAAGTTAGACGCCTCTACTTCATATTTGTAAGTTTTACGTGGTTGTTAGGGCTTTCGCAATAGAACAGTTTCTAATCTATGAACTTTCCAACCACAACATGGATCCAACAGTTGTGTCTACTACACCCCTTTTGGGGGCCCTCCGTTGTAAATGCTATATCAACTATTGAATGAGAGATAGACACCCACTAGCCACTTATACGGAACAAGTCGTATGTCGAGCATGAAACCAGTCTCGCGTATGAATAAATGTAAGGTCGGTCCGAGCCGCTTCATCAAACAATGCCGAGATATAAACAAGTACATGTTAGAGGGTAACAACTAAGGGATCAATGCCCGCACAAAACTTGTGCTTACTGGTCGTACAACACTCCTACGCATAGATCGACTCTGATACCACTGAAGGGTTCCGGCTATTCAAATAGTTTGACACTCTACAGAGGTGGTACACTTTCACCACAGGATTCGATACATCTGTCAGGGATAACCCTGAATCATCATACTTAGTATGCAGATAATCAAACATAACCTTTCCCTTACACACCCTAGTATAAGCACCTCTCCTATGAGCATGGCCTCCCAACCATCTGTCATCTTGGGCACTGCATAGGTGGACAACATTGAGAGGTAGCCTCAGCTCAAACCTCTCCCGCGAGGGAACTAATACTAATGCATATAAACTTCCGGCTAAGCCTTACCCAATTCAGGTATTGTGGTTGTACGGTTAGTTTGGAATGGTATCGCATCCGAATCCAACCATCAGTTTTGTAAAAGGGGCTAAGGCTCATGCCTGAACATTATTGTCATCGTAAACCATTTATGTTTCTCAACACATGTCAAAACATCTTAATAGAATGACTCATCATTCCCAGGTTTCCATAATTCATTTTCACCAAGTGTTCCCATCTAAAGTGACTCAAATTTTTATCTATTCTAACTACTAAGTTAAGAGTGTTCACTAAGGTGGAAAGATGGGATCAATCTCATGCCATGGAATGACATCTAAAGTGATCTAAATACGTCAAGTTTTATACTGTTTATGCTACCTTCAAAACAAGTAAAGAACTTTGGTAAAGTAAAGGAAGTAAAGCTTGGAAAAATAATACTTAGGATAAGTAATAGTCAAAGTGGTATAACCAAATCATGTCTATTGCATTTGCTTGGGTTATCTAGATTGCAAGGGCTAGCTTGCATTGTTAATGGTTGCTTGCTAGTATAATACTTGCAAGTATTAGCTTGCATTGTTAATGATGGCTTGCCTTGTGCAGTGCAGTGGTTAAAGTTGTAACACCCCAGGTTTTGCTCTACCGGGCGATGATACCTCGCTAACTACATAAACACCAAGTTTAGAAAAATTCTAAAAAATTGGGCAGCACCTGGTTTGGTTATTAGGACATCCACAACATTCCGATATTGAGATATCCAAGCAACAACCTAATGTTCGCAAATAGCAGGGACACCATTTATAGATCTCAAACCGTCCAATAGGTAATAAAAATGTTATTCGAGCGACCAAAGTCTCACACTAGACGATCGAATACAAACACCAAGCTAGATGGTCAGACAATCTAATAAATCTCCAAGCTCAAGTATGAGTTTTTATTTTCTAGTTGATGGTGTGTGACATGACGTGTAAAAGAAAGTGTGACACTCCCACCCATGCATGCTGCTATTCCACGTACCTGAATATCAAATAAAATCAACGACAAGAAAAACAAGTGTGAGTAAAAGTATACTCAGCCAAGTACCATAAGAGTCGAAAGTTGCACAAGTAATAACCGAAATTTAACAATGAACATAAAGCCGAATTGTCTGGTACACTTCACAATTGGAACTCTCCGGTATGGACACATCCCGTGTCACTCAGCTTCGGAGACTGAAATAGACATAGCGGACATTTCACAACGGTCACCACCGGAAATGCCGACGTATGTCCAACAGAACGCTGAACTCTGAACTTTCACTTAAATAACCGAAAACCAAGTGGCGCGGAAACAACAAAACCGAACAAGCGGAACCATAAAAAAACCCACGAGGCAACCAAAAGACAAGAAAATTCAACATGCACTTGCCTTAACTTGGACGTTCAAATGAATATTTGGTATTGGCATCAGAAATCCGTACACCTGGGTATGAAACCACACTTAGAGATTCTATACCCCGATGATGCGATAGCAATATCATTACTTTAAAACTCATACGCGCTTGTAATTATATTGTGACTCACTATCAGGATGCGTGAACAGATTCTTATTCAAACAGAGTGATTTCAATGGGCAACAGAGAACTAGTGCTACTAACAGTTATGTAGAATCCAAGGGTTATACGTGTGTGCCAAAATTTCTAGATGAGGAAACGAAAACCAAGTGCTAACTACTAGATTTAATCGGGGACAGAAAAGTAACTAGAACTTGTAATATCAATTTGTACTCGGTTGTGTAAAACAAGACCATCAGGAATTAATTGGACAACACGTCCGTGATACCTAGCAGATTCCATTGTTTAGAATATTTCCCTCAACTGAACTGCCGATAGATCGAGCCAAGACAAGATGAGACCTAACCGATCTGTCGCCGGAAATTAAACTAACAAAAGAGCTAGGTACAGGAAATCAAACCAGTCGTTCAAGAGCAGTAGCTACATCGCTGTGTGGCCTTCGGGATGGCGCCATGGAGTCTCAGGCGAGGCTCCAGCCTGGAATTTCTACTCATATAGAGATGATGCCAATCTACGGTCTTCAGGAGGCAGCAGCGACGGAGTCATCTGGTAGGTGTGGAGGCGGCGGACTAGGGCTAGGTGTATGGGATAGGAGTAGGCAGCAGGCTAGGCTGGGCTTGGTATTTAATCGCCCTTTTTTCTTAATTCAATTATTTTACAAGTTTACATTCTAATAAATAAATAAAGTGACATATGACAGACGAAAAAACACGACCTCCGGGGGAAAAAAACCCTACCTCGCCGCGGGCCGCAGCCACCCTCTCCTCCCGCCGGGCGCAAGACTGGCAGGCGGCTCGGCGCCGGGCGGGCGGCGGGGCTGTTTCTCCCTCCCCAAGGCGACGGGCTACGCGGGTGGGCCGGGCTGCGCGGGAGCGGCGCGCTGGTGCAAGGCGCGCTCGCGTGGAGGCGGGCGACCGTGGCGGAGGTCACGGCGGCGCTGCTTGGCGCGGAGGGCTGCGGCGTGGTGATTCTGGTGGCGCGTTCCGGCTCGCCTCTGGCGGCGGCGGTGTGGTGGCCTCACTCGGCCTGGCACATCCGGAGTTCGGTGGCGGCGGTGTCTTCGGGCGGCGCGCCGCCGCACTCCGGTGACGCGGTGGGGGCCGGGGCTCGGCTCCATGGGCAGTGGTGGCGTCGCGGGGCGCCGGCAGGCGACGACAGGGTGGGGCTTCGCGGGCGTGCGCCTCGGCTTGCCCAGATCTAGGCCCACTTGGGCCCGATCTGGGCCTGGGGCGGGCCCTCCTGACCCTGACACCTTCTGGAGGAGGGGATGTGGGCGTGTCGAACGGCGATTGCGGCTGGGGCTGTACTGTAGCAGCGTGGCGGCAGAGCTTTATGGGCCCTTTTTTGGGCCCGGCCGGGCCCGTGACCTGGTGTGTCTCTGCTGCCACGTCCGGACGGCAACCGCCATTGGTGGTGGAGGTTGATCTCCTCCGCGCAGCTGTGCCGCGGCCGCCATCCTACATCAACCAGACCTACCCCACCTTGCAGGTCACGCGACGAACCTGACTAGGTGGGTGCGAGTCCGGCTCGGTGGACGCTGGGGCGGCGGCCTCAGAAGGTGGACGTCTACGACTTCTCTCCGGCAGAGGAGGCTCCGGGAGGTGATGTGAGATCCCTAGTCCGGTGGTGGTCCGGCAGGTTCGGGGGAGCTCGGTGGCGATGGTGCTGCTGCTTGGCGGTCGGGATTTGCCATGGTGGTGGGTCCCCTGGTGGTTGGAGGAGTAGGGCATGAGACGGCGGTTGGCGTGCTCGATGACACCCTTGATGCAGTGCGGTGGTGGGACTTCACGAGCCTCAGCGGGCTCGGCCGGGCCAGAGGGCATGGTGTGTCTTGCTGCTATATCCGGTCGGCTACCACCTGCTGGTGGTGGAGGTAGTTCCCTCCCACGTGCTGTTGACAGGCCGACCCTCGTCGAAGTCTCCACTCTCTCGGCCTATCGGCTTTGCTCCGTGGCTCTCGGTGTGACGGCGGTGGCGACTTCAAGACCGGGATGGCGCGTGCTCATGGGTGACGTGTTTGGTGGAGCTTTTCAAAGTGCTCGGGAGGGTGGTTCTGGTGGGGTCGGGAGAAATCCTTGTCCGTTGACACTGGCACGGTGACGCCCGAGGGTGTCACCTTCCTTCTTGAAGGGTGTTGGAGGCCTCCCTCTCCCACCTCCCCGCTGCGTACCGGGGGAAACCCTAGGTCCCGGCCAGACAGTAGTGTCGTCGTCGTCACTCCCCTTCTTGGAGGCGCTGTTTTGGTACACAGGCGCTTATGACTGCGGGTTATGTGGTGGTACTTCTTTGGAGGGCGCACCGGTTGCGAGCTGGTTCCGTTCTCGGCACACCAACACCACCGTTATCGGCATTTTTCTTCTTTTATTTCTTCTTGCTTTTCGTGTTGGGCTTGGGGTCTCCCCAGTGCCTTGTATCCTGTGGTGTCTGTTACTTTGAGCGGTGTGCTGTCTGGCCCAGCAGCGGTCTCACCTGTGTGCTTTATTTATAAAGCTGGGCGTAAAGCCTGCTTCAAGGAGGAATAAATAAATAAAGTCTATATTCGTTAATCCTCCACGATCTGTTGGAACTCATAATTGAACAATCCAATGGTCAATTTCGATCAGCTCGACGAGACGAACACAACCATGACCTTAGATTTTCCATATGACCTATCGATCTAAAAGTCAACCTTCAGTCAACTATTTTCTCATTTTCTGAAAGAAAAAAATAGGCTTCTGAAATTCCGGGGTATTACATTCTCCCCCTGTTCAACGGAATTCGGCCTCGAATTCTTGACTTTCACTTTTTGGTTGGTTGAGCCACAAGACTCGATCCTTTAATCAAACTACCACTTCATATTAGTGAAATATTGGCTTCTATCCTTATAGATCTTGAACTATGAATTAGGAACTGGAAACAAGCTTCGCAACTTAACCAGAAACAATTGGCATTCTCCATTGTAAGTCATGAAATCCTTATGAATAAAGAAGACGATACCTCCACTCAATGTGCTACACTATTCAAGTTGGAAACGCAACTAAAAAACAACATGTACACTATCAAAAACTCATGGAGGGCTACTATGGCAATTTGCAATGTCTCATAAGACACACTGAAAACGTTGGATTGGTTTATCCTCACCGCAGATTCAACCCTTGGCAGTGGCTGCCTCTATTAAAAGGTCGAACGTAATACCGCTCTATGGTTCCAGCTGAACATCATCGACACTCCACTACATAGAGGTAAAGCTACACAATGATTCACCAATCCGACAAAACAAGAGAAAATAACAAGAGTAGTCGGTATGAGGGCCAATCCATCCGCACCCAAATTATGAACTCTGTACGTCAATAGATGAATCACGCAACCTAACTCTCGGGTATCCTCACACACATAAACAAAAGACTTCAGGCACAAACAAGGTTCGGGACTGATCCCATATATCCCTTATATGTGAAGCTTACAAAAGTTACATTAGCAATCCTTCAAGAACTCTCATAGTTGTGTATGAACCTATGAAGCACATTTGGTGAATAAAACAGAGAGCCGCCTTGTGGATCAATACCTAATATAACAACAAAATGTAACTTGGAAAGGACAAGGAAAGGACAATCTTCTCACGTGAGAGAAACACTAGAAAAGCATTTAGAGAAAAGATTTGTCTGGAAAAATTTGATTGCTTTCTAGCAAAACAACATACAAGTCCAATGGAAGTCCACCAATCTTGGCAAGATCATTTTCTCAAACAACATAGCAGATTAATCTGTTATCCTCAATGACACATTTGTATAAAAAGCTTAACTACTCATAATACTTAATTATGGCCTTATGGAGAAGGATACAAAGACAAGTATGAAGGGAAGCAGGAATCGAATAGAGAATGGAGGGAACTGAAGGTTTTAGTTCTGAAAGGCTAATGGTAAGCAAGAAGAACATTCGAAGTATAATACCGAAAAACTTCATCGAGTATAAAACAAGCTGGATGATGATTGTTGCGCCAAAGAAGTGCACGAGGTAGACTAGAAGGAGGAAGTGAAGGGGCATGAAGACGCCAAATGTAATTTGTGGCTTGAGACAAGGATTGTAAGAAGAGTTCTCATTTATCGGCTCAAGTTTATCCTAGAAGATTATAATCGAGGTTGTCTAGAAACCAAACAATATGCCTATTCTCTTGATCTCTGATTGGTCTTGCTTTGACTACAAAGTCATTATCTCACGGATCTATGAGTATCTAAATCCAAAATTTCAAATCTTCTCTTCCGTTCATCCTCTTGGTTCACTAACTTGATTTTAGGATAGACTCAACTTTTACTTTTCAATCTTACTTCATCAACCATTAAGTTAACTCCAGACAACTACTTACTACTAACATGGAAGGATAATCAAGTTATAAACAATTAACAAGAAATAACATGGCACCGAAACCTACCACGACAAAGCCTACGAACAGGCACAACATATGGGCAAAAGAAATCGGTAATAAAACATAGGAGAAGCATAAATGCAATGGATGACCCAAAAAGCATCCTATTGTGCAACAGTGTGTCAAGTTTCAAGTTATTTTATCTAAGTCAATGCTTTACTTGTTTAGACAACTAAAAAGGGAATGTTTGAATTATCCAACAAGCCTAGCAATTCTCAAATTATCCTAGTTTACTAACTACTTCAGTGATCTAAAGTCTAGGCTCTCATACCAACTATAACACCCCAGGTTTTGCTCTACTGGGCGATGATACCTTGCTAACTACATAAACACCAAGTTTAGGAAAATTCTAAAAAATCGGGCAGCACCTGGTTTGGTTATTAGGACATCCACGACATTCCGATATAGAGATATCCATCAGAAAGCAACAACCTAATGTTCGCAAATAGCAGGGACACAATTTATAGATCTCAAACCGTCCAATAGGTAATAAAAATGTTATTCGAGCGACCAAAGTCTCACACTAGACGATCGAATACAAACACCAAGCTAGATGGTTAGACAATCTAATAAATCTCCAAGCTCAAGTATGAGTGTTTATTTTCTAGTTGATGGTGTGAGACATGACGTGTAAAAGAAAGTGTGACACTCCCACCCATGCATGCCGCTATTCCAGGTACCTGAACACCAAATAAATTCAACGACAAGAAAAACAAGTGTGAGTAAAAGTATACTCAGCCAAGTACCATAAGAGCCGAAAGTTGCACAAGTAATAACAGAAATTTAACAATGAACATAAAGACGAATTGTCTGGTACACTTCACAATTGGAACTCTCCGGTATGAACACATCCCGTGTCACTCAGCTTCGGAGACTGAAATAGACATAGCGGATATTTCACAACGGTCACCACCGGAAATGCCGACGTATGTCCAACAGAATGCTGAACTCTGAACTTTGACTTAAATAACCGAAAACCAAGTGGCGCGGAAACAACAAAACCGAACAAGCGGAACCATAAAAGAAACCATGAGGCAACCGAAAGACAAGAAAATTCAACATGCACTTGCCTTAACTTGAACGTTCAAATGAATATTTGGTATTGGCATCAGAAATCCGTACACCTGGGTATGAAACCACACTTAGAGATTCTATACCCCGATGAGGCGATAGCAATATCATTACTTTGAAAATCATACGCGCTTGTAATTATATTGTGACTCACTATCAGGATGCGTGAACAGATTCTTATTCAAACAGAGTGATTTCAATGGGCAACAGAGAACTAGTGCTACTGACAGTTATGTAGAATCCAAGGGTTATGCGTGTGTGCCAAATTTCTAGATGAGGAAACGAAAACCAAGTGCTAACTACTAGATTTAATCGGGGACAGAAAAGTAACTAGAACTTGTAATATCAATTTGTACTCGGTTGTGTAAAACAAGACCATCAGGAATTAATTGGACAACACGTCCGTGATACCTAGCAGATTCCATTGTTTAGAATATTTCCCTCAACTGAACTGCCGATGGATCGAGCCAAGACAAGATGAATCAGAACTAAAATACTGCGGCTAGGTGCTAACCACGGCCAAGACCTAATCGATCTGTCGCCAGAAATTAAACTAACAAAAGAGCTAGGTACAGGAAATCAAACCAGTCGTTCAAGAGCAGTAGCTACATCGCTGTGTGGCCTTCGGGATGGCGCCATGGAGTCTCAGGCGAGGCTCCAGTCTGGAATTTCTACTCATATAGAGATGATGCCAATCTACGGTCTTCAGGAGGCAGCAGCGACGGAGCCATTTGGTTGGTGTGGAGGCGGCGGACTAGGGCTAGGCGTACGGGATAGGAGTAGGCAACAGGCTAGGCTGGGCTTGGTATTTAATCGCCCTTTTTTCTTAATTCAATTATTTTACAAGTTTACATTCTAATAAATAAATAAAGTCTATATTCGTTAATCCTCCACGATCTGTTGGAACTCATAATTGAACAATCCAATGGCCAATTTCGATCAGCTCGATGAGACGAACACAACCATGACCTTAGATTTTCCATATGACCTATCGATCTAAAAGTCAACCTTCAGTCAACAATTTTCTCATTTTCTGAAAGAAAAAAATAGGCTTTTGAAATTTTGGGGTATTACAAAAGTTTTCTTCCTCCTCTTGATAGAACTCCTCCTCTTCGAAAGCTTGGTCGATACTATCGTCTATAAATACATACGAAGTACACAATCACCAAACAATACTTAACTAGGCTACTTAGCATTTTAAGGCACATATTTGATGACCTAATATCATCACAAGCATCACAAGTTTTATTAACTAGTTTTATTTCTTTTATTTAAGAAAAGTAATTTCTACTCATTGAAAAATAACTAAGCTTTAATATTCACCACTTAAAATATGGGATCATGTGGACACATGTCATCACCACATATTCTAACATATGGGAATGTGATTTAAGGGTTGGTTCATAATTACTTTAGTTTAAGTTCATTATTTAATGATTTAAAGTGACTAGAAATGCCTATATAGCATTACTTTGATACTAGTCCAAATTCACTGTATGTAAACCTTAATATTATTATATATTCAGATAGGTATGGTTAAATGTGATTTTTAAGAGTTGGAATCAACTCAAAAGCTATCATGGTTGATTTTATAAAAATGTTTGAATGTGCAAAAGCTTATGTCTTATTATTTTTACTAGGAGATGTCTCTAACTCTAATTGAATTAAATCCAACGGGCTTGGGTAGATCTTTTCAGTAGCTTTCTAACAAAATTGGAATCACTCTATTTAGATTTGTAAATCTCTCTGAATTGATTTTCAAACTAAGGGACAGATCTAGGTTCAAACTAAATTAGGAAAATCTATATTTGAATTAAATGGGTCGCGCGGGAAGGTAAACGGGCCGGCCCAGTGACGTTCCGCGGCACAGAGAATAGCTGACAGGGGGGGTCCACCGGTCAGCGGCTCTTTACACGTGAAACGGTACGGGGCGATGTGGGCCGTTAGATTAGAAGGGGAATCTACGGCTAGGGCTCGTCGTCGACGACAGACAGGTCGCCGGCGAGGTCTAACCCTAGCGGCTCGGTGGGGGTGCTCAGGGGGCATACCAGGGCTCCAGCTACGACGGCGATGGGGGCGATCGAACTGGTGGACGACGGCGAGCTCAGGGGTGGTCGTGGCAGCTCCTGGGGTGGTCGCAATCAGCCGAGCCCTTCTCCTCCAGTAGCGGCCAGTTCCGGTCGAATTTCGGTGACTACGAGCTCGAGCGGCTCCGGGGAGAAGTAGGGAATGATCAGTGGCAAGAGGTGAGGTGAGTGGTGTGCAGAATAAGGCTGGGGGTGGCCTCCTTATATAGGCTCGACGACGGGACAACGCGGCGTGGCCAGGCGACGGTGGCGACATGGCTACGGGCTGCTAGCGGCATGGCTGCGAGCGGCGATCGATGTGCGGTCTCCTGGCGGTGCTCTACGGTGTAATGGCGCTGCTAGGGGCGGTGGCAAACGTTCGGGCGGTGATCATGCTCTGAGCGGCAGAGGCGGCGTTCGACACGGCGTGCGGTGGCTGCCGGTCAAACGGCAGCGAACGGGCATGTTCGGGCGGTTCCTGGGGTCGTGGCGAAGCGGTGAGCACGGGCTGCGGTCGAGGCGAGGAGTGTGCGCGCTTGTCGGGCGCGACGCTATGGCGCGTGCTCGGCATGGTGCAGACGCTCTGGCGCGATGCTCTGCGAGTGGTCCACGGCTTGGCTTTGCTTAGGGAAGGGACAAAGGGCGGCGGTATGGCCTGGTCTAGCTCCTAGACATGGCGAGAGAGAGAGGGGCGGTCGACTGTGAGCTATCCATGCTCGACCAACGAGCATGGTGCTCAGGTGGCATGGCACTGCTGCTAGGGACTAGGGTATGAGGTGATTATGGCTTGGTTAGATCAAATGGAGACAGAGGGAGTAATTTGAGGTCAAATGGGTGGCAAAACCCTGTAGAAATAGTGAGCTAAATACTAGGTGTGAATACTGCCTGCCAAGTGTTTGTGAAAATGTCCGAAAGAAATTTAGTTTTGAATTTTGAAAAGATTTTTGGTGGGTGTGTTAGTCATAAGCTTGATCATCTGTGGTTGCTTGGGTTTTGAAAATGAAGCTCATTTGAGTGGTTTTTGAATAAGTGGGATCTTCCCATATGAACTAGATTCAATTTTCAAATGCCATTTAAACTTAGTGTTTGAAAGTTTTTGGCAGATCACAAAGTGGGCCTTGGTACATCATTATATGTACTAGCAAGGGGTGCAAAGATCCATATTTATTTCTGTTAGGTTTTGAGTTCTAGGAATAGCCAAAGTAGGCATGGTAGTTAAAATGGCACAAATGACCATTTCTTTCTTTTATTCATTTTGATTTGTTTTTCTTTGGGATTTGTTTGGGAATGATTTAGATGATGTTTATTTCACTTAAGAATCATTTTACAAGCGATGGATCACTTAATCATGGCAATTCAAAACAACTCCTATTTAAATGCACACACATATGAATGATTTAATAGATTTAATTGGAAAAGTTTTTGTTAACCCTAATTTAGATGACTTGGATCTTAATAGTCTTGGATTAAAGTTTTGGGATGTTACACCATGGCTTGGGAATGGCACAGACATGATCTCTATAAATGATCAATAGCGGGACCGGGATGCCCATAATGACCCATGTGCATTCCACGATGATAATGTCATTTGAACCATAAACAGTCGTTTCCCATTCCCTTTGCCACTTGATACCTAGTTCACCCGAGATTTAATCTACGGTATCCCCATACCTTCGTTCGATCTCGTTATCGATGAACTTGTTTTCTCGTTTCCGTGGCGTTGCATTCACTGATTCAGTCACATGCTTACAAGCTTCGTTAATGCAATGGCACAGAGATGGCCACTAATGTATCTGTCCGTTACATGGATGGGCAAATCTTGATCTTGATATGTACTCCTCTACACGCCCCTTTGGGAAACCTGAGTGGCACCTTTTCGATCATCAAGTCATGGAATGATACTTGATAACCATCTAAGCTCCCTCTAGAATGGTGATTTGCATTATCTAACAGTCTAATGACAGGTTGCGAGGTTTCCTTAGTTTTTGTCATTAATAGTGAACTTTGTAACTAGATCTTATTAAGATACAACTGGTTGGGTTGTTTATCTATCACATCATTCAACTATTGACGTGACCTCATTGTCAATTGGCATAAATGCCCATGATCTCGAAACCCTAGATCATCCTCATTACCAATGAACTAGTTCGCTAGAGGCAACTAGAGACTTGGTTTGTTTAATACCACACGTGTATTAAGGTTTCATATTAATACAGTTATAGCACAATATGAAACTATTATGAACTAATTGAGATATGACAATAAAAACCTAGTTATTATTTGCCTCTAGGGCATATCTCCTTCAAATTCATCCTAGCTCTTAATCTTCATCCATATCCATAATATATATGAGTCTATTAAACCTTCCCAAAACTCATAGCCATTATTTGGAAATGAACATTTTCATTTCCTCATTAATGATTGATATTCATGCATAATGACTTAACCAAGATTGTTTTATGGTAGTTCTAAACCCCACAAACTAAGTAGAGTTTGAATAGGAGAAATCACCAAATATGGAGAACCATGAAACTAAAATCATCATATTATAAACCACAAGGTTTGATGCCTTATAATGAATATATATATAATTCCTTTATGAGGTTAAGAATGAATCAGATTCTATATACATCATAAACCATTTTAATCCTTACCATTATAATTATCTAGTGACAACATAATAATTTTTATGAAATCTTATTATAAGAAACAAATCCCTAAAACCCAAATTCCTCTTTATATTTCTAATGAAAATAATCCTTTATTTAGTCATGAATAATGAAAATAAATACTAAAAAGGAATGACAAATCAACTAGCTACATTAACCATGTAGAACCCTTGTTGATTCACTGGATTTTGAATATTTATATCCTTGAAGAAATTCATATTTGAATTGGTTTGTAGAAAACAGAAAATAGAAAAAGAGAAATGGAAAAAGAAAAGGAATCAGCCAGCCGCAGAGCCCAAGGCCCATCCTCTATTCCTATCCCGCTAGCAGCAGAACATAAAAACCGCCCACTTTGCAAAAGCCCAACAGTAGCCTGTGTCTTCCCTCTATCTCTCACTAACAGGTGGGACATCTAGGTGGATCGCGGGTTAATTCGTAGAAATGTTAGGGGGTTTTCTGCAAAAGTCACCATCGTCATCACCCTCATGCACACAGGAAACTGCGTGTGCTCCACCGATGTCGTCCGCTGCCGTTAGCAAGAACCGACAGCCATGATGCTAGTTGTCACTAGGGAGGAGCACAAGAACGCCACCACGACGCCCTGTCCATCCTCATCTCCATTTCCCCTCTCTCTTGTTCTTATCCTCTCCACAGAGGAGGCCACCGAAACCCTAGCCCTAGGTCTCACTGGTGCCCGTCGATTCCAAGCTCGCCTCGGCCTGTTGAGACCACTGGGAGGACCGCCGAGCTCTTCTCATTCGATTGCCCTACTCCACGGAAGTCGAGGAAGCTCCAGGCGCCGGGATTGCTACCTCTGGCCGACATCGGCCACCGTCGATTCCATTGATTCCGGCCGCGCCTGCCTTCACCGACTTCATCACAACAACCGTGGTGAGCCACTATTCCTCATGGACATATCCATCGTCCTCCTCTTCCTCTCTATTGTTCTCGCTTCGAGCAGCCACTTCCACCGCCGTCTGTTGTCGTCGTGGTCACTGCTCTGGTGACCATTTGCTAGCAGTGCCGCTAGTTTAAGGTTCCGCGCGACGCGCTCGTTTTATTAAGCCTAATCGTGTTTGCTGGCTCGCGCTAGATCGCTGCCGCCATGCATCGTCTGGACCTCGCCGGCGTCGTGTCGCCATCTCGACATCATGCTGGCGTCACCTTGACCATGTCAGAGATATTTCACCAGTCCCTGCCGACGTGGCCCTGACCCCACTTGTCTATGACATGGGCTAGAACCAGTCCGAGTATTAAAAGGTATTGCCTATTTAGTGAATAGATAAAACAATATAAATTCAAATATAAATATTTTCTAGAAATTAAATTCAAATATAAATATTTTCTAGAAACTTTGTAAATTCAATAACTTTTGATTTATAATTCAGAAATATATATATTATATATCAAAATATTCAGAAAAATAAATTATATATTCTAAATCTATTATTATATTTTATTTTCCAACTTAAATAAAATAATAATTATTATTAGCAAATAACCTATTAGGGATAAATCTTAAAGAAACATATTTTATTATTTAAAATTTAGAAAAATAAGTATATTATATCAAAATTCTTAGAAAGACAAAAATATACATTTCTAAACTTGTTACGTATATTTTTGTGTCACTTAACTAAATATTATTATTTATTGAGTCTTTATAAAGTGATAAAAACTTATAAATGTCATATATTATTATTTAAAAATCACAAAAATATATATAATATACCAAAATGATCACAAAAATAAATCTACACATTAAAAATATCAACTCCCATTTTTGAAGTAAAATAAAAAAGTAAATGTTTAATAAATCATGTTTAAGCTCTTTTCTTTTATTTTAATTCATTAAAAATATATATAACCTTTCTATTGCCTTTATCATTATTTGTTTAAAGTCAAAAAATGAAATAACAAGTTGAATTGATCTTCAGGTAAAGTTAAGATTGGTTTAATCATTTTAAGATATATTTAGTAAAACTACCATTCAAGGTGATTATATTTTATTTCTTAAAAAGATTTTATTAACTATAAAACCATAAAAAATTATGTGTTGCTTGTCTTGAGGATTCTCCTTATTCATAAAATCACCAGGCTAATATCCACTAAATATTTTACTAGTTTGGGAATCCATTTTAAGTTTAAACAAAGTTTATAAGTAATATTAATTCTAAATTAAGTAAGTGATTCCATTCTTATAATTTTAATTAAACACCACCGCATAAAAGAAATAACACTTATCTTGTACCTTTATAAAACATTAAGAAGTGAGCCACATATAATATAGTACTTATTCAAAATATATAAGTATCCAATATAAGTGGAATAGTTATTCAAATATGGTAACTGTTTTCTTATTTAATACTCATAATTAAAGTTAATAAGAAACCCTAAATAGTGTTAACTTCAAATTTAAATACCTTCCTTTGTAAAACTAATCTTTTCCTCAAAAGTTATTCTTTTAAGAAACATTAAAACTAATCTTCAGCATTTCTATAAAAGCTCTAATTGATTAATAATCTTGCCCCATTTGAGTGCTTTAATATTGTATGCTACTTGTTGTATTTACACATTGTTTCACACACTCTCACAAGCCTTAATAAGAAGCATAAGTGTGAAACTGGTATAAAAGTGAATCACATTCTAAAGAAACCATCCCTAGTTTCTGAACCCTAGATCAGATACAACTATTCCGAGGATTCGCGTTTATCAAATTGCATTACATTAATTAGGCATAGTTGCATCTTGCTTCTTTAAACATTCGTCCTTACCGGACCAATGATGCTACTTTCAGAATTTGGATCTTCTAGTGTATTGAAGACAGTGCATGCATTATCTTGTAATCACATAAGGAAAGTTCACTCTTGCTCATGTCCTTTGGTTATTTTCTATCAAATACTTGTAGCTCAAATGTTGTCATCACCTGCATTTCAAAAAGGTCAGAAAATACTATTTTCATAATAATATGATTATGGATTATTTACCAAATGGTAATAATCTATTGATAAAGTTCCAGTGGTAAAGGAATATAATATCTAGGACTTAATCAACCAATGTCGCTAGTGATTCTAGCGTCGTATATTACGCGTTAACCATGAGATTTGGAATGGGACGGAGAAGTGTCAACACCTGAATTTTTTAATCCTAGATGCGTGTTATGCCATACATCGCAATCCCAGGATTAACAGTTTTGCGAGACATAACATATTGGATATCATAGTACATCATCCATTACAAACCATAATAAGGTCTTACACAAATAAAGGATCTCATGATCCAGTCTTAATACAAACAAGCAGCGAAATAATAAGCATAGCAGCGGGCTCCATCTTCAGGGTCACAGGCAATGCTGATGATGGGAATGATCCTAGTTGTCGTAGCCGTCCTGCTGTCCTTCCTCCTGGTAGTCCTCCTCATAGTCTGGCCATGGGAATAGCTAGGGACAGAGCCATGAGTACTCTTTAAGTACTCGCAAACTATCACTAACAAGTAAGGTAGTTCTAGTAGGAATCCTAGGCTCTAAGTTTATTTGCAAAAAGCCAGATTTATCTAAACTAAGTTTAGAAGTAAAGAAAACTAAGTAAAGATTCTAAATCACTTTAAGTTGGGAACCTAGTTTGCATATTCACAACCCTGTTATGGTCAAGTCAAAATCATAGTTCACTTAACAAGTCATTTTGAAAAAAATATCCGACGACGGAACATTATGGCCACTCCAACTGTCCATGACCGCGGACGCGGCTATTCGAATAGTTTGACACTCTGCAGAGGTGGTACACTTTCACCACAATATTCGATACATCCGTCAGGGATAACCCTGAATCATCATACTTAGTATGCGGATAATCAATCATAACCTTTCATTTACACACTCTAGTATAAGCACCTCTTCTATGAGCTTGTCCTCCCAGCATGGCCATCTGCCATCCTAGGCACTACATAAGTGGACATCATCAAGAGGTAGCCTCAGCTCAAACCTCTTCCGCGAGGGAACCCCTACTAATGCATATAAACTTCCGGCTAAGCCTTACCCAATTCAGGTATTGTGGTTGTACGGTAAAATTGGAATCGTATCGCATCCGAACCCACCCATCAGTTTTTATAAAGGGCTAAGGCTCATGCCTCAACATTTTCATCATCAAAACCATTTGTGTTTCTCAACACATGTCAAAACATATCAATAGAATGACTCATCATTCCAAGGTTTCCATAATCGTTTTCACCAAGTATTCCCATCTAAAGTGATCAAGTTTTATGCTTAGCACTAGCCACTAAGTTAAGAGTGTTTACTAATGAGGGATGCTAATCTCAATCTCATGCCATAGAATGACATCTAGTATAGGCCTAGTTTTATACTCTTTATTCTATCTATACTACTTTCCAAAATCTCACAAAGCATTACTAAAAGTAAAGAAACTTTGGTAAAGTAAAAAGTAAAGCTTGCAAGTAAAACTTGGGATGGGTATAAATCAAAATGTATAACCAAGCATGCCTAATGCATCTTTATTAGGTTAACTTGCATCTAGTGATGGCTTGCCTTGATTGGTATAGTGATTGAAGTTTTCTTCGTCTTCTTCGGGGTAGAACTCCTCCTCCTCGTATCATTGGTTGGTACTATCGTCTATTAAGGAATACGGGGTACACAATCACCAAACAATACTTAACTAGTCTAACACGAAGGTTCACACTTGATGATCTAGCATCATCACTATCATGAAATGCAATAAAGAACTAGTTTTATTTGAAAAAATAATTTCTACTCATTGAAATTAATTAAGATTTAATATTCTCCAATTAAAATATGGGATCATGTGGAAACATGTCATCACCACATATTATAATACATGGGAATGTTATTTAAATGGTTGGCCACATTTTATAAAGTTTAAGATGATTATTTAAATGATTTAAAGTGACTAGAAATGCTCTAATAGCCTTCTTTTGGTACTAGTCCAATTTCACTGCATGCACCTACATATTATTACATATTCAGATAGGTATTATCAAATGTGATTTTTGAGAGTTGGAATCAACTCAAAAGCTATTACGGTTGATTTTTCAAAAATGTTTGAAGTTGCAAAAGTCTCTGTCTTGTTATTTTTGCTAAACATTATCTCTAACTCCAAATGATTTAAACCCAATGGGCTTGGATAGGTAATTTAATTTCCTTTCTAGCAAAACTTTTATCATGCAATTTGGGTAAGTGAATCTCTCTGAATTGATTTTTGAATAAGTGGACAGAATAGGATTTAAACTAAAAAGGAAAATCCTTATTTGAATTTCCAGGCCTGGGCAGGAATGCTAAACGAGCCGGCCCAACTGCACAGCACACCGCAACACGTGGCTGACAGAGGGGGTCCACTGCTCAGTGACTCACTCTACGCGAAACGGTATCTTTCAATTTGGACGCTACGATCTAATTCTAATCCAACGGCTGAGGGTCGTCATCAACGACAAATAGCTCCGGCGACGAGCTAAACCTAACGCGGCGGTGGGGGTCTCTCGTGGCTCACCTGGGCTCCAGCTAGGCTCGGCGACAGGGGAAAACGATGAGGTAGACAACAGCAAGACGAGGCGCGGTCACGACAGGGCTAGGGGTGGTCGGAATCGACGACGCCCTTCTCCTCCAGCAGCGGCGGACTCCAGTGAAATTCCAACACGGTGGTGCTCGCCTTGCTCCAAGGAGAGGTAGGGAAGGTCAGTGAGGAGTGGGGAGTCGAGTGGTGTGCAGAATGGAGGCGGGGGTGGCCTCCTTTTATAACTCGACGAGGGGACCGAGCGGTGCGGCGGTGAGCTCAACGGTGGCATCGCTATAGGCAGCTAACGGCATGGGCGAGGGCGTAGGACGGTGCGGTGCTCCCTAGCGGTTCTGACGGACTTAAAGGCGCGGCGTGGGGCGGCTTGGTTTGGTCAGGCGTGCGGCGCTCTAAGCGGAGGCAGAGGTGCTTAAGGCGGCATGCGGCAGCTGCGGTTCGCACGACAGCGAACGGGGGTGTCTGCCGAGGTGGGGTGATCATGGCGAGGCTGCACATGCACGATGAGGGCAAGGCGCGAGCTGGCGGGGCTGGTCGGGCACGGCGCACTGGCGCGCTCTAGACACGGTATAGAGAGGCGGTGCACGGCGCGACTAGGGTGGTCCACGGCTCGGCTGGGGCTGTGGCCTGGACATGGAGTGGCGGTAGGCTGCGGTGGTGCTAGTGGACATGCTGGATGTGCACGGGGTGGTCTAGTGCGAGCTGGCCGTGGTCGGCCGGTGATGACCACAAAATGGCGGCGCTCCATTGTTCTCCACGGCGAAGGGGGGCTTGTCTGCTGTTGCTAGACACTCAGGGGACAAGGGGGTTAAGAGGGAGATCAATTGGTCGATGATCACTGTACAAAACAGTGAAGTTAGGCTAGAGATTATTCTGTGCATGCCAAGTGTTTGTGTTAATGGCCGCATGAAATTTATTTTTGAATTTTTGATTCAAAAATTTTGAGTGATCTTGTATTAAGCTTGAGAGACTAGGTTTGCTTGGAGAGGTCAAGGGGAATTGATTTGGTAGGTTTTTGAAAAAGTGTGATCTTCACATATTAATTGGATTCAATTTTCAAATGTCCTTTAAATGGATTTGCTAGATGTTTTTGTAAGTTTGTAAAGTGGGCCTTGATACACCTTTACTTGGTCTATCAAGGGGTGAAAAGAGTTGGAAAAGTTTCTGTTAGAAATCTTCTTCTAGGAACACCTAAAGTGGCCTACTGGTTTAAAATGGTCAAAATGACCATTTGCTTTATTTAATCTTATTTGATTTCTTTCTCTTTGGAATTTGTTTGTAAATGGTCTAGATGATGTGGCATTCACCTTTAAACCATTTCACAACATTTAGAATAATCAATCATGGCATATATACTCAATTCTACACTAATGCAAACACACATGCATTCATATCCATTTTTCTTAATAAAAGTTTTTGTTAACCCTAAATTGGGTGATTAGAACTTTGATAATATTGATTAAAGTTTTTGGGGTGTTAAAAGAAGTCAGCAGGATCTTCTTCCTTTCACATGGACGGATGGCCTTATCATGAAGCTACAGATTTCTCGTGGAGAATCCAGCACATGGGTGGGAACCCTCAGTGCCGCGTGATATTGGTGTCTAGATTATCTACGCATAGCTTCCTTGGTGGAGGTTCACCATAGCTGATGGTGGCTTCCATGCAGAGCTGCTTACAGAGTCTTCGAGAGGCTACCCAGACTATACTCGTGGTAAACCTTCTTGGGGGATCATGTCTTCATGCGGGGTCATGGAGAAGGGCAATGATTAGCTTGGATCTTAGTCTGGGCCTCATCCCAAGGAAGTGTGAACAAGCCTATAACTAGGATGTGCAACAAAGCTAATGTCTCTCATGGGTAAAGCAATGCACCTCTGTAGAGTGTAAGAACTGTAACTTGTTACTCCCTGTTCCGGGAAGGAGCTACGAATGCGGCAGGAAAGTAACTCCACGAAAGTTCTGGTAAACCTGTGAAGGCTGACGGACATACTTTTCAGAATAAAAGAAACCTTTGAATAAATGTTTACGAAAACCTGCATTGCCTATGACCTTTGGTTTGTGGCTGTAGAGATAGTGCATCGTACACTCCTTTTTTTGTCAACTTGCTGAGTACGCTCGTACTCAACCGTACCGTCTTAACCCTTGCAAGGTTCTAAGCCATTGAAGATGACGTCAACACCAACTTATGCTCAAGGAACCATCAACGATAGCTCAAGTTCTTCAACAAAGTCAATGAAGTCGACATATACATCAACCGAAGTGAATACGAAGTTCCTGAGTAGATAGGAGCAAATTCTCTAGCCATAAAACCTACTTCTGTAGAGCATTGCAATAGCAGCAATTGCACGCAACTTAGTTTACATGCTATTCTTAGTCTTAAGTTAGTTCTGAGTTATTATTTCTAATTCTTCTATGTGAGAAGTTTCTTTCTCTCTCTATAACCTAGAGTGTTCTATGGATCTTTTGTAAAAAGTCGAGTTGTAGCCTATAGTCATGCCTTAGACCTGCTATGTTTCTGTTGTACCACTCTGAGGGAAGTAATACTAGTGAACGATGTTTCATTGGTGTTATGTCAATGACTATAGTGTACTACATCATGAAGTGGTATGCTGGGTTACCGCAACCTCCTCTTCCAAATGTCGCTGTTGGGGATATGCTAAATGGGTATCACCATTGCATGTCTCTAATACTACTTGCCTGGGTGGCCCACAGTTGGTAGCATGGCCCATGGTCTGCTGGGCAGCCCAGTTAGACGGATCCAGACGGGAGGCCCATGACAGATATAGGAAGGCTACGTGGGAGTCACCGACATACTCGGAGCCATGGAGCACAAGACATGAAGACTAGTTAGTATTAGTGTAGGACTCTGTAACTTGTCCGACAAGCTCTTTTCCCTGTAACCCTAGGTTCTGGTGCCTTTATAAGCCAGACTTGTGGGAGCCTTTAGGGAAAGACACAACGTACAACACCTCGCATAGCGAACCGATCTCTGTAACTCGGCGTATTGCCACTATAGTGATTTATAGGAGGAGTAGAGTTCCGCCACCACTATGGGACTTGAACCTGGGTAAGCTGTGTTACCTCATACCCGCCAACTCTCTGCCTTACCCCACATCTCTAAACATGCTCTCTAAGGACACCTCCATGGCGTACTAGTCGGCAATACCACGACCGTTGGCGCCCACCGTGGGGCAAGAGGCGCTTCGAGCTCTACAACGGGTGAGGTCCAAGCTCTTGGCGGGAATTGGCGTCACCGTAGCCATCGATGTGTCTTCTTCTCCGGCAATGTCCCGATCGTCCCTCCGAACGAGTTCTGGGTCCTGACAAAGACGAACCCTACCCACTTCTCCATCGTCCCAGTCAGAGACATCCACATCTTCATCGGCGAAACTCACTCGGGTCCTAGCCCCTAGGAAGTCGGAAACTCATCAAGGCCCGCACGGACCACCTACGGGAAACACACATTTACGGAAGAATCTGGGTCGTATCTCTCCCTGGAGTATACGCTTAATGACAGCAAGTGCACAAATCAATTGTAGCTAGTTTCGAAGTAAATATATCAAACCCACAGGGAGCTATTGGTAAAGGTATTTATGCCCCTTGTTACTATCTACCAAAGAATACTTGTAAGCTGTCTTTGATCTCAAGTAAAGGGTGTTTAAAAGGTGTTTGATTGTTTGTAGAAAAGTAATTAAAATATGTAAAGGAAAACAAGTAACAAGATCGTGTGAAAGCGTGGCTGAACTCAATAGGGCTAAAACGTTCTCGGGGATGTAGGATACACCACTAGCATAGTATTATTGTTATGTGTAATCAAGATAACACACTCCTTGTGCCATGATATGTGAGAGAGCCCCATAATAAGATGTTCACTACAAAGCTCTAGGAAGCAACTTTGTTGAGCCAAGAGTGAGGTCACCTCTAAATAACCACTGCGATGTCTGAGAGCAATCACCCATACAAACCACCGCAATTAAGGGTTTCCCTGTGGATATCGTAATTAGCTTAGAGAGTCCCTCTTTAATCCTCCTTTGACCATGTAGGTTACGAGCCAGTGACAATCTATCACGGGGCATTCCGGGTACGCTTACAAGACACGTACAAAGGATTTCTCCCTCCCTTTAGTCCCGAAGGCAAATGATATGTGGCCGACTACACATACCATCTAAAGACAGAGATCAAACACAAATCATAATTATATCATAGACAAGCAAGTTGTACCTACACAAGAAAAGTAACTACTCACATATAAAGGCAATCAACATCTTGGCAATCATATGGATGGGATATGAGAGTACAATCGAATACAAGTCAAGATCCACACTAGGGTTTAGATTACAACCAAGTAGACAGAGGGGATCTGTGTTGGACATGTTGTTGATAACGATAGTGATGTAGATCAGTGTTGAGGCCTTCAAGATCCAAGTCCCTTCTCCTCTTGAGCAATGGTGATGGTGGAGATCTTGTGGAGGTGGCGGCTATGAAGTTCCCAAGGCGGCAGGGCTCCGCTGTGGAGGTATGTGGAGAGGTATCCTTCTCCCTTGGCTCCTTGCGTCTTTATATAGGCCTAGGTGTGCCCCCAATACGTTCCTTATGACCTAAGGAAGGTCTAGAAACAAACAGGGGTGGATTCTGTGAAGAAACACTTCTAGAACAGCTGTTTCCGTGCGTGCAGGCCCGTGGTATGGGCGGATGGTATGGCCATGCTCTGCCCGTACCACTGGTCGTTATCGGTGTAGTATGCTTTCATATTTGGGCCGCCATTTATTCATACAAACTCCGACTTGGGTGCTCTTTGGCTTGATGGAATCGTATGGAAGAGGGCTACAAAAACATGGCCTTGGATATTAATTTGGAGTTGATGGAAAAATCCACTTTTTCCTCCCCTCAAATGGCTAAGTCTGGTGCCTGCAACCCCTCCATATTGAATCCTCTTTGCTTGTTTTATCCATGATTCTCCATAGCACCTACACACAAATCAAAGAAAAGAAAAAGGTAATAAAATCCTAATAAAACTAATATTGTGCAAAGCCCATGTGGAAATGAATGAAAACTAATAATGATACACAACAGGCATAGTTATAGATAGATGTAACATGTAATGAGTGAAAATATGATTGTGATGGTGCCAGGATGGTGCCAACCGTTTGTGGATTATCGGGTTTCCTCCACCATGATTGGGATAGTTCAGACGGGACATAGGGGTTCTGTTGTTTCTTGGTGCAAATCCTGCAGACAGGTTGGGGCGATACTTCGAGGTATGGTGGGGTCCAGGTTGGTGCATCATATAACGCTTACAGTTCTCACTGGCTTGGTTGATCTTTCCTTCCATCGGGATAGCAGAATCCACTAGAGATTCTAGGTCATCAAAGGGAATGTGGACTAACACTGTCTGCATCTCATCATGCAGACCATTCAGGAATCTCTCCTTCTTTGCTTCTGTGTCAATCTCATCACGGGCATACCTAGCCAGAGACAGAAATTTGTCACGGTATTCTACCACGGTCATTCTTCCCTGCTTCAGCTCCCTCAATTCATCCCTCATCCTCTTGATCAAACCTGGGGGCACATGGGTCCTGCTGAACTTTAGTTTGAATTCCTGCCAAGTCATCATCTATCCTCCGTTCATGGTACGGGTGCTATTCCACCATGATCTTGCATAACCTACCAGATAGTGGGTGGCAAATAGTACTTTCTCTGCAGCATCAAGTCCTGCGACTTCTAAGATGTTCTCCATGGTCCGTAGCCAGTCATCAGCATCCAAGGGCTCTTTTGATTTGCTAAACATGGGAGGATTGGTGTTTTGGAAGTTCTCGAGTTTGGATCCATGGTGATCCTAGTTTCCATGGACTTGGTTGTTGTGTGACATCTGGGTGATTTGTTGAAGAGTGGCTAGATTAGCTTGACACTCGTCTCTACTGGCTTCATGGTCGGATACTAACATTTGCAGAATCTGAAGCATTGGATACTGGGATGAGCTGCTTCTACCGGGGTTTCCACGAGTCATCTGAAGATTGAGATAGATCATAAGACAAGAGGGAAATTTTGTATGTCTTAGGGTATGGTTCAAAAAGCTTTAAACTTTGAGTATGGCTAAGCTTTGAAAACCAACAACTCCTTTTCATTCATTCATTCCAAGCACACAATACAAAAACACACCACAACTACGAAGCAGATGGTTTTAAGAACCATTCTATCAAGCTACGATACAATGGGACCGGATACACTCACACCTACGATAGTGCTCAGGTGCGACTACTCATCATCACAACTGGGGGTTTCTTCATCATCTATGAAGTCAGCGTCATCCTCCTCAGTCTGGATTTCCATGGCGACGTCCTCCAGGTAGTCATCATCATCACTAAGGTAAGAGTGGATATCCCCACGAATATCTTCACCTTCCTCTTCCTTCTCCTCTAGCTGAATCTACTGGTCATGGATGGTCTTCTCAAGGGTTCCCACCTTCTGATGAAGACGAGCAATGATGTGGTCCTTCTTGTCACGTTGGCCACGAAGTGACTTGCTCTTCTTAGCAAGGATGGCGAGGGTTTGCTTCCTCCCAGTGGTGTTAGCGTGATTTTGGTTCGCGTAGGCACGGGCATTGTCCAACTCCTTTTTAGTCTCGTGTAACATGAATTCAAGGTGATCCACGTGATGCCTTAGCTCCGTATGAGCTGGCATGGCCAAAGGTCGTCCCATAGAGTCACGCTTTGCATAGTGGGCGAAGCGGGTGCCATTGATCTGATTGATGTTTTGTGCACACAGACGTGCAAGAGCTTCCTACATTGCCCTGGCTAGTGCATCTAGCCAGTTGTTCTCCCTCAATCTGAACTGAATCTTCTCCGAAAGAGGTGGCTCCATTTTTCCTCTCAGATCCGCAACTATCAACCACCGTAGTTCTCCTCTGGGCTGGTCATTGAGCTGTGCTCCGAAGAACTCTGGGTGTGGGCATTCCAGAAGCTCTACTAGTTGGCTTAGGTCCATCTCGAAGATGAGCTCTCCTTTGTTGCCCAACTGGTAGAACTAGTTGTACTTAACTTCCATCTATAAGAAATTAGGATGAGTAAGTTAGTGAGGTGATCAAGTGTGTCAAATTTTATGTAGAATTGTAAGAATTTTTTTGAGGAACATGTGAACTCCTTTTTGAAAGAATCTCAAGGAAAAGAGTGAGAATAGGTTTTCATAATTACTCAATTACTTTGGTTTCAAACTAGGTTTTGCAGACGTCCATTCTAACTAGGGTCTCCTATGGTCAGGATGGCTCTGATACCAACTTGTCAACACCCGGATTTTTAAGTCTAGATGCTTGTTATGCCGTACATCGCAATCCCATGATTACCATTTTTGTGAGACATAACAGAATTGGTACCACATTACATCATCCATTACAAACCATAATAGTCTTACAAATAGTTGATCTCATGATCAAGTCTTAATACAAATCAGAGCAGCGGAAATAAACGTAGTAGACTCCATCTTCATGGTCACAGACAATGCTCATGATGGGAGATGATCCTAGTTATCATAGACCTCCTAATGTCCGTCTTCTGGATAGTCCTCCTCATATTCTGGCCACGGGAATAGCCAGGGACAAAGCCATGAGTACTCTTTAAGTACTCGCAAACTACCACTAACACAAGTAAGGGAATACTCGTGGGAATCTTAATCTCTAGGTTTGTTTGCAAAAATCCAGGTTTATTTCATAGGTACTTCAGAGTAAAGACCTAATTTAGTTCTCTAGATTACTTAAGTGGGAACCTAGTTTTCATTTCCACAACCCTGTTGTGGTCAAGTTAAAGTCATTGTTGAAGTCACAAATCATTTTGAAAACATCTGACAACGGAACAGTATGGCCACTCCAACTGTCCACAACCATGGACACGGCTATTCGAATAGTTTGACACTCTGTAGAGGGGGTACACTTTCACCACAAGATTCGATACATCCATCAGGGATAACCTGTAACATCCCAAAACTTTAATCCAAGCTTATCAGGATCAAATCATCCAAAAATAGGGTTAACAAAAACTTTTCCAAATTAAAAATGAAAGCATTCATATGTGTGTGCATTTAAAATAGGAGTTGATTTGAAGTGCCTTGTTTAAGTGATCCAATGCTTGTAAAGTGTTTCTTAGGTGATTTAAACATCATCTACATCATTCCCAAACTTTTACCAAAGAAAATCAAATCAAAAAGAATTAAAAAGGAGGAATGGTCATTGTGGCCATTTTAATCCACTACACTACTTTGAGTGTTCCTAGCACTCATTTCTTAATAGAAACAATTCATGATATTTGTACCCCTTGCTAGTACACATAATGAGGTACCAAGGCCCACCTTTTGATCTGCTAAAAACATTCTTTTACTTAATTTAATTGGCATTTGAAAATTGAATCCAATGCATATGCATAGATCACCCCTATATCAAAAACCATCTATTTAAGCTCCACTTTCAAAACCCTTGCAACCAGAGACTTCCTAGCACTAGTGGAGAACACCCAAAAATTTTGAACTTAAAATTCAAAAGTTTTCTCTTTCGGCCGTTTCATCAAACACTTTGTGGGCAAGATCAAAGTGGCCTAACTATTACTGTTTTGGGCTGATCTTGTCTAGCAAATTGAAGTGCTTTGATCATCTTTGTCCCCCTCAAGCCTAGCCAGACCCACACCAGCACATCCCCTACCTCCTAGCTGCACTGCATTGCCATGCCGAGCCACTCCTCGCCGGCCGACCGTGCACTCGCAGCAGCAGACCACTTCCCCTCCCTCACCTTGTCTAGCACGTTGCCAGTGGTCCACCGCCACCGTCCAACCAGCCCGGAGCTGGTCGACCATGCCGACGCCGCCCATAGAGCATGCGCCCGCGGCACAGAGCGCCTTGGTCAGCGCCCGCCCCGCGATGACCTGGGGAACACCCCAGACACCCCCACTGGCCGCCCAACTCACCCTAGCCACCGCTCGCCATGGACACCGCCGCCTCTGCCGCTCAGAGCGCCAGCTCGCCCAGACCGCATGCCACCGCCCCTACGCCCGCATTCACTTCCTAGAGCACCGCCAGGATACCTGTCACCGCCCCCTACCTCGAGCCACGCCGCTAGTCCCCTATGCCGCCCTTGCCGGAGTCGTCTGCCCACACCGTTCGGTCTCACCGTCAGGCCTATATAAGCCGGCCTGCCCCGCACCATTTCTCCACACCCACTCACTCCCCACCTCTCACTGATCCTTTCACCCCTCTCGCCGGAGCCAAGCGAGGTCTGCCTCGCCGGAATTGGAGCCGGAGCAGCCGCAGCAGGAGGAGAAGGGCTCCTGCGATTTCGGCCACCCCAAGCTCCGCCGCATCCGCGCCTCGCCTCGCCGTCGACCACCAGTTTGTTTGCCCGCCTCGCCGACCTTGCTGGAGCCCTGGTACGTCCCCGGTCAACCCCCACCGAGCCGCTAGGGTTCGAGCTCGCCGACGACCTGTTCGTCATCGACAGCAACCCTTAGCCGTAGATCCCACTTCTAATCCTACGGCCCACAGCGCGCGTACCGTTTCGCGTGTTAAGAACCACTGACAAGCGGGACCCCCCTGTCAGCTGAGCCCCGCGCCGCGGATCGCCACTGGGCCGGCCCATGTTCTTTCCCGCGCTAGCCCAGCCATTCAAATCTGGATATTTTTTTAGTTGAATCTAGTTTCTGTCCACTAGTTTAAAAATCAATTCAGAGATTTTTATAAATCCAAATTGCATGAAACCAATTTTGTCTGAAAGGTATTGAAATGATCTATCCAAGCCCATTGGATTTAATTCAATTATAGTTATAGATCTCTCCTAGTAAAAATAATAAAACAGAAGCTTTTGCAACTTGCAACATTTTTATAAAATCATCTAAGATAGGTTTTGAGTTGATTCCAACTCTCAAAAATCACATTTCATCATATGTATCTAAATATGTAATAATATCCAAGTTTACATGCAGTGACTTTGGACTAGTACCAAAATAATGCTATATAGGCATTTCTAGTCACTTTAAATCATTAAATAATAAACTTAAACCAAAGTAATATTGATCCAACCTTTAAATCTCATTCCCACATGTTGGAATATGTGGTGATGACATGTGTCAACATGACCCCATATTTTAAGTGGTGAATATTAAATCTTAGTTAATTTTTCAATGAGTAGAAATTACTTTTCTAAAATAAAAAGAATGAAACTATTGAATTAAACTTGTGATGCTTGTGATGATAATAGATCATCAATTGTGTGTCTTAGAAAGCTATTTAGCCTAGTTAAGTACTGTTTGGTGATTGTGTACTCCGTATGTATTTATAGAAGATACTACCGACCAAGCTTACGAGGAGGAGGAGTTCTACCAAGAAGAAGAAAACTTCAACCACTGCACCAACCAAGGCAAGCTACCATTAGCAAGCTAGGATTGAACTAGATGGTTTAGCAAAGATGCTTAGAGTATGCTTTGATTATACCACTTTGACTAGTATTTACCCCAAGTATTATTTTCAAGCTTTACTTCCTTTACTTTACCCAAAGTTCTTTACTTGTTTTGAAGGTAGCATAAAAAGTATAAAACTTGACCTATTTAGATAACTTTAGATGTCATTCTATGGCATGAGATTGATCCCATCCTTCCACCTTAGTGAGCACCCTTAACTCAGTAGTTTAGAGTAGATCAAAACTTGAGTCACTTTAGATGGGAATAATTGGTGAAAAGGAATTATGAAAACCTTGGAATGATGAGTCATTCTATTGAGATGTTTTGACATGTATTGAGAAACACCAATGGTTTGTGATGATGAAAATGATGAGGCATGAGCCTTAACCCTTTTATAAAACTGATGGTTGGATTCGGATGCGATACCATTCCAAATTTACCGTACAACCACACTACCTGAATTGGGTAAGGCTTAGATGGAAATTTACATGCATTAGTATTAGTTCCCTCGCGGAAGAGGTTTGAGCTGAGGTTACCTCTCATGATGTCCACCTATGCAGTGCCCAAGATGACTGATGGTCATGGTTGGGAGGCCATGCTCATAGGAGAGGTGCTTATACTAGGGTGTGTAAAGGGAAGGTTATGTTTGATTATCTGCATACTAAGTATGATAATTCAGGGTTATCCCTGACAGATGTATCGAATCTTGTGGTGAAAGTGTACCACCTCTGCAGAGTGTCAAACTATTCGAATAGCCGTGTCCGCGGTTATGGACAGTTTGAATGGCCATACTGTTTCGTTGTCAGATGTTTTCTAAATAACTTGAAATGAAGGATGAATCTTGACTTGACCACAACAGGGTTGTGTTTATGACAGTAGCTCCCCAACTTAAGTGATTCTAGAACTTTATTTTATCTTTCTTTGCTTCAGAACTCAGCTTAGGTTTCAAACTTAACTTTATAGTTAAACTTAGATTTAGCACTTTAACTTAGAACTATAGTACCTGTTAATAGTAGTTTGCGAGTACTTAAAGAGTACTCATGGCTTTTGTCCCTGGCTATTCTCATGGCCAGACTATGAAGGAGACTATCAAGATGATGGCCAGCAGGACGGCTATGATAACTAGGACTATCTGCCTTCGTCAGCATTGCCTGTGCCCCTAAAGATGGACCCCACCGCTATGCTTTATCTTTATTTCCGCTGCTTATTGTATTAAGACTGGATCATGAGATCCTTATTTGTGTAAGACCTTATGTATGGTTTGTAATGGATGATGTACTATGATATCCAATCCGTTATGTCTCGCAAAAATGGTAATCCTGGGATTGCGAGGTATGGCATAACGGGCATCTGGGATTAAAAATCCGGGTGTTGACAAGTTGGTATCAGGGCCATCCTGACCATAGGAGACCCTAGTTAGAATGGACATCCAAACCAAAAACTTAGCTTCAAAATCAAAGTGAGTATTTATGAAAACTATTTCCTCTCTTATCCTTGTGAACTCATTCTTTCTCAAAAATTCATGTTCCTCAAAATTCTTACATTACCACTTAAAACTTGACACACTTGATCACTTCACTAATTTCCTCATCCTTAATTCTTGTAGATGGAGACTCAGTTTAGCAAGTTCTACCAGTTGGGAAACGGAGGTCAGCTGATCTTCAAGAGGGATCTGGATTCACTGTCGGAGTTACTTGGACACCCACATTCGGAGTTTCTTGGAGCTCAACTTCCAGGACCCCCAGGAGGAGACCTACAGTGGCTAGTCACCGCAGATCTTAGAGGAAGCATTGAAGCACCAACTTCTGGGAGAATTCAGTTCTCCGTGAGAGAGAACAACTGGCTAGATGTATTATCCAGGGCAATACATGAAGCTCTCACACGTCTATGTGCCCTCAGCGTCAACAAGATCCAAGGAACCCGTTTTGCCCACTATGCAAGACGTGACTTCATGGGAATGCCGATGGAGATGCCAAGTCACCCATAATTGAGGCGTCAAGTGGAGAATCTTGACTTCTTGCTGCACGACAGACAGCAGGAACTGGACAATCTGAGGGAGTTAGCCAACCAGAACCATGCCATTGCCGACCAGAAGGCCCAGACTTTCGCACTGCTCATGCAAGATCGCCAGTCTCTTTGCCGCCAACGTGCAAAGAAGGATTGCACCATCTCCCGTCTTCGCAAGAAGGTGGCCGACCTCGAGAAGACCGTCAAGGAGTAGGAAGTTCAGCTTGCCGCTAAGGAAGAACAAGATGAGGGTGAAGACATCCAGGGAGACATGGATTCTTACCTCAGCAACAATGATGACTTTCTGGAGGAAGATGATGTGGACTTCTACACTGATGATGAGGACTCCGACTTCATCGACGATGAGTAGATGCACTAGAGCACTGTCGTAGCATGAGTTGTATCGGTCCCACTGTATCGTAGCTTGTAGAATGGTTCTTCAAACCATCTGCTTTCCTTTGTTTGTTGTGGTGTGTGTTGTATCGTGTGCTTGCTTGCATGAATGAAAATTAAGTTAGTTGAAAAACCTGAGTCTAACTCAAAGTTTTAGCTTTTAAAACCCAAAACCATGAACCTTAGAATTTCCCTCTTACCCCTATATCTATCTCAATCTTCAGATGACTCGTGGAAACCAAGGAGGGAGCAGCTCGTCGCAGGACCCAATGCTGCAGATCTTGCAGAATCTCATCGCAGACCGTGAAGCAAGTAGGGCCGAGCGCCAAGCCAACTTAGCAACATTGTAGCAGATCCCTCAGATGGCTCTCAACAACCAAGGAGATGGAAATCAGGATCACCATGGATCCAAACTCAAAAAATTTCAGAATACCAATCCCCCAATCTTCAACCAATCTGAAAACCCATTAGATGTTGACGACTGGTTACAGACGATGGAAAACAACCTTGAAGTTGCAGGAGTTGATGAAAATGAGAAAGTTCTCTTCGCCACCCACTATCTGGCGGGAGATGCAAGAGCTTGGTGGAATAGCATCCGCAATATGAACCATGGTCAAGTGATGACATGGGAAGCATTCAAGTCAAGTTCAGTGGCACACACGTGCCGCAGGGACTAGTCAACAGAATGAGAGATGAATTCCGCGAATTGAAGCAAGGAAGAATGACTGTGGTGGAGTACCATGACAGATTCCTGTCACTTGCCAGATATGCACCTGATGAGATCAACACGGAGGCCAAGAAGAAGGAGAGATTCTTGAACAGACTGCATGATGAGGTGCAGACTGTCCTCGTCAACATCTGTTTTCAGGATCTAGAAGAGCTAGTCGACTCTACCATTCATATGGAAGGGAAGATTAACCAGGAAAACGGCAACCGCAAGCGTCGTATGATGCAGCAATCAGGATCCAGCAGTCACCAGAAGTACCGTCCCAACCCTTCACCAGGATATGCACCAAGGAACAACCGACCCCCAATGTCTCGCCCAAGATACCCCAACCGTAGCGGACGCAATGTGAAGTCCGAAGGAAACAATCACAACTCCGGCAACACCAACAATTTCAACCGTGCACCTCCCAAGAACAACAACAACACTGCACCCAGAACTGGCAGCAATGATGTGCCTGTCGCAGTCAAGGACAAGTCCCATATCACTTGTTTTGAGTGTGGAGTGAAGGGTCACTACTCTAATGAGTGTCCCAAGAAGACAGCAGGCAATGCCAATGTGAATGCCCTAGGTCAACAGCAGCGTTGTGTTCAACCTGGAAGGAGATTTGCCCCAGGAACCCTCACTACCGCAACGCCCGTCTCTTCCACATGAACGCAGAAGAAGCCCAGGAAGCGCCAGATGTAGTGCTGGGTATGTTTTCTGTCAACTCAGTTTTAGCAAGAGTATTGTTTGATTCAGGAGCATCACATTCATTTGTCACTGAACAATTTGCATGCACTAGTTAGATTCACCCAACCAACCTGAAGCATGTCATGATAGTTCAAATCCCCGGTTCAACAACCAAATCTAGAAAAATTTGCAAAGCTATGCCTATCAGAATACATGGGATAGATTTTTATGCCAACCTAATTGTACTTGGAACCAAAGGATTGGAAGTAGTACTAGGTATGGACTGGATGTCAAGACATAAAGGATTGATAGACTGTGCTAAGAAAGCCATCACCATGACCGGTAGTTCTGGAGTAACAGTAGAGCATATCTCTGAAACCTTACCCCGTTAATTCAAGTGCAACAAGAGTGTAGCCCTACCCACCATTGACCAAGTCAGAGTAGTCTGTGAATACCCCAACGTATTCCCAGATGAATTGCCAGGTATGCCCCCGGATAGGGATATTAAGTTCATTATCGAACTAATCCCCAGAACCGGACCTATAGCCCAGAGACCCTATAGCATGAACCCCTCAGAGTTAGTGGAACTGAAGAAGCAGTTGGATGCCATGTTAGCAACAGGCTTGATTCAGCCAAGTGCATCGCCATGGAGATCACCAGTGTTATTCGTCGACAAGAAAGATGGAGGCAACCGTCTGTGCACAGATTACAGAAAGTTGAATGACGTCACCATCAAGAACAAGTACCCCTCGCCAAAGATAGAGGATCTATTTGATCAGTTGACCGGAGCTCAGGAATTCTCAAAGATTGATCTTAGGACTGGTTATCACCAACTTAAGGGTCATGCAACGGATATTCCAAAGACCGCCTTTACTACTCACTATGGTTTATATGAGTATACGGTTATGTCTGTTGGATTAACCAATGCCCCTCCTTATTTCATGAATCTCATGAATAAGATCTTTATGAATTTCCTAGATAAGTTTGTAGTTGTGTTTATCGATGACATCCTTATCTACTCCAAGTCAGAGGAAGAGCATGAACAACATCTGAGAGTTATCCTAGAAACCCTGAGAGAGCATCAGTTATATGCCAAGTTTAGCAAGTGTGAGTTTTGGCTGAAGGAAGCAGGATTCCTAGGACATATTGTGTCTACCGGAGGAGTCTCTGTTGATCCCGCCAAGATCAAAGATGTCGAAGAATGGGAAGCCCCAACCACTCAAACCCAAGTCTGTGCATTTCTCGGATTAGCGGGATACTACCGCAAGTTCGTAGAAGGATTCTCAAGCATCGCCTGACCCATGACCCAATTGTTGAAGAAGGACAAGAAGTTTGAATGGACAGACAAATGTGAAGCCAGTTTCCAGGAGCTGAAAAAGAGATTGATATCCGCCCCAATATTGATCATGCCAGACATCAAGAAGCCGTTTGATGTATATTGTGATGCATCCAAGATTGGTCTAGGATGTGTATTGATGCAAGAAGGCAAAGTCATCGCGTATCTGTCTCGACAACTAAAGCAGCACGAGCAGAACTATCCGACCCATGATCTTGAGCTAGCAGCTGTGGTTCTAGCATTGAAGACATGGCGTCATTATCTGATGGGTAATCACTGTGAGATTTACTCGGATCACAAGATCTTGAATTATATTTTCACTCAGAAGGAGCTGAATATGATGCAAAGGAGATGGATAGAGTTAATCAAGGATTATGACCTTGACATTCACTATCACCCCGGCAAAGCCAACGTGGTAGCAGATGCTCTTAGCAGATGGCCATGTAGGCTAAACATCATGATCAAGGAGAAGCAACCAAGTTTGTATGAGGAGTTGGAACATTTTAGAACTGAATTAGTTAGCAAAGGATTCTTAGCTAGCATTGAACTTCAACCCAGTTTGATTAGCCAAATCAAGGAAGCCCAGAAAGGGAATGAAAGTATCGACGGAATCAAACATCGTATTGGTACAGGAAAGGTACCTGGATTCACCGAAGACGAAGAAGGAGTACTATGGCACAAAGGACGTATCTGTGTGCCAGCAGATTCGGAGCTGAAGGAAGTTATCATGAAGGAAGCTCATGATACTCTTTATTCTATCCACCCCGGAGGAACAAAGATGTATCAGGATTTGAAAGAGCAATTTTGGTGGCACAAGATGAAGAGAGAAATCAGAAGCTAAATCGCCAAGTGTGACATCTGTCAAAGAGTGAAAGCAGAGCATCAGAGACCTGCAGGACTGTTGCAACCATTGCAGATTCCGGAATGGAAATGGGATTCCGTCGGAATGGACTTTATCACCGGTTTACCTACTTCTAGTAGGGGAAATGACTCAATCTGGGTCATCGTTGATAGACTGTCCAAGGTAGCCCACTTCATACCTATCAAGACAACCTACCAGAGTGCAAAGTTAGCAGAGTTGTACATTGCTAGGATTGTTAGTCTGCATGGAACCCCCAAGACCATCGTATCAGACCGAGGAACCCAGCTTACCTCAAGATTTTGGCAGAAAGTTCAGGAAGGGTTAGGAACCAAGTTGAACTTCAGTACCGCCTATCACCCGCAAACTGATGGACAGACTGAGAGAGTCAACCAGATCCTAGAGGATATGCTTAGAGCTTGTGTATTGGAATACGAATCAAAATGGGAAGACTGCCTGCCTTTCGCAGAATTCTCATATAACAATAGTTATCAAGCTAGTTTGCAGATGGCACCATTTGAATTCCTATACGGAAGAAAGTGCCGTACCCCTTTGAATTGGTCGCAAGTAGGAGAGAGTCAGATCTTTGGACCCGACATTCTCCGAAAAGCAGAAGAGAAAGTTCACAAAGTCCGTGAGCACCTCAAAACCGCCCAATCCAGACAGAAGAGTTATGTTGACAAGAGAAGGAGAGACCTGACTTTCAATATCGGAGATTTTGTATATCTCAAGGTTTCACCATTGAAGGGAACTCAACGCTTTAGTCTGAAGGGAAAATTAGCCCCCAGATATATCGGACCTTTCAAGATTCTGAACCGTCGAGGAGAAGTATCATATCAACTAGAACTGCCTAAAGAGATGTCAACCATCACAATGTGTTCCATATCTCATTACTTCGCAAATGCTTGGAAGTGCCCGAGAAGACTGAAGTTTTCAAGAACATCGATCACAGGGCCATAGAAATCAACAATGACCTGACCTATCAGGAAGTGCCCATCCGTATCTTAGAAGAAGCCTACAGAACCACCAGAACCAGGAGTATCAAATTTCTCAAGATTCAGTGGAGCAACCATACCGAGGATGAAGCTACTTGGGAGCGAGAAGATTACATTAGGACTAAGTTCCCAGATCTCTTTAGTTCCTAGTTTTCTTTGTAAATCTCGGGACGAGATTTTGTTTAAGGGGGGAAGGTTTGTAACATCCCAAAACTTTAATCCAAGCTTATCAAGATCAAATCATCCAAAAATAGGGTTAACAAAAACTTTTCCAAATTAAAAATGAAAGCATTCATATGTGTGTGCATTTAAAATAGGAGTTGATTTGAAGTGCCTTGTTTAAGTGATCCAATGCTTGTAAAGTGTTTCTTAGGTGATTTAAACATCATCTACATCATTCCAAAACTTTTACCAAAGAAAATCAAATAAAAAAGAATTAAAAAGGAGGAATAGTCATTGTGGCCATTTTAATCCACTACACTACTTTGATTGTTCCTAGCACTCATTTCTTAACAGAAACAATTTATGATATTTGTACCCCTTGCTAGTACACATAATAAGGTACCAAGGCCCACCTTTTGATCTGCTAAAAACATTCTTTTACTTAATTTAATTGGCATTTGAAAAATGAATCCAATGCATATGCATAGATCACCCCTATTTCAAAAACCATCTATTTGAGCTCCACTTTCAAAACCCTTGCAACCAGAGACTGCCTAGGACTAGTGGAGAACACCCAAAAATTTTGAAATTAAAATTCAAAAGTTTTTCTCTTTCGGCCATTTCATCAAACACTTTGTGGGCAAGATCAAAGTGGCCTAACTATTACTGTTTTGGGCTGATCATGTCTAGCAAATTGAAGTGCTTTGATCATCTTTGTCCCCCTCAAGCCTAGCCAGACCCACACCAGCAGATCCCCTACCTCCTAGCTGCACTGCATTGCCATGCCGAGCCACTCCTCGCCGGCCGACCGTGCACTCGCAGCAGCAGACCACTTCCCCTCCCTCACCTTGTCTAGCACGTTGCCAGTGGTCCACCGCCACCGTCCTACCAGCCCCAGGCCAGAGCCAGAGACAGGAACGGCCAAGAACCGCTGCGCCCAGAGCTGGTCGACCATGCCGACGCCGCCCACAGAGCACGCACTGTCCCCACGTGCACAGACCGCCCCTTGTCCGCAACCCGCGCCCACCGCTCCGCGATGACCTGGGGAACACCCCAGACACCCCCACTGGCCGCCCAACTCAACCTAGCCACCGCTCGCCGTGGACACCGCCGCCTCTGCCGCTCAGAGCGCCAGCTCGCCCAGACCGCATGCCACCGCCCCTACGCCCACATTCACTTCCTAGAGCACTGCCAGGAGACATGTCACCGCCCCCTACCTCGAGCCACGCCGCTAGTCCCCTGTGCCGCCCTCGCCGGAGTCACCTGCCCACACCGTTCGGTCTCACCGTCGGGCCTATATAAGCCGGCCTCCCCCACACCATTTCTCCACACCCACTCACTCCCCACCTCTCACTGATCCTTTCACCCCTCTCGCCAGAGCCAAGCGAGCTCTGCCTCACCGGAATTGGAGCCGGAGCAGCCGCAGTAGGAGGAGAAGGGCGCCTGCAATTTCGGGCACCCCAAGATCCGCCGCAACCGCGCCTCGCCTCACTGTCGACCACCAGCTTGTTTGCCCACCTCGCCGACCTTGCTGGAGCCCTGGTATGTCCCCGGTAAACCCCCACCGAGCCGCTAGGGTTCGAGCTCGCCGGCGACCTGTTCGTCGTCGACGACAACCCTCAGCCGTAGATCCTACTTCCAATCCTACGGCCCACATCGCAGCATCTGCTTTAGCGTGTTAAGAACCAACGACAAGCGGGACCCTGTCACTGAGCCTCATGGATCACCACTGGGCCGGCCCATGTTCTTTCCCGCGCTAGCCCAGCCATTCAAATCTGGATTTTTCTTTTTAGTTGAATCTAGTTTGTGTCCACTAGTTTAAAAATCAATTCAGAGAGTTTTATAAATCCAGATTGCACGAAACCAATTTTGTCTGAATGATATTGAAATGATCTATCCAAGCCCGTTGGATTTAATTCAATTAGAGTTATAGATCTCTCCTAGTAAAAATAATAAAACAGAAGCTTTTGCAACTTGCAACATTTTTATAAATCAACTAAGATAGGTTTTGAGTTGATTCCAACTCTCAAAAATCACATTTCATCATATATATCTCAATATGTAATAATATCCAAGTTTACATGCATTGACTTTGGACTAGTACCAAAATAATGCTATATAGGCATTTCTAGTCACTTTAAATCATTAAATAATAAACTTAAACCAAAGTAATATTGATCCAACCTTTAAATCTCATTCCCACATGTTGGAATATGTGGTGATGACATGTGTCAACATGACCCCATATTTTAAGTGGTGAATATTAATTCTTAATTAATTTTTCAATGAGTAGAAATTACTTTTCTAAAATAAAAAGAATGAAACTATTGAATTAAACTTGTGATGCTTGTGATGATAATAGATCATCAATTGTGTGTCTTAGAAAGCTATTTAGCCTAGTTAAGTATTGTTTGGTGATTGTGTACTCCGTATGTATTTATAGAAGATAGTATCAACCAAGCTTACGAGGAGGAGGAGTTCTACCAAGAAGAAGAAGAAGAAAACTTCAACCACTACACCAACCAAGGCAAGCTAACATTAGCAAGCTAGGATTGAACTAGATGGTTTAGCAAAGATTCTTAGAGCATGCTTTGATTATACCACTTTGACTAGTATTTACCCCAAGTATTATTTTCAAGCTTTGCTTCCTTTACTTTAACCAAAGTTCTTTACTTGTTTTGAAGGTAGCATAAAAAGTATAAAACTTGACCTATTTAGATAACTTTAGATGTCATTCTATGGCATGAGATTGATCCCATCCTTCCACCTTAGTGAACACTCTTAACTTAGTAGTTTAGAGTAGATCAAAACTTGAGTCACTTTAGATGGGAACAATTGGTGAAAAGGAATTATGAAAACCTTGGAATGATGAGTCATTCTATTGAGATGTTTTGACTTGTATTGAGAAACACCAATGGTTTATGATGATGAAAATGATGAGGCATGAGCCTTAACCCTTTTATAAAACTGATGGTTGGATTTAGATGTGATACCATTCCAAATTTACCTTACAACCACACTACCTGAATAGGGTAAGGCCTAGCTGGAAATTTATATGCATTAGTATTAGTTCCCTCGCGGGAGAGGTTTGAGCTGAGGCTACCTCTCATGATGTCCACCTATGCAGTGCCCAAGATGACTGATGGTCATGGTTGGGAGGCCATGCTCATAGGAGAGGTGCTTATACTAGGGTGTGTAAAGGGAAGGTTATGTTTGATTATCTGCATACTAAATATGATGATTCAGGGTTATCCCTGATAGATGTATTGAATTTTGTGGTGAAAGTGTACCACCTCTGCAGAGTGTCAAACTATTCGAATAGCTGCGCCCACGGTTATGGACAGTTGGATTGGCCATACTGTTTCGTTGTCAGATGTTTTCTAAATAACTTGAAATGAAGAATGAATCTTGACTTGACCACAACATGGTTGTGTTTATGACAGTAGCTCCCCAACTTAAGTGATTCTAGAATTTATTTTATCTTTGTTTGCTTCAAAACTCAGCTTAGGTTTCAAACTTAACTTTATAGTTAAACTTAGATTTAGCACTTTAACTTAGAACTATAGTACCTGTTAATAGTAGTTTGCGAGTACTTAAAGAGTACTCATGGATTTTGTCCCTGGCTATTCTCATGGCTAGACTATGAAGGAGACTATCAAGATGATGGCCAGTAGGATGGCTATGATAACTAGGACTATCTGCCTTCATCAGCATTGCCTGTGCCCCTGAAGATGGACCCCACCGCTACGCTTTATCTTTATTTCCGCTGCTTGTTGTATTAAGACTGGATCATGAGATCCTTATTTGTGTAAGACCTTATGTATGGTTTGTAATGGATGATGTACTGTGATATCCAATCCGTTATGTCTCACAAAAATGGTAATCCTGGGATTGCGAGGTATGGCATAACGGGCATCTGGGATTAAAAATCCAGGTGTTGACATAACCCTGAATCATCATACTTGGTATGCGGATAATCACTCCTAAGCTTTCAATTACACACCCTAGTATAGGCACCTCCCCTATGAGCTTGGCCTCCCAGCCATGGCCGTCTGCCATCCTGGGAACTACATAGGTGGACATTCATCTTCACAAGGTAGCCTCAGCTCAACCTCTTTTCGCAAGGGAACCCATACTAAGGCATATAAGCTTCCAGTTAATCCCTACCCAACTCAGATATTGTGGTTGTACGGTAAATGTTGGAATGGTATCGCATCCGAACCAAACCATTAGTTTTTGTCAAAGTCAAGGCACCTGCCTTATTCAGTTTCATCATCAAACCATTGTGTTTCATAACACATGTCAAAACTTTTCAATAGAATTATTCATCATTCCAAGGTTTTCATAATCATTTTCTCCAAGTGTTCCCATCTAAAGTGATCAGGTTTAGTTTAGCATTAGCCACGTTTAATGAGAGTATAACTATTGAGGGGGGTGGGGGTAATCAAATGTAGTTACCCAAGACTAGTTCTATGATCTTGATGGTATCGATTCTATTTTCCACTAATCTCAATTAATTAATTAGGTAAGAAACTTTGGTAAAGGGTAAAAGAATAAAGCTTGCAAGTAAAACTTGGAATTGGTATAATCAAGATTACATAACCAAGCATGCCTAGTGCATCTTGCAAAGGTTAGCTTGCATGGATGGCTTGCATTAGTTAGCTTGCCTTGAGTAGTGCAGTTGTTGAAGTTCTCTTCTTCCTCCTCGTAGTATTCCTCCACGTCGTAGACCGGGTCGGTACTAGCGTCTATAAAGCAATATGAGGTACACAATCACCAAACAATACTTAGCTATTTCTATTTAGCACACAAGGTCTAACACTAGATGATCTAGTACCATATCAACATCACATGAAATATTGACATATTATTATTTATCTTATTTTGTAAAAGTAATTTCTACTCATTGAAAAATACCTAAGATTTAATATCCTCCAATTAGAATATGGGATCATGTTGACACATGTCATCACCATGTATTCCAATACTTGGGAATGGGATTTAAAGTGGTGGTCATATATTACAAGTTTTAATATTGCTATTTAATAATATTAAAGTGACTAGAAATGCCTATATAGCATTCTTTTAGTACTAGTCCAATATTAATATATGTAAAACCAAATCTTTTTACATATTCAGATAGAGCATAGCAAATGTGATTTTTGAGAGTTGGAAACAACTCAAAAGCATTTATGGTTGATTTTATAAAAATGTTTGAAGTTGTAAAAGTCTCTGTCTTGTTATTTTTACTATAGGTGATATATAATTTCAAATGGTTTGAATCCAACGGGAGTGTGTAGATATTTTCAATACCTTTCTAACAAAATTGGAATCATGCATTTTGGTTAACTAAATTTCTCCGAATACAATTTTGAATCTACTGACAGAATAGGATTTTTAATTAAATGGAAAATTCTATTTGAATCACTAGGCTATGCGCGGGAACGAACATGGCCCGGCCCAACTGCACAACGCGCACGCAGTGGGCTGCTTACAGGTTGGTCCCACGCGTCAGCGACAGTATCTAAACGAAACAGTATTAGCTATTCTAAGCCACACTATTAGAACGAGATCGACGGCTGAGCGTCGTCATCTTCGGTGAACGACGCACGGGGGATTCTAAACCTAGCGCCAAAGTGAGGGTCGTCGGAGGCTTACCAGGGCTCCAGCTAGGTCCGGCGATGGGGGCGAACAAGCTGGTCGACGACAGCGAATCGAATGGTGGTCGTGGCGGCTCCTGGGGTGGCTCCAATCAACGACGCCCTTCCTTCACTGCAGCGGCAGGCTCTGGCGAAATTCTCACAATGTGGTGCTCGCCTTGCTCCGAGAAAGGGTCAGGGGTGTTTTTGAGGGAGAGGAGAGTCGAATGGTGTGCCGTTTGAGGCTAGGGAGGGTCCTATTTATACACCGGTGAGAGGGGCAGTGCGGCATGGCTCTGGATCGTCAGTGACGTTGCTACAGGGCGCTATAGGCATGGTGGAGGGCATAAGTTGACGCGGTGGTCTGCGGTCATCATCATGCTCATAGTGGCACGGCGAGGCACGGTCTTAAACGGTCGGGAGACGTCCGTGCTCTATGCAGGTATGGCGGTGTTCGTCATGGAGTACGGTGGTCACGGGGCACGTGGAAATGAATGGTCGTATCTGGGAGGTCGCTGGTGACACGGTGGGTGCGGGTACGTGCGGAGAGAGCGAGGCGGAGTGTGGCTGCACGGGAGTGGCTTGGTGCTCTAGCGTGCGCTTGGCATGGTGGACAGAGGAGAGTGGCATGGCTGTGCTGGCTTCTTTGCTGCTTGTCATTGGTGAAGGGGTGGACAGAGGGGTGCGGTGAGGTCAGGCCTATCTTCTAGTGTTCGTGGTAGAGGACGGCGCGGGCTGTGGCGTCGTGTCCATGATCGACCGGCATAACACGCTCGGGTACGGGCGACACTGGTGCAAACGGCAAAGGAGAGAGCCTCCACTGCACGGCTGTGTACTAGGAGTGATCATGGGGTAGTTATGGAGTTTAATTGGGTACAAATGGTGAGCAATTGATTGATCACAAACAGTAGATAGTTGGTAAGTTGTACTCTGTCTACTAAGTGCTCGATCAAGTGGCCGCATGAGCTAAACCTTTGAATTTTCAAATGATTTTTGGTGGGTGGGCTGGTCACATGCTTCGGTGTCTCTGGTTGCTGGGATTTGTCAAGTGGTTCTGGTTTGAGTGGTTTTTGTAAAATGGTGATCTAGGTACCTACACTTTATTCCATTTTGCAATGTCTCTCAAATAGTGTTTGAATTTGTTTTTTATGTTTGTAAAGTTCATTTGTGTTCATTTCACTTGGTCTAGCAAGGGGAGAAAAGAAGTAGAATTGTTTCTGTTGGAAATCATTTACTAGAGATGCCCAAAGTGGGCTAGTGGTTAATGTTGGCCAAAATGACCATTTGATCATATGCTTCCTATATTGATTTGCTTTTGATTTGTTTTTGTTTGGTTTTGACCTAGATGATGTGGTTTTCATCTTTAAACTACTCCTTATCATTTATAGCAATCAAACATGGCATGGTAAGCATTCATGCATTAATAGGAAACACACATGTATTCATATGGGTTTAAGAATAAAAGTTTTTGTTAACCCTAAACTTGGGTGATTAGAACTTGATAATCTTGTTTAATATTTTCGAGATGTTACAAACCTTCCCTCCTTAAACAGAATCTCATCCCGAGATTCAAGAAAAACTAGGAACTAAAGAGATTGAGAAACTCAGTCCTAATATAATCTTCTCGCTCCCATGTGGCTTCTTCTTCGGTATGGTTACTCCACTGGATCTTTAGAAACTTGATACTTCTGGTCCGGGTGGTTCTGAAAGCTTCTTCCGAAATACGAATGGGTACTTTACGATAAGTTAGATCCCTGTTGATATCTATGGCTCTGTGATCGATGTTCTTGAAAACTTCGGTCTTTTCCGGAACTTCTAGGCATTTCCTAAGTAATGATATATGGAACACGTCATGTACGGTTGACATCTCTTCAGGCAGTTCCAGCTGATAGGATACTTCTCCTCGGTGACTTAAAATCTTGAAAGGTCCATTATACCTGGGGGCAAGCTTCCCTTTCAGTTGAAAAGGCTGCATTCCTTTCAAGGGTGATACCTTGAGATACACAAAATCTCCGACATTGAAGGTCAGGTCTCGATGTCTTTTATCCGCATAATTCTTATGTCTGGATTAGGCGGTCTTGAGGTGTTCACGGATCTTGTGAACCTTCTCTTAGGCTTCTCGTAGGATATCTGGTCTGAATATCTGACTCTCTCCTACTTGCGACCAATTCAGGGGGGTACGGAACTTTCTTCCATTTAAAAATTCAAATGGGGCCATTTGCAAACTGGCTTGATAACTGTTGTTGTATGAGAACTCTGCGAAAGGTAGACAATCTTCCCATTTAGATCCATATTCTAACACACATGCTCTCAGCATATCTTCTAGTATCTGGTTTACTCTTTCTATTTGTCTGTCGGTTTGCGGGTGATAAGTTGTGCTGAAGTTTAGTTTGGTTCCTAATCCTTTTTGGACTTTCTTCCAGAACCATGAGGTAAACTGGGTTCCTCGATCTCACACAATGGTCTTGGGGGTTCCATGCAGACTGACTATTCTATCAATGTATAACTCTGCTAGCCTCGAGCTTTGATAGGTGGTCTTGACGGGTATGAAATGAGCTACTTTGGACAGTCTATCTACTATGACCCAAATAGAACCATTTCCCCTACTAGATGTAGGTAAACCGGTGATGAAATCCATTCCAATAGAATCCCATTTCCATTCTGGAATTTGCAATGGTTGCAAAATTCCTGCGCTTTGCTGATGTTCCGCTTTGACTCTCTAACAGATATCACACTTGGCTATATAGCTTCCGACTTCTCTCTTCATTTTATGCCACCAAAATTGCTCCTTCAAGTCTTGATACATCTTGGTTCCTCCCAGGTGAATAGAATAAATGGTATCATGGGCTTCCTGCATAATGACTTGTTTCAACTCTGAATCTGCTAGCACACAGATACGTCGTTTATACCATAGAATTCCTTCTTCATATTTTATGAATCCGGGTACCTTCCCTGTACCGATACGATGTTTAATTCCATCAATAATGGCATTTCCTTTCTGAGCTTCCTTTATTTGACTGATCAAAGTGGGTTGAAGTTCTATACTGGCTAGAAATCCTTTGCTAACTAGCTCCATTCTAAAATTCTCCAACTCCTCATGCAAACTTGCCTGGTCTTCCTTAATCAGGGTGTTTAGCCTACACGGTTCTACTAAGAGCATCCGCTACCACATTGGCCTTGCCGGGGTGATAGTGAATGTCAAGGTCATAATCCTTGATTAACTCTATGCATCTCCTTTGCCTCATATTCAGCTCCTTCTGGGTGAAAATATACTTCAGACTCTTGTGATCCAAATAAATCTCACAGCGGTTACCCATGAGGTAATGACGCCATGTCTTCAAGGCTAAAATTACGGCTGCTAGTTGTAAGTCATGGGTAGGATAGTTTTGCTCATGTTGCTTCAAATGTCGGGACATATATGATATTACTTTGCCTTCTTGCATCAACACACATCCGAGACCAATCTTGGATGCATCACAATATACATCAAAATGCTTGGTGATATCGGGCATGATCAAAATTGGGGCTAAAATCAATCTCTTCTTGAGCTCTTGAAAGCTTGCTTCACATTTGTCTGTCCATTCAAACTTCTTATCTTTTTTCAATAGCTGGGTCATCGGCCTTGTGATGCTTGAAAATCCTCCAACAAAATTGCGGTAATATCCGGCTAATCCAAGAAATGTGCGGGCTTCGGTTTGAGTGGTTGGGGCTTTCCATTCTTCAACATCCTTAATCTTGGTGGAATCGACCGCAACTCCTCCCGCTGACAAGATAAGGCCTAGGAATCCTACTTCCTTTAACCAGAACTCACATTTGCTAAACTTAGCATACAACTAATGCTCCCTAAGGGTTTCTAGGATGGTTCTTAGGTGCTGTTCATGGTATTCTTCTAACTTGGAGTAGATCAAAATGTCATCGATAAAAATAACGACAAACTTATCCAAGAAGTTCATAAAAATCTTATTCATGAGGTTCATGAAATAAGGAGGGGGCATTGGTTAATCCAAAGGACATGACATTGTACTCATACAATCCATATCGGATAGTGAAGGCGGTCTTTGGAATATCCGTTGCACGGATTTGGCACCAGTCAGTTGGTCAAATAGATCTTATATCTTTGGCAGTGGGTACTTGTTCTTGATGGTGACGTCATTCAGCTTCCAATAATCCGTACACAAATGGTTGGCACCATCCTTCTTATCCACAAACAAAACAGGTGATATCCATGGTGATGCACTTGGTTGTATCAGATCTTTCCCCAGCATATCATCAAGTTGGTTCTTTAGCTCCACTAATTCAGATGGGTTGATACTATAGGGTCTCTGAGCTATGGGTCCGGTTCCGGGAACTAGTTCAATGATAAACTCGATATCCCGATCTGGGGGCATACCTGGCAATTCATCTGGGAACACATCAGGGTATTCACAGACTACTCTGACTTGGTCTATGGTTGATTTGACTAAACTCTTGTTGCATTTGAATTGACAGGGTAGCGTCTCAGATACATGCTCTACTGATACTCCGGTGATACTGGTCATGGTTATGGCTTTCTTGGCACAGTCTATTAATCCTTGATGTTTCGACATCCAATCCATTCCTAGTACTACTTCCAAACCTTTGGTTCCAAGTAATATTAGATTGTCATAAAAATCTATTCCATGTATTCTGATAGGCACAACCTTGCAAAATTTTCTAGCTTTGGTGGTTCAACCAGGTATTTGAACTATCATAACATGTTTCAAATTTGTTGGTTGAATCTTACTAGTGCATGCAAATTCTTCTGTAACAAACGAGTGCGATGCTCCATAATCAAACAACACTCTTGCAAGTACCGAGTTAACAGAAAACATACCCAGGACGACATCTGGCGCTTCCTGGGCTTCTTCCGCATTCATGTGGAATAGACGGCCGGTACGGTTGTGCGGGTTTCCTAGGGAAAATCTCTTTCCAAGCTAGACACGACGCTGTTGTTGGGCAGGTGTAGTGACATTGGGGGCTGCGGCAAGCTTCTTGGGGCACTCATTGGAGTAGTGACCCGTGACTCCACATTCAAAGCAAGTTATCATTGACTTGTCTTCCCCTGCGACAGGCACATCATTACTTCCAGTCCTTGGGGCAGTATTTTTTTGTTGTTGTTGGACCTTGGCGGTGCACGATTGAAGTTATTGGGGTTGCCTAGGTTGTTGTTATGGCCTCCGGGCCTCAGGTTTCCTCCGCCACGATTGGGATAGTTCGGACGGGACATAGGGGTTCTATTGTTTCTTGGTGCAAATCCTGCAGACGGGTTGGGGTGCTACTTCAGGGTCTGGTGGGGTCTAGGTTGGTGCATCATATGACGCTTACGGTTCTCACTAGCTTGGCTGATATTTCCTTCCATCTGGATAGCAGAATCTACTAGAGCTTCTAGATCATCAAAGGGAATGTTGACTAACACTATCTGCATCTCATCATGCAGACCATTCAGGAATCTCTCCTTCTTCTTTGCTCCTGTGTCAATCTCATCAGGGGCATACCTAGCCACAGACAGGAATTTGTCACGGTATTCAACCATGGTCATTCTTCCCTGCTTCAGCTCCCTGAATTCATCCCTCATCCTCTTCATCAAACCTGGGGGCACATGGGTCCTGCTGAACTTGAGTTTGAATTCCTCCCAAGTCATCATCTGTCGTCCGTTCATGGTACGGGTGCTATTCCACCATGATCTTGCATAACCTGCTAGATAGTGGGTGGCAAACAATACTTTCTCTGCGGCATCAACTCCTGTGACTTCTAAGTTGTTCTCCATGGTCTGCAGCCAGTCATCAGCATCCAAGGGCTCTTCTAATTTTCTAAACATAGGAGGATTGGTGTTTTGGAAGTTCTTGAGCTTGGATCCATGGTGATCCTAGTTTCCATGGCCTTGGTTGTTGTGTGCCATCTGGGAGATTTGTTTAAGAGTGGCTAGATTGGCTTGACGCTCGGCTCTACTGGCTTCACGGTCCGATACTAACATTTGTAGAATCTGAAGCATTGGATACTGAGATGAGCTGCTTCCAGCGGGGTTTCCCCGAGTCATATGAAGATTGAGATAGATCATAAGACAAGAGGGAAATTTTATATGGCTTAGGGGTATGGTTCAAAAAGATTTAAACTTTGAGTATGGCTAAGGTTTGAAAACCAACAACTCATTTTCAATCATTCATTCCAAGCACACAATACAAACACACACCACAACTACAAAGCAGATGGTTTTAAGAACCATTCTATCAAGCTACGATACAATGGGACCGGATACACTCACACCTACGATAGTACTCAGGTGCCACTACTCATCATCAGAACCAGGGGTTTCTTCATGATCTATGAAGTCGGTGTCATCCTTGTCAGTGTGGAACTCCGTGGATGTCCTCCAGGTAGTCATCATCATCATTGAGGTAAGAGTGGATATCCCCACGAATATCTTCACCTTCCTCTTCCTTCTCCTCCAACTGGATCTCCTAGTCATGGATGGCCTCCTCAAGGGTTGCCACCTTCTGACGAAAACAAGCAATGATGTGGTCATTCTTGTCACGCTGGCGACAAAGTGACTTGTGCTCCTTAGCGAGGATGGCGAGGGTTTGCTTCCTCTCAGCGGCGTGAGCGTGATTCTGGTTCGCGTAGGCAGGGGCGTTGCCCAACTCCTTCTAAGACTCGTGCAGCATGAAGTCAAGGTGATCCACGTGATACCTCAGCTCCGGATGTGTCGGAATGGCCAAAGGCTGTCCCATAGAGTCACGCCTTTCATAGTGGGTGAAACGGGTGCCATTGACATAATTGATGTTTTGTGCACACAGACGTGCAAGAGCTTCATGCATTGCACTGGCTAGTCCGTCTAGCCCGTTGTTCTCCCTCAAGCTGAATTGAATCTTCTCCGAAAGAGGTGGCTCCATTTTGCCTCTCAGATCCACAACTATCAACCACTGTAGTTCTCCTTCGGGCTGGTCATTGAGCTATGCTCCAAAGAACTTTGGGTGCGGGCGTTCTAGGAGCTCTGCTAGCTGGCTTAGGTCCCTCTCGAAGACAAGCTCTCCTCCGGTGCCCAACTGGTAGAACTTGTTGTACTCAACTTCCATCTATAAGCAATTATGATGAGTAAGTTAGTGAGGTTATCAAGTGTGTCAAGTTTTATGTAGAATTGTAAGAATTTTTTTGAGGAACATGTGAACTCCTTTTTGAAAGAATCTCAAGGATAAGAGTGAGAATAGGTTTTCATAAATAGTCAGTTACTTTGTTTTGAAACTAGGTTTTTCAGACGTCCATTCTAAGTAGGGTCTCCTATGGTCAGGATGGCTCTGATACCATCTTGTCAACTCCCAGATTTTTAAGTCCAGATGCCTGTTATGCCGTACATCATAATCCCAGGATTACCATTTTTGCGAGACATAACAGAATTGGTACCATAGTACATCATCCATTACAAACTATAATAGTCTTACAAATAGTTGATCTCATGATCAAGTCTTAATACAAATCAGAGAAGCGGAAATAAACATAGTAGACACCATCTTCATGGTCACAGGCAATGCTGACGATGGGAGATGATCCTAGTTATCATAGACCTCATGATGTCCATTTTTTGGATAGTCCTCCTCATAGTCTGGCCACGGGAATAGCTTGGGGCAAAGCCAAGAGTACTCTTTAAGTACTTGCAAACTACCAATAACACAAGTAAGGGAATACTCTGGGAATCTTAAGCTCTAGGTTTGTTTGCAAAAAGCCAGGTTTATTTCATAGGTACTTCAGAGTAAAGACCTAATTTAGTTCTCTAGATTACTTAAGTGGGACCTAGTTTTCATTTCCACAACCCTGTTGTGGTCAAGTCAAAGTCATTGTTCAAGTCACAAATCATTTTTAAAACATCTAACAACGGAATAGTATGGCCACTCCAACTGTGTATAACCGCAGACGCGGCTATTTGAATAGTTTGACACTCTGCAGAGGGGGTACACTTTCACCACAAGATTTGATACATCCGTTAGGGATAACCCTGAATCATCATACTTGGTATCCGGATAATCAATCCTAACCTTTCAATTACACACCCTAGTATAGGCACCTCCCCTATGAGCTTGGCCTCCTAGCCATGGCCATCTGCCATCCTGGGAACTGCATAGGTGCACATTCATATTCACGAGGTAGCCTTAGCTCAACATTTTTCCACAAGGGAACCCATACTAAGGCATATAAGCTTCTACTTAAGCCCTACCCAACTCAGGTATTGTGGCTGTACGGTAAATGTTGGAATGGTATTGCATCAGAACCCAACCATTAGTTTTTATCAAAGTCAAGGCACCTGCCTCATTAAGTTTCATCATCAAACCATTGTGTTTCATAACACATGTCAAAACATTTCAATAGAATGACTCATCATTCCAAGGTTTTAATAATCATTTTCTCCATGTGTTCCCATCTAAAGTGATCAGGTTTAGTTTAGCACTAGCCACTTTTAATGAGAGTATCACTATTGAGGGGGGGGGGGGCTAATCAAATGTAGTTACCCAAGACTAGTTCTATGATCTTGATGGTATCCATCCTATTTTCCACTAATCTCAATTAATTAACTAGGTAAGAAACTTTGGTAAAGGGTAAAAGAATAAAGCTTGCAAGTAAAACTTGGAATTGGTATAATCAAGATTGCATAACCAAGCATGCCTAGTGCATCTTGCAAAGGTTAGCTTGCATAGATGGCTTGCATTAGTTAGCTTGCCTTGAGTAGTGCAGTTGTTGAAGTTATCTTCTTCCTCCTCGTAGTATTCCTCCTCGTCGTAGACTGGGTCGGTACTAGCATCTATAAAGCAATATGAAGTACATAATCACCAAACAATACTTAGCTATTTCTATTTAGAACACAAGGGCTCACACTAGATGATCTAGTACCATCTCAATCATCACATGAAATATTGACATATTCTTATTTATCTTATTTTGGAAAATTAATTTCTACTCATTGAAAAATACCTAAGATTTAATATCCTCCAATTAGAATATGGGATCATGTTGACACATGTCATCACCACATATTCCAATACTTGGGAATGGGATTTAAAGTGGTGGTCGTATATTACAAGATTTAATATTGCTATTTAATAATATTAAAGTGACTAGAAATGCCTATAAGCATTATATTAGTACTAGTCCAATATTAATATATGTAAAACCAAATCTTTTTACATATTCAGATAGAGCATAGCAAATGTGATTTTTGAGAGTTGGAAACAACTGAAAAGCATTTATGGTTGATTTTATAAAAATGTTTGAAGTTGTAAAAGTCCCTGTCTTGTTATTTTTACTATAGGTGATCCATAATTTCAAATGGTTTGAATCCAATGGGAGTATGTAGATATTTTCAATACCTTTCTAACAAAATTGGAATCATACGTTTTGGTTAAGTAACTTTCTCTGAATTCAATTTTGAATCTATTGATAGAATATGATTTTTGATTAAATGGAAAAATTCTATTTGAATCGCTGGGCTATGCGCGGGAACGAACATGGGCCGGCCCAACTGCACAGCGTGCACGCAGCGGGCTGCTTACAGGTTGGTCCCACGCATTAGCAGCAGTATCTAAACGAAAAGGTATCAGCTATTCTAAGCCACACGATTAGAACGAGATCGACCGCTGAGTGTCGTCGTCTCCGGTGAACGGCACGCGGGGGATTCTAAACCTAGCGCCATAGTGAGGGTCGTTGGAGGCTTACCAGGGCTTCAACTAGGTCCAGCGATGGGGGTGAACGATCTGGTCGATGACGGCAAGTCAAATGGTGGTCGTGGGGGCTCCTGGGGTGGCCCCAATCAACGACGCCCTTCCTTCATTGTAGGGGCGGGCTACGGAGAAATTCCGGTGATGTGGTGCTCGCCTTGCTCCGAGAAAAGGCCAGGGGTGTTTCTGAGGGAGAGGAGAGTCAAATGGTGTGCCATTTGAGGCTGGGAGAGGGTCCTATTTATACACCGATGAGAGGGGCAGTGCGGCATGGCTCGGGCTCGTCGGTGACATTGCTACATGGCGCTATAGGAATGGCGGAGGGCATAGGTCGACGCAGTGGTCTGCAGCGATGGTCATGCGCATAGTGGCATGGTGAGCCGTGGTCTTAAACGGTCGGGAGACATCCATGCTCTGTGTGGGTACGGGGGTGTTCATCATGGCGTACGGTGATCATGGGGCGCACGGCGGCGAATGGTCGTATCTGGGAGGTCGCTGGTGACGCGGCGGGTGCGGGTATGCATGGAGAGAGCGAGGCGTGGTGTGGCTGCATGGGAGTGGCTTGGCACTCTAGCGTGCGCTCGGCATGGCGGACAGAGGAGAGTGGCATGGCTATGCTGGCTTCTCCGATGCTTATCGTTGGTCGAGGGGTGGACAAAGGGGTGCGGTGAGGTCACGTCTATCTTCTAGTGGTCGTGGTAGAGGGCAGCGCGGCGTGTGGCATCGTGTCCATGATCGACCGGCATGACACGCTCGGGTACGGGCGACCCTAGTGCAAACGATGAAGGAGAGAGGATCCACTACACGGCTGGGTACTGGAAGTGATCGTGGGCTAGTTATGGAGTTGAATTGGGTACAAAAGGTGAGCAATTGATTGATCACAAACAATAGATAGTTTGTAAGTTGTACTCTGTCTACTAAGTGCTCGATCAAATAGCCGCATGAGCTAAACCTTTGAATTTTCAAATGAGTTTTGGTGGGTGTGCTGGTCACATGCTTGGGTGTCTCTGGTTGATGGGATTTGTCAAGTGGTGCTGGTTTGAGTGGTTTTTGTAAAATGGTTATCTAGATACCTACACTTGATTCCATTTTGCAATATCTCTCAAATAGGGTTTGAATTTGTTTATGTATGTTTGTAAAGTTCATTTGTGTTCATTTTCACTTGGTCTAGCAAGGGGAGAAAAGAAGTAGAATTGTTTTTATTGGAAATCATTTACTTGAGATGCCCAAAGTGGGCTAGTGGTTAATGTTGGCCAAAATGACCATTTGATCATATGCTTCATATATTGATTTGCTTTTGATTTGTTTTTGTTTGGTTTTGACCTAGATGATGTGGTTTTCACCTTTAAACTACTCCTTATCATTTATAGCAATCAAACATGGCATGGTAAGCATTCATGCATTAATAGGAAACACACATGTATTCATATGGGTTTAAGAATAAAAGTTTTTGTTAACCCTAAACTTGGGTGATTAGAACTTGATAATCTTGTTTACTATTTTTGAGATGTTACATAGATATGCATCAATTTTGGACTCGTCAACTTCCCCAAGCTAGACTCTTGCTCGTCCTCGATCAAGATGGTGTATTATGGATAAGGTCATCATGTTCATGAGGCATGAATCGATAATCATAAATGAGGTAAAAATTGAAACAAAAGTATAAGACCGGATGTAGAAGATCAATGCCTTGTATCCTTATTTTACCAACAAGCAAAAAAAAGAACATATTCATACAAGGAAACACAAGTTTGGTTATGTCAATCCATAAAATATCAATTAAAACTTTAGTGCTCCATGTCAAAAAGTGAATCTAGCTTGAAAGAAAACTTGTGATCCTCTTATTGAGCCTTAATAAGTTTTGTATCTCCTTACTTTTGTAGAGTAAGGGATTCAATGAGAATATTAATTTACTTACGGTTGGCATTCATATGCAGTCAGCACTTCATCCATTTGTAGAGCTCATCAAAGTTAGAGAGATGACAAGAACACTATATAAGCTTCGGTAAATCAAGATAGTCAAAGTAGAGTTTCATATAAGTATAAATAACTACAAGTGTAACAATCAATCCAATTGTTCTAGTTAACTCTCAGCTTGCCAAGGAACACTGGGATGTTTTAATAGAAAAGTTGAGTAAGAGGTTTCATGTCCTAAGTAGCATAATAGTGAAGTGTCTTATCGACACCCACATTAGTAAATCAAGGCTATCAAAACACTTCTAATCCATTCATTGTCTTTCAGGAAAATTTATAAAGTAGTAATGAGACCATGCCAAGGACTTGTTATGTGGATCTTCATTTTTTTCCTTCCTTCAAGGATCATTGAGTGTTTCTTTTACAGTAGCTTGCACAACCTTTGAGACTACCAATACTTTTTCCCATTACAGTGACGTTTATGCCACCCATGTCATCAACTCATAGCCAAATTAGGGGTTGTACCATAGATCGTTTGTAGGCCAGCGGAGTTGTTGGCATCCAAAGGTGTGCATGAGAAACATAGAACTTTTTAACTAGTACCACGGTTTGATCCACAAGGTTTGCTTTGGCATGTATCACAATTACCACTAGACTTCATTTCAATCAAACAACTCCTTTCAAGAGCGTCGTCAAGTCTATCAAAACATCTATGGAATTAAGTATCTTCAAGGGTAAACTCTCAATATAATCATTCATCAAACAAGTCATAAATTTCAGATTTTTTATTGCTGTATTTGTTTGGCAATATTATTTCCAAGGCAAGACTCGGTTAGCTAAAAGAACTAGAGAAAAAGCTTCCACAACTAATCATCATACCAACAAAAAGCTTTACTCTAACCATATTAAATTACTCCCACTAGCATGGCATCTTCACAAATCAACTAACTAGGATAAACGGTTCAAACTTCAAAACTGGGAGACAAAGGTTTTAAGTGTAGAAATCATGGCAATGTATTTTTAGAGGATCACAATTTTCTTCTCAAGCCGGATAAAGATATCAACAGGTGCATAAAGCTCTAACACAATTGTTATGAATCCCAACAAAAGCAAGTGCATCCATTATATAAATATGAAACATAACTTACCCAAGCAAGCATTCAAAAATAGTGGGGTACATGATTGCACACATTTTTTCATCAACCAAGAACATTGCACAATACACTACACATGAAGAAGTAACTTCCACAAGCTAGAAATTTTGTAAGAACCAAACATGAATAGATTACCAAAAATAAAAGAGAAAATGCAGTTATCAAAAGAGAATGTGAGAAATGGTTACCTCCCCAAGCTTGAATATAACAAGGGTGATACACTTTACCATCAAGGTACGAATAACCTCACTTTTGATGGACATGGACCTTTGGTTCAATGAATACTTCCTTGTTGAAGTGTTGAGTTGAAACAAGCAAGTTGCGTGTGCAAGTATTTACACGGTTGGCACAAACCATGCACGTCATCACACAAGGTTCAAGTCCCTGCGAAAACAAACAAAGTAAAAGAAAATGATTCGGTGTACGATGGAGTTCGTTCACCCAACCGTGAGAAGAAAATAAAAGAAACACGAAACACTATAGAGTATTATAGGCTAGGGAATTTCAAAGGTAGGTAACATAAAATAAAGTATAAAGGACCATGTAGAAGGTAACCCACTGACCTGAGATTGTCAAAATAAAAAGAATGGAGGGGTTATAACCTTTTTGTACTTGTCCCTGCCCTTACTTCACGGTGCTGCTCCTTGGTACGGGTGTGTGGTACTGACGGGCTTTGCCCGTACTACACCTGGTCTTCTTCTCTCTCTCTTTCTAAGGGTTCTGTCGAAATTGGTACGACCAGGTGGTACGGGCGGGATGCGCCTATACGGGTGGTCGTTAAAACTTCATTGTCCTGTTCCTTTTTTACTTTGCCTGATAACAAGGTCAGTACGGGTGGGCGGTACAGACAGGTCCGACCGTACCAGTGCTCGTTAAGCTTGCGGTAGCTTTTCTGGAAAATTTTCTATTTCTTCCGATGTGTCACATGGGCGGTATGGGCGTGCGGCACTACTAGGGAAAAGCCTATAGGAGACATGCTTATAGGAGGCGCATCCCTCAAGCGCGCACCTCCACTAAGTACATAAGGCGCATGTCTAAATGGTGCGCCACCTGTATATTATTACTTATGGCGCATGTCTAAACAGTGCGTCTCCTATATTGCATGTACGGACCAGATTTGGCTGCCCCCACTTACTCGAGGCGCAGAAATCGATGAGCTGTTGAAAAACTAGAAAGAGTGCCCTACGCTAGGAAAGGACCAAAATAAGTCAGAGGCGCTGTTGAGGGTTTGGAAGGCCATGTCTGTTTTCTAGGACTTGCCATACTGGAAGCTCCTCCGCATGCCTCATAGCCTTGATCTCATGCATATCACGAAGAACATGGGGGAGAGTCTTCTTGCCACCATCCTTAACACCGACAAGACCAAAGATGGGCCAAAGCAAGGAACAACTTGAAGCATATGGGCATCAAGAAGGACCTTCAACCACCTAGTGATGATGAAGCTGATGATTAGTCGGAGGAGGAGGAGACGGAAACGCAAAATAGTCCTTGTCGCATGGTCAAAAAGGTCAAGAAGGCCGAATTTAAGATCAAGGACGCGTGCTTCACTCTAAGCAAGGCGGAGGCCACACAGTTTATGAAGTGCCTCCTCGGAGTCAAATTTCCTAACGGCTATGCGGGGAACATAAGTAGATGGCTAGATGAGGGGAAGCAGCGCTTTAGCGGGATGAAGTCTCATGATGTTGCCATGTAGATGACACAGGTACTTCCGGTTGCGATCCGAGGGATAATTGACAAGCACGTCCATGAAACGTTGTTTGGCCTCTGCAACTTTTTCGATGTTATCTCACGGAAGTCGATAGGCATTAAGCAGCTCACGAGGCTACAGGAGGAGATCATGGTGATAATATGCGATATCGAGATGTACTTCGCTCCCGCATTCTTTGATGTCATGCTTCATCTGCTGCTCCATGTCGTGGAGGATATCGTCCAACTCGGGCCTCCGTTTCTGCGAAGCATGGTGCTGTTTGAAAGTATGAATGGACACATCAAGGGATACATTCGTAACAGGTCCCGTCCGTATGGAAGCATAGGAAAAAGCTACCTGGCCGAAGAGAGCATCTCTATCTGCATGAACTTTCTACAAACTGAGACCCCTATCGGTCTGCCATTCAACAAGCACCTTGGGAGGCTCGCTGGATGCGGTCACCATGAAGGTCAGCATGCAAAGCATGTCGACTTCGAGGAGCGAACCAAGGACTTTGAAAGAGAAAACCTGGTCGCGCTACAACACCTACAAGTGGTCGATCCATATATACATGAGCACAAATAATTTATCAAGAAGAAGTATGCTGACCGTAGCCTGCTGAGGACGGAGGAAGATGTAATCAAAGATCACAACTCCGGTGTCACGTAGTGGTTTAGGAAGAAGGTTCTCGATAGGCCACCGCAGGTCGAGTCTTCAGACGATGATAAACTCATATTCTTGTTGTCGCAGGGCCTAGGGCACAACCTATCAGGCATACGATATCAATATATACACGTTCTACACCAAGGAGAAGGATAATAACTGCGATTACCAGAACTCAGGGGTAACGGGAATATTCTACACCGACGATATCCCGAAAAGATACTATAGAAGGATCGAGGAAATATGGGAGCTCGACTACGTTAAAAAGAAGGTGCCAATGTTCCATGTCAGGTGGGCCAAGAGCGTCAAAAAAGAAGACCAGTATTTCACCAACATGGTTATACCTCCAAAGTCAAAGACCACAGGCGCGAACGTACCCGCTAGAAATGAGCCATGGGTTTTGGCAAGTAAAGTCGACCAATGCTTCTACATTACCGACCCGTCAAAGCCTAGTCGGGTTGTCGTCAGGAGAGGCAATAGGAACATCATCGGAATGGACAGAGTCGCCAACGATCAAGACTTTGACCAGTACGGCGACCCGAAGATAGAAGATGGATATAGCGACCAAGCACCATACACCACAAGCCTACCTAAAAAAGGACTCCCACTCAAAAGAAAAAGTGAAGACGATCTAGACCTAACCTATTCAACCGCGAGAAAGAAGGGCAAGAAGATAATTGTCAATAAGAAACGCTAATAACTAACTCCGATGAAGAAGGGCATTATTATATATGTATCAACACATTCTTATTAGTTATCTCTTTTGTATGCTAATTGCTGGATGGAATATTATGTATCGATACAATTATATATAATTTATATGGTAATTTGATATTTAAAGTACTAAAATATATTTTGTATTTAATATTAATGTTGGTAAATTATTTAACAATTAAAAAATCTTTTTTAAAAACTAAACAAATTGTGGACACCACAGGATTCGAACCTAGGTGGCTAGAGTTTGGAGGGATTTGGACTAGGTGGCTAGTCACTAGGCTAATAAGTGTTTACTTTTAGCATTTGTGCGGCGCTTCTTTTTCAGTGTAGTGGAAAACATTATAGGACCCGCATCTTACATAAATGCACCTCACATAACACTATATTGGAGGCGCATGTTTCTGAAATGCGACTCGCATAATGCGACTCCTAGCTCGATTCAGACAGACAGACATTCAGTTTTTTTTTAGTTAGTCAATTTTTTGGATATTTAAAATATTTACCATATTTTTAATAGTTCATATTAATTTTATAATACTTTTAGTAGTTCATATGTATTTACATTTTAGTTCCAAAAAAGGGCGGCTCCCAGGAATCAAACTTGGGATGCCTGGAAAGAAAGGGCGGAGTGTGTAGCCACTTTGCTACGAAGTGTTTTATGAAACAACAGGCACTCTATTCCTTTTGAATATAGGTGCAAGGCTATAGGAGGCGCATCCTGGCAATATGTGACTCACATAAGTTATTATACGAGTCGCATATTGCCAGGATGTGTCTCGCATAGTCTCTAGCTAAGATATATGTCAATCATGTTCAGTTGTGAGACAGTTTGTTCGTCAGACGGTTCGTTTGTTCCCCTCCTTATTCATTTCCCTCTGATGCCGCCATCGATCCCCCTTTGCTGCCACCATCGAGTCCACGCCGTCGAGTCCACATCGTGAGTTGCCTCCCCCCTTTCCCTTTTCCCTCCCCCTCCCCCTCCCGCTTTGACGACCTCGCATTGCCGTCTGTAGGAGCCAGGCGCCACTACCGCAGGAGCCAGGAGCTAGGAGCGCCACCGTCCCCCTTCCCCTCCCCTTTGACGGCATGGTTCCAACGAAATTGTTTCCTCCAAGATGTAGATTCTCTAGGTTATTTAGGGCCCCAATCTAGTTGGCGCACCTATGAAGCATTCCCACTTAATCTGGGATGTGGCCTTCAAGCTTGTTAGTGTGCAAGAAAAGATATTGGAAGTCAGGGACCATATCACCAATGTCGGATGGTAGTGTGCCAGTTAAGATATTCGTACTCAAGATTAGTCCTTGAAGAGAGGATATATTAAACTTTGTGAGCTAATCTTTGTAGATTATGGTCTTAATTGGACATGTGTTTGACTGAACTTGAACAATAGCACCAATAGCATAGTACCAGTTAGAGAAGAAGTTGACAAAAGTTTGAGATATTCATTATCTTTACTCAGTGATACTAAAAGAATTAATCTTCTGTTTCAATCTGGCATGGTTAAAATTCCAAATACTATAGTTATTATGAGTGTAAGCATGTTATCTCAATATGGCATGGTTAAAATAACGGTTGCCTATCCACAAGACACTACATAGAAAGTACACTTGCAGTTCAGTCAATCCATACACTTGCAGCAATAGTTCTTGCAATCCATACACTTGCGGTTCTCTATGTAGAGAACATTTGATCAAAAAAGGGTTGTGTTTTCTATCATTGCTGCTGCCTAAAATTTATAAAAAATATATCGTACATGTAAAAATAAAAATGTGACAGTCCTAATGATATAAGAGGCTATATCTAGAGGAATACTCACAATTTTGGGCATAAAGGCCACAAGATTCCTCTCCATTACAATATTGATAGCATCATGTATGCCTGAAGCAATCATTGGGAGTATGTGGAGGAATACTCCCAGTTAGAACAGTTTTTGTAGTTGGAATCATTGCAGTATCTGCCTAAATTTGACAGCTTGTACTGCATGAATTTGATAGCTACAAATCTATAATTTGATAGCTTGTACTGCTTGTACCACTCCTAGAAATTCTATAATGAAGTGTACTAATGACAACTTGTATTGCTTGTACTAACGAATTGCAGGTAGTGGCTCTTATTCTCTATGATGTACATCTGGTACTAATGAACTGCTTGTACTAATGAACTACTTGTACTACTTCAACACCTGCTATTTATTTTATGCATATATTGTGTATGCTGTCCAGCTTTTGCTAGAGTATTTAGGCCTATGTAGGCCTTTTATTGTGGACAAGTTGATGGTTGTATGTTTTTGCCTATTTAGGCCATTTTTTTGTGCAGGTTTTTTTATTTTTGAGATGCCAATGTTTCGCCGGAATGTTGATTCATTTCCGTTCCGACGAATTTCCGCCCAATTTTTTTTGAATTTTGGTGTTTATTATTTCCATTTCTTTTCGTGTTTATACATGTCGGGTGGTGGATAGCACGACGCCGAGGCGGGCACTTCTAGAAAGAAGGCCTATTGGGAGCATTTGGATGATATGGACATACAAGCGGACCCAGAATTCGTGACGCAAGAGGAGGAGACGGAGGACGAGGATACATCATCCGGTGAGGAGATGGGGGGTGATGCCGGTGGCAAGGACGCCACTACCACTAATGGTGGTGGCGATGGTGGAGCCACATACGGTAGCCGCCAACCGAAGAAGCCCCGGAAGGAATGGACCCTAATCACGGTTGGCCTCAAAAGGTCCATCTTCACAAGCGTGAGTGATAAAGAGGTGCCTTTGGAGCCGGAGGAATTTGTCGCGTCGTACTCACTGTAGCTCTCTGCAATCCTCCGGAACACCGTCATGATCAACACCGAGAACCTGAAGGGCTGGGCGTTACCGCCATCAGCTCTTGAGGATGCTACACGCAAGATATGCTTACCCGGGTGATGAGGAGAACAAATACAACAATGACGACGCCAAAGGGAATCCGGTAAACAAGCATGCCCTCAAGACAATGACCAAGGCCTTGTCGAATTGGAAGGTGCGGGTGAAGAGGCTCATTTACAAGAAAAATATAAGTTACGAGGAGCTCGTCAAGAAGGAGCCTCTGGTCAAGGAAGAAGACTTCAAGGTGGTCAAGGCCAGATGTGAATCCGCCGCGGGAAAGGCCAAGAGTATGTACTTCAAGGAGTTGTACGAGATGAACATTGGTACCCACAATCTCGGCTCCGGTGGTTATAGAGATGCGATTCGCAAATGGGAGAAGGAGGACGCCGTAGCTCGTGACAAGGGGGAGACACCTCCCTTTTCCAATACCGCCGAACCGTAGGCAAAGTACTTTGTCAGGGCCCGGTTTCGCAAGACGAAAGGGAGTTCTGAATATTCCTCGGAACCCTGCAGCCCCTTTGCTCTGAAGGTGACAAACTTCATCAATAAATATGTAAGTAATTTGCATGCAAGTCGATTAATTGCATTCACAATTAATCAATGAAGTCCAATTTCTCAAATGCTTCACGTTCCCTTATGCGCAGGACAAGGAATGTAGGAGCTCCTCATACCAAGGGTCGGTGCCGGTCGCAGCGTGGGACACCACTCTTAACAGGGCGCTGAACTGGGTCAAGAATGTCGAACCCCAGGCGCCTCTGTCATCGGCTGGCCATGTGCGCGGCTTTGGAGGTATTACACGGTCCGAATACTATGGCACCTCGTCGCGGAAGGGCAGGAAGCAGGCCAAGAGCACCAAGGTAAAACACCTAAGGGAACAAGTGGGGAAGTTTCTGCAGCTGCTCCAAGATACAGTGAAGGAGGCTATGAAGGTAGTCTAGACACAAGTCCAGTCACAAGTCCAGACACAAGTGACCGAGAAGCTCAACACCATCCTTCCCGCCTACTTCGAATAGTACGCCAAATGGAAAAAGAGTGGTAAACAGGGGCCACGCCCGGTTCCCAACATCACCAGCGCCCAATCGGACAACACGGCGCCGAAGGTGTTGGTGACTCCTCTAGCGGGGCCCGGACTGCACCTTGGTAGCAAGCAGCCACTCCACCACTTGCACACTCGACATCGGCGGTGGTGCCTCGACATTGGCCAAGATCGACGCCATCAAGGTAACTAATTAAAGCGAGAGTTTTGGGTGGCTCAACATATGACTTTATCTCCCTTCTCTCCCCATTTTACTAATGACCGGCCTATACATGTCTTTCACAGGAAGACACTCCTTGCACTCTAATGCACTGGGTGAATGTCGAGTTGATGGATGTTGCCAAGGGTTCATCATTCAACCGGCAAACCGCATCTTCCACATCAAACCAATGGCACCCGACATGCTTAGGGTCAAATAGAACATGGTGCTTCCGGGCTACAAGGTCTTGGAACCGCCCTCTCAATCTCATGGATGTATAGTGACGAGCCGACAGTCCTCAGTACCGGCTTCGGCTACATGTTCCTATGGCCAAAGAGCCAGATCCGTATGGGGACGGAGGGCCAGGGCACCACCCCAGAGGCAGCACAGCCAACAAATCATGAAGACATCGATATGGCACATCATGAAGACATCGAGATGGCACAAAATCCCACCAACGATGATGAAATTGATGAAAACTTTGGCGACCAGTTCTTGAACACAAGGTTTGGTGATGATGACCATGAGCAACAGGGAGGCCAACTATTCACGCAGACAGTTGTCGAGCCCCAACCAGGACTTGGACCCTCGGCAGCGAAACCCAATTGCCAAGTGCGTCTCTTCCAATCTAGTCAAGAGATGCCGCCACCCGTCGCCTTCACCGAGCCTCAGATGCCAGCTCGTCCTGTGATCAGTCCCATCACCCTCCATAGGGCGATCGAGGAGGTAGCGGCGGCCGATGACACCGTAAAGGGCAAGAACGGTCATAGAAGGAAGCCTAAGGGTGCAAGCCATAATCCAAAGCCTGCTATCTGGGCTCAGGACAGCCTTGCAGAAAATCCTAGGAAGCGGGTTTTCGAGGCAGGTACACCAATGCTCAGTGAATCGATGCTCGTGGTCACAGCCTCGCATATGCATAGTATTCATCATGGCTGTCTATATGTTGAGACGTTCCACATTCGAGAGGGTGACCAGTCGTACCTGGTTTACAAGGCTAAGGTGCCAAATGTGACGGGCTCCGTCACAGTAGCCCCCAGTGATATTTTCTACGTGCGGCAAACCGACCTCTTCGACCTATTGCAAGGAATCCGGCTACACGATATCCTAGTCCGGCTGTTCTCGCTTAATATGGCCATGTAGATCATTAGAGACGGGACCTCAGGCATCATGATAGTGGATCCCTACTTCATGTGTGACACCATCTTGAGAACACATGACGACATCCTAATGGCGACCGACTACATCTCATACTTCCTACAAAAAAACTAGGGTAATGATGCGATTCTCATTCCCTACCATCCAAAGTCGGAGAGTGGTCACCAAGGCTACGTGATCATATCCTTGTATGTGCAATGCTCAAATGCCTTGTATCTCGACTCAGGTAGTAGTGCGACGAGGAAATACTACTCCAATATCAAGAGAGTTCAAGATGATGCTCTCAACGCCTACATCACAGTGGGAGGCGCCGCCCCTAGTAGGATAGTTAAGAGGCATGGCATCCACGTGTTCGGCCACACAACGGAGTTCCCCTGCGTTAAGCAGGCTCCTAAAAGCGGGAAGGATGCCTTCTACGCCCTACACCACATGAAGGTGTTCGTACGAGACTAGCATAACATCATGCTGCCATCTGACCTCCAAAGGTGGGATGAAGATATTGAACTTATATGGTATCGCACCCTCAGGATGGATTTCTTTGATATCCAGGAGGAGATGTCGACAATCGTGCACCAACAAGTCATAAAATCCCGGGGCCTATTCTACGGCGGCACTCCACCGCGCAACAAGGAGATAGATGAACACTTAGCGAAGCAGGGTGACGGCAGGACGTTCATGATGTTAGAGAAAGGGGCTAAATGGGGTTTCATCAATATCCCTGAGCCGACTCAGCAATATCCTTTCTTGGCTTTACCACTGGACATATCAAGGCCATGCTATATGAATCGTGGAAGTATTTCTCTTCTTTTGTCTTTAGCGATACGAATAGATGAGATAGTGTGAATTAAATGAAATGGTGAATTATGTAGTTTCAAATATCTCATTGTACCCCCAAAGTCGAAAGTCGAAAGGAAAGACATTACTTCACTATTCGTATAGCATTGGCGACATTGTTATATGAATCGTGGAATGATTTCTTTCCTTTCATCTTTAGTGATACAATGAAATGGTAAACTATTTCATCTCGTAGCCCCAAAGTCGAAAGAGGACAAATATTTTCGAGGTTCATATACATAAGACATAATATGTTTAGAGGTAAGCCAAGGAAACCATTCTGGGTCCACGGCAACGACTCATTTTGACACACCAAACTCGAAATGAGTTGTTGACGTGGAAAACTGAATCCTTTCCTCGCTTTACCTCTGGACATATCATGCACATGCTATATGAATCGTGGAAGTATTTCTCTTTTTTCTTTGGTGATACGAATATATAAGATAGCGTGAACTAAATGAAATGGTGAAGTATTTAGTTTCAAATATCTCATTGTAGCCCCAAAGTCGAAAGGAAAGACATTTCTTCACTATTCGTATAGCATTGGTGACATTGTTATATGAATCATGGAATGATTTATTTCCCTTCGTCTTTGGCGATACAATGAAATGATAAATTATTTCATCTCGTATCCCCAAAGTCGAAAGAGGACAAATATTTTCAAGATTCATATACATAAGACATAATATGTTCAATGGTAAGCCAAGGAAAGGATTCTGGGTCCACGACAATCACTCCTTTAGACACACTAAACTCGAAATGAGTCGCTGTCGTGGAGACCGAATCCTTTCCTTGCTTTACCATTGGACATAACATGCCCATGCTATATGAATAGTGGAAGTATTTCTCTTCTTGTGTCTTCGATGATACGAATATATTAGATAGCGTGAATTATATGAAATGGTGAATTATGTAATCCCAAAGTCAAGAAAGGGCACAAATAAGTTCGTGATTCGTATAGCATGGTGATACTCGTATAGCATGGAACCCATATATATGCATGATCTTATCTTGTGAACTGCTATTTCTTTCCACTGACAAAGCTAATATCATCTATCGTGTGTATAGGATATGGTGAAGAAGTGCTATGTTGTGTACGTCGGTAAGGTTCCAGGTGTGTACAAGGAGTGGGAAGATGGCCAGAAGAAAGTGAATGAATTCTCGGGGAACAGCTACAAAGGCTACAAGACTATAGAGGTGGCGGAAGAGAAGTGGAGGAAGCACGGGAGGAAGAAGTGGAGGAACTTCGTCGTGATCACCACCTTGCTCTTCATGGTAGGTTGTGTGCTCTACTTCACCTAGAGAGCTCCACCGTGCATGTAGTTGTAATGCGATTGTGAACTTGTAGTCGATCGGTCCCCCAAGAGATGTGAACTTGGTGTTGTGTGCGTGATGTACACTAGTTGGTTGATGTGTGAACTCTAGTATGTCGCGGATTAATTTAAGTTGATGTGTGATGTACTTGTATTAGTGTTGGTTATACTATGTTTTGGCCAATTGCAACTTTCTAAAAATTCTGTGATGTTTATACTCTATTCTGGACTGTATAATACCTGTAAACTGTGTATTCTGAACTGTATTGTGGTTCTGCAAAATTTAAAATTCAAAATTGATATTTGAGGCACATCTGTTAACTTACTAAAGGTGCATCTATAAACTTATGCGAGGCGCTGATACATTGCAAATGTATCTATAATTTTTGATGTTACATGCTTGGTTTTATCCACTTTCTTGTGTTTTGTGCACACTTTGGAGTACTTTTCATATGATTTCTTGGACTAACCTATTAATAAGAGCCACAGTGCCAGCTGCTTGTTTTCTGTTGTTTTATGTTCCAGGAAAGTCAGAAAATGAATATTCTCGGAATTGGACAGGACAAAAGCCAAAGTGCCTATTTTTCCGGAAGTCATCAGATGTCAGAATATGAGACGGAGAAGGGCTAGGGCGGCCACCACCGTCACAGGCGTGGCCTGGCCCGTGCCAGGGAGTGGTCTGGCCGACCCCAGCACCCCCTCGGCCTCTCCTTCCGCCTATAAGATGCCCTCGGGACGAAAACCCTAGGTAACCGATCAAAAATCCACGAAAGAGTCTGTAGCCGCCGTCATCTCCATCCCTACATCGGGAGGGATCTGAAGCTCTTCCTGGCACCCTGTCGGAGAGGGGAATTCACCCTGGAGGCCTTCTTCATCATCATGCAAGCCTCCAGTGTGATGCGTGAGTAGTTCATCCTTGGACTACGGATCCATGTAGTAGCTAGATGGCTGGTTCTCCTCCTTTGTGCTTTCATTTCTCGATTTTGTGAGATCCGTTCATGATCAAGATCATCTATTTGTAATTCTGCATGTTGTGTTTGCGGGGATCCGATGGATATTGAGATGCTATTTTAGATTGATTATTGATTCTATCATGTCTTTGTTATTTGTGATCTTGCATTCTTTCTGTTGTTAGTAGCTATCTTGGCCAAGTAGATGCTAGCAACTCCAAGAGTTAGTATTTATGCTCGATGGTGGGTTCATGCCTCCGTAACTGGGAAGTGACAGAAATCTCTAAGGTACTAGATGTGATGTTGCTACTAGGGAGAAAACAACAATCCTTTGTTCATAGAACAATCATATTGTTTACTTTACACCCAATTCATAAAGCAATAATCTGTTTCTTACAACTTAATACTAGAGGGGGTTCGGATGATAACCTGAAGGTGGATTATTAGTCATAGATGCAGTTGGATGGCGGTCTATGTATAATTTTGTAATGCCCAATCAAGTTCCAAAGGAGTCAAGATGATTAGTATATGCATGTATTGCTTTCTCGATGTTTGTCAATTGCCCCGCTGTAATTTGTTCACCCAGCATGTTATCTATCTTAAGGAGAGCCACCTCTAGTGATCTATGGATCCCGTTCCTTTCTTTTACATACAATCTACAAACTGTTTACTGCTTTGTGTTTACTTTCTGCAAACTATTACTTCCTTCCATTCGATACGTTTAATCCTTTGTTTTCAGCAAAACCGGTGAGATTGACAACTTCATCGCAAGTTGGGGACAGAGTTCTGTGGTTGTGTTGTGCAGGTCTCCACGTTGCTGCTGGCACTGGTAATGCGCGCTGCCATCGTTCATCTAGCTACACCTTTGGGGTGTTTCCTTGCTCCTACTGGATTGATAACCTTAGTTTCGTACTGAGGGAAAACTTGCTGCTGTGCTCATCATACCTTCCTCTTGGGGTTCCCCAACGAGCTCGATATATTTTGGGCCACCAAGCATATTTTATGGCGCCATTGTCGGGGAGTCAAGGACATCTTGAAAAGGGGATTCCCTCATAACCAATCTCTTTACTTTGTTATTTTTGTTTTTCTTAGTTTCTTTTTGCTTTGTTTGCTTGTTTCTTAATCAAAAACACAAAAAAAATAGTTTTACAGGTTTGCTTTCTTTATTGAAAACTCAAAAAAATTAGTTCCTATCTTAAGTTGCCACTATGTCTAGCCTTGCTCCAGTCACTATGTCACCCGAAGAAATGATTTTCACTTTTAAACAAGGAATTGAAGAGAGTTTCAAGGAAGCTTGGTCTAGAATCTCTGATCTACATGAAAAAACTGAGCCTAAAATGACTCAAAGTTTGTTCCTTTGCAGTTTTTACCTTGGAATTGCTATTTGCTATAAATATGCTTTAGATGCTGTTGTGGGAGGAGATTTCCTCCAATGTAATGAGGATGATGCTATAAATGCTATAAAGAAATTGATCCTTACTTACAACTTGCCTAGCCAAACTGATATTTCTTTTGCAAAAATATTTGCTAGATTGAACACTCTTGAGATTGGCACTGCTAGCTTAAAATATTGCTATAATACGCTTAGGGAGCATCACAATTATGTTCCAATAAATTCTGAACCATCAAAGTGGATCCCTACAGTAAAAATTGAGATAAACACTGAAACTTTTTAAGCCCGCTGTGATATCATGTCTGAATTTTGTCTTATGCCCAAAGATATTTATGAATCTTTGGGGGATCACAAAAGGAGGAAAAGAAATATCTCTTGCTAATAATTCTACCATATTACCTACGGGAATAGCTGAAGGAGTGTTTACAAAGATCCTTGGGAAAATGATTTCTACTGATTATCTTGTCATTGAATGTGCAGGAAAAGGACAAATTACACTTGGAAGGTCCTTATTAGAATTCCTTGGAGCAATAATAGATGTTGGAAAGGGGACCATGCACCTTTCTTCTCCACCAAACAATCATATTTTCCCCAAGGTTAAGAATAAAAGTAAGAGAGGTAAGGGCAAGAAATTTGGTTTGAATGCTTCTTCATTTGAGAACACTTGATTCTTTCTTGCTTCTTATGCCTAACTTAAAGGCGTTAAAGAAAAGTACTTATTGGTAGATAACCCAAAAGTTTTAGATGAGTCTTGGAAGTTATTACCTCAGTAATAACCACTTATTATCCTTTTTATTTGCTTTTTGTGCCAAGAGTAACCTCTAATGAGAGAGAAGTAATGATTGAGAAAGTTGCTGTCCCGAAATAGATTTCTGTGCTTCACCGTAAAAATTCGTGTAAAATCTCTGAACATATTTTTGAGGCATGAATTTTTTTTCTTCTTCCCCAGGTTGTTATCTAACATTCGTTAGTTTAACACCTTTTGATTTGAGCAACAGAAGGTCTTTGAAAAAATTCGTCTTTACCTGTTGGTCTGTTTTGACAGATTTCTGCCATTTTCTGCATTTGCTTCTTGTTGGTTCCTTTTTGAGTTCTTTTGGAGAATTGAGCTTTTTGAGGGAAGTGCTACAGTATCTAGTGTTCTAATGAAAGTTTATTTGGTGTTAGAACTGAACCTTAAGACCTATTATCTTGAGTGCACTAATGTTGCTAATAAAGATTGTGTGAAGTTTTGTATGAAGGAAAGATTTCAGGTGTATGGAAGGAATGAGTAATGAGATGAAGGATGGACTAAAGCTCAAGCTTGGGGATGACACGCGTGTCACCCCAAGAAATATCCAAGAAGTACAAGCGTCAAAGCTTGGGGATACCCAATGCATCCCCTTCTTCATCAATAAAAATCCCAGGTTTCTTCCAAACGCTTCATTTTTATTATTTCATGAACAGTTGTGTTGTTCTTGGAGTGTCTTCTTTTTCGTTTGCTTTTTTTTCTTAGTTTTCTGAATAAATTGGCTGGACCCCCTCTTTCATACATTGGTTTCAAATAGTTTGGTTTGGTTTGGTTTGGAAAAGAGTAGGAAAGTTCATACTTATGCGGCAAAAAGAGCTTGTTTTTGACTGTGGCATATGCTTTGTCATGCCATGCTTGATATTGTTTTGGCTTTATGCTTAATATTCTTTGCTGTAGCATGACTTGTTATAAACAATTGATATTGCTTAATGTGCCTTGGATGAATCATGCGTTGTTTTAGCATATTAAAGCATAGTATAGTGGTATTCTCCTTTGATTCTTTATTTGGGTTGACTTGGCGCATGATCACACCATGTTATGACTATCTCAAGTCACCATAGCCTTTATGATCCTTTAGTTTTCAACTTTTAGTATCACTTTATGCTTTGATCAATGATGTTTTATCGCTCTGCATGATTATGGCCATTATTGCTCTCTTAGTTTGTCGCTCCCAGTCTTTTGCTAGCCTACGCAACCAAGTATGAGTTCCACTCATGCATCCAAATCCCTATACCAAGTTATTCCAAAGAGTCCACCATACCTACCTACTAGCTTATGCTATTCCAAGTATATTCATGCTTTTGTTTACCTTCTAAATTAAACTTGTTATGAGAAAACTAGTGATTAAAGCTCTCACGAACTTGATAGCACACTTTATTTTTCTTGTCCTTAATAAACTTGAACCATTGTGTCGTCTGTGTTGTATATGCTTGCACTTATTTGTTGGGAATTAGCAGAACCATGTTGTCATGGGGAACGCTTTCAACATTGCACTTGGTACTTATACCTAGTTCATATCATGCTCTTTTGTATATGGATGTCGTCGGTGTGAAATGAAAGGGGAGCTTGTAAGTCCATGGAGTTATGTATATGTGTTAGAGAAATGCCTGGGCCACTGGTCTAATCCATGCTGACATGGTGGAAACCTGTAGCGTAACCATAATGAGCTGTCTATGAAGCATTCTTCTTATAAAAAAGAGTCCTATATTGAGAAAAGGCGAAAGAGAAAAAAAGAGATTATGAAAAGAGGAAAGAGAGAAAAAGCACCATATTCCCGTGGTAAATAAGAAGATTGTTTAGATGCTCGTTGTCTGCTTGCCTTGTAATTTTGAAATGGGGATTCTTCCGTATCATCGGGCAAGGGGTACCCCGTTGCCGGTTCTCGATGATACACATGTACTTACGATGACAAGAACTTACCAGTGACTAAACTTGAGTAGCATGATGAGCGACCCTCGTATTCAAGGGACATGAGATTTCTAACTTATACTTCGTCAAGCATGTACACCATAGTTTGTTCACTTTAACCTTAATCACTTCAAGATGCTTATGATAGCGGCAATGAGAGCTGAAAGCTATAAGTACCATAATTTTTGGAAGCTCTTTATGAAACTTGAATCTCTACTTCCTTGTATGAAGGCCTTTCTTCCACAATTATATTGAGTCTCCACCTTCTACCTTTATGCACCTACTTTGAGAGCATGGTGGCCATTCTTAGTTCTATGTGCATTGTCCAAAGACTAGTTGATTGATGCATAACTTGATATTGCTTGTTTTAAACTATTTGTATCTAGTCACTCTTATGAACTTTGAAGGTGTCCTTCGCATTTATATTTGCTACTCTATGAGGGACAAGCTGAATGCTATTATGCTATGTTTTCTTTATGTGAAACAAACAAACGTCTTGAAAAGCATTGTTATTCATGAATCTTTTGTTTGTGCCTTTTCATGTTGCATCATAGTTTGTTTGTCTTATTGCTAGAACTGTGTCTTTCATGTTATGATTGAAGTACTATGATCCCAGCTTTGAATGTTTTACAAATACTTTGACCAAGTCTTTGATGGTGCAAGTCACCTCAAAAATTATTCTTTCTTTTTATCACTTACCTACTCGAGGACGAGCAGGAGTTAAGCTTGGGGATGTTGATACATTGCAAATGTATCTATAATTTTTGATGTTCCATGCTTGGTTTTATCCACTTTCTTGTGTTTTGTCCACACTTTGGAGTACTTTTCATATGATTTCATGGATTAACCTAATAACAAGAGCCACAGTGCCAGCTGCTTGTTTTCTGCTGTTTTTGGTTCTAGGAAAGTCAGAAAATGAATATTCTCGGAATTGGACAGGACAAAAGCCAAAGTGCCTATTTTTCCGGAAGTCATCAGATGCCAGAATACGAGACGAAGAAGGGCTGGGGGCCGGCCACACACCTGTCACATGGTCAGGCTGGCAGCGCCGAGGTGGTCTAGCTGACCCCAGCACCCCCTCGGCCTCTCCTTCCGCCTATAAGATGCCCTCGGGACGAAAACCCTAGGTACCCAATCAAAAATCCACGAAAGAGTCTGTAGCCGCTGTCATCTCCATCCCTAGATCGGGAGAGATCTGAAGCTCTTCCCGGCACCCTGTCGGAGAGGGGAATTCACCCTGGAGGCCTTCTTCATCATCGTGCAAGCCTCCAGTGTGATGCGTGAGTAGTTCATCTCTGGACTACAGGTACATGTAGTAGCTAGATGGCTGGTTCTCCTCCTTTGTGCTTTCATGTCTAGATCTTGTGAGCTCCGTTCATGATCAAGATCATCTATTTGTAATTATGCATGTTGTGTTTGTGGGGATCCGATGGATATTGAGATGCTATTTCAGATTGATTATTGATTCTATCATGTCTTTGTTGTTTGTGATCTTGCATGCTTTCTGTTGTTAGTAGCTATCTTGGCCAAGTAGATGCTAGCAACTCCAAGAGTTAGTATTTATGCTCAATAGTGGTTTCATGCCTCTAGTAATCTGGGGATGTGACAGAAATCTCTAAGGTACTAGATGTGCTGTTGCTACTAGGTAGAAAACAACAATCCTTTGTTCATAGAACAATCGTATTGTTTACTTTGCACGCAGTTCGTAAAGCAATAATCTATTGCTTGCAACTTAATACTGGAGGGGGTTCGGATGATAACCTGAAGGTGGATTATTAGTCATAGATGCAGTTGGATGGCGGTCTATGTATAATGTTGTAATGCCCAATCAAGTTCCAAAGGAGTCAAGATGATTAGTATATGCATGTATTGCTTTCTCGATGTTTGTCAATTGCCCCGCTGTAATTTGTTCACCTAGCATGTTCTCTATCCTAAGGAGAGCCACCTCTAGTGAAATATGGATCCCGGTCCTTTCTTTTACATACAATCTACAAACTGTTTAGTGCTTTTTGTTTACTTTCTGCAAACTATTACTTCCTTCCATTCGATACGTTTAATCCTTTGTTTTCAGCAAAACCGGTGAGATTGACAACCTCATCGCAAGTTGGGGACAGAGTTATGTGGTTGTGTTGTGCAGGTCTCCATGTTGCTACTGGCACCAGTAGTGCACCCTGCCATCGTTCAGCTAGCTACACCTTTGGTGTGTTTGCTTGCTCCTACTGGATTGATAACCTTGGTTTCGTACTGAGGGAAAACTTGATGCTGTGCTCATCATACCTTCCTCTTGGGGTTCCCCAACGAGCTCGATATATTTTGGGCCATTAGGCGCATCTATAAAACATATTAGAGTCGCATTTTAGATGCGCCTCCTATAATCTATATATGTGTGGCGCATATATATATATATATTATAGGACGCGCATATGAAATGCGACTCTAGTAACAAATACTAGGAGCACGGCGCTAGAGACGCATCTATAATGCGACTCGAATGGCTTTTCATATGCGCCTCAAGTAGGCTTTTCCCTAGTAGTGCGGTATGAACGTGTCCTCCCGTACTGCTGCTCATTAAGCTTACAGTGAACTCTGGAACGAGTTATTTTCCTTGTAAATTTTACTAAGGACCTGAAACTTTAGTCCAACATCCAAACAAAGCAAACATATATTTTTGATGAGATGATTTAACAAAGATACGCAATGCATCATTAGAGCAACAAATAACTCTACCTATAGGAAATATAGTCCCAATCCAACTCTAATAGGAAATCATGCATATATATATACAAGTGCCAATGCAACATGAACGCAACTACACTCAAGACACAAAATTAAGAAAGACACCTAAAAACTTCCGGGTTGCCTCACGGGAAGTGATTTCCTTAAAGCCATAGGTAGGCTTCGAAGCTCCATTATTACTTCAATAGATATCAACTAGAGAATTTTTTATTCTTACCTCACATAGAAATTTGGAGCACTTACTATCATAGTTCTGTTAAAGTCGCACCCGCTTACGGTGCATAGGAGTTTGGTAAATAAATAAATTGATGCTTCCAAGTGAAGATGGATATGTCATATATGATGAGCATACCTCCATAGATAGCTTTATCAAAAGTATTAGAGACTTCCATATGAATTCAAAACTTTTACCTTGGTTGGTATCACAAGGATATAATTCATAATACTCCTCCTTGGTTGCACTATCATGGGGAAACACTTCATAGCACCTTTCTTTTGTAACAGGAAAAAATTCAAAGGTGTCTTTCTCCTCTAGTTCATCACACTTGCTAGAAAGTTCACCAGTTCTAGAGATATCAAGCCACTCACAAAAGGAAACATCATCAACAAATATTTCATTCTCAATGTGCCCTTCTTGTCCCTGCACATTAGTACTACAACATTCTATCTCCAATTCATCATTATTATGTCCTCTAGATGAGTATCTAGGCACAAGGCCTCCACAGATAAATTATCTTCAATTTCAATATCATAAGAATCATTACTAGAGATATAGGCATCATAAATAGTTTTGTCATTTTTAATATTCTATATTGGTTCCTGCTCATGAGTATCAAATATGTATATAGGATTTGGAGTAGAGGGTATAGGTGAGTGATCACTTAGCTCATCCTCCTCTTCTAGTTCCTCAACTTTAGGTCTGGCGTCGAAGATATTATCTAGATCTTCCATTGCAAAATTATTTGGGAGTGAGTCATTAGTCGTTAGGCTTCTGTCGAGTTCAGTTTGTGGGATGCCAAAATAATTTGATGCCAATTCTTCAATGGTTTTTTATTTCTTGATTTCAATCTTCTTTTCATATGGCAACTTTTGAATTGACTGCAATTTCCCTTGAGATATTATTCTTCAAACTGTAAATACATAACTTGTTTCTTGGGATTAGCCTTAGGGGGTTTAACATTACAAGGATGTGTATAACGTTTCCACTCCTTTGGAATCTACAAATACTTAGCATAGGTTTTGACAATTCTATTAATTATAAGGGTCAAGATTAAAATCTCCAAGAAGTTTCTCTACTTTACCTGATGCTAGAAATTTTGTTAAGCAATCATATTCTATAGGATCCTTCTTATTATGTTCAAGTCCAAAATACCACCTCCTTATCAACAATATGTTCCGGTGGTTTTGGTGGAGGCTCTTTGAGTGGAGTTACCTCCACATTATCCTTTGGAGCACCCTACAAAAGGTTAGATTCTTCCATGGCAGCTTTAATCCGCTCAACAATAAATACATTATCAAGGAAGTTATCTTGGCAGTAGCAGAATATAGGGTGAACTTCTTTATAGATCATATCAAGTAGTTTACTTTCTACCTGCATATCTCTTAAACAAAATATCAATTCTTGGCAACTAGTAAAAAGAACAAATTGTAATGTATCCTCCCTAGCAAGGAATTTAAACTCATCTCTATTATAGTTTGCTAGTTCAGTATCTAAATTATACTCACCTTGATAATTGAGGTGATCTAGAGATTCATAACAATCACAATATAATTGATAAGAGGCACATAGTTTGGATGAATACTCATCCACCCAAGTCAACCATTCTTTTAATATGCCATACCTCTTATGAACATTTCCCATAGTCCCTCCCTTTGACTCCTCCATTGTAAATTCCATTTGTTAGAAGATAGTCATCTCGGAAGACATAATTAGTAACAATAGTTTTTATAAATTTTTGTTCTGTTCAAATAAGTAAAAGAAAAAAAGATAAAAAGCAATAAATAGTAATAACTTGAAACTCAAACAACTTTAGAAAAGCAATAATAAATTAGCAACTAAGAACAAAGACCAAAAGCACTTAGCTCCCCGGCAACGGCGCCAGAAAATAGCTTGATGACTGCAAGTGTATAGATCAATTGTAGCTAGGTTTGAAGTAAAGATATCGAACCCACAGAGAGCTATTGGTAAAGGTCTTTATGCAACTCGTTACTATCTACCATAGAATACTTGTAAGCTGCCTTTGATCTCAAGTAAAGGGTGTTTAAAATGTGTTTGATTATTTGCAGAAAAGTAATTAAAACAAGTAAAGGAAAACAAGTAACAAGATCGTGTGGAAGTGTGGCTAAACTCAATAGGGCTAAAACATTCTCGAGGATGTAGGATACACCACTAGCATAGTATTATTGTTATGTGTAATCAAGATAACATACTCCTTGTGCCATGATATGTGTGGAGAGAGCCCCATAATAAGATGTTCACTACAAGGCTCGTAGGAAGCCACTTTGTTGAGCCAAGAGTGAAGTCACCTCTAATAACCACTACGATGTCTAAGAGAAATCACCAATACAAACCACCGCAATTAAGGGTATCCTCATGGATATCGTAATTACCTTAGGGAGTCCCTCTTTAATCCTCCTTTTACCGTGTAGGTTACGACCTGGCGCCAATCTTTCACGGGGCTTACCGGGTACGCTTTCAAGACACGTCCAAAGGATTTCTCCCTCCCTTTAGTCCCAAAGGCAAATGATATGTGGCCGACTATAGATACCATCTGAAGAGATAGATCAAACACAAATCATAATTATATCATAGACAAGCAAGTCATACAGACACAAGATTACATCATCTTTATTACAAGTTCATAATCGTGCTAGGGTTTCTCCATTTTCCCAAGAAGAAATGAACTACTCACATATAAAGGCAATCAACATCATGGCAATCATATGGATGGGATATGAGAGTATACTTGAATACAAGTGAAGATCCACACTAGGGTTTGGATTACAACCAAGTAGAAGAAGGGGATCGGTGTTGGATACATTGGTGATGATGATGGTGATGTAGATCGGTGTTGAGGCCTTCAAGTTCCAAGTCCCTTCTCATCTTGAGCAATGGTGATGGTGGACATCTTGTGGAGGTGGCGGCTATGAAGTTTCCAAGGCGGCAGGGCTCCGCCATGAAGGTGTGTGGAGAGGTATCCTTCTCCCTTGGCTCCTTGCCTCTTTATATAGGCCTAGGGATGCCCACAATAACCCCCAATACGTTTCTTATGACCTAATGAAGGTCTAGGAACAAACGGGGACGGATTCTGTGAAGAAACGCGTTCAGAATAGCTGTTTCTGTGCGTCCAGGCCAGTGGTACGGGCAGACTGTTCGGGTGGGCTCCAGCCGTACCACTGGTGGTTATCGATGCGGTATGCTTTCGTATTTTGGCCGCCATTTCTTCATACGAACTCCAATTTGGGTGTTATTTAGCTCGTTGGAATCGTATGGATGTGGGCTACAATACCATTGCCTTGGATCTTAATTTGTAGTTGATGGAAAAATTCACTTTTTCCTCCCCTTAAATGGCTAAGTCTGGTGCCTACAACTCCTCCATATTGAATCTTCTTCGCTCCTTTTATCCATGATTATCCATAGCACCTACATACAAATCAAAGATAAGAAAAAGGCAATAAATTCCTAATAAAACTAATATTGTGCAAAGCCCATGTGGAAATGAATGAAAACTAATAATGATACACAATAGGCATATTTATAGATAGATGCAACATGTAATGAGTGAAAATATGCATAATTTATATACTTAGATATGCATTAGTTTTGTACTCATCAACGCTTTAGATTAGAAAAATTCAAGGCCCACCCAAACCGCCCATGTGCAGGATATAACGGTTGAAGGACCCCGCAGATCTGCTTGACTTCCCCGAGCATTAGAGACACGGAGGTCACACTTTGTCGACGTCGATGCCAGGTGTTTTTCTAGAGCATTTGCAGACTCCATCCATGAAAGGAGCAAACCTCGACAACCCGGATAGAGTGGACTCATTTGTTAATGCACTAACAGTGACCTCTCCGGCTTGGACGAAACCGTTCATGGACTATCTTCAAGATGGAACTTTGCCGGCTCATGAAGTCGAAAGCTGGTAGCTAGTACGCAGAGCAAAAGGTTACGTCATCATTGATGGCCATCTATACAAAAGAAGTACCACAAGAGTTTTCCTACGGTGCGTCTCCCAGCAGCAAGGTATTGACATCCTTAGAGAAATACATCTAGGAGATTGCGGGCATCACGCCGCTCCCCGATCGCTGGTGGCCAAGGCTTTCCGGCAAGGATTCTACTGGTTAACTACTAAGGAGGACGCCGACAAGTTCGTACAAACCTGTCCCGTGTGCCAGTTTTATGCAAGACAACCAAATGTTCCATCTGAAGAATTGTGAACAATACCAATCACTTGGTCGTTTGCAGTCTGGGGGCTTGACATGGTTGGACCTTTGCAAACAGCACCTTGTGTATCTACACATCTGCTAGTAGCAGTTGATAAATTCACAAAATGGATTGAAGCTAAACCCATTAGAAAGATCGATGGGGCAACAACCCTAAAATTTGTCTGGGATTTGGTTGTGAGATTTTTCTTCCCACGTAGCATCATCACCGACAACGGCAGAAATTTGTCGTTTGGAGAGGTTGATGAGTATTGTCACGAAAAAAGCATCCGCCTTGACCTAGCATATGTGGCACATCCACAGTAAAATGGGCAAGTTAAACGGGACAATGGATTAATTCTGCAAGGAATCAAGCCATGCTTGGAGGCACCGCTACATAGATCAGCTAGAGCCTGGGCGGAGGAGTTGCCATCTGTGCTGTGGAGTTTACGAACAACACCCGAAAGATCTACCGGCTTGACCCCTTTCTTTATGGTTTATGGAGCAGAAGCCGTCCTACCATCCGACATCCTCCACGATGCACCAAGAGTCGCCTCCTACGAGGAGGATGATGCTAAAGAATCCAGGTGACTATATGTGGACCTAATGGAGGAAGAGCATGTATTGGCATGCCACAGATCCGCCATCTACTAGCAGAAGCTGCGTGGATACCATAGTCGCCGCGTTAGGCATCGATTGTTTAAAGAAGGCGATCTAGTGCTTAGACTCAAGTAGGAAAAATCACACAGACTATCCCCGCCTTGGGAAGGACCGTTCGTCATAAGCAAAGCATTGCTCAATGGTTCCTGCTACCTCGTTTATATTTTCAAGTTGAAAGATAGGCCAAAAAGCGCAAGCGCAAGCACCGTGACTCCGATGATGATTTTCCTGAGACAGATGGGCCCTGGAACATAGCACAACTACGTTCCTTTTACACTTAGCATATTTTTGTTATGTAATAAGTACCTTATATGATCAATGAAATAAAGCATTTGGTTCAGTCATATTTCTTGAGTCTTTTACCTCCTTTAGTTGTTCATTTTTAGATCATATAAACCATGTATGCACAAGTTTGCATTCAGACTTGTGAAAATTCTTCCTATGGGCATTAGCTTAAGTTTTCTGGTCTATACATTTTCTGTTGTTCTGATGTGGATTCTGGAGTAGTGATTTTTTGGCACGCAAAGCCGGTGATTTTGCTCTTAGGTTCATGACGGTGCTATTAAGAATAATCACCTGAGGGCATAATTTTGTGCTGAGGGTTTTTCGTCTCATGAAAGGTCAAGCATATGAACCAGAATAATGGATAAGCCAGCACTTGCTTAAAAAATATATACGCGCAGGATCTAATTATGTAGTAGGAGGCTTGTAGCCAAGTTTTCTGCCTTACAAACACGTAAGTTTTTCTGCATACAAATTGCATAGATACATTTAATACATCAATGTTTTTTATGGCTCTGCTGCAAAGGACTTTAAGACTACATCATCAGCAGCAGGAGAGCTAGGCCTGGAAAGCTCATCAAACTCGGAGGGCCCCGGGATAGATTTTCAAGATGTTAGGTCGTCATCCAGCATCTCCTCGGTGTCATAGCTAGCGAGGGAGATCCGTATAGCATCGCTATCAATCTCATTTCCCTCCTCGTCATACTTCAGCATGCTGGAGGTTATCAAATCTAGGTCAGCATTATCATAATGCGCTTTGACCAAGGATAGGGCCATCCTTGTACTAGCCCGGACACAAGAAGCTTTCTAGTCCTTGATTTTCCCGGGGGCTCGGCGCAGGATTTCCGAGTACTTGGCCGCAGATTCTGCCACCTTGATGGTGATATCCAGAGGCGGCGCTATCTCCTTTGCTTGAGTGAAGGCAGTGTTGATGTAGTTGTCGGCAAGAATCATGCATTCCTTTGGATCTAGAGTACGTTCACCCATGTTGGTTAAACCAATGGGGGTTGTGTTTTCATCAAAAACAAAGGCCATGAGTATAACAATACAAGTGTACATCTTACAGAATTGACAAAGTCAGAGGAAAGTTACCAAAGATGCTCGTCTCAGCTTGTTTGCAGGTCTCTGCCAAGGTGTCATGCTTATTCTGAAGCTTTTTGTACATCTCAAGGTTCCTATCATTCTTTTGTTTGGCATCTTGATTATGTTCCTTGAGTTGCGCAATTTCGTTCTTCAAGCGCTGCATCTCGGTGTCAGAAGATTCTTGCATAACCTTCATCTTCTTTTCACTGCCCATGATAGCATCAGCCAGGTCTTTCTTCAAGATTTTATTTTCATAATCGAGCTCCTAAATACGCTTGGATTTCTCAACGATGCTCTTGGCTTTGGAAATGGCCTCTGCAAGATGGAACATGGAAAACATTATGAGATGTCGGACGAAATGGGTCCATGAGAAACGAAAGGAGCTGTTAGAGGAAAATGGACTCTTGCTATTTTTGATATGTTCTTTCAAGAAGGCTATTTTACCCTTTTCAAGATCCAGATCCTTCTGTAGCTTGTCATACTTCTGATTGTCATTTTTTCTCTGGGTATTTTCATTCTGCAAAAAAGATAGAGTGCCTAGTTTCTCTAGAGCATCTAGTTAGAACTATTCAATTTCAACTAAACCCTCGGGGGCTACAGTATCAGATTTTAATTGACAAGTGTTCTTTCTTAGAGTATCTAGTTGGAATTATTCATTCTAAACTAGAAACTCGGGGGCTACACTAACAATTTCTACACTTAGTTATTTGGATCACTCATGCCAAAAACCAATGATTTTCCACCAAAGAGTTCGGGGGCTATAGTGGGATATACTACAAACTAAAAGTTTCAGAAACTTACAATGGCAATAACCTTCAGATTGTTGGCCAAATGAGCGTATGCATTATGGAAGGTCCGGGCATTGTTGTATATAGCATCTTCCTATTTGATGAGATCATCCAGGAAGAGAGTCGGAGGAGTTAAAGGTAGAGGAGTTGTCGAAGCCAGAGGCATGGATGAAGCCCTGGTCGTCTGTTGTGTTATGATGGCAGTTGTTGGCTCAGAGGCTCCGGCCTTGACCATTGCTATGACCGCCTCCACCTCCACTCCCTCCATCGCATGTTTCCCTTTCTCAATGGCATCCTTAGCCGGAGCTTCAGCCATATTGGAGGAGGTACTTTCTTGCATGGCCTGGCCACTGGGATCAATATCCATGTCGGTAGGACCTGAGGGATCCGTTGATGGATTGACATCTGTCTCCATGATGGAGACCTCATGAATGAAGGGAGATGAAGGCCCAGTGGGGCCTATTATAGGCTTGGAGGCAGGGGTCAGGGGAGAAGCAGCGGGAGACAACTTGGAAAACATGTCGCGAATATTTTTACAACCCCCAACATCTTTGGAGGTCCGCTTCAAGCCAACACCGGACTTCTTCCTAAAACATACATAGTATAAATACAAGAATTGAATAGATGCAATGGAAATTAAAGTCGAAGAATGAATATACTTACACTACAGCAGACGACCTAGTTAAGGGGATGCTGGTGGATTTCTTCTCCTCCGCCTCTAAGGCGGCAATGTATTTCTTAGAGACTCCACTCTCCGTTTTCTTCTTATTGCCCTCGACAGCAGCGTCAGAGGTGGAGCTCTTCCGCTTTCACGCTACCGAAGCTGGCTGGTCCTTGGGTGCATCATCATCAGACACAACATGGATATCCTTCAGGTCTGGATCATAGACCTGGGAGGCCATTTGATCCACCGCCAAGGTTGCCTGCTGATAAGATCTTACAACAAGTCAAATGGGTAATGCATTCAAGACGTAAGACCTTAGAGTATATATGTATAACAAGTAAAAAAGGAAGCACAGTTACCTCTGGGAACTTGTCGCCTTCGTACATGTCAAAGGTGATCTTGAAGCCATGCTTCTTGTCTTTCACCTTGACCATGTCCTTAAGCTGGAGCTTGATGGAGTCATTGGAGAAGTTATCCCGCGTGATTCGCGTGGGATCTTTTGTATCCTTGGAGTACTTGTGCATCAGCTCGGCGCGGTGCTGCAGAGGTTGGAACCGCCTTGTGAACCAGCACATCGATAGGTCCAAGCCGGTCAGTCCTCCGTTTGCCAGCCACTCGACCCGCCTTACAGCGCGAGAGGCTTCCTCGTCGGACGAAAGGGGACCTTGGGATCTCCATGTGGGGGCCTCAACGGTAGCTCCATCGACAAAGTCAGGGTATGAGTCTTGACTGCCCTCTAGGGAGATATCTGGGCCATAGAAATATGTCCGCTGCCAGTTCTTGCAGGACTCATGACCAACGATCTCGGGGAATCAACGGTGAGGACCGATCTTAAATATGATTGTTCCGCAAATCCGCAACTCATCTTTGGATTCTACAGACTCTCTCTTGATGGTGAAGAAGTGAATAAACTGATCTGACATAGGCTTAATCCCTAGGTATCCTTTTCACAAAGCTATGAAATTGTTGAGTACGAGGATGCTATTAGGAGAGAGGTTGTGGGGAAGTAGCCGTAGGTGCCGGAGGACATCCAGGAAGAAGTCGGAGACTGGCAGGCTTACGCCACGTACTAGCTCAGCTTTGAGGTACACCTTCTCTCCGGTTTGGGGGGAGGGAGTCACCTCGCCAGCCGGCACCGGCCGCTAGGCAGCCCTCCATCGCGGGAGATACCCCTCGTCGATGAGTTCTTACAGGTCTTCGGCCGAGAGATTAGAACCCCTCCATATTCCCTTGTGGGAACACTACTAGAGAAAAGGCTATAGGAGACATGCTTATAGGAGGCGCATTTAGACCACATGCGCCTCCTATAAAATAGGCGAGGCGCACTGCCTTGCCATGTGCCTCTAGTATAAAAATAGGCGATATGCATATGATTAGGATGCGCCTCCTATAATCCCTATACGGACGAAATCTGGCAACCCTAGATTATGCGAGGCGCATTCTAATCATATGCGCCTCCTATATATCAGATAGGCTAGGCGCATGTGGGAAGAATGCGCCTCACATAAGCTTTGTGGGCCCGGGAGGAGGTCAGTGGTCGAATATGCGAGGCACATATGGTCATATGTGCCTCCTATACTTGATAATATGTGAGGTGCATGCAGCAGAGTGCGCCTCAAGTAACTCATACGGGTCCGGGTGGAGGTAGGTGGCCGCATAGGTGAGGATCATATGACCATATGCTCCTCCTATAGTTTAGAGTATAGGAGGCTGATGACCCACAAGTATAGGGGGTGTGTCGCAGTATTTTCGATAAGTAAGAGTGTCGAACCCAACGAGGAGCAGAAGGTGATGGCTAGTGGTATGGATCAGGAATTCTCTGCAAATACTTAGCAAACGGATTTTTAGGGGTTTTCGATAAAGCAAGTAAACAAAGTACGAGTAAATAAAAGACAATAGGAATAAATGTAGCAAGTGGCCCAATCCTTTATGCAGCAAAGGACAAGCCGGTTGTATTTCTATAGATGACCAAACGTTCTCGAGGACACATGGGAAGACTGTCAAGTGCTTTCGCTTCATATAGCTGATTAATCTTCTCTAGCTTGCTAAGTGTTGTGTGGGTGAACCTGTGCTAATGTACCGCCCCATCCAAGACTAATACATCCTTGTGATTATACCCCTTCTAAACATTCGTAAGTACAAGAAAGTAACTAAGGTAGAAACCTAACCACAGCTTTAAACTCTAAGACCCTTACGTCCCTTGTGCAATGGTTTCCTAATTGGGGTTCAGGTTTTTGTCACTCCGGCAACCCCTACGATTAGTAGCCAAATACACAATGCATTCCCCTAGGCCCATATAGGTGAAGTGTCATGTAGTCGACATTCACATGACACCACTAGAAGAAGTACACCACAACTTAAATAACAATCTATTGAATCTTTCTCAACACAACTCCACTACTAACAACAAGACTTCTCCCATGTCCTCAAGAACAAAACGAACTACTCACAAGACAGCATATGGATCATGATCAGAGATGGAATAATGATGTATAACAATCTGAACATAAATAATAATTCAATGGTTCACTCAATAGCATCAACTACAAAGAGTAATCAACACCGGGAAAGTTTCCCCTATGAACTATGCAAGATTCAACTCAATTGTTACAGCAATATGGAGATGGTGATGAGGGTGATGATGGTGATGATGGTGGTGATGATGATGATGATCTCGATGGAGTCCAGCTTGATGATGGTGTTGATGGCGACGATCTCCCCTCTCCGGGAAGGAATTCCCTCGGCAGAAATCTGTCTGCTGGAGAGATCTTTCTCTCTCGGTGTTTTCCGCCCCGCAGAGGCGGCGGAATCTTTCTGTGGTTGCTCCCCGAGTCTTATGGTTTCGTGGGGATGATATACGCCAAAGGAGAGAGGCTGGAGTGGTCCAGGACGGCCACACCACTCCCAGGCGCGGCCTAGGCCTGCCCGCGCCATGGGGTGGTGTGGGCCCCCTGTTGCCCACCTCCACTCCATCTTCTGGCATCCTGAGTCTTCTGGAAAAATAGGATTTTCCGTATATTTTCCCGGATTTTCTGATCTTCGCGAATTTTGCCTCCAAACAGCACCTTTTCCATCAGAATCCTGACTGTAGCGGTCCATGCTCCAAAAGTCATCAACCATGCAAAAATTGATGAAATAACTTAAGTATCACCTCTCAATACGAAATATATCAATGAATAATAGTGAATTAAGACATAGAATAGTGATGCAAAATGGACGTATCAACTCCCCCCAAGCTTAGACTTCGCTTGTCCCCAAGCGAAACTGAGCTCAATAAACATGACCTCAAGTTTATGGAGTGAAGAGTCAATAAAAGAATACAGACAATAAGCATCACATTCATCAAAAGCATAGATCATAATAGAAGACAACTCACTATTATATAACTCAACTTGTAATGAGTAAAGGAAACACAATAAAGATACATAAAGTGAATCATAATTGGTAATGGCAAACTTAGCTCATGGTCGAAGAATAGTTGATAATTTGCTGGTGTAGTTGGTTTTCAAAGAAAGCTTTCAAAGTAGTAAACATCAAGATAAGAGCAATGTGCAAAACAAGGAACATAAGAAACATGAATGAATAAATCACCATATGAATGAATGAAACACATCAACTCAAAATACTTGCTGAGATAGAAGGGAATAGGTTTACTGACTCAACTACGAAGTAAAAGAAAGGGCCCTTCAAAGAGGGAAGCAGGGATTCCAAGTCTCATAAAGAGCTTCCCAAAAATTATGATACTTACTAGCTTTCAGCTCTCATTGCCCCTATCATAGGCATCTTTAGGTGATTAAGGTTAAAGTGAGATCCAATCTGAGTTATATGCTTGACAGACTATAAACTGAAAATCCCAAGTCCCTTGAGTACGAGGGCCGCTCCTCATGGTAAGTTCTTGTCATCGTAAGTATGTGCGTATCATTGAGAACCGCCAACAGGGTACCCCTTGCCCGATGATACAGAAGAATCCCCATATAAAAATGACAAGGAAAGCAGACAATGAGTATCTCAGCAATCTTCTTATTTACCATGGGAAAATGGTGCTTTTTTCTCTCTTTCCTATTTCCATAGTATCTCTTTTTTTCTTTTCTTTTTCTCAATAGCTATCTCTCTCTTTTTTTATAAGAAGAATGCTTCATAGATATCATTATGGTTACGCTGCAGGTTTCCACCATGTCAGCATGGATTAGACCAGCGGCCCAGGTGTTTCTCTAACACACATACATAACTCCATGGACTTACAAGCTCCCCTTTTATTTCACACCGACGACATCCGTAAACAAAAGATCAAGGTATCAACTGGGTATATATTTACAAGTGTTGAAAGCGTTCCCCATGATAGCACCGTTCTGCTAATCCCCAGCCTGTAATTTGCAAGCATATAACTATCATGGAGAGTTCACAATGGTTCAGGTTTATTAAGTGCAAGAAAGTAAAGTGTGCCATCAAGTTCGTGAGAGCTTTAATCACTAATTTTCACATAACAAGTATAATTTGGGAGGTAGATAAAACAAGAATTTACTTGGAATAGCAATAATGCTACTAGGTAGGTATGGTGGACACAAATGGCAAAGGTTTTGGTTTAAAGGAGGTGGATGCACGAGAAGGATTCCCTCTCAGTACAGGTTTTTGGCTAGCAAGGCTGGGTAGCAAGTACAAGAGTTGAAGGAAACAATCAAACATACAAATGATAAAGACAAACATGCAATCTTCCTTGGAAGAACAAAAGATCTTAACTAGAGAATACTAGACTTATGAGCAAATCAAGAAAGAAAGATGATGAAATTATTTTTCTCTCGAGTACTTCTATCCTTTTCTTTTCAACTCTCAAAAAGTTGTTGCTACTGACCGAGCCAGGTTTGCCAAAACCAACTAAATTAACTCAATAATCCCAAAGCGCTTCCAATACTAACAACAAGATCAATCATATAACCGCAAATTGAAAACTAACATAAGTTATGCAAAAGAGTGAATGATAGAACTTCTCATTAATATTCCATAACGGAAACTCACACCAAGGGATACATATCTAACGAGAGAGGGGACACTTCCATAATGCAAACCATACTACATAATAACTCCTCTATTCATGATATGACTCTACTAATAAAGTAAAAAGATAGAAGATAGTGATATGATACCGCGACACTCCCCCAAGCTTGGAACAAACCAAGGGGATGCCAAACCTGATGACGAATTACTCCTTAGGTGGTGGTGGTATCATGCTCTTAGTTGACGTGAGGAAATGTTCCAGCATCTTACGAAGTCTGTCATTCTCCCATTGAAGCATGTCCACCTTCCTCTTCAAGTCTCGGTACTTATCGCAGAATTCTTTAGTGACTCGTAGGGCTTCCGTTGATGCAGGGCAAGTGACTGAAGGTACCAGCCCTTGCTTGGGGTCTCAGAGGTCTTCCTCCATAGGCTCCTTACCTTTCTCCTTGGCGGACACCATTGTGCTTCTAAGACTTCAAAGAGTATGTTCTGGCAGAAAAAGATCGAAACAAAAACACGACGAAAACATGATATACGAACCTCAGGTGATCCGGGGGGTTATATATTATGAAGTTTCATAACAAGAGGAAGGTACTGGGAGAAAATGAGTCGAAGGCGGAGTCTGGGGTGGACTCACCACCTTGTGGCGCGACCAGGGGTGGGCCCGCACCACAGGGTGGTGTGAGCCACCCTGGCTCCGTTTCCATCCCTTTTTCGCTTCGTAGCTTTCCTTATTGACTGAAAACTGCAAAAATATAGTTGGATTGTATTTTCGCGGAACCTTTCTTACCAGAACTATTACCTAGTTGGAAACAGACTCTGCAGGTCTCTGAATTTGGTATTTAGTGGATCCTTCCGGAGTCATCACTTGAATCCTCAATATCTTCATCTTCATACACTTATTATCTGAGTCGTAAAACCCTTCTCTTCCTTATTACACCATTATCTTCACTTCCTGGAAATTTCTTTCACACAAAACTTCACACAGTTCTCATTAGCAACATTGGTATAAGTGAAGTGATAAAACCTTTTGAGTCCAACTTCAACTGAAAACCATCAAAATAAAAGCTACTGTAGCAACTCCTTCCGAAAACCCAAAAAGAATTCAAAAAGGCAATCGAATAAAGAAGCAAATGCAAGATTGGCTAAATCTGTCAAAACAGACCAGCAGGTAAAGATCAATTTTTTCGAAACTCTTCTGTTGCTCAAATCAAAAAGTGCAAAACTAACGAAAGTTACATAACAACCTGGGTCAGAAGCACAAAAAATTACAGCTCAAGCCCACATACATAGATCTCTCACGAAGTTTTACGGTGAAGCACAAAAATTTGTTTCGGGACAGCAACTTCCCCAAATCTTACTTTTCTCTCATTAGAGGTTGATCTTGACACAAAAACCAAACAAAACGGATAAGGAGAAGTTATAAACGAATTAATAACTTCCAAGACTCAAAGAAACAAAAACAAACTAAAAGCAAAAACAAATTGGGTTGTCTCCCATAAAGCTCTTTCTTTATAGCCATTAAGATGGGCATGATAATTTTGAATAAGCTCTCATAGGGATGTGATTTGAAGTGAAAGAGAGCATTAAGAAGCAAAAACACACACATTTAAGTCTAACCCACTTCCTATGCAAGGGGATATTGTAAACAAACAAGTTATTGAAACCATAGGAAACTTGCATAAGAAGGCAAAAGAAGTGCAGCATAAAAACTTTCAGCATAAAACAGGGAAACTTGATATTTTTGAGATGCATAAGAACACTTTTCCCTCTCTCATAATAACTTTTAGTATCATGCATAAACATAAAAATATAGCTATCACAAGGACTATCATAGCAATGATCACTTATTCTAACAGAAAACACAGGGATACTAGCTCTCATAACACTACTTTGTGAAACAATATTAGAGGTATCCTTACAAAGGATAGTGTGTCTGTCTTTTTCATATTTAGCAACAAAGTCTTTCACATTTACTACAATAGGTTCATCAACCATTTGTTTATCAGGTTCAATAGCTTTATTCATACTTTCATCTACCATACTAGCCCATAGAATATTCCTTTACCTTAACTGGGAAAGGCATTTTCTCAATATAAGGTTTAGGTAAAACATGATTAGCAGTATAAACTTCAGTATTTCTTGAAGGAACACTCTTAGCAATATCTTTATAAGGTTCATGATACTTATTCCACTTCTTTTTAGGCACTTCAATGTAGGAAGCAAAAGCCTTAAAATAAGAAGCAATAGCTTGAGAGTCTAGACCATAAGCGTTTTTAATATTTTGAAAGTCATTAGTACCCATAAAAGATTCAATGCATTCATAATCATAATGTATACCTGACTTTCTACCTTTGTCATTGAATATGGTCCAGAAGATCCCATTTAGCTTCTTCTTCCATGCGAGTGAATGATCCAGCACAAGAAGCATCCAATAAATCCTTATCATATAGAGGGAGCCTTGCATAAAAGTTGTTAATAATAATATTGTTGGGGAGCTCATGAATGGGACATTTGAGCATTAGTAACTTCAATCTCCCCCAAGCTTGAGCTGTACTGTCTCCATCAAGAGGCCAAAAGTTGTATATTTGATTCCGATCTTTATGAATCTCACTAGGAGGATAAAACTTTGAATAAAAGAGAGGCACTGTTTCCTCCCATTCCAGAGCTTGACCATTCTTCAGCAGCTTATACCATTCCTCAGCTCTTCCTTTTAGTGATAATGAGAATAACTTCTTTTTAACTTGATCTGTAGTAATACCTGCACACTTGAACCGCATAATTCGTGTATAAAGAGTAAATGGTCACCGGGATGGACAGTTCCATCCCCAACATAGTAGTTATCCATAACACGATCAATAATTCTTGTAGGTATTTTGAAAACATCTTTCTCAGCAGGTGGTTGCTTATCTAATACCTTAGCAGTGGTAGTAGCATTACCAAATAAGAAACTCAGCGAATTATCCATAACGAAAATAAAGCAACTAGCAGAAGTAAACAATACTCACAGTAGAAGTTTCCTTTACTAGTTCCACTCTCCAATAGCGCTTCACTCCCCGACAACGGCGCGAAAAAATAGTCTTGATGACCCACAAGTATAGGGGGTGTATCGCAGTATTTTCGATAAGTAAGAGTGTCGAACCCAACAAGGAGCAGAAGGTGCTGGCTAGTGGTATGGATCAGGAATTCTCTGCAAATACTTAGCAAATGGATTTTTAGGGGTTTTTGATAAAGCAAGTAAACAAAGTACGAGTAAATAAAAGACAGTAGGAATAAATGCAGCAAGTGGCCCAATCCTTTATGCAGCAAAGGACAAGCCGGTTGTATTTCTATAGATGACCAAACGTTCTCGAGGACACATGGGAAGACTGTCAAGTGCTTTCGCTTCATATAGCGGATTAATCTTCTCTAGCTTGCTAAGTGTTGTGTGGGTGAACCTGTGCAAATGTACCGCCCCATCCAAGACTAATAAATACATGTGATTATACCCCTTGCAAACATCTGTAAGTACAAGAAAGTAATTAAGGTAGAAACCTAACCACAACTTTAAACTCTAAGACCCTTACGTCCCTTGTGCAATGGTTTCCTAACGGGGCTTCAGGTTTCTGTCACTCCGGCAACCCCTACGATTAGTAGCCAAATACACAATGCATTCCCCTAGGCCCATATAGGTGAAGTGTCATGTAGTTGACGTTCACATGACACCACTAGAAGAAGTACACCACAACTTAAATAACAATCTATTGAATCTTTCTCAACACAACTCCACTAATAACAACAAGACTTCTCCCATGTCCTCAAGAACAGAACGAACTACTCACAAGACAGCATATGGATCATGATCAGAGATGGAATAATGATGTATAACAATCTGAACATAAACAATAATTCAATGGTTCACTCAATAGCATCAACTACAAAGAGTAATCAACACCGAGAAAGTTTCTCCTATGAACTATGCAAGATTCAACTCAACTGTTACAGCAATATGGAGATGGTGACGAGGGTGCTGATGGTGATGATGGTGGTGATGATGATGATGATGATGATCCCGATGAAGTCCAGCTTGATGATGGTGTTGATGGCGACGATCTCCCCTCTCTGGGAAGGAATTCCCCCGGCAGAAATCTATCTGCCGGAGAGATCTTTCTCTCTCGGTGTTTTCCGCCCCACAGAGGCGGCGGAATCTTTCTGTGGTCGCTTCCCGAGTCTTAGGGTTTCGTGGGGATGATATACACCAGAGGAGATAGGATGGAGTGGGCCAGGGTGGCCACACCACTCCCAGGCGCGACCTAGGCCTGCCCGCGCCATGGGGTGGTGTGGGTCCCCTGTGGCCCACCTCCACTCCATCTTCTGGCATCCTGACTCTTCTGGAAAAATAGGATTTTCCGTATATTTTCCTGGATTTTCTGATCTTCGCGAATTTTGCCTCCAAACAGCACATTTTCCATCAGAATCCTGACTGGAGCGGTCCATGCTCCAAAAGTCATCAACCATGCAAAAATAGATGAAATAACATAAGTATCACCTCTCAATATGAAATATATCAATGAATAATAGTGAATTAAGACATAGAATAGTGATGCAAAATGGACGTATCAGAGGCGCATATGGAGCAATATGCGCCTCCCATAACCTGGCACCACCTTTTTTAGCTTTTGGCACATGGATCCAACTACCACCCCACTCACTTGTCTCACTTCTTCCTCCTCCACCAAGACAGATCTGGTCGCCCCTCTCCTCCTCCCCACCTCATTTCCCCCATTGATTCACCATAGAAGCTTGCTCAATCTCCATTGGTTGACACTCATATGTAAGTGAAGTCTCTTACTCCTCTAGTTCTACAACATGTCCCTTTACTTCTCCTTCGGCTCTCTTGCACAAGTCATCGTTGGAGGAAGCATGAAGGCGTTGCTTGCATGTATGCGCGTTGTCAGCGATACCGACTATGTGATTGTGTTGTGGTGCTTATTTTTGTGCAGGGATTTCATTTGAGATGCCAATGTTTCGCCAAAATATCGATTCATTTCTTTTCTTGCACTCACGGATGTCCTCTTTTTAGGGGAGGTCATGCCGAATTTTTCCGGTGATCCACGTCCATATATTCTCTAATTATTCTCTTGTTCTTTGTACCTTGCAGGAGACCATGGTCCAACCATCGTCAGTGTACCCCCCAGGGATATCTTCTACGTGCGGCATACCGACCTCTTCGACATGTTGAACGGGTTCCGGCTGCACAATACCCTGGTCCGGATATTCTCCCTCAATATGGCCATGGAGATCACCAGAGACAAGATCCTGGGCATCCAGATAGTGGATCCCTAATTCATGTGTGACGTTGTCCTGAAAGATGTTGAGGACATAGCGCTGGCAACCGTCTACCTCTCAACCTTCCTACAAACATACTCGGACAAGGATGTGATTCTCCTTCCCTACCATCCCATCACGGCGGGTGATCGGACATGCTGCATGCTCATATGCTTGAATTTGAAATGCTCAATAGGCATGTACCTCGACTCAAACAAGGCGATCCGGAAAAACTACACCAATATCAGGAAAATTCTTGATGGTGCTCTCACCGGCTACGTCGCAGCGGGAGGCGTCAAACCGGCAACGCCACATGTGAAGTTCGGCACGCACGTGTTCCACCACATGATGCAGTTCGCCTGCGTCAAGAAGCCGCCTGGTAGCGGGAAGGATGCCTTCTACGCCCTTTACCATATGAAGGCGTTCTTCAATGACATGGAGAGCAAAACACTACCATCTGACCTTGTGAGGTGGGCTGAAAGGCTTGCATGCATACATGATCGCAACCTTAGGCAGGACTTCTTCGACATCCAGGAGGAGATCGCGACAATCTTGCACCAGGGAGTCATAAAATCCAGGGGCACCTTCTATGGCGGCTATACACCGCCTAATAGGGAGATAGACGAATGCTTAGCACAGCAGGGTGACGGCAGGACGTTCATGCAGATGGCAAAAACTCGGCTGGGCTTCATCAGTGCCCCCGAAAGCCAACTCAACTGCCGAAGAAGTCTTGATGATTGCATTGCCTGGGTAGCTAGCTGTTAGTTCCGAACTCGTGTTGTAACCTCTTATCACTATGTTAAACTTGCCTAGCAAAACCTCTAGAGTATGTTTCGTCAACCGTTGAACTTGATTATGAGAGACACTAGCTAGTTATTTGTGTTATGAACTATTTTAAGTGCTTGTTGCTTTTCACTAATTATTGCCACCCTACTTCTTGTGGTTTGCTTTCCTTGTCTTTCTTCGAAATGCCGATGACTAAAACGTGTTGTGGCGTCATGTGTGTGACGATGCCGTTGCTGGATCTGGTGTGCCAAGTAGACTAGAGGTTTGTGCATATACTCTACTTGCCGCACCAAATCCATCAGCGGCATTGTCATTTTCTGTGCCCAACCTAAGTATGAGGCTCGAATCCAACTCATTCTTGGTTTGCTTTTTTGGTCTTTCTTCGAAATGCCGATGATTAGAATGTGTTGTGGCATCATGTGTATGACTATGTCGCTGTTTGATCTGGTGTGCCAAGTATACTAGTAATTTGGACATATACTCTACTTGCCGCACAAGATCGAACAACGAGCATTGTTATTTCCATGCCCAACCTAAGTATGAGGCACTAATCCAAGTCATTCTTGGTTTCTTTTTTGGTCTTTCTTCGAAATGTGGATGATTAGAACGTGATTTCTTACATCTTGTTGCACCCATATATATGCATGATTCTATCTTGTGAACTGCTAGCTATTGCTTTCCACTGACATAACTAATATCATCTTTCTTGTGTGTAGGAGATGTCAAAGAAGTGCTATGTCATGTACATCGGTCGGGTTCCAGGTGTGTATGAGGAATGGAAAGACTGCCAGAAGCAAGTGAACAACTTCTCAGGCAACATCTACCAAGGCTACGAGAGTAGAAAGCTGGCGGAAGAGAAGTGGAGGAGGCACGGGAGGAAGTAGTGGAGGAACTTCCTCGTGATCACCACCTTGTTGCTCTTCATTGTAGGTTATGTGTTGTACTTCATCTAGCTAGAGCTCCATCGTCAGAGTTGTAATGTGATTGTGAACTTGTACTCGGAGGTGTGAACTTGTGGCACAAACACTTGGTGTTGTGTGAAAACTTGGCACTGTATAGTTGATGTATGAACTCGTATATCTCGATTGATGTGTAATTTACTTGTATTCATGTTGGTTCTATTATGCTTTGGCCAATTGCAATTTTCTGGAAAATTATGTGTTGTTTATACTGTATTCTGGACTGTATTGTATATTTGAATATCTGTATACTGTTATGTACAGTGATCTGTAAAACTTGAATTTTGAAAATACGGGAGTTATCCGAATCTAGAAACAAAGATTTAAATAATCTCAGACTTACACATGGAAGATGAAGAGGACTGCAGGGTTCTTTGGGAGACCTTCGAGATATTGCTTGATAGATTACCGACATCACTTAGACGGAGAATTCAAGACCTAAGGGCAAGACGACGCAAGATCTTAAAGTCCTCCAGGGACTACTATTGGGGATATGCTAAATGGGTATCACCATTGCATGTCTCTAATCCGGCTAACCTGGTTGGCCCACAGTTGGTAGCATGGCCCACGGCCTACTAGGTGGCCTAGTTAGACGGATCTAGAAGGGAGGCCCATGAAGGATATAGGAAGGCTATGTGAGAGTCATCGACATACTCAGAGCCTTTGAGTACAAGACACGAAGACTAGTTAGTATTAGTGTAGGACTCTGTAACTTGTCCGGCAAGGTATTTTCCCTATAACCCTAGGTTCTGGTGCCTTTATAAGCCAGACCTATGGGAGCCTTTAGGGCAAGACACAGCGTACAACGTACAACACCTCGCACAGCGAACCGATCCATGTAACTCGGCGTATTGCCATTATAGTGATTTATAGTAGGAGTAGAGTTCCGCCACTGTCGTGGGACTTGAACCTGGGTAAACTATGTTACCTCGTACCCGCCAACTCTCCGCCTTACCCCACGTCTCTAAACACACCCTGTGAGGACCCCTTCATAGTGTCCTCGTCGGCAATACTCGTACTCTGTGAGGACCCCTCTATTTTCCTTTGCCCTTTGTCGGCACCCCTTTAGCTTTGCTAGGAATGTGATCGATGATGTTAGCAAGGTTAACCTTCCTGCTTGGCTTGGGCAGGGTTTATGGACACCTCTTGGTTATTGTTCAGTACTCTTAGTCTCATTTGTTTCTTGTATGTACTCGGACATGATTCTACTTTCTTCACGTTTTGTATCTTTGTATTGTATCATTTGTATTCTTGACTCGTCGAGTCGTTGTTGTATATATATATATATGGTTCTTGTCGATCCTATTGTAAACTATTGTGATATAGCTACTTGTAATAAAATCCACCAACATGAAAGTGTTTAGTGGGAGTCTTTGAATCGCTTCTATGCGGATTTTGGCGCTAAATGCTGAGATCTGCGTAGACCTGAATCAAGGGTGTTGGAAATGGTAACAGAGCAAAGGTTTACGATACCCACTGGTCTAGACTATAGGTTAACCTAGCTAACAGACGATGTAGAGTGTCAATACTGGTATAGCCTATAGGTTAACCTAGCTAACAGACGATGTAGAGTGTCAATACTGGTCTAGCTTATTTCGTTTGGGTTACATCACCGCTGGTGGAGGTTGTGGCAGGAGGTAAGTATCCTTTTGGGTTTCATCGTCTCCTTCCTCATTCGTTTCGAGAGAAGGCGCCGCAGGTTGATGCTTCTTCGGTGGTGGAGCACATGTAATGATTCTCGCGATAGTGGACATCGGGACACTACATCGATGTTTCCGACTCTCAGGTATGTTTGCGTCCTAGGTTACCTAACTCTCTTTCTCTCTTTGACAGTTCACAGGATGTGGAGATCAGGAAGAGATCAATGGCTTCATAGAAAGCGTGTAGCCACACATAGATGTGAAAAGCATCCCGTGTTCTCGGTGGGCACGGCTGTGCATCTTCGTCAAACGAGTAAACAACACCTAGGTAGGACGTTTTCATAGTCACGTCATTTTCTTGGTGTCGTGCAGGTTTCCGTATCAGAGAGTTGCGTTGGTGGCAGGCGCATGCGCATGCGCTTCTTCGTCGTTGACTATTGCTATGCCCACCGCATCACTGCGGCAATGTGGGAGTCGAGCATGAAGGTACAATAGCATATATTTTTCTGGTAACTTGTATATATTTAGCAGTTGACTGTTTTTTCTTTCGGTGCCAACCAACGGTGTGTTCGGACCCATTGAGAGAAGCTGAAGCAGTCAAAGCAAGGATGTTATTCCTTACAAGATGAGACATCCAGCTGTACCAATGACACCGAAGTTGACTCGATGACGACATGAGCTATAGTTTTAGTTTTAGTTATAGTAAGATTGGATTCCCAAAGTTTCTTCATTTATCCTTTGTGTGTCTTTGACAAATCATTGTAATACCTAGAAGTATATGATTTGGCAGCATTCTCGTGGACGGACTTTTTTCTTCGGTACCAGCATCTTAGTTTGTGTGTAATCCTAAAACTTACCCTTCACTCACATAGACGTGAGTGGTTTTTGTTATCTATTTTTCAAATCGTCGAGTGTGAATGCTTTGTGTACTCGCGTTTGTGAACTCCTCTCTTAGCTTTTTCACATATGCGACCACATTCTTGGGTAAATAAAAGGTATTTAGACGTTAACTCGTAGTAACTGGACAGACATGCTAAGGTTAGACGCCTTAACGAGTTGGACTTGATATCGACGATAAGATGCGGGTCCCACCTCTATCCAAGAAAACTCCACGCTTTCTTTTATAAAAAAGTGTGCATTTCACGGAATTCACACCCTTTGTGTAGGCTACAGATGCGACTTAATTATCCACATTACCTATTCACGACAAACATTGACGGTACATGCAATGAAATGCCAACGGTTTCCTTTATCAAACTATTCATGTTGTCACGTTCTTTGTGTTTGTGCCTGATACATGTTACTCGTTTATCCAGATTATGTATTCGCAAGCATCATGGACGGTAGAAGCTACTATTCAGTGAGACATTCAGTCCCACCTCACCTACTTAGATTGCTCTTGACATCTTTATACACTGTCTTGTGTTACCTACCATATCGGGAAAAGGACCTTCCTTTCGACGAACCACCTGCGCGTCCAAAGGAATGGTGCTCTTTCCCTTTTGTGTAGCGACTACGCATAACAACGTACGTCATTCTCCGCTTCAAATCCTTAGAACTTATACGTCTACGTACTTATTACTCATAGACACTATGCATAACTCATACAATAACCAACGCTATGTTGGATCGCCGCACCATAGGGGGCACAAATAGGAGTCTAGTTTATATAATTTCATATATAATAGAACATTTTCCATATATAAAATATTTACATTTTGATAATAAAATAATAGCTCAAGATTGTTTCGGCTCAAACTACTATCCACCTCGTCCTGATTCTTTTCGGCCGTGGGATGGATGTGAAAAAAGACACGCGATAACATCGCAATGACCCTACTATTCCATGAGGCAGGACCCACTTTGGGCTATGGCGAAAGATTCCCTACTGACGTACATGTGTCACATGCGACATTGTACTCCACGTGGCTGGCTGGTAGGCCGTGTGTGTGCGCCATGGGCCTACGTGAGGAGGATCACGCGCGGTGAGAGCTGTTTCGGGCGCCCCACGCCTCCACACCTGCGGGTGGTGGGGCCCGCTGAGAGCCCACGTGGTGCCGTTAGCCCATGTCATTCGCGTTTCTCGTGGTCATGGGGCACACCGAAAGACAACATGGAGTTGTGAGCCCATGTCGGTCGTTGTTTCTCGCGCCTGTGGGCCCACGGAGAGCCAGCATGGTGCGTGAGCCCATGTGATACATGTATTCTCGCAGTCATGGGGTCCACTGACTTCCAACGTGCTACCATGAGACCATGCTGGACACGGGTTTTCACGGTCGATGGGACCGCCGAGAGCTTACGTGGCGCGGTGAGTCCATGACTATTGTGAGAGTAGGACCTAGATGCCACATGTTCTTGTGGGCGTAGAGCCCAGCTGGCGGTATATACCATAGACATCCATGGGTTCTCTCGGCGAGATCGTATAGTGTGTATCGTTCATAACTGAACTAGAAGCATAGATCATAGTCGTCAGGGGGTTTTCGCGGCAAGATCATACTGGAGGACCCCTCATAGCTAAGCTGCCAGCGTGGATCGTAGGCTTCTGCGATTTCTCGCGGCAGTATCGTGCAGATTTGCACCATGGCCAGCGCGGCTATGTATAAGAGGCATCTCACATTTTTCTCTCCATGCAAAGCTTGATCCCCTAGCCATTCGCGTGCGAAGGTTCATTGAACACACCCTTGTAGATGCAGCTCCGTCTTTGTGCATGGTAACCTCCTCACATGGTAAGCATCGCTTCTTCGGCTTTCAATGCCTTCGTTCTCCTTTCTCTCCCCTTGGTTTTCCTGTATGTCGTTTTTCTGATGCTCATACTTGTTTTGCGTAGACGAAGTTCGTCGATGTTTTGTCTATACCCTTCAATAGTATGTTAAGTCTATTTCGTTTTTCTCTGCTTTTTCTCTAATTAATGTTTTGTTCTATCATATAGTCCTTTTTGGTTTTATTTTGCTTCACCTTCGTCGTTTATTGTTTTTTCAACAGTGGCTGTTCGGAAGCGCCGGTCGAAGACACTAGTCGTATGGCATCTTCGTACAATGCTCTATCATCGTATGTTGATATGTCGTTTTTGCCTTTTGTTTCCATTATTTGTTGTTGATTTAGTTACTTTATGAGTTTTCCTTGCTTTCTAGGATTTGGTCGAAAATGTCCGCTGACCCACCTTCTTCTCTTCCGGTGGCTTCCAATGGATGGCCAGACATCTAACGATCTGAGAAGAATGGTAGGGCACATACCATACGTGAGAGAAATGGTATGTGACCTTTATTCTTAGGATTACATTACTTTGCGAGCTATCATACGTCTCTTTTTACTTTATGATTTCTTCAATTTCTAACATATTTGTTTTTCTATAGAATTGCATGAGGTTCCCAGGTTATGTGATATACGCCTCCTATGTTGTTCTCATACCAACGGGTTGGAGTTATCGGAGTCTCTGAAAAACTCAGTGGACTGGGGCATGTGACATTAGGACTTTTTGTACATCACTCTTCTTTCACATGTTTTTTTTCTGTTCGTGTTCAAATGTCACCGTAAATTATTTACAGCGACGGAGGTTTGTGTCCGTGCGAATGGTTCGTGCTTCCGGAGTCTACGAAACAATGCCTGTGTCTAAAGATTGAAGATTCTAGGAATTATGGTACGTGACTCTTCTTCTGCACTCTTTTTTACTATTCAATTTCTGATGTCTTCGTCAACTTTTACAGCCCAATGGGGGCGTTCTTGGACGGACTCAAAGACACCAACAAGCAAGTCTAATAATGACGTCACATCGAATGACTGTATGCTTCTGAGTTTCCCCTCTTTCATTTTGCAAATTTTTGGCACATTCACTTCTTGACTTCTTTCAATTCCTGGATACTGCTAGATGATACCTGTACGCCATAAGTCAAGGAAGCGTCATAACTTCTGTTCGCTTTGCGACAAGTAAATAACGAAGAACGAAAATAAAATTGCAGCAAGGGGGACACAGATTTAACGTGGAAAACCCTCTCCAACAAAGAGAGGGGAAAAACCACGGGCGCCAGCCAGCGAAACTTCACTATATCGGAGAGTGTTTACACAACGCCGGGATTTCACAGATACAACTTATCCCAACCGGCGGCTTACAAGAAGTATATATAGCGGTGGTAACCTAGGTCATCAACGATCCGTACCAAGCCTCCGGCGACGGTCCTCGCTCCGCTCCGTCAGAGGTTGGCCTTTGTAGAATTTAGATCAACATGTAACAACTTCTTTCATTGGCTCTGCGTTGCTAGAAGGTGTAAGTGTCACGAGCGAACTCTCTTGCTATCCACACTGTCGTAAAGCATAGCCAATGGATGCTTATTAGTCTTAGCATGGAAGTTGGGGACTTTATAATGGAAGATGTCTATATTATAATAAGACTAGATTCAGTTAGAGAGCAATCGTGCATGTAGCATAGTCTTCTGTTGTTCTAAGAGCTTACCTTGTAACTGAATGTATCCTTTTGTAAACTATTGATTTAGTCGCATTTTGTAAACCTGTAAACTATTGATTTAGTCGCCTTTCGTAAGACAATCATTATGAATATTTTTTTATCTTCTTTATTCGTTGGCATGAGTACGGTGTTATATCTCAACATCTTTAAAACAGTGATCGACAATCACTCTTATCAACGTCTACATTGTTCACTTTTGATGTAGTGACAGACTTATCGATCATGCTTGATGCACACGTTGTTACGAAGTTTGGTCTGCGATGTTGTTCCTCTTCCTCTATGTTTGGTTCCGCTCTATTGTCGAATTTCTGCGTAGTTGATGCCTTTTTACACATACCCTTGCTTTCTTTATAACGAGGGGCTATTTTTTGCAAACATCATTGAAACGTTTGTCTCGCCCGAGTTTTGCCTCACGGTCTCTTCTATACAAAGCAGTTAAACGTTCTAACTTTACCCAAAATGAGATAATAATTGTTTAGACGATGTTGTGTAGACCTCACACATCCTTTGTGCTACGGTTGTACGTGCATAGTTTTATTCTCTTCACTTCGTAGAAAATAATTTGGCTGATTAAACGTTGTGCCTGATAGCCGCAACACAGGGAACGCAGGGAAACATTGATGGACAAGCGTGGCCAACCTTCCATGTCTGCGAAGTCTCTTGCACAGAAGATAAGATTTATTAATGTCCTAGACTGGACTAGACTAGACTATTTCACTACAGTTATAGCTACTATCTAGCTCTGTATAATCTTGTGCCCCCACGGATTAGACATCCAAGAATCACTTATGAATTCAACCAAGATCCCATGATTAGTGAATTGTGGGGTATAGTCGACAAGTATCAAAGTAAAAATCCATTACATAAATAAATACAAGTGAAGAATTTATGCCTCTATGGCTATACCTTACATAAGCCTTGACGGGATAACATCAATCATCAGCAGCAGAACTTTATCGAAGCATCGAGCCCAAGTCACACTTTAACCCGACAAGCAACTAACTGGGAAAACGTCCTAGATCGCATAGTCATCAACCTCTCATTCATCTATTTCATCTTCTCGAAGTCTAACCAAGTAAATAGCCATGGACAATGCCAGTGAGTATCTTTGAATGTACTCGCAAACCACCTTAATAGAACAATAATAAGAGGATATGCAATATGGCGGTGGTAGTAAGATGGGTCTATCTAAGGTTCTTTTCCAGAAAACATTTTCTCTTGTAAATATAGGATCTCTATATCTTCGTCGAAAACCTTTTTAAACAATTTTGGAAAACATTTGAGTAAGAAAACCACTAGGAAGGGGAACCGACTTGTACTTACTGGTCATCCCATGACTAAAACACTTACTTTCCTTTCCATCCATCCCATGACCAAAATACCATTCTTCCTTTCCGGTTATCCCACGAAAACATTTCCGAAGATTTGCGTTCTCAAAACCTATTCGAAAACAAAACCTACGCCAGTATGCAATGACATTCCCAACCGTCCATGAATGCGGACATGAGTATTTGAATATATTTACACTCTATAGAGGTTCTACACTTTACCCACAAGTTTTGAATATCCTACCCTGATTCCCCACGGATCGTGGGTTGAGTAGCAACAAGACCCTCAGGATTCCTACTCCAGTATATGTGACTACCCTATGAGTTGTTCCTCTGAACACAGGGCTCGGGTACCAAGGACCATCCGGAGCGCATTTTACACTTGCACAAAGTGTGCAGTTTCAATGAGAGGCTCGTAGTATTCCCCGGCTGCGCCAAAAGGCAGTTCACATCTCCCCTAGATCACAAATCATCCGGGATCGTTTCCCGAGGGCGACCCGATATTCGAGGGATACGATCCCTTGTAAGTAGTTGTGAGGCATCGCATACAAGAGTAAACAAACTTCAAGTTAAGACCCATCCCTTTACAAGGTAATGTGGTTGTACGGGTTAATTGTTCCAGCAGAACTACATTGACTAGGTGTGTTTCCGTAAACAATTTTCCTCCTCTTTTCTTCAGTATCATTGGTAAAACAAAACTCTTTCTTTCTTCAAAAACTACCTCTTGGTGATGAGGATATGTAAACCAAGGTATGCCTAGGAGGTGGATTCCACTGACTAGGCCCACGACGAGTGGGCTCGCTGGCACGCTGACTGGAAGTGTTGCGACCCAAGAGCATGATGACTGGATGTAGAAGGCCCAAAAGCGTAGCTAGGCCCAAACGGATTAGGTCAAGATCACCAAAACCTTAACTGATTCGGTGTTATACATGTAAACCCTAGCGGGATAGTACTATATATGCCTCCCTAGGGTACCCTCTATAGGGAAACACTTTGATAGACCCCATTGAGTCAACTTGCTGCCCTCATTGCTGAGCTCGTCATCCCTTGAAATCTCATACTGATGAATACATCTAGTAGGAAGTACGATCTTTACCATATGGGGGATGAACCTAGGTCAAACCCTGAGTGTCCTCAATCACGATCCACAGATGGCTCACTCGCCCTTTCCCTCATCAACTCAATCGCTACCCCGGGTAGCAACTGCCTTGGCCATTCCCATGATAGTGGCACCCACCATGGGGCTTTGTCAGTCAAGCCTCAAATCTATGGCAAGACCCTACATTTCTACCGACCTGCCATTCACCTCCGATTGCATGATCGCCAATGACAGGTTCCTTCAGATCCTTCTGACCATCTACATGTCGGCATCGGGCCTGGCCACACATGCTGTAGTGGTGTCGATTGGTACCATCAACCTCTTTGTCGTGCTCACGTACGTCACTAACATGGACGAATCGGTGGAATTCAACATCACCAACGGGTCACCTCTGCGCGATCTACGGGATGAACCTAGGTAAAACCCTGAGTGTCCTCAATCACGATCCACAGATGGCTCACTTGACCTTTCCCTCATCAACTCAATCGCTACCCCGGGTAGCGACTGCCTTGGCCATTCCCACGATAGTGGCACCCACCGGGGGGCTTGGTCAGTCAAGCCTCCAATCTACATCAAGACCCTACATTTCAATCGACCTGCCATTCACCAATGATCGCATGATCGCCAATGACCAGTTCCTTCAGATACTTCCAAGCATCTACGTGCCGGCATCGAGCCCTGCCACCCACGCTGTAGTGGTATCGATTGGTACCATCAACCTCTTTGTCATGCTCACGGACGTCACTGGCCTGGACGAATTGGTGGAATTCAACATCACCAATGGGTCACCTCCGCGTGATCTACTCATGGAGGAGCAAGTCTGCTCCATCACCCTCCTCACCTCCAAGTGCAACCCAACCATGAGTGACATGGCTGGAAGCGACATGACTCTCTGCAATGACGTTGATTCAGCGACATCTGCTTCGGTCGTTGGATCCATCACCTCTGCGTCACACGCCGACTCCATCACGCGTGTCTCCAATGCTAGCGATTTCAAGGATCCGTCCATCCTCCAGACCTTTGACTCTGACTCTGAGTCGGAGTCCCCGGATGAGGCTCACACCAGATCCAATCGCTACAACGCCATCTACATGGCAGAAAACAACGCTCCGGTGGATCCCTTCACCACTCCACTCCCACCGACCGCAACATTGACGGATGTCAAGGAGCACCGCCAATAGCTGGAAGCGGCCATCAACAAAGAACACGCCGAGCGTGAGAAATTCCGCCTAAAGCAATGAACGGGGCAAGAACTGTCTCTCTATCACCAAGGACATATCAGAAGTTGCCTCAACCCCACCTCTCAGGGTTGCACCCTGAACTTCGATGATGTACGCGACCCCACACAAGTGGCCGAGCTCGAACTCTTCCACACCTTGGCATCAGGCTGCAGCTCACGAGAGCGACCGTGCAAGGAGCTCCACCACCACCCTGCCGCTCGCCTCCTCCGGAGCAGCCATGGATCATGATCATGCCACAAGAGCTCGACCCTAACGGGCTCCAACTCTACTCGACCCCGATGGACAACGTCATCGGGACAAGCTGCAGTCGCCAACCTCAATCTTATGAGTGATGGCGCACTACAAATCCGATACTCTCAAGCCCTACATGCCACAACCGTGCAGCAGCAAAGCCTAGGGATCAACTCGCGAGGGAGGATGTAATCCCACTCATCCGGCAGCCGTGTGGCCTCCAGCAATCGCCCTGGCAAGAGCGTAGTCAGCAATGTCAACAACTGCCTGCCCCCGAGTCACAGCAGCTCCTATTGCGGGCGGCCAACCGTGGAAACTCCAACAATGTACCACGCCTGGTGCACAACATGGTCGCTACTAACAGTCAGCCGATCGATCCACAGACCCACATCGTTAACAGCCAGGCATAGCGAGCTCATCCTTCCCATTACCTATGCCATATCCTCACCAACTGCAGCGACCGCAATCCCGATCCTAGGGGCTCCCTTAGAGGAATCGGCCTACAGTGCATCGGACTAATGATCCGAGGTGAAAGGTACCAATCCAACTTAAAGGGGGCAAAGGAGATCAAGAAGTATGACCTCACACTCGACCCACCAGTGTGGATCGACACATACCTCACGGCGATGGGGATCGCTGGCCACACTGACCTACTCACCGCGCATTACCTCCCTGTCAAGATGGAGGGAGCGACTCGCCAGTAGATCAACACCATCCCCAAAAATAGCATTGACTCATGGGAAGAAATGCTAGAGGCCTTTATCAAGCACTTCGAGGGCTCCTACACATGCGCCCGCACCATCGAGGACCTAGAGCGCTGTGTCCAGGGCCCCCTTGAGTCGACTCACCATTGGGTCTAGCGCTGGAAAGATCTATGGATCAACACCTCTAGCATCCACTCGGACACCGCGGTCCACTACAAGAATGCATGACGGTACAAACCTCCGCTCGCCAAGATCAAGAGGGTCTACAGGATGCTCGACAACGTCCCCGAACTCCTCGATATCGCCAAGCTCTACACAGAGGAGGACCCAAACCAAGACTCTAACATAGCCTCAGGTGGCAGACGCATCACCGGTGGCCATGAAACCGGCAGGTACCGCTACACTACACTGCATCAACACTCGCCAAATGGACAAGCGTCGCGGTGAGAGCAGGTCTGACTTCTTCACCAACACCAGGTATGGGCAGTGCGACCCCAAGATCTTTCGCCGCGATGGAAGCAACTACCGCAGAGACAACATAGTGAGGCTGAAATTTGACCCCCACAATGCTCCTCAACCAACCTTGTGTATACCATAGCAGGGAAGGGAAGCCCACCACCCATACCACCCTCGACTGTCATTCTCTCAAAGAGATCGAGAAGGCAAGGCACGCAATGGAGGGCCCCACTCCTGAGCCATCAAAAGACAATAGGAACACCGGTGCATTCGGCAACATGACTAGCTCACTACACACCTTCATCGACATAGGAACGAATCGCGAGAAGAATGTGATCGCCTGTGTAGTCACCTTCAACGTAGTGACACAAGTCGACATCCCATGCTGGCTCAACTGGTCGGATCATACTATCACCTGGATCTGCGAGGACTACATGCCTAGATCGAGTACCCAGGGAGAGTGGCTCTAGTCGTCAAGACCAAAGTGGCTGGCTATTGGGTCCCCAAAACCCTGATGGATGGGGGATGCTCCATCAACATTTTGTACCTAGGCACCTTCAGGCGGTTGCAGATCCCGTAGTCGATGGTCGAATCAACCCTCTGAACCTTCCACGGAATCGTCTCGGGTCGGAAGGCATGCCCAATCGGTAAGGTGATGCTCGCAGTCAACTTAGGCACTACCACCAAATTCCGCACGGAGCAAATCATGTTCGAGTTAGTGAAGATCCTCAACCCGTTTCACTACTATTGGAACGACCATCATTCGGCAAATCAAGGCGGCTCCCCACTACACCTACAACATGATGAAGCTCCCGGGCCCGCGCGACATCATCAACATGCACGATGACCCTGACATGGCCCTATAGTGTGAGGAAACCGACGCCACGGTTGCCAACGCTGTCATCACCGTAGAGGCGAACCACGATAATAAACTCGCCAAATATTTGAGTGGCACTGACAAGGAAGAACCATCGATCCTAAAGAAGCCAACCATGGTAAGATCCACACCAGCTGCTTTCGAGGCCTCTACTCACACCGGCACCGTTGAGCTCATCCCGGGCGACTCGAGCCAGAAGGTCACCGTGGATACCAACCTCACTACTGCATAGGAAAGCATGCTCACCGAGTTCCTTCGTGAGAATCGCGACATCTTCACATGGAAGCCATTTGACATGCCTGGTGTCCTAAGGGAACTGATGACCCACAAGTATAGGGGGTGTATTGCAATATTTTCGATAAGTAAGAGTGTCAAACCCAACGAGGAGCAGAAGGTGCTGGCTAGTGGTATGGATCAGGAATTCTCTGCAAATACTTAGCAAACTGATTTTTAGGGGTTTTCGATAAAGCAAGTAAACAAAGTACAAGTAAATAAAAGACAGTAGGAATAAATGCAGCAAGTGGCCCAATCCTTTATGCAGCAAAGGACAAGCCGGTTGTATTTCTATAGATGACCAAACGTTCTCGAGGACACATGGGAAGACTGTCAAGTGCTTTCGCTTCATATAGTCGATTAATCTTCTCTAGCTTGCTAAGTGTTGTGTGGGTGAACCTGTGTTAATGTACCGCCCCATCCAAGACTAATACATACTTGTGATTAAACCCCTTGCAAACATCCGTAAGTACAAGAAAGTATTTAAGGTAGAAACCTAACCACAACTTTAAACTCTAAGACCCTTACGTCCCTTGTGCAATGGTTTCCAAACGGGGGTTCAGGTTTCTGTCACTCCGGCAACCCCTACGATTAGTAGCCAAATACACAATGCATTCCCCTAGGCCCATATAGGTGAAGTGTCATGTAGTCGACGTTCACATGACACCACTAGAAGAAGGACGCCACAACTTAAATAACAATCTATTGAATCTTTCTCAACGCAACTCCACTACTAACAACAAGACTTCTCCCATGACCTCAAGAACAAAACGAACTACTCACAAGACATCATATGGATCATGACCAGAGATGGAATAATGATGTATAACAATCTGAACATAAACAATAATTCAACGGTTCACTCAATAGCATCAACCACAAAGAGTAATCAACACCGGGAAAGTTTCCCCTATGAACTATGCAAGATTCAACGCAATTGTTACAACAATATGCAGATGGTGATGAGGGTGCTGATGGTGATGATGGTGGTGATGATGATGATGATCCCGATGAAGTCCAGCTTGATGGTGGTGTTGATGGCGACGATCTCCCCTCTCCGAGAAGGAATTCCCCCGGCAGAAATCTGTCTGCCGGAGAGATCTTTCTCTCTCGGTGTTTTCCGCCCCACAGAGGCGGCAGAATCTTTCTGTGGTTGCTCCCCGAGGCATAGGGTTTTGTCGAAATGATATATGCCAGAGGGGAGAGGCTGGAGTGGGCCAGGGCGGCCACACCACTCCCAGACGCGGCCTAGGCCTGCCCGCGCCATGGGGTGGTGTGGGCCCCCTGTGGCCCACCTCCACTCCATCTTCTGGCATCCCGAGTCTTCTGGAAAAATAGGATTTTCCGTGTATTTTCCCAGATTTTCTGATCTTCGTGAATTTTGCCTCCAAACAGCACCTTTTCCATCAGAATCCTGACTGTAGCGGTCCATGCTCCAAAAGTCATCAACCATGCAAAAATAGATGAAATAACATAAGTATCACCTCTCAATATGAAATATACAATGAATAATAGTGAATTAATACATAGAATAGTGATGCAAAATGGACGTATCAGGAACTCGCTGAGCACGAGCTCAACACCAACCCCAAAGTGCGATCTGTAAGAAGCCACTTCAACCCTCAATGAAGAGCGTCACCACGCAATCACCTAAGAATTTCAACAGCTAATCGCTGTCGGGTTCATCCCGGCAAATCAAGTACTCCAAGTGGCTGGCAAACCCAGTCTTGGTAATAAAGGAAAACAATACCTAGAGGATGTGTATCGACTACACCAACCTCAACAGAGCCCTCTACAAGGAAGAGTCCGTGCTACCGCGAATCTACCAAACCATCGACTCAATTGTATGGTCCGAGTTGTTGTGCTACCTCGACGCATACTCTGGCTACAATTAGATCAAAATGGCCTCTAAGGATGAGGAAAAAATGGCCTTCATGACACCGTTGGGAGCCTTCTACTACACCGCAATGAAATTCGGCCTCATGAATGCTGGAGCGACATACCAGTGGTGCATGCAGGAGTGCTTAACGAGCCAAATTGGCCCAACATCCACGTCTACATGGACGATGGTAGTGAAATCGACTTTACAAGAAGATCTACTCACCAACCTTGCTGAGACCTTCATAAATCTGTGGATATACAGTATCAAGCTCAACCCGGAGAAGTGCATGTCCTGTGTGCCCACCGGGTAACTTATTGGATATTTTATCTCCAAGCGAGGAATCGAGGCGAACCCCACCAAGATCAAGACCATCGCACAACTTGGCAAACCCGAGTGACTGCGTGACATGCAGAAACTACCGGGACGAGTGGCAGAACTCAGCCGCTTCATTCCCTGGCTCGACGAGAAGGTAATGCCTCTCTACTACCTCATACGCAAGTCACCCACATTTGAGTGGACTAGCGAGGCCAACAACATACTCATCGTGCTGAAGGAGGTACTACTCGCGGCTCCAGTGCTCGCTGCAGTGCTCGACAAGGAGCCAATGATGATGTATGTTGCCACCTCCGATCGAATCGTTAGCGCCATCATGATCACGGAGTGACAAGAGGAATACAAGGAGCGCCCCATGTAGTGACTGGTGTACTACCTCAGCGAGTTACTCACCGAGTATACACTGTGTTCCGAGCACAACAGCGACTTACGTACTACTTCTAGGAACACCCCATGATGGTCGTCTCCTCTGACCCACTATAAGATATCATTTGATACCACGACAAGAGAGTCTCCAAGTGGGCCGTCGAAATCGTCCTCCACAACATCAAGTACGAGCCCCACAGGGCCGTCAAGTCGCAAGCCCTCGTCAACTTTCTCGTTGACTGGGAAGAAGCACAATAGCCTGAGTTGCTACCACACTAGCACTACCGGACCTTGTACTTCGACCGGTCCAAGAACTCTGAAGGCATTGGCACATGCATCGTCCTCATCTCCCAAAAAGTATACAAGAGTCCCTACGTGCTGCAAACTAACTTCACTCACTTCACCAACAATATGGCTGATTACTAGGCGTGCCTGCATGACATACAAGTCGCCAAGGAGATGAGCGTTAATCACCTAAAGTGCTATGGTTTTTCCGAACAAGTTGCCAGCCAGGTTACCGGCAATTGCGACACCGTCAACCCCAACTTGATCGCCTATCGCATGATGGTGGACCAACTCAGAGGCTACTTCATTGGACAATCTATTGGGTGGGTCAATTGGTGGAAGAACAAAGAAGCTGACACACTCTCGTGAATTGGCTTGTCTCGCCAAGCGCCCCCGCCAGGCGTCTTCCTCAACATCAACGACCACCCCTCTCTCTCCCCCTAGGGAGATCAACGTCGAGATCCCACTGAACCCCGATTCTGGCCTAGTCTCCATTAGCACCGATATTACACTAGTACAAACTCGTTACTTAGAGACGGTGCCTAGAGGCGGTTAATCCATAAAATAGAAATAACCAGTTGTGTTCAACAACCTCAAGTGGTTGTTCTTTCTAGACCGTCTCTAACTATACCCTCATATGATTATAAATTAGCATCGTATCTAGTAGTACTTCCTCCTCACCCGCTCGTTAAAACAAAATGCCTCTAAATGAAACCTGGTACGTAGGAAAATATTGGTTGTCTCTTTAGAAACTTTAATCGCAACCATCCATAAAAATTAACCGCCTCTACGAATCTCCTGAGGCTAACCATTATAACGACCGTATCATGTCGCATCTCGCCTACGCTAACATTGGGGATGTTGGACACCCCCTATTTGTTTGGTAGTGGGCACGAAGGCATTCCGGCCTCAACGTCGATGAAGGAACCTGCTGATACGAGCACACAGCACACACAGAGCACACAAAGTCATTTTTTACCCAGGTTCGAGCCGCCCTTTTGCTCAAAACCCTACGTCCTTCTTTGGTGGAATATCTGGGGTGGATCAAGGTACAATAAGGTGATCTCTATGGTGTCGTGGAGCCTCTTTCTCTCTCGCTTATTCACTTCCTGGGCTTCCTCTTTTTTTCTTCCCTCACTTTTCTACCTCTCTTCCTTCTCTCTAGCAAGGAGGAGGATATTCATTCAATATCTCTCTATCTTCTCTTCACGAGCTTCCTTCTCCTCTCCAACTCTCAAACCCTCTCTTGCTTACCTTCCAAAAACCTCTAAAAAATATCCTCCCTTTCCTATGGCCAAGTACCTCCTTTTATACTCCAAGGTGTCACTACAAGGGCAGGCGTGGATTACCGCCAAGAGCGTTCCCGAGCTCAATCGCAGTGTGCCACGTGGTCATCAGGCAGATCGGCGGTGCCCGTGGACAATGGATGGCCAAGTGCGGTGCATAGGTGCACTTGATGGCTAAGTGATAGTTCAGGCTCCGACTTGTCACTCCTGTCGATGGCGCGCTATAGAGGACTTCAGCGCCATGATGATGTACAACGGTGCTGGCACGTCACTAGTTCCCAAGGCCAGACCTGACTTGCATTGTCAGGCTCAGTTGACTCCAGTTTCTGGGTCGTGCCTCGCCCAGGAGAAGCGTTCCCATGGTACTTCCGGGGCTCAGTCGAGGCTGTTCCTTGGCTTTGCTATCCCCAATCGTGCCTTTACCCTCCTTCCGGGGCAGCCCCTGAAGGAGGGGTCAGACCTCCTTGCGCACGTCGTTGTCTTTTCCTCCTTGTCCATGCCCGACCGGCGGATCGAGGCTCGTTTTGTAGCATTCGTATCATCCATTGGTACCTCATCATAGCCGACCCTCAGTATCTATAGGTTCATAATGCCAAGTCCATACCTACTTGGAGCACACCGTGCTCGCATCCCCGCAACGCTCTCGACGTCCTAGCCTTGCCACCGCCGAACCACTGATCGGTGGGTCCAGGGCCCACGTGTCAAGGTGCAATGCAAGGGATCCCTGATCCCATTACACCGACAGAAGCCCCTAGGCGAGGGCCAGTGACTTGTTTGATGTTGTCTCTGAGCTAAGCTTGTCACGACCTGACAAAGAGGACAAAGACGGGCTTCGCCCTCAATAGCGCAGGGGGATCAAGTGATGTATGGCATGCGAAGTGACAGCCCATACCGGGCTAGCATGCGGGTGTGCGTAATTACGCCTCTGCGAATTTGCTGTGCCCAGGTATGACATTGGCAGTTCCGCACTTTGATAGCGTCGTCCTAGATTCCTGCAAAAAGTAAAAGCGAGCGTGCAACCACCTTGGGCTGCTCCGCCAAGTGGGGTGCACTGCAGTTAAGTGGGGGCGCTCCTTCCTTTCTGCCATATGTGACTTCTCACACATCAGCAGGCGGAGTCACCATCCTCACTTTCTCAATACTTATGCCTTCCTCCCCATTCTCCCTTGCCTTCAGATCCATGGCGCCCAAGAAGAAGACCCCCACTCCCGTGCCAGCAGGAAAAAAGAGGTCCATCGCGCTGTCTGGAGGGAAGGGTGATCCAGCCCATGTTAACAGGCGGGAGCAGCAGGAGGCCAAATGGCGGTCATCGGTCCCCTTCTTCCCATCAGGATTGAGCGAGGAGGGTGTCGGCAAGTTAGCCGGCGTTGCTGCATCACCTCAGAACGAACACGAGGGGACCCGTCTCCTGTACGCTAGATGTTCCAATGGGAGTTTCCTTCCTCGTGATGTGAAGGTTTTCTCCTACTTTCTAGCGGTGGGTGTTAACCCTCCGCTCTCGCCTTTCCTAAGGGATATTCTCATTTCTTACTACCTACAACTGGCTTAGCTACACCCTAACATCGTCATAGCGGTAGCCATCTTCCAATTCCTCTACGAGGACTTTGTGGGCTGGATGCCCTCTGTTCCCCTGTTCTGCCATTACTTCGTCCTTCGCATCGACTTGGGTATGTCATCTCGGGGGCAGTTACCTTCCGCCTCTGGGATAGGCTTACCGAAGCCTACATCCCAGTGGAGTAGCAGAAGTGGGACGAGTGGCACGACTCTTGGTGCTTCGCTCGCTTCCCCGTCTGGAACAATGTCTTTGTCGAGCCCTCGACTCCCCCTTCTTGTCGCCTAGGATGGGGTGACTAAGACGGGGCAATGAGGAGTTTGCGTCTGTATATGCGCGGATCTCTGACCTGCGAAAAGGTGGCCTCACTGGTCGTCATGTCATTCAGGAGTATATCTCCCACTGCATCTCTCCACTTCAGGAGTGCTCTCACCCCGTCTGGGAGTACAGTGGCCCCTCGTACCGTACTCATCTCTTTGTCGGTCCCTCCGAGACTGAAATTTCAATGGTGAAGGCAACAGTGAACTGGCTGCTTGGGAGAAAGGCAGACCTAGCACTGCTCCCCTCATCTGTTGCTCCCCTTTACCTTGACAAGGAGAGCATTGACTCTATTATGTCGTCAATGCCTCAGTGCAATGATATGGGGTTCAACGTGTGTGGCGTTCCTTGTCGGAGTTTGTCGCACACAAGGGGCGTCTGGAGGGGCCTACCAGTGCCTTACCCATCTTCCCGGCTCTGCTGCCCCTAGACAACGAAGATGGCTCCCCGGGTTAGTGCCGGCTGGTTCCTCTGTCAGCTAGTGGGACTAGCTTCCAGGGGCGCTGCCTCTTTGTCCAGCGGCAAGGATGAAGTCCCTACTCGGGGGCACGGTTTCCCATCACACCCGCTCTGTCAAGCATTCACATCAGGCTCCACCCGACAAGGGGCATGTTTCCTCCTCGAAGGAGCTTCATCGCGCTGTGCCGCCGTCTCATAGAGACTTGGCACTGCCCCTTGATATGTTGCTAACGTATCCATAATTTTTGATGTTCCATGCTTGGTTTTATCTACTTTCTTGTATTTTGTTCACACTTTGGAGTACTTTCTATACACTTTCTTGGACTAACCTATTAACAAGAGCCATAGTGTCAGCTACCTGTTTTCTACTGTTTTTTGGTTCCAGGAAAGTCAGAAAATGAATATTCTCGGACTTGGACAGAACAAAAGCCAAAGTCAGTTTTTCACCGAGGGACACCCGGAGCCAGAATACGAGACGAAGAGGGGCCAGGGGGCCTCCACACCACCTGGTCGTGCGGCCCAATCTGGCCCACGCCAGGGGGTGGTCTGGCCGCCCTAGTCACCCCCTCGGCCTCCCCTTTCTCCTATAAGATGCCTCCGATACAGAAACCCTAAGTACCCGATCAAAATTCCACGAAAGAGTCTGTAGCCGCCGTCATATCCATCCCTAGATTAGAAGGGATCTGAAGCTCTTCCTGGCACCCTGTTGGAGGGCAGAATTCACCCTGGAGGCCTTCTTCATCTCTGGACTACAGGTCCATGTAGTAGCTAGATGGCTGGTTCTCCTCCTTTGTGCTATCATGTTTAGATCTTGTGAGCTCCGTTGATGATCAAGATCATCTATTTGTAATCATACATGTTGTGTTTGTGGGGATCCGATGGATATTGAGATGCTATTTTAGATTGATTATTGATTCTATCATGTCTTTGTTATTTGTGATCTTGCATGGTTTCCGTTGTTAGTAGCTATCTTGGCCAAGTAGATTCTAGCAACTCCAAGAGTTAGTATTTATGCTCGATAGTGGGTTCATGCCTCTAGTAATCTGGGAAGTGATAGAAATCTCTAAGGTACTAGATGTGATGTTGCACCTAGGGAGAAAACAAAAATCCTTTGTTCATAGAACAATCATATTGTTTACTTTACACGCAATGCGTATTGCAATTATCCGTTGCTTGCAACTTAATACTGGAGGGGGTTCAGATGATAACCTGAAGGTGGATTATTAGTCATAGATGCAGTTGGATTACGGTCTATGTATAATGTTGTAATGCCCAATCGAATATCAAAGGAGTCAAGATGAGTAGTATATGCATGTATTGCTTTCTCGATGTTTGTCAATTGCCCCGCTATAATTTGTTCACCCAACATGTTATCTATCTTAAGGAGAGCCACCACTAGTGAACTATGGACCCTGGTCCTTTATTTTTTCACCAATCTTCAACTGTTTACTGTTTTCTCTTTACTTTCTGCAAACTATTACTTTCTTCCACTCAATACATTTAATCCTTTGTTTTCAGCAAAACCGGTGAGATTGACAACCTCATCGCAAGTTGGGGCAAAGTTCTGTGGTTGTGTTGTGCAGGTCTCCACGTTGCTGCTGGCACCGGTAGTGCGCCCTGCCAAAGTTCAGCTAGCAACACCTTTGGGGTGTTTCCTTGCTCCTACTGGATTGATAACCTTGGTTTCATAACTGAGGGAAAACTTGCTGTTGTGCTCATCATACCTTCCTCTTGGGGTTCACCAATGGGCTCGATATATTTTGGGCTAAGCAACTGATTTTCTGGCGCCGTTGCCTGGGAGTCAAGGACATCTTCACAAGGGGAGTCCCTCATAACCAATTTCTTTACTTTTTTGTTTTTGTTTTGCTTAGTTTACTTTTTCTTTGTTTGCTTGTTTCTTTATCAAAAACACACAAAAATTAGTTTTACAAGTTTGCTTTCTTTATTAAAAACTCAAAAACTGACTACTCTGGAAAACACTAAGTTGTGTGACTTCACTAGCACCAACAACAATGATTTTATGAGCACACCTATTTCTCCACCTGTTCCTGAAGCTACTTTCCTTGAAATAAAACCTGCTTTACTCAATCTTGTTATGAGAGAACAATTTTCTGGTATTGGTAATGAAGATGCTGCTACCCATCTAAATAACTTTGTTAAACTTTGTGAGATGCAAAAGCATAGGGATATAGATGGAGATATTATTAAGCTTAAATTGTTTCCTTTCTCTTTGAGAGGAAAAGCTAAAGAATGGTTGAATTCCTTAACTAGGAATAGTATTGATTCTTAGACTAAATGCAAGGATGCTTTCATTGGAAAATACTATCCTCCTGCTAAGATTATATCTATGAGAAGTGAAATAATGAAGTTTAAACAATCTGATAATGAACATGTTGCTCAAGCTTGGGAAAGAATGAAATCTTTGGTAAAGAATTGTCCCACTCATGGACTGACTACTTGGATGATTATCCAAACTTTTTATGCAGGATTGAACTATTCTTCAAGAAATCTATTGGATTCAGCTGCTAGAGGTACCTTTATGACCATTACTTTGGGTGCTGCAACAAAGCTTCTGGATAATATGATGGTTAACTCTTCTGAATGGCATACCGAGAGAGCTCCACAAGGTAAGAAGGTAAATTCTGTTGAAGAAACCTCCTCCTTGAGTGATAAGATTGATATTATTATGTCTATGCTTGTTAATGGGAAGGCTCATATTGATCCAAACCATGTTCCCTTAGCCTCTTTGGTTGCTCAAGAAGATCAAGTTGATGTGAACTTTATAAGAAATAACAATTTTAGGAACAATGCCTATAGGAATAATTTTGGTAACAACAATTATAGGCCATATCCTCCCAAAAATGGTAATGCTTATGGAAATTCCTACAACAATAGTAGGAGTGCTCCCTCTAAACTTGAAGTTATGCTTAAAGACTTTATTAGTAAACAAACTGCTTTCAATAAAACTATTGAGGAAAACTCTCTAATGCTGAAAGAAATATAGCATCATTGGCTGAAGCTCAATCTTGTTTAAATAAAATGACTGCTAAACCTGAAACTAATGAGAATCCCTTTGTAGCTACTAATACAAGTTAGAATTGATGAAAATGTTAGACTATTATCTGAATTGCATGCTAAGTGGGAAAGATAAGATGAAATTGCTAGAAACATTAGTGTTTCTACTATCACTACCACTAGTCTTGAGGCTAGTAATAGCTCTACTACTTTAGATGATAATTAAGATTTTGATCTTGATGGTTGCAATATCTCTGAAGTTATTAAGTTCCTACAAAAGCATGCTAAAAGTCCTAATGCTAGTGCTATGAATATGGCCTTTACAAAACACATTACTGATGCTCTCATAAAAATTAAAGAAGAAAAGATGAAACATAAAGCTTCTATTCCTATAAAACAAGAAGATGGTTGGGAAGCCATAATTAATATGGAAGTGAATGATTTTGATTTCAAAGCTTTACATGATATTGATAGTAGTGTCTCTATTATGCCTAGAAGGATTTATGATATGCTTGATTTGTCACCATTGGAAGATTGTTATTTGAATGTCCCACTTGATGATAATGCTAAAAAGAAACTCATGGGTAGTATTAATGATGTTCTTATTATGGTTAACAATGCCTATGTCCCCGTTGATTTCTATGTTTTGTATGTTGAATGCAATGCTTCTTGTCCTATTACTTTGGGAAGACCTTTTCTTAGAACTGTTGGTGCCATTATTGATATAAAACAAGGCACCATTAAATATCAACTCCCACTCAAGAAAGGTATAGAACATTTCACTAAGAAGAGAGAGAAGATTTCTTTTGCCTCTCCTATGAAAACAAAATTTGCTCTTAATGCTTCTTCATTTGAGAACACTTGATTCTTCTTCTTGCTTCTTATGCCTAACTTAAAGGCGTTAAAGAAAAGTACTTATTGGGAGATAACCCAAAAATTTTAGATGAGTCATGGAAGTTATTTTATTACTAGAGTAATAACCGCTCCTTATCCTTTTTATTTGCTTTTTGTGCCAAGAGTAACCTCTAATGAGAGAGAAGTAATGATTGGGAAAGTTGTTGTCCCGAAACTGATTTCTGTGCTTCACCGTAAAAATTCGTGTAAAATCTCTGTACGTCCTTTTTAGGCGTGAATTTTTGTGCTTCTACCCCAGGTAGTTATCTAACTTCTGTTAGTTCAACACTTTTCAATTTGAGCAACAGAAGGTCTTCGAGAAAATTTGTCTTTACATGCTGGTATGTTTTGACAGATTTCTGCCATTATTTGCCTTTGCTTCTTGTTGGTTCCTTTTTGAGTTCTTTTGGGGAATTGAGCTTTTTGAGGGAAGTGCTACAGTAGCTTCTGTTTTAATGGAAGTTTTATTGGTGTTGGAACTGAACCTAAAGAGTTATTAGCTTGAGTGCACTAATGTTGCTAATAAATATTGTGTGAAGTTTTGTATGTAGGAAAAATTCCAGGTGTATGGAAGGATGAGTAATGAGATGAAGGATGGACTAAAGCTCAATCTTGGGGATGCCACGCGTGTCACCCAATAAATATCCAAGAAGTACAAGCGTCAAAGCTTGGGGATGCCCAAGGCATCCCCTTCTTCATCAATAAAAAATCTAGGTTTCTTCCAAACGCTTCATTTTTATTGTTTCATGCACAGTTGTGTTGTTCTTGAAGCGTCTTCTTTTTCATTTTCGTTTTGGTATTTTGTTTTCTTTGTTTTCTTAGTTTTCTGAATAAATTGGTTTGACCCCCGCTTTCATGCATTGGTTTTCAAATAGTTTGGTTTGGATTGGAAAAGAGTAGGAAAGCTTAAGTGTTAAAGAGAGCTTGTTTTTGACTATGGCCTATGTTTTGTCATGCCATGCTTGATATTGTTTTGGCTTTATGCTTAGTATGATTTGTTGTAGAATGACTTGTTATAAACAATTGATATTGCTTAATGTGCCTTGGAAGAATCATGCGTTGTTTTAGCATATTAAAGCATAGTATTGTGGTATTCTCCTTTGATGTTTTATTTGGGTTGACTTGGAGCATGCTCACACCATGTTATGACTATCCCAAGTCACCATAGCCTTTATGATCCTTTAGTTTTCAACTTGTAGTATCACTTTATGCTTTGATTAACGATGTTTTGTCGCTCTGCATGATTATGGCCATTATTGCTCTCTTAGTTGGTCGCTCCCAGTCTTTTGCTAGCATCCATAACCAAGTGTGAGTTCCACTCATGCATCCAATTCCTAAAAACAAGTTATTCCAAAGAGTCCACCATACCTACCTATTAGCAATTGCTATTCCAAGTATATTCATGTTTTTATCTACCTTCCGAATTAAACTTGTTATGAGAAAACTAGTGATTAAAGCTCTCACGAACTTGATGGCACACTTTACTTTGTTGCATTTAATAAACTTGAACCATTGCGACCATATTTGTTGCGTATATTCTTGTGCTTTATAAGTTGAAGTTAGCAGAACCATGTATCATGGGGAACATTTTCAACATTGCACTTGTACTTTGTACCCTGTTGATATCATGTTCTTTTGCTTATGGATCCCAGCGGTGTGAAATAAAATGGGAACTTGTAAGATCATGAAGTTTGTATTTGTGTTAGAGAAACGCATGGCCCGCTAGCCTAAGCCATGTCTAATCATGGTGGAAACTTGCAGCATAACCATAATGAGCACTCTATGAAGCATCCTCAATAAAAACCTATGCAAATAGCAAATAAAAAGATCACTGAGATGCTCATTGTCTGCTTGCCTTGTCATTTTGATTATGGGATAGCTCATGTATCATGTGCAAGGGGTACCCCGTTGGTGGTTCTCTATGATACACATGTACTTACAATGACAAGAGCTTACTTGTGACTGAAGTTGAGTAGCATGAGGCTCAGTCTTCGTAAGTAAGGGGCATGAGATTTCAGCTTATAACTTGTCAAGCATATCCTCTTAGTTGTGTCACTTTAACCTTAATCACCTTCAAGATGCTTATGATAGGGGCAATGAGAGATGAAAGCTAATAAGTACCATAATTTTTGGAACCTCTTTATGAAACTTGAATCCCTACTTCCTTCTATGAAGGCCTTTCTTTTGCTTTTATGTTGAGTCTCCACCTTCTATCTTTATGCACCTACTTTGAGAGCATAATGGCCATTCTTAGTTCTATGTGCATTGTCCCAAGACTTGTTGATTGATGCATAGCTTTGATATTACTTGTTTTGAACTATTTGTATCTAGTCACTCTTATGAACTTTGAAGGTGTCATATGCATTTATGTTTGCTACTCTATAAGGGACAAGCTGAATGCCACTATGCTATGTTTTCTTTATGTGAAACAAACAAACGTCTTGCAAAGCATTGTTATTCATGAATCTTTTGTTTGTGCCTTTTCTTGTTGCATCATAGTTTCTTTGTCTTATTGTTAGAACTTTGTCTTTCATGTTATGATTGAAGTACTATGATCCTAGCTATCAATGTTTTACAAATACTTTGATCAAGTTTATGATGGTGCATGTCACCTAAAAAATTATTCTTTCTTTTTATCACTTACCTACTCGAGGACGAGCAGGAGTTAAGCTTGGGGATGTAGATGCGTTGCTAACGTATCCATAATTTTTGATGTTCCATGCTTGGTTTTATCTACTTTCTTGTGTTTTGTCCACACTTTGGAGTACTTTCTATACACTTTCTTGGACTAACCTATTAACAAGAGACACAGTGCCAGCTGCCTATTTTCTGTTGTTTTTGGTTCCAGGAAATTCAAAAAATGAATATTCACGGAATTGGACGGGACAAAAGCCAAAGTCAGTTTTTCACCAAAGGACACCTGGAGCCAGAATACGAGACGGAGAGGGCCCAGGGGTGGCGCCACACCACCTGGCCACGCGGCCCAGCCTGGCCCGCGCCAGGGGGTGGTCTGGCCGCCCTAGGCACCCCCTCGGCCTCCCCTTTCGCCTATAAGATGCCTCCGATACAGAAACCCTAAGTACCCGATCATAATTCCACGAAAGATTTTGTAGCCTCCGTCATCTCCATCCCTAGATCGGGAGGGATGTGAAGCTCTTCCCGGCACCCTGCCGGAGGGGAGAATTCACCCTGGAGGCCTTCTTCATCACCATGCAAGCCTCCGGTGTGATGCGTGAGTAGTTCATCTCTAGACTACGGGTCCATGTAGTAGCTAGATGGCTCGTTCTCCTCCTTTGTGCTATCATGTTTAGATCTTGTGAGTTCTGTTCATGATCAAGATCATCTATTTGTAATCATACATGTTATGTTTGCGGGGATCCGATGGATATTGAGATGCTATTTCAGATTGATTGTTGATTCTATCATGTCTTTGTTATTTGTGATCTTGCATGCTTTCTATTGTTAGTAGCTATCTTGGCCAAGTAGATGCTAGCAACTCCAAGAGTTCGTATTTATGCTCGATAGTAGGTTCATGCCTCTAGTAATCTGGGGAAGTGACAGAAATATCTAAGGTACTAGATGTGATGTTGCTACTAGGGAGAAAACAACAATCCTTGGTTCATAGAACAATCGTATTGTTTACTTTCGCGCAATGCGTAATGCAATTATCCGTTGCTTGAAACTTAATACTGGAGGGGGTTCGGATGATAACCTGAAGGTGGATTATTAGTCATAGGTGCAGTTGCATTACGGTCTATGTATAATGTTGTAATGCCCAATCGAATCTCAAAGGAGTCAAGATGAGTAGTATATGTATGTATTGCTTTCTCGATGTTTGTCAATTGCCCCGCTGTAATTTGTTCACCCAACATGTTATCTATCTTAAGGAGAGCCACCACTAGTGAACTATGGACCCCAGTCCTTTCTTTTATCATCAATCTTCAACTATTTATTGTCTTCTGTTTACTTTCTGCAAATTATTACTATCTTCCACTCGATACATTTAATCCTTTGTTTTCAGCAAAACCGGTGAGATTGACAACCTCATCGCAAGTTGGGGACAAAGTTCTGTGGTTGTGTTGTGCAGGTCTCACGTTCGCTTTGGCACGGTAGTGCGCATACGATACATTGCAAATGTATCTATAATTTTTGATGTTCCAAGGCTTGGTTTTATGTACTTTCTTGTGTTTTGTCCACACTTTGGAGTACTTTTCATATGATTTCTTGGACTAACCTATTAACAAGAGCCATAGTGTCAGCTGCCTGTTTTCTGCTGTTTTTGGTTTCAAGAAGTCAGAAAATGAATATTCTCGGAATTGGATGGGACAAAAGCCAAAGTTGTTATTTTACGGGAAGACATCTCAAGCCAGAATACGAGACGGAGAGGGGCTGGGGCCTAGCCACACCATCTGGCCGTGCGGCTAGGCCTGGCCCACGCCAGTGGGTGGTCTGGCCGCCCCAGGCACCCCCTCGGCCTCTCCTTCCACCTATATATTGCCTCTGATACGGAAACCCTAAGTACCCGATCAAAAATCCACGGAAGAGTCTGTAGCCACCGTCATCTCCATCCCTAGATCGGGAGGGATCTGAAGCTCTTCCCGGCACCCTGCCGGAGAGGGGAATTCACCCTGGAGGCCTTCTTCATTCATCATGCAAGCCTCCGGTGTGATGCGTGAGTAGTTCATCTCTGGACTACAGGTACATGTAGTAGCTAGCTGGCTGGTTCTCCTCCTTTGTGCTTTCATGTCTAGATCTTGTGAGCTCTGTTCATGATCAAGATCATCTATTTGTAATCCATACATGTTGTGTTTGCGGCGATCCGATGGATATTTAGATGTTATTTCAGATTGATTATTGATTCTATCATGTCTTTGTTATTTGTGATCTTGCATGCTTTCTATTGTTAGTAGCTATCTTGGGCAAGTAGATGCTAGCAACTCCAAGAGTTAGTATTTATGCTCAATAGTGGGTTCATGCCTCTAGTAATCTAGGGAAGTGACAGAAATCTCTAAGGTACTAGATGTGCTGTTGCTACTAGGGAGAAAACAACAATCCGTTGTTCATAGAACAATCGTATTGTTTACTTTACACGCAATTCATAAAGCAATAATATGTTGCTTGCAAATGAATACTGGAGGGGGTTCGGATGATAACCTGAAGGCGGATTATTAGTCATAGATGCAGTTGGATGGCGGTCTATGTATAATGTTTTAATGCCCAATCGAATATCAAAGGAGTCAAGATGAGTAGTATATGCATGTATTGCTTTCTCGATGTTTGTCAATTGCCCCGCTGTAATTTGTTCACCCAACATGTTATCTATCTTAAGGAGAGCCACCATTAGTGAACTATGGACCCTAGTCCTTTCTTTTACATTCAATCTACAAACTGTTTACTGCTTTGTGTTTACTTTCTGCAAACTATTACTTCCTTCCATTCGATATGTTTAATCCTTTGTTTTCAACAAAACCGGTGAGATTGACAACCTCATCGCAAGTTGGGGGCAAAGTTCTATGGTTGTGTTGTGCAGGTCTCCACGTTCTTTGCTAACCGGTAGTCTCGCCAATGTTCAGCTAGCTACACCTTTGTGGTGTTTCCTTGCTCCTACTGGGTTGATAACCTTGGTTTCATACTGAGGGAAAACTTGTTGCTGTGCTCATCAGACCATCCTCTTGGGTTCCCCAACAAGCTCGATATATTTTGGGCCATCAACAACTGTTTCTGGCGCCGTTGCCGGGGAGTCAAGGTCGTCTTCACAAGGGGAGTCCCTCATAACCAATCTCTTTACTTTGTTATTTTTGTTTTTCTTAGTTTCTGATTGTTTTGTTTGCTTGTTTCTTTATCAAAAACACACAAAAAATAGTTTTACTAGTTTGCTTTCTTTATTAAAACACAAAAAAATTAGTTCCTATCTTAAGTTGCCTTTATGTCTAGCCATGTTCCAATCACTATGTCACTCGAGGAAATGATTTTCACTTTTAAACAAGGAATTGAGGAAAGCTTCAAGGAAGCTTGGTCTAGAATCTCTGATCTACATGAAAAAACTGAGCCTAAAATGACTCAAAGCTTGTTCCTTAGCAGCTTTTACCTTGGAATTGCTCTTTGCTATAGATATGCTTTAGATGTTGTTGTGGGAGGAGATTTCCTCCAATGTAATGAGAATGATGCTATTAATGCTATAAAGAAATTGATCTTTACTTACAACTTGCCTAGCAAAACTGATATTTCTTTCGCAAGCATATTTGCTAGATTAAACACTCTTGAGACCCGCACTACTAGCTTAAAAGATTGCTATAATATGCTTAGGGAGCATCATAATTATGTTCCAATAAATTGTGAACCATGAAAGTGGCTCCCCACAGTAAATATTGATATAAATAATGCAACTTTTCAAGCTCGCTGTGATATCATGTCTGAATTTTGTCTTATGCCCAAAGATATTTATGAATCTTTGAATCTTTGGGGGCTTTCTGAAGGGCGAAAAGAAATATCTCTTGCTAATAATGCTACAATATTACCTATTGGAATAGCTGAAAGGGTGTTTACAAAGATCCTTGGGAAAATGATTTCTACTGATTATCTTGTTATTGAATGTGCAGGAAAAGGACAAATTACACTTGGAAGGTCCCTATTAGAACTCCTTGGAGCAATAATAGATGTGGGAAAGGGGACCATGCACCTTGCTTCTCCACCAAACAATAATATTTTCCCAAGGTTAAGAATAAAAGTAAGAGAGGTAAGGGCAAGAAATTTGGTTTTAATGCTTCTTCATTTGAGAACACTTGATTCTTTTTCTTGCTTCTTATGCCTAACTTAAAGGCGTTAAAGAAAAGTACTTATTGGGAGATAACCCAAAAGTTTTAGATGAGTCTTGGAAGTTATTACTTCAGTAATAACCTCTCCTTATCTTTTTTATTTGCTTTTTGTGCCAAGAGTAACCTCTAATGAGAGAGAAGTAATGATTGGGAAAGTTGTTGTCCCGAAACTGATTTCTGTGCTTCACCGTAAAAATTCGTTTAAAATCTCTGAACATATTTTTGAGGCATGAATTTTTGTTCTTCTTCCCTAGGTTGTTATCTAACTTTCTTTAGTTTAACACTTTTTGGTTTGAGCAACAGAAGGTCTTCGAAAAAATTCGTCTTTAATTGCTGGTCTGTTTTGACAGATTTCTGCCATTTTCTGCATTTGCTTCTTGTTGGTTCCTTTTTGAGTTCTTTTGGGGAATTGAGCTTTTTTAGGGAAGTACTACAGTAGCTCGTGTTTTAATGGAAGTTTTATTGGTGTTATAACTGAACCTTAAAGACTTATTATCTTGAGTGCACTAATGTTGCTAATAAAGATTGTGTGAAGTTTTGTATGAAGGAAAAATTTCAGGTGTATGGAAGGAATGAGTAATGAGATGAAGGATGGACTAAAGCTCAAGCTTGGGGATGCCACGCATGTCACCCCAAGAAATATCCAAGAAGTACAAGCGTCAAAGCTTGGGGATGCCCAAGGCATCCCCCTCTTCATCAATAAAAATCCCAGGTTTCTTCCAAACGCTTCATTTTTATTGTTTCATGCACAGTTGTGTTGTTTTTGGAGCGTCTTCTTTTTTGTTTTTGTTTTGTTTATTTGTTTGCTTTGTTTTCTTAGTTTTCTGAATAAATTGGTTGGGACCCCTCTTTCATACATTGGTTTTCAAATAGTTTGTTTTGGTTTAGAAAAAAGTAGGAAAGTTCATGCTTAAGTGTTAAAGAGAGCTTGTTTTTGACTGTGGCCTATGCTTTGTCATGCCATGCTTGATATTGTTTTGGCTTAATGCTTAGTATTATTTGCTGTAGCATGACTTGTTATAAACAATTGAGATTGCTTAATGTGCCTTGGATGAATCATGCGTTGTTTTAGCATATTAAAGCACAGTATAGTGGTATTCTCCTTTGATGCTTTATTTGGGTTGACTTGGCACATGCTAACACCATGTTATGACTATCCCAAGTCACCATAGCCTTTATGATCCTTTAGTTTTCAACTTGTAGTATCACTTTGTGCTTTGATCAATGATGTTTTGTCGCTCAGCATGATTATGGCCATTATTGCTCTCTTAGTTTGTCGCTCCCAGTCTTTTGCTAACCTCCGCAACCAAGTATGAGTTCCACTCATGCATCCAACTCCTAAAACCAAGTTATTCTAAATAGTCCACCATACCTACCTACTAGCATATGCTATTCCAAGTATATTCATGTTTTGTTTACATTCCCAAATTAAACTTGTTATGAGAAAACTAGTGATTAAAGCTCTCATGAACTTGATGGCACACTTTACTTTTTGCATTTAATAAACCTAAACTATTGGGTCCTTCTTTGTTTTGTATATGATTGCGATTTATAAGTTCAAGTTAGTAGAACCATGTATCATGGGGAACGCTTTCAACATTGCACTTGTCCTTTGTACCCCGTTGATATCATGTTCTTTTGCTTATGGATCCCGGCGTAGTGAAATAAAAGTGGAACTTGTGAGATCATGGAGTTTGTATGTGTGTTAGAGAAACGCCTGGGCCGCTAGCCTAAGCCATGCCCAATCAAGTCGGAAACTTGCAGCATAACCACAATGAGCACTCTATGAAGCATCCTCAATAAAAACCTATGCAAATAGCAAATAAAAAGATCGCTGAGATGCTCATTGTCTGCTTGCCTTGTCATTTTGATTATGGGATGGCTCCTGTATCATGTGAAAGGGGTACCCCGTTGGCGGTTCTTTATGATACATGTGTACTTACAATGACAAGAGCTTACTTGTGACTAAAGTTGAGTAGCATGAGGTTCGGTCTTCGTAAGTAAGGGGCATGAGATTTCAGTTTATAACTTGTCAAGCATATCCCCTTAGTTGTGTCACTTTAACCTTAATCACCTTCAACATGCTTATGATAGGGGCAATGAGAGCAAAAAGCTATAAGTACCATAATTTTTGGAATCTCTTTATGAGACTTGAATCCCTACTTCCTTCTATGAAGGCCTTTCTCCCACTTATATATTGAGTCTCCACCTTCTATCTTTATACACCTACTTTGAGAGCATAGTGGCCATTCTTAGTTCTATGTGCATTGTCCCAAGACTAGTTGATTGATGCATATCTTGATATTGCTTGTTTTAAACTATTTGTATCTAGTCACCCTTATGAACTTTGAAGGTGTCCTATGTTGGGGATATACTTTCCGGGTATCCTCACAGTTCCTCACTGACCAGGGTGGCCCACTTAGGGTTAGAGCTTTGCTTCACGGGCGGCCCAGTCAGGAAGAAAGACAGAGTCCAATCCAGCTACGGGAAGGCCCAGAAGACTTACCGACTTAGGCCCATAGTATTACTTGTAGATCAAGATGTACTCTGTAATCTCTCCTGTAAACCCTAGGCCGGATATCTATATAAGCGGTCCTAGGGAGAGCCTTTAGGGCACCCTGAATAGTATACAATCTCAATCGCACAGGTGAAACCCTTGTAACCCATATTCCGGCTCGATTGCTAGCAGGAGTAGGATCCGTCCAAAGCCGGTGGATTCGAACCTGGGTAAACTTGTGTGCTCACCGTCCTGGAACACCGTACGTATCACACCCCTCTCTTCCGCACGCCTTGAGGACCCCCTCATGGCATACTTGTCATCAATCCGATGACAGTTGGCGCCCACCGTGGGGTGCCAACTATCGTCAGATTGATGACAAGTACGCCATGAGAGGATCCGTCCAAAGCCGGCGGATTCGAACCTAGGTAAACTTGTGTGCTCACCGTCCCGGAACATCGTACGTCTCACACCCCTCTCTTCTGCATGCCTCGAGGACCCCCTCATGGCGTACTTGTCATCAATTCGACAAGTGACCCACCGTGGGGCAAGTAAGCTTCGGATCTGTGTTCCGAGCAGAATCTGCAAGAATCGGAATCGGCGAGACCATCGTCGTCAGTCGCATCCTCTACGCCAGCTACGTCCCTCTCATCGTTCTCGACGAGACTTGGATTCCGGCTAGGGAGGCTGTGACTGCGTACACAATCATGTCCTTTGGCGAGATCGATGTTTACATCGGTTTTCGCTGAACCTCCCCACCCACCCTAGCGGTGATGATAGAGGCAGAAGAATCTTCTGGGTCCCCTTTCTCCACGGAGGAGGCAGAGTTCCGGATCTCAGAAAACCCTAATACCACCCAGCCCGCACCAGCTGCGGAGATAGTGGAGAAATCTGAGCCTGAGGAAGACCTAGCGGTTCAAGCCAAATCTGGAGTGGATCTCCTCGGAGAGACCGTATCCCAGATCGACCCACCCGCGGAAGTCAAAATCTAGGAGGATCATATCAACGACACTGATTCCGGCTCTGAGGATGCCGGGACAGATAGACCCTTCCTAAGGTACACACTACGACGTATGATAATGCAAGATGCAAGCGCAGATGCAATTCTTGAGACCATCAAAAGTTTCAACATGGCTGATCGCGAAAGCCGCAGGTACCTCAGGAAGCACGCGTCGCACTTCGTCGGGTATGTGGGATCCGGATCCGGCTCTGCCGATGCTGGAGAAAACACCGACTCTGTGCTTGAGGCAATTGGAACAAACGCCGATGTACCCGCATCCTCGGATGAATCGATGACGTCAGCAGATTTGCGAAAGTTCTCCGTGGAATATGAAGAGGAGTACAACTCTAAGGCTGCAGAAGAAGGATAAGCCATGGATGAAGGATCCAGGGAACACTCTCCCAAAGCACAGGATGACATGGACGTCGGAGATAGTCCCGAGGCCTAGATGTCCGAAAGTACCGATCTGAGCTTGACTCCGGGAAACAGACCCAAAGCCGTCTTTGCTACCGATGCTGCCAAGAAGGCAAAGAAGAAGAACAAGAAAAACAAGACCCCGACAAAAGACCCTCTGACAAAGGAGGTGATTGCCGAGGAATACGAAGAAGACTCGGATGGAGCACTTATCCCAGAAGAGCCGAAAAAGAAGAATCAGTGGATGGACACGTGATCACTAAAGGTGCGCGTAAACTCATCGATGCTACATTAACCACACCTATCCCTACAGCTGCAGAACTTACTGCTGAAGAGTTGGACGAAAGCGCCCAAGCCCTAGAAGCGCGTCGTCAACAACTCCTGGATGAAGCCAAAAACATCGAGGAGGAGAAGAAACGCATGGCAAGTAAAGATTATATGTCTCGGTTGCATCAGAAGACACGGAAGCGTCACACCAATGACGACCAATTCCCACATATTTGTGCCGACCTTTTCAGAGAGGAGATGGGGAAGCCACGGAAAGACAGCAAAGGAGATTGGGTATATCCAACCCCAGTACAGAATACCGTGGCGGCCCGAGAAATTCTATCGGCTAATCCAGGACCAGAGGAGATCCGTTTGGGTATCAAACTACTCAACAAGGGACTGGAGCAGCAAAAGCTCGCCCTGTCCGGAAGTCAAAAACTGGTCTCGGATTCCGACCAATATCGCATAGATCCGGCATGGGCTGACGTAAGACCCCATCATGTTCCGAAGCAGCATTATCGCCCCGAACGACAGGAGGACAATTATTCGAGAACCGGATCGTCAGGACAACATCGCAGGACTACGCGTGGTGAGCAACGTTGCCCGGTGAGAAAGAGCCATTGCTGAATCTGAGGAATCCTTCCCGACGAGAATCCAACGATCGAAGGGGAGAAGATAAAAAGAAACGTCGGGAGGAGGATCGTCAAAAAATGCCACCTCCTAGACATGCAAGCCGTCCGGCTGAGCCCCACCATGGTGGGAACGACGGACGAAGAAACGACGGAAACCATGCCGGGACAAGCCGGCAGGGGGCTTGTTGTAGTCAAGACCCTCCCTAGAACCGGAATAATGACGTTCCGGACGGAGGCTAGCGTTCAGCCGGAAACTATCCAGCTGCCCACCCTCTCCACCAAACAGTCATCACAACGGCTCCTAAGGAGGGAAAGGAGGACGACGTGGCGGAGGAGGTGGTGGCAGAAGCCGAAGTCCGGCTCCAAGGCACCACAGCCATAGCCGACATTCGGGACGATCTTTATCCCCGAACGACGCAAGGCACAGGATCAACTCCAACATAGAGGCGCGGCCAAAGTGCTTTGGACCACACATCAGAGCTACAAAATTCCCGGAAGGATTTGCTATCTCAAGACACATCCAAGCCTATGACGGCATTGCTGGGCGGATACAGCTATGAGTTTCTTCAAGCTTGCTGCATTGCTAAAGGCGGAAATAGCCTGGTCGCAACCCGATATCTCCCACTTATGTTGAGGAAGACGGCACGATCATGGCTCAATGAACTTCCGGAGAACACGATCCATAACTTGTATGACATGCAAAGCGTGTTCTTTCAGAATTTCGAAGGCACATATCGAAGGCCCTGTACAGTCGAAGACCTACAGTGTTGCACCCAGAAAGCCGAAGAAACTTCCCAAGATTACCTCGGACGATGGATCGACACCAAGAACTCCTGTGAAGGAGTAAATGATCAAACTGCGATTGAAGCTTTCATTGCAGGTCTCCCGATTGGTCTACTGCGCCATCGCTTGAAGTGTGACAAAGTCACTGATTTGGGAGAGATGATAGAAATAGCGAGCAAGTATGCATATGCTGACGACGATGCAGAGGCATTGCTCAATGCCCTTGATGTGCCTCAGTCGACAAAACAACCAAAGCAACAAGCTCAGAAGCGCAAAAATACCTCAGAAGAAAAACCCAACGCGGTAACGGAAGTGGTCACTGCTACTTTCCGGTCTAGAGGACCAGGAGGACGCGGCGGAGGCCACGGGCATGGGCGTGGAACTTCAAGAGTCCAAGGTAGAGGAGACCAGCAACCAGGCAAAATCTACTCTTGGGCCGACATTGCCAATAACCCATGTGTGCATCACCTAGACGCCAATGGGGGCTCATCCCACAACAACGCCGAATGTCGTTTCAATGATGACATCAAAAGAGATGACACCGCGGGCTACAAAGTTAAGCAGAAGAAGGGAAAGAAGAATCCCAAAAAAGAAAAATAGACCAAGGAAGATTCCGACATGGAGGAAGCTGATGCTTCAAATCCCAAGTCGGAAGGGAAGAAAACTTTTCCCACCAAGAAGGACACTTATGTCACTTTCCTCAGATCTCAACCAACAAAGGTCAAAAAAGCATTTCTACATGAGCTCAATGCAATAGTTCCGGTTGTTCCCCAGTATCTGGACTGGTCGGAAGTGGCAATCACATTTGACCGCGATGATCATCCGCCTAAGTTACACAGGCGAGGAAAATACGCTTTAATCGTCAATACACTGATTGACGGTTATGGTTTCTCCAAGACTCTCATGGACGGTGGTAGCAGTATCAATATTCTCTATGTCGAAACGCTACGCCGAATGAAGATCTCGGAAACACAGCTGAACTATAGCTCTGTGATCTTTCACGGAGTTGTCCCAGGAAGACAAGCCAATTCCCTGGGAGAGATCACTTTGGATGTAACCTTTGGAACTCCAAAGAACTATCGGATGGAAGCACTTTCCTTCGAAGTGGTCCTGTTCAAGAGCATGTACCACGCTATATTCGGACGTCCCGCTTACTGGGCTTTTATGGCTCGTCCGTGTTTCATTTACAGTATGATGAAAAGTCTAGGTCCCAACGGCGTGAGCACCATCAAGGGAGACCCGAAGAAAGCGCAAGAGTGTAAGGATGGAAAGTCCGCCTTTGCCGAAGCCGTGTTGCACGCCCAGGAGTACCAAGGACATAGATCCGTCTGAGATGCCCGCAACAAAGAAGGAGGTGACAAAGCCAAATCCGGAGTTCAAGGCATCAGAAGAGACGAAGAAGACGCCGTTGAAGGATGATGACCCCTCCAAGGTGACCCAGATAGGCGTAGGCCTAGGTAGCGCATAGGAAAGCACGCTCGTCAAGTTCCTCCAAGCAAATCAAGATATCTTCGCATGGAAGCCATCTGACATGACTGGAGTACCTAGGGAACTTGCCGAGCACTCTCTAAATGTAAACCCGAATGCTAAACCCGTCAAACAGTCCCTACGATGATTTGGCAATGAAAAGCATAAGGCAATAGCTAAGGAACTAGCACGGCTCGAGTTAGCCGGATTCATAGAAGAGGTCATCCACACTGAGTGGTCGCCCAATCCTATAATGGTCCCTAAAAAGGACACCACTGATTTAAGGATGTGTGTTGATTATACCGCCTTGAACAAGGCTTGTCCAAAAGATCCGTTCGCTCTGCCTAGAATTGATCAAGTTATCGATTCTACGGCAGGCTCGGAACTCCTTTGTTTTCTCGATGCATATTCTGGTTATCACCAAATCCGGATGAAGGAATCTGACAAAGTCAAAACTTCATTCATAACCCCCTTCGGAATCTTCTGTTTCGTTACGATGCCCTTTGGGCTAAAGAACGCAAGAGCTACGTACCAGTGCACGATGCAGCATTGCCTCCATGACCAACTCGGAAGCAATGTACATGCATACGTGGATGATATTGCAGTAATGTCCAAAAAGAAGGAAACACTGATTTCCGACTTGGAGGAAACATTTGCCAACCTACGAAAATACAACATCATGCTTAACCCAAAGAAGTGCTTCTTTGGAATACCAGCCGGAGAATTGTTAGGTTTCATCGTGTCTCAGAGAGGCATAGAGGTGAACTAGGACAAAATCAAGGCTATACTCAATATTTCCAGGCCAACTCACCTGAAGGACGTACAAAGACTAACTGGTTGCATTGCTACAGTCAGTCGGTTTGGAAGCCGGCTTGGTGAAAGAGCCGCACCATTATACAAACTCCTAAAAAAGACCAAAGCTTTTGTTTGGACTGAAGGCGCACTACTACAAGACCTGAAGAAAGTACTCTCATCTGCTCCTATCCTTGCAGCGCCGAAATCTCAAGAACCGATGTTGCTTTATCTTGCTGCGACAAATAAGGTCGTTAGTATCGTCATGGTGGTGGAGAGACCAGAGGAAAATCAGGAGCACCTTGTGCAGCGTCCGACTTACTTTATCAGTGAAGTCCTAATAGAGTCAAAACAGCGGTATCCGCATTATCAAAAGTTGGCTTACGGTGTTTTTTGTAACACCCTCAAATCGGCCCTATGCAAGTTTCAGCCCTTTCCACCAAACCCGCATAGAAACGATTCAAGGACGCCCACCAGGCACTTTCATGCGGGTGGAAAACGAAGTAATACCATTACACAACAGTCCTCGATGGGACCCACAGAACAGATATATATACAACAACGACTCAACGAGTCAAAAATATAGATATACAATACAAAGATCCAAATCACCTTGAAAACGTTACAGCGTCTGAGTACGGACAAGATGCAAATGGGGCTAAGAGCCCTGAAGAATAACCAATGGTGTCCATAACCTCGCCAGCAAGCGGAAGGGTAACCACTAACAACGTCGAACTTAAACCTGCTAAAACAAAAGGTGTGCCGACAAAGGGCAAAAATGAGGATGAGGCGTCAAGATTGAGGCCAAGACAGCCGAGGCTAGATTAGCGGCTCGTCTACATAGGTATGGTGCACTGAAGCGGCAGCGCAACATGCACTAAACAACCTATAGAGACTCGGTATCGCTGGCGGCTATTAGAGAGGGGTAAGAAAGACCTATTCGTAACCAACCGTATACTAACACCAATCATACCCATCCTGGTATTCCTCCTCGAGACCAAACGAGGAAGTCAAAACGAGGAACTCACACAGTTGACAGTTTTACTCATTCCATTATAGTTGAAGCACTTACTAGTTAGGTATAGATAGTATGAGTCATCATGATAGCATAAGTAGTGGGCAGTTTTAGTTAACCATTCAGTTGTAGTTGGAACATTTACTAGTCAGACATAATTGTCCTAAGGAATCCCAAAACCCAGCAGTTGTTGGCACTTTTATCACATTCCATTGGAGTTGCAATACTTACTAGGCAGATATAATGTGACACAGATCACCACAGATCCACCAGTTGTTGGCATTTTTATTATCCATTCCATTGTAGTGAAGATGATTACTAGTCACATATTGAGTCAAATTTATAACATTACTTTAGTTATGCTTGTCTATGATCGAGATACTGTGCTCCAAGTCGTCCATAACCGCGAACACGGCTTTCAGAAAGTTTTACCCTGCAGGGGTGCACAAAATGGCAACAAACACTCGATCAACCTCGGAAAAACCAACTCAAAACCCAACGAGGCTTTCACGATAAAGCAATCACAGGATTCATCAATATTTCAGGGGGCCACCCCACTAAGCTACCCGCAACGAAGTTGGCCGGCTCCGGAACGGACCCAGGGTTTGTGACGACGGTTGTAAACGACTGGGAACCCGAAAGTGTGACTAGGCTTGTCGATACCGCGAAAACGTGGCACGATCCAAAATAGTATAGGTGCTCCACGCACAATCTTAAATAAAGCGGTAAAGCATGGCATAAGTATAGGATAGTAATAAAGCCCCAAACTAGTTTGTGGCCCCAAGAAATAGAAATGAATCAAGCTCTGGCTCAGGGCGATCCCATAGGGTCTCCCGGATGTGGATAGTGCAAATAGTCAAGGAACAGGTATCAAGTACTCGGGGCCTACGGGACACAAGTGGACATAAAAACCAAATAGCATATATTGCCCACCAGTGCCTCTTTCATTAGTTATCACATCAATTTAATAGTTGTAATTAAAGACATGATCACCTCCACCATAAACATCTGCCAGCATTCCAACAACTCTGGTACTCGACAACACAAGATCGCACCTGAGCAAGCAACTACGACTCGCAAGGCCAGCTATCTACCAAACAACAGGTAATAGGAGGTGTCCAAGGCAATATAGAGGATGCACGAAATATATCGGGTACGGAACTAAAGCATCGCAGTACGGATAGCAATAGATCAACAGGAGGAAATAAAGACTGTAAATGCGAAATAGGTAGAAGGGGAAGAGATGCGGCACCGAACCTTTGAAGGATCATATCCGGAGAACTTGTCGATACTCGCATCAACTCATCGGCCTAATCCGTGAAGAAGCAAACACTAGAAGAAACACCAGATGCAATATTTAATACTACGGCAGAAGATCCGGCATGCTTATGATATGATGCATGGCATGGCACAGATGCGGTGCAATTAGGCCATATTAAGGGGAACCGGGGTCCCGACAATTAATTAATAGGTTCAAGTTATTTAGACCCCTCCATTTTAAATGTTGTCTTAACATGACAAAACATGGCATCGGTTCGCTACACAATTTAAATGGAGTCTGGAATAAGACAACACTATCCCGTACATAGACTCCATATTTAATCATGCGGTGAATCGACATAATGCACCCAACCCACATGATATGCATGAGTTCCTGGCGGTGCTCTAGGACTTAATATCTGACGTGAATAGGCGGTACCTTGATGCAGGCGGTGGCGCTCTGCGTGGCAGATCGGCGGTGCGGCGGTGGCTGTGAGGCTTTGGGCGTGAGGGATATCGGTGTTCTCAGGTCGGGCGGAGGCTTGTGATCGGCGCCGGCGTGTACAGACGTCTTTGGGTCTGGCGCTTCAGAAGAACTCTCGGCATCAGTCGCGATCTTTGGGATTCGCTCGGTGGTCCTTGCTGCTCTTGTCAGCGGGGAAGTGTGGTGAGTCTTGGCCTCTAGCATGGAGAGAGAGAGGGGAGGTACGCGGCTAGGGTGAGGAACGGTTGGCGGCGAGTTGGTGCTGGCATGTTGGCCCTTTCCACTAGGAGTGTGGGGATGGGGTCGCTCCATTGGCATGGTTTGATCAAGTGGAGGCAGAGGGAGTGTTTGTGGTCAGGGTGCAAAACCACAGCAGAAGCAGTGACTTGTCAATTGTGTTTGATTATACGCCATGTGTTTGATGTAATGGGCACTTAAGAGAAAAAGTTTTTGAATCGATTGAGTTCAAAATTTTTGAGTGATCTCCACTAGTGATAGGTAGTCGGTCAAGTTGAGGGTTACGAATGGGCTCAAATAGATGGTTTTTGAAATAGGGGTGTCTATGCTTATAGCCATTAGATTCAATTTTAAACTTTCATTTAAAATAGTTAACAGAATGTTTTAGCTGACCTTGAAGGTGGGTCTTGGTCCACCTCATTATGGGTACTAGCAAGGGTGCAAAATCACCAGAATTGTTTTACAGGGGAGTGAGTACTAGGAATAGCCAAAGTAGGCATGAGAGTTAAATTTGAAAACATTCCTTCTTTTTAATTCATGATTTTCTTTAGGAAAAGGATTTGAGAATGATGTAGATGAGGTTTAAATCACCTGTGGCATTTTACAAGCATTGGATCAATCAATCATGGCAATTCAAACAACTCCTATTTTAAATGCACACATATATGAATGAGGTGGAAAAGTTTTAGGTAACCTATTTTGATTTGATCTTAGGTAAGCTTATATTAAAGTTTTGGGATGTTACAACTACGAAGGTGCGTGCAAGACTAACTAGTTGCATCACTGCGGTGATGTTTGTAAGCACTTGGTGACGCCATTATACAAACTCTGAAAAAAGACCAAGGATTTTATCTTATTTTATTTTAGAAAAGGATTTTATACAAGATTTTTAGGTAAAGTAAAATACGCTCCTATCCTTGCAGCCGAGCGTAAAGACCAATGTTGCTACTAGGCTTTCGACAAATAAAATAGTTTTAGAATAATAACATCATGGTGGTGGAAGACCAAGGAAAATGCAGAACACACATGCGACGTGAGCACTTACTTTATCGAGGTCTGACAGAATCAAAACAGCGGTATATTATCAAAAGTTGGCTTGGTGTTTTTCTAGTATCTCGTATTACTGACACTACTTTCGAGCATCCAATTACCAGAGAGATATATAATCAACAAAACAATGTAGCGCGCAATAGAGCATTGAGTATAAACCTCGGACAGCAATCAAATCCCAGATCCTTGCTGACTCTATCACTGATTGGACAGAGACGAAGGAGAACATGATCCTCCCAGAGTTTGAGTATTGGACCCTCTATTTTGGCGGGTCTAAGGCTCGCGGGGGCTCGGGGACTGGCGTGGTGCTCAAATCACCCCAAGGAGATAAACTTTTATACGTGTTGCAGATCCACTTCATAGCGACAAACAATATTGCCGAGTATGAAACCTTTGCATGGAATCCGGATTGCTAAGGATATTGGCATCCGACGTTTGATGTGTTATGGAGATTCGGATCTTGTTGCTCAACAAGTGTCGGATGTTTGTAATGCAAATAAGCACATGGCAACATATAAAGCTGTTGTGGATGATCTATCTAAATCGTTCGAAGGATTTGAAGTTCAACATATCCCTCGAGCAGAAAATGAGGAAGCAGACGCACTATCTCAGATAGGTTCTGCACGGAAAGAGGTCACGGATGGTGCTTTTTTAGAGCACCTCAAAGTTCCCTCAATAAAGGGAGTAGATGAGGAATATCCGACCAAATCCGACTCACCTTTGATAGCAGTTCTGGCTATAATTCCCAGCTGGACTCAACCCTACCTCGATTATTTGGTAGATGGCAAATTACCCGAAGACGAGGTGCTGAGCCGACAGATTATCCGACGAGTAAAAGCCTATACTTTTGCTAAAGGTGAGCTCTATAAGCGGAGTGTTTCTAGGGTTTTTCACTGTTGTGTATCTCCGGAACAAGGAGTGGAGATCTTAAGGGAAATCCATGAAGGCGAGTGTGGTCACCATGATGTAGCCAAATCTTTAGTGGCAAAAGCTTTTAGACATGGATTTTTCTAGCTTACAACTCAGGCAGATGCTGAACGATTAGTCAAGACGTGCAAAGGCTGCCAAAAGTATGCCAAACAAGCTCATGTTCCGGCTGATCAACTGCAAACAATACCTATAACATGACCCTTTGCGGTATGGGGGCTTGATATGGTAGGACCTTTTAAACGAGCTCCAAGTGGATTTACTCACATCTTAGTAATGGTGGATAAATTCACCAAATGGATTGAGGCTAAACCTGTCACTAGTTGTGATGGAGCAATAGACAAAAGATTTGTCGAGAATGTTATAATCAGGTATGGTTATCCACATAGCATTATCACGGACAACGGGAGTAACTTCTCTATGGGAGAATTGGCTGAATTCTGCAACGAGCAAAATATCTGGCTTGACATTGCGTCAGTCGCACATCCACAAGCTAACGGACAAGTCAAAAGAGCAAATGGTTTAATCCTACAAGGCCTGAAACCGAGACTCGAAGCACCACTACGACGTGCTGCGGGGGCTTGGGCAGAGGAATTACCCTCTATAATATGGAGTTTACAAACGACTCCGAATAGGTCAACCGGATACACACCTTTCTTCTTGGTCTATGGCGCAGAATCAGTTCTTCCTAGTGATTTGATTCACACTTCTCCTAGAGTGGCCGCGTACATTGAATAGGATGCCGAGGTTTCTCGACAAAAACAATCTCGACTTAGTCGAAGAAGTTCGCGTCGTTGCTAAAATGAGATCTGCAGCCTATCAGCAGAAGTTACGCAAGTATCATAACCAGAGAGTCCGAAATAGATCTTTCAATAAAGGTGATTTGGTTCTTCGGCTTGTGCAACAAAGAAAGCACAAACTTTCCCCAGTATGGGAAGGGACCTTTTTAGTTAGTGGAGTATTGCACAATGGATCGTTCTACTTAACTTACATGAGGCCAGTCAAAGAAAGACCTGCTACTAAGAAGAGAAAGAGAGCTGGAGGCAGTACAAATCCGGATGAGTTAGACAGACCGTGGAATATTGCTCAGCTACGTCCCTTTTATTCTTAGTTTATCCTTCTTTGTAAACATATATATGTACATGTTCTGTGAGAAATAAAAGTTTTGGTTGCCTCAATTTTTTCTGAGAAGTTTTTACCATGTTATTTCCGAATGATCATGTCATATTCAAAAATCCCAGAATGCTTGAAAGTACTTTATGCTCATGCTCGTTCTGGTTTAGATTTCCGATTCTAAAACTGCGACCCTCGGGTATAACTCTAAAGTTTCTAGTCTTTACTTTGGTTATTTGTCTGATTGCTGGATGCGGGAATTTTCCGAGTAATAAATTGTTGGTACTGGAAGCCGGCTTTGTTTTTTTAGTTTAAACTGGTTTAGCGATTGAGCTCCGTTGATCGGCAAAGTTTCCGGCAGAAGGTTTAGCCGGCTCACGAAAGGAACGAGGCGGAAAGCCAGATAAACGATAAGTATAGACGAAAAAATACAAGTGCTTATGTAAACATTTCAGCCACGCAAAAAGTTTAAAGCCAAAAGTGCTGAATAGATCAAAAGCTTAGCACTAGCAAAATTATAGTACTGCATATTTATAGGCCCATCATGTTTTTCATAATAACGCAAGTATTTCTGCTAATCTATGATGCAGGAGAGGAAGGAGCTGCCGGCTCGCTGGAAACACCGCCTTGGTATCGTTCCGAGATGTCCACATCCGAGATGGCGTGTTCATCGTCAGAAACTTCTGCTGGTTCTTCTGGAGGAGGAGGCGGAGTAGCCACGCGGGTGAAGAAAGGGGTCTCGTAGCTGGTCAAGTCAGCCACGTGACACCCATATCCGACGCAAGAGTGCATGATGGCTTGAAGGTCCTGCTCCTGGCCGTCTTCATCTACTTTGCAGTACCCTCTGGTCACTTGCCATATTTCCATGTTTCCATGGTGTCTCATGACCATGGTGAGGGTGTTCTGCGCCACAGTCCGCGCGTATGACATATTCCAATCCTGAACAAGCTGCGGCATCTCCTTTGCCTTGTCCCGCACCTAAAAATCCGACATGCTGTGCATGTCCAGAATCTTGAGAGCTTCGCCAATGTCCTCAAGAGATTGGCGGAAGTCATGAAGCAGGTCACCGACTTGGGTAAGCCGGTGGGTGCGAGGCTCGGTGGAGGAAGAGTCCGTCAAGTTGAGAGAACCTATACACAAAACAAATCAAGAAAAATCTGACATTGATAGAAGTCGAAGAAAGCAGAAAAGTCAGACAGATGGAACGTACCGAAAATGACGTCGTCTATTTTGGTCTTCTCTTCCCGAAGACTCTGGAGTTCAGCCCGGAGTGCCTCGGAAAGATCCTTCTCTCTGTCAAGCTCATCTTTGAGGTCCGAGATTGTTTTATCTTGAGTAGCGATCTTGCGATCACGCTCGTCAGTAGCTATGGAGGAGGACTCAAGGATTTGAGCAATGCTCTTTTCATGATCCGCCTTGAGCTTATCCAACTCTTGGCGAAGCTCCTTGTTCTCCACCACCAAGGTCTTGAGGTTCTCGGCCTCTTCAATCATGGCACAGGATTGTTTTACCAGCGCTGTAAGTCAAAAAGAACAACAGTTCAGAAAAAGTTCAACTATGAAAACATGAAAGACAAGGCTTGAGTGTCGAAATGTTTACCTTCAGCCTCATCCTTGGAGACTTTAAGTTCAGCATATTTAAGTCGGAGAGCCTTGATCTCTCTTCGCTTATCACAGACATTCTTCAATAAATCCTGGTTATAGGAACATACTTTCTGTAAGTCAGAATACCCAAAGTCAGAAAGCTACTTAAGACTCAGGCTAATATTTTTGCTAATATCAGCACGAGCCTTGGGGGCTACACTAGTTCATTCTTTGGCATCCTAAGGAAGCATAAACCCGGATTGCACATCCTACTTCATGCTTGGAGGCTATAGGATATGATATAAAATACGATAAAGGAAAAAAAGGAGTTGGAATTCTGACTTACATATTGTTCGCGAGTGAGTTTATCCAAACTGGCGTTCACTTCAACGGCCACCTTCTCGGCGAGAGTCAGAGGAATCACTGGTGCTGTTGGAAGCTCACCAGTCCTTATTCTCTCGTCGCGAAGGCGCACCTGGGCAAGAAGGTCGAAGAACTTGACGTCCTCTGCCTCTTCTGCTTCTTCTTCGGCAGATAAGTTTCTTTTCTCCAGGAATTGCCTGGCTAGCCGCTAGATTTCTTCGACAGATTTCCAGGAAAGGCCGAACTTGGCAAGTCCCGGATTGCTGATAAGGTTTTCGGTGAAGGTTTCTGCCAAGGGATCATTACCCAAAGAGGGTTCACCCTTATCTAAATCTGACTCACCCATGGTGAAGTCAGTTTGTGACTCAAGGTTCGCAGGCTCCGTTGAAGAAGCCGGATCTTCTGCGGCATCTGGAGATATCACCGGCGTTGCGGATGGTTGAGGGGCAGGAGTCGGAGGAGCCACGACAGGAGAAGCTATGGTAAGCTTCATCTGACGCAAGTGCTTCGAAGAAATCCCTTTCCCCTTACGCTTGATGAGCGGTTTTGTTCTAAGAATGTAGTAAAGTCGGAAACATTACATCTCAGAAGGACATTCGAGTAAAGTGCAAAGGTGGAAGTTGTGATTGAAAGTTACCTCTTCACGACGGGCACCTCCTTTGTGCCAACAGCCACTATGGGAGCTTTGCACTTCTTGAGCGCAAGGTCCAGCAATGGAACCACCTCTGTCTCCTGAGAGAACTCCGGAGGATATCCTTCGAGCGGAGCAAGTTCTGACTCGGGGAGGTCAACAAGCTGAAAAGAAGAAAACTTATCAGTATCGCAATGTAACTCGAAGATTGAAACACATAAAAAGGTGTACTGATAGAAGATTACCGGCACTACGGGGTTATCCGCCGTATGCATATCTAGAGAAACCTCTGGGATCCTCCTCTCGATTCGCTCCCTGATCAGCCACTTGATCTGGCTTATATAGCCTTGTGTGGTGTAGGCTTTGGGGCTGATGCGGAGGGAGTCTTTCTTGGACAACGTGATGGAGTGCATCAGTCGGGTTCCATGGTACTGAAGGGGCTGGATCCGGCGTGAGACCCAACATTGGACCAAGTCGGATCCCTTCAGTCCCTTGTGTTTGATCAAGTATTCGATCCGCCTCTTAGCGAGGATCAGATCGTCAATGAGAGTCGGAGGAGCCTCGTCCTAGGACGGTTGGGCCGTGGCAGCTCCGTCGATGAAATCCGGCAAAGCAGTGGCTTTGTCGGGAGTCGGAATATCCTTATGGTAAAAAAATGTGGCTGGCCATTGTTTGACCGAGTCACTAGCTAGAATTTTGGGATATGCGCGCTCGCGTCTAAGCGAAAAACTAATTGTACCGGTGATGTAAGGAACACCGGCAGTGATAGAGTTTCTCCGGACATGAAAATAGTACCGGAATAGAGTCAAACTCGGCCTAATGCCGAGAAAGCCCTCACACAAAGAAGCGTAAGCGCTCATCTCTAAGACAGAGTTGGGAGGAAGATGATGGAGTTCAACTCCGTAATGATCAATCACCTCGGAGAAGAACTCCGAGGGAGGAAACGACAAACCTTTGTCGAGGTGGGTGCCGAAGTGGACCCGCTCGTCGGTGCGCGGGTTGGGGACGGTTTCCTCAAAGCCGCTCCGCCAGTCGCCGGCGTGGAGGAGCCCTTCCTTCTCCACATTCTGGAGCTTCTCGTCGTCAAGCATGCAGGGGATCCAGAGCCCGCGGAAGCTCTCCTTCTCCGCCACCGCTTCCGTCGCCGCCGTCGCCGCCGCTGCCGCCAGTCTAGAAGAGGAAGAAGAGGCCATTTCTCCGGCGGGCTGATGACCTAGGATGGGTGGCGCTGGGAGTTTTTTAGGGGAGTAACGGAGGAGCTCTGTGCACGCAGAGAGATTGGGAGGAAAGGAAAAGGAAAAGGACAGGTGAAAGGAGAAGGAGAAAATCCTAACCCCTTATATTCACCTAACTGCGCCAAGGTTCGTGCAAATGCTACAGTGTAACCGCCATGCGTCGTGGAAGGAACTAGGAAGGTCCCACGTGATGATTGCGTCGCCTCGATCTCCGCGCACACATTGAAACGGCGCCTCGGTTCCGCAAACCGCAGACCCACCAATGGTCGTGCTGACGGAATGCCTGTCATATGACGTGACTTGACCATGACTTGTGTCAGGTGGCGTTTGAGATCAAGTTCTGGCTTAGTTTGAAATCAAGCTGGAAAATCCGAGTAACCTGTTGATAGGTCCGACTTATTTTTAAGACCCGGATCGTATTTTTTATTATGAAGTTTCAGGAACCCTCCAAGATTCTGCAAGCTGAAGACTAAGCTAGACGATGATAAATCCAACTTTGGATCTTGGAGGCCTCCGGGGGCTGCTGTTGGGGAAATACTTTTCGGGTATCCTCATAGTTCCTCACTGACCAGAGTGGCCCACTTTCGGTTAGAGCTTTGCTTCACGGGCGGCCCAGTCAGGAAGAAAGACGGAGTCCAATCCGGCTACGGGAAGGCCCAAAAGACTTACTGACTTAGGCCCATAGTATTACTTGTAGTTCAAGATGTACTCTATAACCGACTCTTAGTCGTAGCCGGATAGATCTCTCCTATAAACCCTAGGCCGGATATCTATATAAACCGTCCTAGGGAGAGCCTTTAGGGAACCCTCAATAGTCTACAATCTCAACTCACACAGGCGAAACCCTTGTAACCCATATTCCGCTCCCGTAGACATCGATTGCTAGCAGGAGTAGGATCCGTCCAAAGATGGCGGATTCGAACCTGGGTAAACTTGTGTGCTCATCGTCCCGGAACACCGTATGTCTCAAACCCCTCTCTTCCGCACGCCTCGAGGACCCCCTCATAGCGTACTTGTCATCAATCCGACGACATCCTATGCATTTATATTTGCTACTCTATGAGGGACAATCGGAATACTATTATGCTATGTTTTCTTTATGTGAAACAAACAAACGTCTTGCAAAGCATTGTTATTCATGAATCTTTTGTTTGTGACTTTTCATGTTGCATCATAGTTTGTTTGTCTTATTGCTATAACTTTGTCTTTCATGTTATGATTGAAGTACTATGATCCCATCTTTGAATGTTTTACAAATACTTTGATCAAGTTTATGATGGTGCATGTCACCTCAAAAATTATTCTTTCTTTTTTATCACTTACCTACTCGAGGACGAGCAGGAGTTAAGCTTGGGGATGTTGATACATTGCAAATCTATCTATAATTTTTGATGTTCCATGCTTGGTTTTATCCACTTTCTTGTGTTTTGTCCACACTTTGGAGTACTTTTCATATGATTTCTTGGACTAACCTATTAATAAGAGCCACGGTGCTAGCTGCCTGTTTTCTGCTGTTTTTGGTTTCAGGAAGTCAAAAAATGAATATTCTCGGAATTGGACGGGTCAAAAGGCAAAGTCGCTATTTTGCGGGAAGACATCTAGAGCCAGAATACGAGATGGAGAGGGGCTAGGGCCTGGCCACACCACCTGGCCGCGCGGCCAGGCCTAGCCCGCGCCAGGGGGTGGTCTGGCTGCCCCAGGCACCCCCACAGCCTCTCCTTCCGCCTATATATTGCCTCTGATATGGAAACCCTAAGTACTCGATCAAAAAATACATGAAAGAGTCTGTAGCCGCCGTCATGTCCATCCCTAGATCGGGAGGGATCTGAAGCTCTTCCCGGCACCCTGCCGAAGAGGGGAATTCACCCTGGAGGCCTTCTTCATTCATCATGCAAGCCTCCAGTGTGATGCATGAGTAGTTCATCTCTGGACTATGGGTCCATGTACTAGCTAGATGGCTGGTTCTCCTCCTTTGTGCATTCATGTCTAGATCTTGTGAGCTCCGTTCATGATCAAGATCATCTATTTGTAATCCATACATGTTGTGTTTGCAGGGATCCGATGGATATTGAGATGCTATTTCAGATTGATTATTGATTCTATCATGTCTTTGTTATTTGTGATCTTGCATGCTTTCCGTTGTTAGTAGCTATCTTGGCCAAGTAGATGCTAGCAACTCCAAGAGTTAGTATTTATGCTCGATAGTGGGTTCATGCCTTTGGTAATCTGGGGAAGTGAAAGAAATCTCTAAGGTACTAGATGTGCTATTGCTACTAGGGAGAAAACAACAATCCTTTGTTCATAGAACAATCGTATTGTTTACTTTACACGCAATTCGTAAAGTAATAATCGGTTGCTTGCAACTTAATACTGGAGGGGGCTCGGATGATAACTTGAAGGTGGATTATTAGTCATAGATGCAGTTGGATGGCGGTCTATGTATAATGTTGTAATGCCCAATCAAGTCTCAAAGGAGTCAAGATGATTAGTATATGCTTGTATGATTTCTCGATGTTTGTCAATTGCCCCGCTATAATTTGTTCACCCAGCATGTTATCTATCTTAAGGAGAGCCACCTCTAGTGAACTATGGACCCCGGTCCTTTCTATTACATTCAATGTACAAACTGTTTACTGCTTTGTGTTTACTTTCTGCAAACTATTACTTCCTTCCATTCGATACGTTTACTCCTTTGTTTTCAGCAAAACTAGTGAGATTGACAACCTCATCACAAGTTGGGGGCAAAGTTCTATGGTTGTGTTGTGTAGGTCTCCACGTTGCTGCTGGCACCGGTAGTACGCCCTGCCAATGTTCAGCTAGCTACACCTTTGGGGTGTTTCCTTGCTCCTTCACCAAGAACCTCCGCCGCGTGGTCTGGCCTCACATGTTCCGCCTGGAGATGCCGACGCGTTATGACGGCACCAAGAACCCGTGCATGTTTTTCTAGCTTTACACCACGGGCGTTGATGCGGAAAGTTTCTCCGGGTCATGGTGAACTGGTTCCTCCCGTGTCTGAAGGAGGCGGCCAGTACCTAGCTGATGAACCTCCCCGAGGAGTCAATCGACTCATGGGCGGAGCTCAGCTCCCTCTTCATCTCCAACTTCATGGGAACCTACGAGCGCCCGCTCACCTACTACCACCTCTGCCAGATACGTCAGCAGCCTGTGGAGACCCTCTTCAAGTTCCTGCAGAGGTTTAGTCGAGTATGCGACAAAATCTCAGACTCAAGCATCATCACCACTTTCTCTAAGGGTGTGAAGGATGTCAAGATGAGGGAAAAGATCGAGATTCGGGGCGAGAGTCTCACCACTGCCACCAAGCTTTTCATCATGGCCGAGAAGTGAGCTAAGGCAGAGGCAGGCGGATGTTTGGCCTCGCTGAGGCAGAAACCACACCTAAGGCGTCAGGCCCATCCAAGGGTAAGGACAAGGAGCCAAAGTGCAAGACCGCCACCGTCCTGGCAGTAGAGCCAGATCTGAAGATCTCTTGTGAGGAGGCTAGCTAGGGGAGCGGGACGACAGCTCGTACTGCCACTTCCACAACAAGCCAGGCCACCACACCAATGACTACTACGAGCTCAAGAAACTCTCTGACCTATGCAATAGCTAGAGAAAGAGAAGGCTGGGAGGTAGGCAAGGCGTCCAAGTCAGAGGCAACCGTTGGAACAACAACTCCGGCGATCGTGAAGCCCCTCCGGCGGTCCACCAAGTCAACGCCGTGCAACAACACCTGCACCCCCAGGAGAAAGGACACGTGATGGCTCAAAATATATCGAGCTCATTAGGGAACCCCAATAGGAAGGTATGATGATCACAGCAACAAGTTTTCCCTCAGTTATGAAACCAAGGTTATCAAACCAGCTGGAGCAAGGAAACACCTCCAAGGTGTTGTTTCCAACTTGGAATCCTGCACAACACAACCACAGAACTTTGCCCCCAACTTACAGTGGGGTTGTCAATCTCACTGGTTTTGCTGAAAACAAAGGATTAAACGTATTGTGTGGAAGAGAGTAATTGCTTGCAGAAAGTAAACAGTAAATAGTAGATGGTAGATTGATGGTAAAGAATGGACCAGGGTCCATAGTTCACTAGAGGTGATTCTCCTTAAGATAGATGACATGTTGGGTGAACAAATTAGAGCAGGGAAATTTAAAGACTCTGAGAAAGCATACATGTATATACTAATCATATTGACACCTATGAGATTTCATTGGGCATTACAACATTATACATAGACTGTAATCCAACTTCATCTATGACTAATAATCCACCTTCAGGTTATCATCCGAATCCCCTCCAGTATTAAGTTGCAAGCAACAGATAATTGCATTAAGCAAAGTGTATAAAGTAAATAATACGATTGGCCCATGGACAAAGGATTGCTGTTTTCTCCCTAGTAGCAACAGCACATCTAGTACCTTAGAGATTTCTGTCACTTCCCTAGATTACCAGAGGCATGAACCCATTATCGAGCATAAATACTCCCTCTTGGAGTTGCTAGCATCTATTTGGCCAAGATAGCTACTAACAACGGAAAGCATGCAAGATCACAAATAACATAGACATGATACAATCAATAATCAACCTGAAATAGCATTTCAATATCCATCGGATTCCCACAAACACAACATGTAGATTACAAATAGATGATCTCAATCATGAACGGAGCTCACAAGATCTAAACATGGTAGCACAAAGGAGGAGAACCAACCATCTAGCTACTACATGGACTCGTAGTAGAGGGATGAACTACTCACGCATCACACAGGAGGCAGGCATGGTGATGAAGAAGGCCTCCAGGGCGATCTCTCCCCTCTGGCAGGGTGCCGGGAAGAACTTCAGATCCCTCCCGATCTAGGGATGGAGATGGCGACGGCTACAGACTCTTTCGTGGAATTTTGATCGGGTACTTAGGGTTTTTGTCCCGGGATGATTTTATAGGCAAAGGGGCAAGGTCGATGGAGCACCAGGGGTCCCACACCCCCTGGTGGCACACCCCCTAGGCCGCGGCGCCACCAGGTGTGGCCTCCCTGGTGCACCTCTTCGTCTCCCCTCCGGACTCCATGTTGCTTCGGGTAAAATATTGACTTTCGCTTTTGTCTGGTCGAATTCCGAGAATATTTCCTTACTAGCTTTTCTGAAACTAAAAACAGCAGAAAATATGCAACTGGCACTGTGGCATCTTGTTAATAGGTTAGTTCTAAAAAATGTGTAAAAATACTCCAAAGTGTGGATAAAACATAAGAAAGTAGATATAAAACAAGCATGGAACATCAAAAATTATATATACAATTACAACGTATCAACATCCCCAAGCTTAACTCCTGCTCGTCCTCGAGTAGGTAAGTGATAAAAAAGAAAATAAATTTTCAGGTGACATGCACCATCATAATCTTGATCAAAGTATTTGTAAAACATTGATAGCTGGGATGATAGTACTTTAACATATCATGAAAGATATAGTTCTAACAATAAGACATATCAACTATGTTGTAACATGAAAAGGTACAAACAAAAGATTCATGAATAACAATTCTTTGAAAGACGTTTGTTTGTTTCACATATAGAAAACATAATGATAATGGTATTCAGCTTGTCCCTCATAGTGTAGCAAAACATAAATGCATAGGACACCTTCAAAGTTCTAAGGGTGACTAGATACAAATAGTTTAAGAACAAGCAATATCAAAGTTATGAATCAATCAACAAGTTTTGGGACAATGCACATTAAACTAAGAATGACCACTATGCTCTCTCAATAGGTGCATAAAGATAGAGGATGGAGACTCAACATAAAAAGTAAAAGAAAGGTCTTTCATAGAAGGAAGCAAGGATTCAAGTCTCATAAAGAGCTTCCAAAAATTATGGTACTTATTAGCTTTCATCTCTCATTGCCCTGATCGTAAGCATCTTTAGGTGATTAAGGTTAAAGTGAACAAATATGAGGATATGCTTGACAAGTTATAAGCTGAAAATCTCATGCCCCTTACTTACGAGTATTGTTCATCATGCTACTCAAGTTTATTCACAGGTAAGTTCTTGTCATTGTAAGTACATGTGTATCATAGAGAACCACCAATGGGGTACCCCTTTCCCGATGATACGGAAGATTCCCCATATCAAAATGACAAGGCAAGCAGACAATGAGCATCTCAACAATACTTTTATTTCCTATTTGCATAGGCCTTTTTTTCTTTCCTATTTGCATAGGTTTTTTATAGAGGATGCTTCATAGATTGCTCACTATGGTTACGCTGCAGGTTTCCACCATGATTAGGCATGGCTTAGACCAGCCGCCTAGGCATTTCTCTAACACATATACGAACTCCATGAGCCTTACAATCTCCCCTTTCATTTCACACCGCCGGGATCCATAATCAAAAGAACATGATATCAACTAAATAAAGTGCAATGTTGAAAGCGTTCCCCATGATAACATGGTTCTGCTAATTCACAACTTACAAAACATAAGCATATATGCAACATAGATGGGAATAATGGTTCAAGTTTCTTAAGTGCAAGAAAAGTAAAGTGTGCCATCAAGTTCGTGAGAGCTTTAATCACTAATTTTCACATAACAAGTTTAATTCGAAAGGTAGATAAAAACATGAATATACTTGGAATAGCAAATGCTAATAGGTAGGTATGGTGGACTCTTTGGAATAACTTGGTTTTATTTGGAGTTGGATGCATGAGTGGAACTCATACTTGGTATGGAGGCTAGCAAAAGACTGGGATCGACCAACTATGAGATCAATAATGGCCATAATCATGCAAAGGACAAAACATTATTAATTAAAGCATAAAGTGATATTACAAGTCGAAAACTAAATGATCATAGAGGTTGTGGTGACTTGGTATAGTCTTAACATGGTGTGAGCATGCGCCAAGTTAACCCAAATAAAGCATCAAAGGAGAATACCACAGTATTATGCTTTTATAGTATAAAACAACGCATGATTTTTCCAAGGCACAATAAGTAATATCAATTGTTTGTAACAAGTCATGCTACAGCAATAATCACTAAGCATAAAGTCAAAACAAAATCAAGCATGACATGATAAAGTCTAAGTCATAGTCAAAAACAAGCTCCTTTTATACCACTTATAAGCATGAACATTCCTACTCTTTTGCAATCCAAATCAACTTATTTGAAACTATGTATGAATGCGGGGTCCAACCAATTTATTTAAGCAAACAAAGCAAACAAAAATTAAAAACAAAAATGAAGACACTCCAAGAACAACACAATTGTGCATGAAACAATAAAAATGAAGTGTTTGGAAGAAACCTGAGATTTTTATTGACGAAGAAGGGGATGCCTTGGTTATCCCCAATCTTTGACGCTTGTACTTCTTGAATATTTCTTGGGGTGACACGGGTGGCATACCCAAGCTTGAGCTTTTGTGCATACTTCATCTTATCACATTACTCCTCCCTACACTTTAAAATTTCCTTCATACAAAACTTCACACAATCTTCATTAGCAACATTAGTGTACTCAAGATAATAAGTCTTTAGGTTCAGTTCCAACACAAGTAAAACTTCCATTAAAACACAAGCTACTGTATCACTTCCTTTAAAAAGTTCAAGTGATCAAAGAGAACTAAAAGAGAAAGAGATTAAGAGGCAAATGCAAATACTGGCAGAAATCTGTCAAAACAGACCAATAGGTAAAAACCAATTTTTTCAAAGACCTTCTGTTGCTCAAATCGAGAAGTGTTGAACTAACGAAAGTTGGATAACAACCTGGGGAAGAATTACAAACAATTACAGCTCAATCCGACATACAGAGATTTTTCATGAATTTTTACAGCGAAGCACAAAAATCTGTTTCTGGACAGCAACTTTCCCAATCATTATTTTCCCCTCATTAGAGGTTACTCTTGGCACAAAAACCACACAAAAAGGATAAGGAGAGGTTATTAATGAAGCAGTGACTTCCAAGACTCAACAAAAGATTCCTAAAGAAATTTGGGTTATCTCCCAATAAGTGCTTTTCTTTTACGCCTTTGAGCTAGGCATAAGAAGCAAGAATCAAGTATTCTCAAATGAAGAAGCATTAAGATAAATACCAAAAATATCTTCAACAAGGCAAGGTATCTCATCCAAATAAGTTCTAGAGGATCCTCTCTCACTACTCTTGGGTTCACTATTTTCATCAAACGGGTTTTCAGGAGCAATCCAATCAAAATTCTTTTCTAAGGCTTCATGCATTCCTACAAGTTAAAAAGGTATTGGTATTTTAATTTCCTCTCCATCTTTGGGTTTGGTTTTGTCCATCTTTTATCATGTACCAATAACATCTACACATGATCCTAGCATATTAAAACGATCGAATACCTTTCTAGCTTCCTTAACAACATCATAGAATTCTTCAAGCAAAGTTTCTAGAATAAAATCTCTCTTTTTTAGTATCCTTAATATCTTTAAGTTTAAGAAACATTACTTGCATCATGGGGTTAAGGTTAACAAACCTAGCCTCCAACATGTGAACTAAAGAAGCTGTAGCTATTTCATAATTTGGAGTGAGTTCCGCTAAAGATCTATCCTCATGCTTACTAACATGATTGAAGAATTCTTCAATATTATCTTTACCAATTATGGAGCCACTACCGATTGAAAGGTCTTTCAGAGTGAACTTAGGGATCAACATGGTGAGCAAAGAACGAGGTAACAACTATAGAAAGAAAAAAATTGTGTGTTTTTAATAAAGGAAGCAAACCAGTACAAGTATTTTTTGTGTGTTTTTATAAAAGAAACAAGTAAAAAAAGTAGAAATAAACTAAGCAAAACAAAAAACAAAGTAAAGAGATTGGTTATGAGGGACTCTCCTTGTGAAGATGTCCCTGACTCCCTGGCAACGACACTAGAAAAAAGGCTTGATGGATCAAAATATATCGAGCTCGTTGGGGAACCCCAAGAGGAAAGTATGATGAGCACAACAACAAGTTTTCCCTCAGTTATGAAACCAAGGTTATCGAAACAGTAGGAGCAAGGAAACACCTCCAAGGTGTTGTTTCCAACTTGGAATCCTGCACAACACAACCATAGAACTTTGCTCCTAACTTATAGTGAGGTTGTTAATCTCACCGGTTTTGCTGAAAACAAAGGATTAAACGTATTGTGTGGAAGATAGTAATTGCTTGTAGAAATTAAACAGTAGTAAATAATAGATGGTAGATTGATGGTAAAAGAATGGACCGGGGTCCATAGTTCACAAGAGGTGATTCTCCTTAAGATAGATGGCATGTTGGCGAACAAATTACAGCGGGGCAATTGACAGACACCGAGAAAGCATACATGCATATACTAATCATCTTGACTCCTATGAGATTTGATTAGGTATTACAACATTATACATAGACTGTAATCCAACTGCATCTATGACTAATAATCCACCTACAGGTTATCATCCGAACCACCTCCAGTATTAAGTGTGTAAAGTAAACAATATGATTGTCCCATGGACAAAGGATTGTTGTTTTCTCCCTAGTAGAAACAACACATCTAATACCTTAGAGATTTCCGTCACTTCCCTAGATTACTAGAGGCATGAACCCACTATCGAGCATAAATACTCCCTCTTAGAGTTGCTAGCATCTACTTGGCCAAGATAGCTACTAACAACGGAAAGCATGCAAGATCACAAATAACATAGACAGGATAGAATCAATAATCAATCTAAAATAGCATCTCAATATCCATCGGATCCCCACAAACACAACATGTAGATTACAAATAGATGATCTTGATCATGAACGAAGCTCACAAGATCTAAACATGGTAGCACAAAGGAGGAGAACCAACCATCTAGCTACTACATGGACCCGTAGTCCAGGGATGAACTACTCACGCATCACACCGGGGGCAGACATGGTGATGAAGAAGGCCTCTAGGGTGATCTCTCCCTCCGGCAGGGTGCCGGAAAGAGCTTCAGATCCCTCCCGATCTAGGGTTGGAGATGGCGGTGGGTACAGACTCTTTCGTGGAATTTTGATCGGGTACTTAGGGTTTTCGTCCCGGGAGGATTTTATAGGCAAAGGGGAAAGGTCGGTGGAGCACCAGGGGGCCCACACCCCCGGGTGGCACCCCCCCTGGCTGCACCGCCACCAGGTGTGGCCGCCCTAGTGCGCCACTTCATCTCCCCTCCGGACTCCATGTTGCTTCGGGTAAAATATTGACTTTGGCTTTTGTCCGGTTCAATTCTGAGAATATTTCCTTACTAGCTTTTATGAAACCAAAAACAGCAGAAAACAGGCAACTGGCATTGTGGCATCTTGTTAATAGGATAGTTCCAGAAAATGTGTAAAAATACTCCAAAGTGTGGACAAAACGTAAGAAAGTAGATATAAAACAAGCATGGAACATCAAAAATTATAGATACGTTTACAACGTACCAACACTCCGAGGATCCGGGGGATACCAAGTGCCGCAGGGTGCTATAGCCTGCATCCTTGGTGGCTCCCAAGCCCCGGCGTCCAGCCGGCACTTCAAGCTACTCACTCGTGAGGTCACATTGGCTAGACAGGGAATCCCCTCACCAAAACTCAAGTGGTCCCAGTGCGCCATCACCTTCGACGCCTGCGACCACACTTTCTCCACCAGGCCCATGGGCACACTCTACTTGATCTGCACCCCCACAATCAACAACATCGTGGTTGCAAAGGCCCTCGTCAATAGAGGCGCGGGCCTTAGTGTGATCTCCGCTGAGACTTTTGCCCTGCTGCAGGTGCCTTACGATAGTCTGATGTCGACCATGCCATTCTCTGGGGTGACAAGCGGATGCACCATACCCATCGGGCAGGTGCACCTATCCGTCACATTCGGAACGCGCGACAACTACCACACCGAGCCCATCGACTTTGATGTGGCGCACATCAACCTCTCGTAAATATCATCCCGAGCTACCCTGCACTAGAAAAGTTCATGGCCTCCACACACCATGCCTACAACATGATTAAGATGCCTGGTGGCAGGGGCGGAGTCATCACGGTCCATTGTGAGGAGGTGGAAGCCTTACGCTCCCTAGAGCAACCCTACAAGACCACAGCCGCCACATATCCCAAGGATGTGGATGCCGTGGACTACGTTGGAGGTTCCATCAGGAGGAAGCAGATGATGGCCTCGGAGAACGCCATGGCAAAGAGGGCAACAACCGCACTGCTCCTGCCTCGCGAGGGGAAGCACGTGGCCGGGGCCCGTGACCTCAAGATGGGCTCTAGAGCACTCCCACCCATCCTCGCGAGGGACGGGGTGCCTCCTGAGGACAGTGACAGCATGGGGGCCCCGGACTTCCCCATGGACTATAACCAGCACGTGTAACACCTGCTGCCCCCATGTAGGCGACTAGGCGGCCAGATGAGCCGGCGGGCTGCTAGAAGGTGGACAAACCTCTCCAAATGGCACACTTGACTCAGCGACTTTTTGAAGGTGAACTCCAAAAAACCCTCACCCCTTATGATTTTGCCTCTCGTTAGACCCCGTGCAAGCCACGATGGCATCTATAATAAGCCTGTACTACGGGCGCTCCCTTGGACCATGTGTTGCACGCACGCTTGGCTACTTGGTTTTTCCCCAAAAAAGCATTTTCTCTAAAAAAACTGCACCACTAGATTTCCCTGACACACTCAGCGCGAGCAGGGGCTAGGGATGGTACACTTCACCAGGCCAGTTCCCCGTCGGCATTAGATCCTAAAGTATCGAGCTATGAACTCACGAGACAGTCCCAGCCATGAGTTACCTCGTCACACGGTTCCTAGTGCTTGAGATCCTCGTGCGGCGTGTGTACGGGCCTCTACCGGTGGGTGCCTTTCCCTACGACCCTCTCTTGGTAAGGTCCACGGGGCAGCTCATCAGGACCTAAAGTGTCGAGCTCTAAACTCCATGGACCGTTCCTCGGCTGTGAGTTACCTCACCCACAGTTCCTGACCTTGTGTTTATCCTTGCAACAGCTCATGAGGCCCTGCTCCTCCGTAGCCCGAGCTCGTCAAGACCTAAAGTGTCGAGCTCTGAACTCCACGGCCCATTCCGCGACCGTGAGTTACCTCACCCACGGTTCCTGACCTTGTTTTTATCTTCACGATGGCTCATGAGGCCCTGCTCCTCCGCAACCCGAGTTTGTCAGGAACTAATGTGTCGAGCTTTGAACTCCATGGCCTGTTCCTCAGCTGTGAGTTACCTCACCCATACTTCCTACGGACCGTCAACTCGCGTGAAACCCATAAAACCCTCGAGAGGTTTACATGGCGACCCTAGAGACACCCTCCTTAGTGGCTTCACAAGCCTAAGGCATGAGCTCTGAACTTACAACCCTAGTCGGGCGTGAGTTACCTCACCTATAGTTCCTAGCTTTTTCAACACTTCGCATGAGCGTGTCTCGGGTCTCTAGATACACATGTTCACACGCGACGGTCATCCCCATGGGAGGCGCTCGGGAAAGGCACGCGAGCCTCACGAGGTCGCGCCCCCTCTCAAGAAGGCGGGCTCTAGAGGTTAGCATAGGACCCCTCCTCGAGGGTACGTGCTGGAGCCTCTCCTCGAGAGAACTGCCCAGTTCCGCTGCGGTGAACAAGCTACGCAACCCATCCGGGCACCTTAAGGCCCTGTAGCCTAAGCTATTCCCCACGATAATAGGGGGCTTCCCCTTGAGGCGCTAAGATCCTAGCGGGCCTAATCAAACACGGTCCACTATGCTCTAGTCCATCCTGTTGGCTGAAAGGGGCCCCGCCGGCAGCGCCCCGCGGGCGTCGTCTTCGGGAATCACCTCCACATTCGCTATGCCTGCAACCTCACCTCGCGAGGGTGTAGTCCTAGGACGCGTAGTCCCTCAACGGATGCGTTTGATGCCTCTAGAGGACCATCCCTACGAAATTAAGGCACGAGTCGCCATCACTGACCCGACAAGAGGGCGCTACACCATGAACATCCAACAAACTCCGGGCACAACAAAAACAGATAAAGGGGGGCAAAACGAAACAAGGGCCCTCACTGGGAAGTTCATCCTAAAGTCTTAGTTACAAGGAAAAAGGAGCCAACAACTATTTCGGCATCACACTCCCAGTGACCGGGCTCTGCACCTCCCGGCAGCGCCATGGTGGCCATGCCTACAGGGTAGCTCGGAGGTGAGGAGGATAGTCGATGTGCCACAGTTGTGTGTCGGACATCGAGTTGGAGTAGTCCCCCTTGCCGGCATACCGAAATCGTAGCATGAAGCCGCGCTGGATGCGGTGCTCGGAGAGAAATCGCCGCCAGCCACTGAAGATGAACTTCTCGCCTCCCGAGAAGGTTGTGATGCTCACCTCCCACTTTTTGTGCCCCTAGAGTGGCACAGCTGCGCCTCATCCAGGATATCGTGCGCGCCCGAGCACGAATTGCTTGGGGAGGTCCACCCCCATGAAACAGTCCAAGCCATCGAGGATGATGATGAAGTCGATGACCCTTTCAGGCTCAGGGTCATCCTCGATCTTGATGACCATGGGAGCGGGGGCCTCTAGATCCGGCGCCTCGGCAGCAGCGGGAGTGTTTGGGCCGGATCTAGCTCCTGGCCTACCGCCGCACCCTCCACGGTGACCCCTGCCACTCCCGTGGGGGTGGTCCCGCTCGCTCATGGCGGGGGAGTAAGTCAAAATAGAAAAAACTAACATTGGGTTTAGGGATAATCAGGCTCGAACTAATGACTTCCACCATGTCAACGTGACAATCTACCGTTGAGTTATACCCCTTCCCCGTCCCATCACGCCCGCGCTTGGCAGGAGCCTCTCCCAAGGCCACGCTCACCTCCGCGGGTGCAAGCACGGCGAGAGCCATGCCAAGACCGACGTGCCTCCCTCGACTGCTCCCGCGTGGTCGCCATGGCCATGCTTCACCGGTGGAGTCTCTACCACCTTGATTACCACAACCTTGCCCTTCTCCTCAGCTGAGAAGCGTGTGGGTTCCATGGAAAGGGGGCGAGGGTTTTTGACTCGAGAACGCAAGAGAGAAGGGAAGAAAGCAGCAGAGTGGAAGTGTAAAGATTCCTTCCCTACCTTTAACTGGGCTAGCCGAAAAGACGTATCGCTGCACCGCATACGCAGTATTAACCGCTAGGCCCCACGCGCAGTCGCATCGTGGGAACAACTCCCGGAGCAGGAATAGTGTGCTCCATATCTATGGTCAAGCACTTGAGGCCGGTTAGGATTCACAACTGAGATTCGAGCAAGTTGGGTCTTTGTTGACCAAGTGAGCGCAGGGGCCCAACCACCATCTGAGGCCGCTTGCCTCTTCGATCCCATAAGGGGACACATGCAGTCCAAGCATCCGGGAGATACTATAGGAGCCCTGGCATCCGGGGTGCCATTTCCCCATGCTGGACGAGCCCTATGGCGTAGGCGTCTTCACCTTCAAGAGGTAGGATGCCTCTCGAAGGGACCAAACCTGGCAGGCATCATGAGGTATCCTCTCGAGGGAGACTTCCATGGCGTCATATAGCATTCTCAAGCCTCGGATACCCCCGGGTGCATCCGGGGGCAGAACAGTAACTACGCTGGATGAAGCACGGACTACAGTCCCAACAGCGAGTGCAGGGCTCTCATGGTACCAGCCGCCTTGGTAAAGAAGACCTGGTCCACCCTCCTTTTGTAGGGAAGGGACATGTGATCTTGTGGCAGTAGGCTCCCCGGGTTGCCATTTTGGTGAAAGTGGGAAAAAGCAGAGAGCGTTGGACAAAGACAAACAAAGTCAACAAAGGATGCTTTACAGGAGGATGGAGTGGAGCACGGCGAGCTAGACCGAGTCCATGGAAAGCAGTCTTCTAGATCAGGATCATGATGGGTGGCATTGTGGATGCCGTTCCCGCCCATGGACTAGCGGATGAGGACCATCGCCGCCCTATATAAGGGCCCCTTTATCCTACCTTGGAGGGGATGGATCCAAGAGATCTAAAACCCTAGACTTTCTGCCACCATTGTAACCTAATGACTGCAAGTGCACAGATCAATTGTAGCTAGTTTCGAACTAAAGATATCGAAACCATAGAGAGCTATTGGTAAAGTTCTTTATGCCCCTCGTTACTATTTACCAAAGAATACTTCTAAGTTGTCTTTGACTCCAAGTAAAGGGTGTTTGAATTGTTTATGGTTGTTTGCAGAAAAGTATTTAAACAAGTGAAAGAAAACAAGTGACAAGATTGCATGAAAGCGTGGTTGAACTCAATAGGGCTAAAACATTCTCGGGGATGTAGGATTCACCGCAAGCATAGTACTATCATTATATGTAATCAAGATAACATACTTCTTATGTCATGATATGTGTGGAGAGAGCCCTATAATAAGATGTTCACGACAAGGATCGTAGGAAGCCACTTTGTCAAGCCAAGTGTGAGGTAACCTCTAAATAACCACTGCAATGCCTAAGAGCAATCACCCATACAAGCCACTGCAATTAAGGGTTTCCCCATGGATATCGTAATTAGCTTAGGTAGTTCTTCTTGATCCCCTTTTGATCGTGTAGGTTACAAGCCGGCGCCAATCTATCACAGGGCACTCCGGGTACGCTTCCAAAACACGTCCAAAGGGTTTCTACCTCCCTTTAGTCCCGAAGACAAATAATATGTGGTCAACTTCACATATCATCTAAAGAGAGAAATCAAACACAAGTCATAATTATATCATAGACAAGCAAGTCATATGGACACGAGAATATATCATCTTTATTACAAGTTCATAGTGGTGCTAGGGTTTCTCCATCTCCCCAAGAACAAAGGAACTACTCACTCATGGAAGCAATCAACAACATCATCATAATCAAATGGATGGGTTAAGGTATGGGTGTAGATCTAATGCAAACCACAATTGGATTTGGAATTACAAAGAGATCTAATAGATGAAAGATGGAGTACTGGTGGTGATTAAGATGCAACGGTTGATGGTGAAGGGGATGATGTGTTGTCCTCCAATGATCCACGAAGCAACTGGGATTTTACCCCAGCCAAGTTCCTCCTTCAGATCCCTTTCGGATGTGGTGTTTCGTGGTTTCTGGTGGATGTGAATGTCGGATACTTCTCTCGTCTTTGCCAGGAGAAACTATTTGACGAGGTGGTCCTAATGGCGCCTGGTACGGGCGGACGGTACAGGCGGGTGGTACTGGTGCCTCCTCCTTGTTTATTATTCTTCAAGGTGCAAAGGTAAATTCATAAAATGACTTTTATCACTTAGAAATATCATATAATTACAGAATATGACCTCTCTAATTGATATGTTCATCTATGACTCCATGTTTTGGGATCCTGTTGAAACAAGAACGAAATAGCGCGCATATGCGTAGTGAAATACAAAAATTCCTACTCTATTTATGCAAAAACAAGAGGTAAATATGCTTCAATTTTGGATGCATCAACTCCCCTAAGCTAGGTTCTTGCTCATCCCTGAGCAAGATGGTGGCTTATGGACAAGATCATCATGTTCATGAGACACGAGACGTTACAATAAATGAGGCAAAAATTGAAACAATACAATATCAGATGTAAAGATACATCGGGGGTATTACCATACCCTTTCACATTACATAACTTAGAGGCTTCCACATGCTTTTTATAGTATTAATGAAATTATAAGATGCTACTAGTGATTCAACATATCATATAATCACGGAGTTTAGAGATTTATAGCTCTAAGTTTAATAGTGAAGATTCATGATCATTTTCTTTTTCTTCTTCCTCTCTCTTTTATATGCTTTATTCTTTTGATAGTTGCTTTCTTTTCTTTTTGTATACTTACATGTCTATATTTTTCGTTGATTTCTTTTTCTCTTCTTCTTTTCAGCAGGCTATTTGATCATTCTCACTACTTCAATGGCTTTTAAAAACCCTTAATCATAAAATGCTACCATAATTCTTCTTCTCATAACTTAATTGATACTTCCACTACTACAGAATAGGCTATCAGTGATAGGCTCAAAAAGCCCATTAGTGACAGGCAAAGCGCCTGTCACTGATGACTAGTCACTAGTATGAGCTTACCAGTGCCTGTCACTAGTATGTGTACTAGTGATATGCATTTACACGTGCTAGGCACTAGTATGTGTTTATCAGTGACATGCAAAAGAGATGCATGTCACTAGTTGTGATCAAAGGCAACAACCCTGTGAGGCTTTGTAGTGACATACTCATTATTCTGCCTGTCACTAATTTTGAAATTCAGTAAAAAAATGTGTTTTTTACGAATATTCTAGATAACACAATAAGGTGTTATACAAATTAAATACATTTTCTACGAATAACTCCAATATCAAAATAAGATGTTGTACCAATAATACGCTCATGTAACCCAATATGACATAATATTTGCACATATAACACATTGATATAAGAACTTGGAATATATAATAGACTAACGATGGAAGTTTCTTCTCGGTTATGTAGTTTGAACTTTAAAGAACAACAACACCACAGTACATGTATTATGGTAATATGCATTGTTGCAAGTTTCTTTCATTGTGCTTCATTTCCATCATCTTGTTGATGTGCGAATTCTTTCATTATGTCTTTCTTGTATAGACCTGAATCATAGACATTGATGGCGTGCTAAACCTGATACAAACAAAAAAATGAACATATAATTGTGAGCGATGGCACCAGGTAGATAATCATTGGTTGGATAATAAAGATATTCTAAATAATAAATCAAATAGTGGCGTAAAAATCAGCTATCTGTATTATTTGTCCCTAGCTTCAAAACAATGTACTTAGCAACTAGGAGGTAAATCGTGTATGTAGTTAGTATATTAACGTACACCTTTAATATACTGTAATAAGTAGAAAGGATCTACTTATCCACTTCTAGAAATTCTAGTTAGTATACTAACTTAAAGGCATTAAAAAAAAGTACTTATTGGGAGATAACCTAAAAGTTTTAGATGAGTCTTGGAAGTTATTACCTCAGTAATAACCGCTTCTTATCCTTTTTATTTGCTTTTTGGGCCAAGAGTAACCTCTAATGAGAGTGAAGTAATGATTGAGAAAGTTGCTGTCCCGAAACAGATTTTTGTGCTTCACCGTGAAAATTCAAGAGAGATCTCTGTATGTCGGATTGAGCTGTAATGTTTTGTGCTTCTTCCCCAGGTTGTTATCTAAATTTCGTTAATTCAACACTTTTTGATTTGAGCAACATAAGGTCTTCGAAAAAATTCGTCTTTACCTGCTGGTCTGTTTTGACAGATTTCTGCCATTTTCTGCATTTGCTTCTTGTTGGTTCCTTTTTGAGTTCTTTTGGGAAATTGAGCTTTTTGAGGGAAGTGCTTCAGTAGCTAGTGTTCTAATGGAAGTTTATTTGGTGTTAGAACTGAATCTTAAGACTTATTTATCTTGAGTGCACTAATGTTGCTAATAAAGATTGTGTAAAGTTTTGTATGAAGGAAAAATTTCAGGTGTATGGAAGGAATGAGTAATGAGATGAAGAATGTACTAAATCTCAATCTTGGAGATGCCACGCGTGTCACCCCAAGAAATATCCAAGAAGTACAAGCATCAAAGCTTGGGGATGCCCAAGGCATTCCCTTCTTCATCAATAAAAATCCCAGGTTTCTTCCAAACGCTTCATTTTTATTGTTTCATGCACAATTGTGTTTTTCTTGGAGCGTATTCTTCTTTGTTTTCGTTTGCTTTGTTTGCTTACTTTTCTAAATAAATTGGTTGGACACCCTCTTTCATACATTGGTTTGCAATTAGTTTGGTTTGGTTTGGAAAAGAGTAGGAAAGTTCATACTTATGTGGTAAAAAGAGCTCGTTCTTGACTGTGGCTATGCTTTGTCATGCCATGCTTGATATTGTTTTGGCTTTATGCTTAGTATTCTTTGTTGTAGCATGACTTGTTATAAACAATTGAGATTGCTTAATGTGCCTTGGATGAATCATGCGTTGTTTTGGCATATTAAAGCATAGTATAGTGGTATTCTCCTTTGATTCTTTATTTGGGTTGACTTGGCGCATGCTCACACCATGTTATGACTATCCAAAGTCACCATAAGCCTTTATGATCCTTTAGTTTTCAACTTTAGTATCACTTTATGCTTTGATGAATGATGTTTTGTTGCTCTGCATGATTATGGCCATTATTGCTCTCTTAGTTTGTCGCTCCCAGTCTTTTGCTAGCCTCCGCAACCAAGTATGAGTTTCACTCATGCATCCAACTCCCTAAACCAAGTTATTCCAAAAGAGTCCACCATACCTACCTACTAGCTGATGCTATTCCAAGTATATTCATGCTTTTGTTTACGTTGCGAATTAAACTTGTTATGAGAAAACTAGTGATTAAAGCTCTCACGAACTTCATGGCACACTTTACTTTTCTTGCCCTTAATAAACATGAACCATTGTTTCGTCTATGTTGAATATGCTTGCACTTATTTGTTGGGAATTAGCAGAACCATGTTGTCATGGGGAACGCTTTCAACGTTGCACTTGGTACTTGTACCTAGTTGATATCATGCTCTTTTGTATATGGATGTCGTCGGTGTGAAATGAAAGGGGAGCTTGTAAGTCCATGGAGTTATGTATATGTGTTAGAGAAACGCCTAGGCCACTGGTCTAATCCATGCTGACATGGTGGAAACCTGCAGCGTAACCATAATGAGCTGTCTATGAAGCATTCTTCTTATAAAAAAAAGAGTCCTATATTGAGAAAAAAGAGAAAAAGAAAAAAAAGAGATTATGAAAAGAGGAAAGAGAGAAAAAAGCACCATATTCCCATGGTAAATAAGAAGATTGCTGAGATGCTCGTTGTCTGTTTGCCTTGTCATTTTGATATGGGGATTCTTCCGTATCATAGGGCAAGGGGTACCCCGTTGGCGGTTCTCTATGATACACATGTACTTATAATGACAAGAACTTACCGGTGACTAAACTTTTGTAGCATGAGGAGCGACCCTTGTATACAAGGGACATGAGATTTCTAACTTATACTTCGTCAAGCATGTACACCATAGTTTGTTCACTTTAACCATAATCACCTTCAAGATGCTTATGATAGGGGCAATGAGAGCTGAAAGCTATTAAGTACCATAATTTTTGGAAGCTCTTTATGAGACTTGAATCCCTACTTTCTTCTATGAAGGCCTTTCTTCCACCATTATATTGAGGCTCCACCTTCAATCTTTATGCACTTACTTTGAGAGCATAGTGGCCATTCTTAGTTCTATGTGCATTGTCCCAAGACTAGTTGATTGATGCATAACTTGATGTTGCTTGTTTTAAACTATTTGTATCTAGTCACTCTTATGAACTTTGAAGGTGTCCTATGCATTTATATTTGGTACTCTATGAGGGACAAGCTGAATACTATTATGCTATGTTTTCTTTATGTGAAACAAACAAACGTCTTGCAAAGCATTGTTATCCATGAATCTTTTGTTTGTGCCTTTTCCTGTTGCAACATAGTTTCTTTGTCTTATTGCTAGAACTTTGTCTTTCATGTTATGATTGAAGTACTATGATCCCAACTTTGAATGTTCTGCAAATACTTTGATCGAGTCTTTGATGGTGCATGCCACCTCAAAAAATATTATTTCTTTTTTATCACTTACCTACTCGAGGACGAGCAGGAGTTAAGCTTGGGGATGTTGATACATTGCAAATGTATCTATAATTTTTGATGTTCCATGCTTGGTTTTATCTACTTTCTTATGTTTTGTCCAAACTTTGGAGTACTTTTCATATGATTTCTTGGGCTAACCTATTAACAAGATGCCATAGTGCCAGTTGCCTGTTTTCTGCTGTTTTTGGTTCCAGGAAGTCAGAAAATGAATATTCTCGGAATTGGACGGGACAAAAGCCAAAGTTACTATTTTCCCGGAAGACTCACGGAGCCAGAAGGAGAGCCGGAGGGGGGGCACAGGGTGGCCACACCACCCCTAGGCACGGGTCCACCTAGGCCGCGCCAGGGTATGGTGTGGGCCCTCTGGCTGCCCACCGACCTTGCCCTCTGTCCTATAAGAAGCCTCCCGAAGCCAAAACCCTAAGTCATCAATCAGAAATCCACGAAAAGTTTCGCAGCACTGCCTCCACCGAAGGGGAGATTCGGGGGACAGAAAGTCTCTGTTCCGGCACCCTGCCTGGACGGGGAAGTGCCCTCGGAGCCATATCCATCGATCTCCACCACCATCTCCATCACCATTGCTGATTCCCATGATGAGGAGGGAGTAGTTCTCTCTCGAGGCTAAGGGTTCTACCAGTAGCTATGTGTTCATGTCTCTCTCTATGCGTGATCATATTGTGATCATGAGCTTGTAATCTGTAGATCTACCTTGCTACTAAAGTGCTTTAATAGATCTCTGCTCTCCCCATGTGTGTGAAAGTGACAGCGTGTACACCATGGTGGCACTTAGGCTAGAGATTACAAATACTTGTTATGAGTTATATTTGGAGTTGGATGTCTGTTGGACTCATCTAGTACTCAAGGTGATAGTTTGGGGTTTCTAGATGGGAAAGGCTTACTTTGAGGTGTGTTGTTATAGCCCTACCATCGATTAGAGTGTTCAACCGGAGAGTAGTTAAGAGTAGTATCATAAAGAGAAGATATTTATATGAGAGTGTTCACTAGTGAAAGTGTGATCCATAGGCCTTGTTTCTAAGCATTGATACACCGTTTGCAATTAGATATGTTACATGTTCGCTTGCTTCCATCATTATTTCAGTTTGCCTTTAGTCTTTTCCACGCCATCAAGTCATTTTCTATCACCGTTACCACTTATAATTATCCATACCACTTTTATTTCACTATCTCTTCGCCGAACTAGTGCACCTATACACCTGACAAGTGTATGGGGTGTGTTGGGGACACAAGAGACTTCTTGTATATTGATTGCAGGGTTGCTTGAGAGGGGATACCTTTGACCACTTCCTCCCCGAGTTCGATAAACCTTGGGTAATCCACTTAAGGGAAAACTTGCTGCTATTCTACAAACCTCTGCACTTGGAGGCCCAACAACTGTCTACAAGAATAGAAGTGCGTAGACATCAGTGGACAATGCCTCCATCCATAAACACTCATCTGGTTCTCTAATTATGTCTTAGAAGCTTTATTTGTCCAAGAGGTATTGTTCAATGGTTACCTAGGAATAGGAAATGGTTCCACTATAAATTTCATTTTAAGGTTTTGAACAAAGAGGTAGACATCTTGTCATGGTTTGATATGATCTTGGTCAAGGCTTCTAAAGAATCCTTACTTTAATACCTCACAAAGCTTATGTGTAAATACATAACTCCATTCCTAAATATACTCTATATCTCTCTCTTATCTTATTCACAAAGATCACATCTTCCTGAATAAGTCAATCATCTGACTCCACCATATCCATCATCCTATGATGACATGGTCATGCCACTTCAACAATACTCATTCTCCATTCTTCTCCTAGTATCTATATAACTTCCATTGCTAAACTACCCTTGATGAATCCATCAATGTAGCTACTTCTAACTCCATCCATTACTTCCTTTACACCCATCTTTCAACTGCTTCCAAGGCTTGCAAGATTATAGTTCTCTCTATATCACATGTGATATCAATCCTATAGAATAGGTATGGTACTACTCTCCATAATAAAAGTTGTTCTTGTATTAACTTGGTTAAACTACTATGCCTCCAACTACTCCATCCAACTCGTATTATATACTTCATCAAACTCTAGCTTGACTTCTCATAATCAAGCTAGATGATTCAGCTTACTAAGGTTTTGTCTAATTTGGTATACTCACAACTCTTCTTCATCAGCTGGTCATCTATTCTCAAATGACTTGAGAATAATGACCGCCATCCTTTGATCAAGAAAAGCTTAGGCTCTTAATTGTCTGATCAAGATCTATTAACACTAAGCAGTAGAGTTGTACTAGTCTCTCTATAGGCTTATCTTGTTAAGGAAGCTTACTCGATATTTAGAACTACTTGGCTTAACAAGATTATCATTGGATACCCTAATACTACTAGATTTCTCATAGCTTATCAATCACTAGCTTAACTCTTAGTCTTAAACAATTCTTCTAGTTAACTCATGAGTGAGTTATCTTCTCCAACATCAGATGGTTTGATCTCCACTAAGGGTCGCATTCCATTGATGATGACACACTCTACCATATCTAGTTCTTCCTTCTTATTAATTCACTTTGGGTCTTTGGAAGGTCAATATAATAGGTCTGAGTTAAGAGTCAATAAGTGCTAGGTCAAGAATTGATCACTCAACATTGATAATCAATGGACACTAGGACTTGGTTAAGTACGAATGTAATCTAGTAATATAACAACAAAGATATGTGGTGAGTGGTCTTGGCTTGACTTCCTTTTCTACTCGTATTTGTGATAAGAGTTAATGTTTAAGAACTACCATGATACCATGGTAGGAATAACTATGGCAAGCAAGTGTATCAAAATTTAATTATAGATTTTCTTTACTTCAGTTATATACTTAACTTGGTATTCAAGATTTGTGGTAGATAATACCTTGATATCAATTTTGGAGTATTAAGTATTCATCCTTGAGTTGTTGTATGGAATACCATGTAATGATCTCTAGAAGATCTAGTACTCCTTATTAAGTAGTGTGTTGTGACTAAGTTTTATTACATTTGATCTACACTTAGATCAAATTATATTACCCAAAGGTAAGGTTTTATCAAAGGTCATATTGAAACTTATTACAATTAACTTGATGATCTACTTCAGTTCCACCAAGTTAAGAGAAACTTCAATCACTTTGACAAGTTTTATTTAAAAGAGCGAAAATTATCCAGATTTTCTATGCATGAATGCCATGCACACACTTGAGCTCAGCTTATTTCTAAGCTCTAATTCTAGGATGTTATAGACTCCCCCCCTTAAAATAAACTTCATCCCCAAAGTTTGTACTCTCTTATGTTTCGGAATAAGGTGTTGACTTATATATTATCACGACATTTATGAACTCCATCGTGATCACAGTTGGGGATAATTGTGATATCCAGTATCTAGATCTTTTTCCTTGAATTCACTTCATACATGGAAACTTCCAACTGTCGTTTCCAATATGTAGCATAACTCCTTCTACTATAATCCCTTGGGTTATGTCTTCACAGTCGTACTTAGGATTGGTTTTGGACACATCTAATTCATTCCGATCAGGTTTTCCTATACTCTACACTGGGCTATATTGGAGTAATTTCTTCCCCCTTTAAGGACAACTGATGAGTTGTTTCTTTAAGAACTGGTCCACTAGGTTTAATCTATTATATCTCCTTTGATCTTTCATTTGGACATACTCTTGAGAGTACTCTTTATACAGATGACTTCTTATAACCTTATGAGAATAAGTCTTAACCTCATCATGACTCAGTACTTCTTCTACAACCTTTAGCTAGAAAGTTAGACAACAACACTTTGGTGTTTATTGTTTACTCTCCCAATTGGGGTTTGCTAATGGTCCATAAACTACATGTATAATACCCATTAACTCAATAGTTAGGATATCGGTCTTTGTCCAACTTATACTTTACCTCTGGAAGGTCTCACGAAAGAATCTACGATATACCCACACAATTGTGGATTTACTTGTCTTAATTTTATCTTTTTGGACATTATTTCTTACCGATAAACCCAATTTCACGAAGCGTCTCGAAAAATGATCGCCTTAATTCCATACTTCCTTAGGTCTAACTTAACTTAGGCCAAGTTTTATACTCTTTAAATTACACAAAGGTGACCTAATTAGCTAAACTGCTAGGATACCAGCTACGGATACGTAGCTGCAGATCCTCCTAGGTGTATGGATTACCCTACAGTCTTCTACTTCTTACTGGCATTCTTTCTGAGTTATCAGAGCTTGAATACCAGTCTCCTTCCAAAGCTTCTTATTTTCTCCATTTCATATTACTTCCATGGACATGGTACAACTACTTCATTAGCTTCTAAGAAACATCACCTATTTTGAGTGAACTTAAGTCCATTCCTTCATGTTGATCCACACCTTTTTTGCATTAATAATCCTTCTTATTGCCATCTCATAATGTCTTGGGATTGATCCATCCTTCAAAATAGTGTTGATACACCTTATATTTAACTTCCTTCTTCGTGCAAGTCTTCATTTTGACCTTCGGAACTCATCACTCCCTTACACGAATTTCCTTTTCTATCTAGGTCTATAACATCAAGTAATAACTTGGTGATGCAACATGCATTTGCACACCAAGTTAAACTTCATGCATATATCTAGTCAATTAAGAAGATGCAAGAAAACAAAGAAATCCAAATGTGGTACATATAACACACATCATTCTAAGCGCATAATATAGTAGTTGAGTAAAACATCTCGAAAATGCTGGCTTAGCTGTGTAGTATATGACACCTCCTAGTATAGGTTTACTTTGTGATACTTAGCACTTAGATGCTAAACTACTCTTTGTCTCAATATTTACCCAAATTTCTCCGTTGCAACAGGATATTTTTGAGCAAATTGGTCTCACTTTGGTTCTGACTAACCTCTTACGTTTCTTTCGGGACTACTAAAGACTGCCAATTTTCCATTTTTTCGTAAACTATCCTCACATGAGCTCTCAAAACCACTAACAACAGTGTAGTTACTACCTTAATCCAACAATTATCGTAATATTATGTTACCTATGCCTTCTATCATAGACCTACACTATTACTTACTTACTGTTATTACAAGATTGTTACTGAGTACTTGTCCTAATTACAAAGTTATCATGGTCTCGAAGCTAATTCCACAATGATGACTCTTCTTCTTAGCTTAATATTAATGATTCTTAACTGAATTCTACTCCATCACATGGAATTCTCAAGTGAATGCCACATGATTTACTTCCCATTACATCTATACATGTTCTAATGGTCTTCATCATGTAGGCTATCCTTACCATCTAATGATAAGATTTTTACTACCTTACATGGATTTTATGGATAAACAACACCATTTAAACTACTCCATAAAATATCCTAATCTTAGTCGTAATATTCTTTGATATTTTATCTTACTTAAGACATCTTAGTGGTGGTATACCTATTTAGATCTACACTAAAATGACATCTCTCTAGAGAAGATAGATACATAATCCTTAAGAAAGATGATAAAAACATCCAACTTAAGTGTGCCAAGGTTTAACCTCAAGTGGATACCCATCACAAGTCTTGGTTTAGATAAGATGGCTCCTATAGTCACTATCCAACCTACAGATCTTCCTAAAAGGGTTTTAATCCTAAGGTCAAAGCATATGCTCTGATACCAGATGCGGTGACCTAGCATACCACTGCATGATGTAGTACACTATAGTTGTTGACATAACACCAATGAAACACCATTCACTAGTATTACATCCCTCAGAGTGGTACAATAGAAACACAGCAGGTCCAAGACATGACTATAGATTACAACTCGACTCTTTACAAAAGATCCAGAGAACACTCTAGGTTAAAGAGAGAAAGAAACTTCTTACAAAGAAGAACGAGAAATAATAACTCGGAACTATCTGGCTAAAAAGACTAACATCTAAACTATCTGGCTTGCAAATGCTTCTATTGCTTTGCTCTACAGAAGTATGTTTTATGGCTAGAGTATCTACTTTATATATAATCAGGATCTTCGTCTCCACTTCGATTGATGTATATGTTGACTCCATTGACTTTATTTAAGGACTTGAGCTGTCGATGATGATTTCTTGAGCAGAAATTGATGTTGACATCATCTTTGATGGCTTAGAACCTAGCAAGGTTAAGAAGGTACAATTGAGTACGAGCGTACTCAACAAGTTCACTAAAAAGGAGTGTATGATGCACTATCTCTACAGCCATAGACCCAAAGGTCGTAGGCAATGCAGGTTTTTGTAAACATTTCTTCATACATTGCTTTTATTTTGAAAACTATGTCCGACAGCCTTCACAGGTTGACCAGAACCTTCGTGGGGTTCCTTTCCTTCCGTGTTCATAGCTCCTTCCCGGAACAGGGAGTAACATGTCATAGTTCTTACACTCTGCAGAGGTGCGTTACTTTATCCATGAGAGACCAAATCCTTGTTGCACAATCGGGCATCTTATTCCCGTCCACAATTCCGTGATGTGGGGCATAGTAGATGAGCCAAGCCAATCACTACACTCTTCTTGACCCTGCATGTCCCCTTGGTGTACGCCATGCCCACATCTTGAATTACGGCAATGGTTGGTACAGACCGTCAGATGGCAGAACTATCGTGGGACATTTAGGGTTCCCACCCATATGCTGCATATCCTCTATGAATTACCAATTAATGCATGCTACGAGGATAACAGCCACGACCTGCGCATCCGGATACATGCGAGAGGAAGAAGATACAACTGACTTCTCCGTCCCATTCCAAATCTCATGGTTCATGCGTAATATACGGCGCTAGAATCACTGGCGACATTGGTTGATTAAGTCCTACATATTATGTTCCTTTGCCACTAGAACTGTATCAGTAGATTATTACCATTTGGTAAATAATCTATAATCATATTATTATGAAAATAGTATTTTCTGGCCTTTTTGAAATGCAGGTGATGACAACATTTGAGTTACAAGCATAGAAAATAATCAAAGGACATGAGCAAGTTGTAAACTTGCCTTTTGTGATTGCAAGATTATGCAATCATGGTCTTCAAGACAATAGAAGATCCAAATTCTGTAAACAACATCATTGGTCCGGTAAAGACGTCTGTTTAATAAGCAAGATGCAATTATGCATAAGTAATGTAATGCAGTTTGATAAACACGAATCGCCAGAATAATCGTATCTAATCTAGGGTTTGTAGTTTGTGATGAGTTCTTTGGAATGTGTTGCACTTTTATACCAGCTTCACACTTGTGCTTCTTATTAAGGCTTGTAAGTGTGTGTGAAACAACTTATAATTACAATAAAGTAACACACAATGGCATAGCACCCAAGGTGTTCACGAATGGTTCAAAGTTTATTCCACTCAAGCTTTCTATTATAACTTAGAGTTAAAGACAAAAGATATAGTTCGTTTGCATTTTCTTTGAAAGAATTACTTTTGAGTAAAAGGTTACCTTTCAAAATGTAAATATAATAAGTAGCATACAATATTAAAGCACTCAATTGTGCATGGTATCTAAGAGATTTCTTAAGCAAGATTATTAATCAATTAAAGGTTTTATAGAAATACTTAATGATTTCTTTAATGTTTCTTAAAAGAATAACCCTTGAGGAAAAGATTACTTCATAAAGTAAAATCATTTCAATTTGAATCTACACCTTTAAGGTTTCTTATTAACTATGGTTATCAAAAGAGAAGAAATCCCAACAAGGTAGTGGAGATTTACATGTTTGAATGTGGCATCACATTGTAGATGGTTTACTGCCTAACATTTCACAAAGATAGAATATAAGTAATATTGCTTGAATGAGGTGGTGTTTTATTAAAACTATAAGTGAATAGAATTACTTTATTATTAATCCTTATATTTATAAGCATGGATAGGGCATTACTTAAATTATTAGAAACTTGGTTTAATACTTTAGGTGGATTCCTAAACTAGTAAAAGAATTAGTGGATAATAGCTTGGTGATTTTATGGATGAGGAAAATCCTCATGACAAGAAATACACTATTTTTGCTGATTTTATAGTGGATAAAATCTTTTTAAGGAGTAAAATATAACCACTTTGAATGGTGTCGAGAGGAATTACATTTTAAAGTGGTTGGACTTATTCTGACTTCTTATAAACATCAATTAAACTTGTTATTACACTTTTAGACTTTGATCAATTAATAGGAAAGGTAAAGTATAGATTTTTGTATTTTTAATCCATTAAGATATTAGAAAATAGTTTTAATCAAGACTTATTAAACTTTTACCTTTACTTGACTACAAATGTGCGAGAGAATATTTTTATTGTGTAGAATTTATTTTTATGATCATTTTGCTATATTATATGTATTTTTGTGATTTTTAATTAATAAGATATGATTTTTATAAGTTTTATGTCGTGGTGGTGTCACGGCAGATGCCATGGATAGGCTAAAGGTGGGGCCAATATGCACTAAAGGAATCCAGAGAGGGATAGTGTGGTGATTCCACACTCATATGCTTTGTATTCTTCAACCTATGTGAGTTTACAGATGCTCCTTGAGTTGTATTGGGAAGAGGAGGAAGAAGGAGCTCTCTTACTCTCACCACTACTACTACTCAATGAACCAACTCGCGATCCTCTTCTACTGAGGTCCTGGTGCTCCTTATAAAGGGGAGGCCAGGCTAATAGCTAGGGCATACATGGGGGCATATTCGTGGGAATATGCCTCTCCCAAAATAGCAAACCGATCGGGTCACCTTTTGCCACGGTAAGCCATGCAGAGGCTACGTAAGCCTCTGCGGCACCAGCGTCATCCGACACAGGCTGCGTTACCCTTGTCGGCCATGCCTCGGTGGTCCTTCTCTCTGTTCGCCTCGCACACGCTCCTGCGCACAGAGGTCATCCTTTAACCAACGAGATACCTTCCTTCTCTTGCAAGCCTGATATAACCCGAATCATGCCTGGTTAATCCGGCCCCGTTGGTACCTGCATACAAGTTATAAAGAGCCTGTCGGCATACGACATAAGTCAGCTGGGACACGGTTAGGTGGACATCCTTCGGTCCGGGTTACTCCGTAAGTCGACCTTCCTTGAGGTGACTCGGCCAGCACACGCTTTGGCCTTGCCGTACCTCGGCTAACTCGGCCGTTATACCCCGGTGTGACCCTACCCGGGGGTATCCCCCGACATTAGTCCCCGAAGCTGGTGCGGTCTTAGCAACTTCAGCTGCTAAGGCCACGACAGGTTCAATCTTTTTGCTCCTTTTTCCGAGTTACGGCGTAGCTCGGATCCTGCCGACGTAGCATTCCCTTGGCACATTCCGAGTCATTACTCGCTGGCCGGGCTACCCTTCAGTTTTCCGGGTTATCCTTCCTTCTCTCATACACTTCCCCACGTCCTACGTGGAGGGTAATCATTACCTTGCCTCATTTTAAGGGCCTGCGCCAGTTACTGCACTTATTGTCAGGGGTTACTGTTGCACACGTCGCGTCGCAGCTGCCTCCTCGTTAACTGTATCACCACGTCGTGTCATGGGATCCCTTGTGCCCTATGGCCCTTCTTGTGGCTTTCCTCTGATTGGCTGACCCGGCTGATACACGGCCACACCATGTGGCCTTGACGCATCGCACGATCCCACTACCCACCACTGGGGCATGGTTAAATAGGGGAGGGGGCGCGTCCCTTGGGCATTTTCCCCTTCTCGCGCCCTGCCTCCTTGCCTCTTCTTCTTCCTAGCAACAGCACCGTCACCGCCGCATCTGCTCTCAAGCGCCGCCACTGCACCGTGCTTTTTTGCACTAGACTCGCCGCCGCTCCCGCACTGCTTCATCGCCATGGGTCCGCGCTAATCTAAGCCTTTGCCCCCACCTCCGATAGGGCCGGTGGGGACAGTGACCTGGAGATGACCGAAGAGAAGCACACCGTCGATAAAGAAGAGATGGAGGAGGGGGGAGACCATGGAGCGCGGTGCCTGGGCCGGTTCCTACGTATGCCAGGATGACCTGGATTGGCTCTACCGCACCCTCCGCATCCCCGAGGGCATGATTGCTCGGCTCGCCTCTGTGGAGCTCGCTTCGGCCTGCCAGTGAGTGATTTCTTCCATGACTTCCTCAACACCTACGAACTCCAACCTCACCATCTTCCGACGAATGCCATTACGTCCCTTTCTTCATTCGCCTCCACCGTAGAAGGATATGTTGGCCTGTGGCCCACCAAAGAGCTCTGGATCCGGTTCTTCGGTCTGCGAAGGAACGTGATTCCGGATAAGCTGCATGCCCCGGAGGACAAACATCTGACTCAATTTGGTGCCGCCTCCATTTCTCCCTGGAAGCAATCCGTCTTCCCCCGAGTCACGGGGCTTGACTCTTGCAAGGGCTGGGCCCGGACCTTCTTCTATGTGAGGAATGGCACGGATGAGGATCTGATCCGGCTGCGCCCCTATGCTCCGGGTCCTCCTAATCCGGATTTGTTGGACCGGGTTTCCAAGAAACCAATTGTCTTGGCAAATCAAGTCAACAAGCGGTTCCAGGAGTTGAAGGATTTGGGACTATGCAACGAGGACGCGATGATCAGATTCCTCCGCAGCCGGATCTCCCCTCTCCAGAAGCGCACACACAAACTTTGCCACATGAGCTGGCGACTTGACCCCAACCGGACTTCCTCATTCGAACACCGAGATATTCCACCGGGTCAAGGCCCTCTTCATGACCGACAAAGACTTCTCCGCTGATTGGGAGTGGGGGATGGAGCATTTCTGCCGGGACAATCCTGCTCCTACGGTAAATCTCGTGATTCAATCTCTTTCTGAGTTATATCCTATGTCGGAGTATGTTGTTTATTTGATCCCTTTGCATTTTCTTTTTAGTTGTTTCTTCAACAAACCCTTGAAGATGGCACCGAGCCTTCCCTCAAATGGGCGAAGGATCGACTTGCCTTGGACGAGGAGGAGTCGGATCAGGAAATGTTCTTGCCATTCCCGGATGCAACCAAGCGACCCACTAGTAACTTCTCTTCCTTAAGGGATTGGTCTGACGGCGAAGATGATTCCGATGTTGAGGTGATGGAAGCATTTGACATTGTATCCATTTCTTACGCATTTCCGGCTTCAGCTAACCCGGCAGGACAGATCCATGAAGATCCCCCTCTTGCTACGGGTGAGCCAGTCTCAGCGGTGTCCAAGAAACGGGCTGCCACTTCCGCTGCTTCTTCCGAACCTCCCAAAACAACCAAGAGGAGGAAGAAGTCCGCTGATAAGACCTCCACCAAGCCTCTGACTAAGGCCATAGTACGGAGAGCTCGAAAACCGAATGAGCCTTTGACTTCTGACGAGTAAGTCATTTTCTCTTTGTCTAATTCTCTGCTTCATGTTTTTTCTATCTATATGCCTTTCTTTTGTTATAACTTGTTATTCATCGTTTCATTCGGTAGGGCTGCGGTGGAGGTTCCCCAGAGCGGCTCCAGCATTGCTTCACCCCTCCGGCGTACCCCATCTCCCCCTCGTGGTGACAACACACACCCACTGAGCCCAATTCATGAGGGTTCCGTGGCTGCTCCGGGTCACAGCTCACCTCGTCCATAGGAAGGCAACCTCGGAGTAGGGGGAAGTGGCACGACTGAGGCAGCTGATGCTCCCAGCTCCACATCAGCTCAGCCACAACCCGTCACCACCGGGGTACCAACAGCAGCAGCAGCACCACCGCCAAGACCAGCACCAGCACAAGCACCAGCGCCAGCACCAATAGCAGCACCAGCAGCAACACAAGCACCAGCACCAGCACCAACTCCTTCCGCCTCGTCTGAGTCCTCCAAGACTCGGCGAGAGGGCCCAGCTAGCACCAAGGTTGCACCCAAGTCCAAATCTGCAGCTCAAACCTCAGCCTCTCAGCAGCAGCCCAAGGCCAAGAAAAGTTCTGACGCCACCAGGGCAGCATCCATCGAGGCTGGACAGCGCACGCTCGCGTCCATGTTGCCGAAGAAAGATGCTCCCTCCGGGTCTGCTAGCAGCAAGCAACTTGCATTGCACACCAGCCCTGTTGCCGCCCAAGTTGCGAGGAAGGAGGCCCACGCCAATGGCTTGGTTACGCTGCATATGCTCAGTGGAGAGAGCTATCCTCCAGCTCTGATCGAATATGTAGATAATTGGAACATAGCGGAGTTTGTCAATCCCAACGACGATCACCCAGAGAAGTTCGGGCCCGCCGAATTTAGCGTGCAAATGAACACCGCGGCCAAGGCTATCAACCTCGCTGGCCAGATGATGGAGGTGCGCTACTTTGTTTTCTTTAACATGGACAAGTGCTTAGAGATATATCCATTAGTCCCCGAGCCTCCGGGGGAGTAACTTGTTACTCGGCCGGATGCTCCCTAGAGAACTAGCATAGCTCCTTAGTAGCTTCAATATGCACACACCGAAAACCGGGTTAAGTTCCACTTGGCCCGGATTTTGCACACTTCGAATATGCACACACCTCGAGCCGGGTTAAGTTCCACTTGGCCCGGATTTTGTACACTTCGAATATGCACACACCTAGAGCCGGGTTAAGTTCTACTTGGCCCAGATCTTGTACACTTCGAATATGCACACACCTAGAGCCGGGTTTAGTTCCACTTGGCCCGAATTTTGTACACTTCAAATATGCACAACTAGAGCCGGGTTAAGTTCCACTTGGCCTGGATTTTGTTCACTTCGAATATGCACACACCTAGAGCCGGGTTAGGTTCCACTTGGCTCGCATCTTGTACACTTCGAATATGCACACACCTAGAGCCGGGTTAAGTTCCACTTGGCCCGGATCTTGTACACTTCGAATATGCACACACCTAGAGCCGGGTTAAGTTCCACTTGGCCCGGATTTTGTACACTTAGAATATGCACACCCCTAGAGCCGGGTTAAGTTCCACTTGGCCCGGATTTTGTACACTTCGAATATGCATATCTAGAGCCGGGTTAAGTTCCACTTGGCCTGAATTTTGTACACTTCGAATATGCACGCGCCTAGAGCCAGGTTAAGTTTCACTTGGCCCGGATTTTGTACACGTCGAATATGCACACACCTAGAGCCGGGTTAAGTTCCACTTGGCCCAGATTTTGTACACTTTGAATTTGCACACAACTAGAGACGGGTTAAGTTCCACTTGGCCCGGATTTTGTACACTTCGAATATGCACATTACTAAGCCAATCTTTCTTTTTTCAGGTCACTACCAATCGCCGGAGCGCTGAGTTTCAGCGCCTCTTGGACACACACAAGGCGCTGCGCTCGAAACATACAACACTTTTTGCTGAGTTTGAGAAAAGGGGAAAGTTTTCTCTTTGACTTTTTTCCCATCTTTCTGTCCCTTTTCCCGCCAAACTAATCTGTCATTCAGATTTTATAGCTGGAGTGGAGGCCGAAAACAAAATTATGAGAAAAAACTTGGCTGAGATAAAAGGTAATTCGCTTCGATTACTCAATTTCAGTGCTCTCTCTCCTTTCTCCTGAGCTTGGCAGATATTCATACCTCGGCTGTGCAAGGTCAACAAACCATTTCAGCATCCCTTGAAGATAGTGTGCCCGTGCCTGATATGATGCTGCATTTTCTCGAACAAGCAGGGCAACATCAGGCTGAACTCAAGAAGAATGACGATGAGCTTGCCAAGCTCCGAGCTAAGAATGATGAAATTGCCAAGCTCAAAGCTGAGATGAAAAAGCTCAAAGAGCTCCACAAAGTTGAGATGGACAAAGCTGGCCGAGACTTCACCGAAGAGCGAGAACGCCTTAACCTCCAACTTGCAAAGGATCAAGAATTGCTGAAGGAGGCCGACGTCAAGCCTGGCTCGGCTAACGCTGAACTTGAAAAGCTCCGAGAGAGACGTGATAATTGCACCAAGGAGCAGACCCGGATCCATAGCCATATCTCTCGTAAACTCCTTTCCTTCAGCTGACATGTATTTCTCCGGGTTAAGCTCTTTTATTTACCTCACTTGTTTTGTTTTCAGGCAAGTTCCCACACGGTAATTCTATTGCGGCTACTGCCGTTGCCATGTTCCGCCAACAGAGGGGTACTCCAACTGGTCCTGGATCTGAAACCGTTCCCTTTGACATGGAGGATTTGCTGGTCAGCCTATCCTCTCGCATTGAGATTATAAAAAACTATGGTTCGGATATCCTAGACGCAGCCATTCGGATCTTTCGCGCCCTTTGGCCTCAAGAGGATGTTCCGGAGGGATCCACTGCTTTGATCAACAGGGTGATGGATTGCGAGACTCAGCTTAACCTCTAGAGGGAATCTGCCACTCACGCTGGGGCTGATACGGTCCTTCACTTCGTTCTCACATGGTATGAAAAATTAAATCTGAACCTTCTCGAGCACCTGCGCACCGGGTCAAGGTGGTCAAATGATCCGGATTGGGTGGCCCGGTGCAAGGCTTGCGCTCATAACCTCATTCAGTTTGCCCCCATCCATCAATGGAACGAGGGAGCAAGCTTTTTCGGTGCTGTTGACGACGAATATGTCGAAGATGGTTCGGATCAGGAGGAAGAGGATGAAGCCTCGGACATAGAAGAAAATGAAGATGACGATAAGGCTGTGGCCGGAGTTCCACCTGCTGGCGCCGAGTTACCTCCTCCTGCTGCTCCTTGAGCGCCCAAAAACACTTTGAAATTTATCAGATCCCCGGTATGCCGGGTGTAGATGTATTAAGCATACTGATTATGTTTTGCTACCAAGTTATTTATGCCGGATTAACTTGGGCGTAGTCCCTGATTTTCATTTTCTTGTTCCTTCAATTTCATGGCTCGGCTCGCGTCTACCTTGATTCGGTTTTGTGACTTACGAGTCCGAGTTTCAAAAATTGACTTAACAATACTTGGAAACTTTAGGCTTAGCTCAAAATAATCCAGCGTAGTAAAAGTAAAGTAAACATAAGGTTAGTCTGAATAACAAATGTCGGCTCGATTAAGTTCTTTTCCTTAGTCGTTTTTCGTGTGCTACGCAATTCCAAACTTGTTCTCTTGCTTGCCATGAAGCCAATTCTTGTTGGACAGCAGCAAGTGGAAGAGTTGAGTTTTTGGTGCTCACACACTACTAATCCGGCTTAGGTAGAAGCAACTTACGCCAGCCGACATAAAAATAGATAACAAATACAGAAGACAACAAATATTACTAAGGCAGTTCTCGAGTTACTGCTCGAGGTGCCATGATTTCATTGATAGACTCATTGCCAGCATACCTACCGACATATGAGAGACTCGGATACACACACTTCTTTGTTAAGTGTAGAACGGACAGAGTAGAGCTACATTCTATGGACGCTTAGATTCCTCGCCGGACCTGTCCGCCTTGTTCTTCTCCTGTGGTTATGCATCGATGAGGTAATAAGAGTCATTGTGCAATGCTTTGCTCACAATGAATGGCCCTTCCCATGGGGGCGATAACTTATGCACACCAGCAGTACGTTGTACCAGCCGGAGTACCAGATCACCTTCCCGGAAGACTCGGGGGTTTACTTTCCGGTTGTGATAGCGTCGGAGATTTTGCTGATATATGGCGGATATGGACAATGTCAATTCTCTCGCTTCTTCCAATAGATCAACATCATTTTGCTGGGCTTCTCGCACTTCGGCTTCTGTGTATTGGGTGACTCTAGGCGAATCATGCTCTATGTCGGCTGGTAATACAGCTTCTGCCCCATATACCAGAAAGAATGGCGTATAGCCTGTTGATCGATTCGTAGTTTTTCTTAAACTCCACAGTACCGCTGGTAGTTCTTCTATCCAGCACCCCGCTGATCCAGCGGCTCAATGAGCCGGGGTTTTATGCCGGATAACACTAATCCGTTGGATCTTTCCACTTGTCCGTTTGATGCGGGGTGGGCTACTGAAGCAACATCCAGCTAGATCTTCTTATCTCGGCAGAATCGCGCAAATGCTCCTTCAGCAAAATTAATGTCGTTATCTGTTATGATACTGTGAGGATAGCCATATCTCAAGATAATATCTTTGAGGAATGTCACGGCTGTACCTCCATCACACTTTCTTATTGGCTTTACCTCAATCCACTTTGTAAATTTGTCAACCATGACCAAGATATGGGTCATGTTTCCTCTCGCCAGCTTAAATGGTCCAATCATATCCAAACACCATACAACAAATGGCCAGGTAATTGGTATGGTCTTGAGCTCTGACATTGGCATGTGTGTCTTGGTAGCATACCTCTGACAACCACTACATTTTCTTACTAGATCTTCTGCCTATTCCAGGGCACTCGGCCAGTAGAATCCATTCTGGAAAGCTTTTGCCACTAAGGCCCTGGATGAGGCGTGATGCCCACATTCCCCTTGATGTATGTCTCGGATGATGTCAAGCCCTTCTTCCGGGTCAACACACTGTTGCAGGACATTAGTGACACTCCTCTTGTATAGCTCGGCATTGATAATTGTGTATCCCTTTGCCCTCCTCTGAATTTGCCTTGAAATCACTTCTTCACCGGGCAAGGATCCATCCTTGAGGAACTGGAATATGGGCAGTGACCAAGCTGGTATAGCTCGCACACGAAACACATCCTCGTTAACTTCCATTTGATCCACCGACATAACCTCAGCCGGATCATGCTGCACAGTCCCCGGGTTACCTGAACCACTTCCCACGTCAATGTCCATGGGCACAGCTTCCGACTCCGGATTTGCCGGGATATATATTGACTCGGATTCTGGGGATGGCCTGATAGATGGCTTTCTAAGGTGCTCTGGTGCTACACGCGGTGCAATCGCTTGTCGGGTTAATCCGAGTTTCGACAGTACGTCGGCAGCCTCATTTTCTAGTCGGGGTACATGATGGAACTCGCATCCCTCGAAGTATCCCGATATTTTCTCCACATGAAATCTGTACAGTGCCATGTTTGCATCCAATGCATCCCATTGCCTCGAGACTTGCTGAACTACCAAATCCGAGTCACCAAAGCACTGGATCCGATGTATGCCAATTTCTTTTGCCACTTTGAGCCCATGCACAAGTGCTTCATATTCGACAACATTGTTTGATGCTGCGAAGTGGATCTATAGCACATAATTTAGCTGGTCTTTCTTGGGCAAGGTAAGCACAACTCCGGCGCCTAACCCAGTCTTCGTTTTTGATCCGTCAAAATGCATTCTCCAGTAGTTCGGATCTGGCAGTGGTGGCTCATATTGCATCTCGGCCCAATCCACGAAAAAGTCGGCCACAGCCTGAGACTTGATCGCATCTCTCCTGTCGTATTGTGGAGCATAAGGGGCTAGCTCAATTGCCCATTTTGCGATCCGGCCGCTTGCGTCCTTATTGCTCATTATCTCAGATATGGGGCTTCACATATCACTTTAATGGGATGTTCTTCAAAATAGTGCTTCAGCTTCTTTGCTGCCATATATACACCATATGCCATTTTCTGATAGTGAGGATAGTTCTGCTTTGATGCTGATAATACCTCGCTCAGGTAATAGACTGGCCTCTGCACTGACTTACCCTCTTCGTCGCGCTCTACCACTATTACTGCACTTACAACTCGGTTGGTTGCGGCTACGTAGAGCAACATTGGCTCTTTTGATAGTGGAGAGGCTAATATTGGTGAAGTGGCTAACATTTTCTTTAACTGGATGAAGGCTTTATTGGCCTGTGGCGTCCATACGAACTTGTCCGACTTTTTCATTAGTTGATAGAGAGGGAATGCCTTTTCTCCCAACCGACATACAAACCTACTTAAGGATGCCAGTCAACCAGTGAACTTTTGGACATCGTTAAGACACTTCGGCAATTCCATTCGTTCTATGGCCCGGATTTTAGTTGGGTTAGCTTCGATACCCTGGCTGGAGAGAAGAAATCCGAGTAATTTTCCAGCCGGGACACCGAAGGTACATTTCTCCGGGTTAAGCTTCATCCGGAACCTCCTTAGGTTCGCGAATGTTTTCCTATCAAGGAGCATTTTGCTTTCCTTGTTCTTTATAACCACATCATCCACATACACTTGCACATTTCGACCAATTTGGTCGTGTAAACATTTTTGCATACATCTTTCGTACGTTGCCCCCACATTACGTAAACCGACAGGCATGGTGCGATAGCAATAAGCCTTGTATGGGGTAATAAACGCAGTCTTTATTTGATCATTCAGGTTGAGAGGTATCTGGTGGAAACCATAATACGCGTCTATGAATGACAACAGTTCACACCCAGCAGTAGAATCTATGACCTGATCTATCCTTGGCAGTGGGAATGGATCTTTTGGGCACTGATACATTGCAAATGTATCTATAATTTTTTATGCTCCATGCTTGGTTTTATCCACTTTCTTATGTTTTGTCCACACTTTGGAGTACTTTTCATATGATTTCTTGGACTAACCTACTAACAAGAGCCACAGTGCCAGTTGCCTGTTTTCTGCTGTTTTTGGTTCCAGGAAAGCCAGAAAATGAATATTCTCGGAATTGGACATGACAAAAGCCAAAGTGCCCATTTTTCCAGAAGACTTCAGGAGCCAGAATACGAGACGGAGGAGGGCCAGGGGCTGGCCACACCTCCTAGGCGCAGGCTGGGCCTGGCTGTGCCAGGGCATGGTGTGGTGGCCCCAGACACCCCCTCGGTCTCCCTCTTTGCCTATAAGAAGCCTTCTGACCTAAAAACTTTGGGGGGTTCGATGTTTTTCCATGAAAAGTTCTACTGCGCGGCCACCACCGAAGGAGAGATTCGGGGGATAGAAAGTCTCTGTTTCGGCACCTTGCCGGGACGGGGAAGTGCCCCCGGAGTCATCTCCATCGATCTCCACCATCATCTCCATCGACCATCCATGCTTCCCCCATCTATGAGTGAGTAATCCCCCGCTGTAGGCTATGGGGATGGTAGGGATTGGATGAGATCGTTCATGTAATGGCATCAGATTGTTAGGGCATGGTGCCTAGTATCTTTTATTAGTACTTTATGACTTTGTTGCGACTTGTTGTGCTTAATGCTTGTCACTAAGTCCCGAGTGCCATGATTTCAGATCTGAACATGTTATTGATTCATTATGATAGTATTGTTCTTGGTCTTATCTGCAAGTTGTATACACACGTTGTTGTCCAGAACCAATGGCCCCGAAGTGACAGAAATCGGGATAACCGGAAGGGAATGGCTTTGATGTGAGGATCGCATGTGTTCACGGAGTGTTAATGCTTTGCTCTGATGCTCTATTAAAAGGAGCACCTTAATTGCTAGTAGTTCCCTAGAGGCCCCGCTGCAAACGGGCTGGCAGGACAAAAGATGTTGTGCAAGTTCTCATTGCGAGCACGTATGACTATATATGGAACACATGCCTAGGATTGTCTAGTACTTGGATGCTTTATCTTATTTATCTGCAATTGCCCTATGTTCTAATTGCTATGTGAATTGTCTTGTCCATGCAACGCCCGTCCATCCATCCCTATGCCTACCGCACTCGAATCCCACTGTTTACTACTTTTGTTACTACTGTCTTTGCTTTACTACTGCTGCTGCTTTACTATTCCTACTACAAAACTGTTGCTACTGATAAACTGCTGTGAGCAAGATTATTTCCAGGTGCAGCTGAATTGAAAACTCAGTTGTTAAGGCTGATAAATATTCTTTGGCGCCCCTTGTGTGGAATCAATAAATTGGGTTTCACTTCCCTCGAAAATACTGTGATACACCCCCTATTTTTGTGGGTCATCAAGACTATTTTCTGGTGCCGTTGCCGGGGAGCATAGATTTATTTATAAAGTTCACCTGGATTCACTATTGTTCAAGATAAGTTTATTTTCTCCTTGTTTGCTTGTTTCTTTATCAAAAATACAAAAAAATTGGTTCCTACTCTAGTTGTTATTTTCGTTGGTCTGTTATTATCTTGCCTTATCATGCTTGTTGTCAATGGTTGGTTTCTTTGAAACCGAAGCTTATTGGCAAGGTGGGTTCACGGAAGATCAAAAACATTATTATAAGGAACACCGCTTGTCACGAAAAGGGAAACACTTATGGGAACAAATTGATAGATTGTATACCATTGCTAGAAACGTGTGCTCTACTTATAATGTTACTTATTGCTATGATGAGTCTTGTTGCAGAAAGAGGTATAAACACCTCCCTTTTCAATGTGGTATAGTGATAATGATACCATATCTTCCTATGCTAAAGGAATTTATGACTTTTATGATGCGGAACAAATTGAAGAATTTATTTCTTGGAAGGGTGCTTTTGAACTTGCTAGTTTGCTCGAAAAAATTAATGACTCACCTTACAAATATGAGGTTTATGGTATACTTAAATTTTGCGTTGATAATTACAAGGATGAAAATGGCTATATTCTTGAATATTTTAATAGATGCTTTCCACAAATGGAAGAGACTAATGCCTTGCAGGATCCTATGGAAGAAGAAATTGATGAACCTGAAATCTCATTAGATGAAAAAGAGGAGGAGAGTGATGAACAAAAGTAGGAAGAATGGATTAGCTACCCATGCCTACCTTCTAATGAGAGTACTTTTTATCCCTTACTTTATTTGATTGTCCTCCATGCTTACTAAAGGAGGATGAATGTTATGTTCCTGAGGATTTTAAAGAAGATGTTTGTGATAAAGCTCTAGTGCTTGTAGATCATGAAAAGCATGCTTTATGTGATAGTTATATTGTTGAGTTTATTCATGAGGTTACTGAAAATTATTATGAGAGAGGAAAATATGGTTGTAGAAGTTTTCATGGTATTGAAACACCTCTCTATGTGCTGAAAGTTTTGAAGTTACTGTTGTTTTATCTTCCTATGCCTGTCACTTTGTTCTTTGCGAATTTATTTGCATACATGATTCCTATGCATAGGAAGTGGGTTAGACTTAAATGTGTTTTGAATTTGCTTCTTGACGCTCTCTTTTACTTCAACTCATATTTCTTATGAGAGCATCCTCTCAAACTTTTTATGCCCGAAGATGATAATATGTCTATTATTCTTGGGAGACCTTTTCTTAAATACTGCAGGAGCTGTTATTAATTGTAATTAAGGGAAGGTGACCTTCAATGTCAATGACAAGGAACATACTATCTATTTCCCCAAGAAGATTGATAGACTTATGGTTTTGAATTCAATTGAACTTGTTGAGGGCATTCAAGTTGGAGAGATATATTGTCCCATACCAAGAGAAAATTTTGAAACTATTATGATTGGGACCATTGCTATCAAGGTTGAGGTAACATAATCATTAGTGGAATACAAAGTTTTGTCTTGTATGCAATTGTTTTGGTAGAAAGACCTGATCAATCTTGTTAACAAAAGGATTTCATTAAACAAAACAATGTTTTCACCATGATTATCTCCGCTTACTTCTATTCTATCCATTTTAGTTTTTGCTTATGCCTAACTTAAAGGCGTTAAAGAAAAGTACTTATTGGGAGATAACCTAAAAGTTTTAGATGAGTCTTGGAAGTTATTCCTTCAGTAATAACCGCTCCTTATCCTTTTTTTTTGCTTTTTGTGCCAAGAGTAACCTCTAATGAGAGTGAAGTAATGATTGAGAAAGTTGCTGTCCCGAAACAGATTTTTGTGCTTCACCGTAAAAATTCGTGAGAGATCTCTGTATGTCGGATTGAGCTGTAATGTTTTGTGCTTCTTCCCAGGTTGTTATCTAACTTTCGTTAGTTCAACACTTTTTGATTTGAGCAACATAAGGTCTTCTAAAAGATTCGCCTTTACCTGCTGGTCTGTTTTGACAGATTTCTGCCATTTTCTGCATTTGCTTCTTGTTGGTTCCTTTTTGAGTTCATTTGGAGAATTGAGCTTTTTGAGGGAAGTACTTCAGTAGCTAGTGTTCTAATGGAAGTTTATTTGGTGTTATAACTGAAACTTAAGACTTATTTATCTTGAGTGTACTAATGTTGCTAATAAATATTGTGTGAATTTTTGTATGAAGGAAAAAATTCAGGTGTATGGAAGGAATGAGTAATGAGATGAAGGATGGACTAAAGCTCAATCTTGGGGATGCCACGCGTGCCACCCCAAGAAATATCCAAGAAGTACGAGCATCAAAGCTTGGGGATGCCCAAGGCATCCCCTTCTTCATCAATAAAAATCCCAGGTTTCTTCCAAACGCTTCATTTTTATTGTTTCATGCACAGTTGTGTTATTCTTGGAGCGTCTTCTTTTTCATTTTCGTTTTGGTTTTTAGTTTGCGTGGTTTTCTTAGTTTGCTGAATAAATTGGTTGGACCTCCTCTTTCATGCATTGGTGTTCAAATAGTTTGGTTTAGTTTGGAAAAAAGAGTAGGAAAGCTCATGCTTAAGTGGTAAAGAGAGCTTGTTTTTGACTGTGGCCTATGCTTTGTCATGCCATGCTTGATATTGTTTTGGATTTATGCTTAGTATTCTTTGTTGTAGCATGAATTGTTATAAACAATTTAGATTGCTTAATGTGCCTTGGATGAATCATGCGTTGTTTTAGCATATTAAAGCATAGTATAGTGGTATTCTCCTTTGATGCTTTATTTGGGTTGACTTGGCACATGCTCACACCATGTTATGACTATCCCAAGTCACCATAAGCCTTTATGATCCTTTAGATTTCAACTTTTTAGTATCACTTTATGCTTTGATCAATGATGTTTTGTCGCTCTGCATGATTATGGCCATTATTGCTCTCTCATTTGTCGCTCCCTTACTATTGCTAGCCTTCACTCACTGAGTATGTTTTAGCCAAAGTGTCCACCATACCTACCTATTAGCATCATTGGCTACTTCCGTGCATATTCAATATGCCTTGTTTTCTTCCGAATAAAATGTTTGCTTGATATGAGAAAGTTAGTTCGTAAAGCTCTCACGAACTTGATGGCACACTTTATTTCCTGCAATTAATAAACCTGAACCATTGTGAACTCTCCATGAAAGTTATATGCTTGCTAATTATATGCTAGGGATTAGCAGAACCGTGTTGCCACGGGGAACGCTTTCAACACTTGTAAATATATACCCAGTTGATACCTTGCTCTTTTGTTTGCGGATGTCGTCGGTGTGAAATAAAAGGGGAGCTTGCAAGTCCATGGAGTTTTGTATGTGTGTTAGAGAAATGCCTGGGCCACTGGTCTAATCCATGCTGACATGGTGGAAACCTGCAGCGTAACCATAATGATATCTATGAAGCATTCTTCTTATAAAAAAAGAGAGATAGCTATTGAGAAAAGAAAAAAAAGAGATTTTTGAAAAGAGGAAAGAGAGAAAAAAGCACCATTTTCCCATGGTAAATAAGAAGATTGCTGAGATACTCATTGTCTGCTTGCCTTGTCATTTTGATATGGGGATTCTTCCGTATCATCGGGCAAGGGGTACCCCGTTGGCGGTTCTCTATGATACGCACATACTTACGATGACAAGAACTTACCAGTAACTAAAGTTGAGTAGCATGAGGAGCGACCATCGTACTCAAGGGACTTGGGATTTTCAGTTTATAGTCTGTTAAGCATATAACTCAGAGTGGACCTCACTTTCACCTTAACCACATTAAAGATGCTTATGAAAGGGGCAATGAGAGCTCAAAGCTAATGAGTACCATACTTTCAGCATTTGGAAGCCTTTCAAACTAGTCAAAACCTTTTCATTTCCTTGTTGAGTCTCCACACATTCTATGAGCACTTTCTTGAGAGCATAGTGGCCATTCTTAGTTCTATGTGCATTGTCCCAAGACTTGTTGATTGATACATACCTTGATATTGCTTGTTTTAAACTATTTGTATCTAGTCACTATTGTGAACTTTGAAGGTGTCCTATGCATTTTTATTTGCTACTCTATTGAGGGACAAGCTGAATACTATTATGCTATGTTTTCTTTATGTGAAATAAACAAACGTCTTGCAAAGCATTGTTATTCATGAATCTTTTGTTTGTGCCGTTTCATGTTGCATCATAGTTTCTTTGTCTTATTGCTAGAACTTTGTCTTTCATGTTATGATTGAAGTACTATGATCCCATCTTTGAATGTTTACAAATACTTTGGTCAAGCCTTTGATGGTGCATGTCACCTCAAAAATTATTCTTTCTTTTTATCACTTACCTACTCGAGGACGAGCAGGAGTTAAGCTTGGGGATGTTGATACATTGCAAATGTATCTATAATTTTTGATCCTCCATGCTTGGTTTTATCCACTTTCTTGTGTTTTGTCCACACTTTGGAGTACTTTTCATATGATTTCTTGGACTAACCTACTAACAAGAGCCATCGTGCCAGCTGCCTGTTTTCTGCTGTTTTTGGTTCCAGGAAAGACAGAAAATGAATATTCTCGGAATTGGAAGGGACAAAAGCCAAAGTGCCTATTTTTCCAGAAGACTCTAGGAGCCAGAATATGAGACGGAGGAGGGTCAGGGGCTGGCCACACCCCCCAAGGCGCGGGCTGGGCCTGGCCGCGCTAGGGCATGGTGTGGTGGCCCCAGCCACCCCCTCGGTCTCCCTCTTCGCCTATAAGAAGCCTTCTGACCTAAAAACTTCGGGGGGTTCGACATTTTTCCACGAAAAGTTCCGCTGCACCGCCGCCACCGAAGGGGAGATTCGGGGGACAGAAAGTCTCTGTTCCGGCACCCTGCCGGGACGGGGAAGTGCCCCCGGAGCCATCTCCATCGATCTCCACCATCATCTCCATCGATCATCCATGTTTCCCCCATCTATGGGTAAGTAATCCCCCGCTGTAGGCTATGGGGATGGTAGGGATTGGATGAGATCGTTCATGTAATGGCATCAGATTGTTAGGGCATGGTGCCTAGTATCTTTTATTAGTACTTTATGACTTTGTTGCGACCTGTTGTGCTTAATGCTTGTCACTAGGGCCCGAATGCCATGATTTCAGATCTGAACATGTTATTGATTCATTATGATAGTATTGTTCTTGGTCTTATCTGCGAGTTGTATACACACGTTGTTTTCCGGAACCAATGGCCCCGAAGTGACAGAAATCGGGATAACCGGAAGGGAATGGCTTTGATGTGAGGATCACATGTGTTCACGGAGTGCTAATGCTTTGCTACGGTGCTCTATTAAAAGGAGCACCTTAATTTCCAGTAGTTCCCTAGAGGCCCCGCTGCAAACGGGCTAGCAGGACAAAAGATGTTGTGCAAGTTCTCATTGCAAGCACGTATTACTATATATGGAACACATGCCTAGGATTGTCTAGTACTTGGATGCTTTATCTTATTTATATGCAATTGCCCTATGTTCTGATTGCTAAGTGAATTGTCTTGTCCATGCAACGCCCGTCCATCCATCCCTATGCCTACCGCACTCGAATCCCAGTGTTTACTTCTTTTGTTACTACTGTCTTTGCTTTACTACTGCTGCTGCTTTACTATTCCTACTACAAAACTGTTGCTACTGATAAATTGCTGTGAGCAAGATTGTTTCCAGGTGCAGCTGAATTGACAAACCAGTTGTTAAGGCTGATAAATATTCTTTGGCTCCCCTTGTGTCGAATCAATAAATTGGGTTTCACTTCCCTCGAAAGTACTGCGATACACCCCCTATACCTGTGGGTCATCAGGCACGCCTTATTCAGGTTCCTGTAATCGATGCACATACGCCAAACCACTACCACATTCGGATCATCTTTCTTCTTCTCCACAAGCACCGGATTAGATATCCAGTCTGGATAAAGAACTTCCATGATGAACCCGGCTGCAAGGAGACGAGCTATCTCATCTCCAATGGTTTTTCTCCTGTCTTCGGCAAAGCGGCGGAGAGGTTGCTTCACCGGCTTTGCTCCGGGTCTCACATTTAAAGAGTGCTCGGCCAACTCCCTCGGAAAACCTTGCAAGTCCTGTGTGGACCAAGCAAAGATATCCCGATTCTCACGGATGAAGTTAACGAGCTCGCTTTCCTATTTGTCAGTTAACTCGGCACCAATTGTTACGGTGCACTCTGGGAACAGATCATCAACATGTACTTTCTTTGTATCCTTTGTTTCTTGAAATGAGACACTTCCATGTGGGTTACTCAGCGCCGGCATATACTGCTGCACGGACTGAGCCAATGCCGCTACTTCCTCGATCTTTCTCTTTTCTTGTGCGATCACAAGTGACTCTGCTAGGTTAGACCCGGCTGACGCACACTCAATGGAATGTCGGAAATCTCCTACTATGGTAATCACTCCATTTGGCCCGGGCAACTTCATCTTCAGGTAGCTGATATGAGTACTTGCCATGAATTTATTCAGGGCTGGCCTGCCGAGTAACGCGTGATATGCGCTTTCTAAGTTCACAACCTCAAACTCCAAATTATCAGTTCGGCAGTTATCTCTTGTGCCGAATAGCACGTCAACCTGGACTTTGTCAATGGGCTCACATGAGATAGCAGGCACAATGCCATGGAAAGTTGTCCTTGTGGCTTGGAGCATGTTCTCCGAGATACCCAACTTGCGCATTGTGTCTACGTACATGATATTAATGCTGTTGCCATTGTCAATCAGCACCTTGGAAAATCTCATGTTGATATTTGGCCCGATGAACGTTGGGTCCAGTACTAATGCATACGAACCAGGACTTGGCATAAGCTTGGGATGGTCCTTGATACTCCAGGTAATTTCCTGATCCGACCAAGGCATATACATCGTCACAGCTGGCATAACTGCATTCACTTCCATATGTCGGTGTTGCAAGCTCTATCTATCTGTTTCCTCCATGGTAAACACACAGTAACTCTGGTGATGCTCTTTGTACTCATTTCTCCCATCATTGCCGGGGTACCTTTGATCCGGCTGATGCTGGTTTTCCACCTGATGCACTGCATCCCTTCTCTCATGATTCTCATACCTCGGCGGAGGTGGTGGTAACATTAACTGTTGCGTGTTTTCTCCGGAGAGGAAGTGTTGCCGAGGTAACTCCTGCCGAGGTTGATCGCTCCGGGGTGCCTGAGCATTACCCGAACCACTTTGCTCTATCTTCCTCATCCACTCACATTGCCGGGTTGTGTGACCCGCCGGGTTACTCGGATTTGGCGTGTGAAATTTGCATGGCTGATCCAGCATTGCCTCATATGTATACCTTGGCCGGTCTTTCTTTTCTTGCCACTATTTCTTCTGCTGAGGTGTCCAAGTTTTCTTGCCATCATTTCTTGGAGTAAACTGTTGCCCTCCAGTTTTCTGACGCTGATTACTCCCTACTCCGGGCTGATCTTGATTTACCGTAGCAACTTGTTGCGAACTGTACCTGTAATCCGGTCTACCATCTCTTCTCTTACCCCGGTAATCATTTCGTCGGGATGATCCGAATCCATCTCGCTGGTAGTACTCCTCATTTGACACGTTTGACATAAGTCGGGGTTGAGTGGATCACCCAAAGCATACGAATCAGCAATCCGGATTGTCTCTGCCAGTGTAGTTGGCATATCCCTTTGTAACCTTTGCCACAACATGCTTGCATATCTACACCCTTGTGCAAACCAAGCTATGGCCTGTGACTCAATCAACCCTTCACATGAATTTCTCACGTTGCACCAGCGGGTTAGGAATTCCCGGTCTGTTTCATTTGGTCTCTGCTTGCACATTGCTAGGGTCTGTGGCCTATCCAGTCTCCGATACGTGCTCGAGAAGTTACTGACGAACATTTCCTCAAAATCGATCCAGCCGTTGATACTATCGGGTGGTAAATGTTTTAACCATACCCTCGCTGGCCCCTCCAGCATCTGAGGTATGTATCTCACCGCCCATCTCAAATTGCCTGTAGCAATTTTCACTGTCGTTGCATAGTTTATTAACCAATCCTCCGGCTTGGTGCTACCGTCATATGTTTTCGTGCCTCTGGGTAACTAGATGTTAGGTACCGGAGGCTTTTTCATGATCCGGGGCCCAAAGCACGCTGGACCCGGAGGACCTTGCCCCTCAATTTGTTCCAACCTGTAGAGCAGATCTAGCTTTAACCTGGCGTCGTCAAGCATCAAGTTCCTGCTTCCCAATCTTGACCCTATCACATGACAGTCCGGCCTAGGGTATCCTGCATTCACCATTTCCGAATCACCATCCTTGTATCTGTCTTGCTCTTGTGGAGCGCATCTCTATTGCATACCTTGGCCGACACTTCGCTTCTGCCATGGTATATTCCACTATTGCGGTTGCCCTGCACCCGCTGAGTTATGCTGTCCGGCATTGCCGTTTACAGCGTTTCCTTGACCGGCATTGCCTTGGTCGCGGTTACCTCGGCCAGCTTCACCTCGGCTGACACTTCATCGATCCTCATTTCCCTGCACTGCTTTTCCTTTTTCTGGCCTTGCCGGGTCATATGGGACTATCTGTTTGTTTCTCCTTGCCGAGGTTACCACTTCCTCTCTTCTAGGGCCATCATGAGGTGATGATGCAGCCCCAGCGGATTTCTCCAGGTTTCCCATTGCCGAATAAACGACCTTGGAAGCCCCAGCTATTGCCGGGTTAGCCCTGAGCAACTCCTCATTTTTTCTATAGCAATCCGAACTAACTTGTTGACCCTCTCCTGCTGTCTTTGCCGGGCTTCACCCGTCAAACCTTCTAACTCGGAGGCAGCTGCATCCGCTGCTCTGAGGTTCTTTGTCGGGGTGCTATACCTCGGCAACCCCATGGACAAAGGGTTCTCTGATTCCTCAACTCTAGTATCACCCTATTTGTTCATCTCACTAATGAGATTTCTCCCTTTAACTTTTACAACATCCACTTTATTTGCTCTTGTGTACTCACGCAGCGTCATGTTCAACGACTGCTGAGCCGCGGCTATTTTTTTCGCACCCTCTAGTATTTTCTGCCTAGTTACCTTTAACTCGGCCCGTGCACGAGCCGGATCTACTACAGGTGCTATGGGGCTTTCCAAGCTATCTATCGCCTACTGCAGCACGTTTTCTGGCCTTTCTAGCGGTGGACCTATACTTTTCCTGGGCGCCTTGGGTGTTACCTCCGGATCTGGTGCCGGATCCTTGCTCGCGCCAGCGTCAGGAGCTGTCATCATCACTTCAGCGCGGTCCAGAGAGCGAGTGATACGCGCAACGCGAGCCGCGCTAAGGGGTGGCTCGCCTCCCTCGAGGACGTGCCGTGGGTGAACACAAGATACATCGACGCCGACGTAGATCCCGTGGGCGCCAAGTTGACGAAGACGCCATTGCACGGTGGAGGCTACTCGCTGAAGCAACCAACATTGTCGCTGACGTAGTCTAGCTCTCCAAAGTGCTAAACGAGCCCAGAGACGATGCATTTGCCGTTGCCGATGATGTTTCCCATCCGGATCTTCACTCCTTCTAGCGCCGCTAGCCCTACGGTGGGTGCCAACTGTCGTGGTGGTGTCACGGCAGATGGCATGGATAGGCTAAAGGTCGGGCCAATATGCACTAGGGGAATCCAGGGAGGGATAGTGTGGTGATTCCACACTCAGATGCTTTGTATTCTTCAAGCTATGTGAGCTTACAGATGATCCTTGAGCTGTATTGGGAAGAGGAGGAAGAAGGAGCTCTCTTACTCTCACCACCACTACTACTCAATGAACCAACTCACGTCCCCTTCTACTGAGGTCCTGGTGCTCCTTATAGAGGGGAGGCCAGGCTAATAGCTAGGGCATACGTGGAGGCATATTCCTAGGAATATACCTCTCCCAAAATAGTAAACCAACCCTGTCACCTTTTGCCACCGTAAGCCATGCAGAGGCTACGTAAGCCTCTGCGGCGCCAACGTCATCCGACACAGGCTGCGTCACCCTTGTCGGCCATGCCTCGGTGGTCCTTCTCTCTGTTCGCTTCGCTCACGCTCCTACGCACAGAGGTCACCCTTTGATCAACGAGATACCTTCCTTCTCTTGCAAGCCTGATATAACCCGGATCATGCCTGGTTAATCCGGCCCCGTGGGTACCTGAATACAAGTTACAAAGAGCCTGCTGACATACGACATAAGTCAGGCGGGACACGGTTAGGTGAACATCCTCCAGTCCGGGTTACTCCGTAAGTCGGCCTGCCTTGAGGTGACTCGGCCAGCACAAGCTTTGGCCTTGCCGTACCTCGGCTAACTCGGCCTTTATACCCCGGTGTGACCCTACCCGGGGGTATCCCCCCAACATTTTATCACTTTATAAATACTAAATAAATAACAAATACTTAGTTAAGTATCACAAAAATGTACAAAATAAGTTTATAAATGTATATTTTATTTTTAAGAATTTTTTGATATATTATACTTATTTTTATAAATTTTAAAGAATAGAATATATTTATTTAAGATTTAACCCTAATAGTTTATTTAATAATAATAATAATAATCTTATTTAAGTTGGAAAATTAAATGTGATAATAGGTTTGTATTATTGAGTTTATTTGTCTAAGCATTTTGATATATTATATACATTTTTCTGAATTATAAAAAAAAGATATTCAATTAATAAGATTTAATCATTTTATTAAATTTCTGGAAATTATTTATATTTGAATTTATACTATTTTAACTATTTACTAAATAGGTAATACATTTTATATTGAGGCTACCTCTACCCACAGCCACTGATAGATGGACCTAGAGCCACCACGGCTTCCACGTGGGCGTGGACCAAGTCCAAATCCGCTGATGTGGCCAGGGTGACGCAAGCGTGATGTCACTATGACGATAGCACGGCCATCACTGCCAGGTCGCGGTTGCCGGCGGTGGTCTGCAACGCCTTATCTAGTGTGGCTTGCTGTGCTAGAAAGAGGAGATCACGAGGAGTCCCATAGTGGTCACGCCGCCCATAAATGGTCACCGGAGCCTCAACTCCGACGAGCGTCCACGGTGGAGGACAACAACGCACGACGCGACTATGATGCAATGCACAATAAACGAATCAAGGTGGACCATTTGGTCCAGAGACTCACCAAGAAGCTTGTAGAGGCGACGGCAAGGAGAGGCAATCTCGGAATCGCTGGTGATCGCCGGTGACTAGCGGCGAAGGTGTTGTCTGAATTGGCTCAACTAGGGGCTCTCCGGCTTCCGTGGACTAGCTAGGGAGAACTAGAAGAGTATGGCGAGTATGAGGGTGCCCTCCGTTGGACCTAGGGTGGTCGGAGACGGTGAGGACAGTGAGCTTCGGCGAGCTAGGGTGTCGGCCCTTCGCGGCACAGAGAGGAAGAGAGAGGAATTGAGGATGAGCACGAACAGGGCATTGCGATGGCCTTCTTATCCCCTCCAGGAGTTGGTGGCGAGTATCACGGTGCACGGATGATGTCGACGATGGCATCAGGCGGCGGCGAGGTGCTCTAGCGGGCTGCTTGTGACGCTCGGGAAGGCGACGACATGGACATTTGCAGAAAACCCCCTGATTGATTTATTTCTCAACCCATGGTCCCTGATGATGCCCCACATGTCAGTCATATAGGGGAACTAGTTGGGCTGGTGTTGGGTCGTAGCTAAGTGAGCGGAACTTTGCTGCTGCTCCTCGTAGCGCTAGGTTAGGCGATAGGCCGTGGGCTAATTCCGCTGGTTGTTTCCTTTTCTTTTACCATTTTGGTTTTCTGTTTTTATAATTCATTTTGAATTCAGTTCTCAACACCTTTAAACACTCAAACTATCGCACAACAATTCGAACCTTTCAGAGGTCCTGATATTGATTAGTTGACCTAATCTTGTTGGGGCATTTCAATATCCACTATTATATAGGAAATTATTTATTAACAAAAGTAACTAAGGACTAGGGTTTTAGAGATTTATTCCTTGTGGAGAAAATGATTTCCATTTTTTCATGATACTGGTTATGGTAACTATTTAAGATGGTTACTGATGTATACAATACTCTTTTCATACTTAGCCTCATAGAAGAATTAAGGTATAACCTTATAATGAGTTAAATCTTAGGGTTCATAAAATGGTGGTTTTAATTTCACGGTTCTTGAGGTTTGGTGATTTCTTTTTATCCAATTCCATTACAATTTCTTGACAACAATCCTACTTACTTTCAAAGTAGGCATGGATCACTTCTTGAACTAGTTGTTCATTACTTTCATAAGTGTGGTTAATGTTTTGATAGAAGTGTATTATATAATGGTGTACAACCATTATCATTCATGTGGCACAAGTGATCTCAATGCCCAGCAACATTTATTTAGGGTTTCTAATACCACACTTACTATGGATCCTAGAGGATACACTACCCTCAAGTTTATTGGTGAATGTTGTTAGGGATCAAGGTTCAAGGATTGCTCCGAACTTTATAATCCTGAATGTTATCTCAACTTAGAGTGAGCTACAAAGATTAATTCTTAATATGTCCTTGATGGTTCAGGGGTCTAGGTTTCTATTAAGGTTTAAGACAATAAGGTGGACAAGGCTTCCATCCATAAACACTCATCTGGTTCTGCAATTATCTCTTAGAAGCTTAATTTGTCGAAGATGTATTGTTCAATGGTTACCTAGGAATAGGAAATGGTTCCACTATAAATTTGATTTTAAGGTTTTGAACAAAGAGGTAGACATGGGTCTTGTCATGGTTTGATATGATCTTGGTTAAGGCTTCTAAAGAATCCTTACCTTAATACCTTACTAAGATTATCTTTAAATAAAGAACTCCTTTCCTAAATATACTCTATATCTCTGTCTTATATTATTCACAAAGATCACATCTTCCTGAATAAGTCAATCATCTGACTCCACCATATCCATCATCATATGATGACATGGTCATGCCACTTCAACAATACTCATTCTCCATTCTTCTCCTAGTATCTATATAACTTCCATTGCTAAACTACTCCATCCAACTTGTATTATATACTTCATAAAACTCTAGCTTGACTTCTCATAATCAAGCTAGATGAGTCAGCTTACTAAGGTTTTGCCTAATTTGGAATACTCACAACTCTTCTTCATCAACTGGTCATCTATTCTCAAATGACTTGAGAATAATGACCGCCATCCTTTGATCAAGCAAAGCTTAGGCTCCTAATTGCCTGATCAATATCAATTAACACCAAGCAGTAGACTTGTACTAGTCTCTCTATAGGCTTATCTTGTTAAGGAAGCTTACTCCATATTTAGAACTACTTGGCTTAACAAGATTATCTTTGGATACCCTAATACTACTAGCTTTCTCATAGCTTATCAATTACTAGCTTAACTCTTAGGCTTAGACACTTCTTCTAGTTAACTCATGAGTGAGTTATCTCCTCCAACATCAAATAGTTGGATCTCCACTAAGGATCACATTCCATTTATGATGGCACACTCTACCATATCTAGTTCTTCCTTCTTATTAATTCACTTTGGGTCTTCGGAAGGTCGATATAATATGTCAAAGTTAAGAGTCAATAAGTGCTAGGTCAAGAATTGATCACTCAACATTGATAATCAATGGACACTAGGATTTGGTTAAGTAGGAATGTCATCTAGTAATATAACAACAAAGATATGTGGTGAATGGTCTTGTCTTGACTTCCTTTTCTACTCGTATTTTTGATAAGAGTTAATGTTTAAGAACTACCATGATACCATGGTTGGAATAACTATGGCAAGCAAGTGTATCAAAATTTAATTATAGAGTTTTTTTACTTAAGTTATATACTTAACTTGGTATTCAGTATTTGTGGTAGATAATACCTTGATATCAATTTTGGAGTATTAAGTATTCATCCTTGAGTTGTTTTATGGAATACCATGTAATGATCTCTAGAAGATCTAGTACTCCTTATTAAGTAGTGTGTTGTGACTTAGTTTTATTACATTTGATCTACCCTTAGATCAAATTATATTACCCAAAGGTAAGGTTTTTGCAAAGGTCATATTGAAACTTATCACAATCAACTTGATGATCTACTTCAGTTTCCCCAAGTTAAGAGAAGCTTCAATCACTTTGACAAGTTTTATTTAAAAGCGCGAAAATTATCTAGATTTTCTATGCATGAATGCAATGCACACACGTGATCTCATCTTATTTCTAAGCTCTAATGCTGGGATGTTACATGAAATTCTCAGGGTTGAGGCGCAGGTTCACCTTTCAAAAGTAATCGAAGGTTTCTCGCAGGTCTTCAATTAGGGTGGCTTTGTCGTGAGACTTAACCACGGTGTCGTCGATGTAGGCCTCCATGTTACGCCCCCTGGGGGCCGAAGCAGATACACATGTCCCTCTAGAAGGTGGCCCCAACATTCTTGAGACCAAAGGGCATGCAGGTATAGTAGTAGCACCTCACCGGGGTTATGAACGTTGTATTTTGCTTGTCCTCGATAGCCATTTGGATTTGATGGTAGCCCGAGAATGCGTCAAGGAAGTAGAGCAGGTCACACCCAGCGGTGGAGTCCACCACCTGGTCAATTCGCGGGAGTGGAAAAGGATCTTTTGGGCAAGCCCGAGAAGCATAGAAGCTAGAGAGAAAGTAGCTCTTGAGCACCATAGTGATCACCTCTTGTACCTCGATCCACCCCAGATAATCCACCAAAGTAGGACGTAGGGTTGTTAGCCAAAGGGCGGCTCAAACCTGGGTAAAAAATGACTGTGTGTGCTCTATGTGTGCTGTGTGCTCGTATCAGGAGGTTCCTTCGTCAACATTGAGGATGGAATGCCTTCGTGCCAACTACAGAACAAATAGGGGGTGTCCAACATCCCCAATGTCAGTGTAGGCGAGACGCGACATCTGGCGCGCCAGGTAGGGGGCGCTCGTGTTTTCAGCTTTGGTAATCAGCTTCATCGTCAACGGCTTCATGAGCTCCACCATCTTCATCGATATCGACTGCGTCGTCGCCACCCATGGATCTGCCGCGGTGAACGTTCCCGCTACGCGTGCTCTCTCTCAAGGGCCTCCCATGACTGGGGGCTTGGGGACCGAGCCTCGTGCACCGTGCCCAGGCACCGCCGTGGATGCCGATTCATGTCTAGAGCCTAGCGTCGCTCCTTCACCACATCCTCGACCGCACCTCATGGCTCAGGAAGGCGAGCACACCAATGAAGGTGTGGCTGCTCATGTGACCCCACCACCAGGCGATGCAGGACGCGTTGCTGATGAAGGCCTGGGGGAAAGGCCACCGACATGGCCACCTCCCCTAGGAAGCAGAGGCGCAATGGCCAGCCTGAACTTACCAAGAAAGTGACGTTGGGTGATGAACCGACTCACTTCATTACCATCGGGAACCGGTTATCACCTGAGCAGGAGGTTGGGCTCGTCGCTTTCGTGCAGGAAAACACTGATGTCTTCGCCTGGGATCAATCAGATATCCCTGGAGTTCCAAGGGAGGTCATCGAGCATCACCTGGCAGTGTGCCCTAGGGCCCGACCTGATGAGGGTTTAACTCATCAATGCCCATTGTTATGGACTTGGGTTTTGGAGAAGGAGGGTGTGCTAGAAGCATCAATCGGCTAGGAAACAAGCACACAGGGACGCAAGGTTTACCCAGGTTCAGGCCTCATAGAGGTCCCTACTCCTGCCTGTCTGCTCTTGGAATTAACGAAGTAATCGAAGATTACAATGGTGCGCAGATGCAATCTGGCGAGGGTTGTGAAAACTAGAGTTGCACGTGTCCTCCTCGCTGCCCCCTCCAGGCCTTTATATAGATAGGCCAGGTCTAAGGTAGAAGGTCGAGTCGCTTACATATTAGGGTTTGCCCTTCAAACTTTCTATCTTTAAACTTCTTCTTATCTTGCAAGTTATTGAGAGTTCGTAGGCCACTCGAAATCTTCATTGGGTCGTGGCAACGCCATGGGCTTCCACCGTATCTGGATCATATATACCAATCTCGAGTACTGATAGGGTATACCCATGTCAGTAGCCCCCGAGTTTCCAGTGGAATCGTAGATTCGACTGGGGACTTTATGAAGCCTTTCGAGTGCATGACTAAGTATTTTTTCGAGTGTTCTATTTATATCATAGGGATTGTTGATATGCGTGCCTGATTTAACCGATGCATCGGTTTCAGTTAACTTCCTTAGGGCAAAACAACGTAATCTACTCGAACTCGAGTCCCCAGACTCGAATTCGGAAAAGTGCTGGTGTAATTCGACTCAAGCCGCAGAGGTCTTACAGGAGCCGAATTCTAGTATATGGGTGTGAGAACTTGACGCGTCCGTCAAGGCATGTTCATCGTACCTGTAGGCGCGGATATGTTTCTGGTAGTGCGTAGCAAATGCGTTGCCAGGCCTTATTCAGGTCTTGTCTTCACGCTGCAAGCGCGGCATCCGAATTTTTGTCATCGCGGAGATGATTCGGGTGGCCCAGGAGACAAAGTCTCTTTGTAGGAAAAATATGAGGCGGTGTCGCCATAGAATTCGAGTGTGGATGCTATCAACACATAGTACGACGTACAAATAATCATAGGGTGCGCGATCAGCGCTCCCTATGGGAGTAGCCCCGAGTGCCTGGTTGAGTCGAAGACTCTGGTAGGGACTAAAGAACTTTTGCGACTGCTGTCGTCTTTTATTTGCTTGTTTTAGTCGAATTTATTTCCGGTGCTCCATATGGGAGTAACTAATGTCCATAGTCAAATCGTGGATTCGAGTGGTCGGGTATGCTTTGAATGTCCATATTCCCTATGGGAGTAGCCCCCGAGTGCTTGGTGGAGTCGAAGACTTAAGCAAGGACTAAAGTAGTCGAAGTTTTCTACTGCTCAATCTTTGATGACATCAGTGCTGACAATGTGATGATCTCAGTTTCCTGCGTGAGCGGCTTTGACGGGACGTGACGAGCGGTGGGTCCCATTTTCTGACCCTGACTTGACTGGGCATGCGTAATCTTTTGTTTTAACTGTGCCTCCTCGATTTCCGCGCGTAATGGGGGTAGTGGGGGACGGTTTGTGCTTCAGGTCCTCCACGTGTCGATCGCGCTGTGCGCCATGCGTCTGATAGGGTTTCTGCTGGCCGTTGGATTACATCTTCTAGGGGGTTAAGTAGCAGCGCAGCTGTGGTAATTTCTCATCTGCTCTCTCTCTATCTGCTTTGTGCCTTCATCTCCATTGGTGCTGCTCTGTGCCTCCGAGAGTTCGTTTCGTTCGCGGCGCTGGACCAACTCCGTATTTTCTCGAGTTATTTTCTTAGCTATCATCGCCACCGCAAGATGGGGAAGAAGAAGGGAGGTGCTGCCACTAAGTCCGCTACCGCCACTGCCGCTGCCATGAAGAAGGGCGGCTCCGCTGTTGCGGGCACCAGCACCGCCATCGCCGGGAAGAAGAAGGGCGCGGGCACTCGCGTCACCAATGGCGCGTGGTGCACGTCCATCATCAATTCGTCCGAGCTCTGTATCCTGCGCCAAGATGGAGTTCTGTCTCCCGCGGTCGGTGACTCGCGAGTCCCAGGTGGTGAGGTAACCCCTTGTACTCCTGCTGGTTTCCGGGTGATGTTCCTAGCATTCATCATCCGCGGTCTTTCTCAGCCCCTGCATCCTTTCTTCAGGGGCCTTCTTTGTTTCTATGGGCTCCAGCTGCACCAGCTGTTCCCCAACTCTATCCTCCATATTTCCTGCTACATTATGCTTTGCGAGTGCTGGCTCGGAATCGAGCCACACTTTGGTCTCTTCAAGCGTCTCTTTAACCTGAAGCGCTAGTAGGCGTCTGGCTCCGTAGTTTACGATGTAGGAGGGTGCGGTATCCATGTCGACTCCTCCATCACGTACTTTGACATCAAGCTCATGGCGTCCGTCCAAGGGTGGAGGGACAACTGGTTCTACATCCGCGACCAGAAGGCCGACGGAGACCACTTCAGACTCGCGCCTTACGATCCGGCGGCGCCGTGCAGGAGGAGGCGCTCTTGGAAGAACATGGTGATGCCCGATGAGTCTGAGGAGACAGATGTGCTGTACGAGTGCGTCTGCTACCTCGAGAGTCGCATGGGTAAAGAAGAGGGAGGCTGCGCCCTCATTCGCACGTGGTTGCGCCGTCGTGTGCAGCCCCTGCAGGTCAAAGTCCACCCTATGTTTCATTGGGCTGGTGCGGACAATGTCACTCGCGTATCTGCCGATGGCATTTCCGCGAGTGAAGTAGATAAGAGGGTGCACCTGTTGTCCAAGTACACTACCAAGGATGTACTCCCCAGTGAACCAGTCGTGCCCCCTTTTGATGCTTCTAACCCTCCTCCTGAGGTATGATTGTGCTACGAAGTAGCTTTATTTTGTCGAGTGCTTCTTTCTCTTGACTTGTGCTGACTTGTTTTCTGTATGTAGGATTGGAGGGTGTCTCCCAGTTTGCCCCCTCTTCCTGAGGGGGTTATTCCTCGCGAAGTAGATGAGGAGGACGAGTCGGAGTCGACCGTCCCATTTGAAGAGGAGGAGGAAGACCCCGAGTCCAGCGGTCCGGACACTCGCAAGCATTCACGCAGCAAAGATTCGGATGCGTCGTCTCGTTCGACTGCGGAAGGCCTAGCTATCAGTGTTGAGTCGCCGATTCCTGCCATTCCTGTGAGTGCTGTGGCACCATCTTCCCACAAGAGGATGCGGCTGCCGAAGGAGTCGTCGGAGTCGGAGGGCCAAACCTTCGATTTTGAGAAGTTTGATTGGTAAGTATACAACTCTTCTCTTGGTTCTTTTTTGGAGTTGCATTTTCTTGATGTTGGTTTTGTTCCGTAGTCAACCGGCATCGTCATCTTCTGGCGACGTCCAATTTTTGAAAGAATATATAGCCGCGGACTCCAAGGCCAAGGAAGTGGCTGAGCGGACTCCTTCCCCTCCATTGGCGGCCCACTCCGGGCACAATTCATCAAGTTCTCCACATGATGTGGAGCACCAGAGGGTTGTCCGGACGACTGCGCGGCAATCGACTTCAGAGTCACTAGAGGATCACGTATGTGTGATATTGCTTTTTCTTGCAGTCGAATTAATCAGCCATGTTATCTGCTGATCCTTTTGTTGTTTCTCCTATTGTAGCTTATTGTGAAGGAAGCTGCTCGCCTGGCGGAGCAAGTGCTTGCAATGGGTCGCCAGCATACAATGCTGGACAGTCGCCATCGCGTGGTTGAAAGTGAGCGCTTTTTGCTTCTTCTTCTTCTTCTTATTATTATTCTTCTTCTTCATCCTTGTGATATACTCGACTGACGATCTATCTTTGTTTGTTTTGCAGCTGAGCATAATGCTCTTCTTCGCGACACTGCTTCCCTCGAAAAGACGCTCACCGCGGCGGTGAAGGGCTGCGATGAGGCAGTCGCTACGCTTAACAAATCACGGAAACGCGAAGAGGATTTGCGCGCCTCCATCACTGCTAGGGAGAAGTTGTTAGAAGAACAACTCTTCTTGATTGTTAAGGGTCTTTCAGGTATTTCTTCGTCTTGATTTTCATCGTGTCATTTCTTTCGAATTTGTTATTGTGCTGACCTTTTTTGTCAGCACTTTGCTCTGTATAGATGCCGGCGGTCTGAGCTTCGATGCCCAGGCGCTCTGTCGTGATGATGCATTGGCAGGCACCGTCGCGGCAGCCGAAGATCGTAGTGCTTCCATGCAGGGGACACTGACCAAAGCCAAGGGTGTACTCAGTCGCCTCCATGAGGAGCTGGCGCCCAAAGCTGAGCTGATTGAGAATGTAGATGATATGGTGGAGTCCCTTGCTGGAGGCATTCCTGTAGGCTTCAAGAACTCGCTTCGTGCGGCTGGCGCTTCTATGTCACTCGCGATGGTTCAAGCCCATGGAGTGGAGGTGGATCCTACGGCGGTCCCCAAAGCGATGTCTGTCGGCGCGGATGGTTAACAGGTAGTTTTTGCGCCTTTTGCAACTGCTTGTGGCAAGTGCGGGCCGCAGCTCATCAACACAGCCGCGAAGTACTCTGAGGAGCTACAGCGAGCCAAGAAGGCGGCGAAGGCTGCGGCGTCAGGCGCCAGCGGGAAGTCTGTGGCGTCTGATACTACCACAGACTCGATGAGGCCCCCGAAACCGAAGTCCAAGTCGAAGAAGCCAGTTGCTCCTCAGTAATCATATTTGTAATAGTTAATAGCTTGACCCCTTATGTCTATTACATGCCGTTGGTGGGTGTATCTGTTGATACTTTGTTATGCTTGAATGCACTTGAGTTTTTGTCCATGTATTGCTTGGTCTTCTTATTATCTCTTACTTGGCTTGTGATAGGGCACATCGAGTGGTCCTTCGAGTGAGCCTCGGAATCTGCCATTCACTGATGATGCCTTAGCGCAGTCGTGCTGAAGGGTGGATGAGCTGTCTCTGCTTTCACGACTATGTGGCCGCGTTAAGCAGCTGGAGCGCGAACTGCCCGTCCTCCGTGGTAACGCGGATGTATGGAAGTCGAGGGCGGAAAAGACCACTGCCCAAGAGCAATATCTGCTAGGGGAGGTGGCGCAGCTGGGCGACCAATTCAAGTGTTAGCTTTCTGCTTCCTTATCTTTTCTTGTAGCCACTCGCGGTAGTTCGTTGTCTTCATACTTTTGCCTTTGCTTGGTATAGTTGTCAACGCGCACCATCCGCAAGATGAGAAGGACAGGATCGCCATTCACATGAATGACCTGACCCAAGAGCAGCTTCAGGCGAGTGGGTACTTCTGGGTGGATCATGATCGCGGAATTGCACTGGCGACCCTGCAGGATCGTGCCTCGTGAATGCTTCATTTTATGAAGAAATCACAGTCATGCTTAAGGAATATCTATCAGACGATGTTTTCGCTGGACATCGTTCCCTCGAGCCTGCTGGCTCTGCTTGCTAAGTTTCAAGATTTGAGTGGAGTCCGCGAGTGTGTGCGACAACAGTTGGTGGCTGGCGCCAAGGCCACTCTATCGCTGGTGCGACTGCATAGGCCTGATGTAGATGTTGCAGCGATTGCTGCTAGACCGCCGACGCCGCCAGCAGGTTCGACCTGGAACATGGTTCCTCATTACCAGGCGGTGGATCGCCCAGCGGAGGAAATTGTTGACTTCTTTGAGGAGCAGACAAACGTTCTTTTGTTGCAACAGTAGTTTAGTTATACCCTGCACATAGTTGTACCAGTGTTGTAAAGTTCATATATATATTCTGTGTATAATTGATTGACATTGATGTATATAAAGAGCTTGTTAGCTCGTATGTTTTGCTAGTGTGTTGCACTATGCGATTCCTTTTCGTTGGCCTGACGTGTGTTTATCTCAGCACCCTGCCAACCTATCAGGTGCGTTGCAGCTGGGTTGGTGTTTGTCAAGGGTTCGCTTAGTGCATTAGCTACTCAGGATATCGCGATTGGTTCGTAGAACAGATGTGTAAAGGGTGGCGTAGCCCCCGAGTATATAGATGGCGAAAAATAATAGAAAAATGCAGAGTTTGGGGCCCTTAGCTTTATTTATTCGTACAACAATACGAGGTACAATGTGTGTCTAAGTAGCCTTGGCTGAATAGCCTTATTTGTGATGAAGGAAATAAAAGACGGCTAAGGGTAGAAGCACCGTAGCTGCGCGACGTTCCAAGGGTTGGAGTACGTGACTCCTGTCTTGAAATCTTTGAGGCGATAGGCGCCAACTGGGATTACTTCTGTGATCACGTATGGTCCTTCCCAAGGGGACTCGAGCTTGAGATGCCCTTGCTGTTTCAATCGCAGGACCAGGTCTCCTTCGATGAAGGACCTAGGGCGTAGCCTTCTGCTATGGTAGTTGTGCAGGTTCTGCTGGTAGATCGTCGATCTTTCTGCTTCGATTTCCCATGCCTCATCAAGGAGGTCGACGGAGTCTTCTAGTGCAAGAGTTGATTCCTGCTCGCTGTAAGCGACCACTCGCAATGCTTGGTATCGTACTTCTGCTGGTAGCACCCCTTCAGCACCATGCACCATGAAGAACGGGGTGTATCCCGTGGCACTGTTTGGGGTTCTGCGTAGGCTCCAGAGTACCAATTGCAGCTCGTCTAGCCAGCATCCTGCGGCTTGTTCGAGTGGCCTAAGGAGTCGCTTCTTGAGTCTGCCGCAGATGAGCCCGTTGGCTTTTTCAACTTGACCGTTGGTCTACGGATGAGCTACGGAGGCATAGCTTACTTTGATTCCCAGGTTCTCGTAGAAACCCTGGAACTCCTTAGAGGTCAAGTTTGTTCCATTGTCCGTGATGATGCTGTGTGGCACTCCGAAGCGATAGACAATGGACCCAAAGAACTTGACTGCACTGGCTCCAGATTGGTTAGTCACCGACATGACCTTATCCACTTGGTGAATCTGTCAACTGCTACCAGGAGGTAGACGTAGCCTCCTCGTGAGGACTATGGGAGCTTGCCGACCATGTCGAGTCCCCATTGCACGAAGGGCCAAGCCAATGGTATTGGCCAGAGCTCCATGCCAGGTGCGTGCGGTTTGTCCGTGAATCGCTGGCAAGTGTTGCATCTTTGGACGATGCCCTTGGCGTCGTGCATGGCCGTGGGCCCGTAGAATCCGGCTCGTAGAGCTTTGGCAACGAGGGTGCGACTACCGGCATGGTGCCCGCAGGTCCCTCATGGATGTTGAGGAGAACGGCCCTTCCGTCAGCGTTGGAGAAGCACCGTTGGAGTACCCTTGTAATGCTGCGCTTGTATAGTTCGCCGTTGATGATGGCGAATGCCTTGGATCGCCGTGCGATTTGGCGCGCATCAGTCGGGTCGTCCGACAGCCTCTTGCTGAGAAGGTATGTGATGTATGGTTGACTCCTGGAGGGTTTGATCATCATGATCGCCATGGGTCCTTCGAGTCCTGCGTCAAGCTCCAGGTTGACGAGTGCCATTGGCTCATTGGGTGGCGTAGCGCTCGAGTCCGTTGTTGCGCTTGTTTTCTTCTCTATGGCCTTTGGCTTGATGGAGCATTCGCAGATGCGCTCGAGAAATACCCCAGGTGTTATGGGGGCGCAGGTAGAGCCAATGTTGGCGAGTGCGTCCGCCTCTTCATTGCTTTCACGGCCTGCGTGCCGTAGCTCATAGCCGTCGAAGTCCCCTTCGAGTGTGTCGTACAGGTCACGATAGGCGATCATATTGTCGTTCAGTGCGTTGCACTCGTGCATTGTCTGGTTGACGACCAGTTTGGAGTCGCCGTAGATTATTAGCCTCTTGGCGCCGCAGGCTTTTGCCATCTGCATCCTGTGAAACAGGGCCTCGTATTCAGCTTCGTTGCTAGAGGCAGTGAACTGCATTCGCAGGATGTATTTCAGCTTGTCTCCCTGAGGCGATGTCAGTATGACACCTGCGCCAGGTTCGTCCTTTTGCTTGGATCCGTCAAAGGGCATTATCCAGAGATGACATATCTGGTTTTTCAGGGAGCTGATTCTCCATCCAGTGCACGAGGAAGTCGGGGAGAACTTGTGACTTGATTGTGTCGTGCTTTTCATACGTAATGTCTCGTGGAGACAGCTCGATTCCCCAAAGCGCGACTCGTCCGGTGGCATCGGGGTTGTTGAGGATATGTCCAAGCGGGACGTCGTTGACCACCACGATTGGGTGTTCCTGGAAGTAGTGGCGCAGTCGCCTGGCTGTCATGAAGACACCATATGCCAGCTTTTGATAGTGCGGGTACCGCTGCTTTGTTGGCATGAGTACCTTGCTGAGGTAGTAGACTGGGCACTGTACCCCGAGGACCTTGTTTTCCTCAGCTCGTTCCACCATGAGCATCATGCTGACCACCTAGTTGGTGGCGGAGATGTACAGCAACAGTGGTTCCCTTTCGCGTGGGGTCACCAGTACCGGTAAGGTACACAGTAGACGCTTGAGGTCTTCGAATGCTTCCTGTGCCTCATTCGTCCACTCGAACTTGTCAGCTTTGTGGAGAACTTGGTAGAAGGGCAGTGCTTTTTCACCCTTTCGACTGATGAATCGACTAAGCGCCGCAATTCGCCTAGCCAGCTGCTAGACACCTCTTACATTCTTCGGCTTCTCCATGGCCAATATGGATTTTATTTTCTTCGGGTTCGCCTCGATCCCTCCCGCGGAGATGAGATACCCAAGTAGTTTCCCAGATGGTACGCCGAAGGCGCATTTGTCCGGATTGAGCTTGATCCGGTAGCGGTCGAGGTTGGCGAAGGTTTCGCGTAAATCGTCGATTAGCGAGGCTTCCTCTTTGGTCTTGATTACGATATCGTCAACATAGACTTGCATGTTGCAACCAAGTTGGTTCTTGAGGCAAGCCTGCATGCACCGCTGATAGGTTGCTCCTGCATTTTTTAGCCCGAAGGGCATTGTGTTGTAGCAGAACACACCAAAAGGTGTTGTAAACGCTGTTTTCTCTTGATCTTCCTCCTTCATTCGAATCTGATTGTAGCCTGAGTAGGCATCGAGTAAGCAGAGGCGCTCACATCCCGTGGTGGAGTCAATGACCTAGTAGATGCGCGGTAGAGGGAAGTGATCCTTTCGGCAGTGCTTATTCAGAGAGGTAACATCCACGCACATCCGTAGGATATCCGTGTCCTTTTTTAGTACTAGCACTGTATTGGCGAGCCAAGTTCTTTCCTTGATCTCGCATATGAATTTGGCATCGAGGAGTCTGTTGATCTCCATTCCGACTGCTTTTGCTCTTGGCTCAAACAATGGCTGAATTGTTTGCTTGATTGGCTCTGCATCTGGGTTGACATTGAGTGCATGCTCGGCGAATTCCCTAGGAACTCCTGGCATGCCCGCTGGACACCAGGCGGATATTTCCTAGTGCTCACGGAGGAATTCGACGAGTGTGAGTTCCTATGCGGGACTCAAGTTGTCAGCGATGAGGGCTGTCTTTGCCAGGTCTGATGGGTGGACCTAAACTTTCTTTGTGTGCACCGACGAGTCGAAGGACAGGTCAGGTGAACTTGGCCGACTCAAGGGAGGCAGACTGTTGTCTGTCGACTCCTTTAATCTTGCGAGTTCCTCCTGCATGTCGAAGGACTGGGATTTTTTTTTGAATTCCCTGTCGCAACTGTCGGACCTCTCGAAGCTCCTGGTGATTGTGATGACGCCGTTGGGGCCTGGCATTTTCATCTACAGGTAGGCATAGTGTAGCACTGCCATGAACCTGGCAAACACGACAAGTCCGAGGATGCAGTGGTACTGTGAGGGCCAGTCGACGACTTCGAAGTCGATGTGTTCACGTCAAAAGTTTTTCGGCGTGCCGAAGATGATGTCAAGGTTGATTTTGCCAAGGGGATATATGCCCTTGCCTGGGACGTTGCCGTGGAATGTCGTGTCCGAGACCTCTAGGCAGGTCAGAGGGATCTTTATTGCTCGCAAGGTACTCGTGAACATAAGGTTAATGCCGCTTCCACCATCCATGAAAACACGACAATGGCCTGGGTGGAGTACTTGACGTGGGTGGTCGCGCTTGTCGAAGGTGATGCAGGAGTCGCTTCCACTAAGGTACTCAGTGGTGGAGGGTGGTGAGTTTGTCGCCAAATTTACTTGGCGAGTGATTGCTTTCTATACGCGATTCGAGGGGCGTCCCTTTTGGATAATCATGTTGCCCATAGCCCGTGGGTATGGCTCGCCGCCATGATCGTGGATCGGTGCGGCCGCGGGTGGTGTCCCTCCAGGTGGTGGAGGAGGAGCTCCATGTGTTACAGCACCTGGGGCGACTCCGTAGCCTCTGTTGACGGTGTCGCGATTCATCCGCGCCAATACCTCGTGGAGTTTGAGGAACTCGCGGCAGTCCTTGAGGATGTGGCTGGATTTCTCCTTGTCGTCGTGCTTGTCGATGTAGAAGTGCACGTTGCACGGCCCGGACAGTTTGTCCTTGATTGTTGTCACGGGTGCCTCTTTGCGAGTGCGGCGCTGCCATACTTGTGTGGTTTTTCCAGAGTCATTGTGTCCGCTGCTGCGATAGCCTCTATTGTGGTTGTCGTCGCGCCTGTCGGTGTAGCCTGCTACGACCATGTTGACGTCGTCACGGTCATCGTAGATGCGCATTCGACGTTTGTTGGAGCGATCGCGTCTGCGCTCCAGCTCAGCTTCGTCGTCGGAGTGAACATTATTTTTCACCGAATCTTCTCCATCTACCCACTGATTCGTGATTTCCATCAGGTGGTCAATGGTTTTGGGCTTTGAACGGCCCAACTCCTCCCTGAGCTCTATGCGGCGAATGCCGCTGTTGAATGCGTTAGTCGCCCGGTCCTCCGAAATATTTTCTGCGGAGTTCTTGATGATGGACCACCTCTGGATGTACGAGCGTAATGACTCGCCCGACCTTTGCTGGCAGCATCTCAGCTCTTCGATTGACGCAGGCCTTTTGTAGTTCCCCTCAAGTTGCGCACAAAGCTGTAGACCAGCTCATCCTAGCTGCGAATGGATCCGCAGGAGGTTATTGAGCCAAGCTCGGGCGGCGCCCTGCAGCTGTAGATGTAGGCATTGCATGTCAGTGCTTCGACTCCCACCATGGAGCCTAACGGAGGAGATGTGGTCTTCCAACCAGATTTTCGGGTCCTGCAGGCCGTCAAACTTTGGGTTCTCCGATGGGAGCTTGAACCCCTTGGGCATTCGCTTTTGTCTGATGGCCCTGCTGAAGCATCTGGCGCCACAGAGCTCCACGTCTTCATCTTCTGAGTTAGTCGATTAGGCACATCACTCCCTTGACTTGTCGATCTTGCGCTGTGCGATGTCATCATGTGCGTCGTAGTCGTGGTCGTGTCGTCGTGAGTGGCGACATCGAGAAAGATCATGACTGTCGTCACTGGACGAGGGTGAGGAATAGCGTTTTGCCAGAGCCTTGTTTTTCTTCGGCTCCGGCATCGGCTCTTTGTCGAGGGAGGACTCGATTAGCCCCAAGCCTGTGATCATAGATCGATGCATGGCAGCTCGGGGATCTCCAGCTGGCGGCTGGTTGTTGAGTAGGTACATGGTGGCCGCTGTCACTGCTGCTTGCGGCGTCTTCGGGACCACGTTGCCCCAAGTGTCGACTGTCATAGAGCTGAAGTTGAGGACTTTCGCAGCTTCTATGCGCTCCTGCTCGGTGAGGTGGACCATTCGAGATCGTCTCTTGTTGGCCACATATTCGTTCCCTTTGGAGGAGGATCCTCCGTGGGAGGAGAGCCCGGACCTTCGAAGACTCGACTCGTCTGCCGCCTTTTTACGCGCTTCGAGTTGCGCGATTTTTTGTAGCTAGCGTCTGTACTCTTCCTTCAACAGCCAATGATAGCCCATTAGCAGATCTTGAAGTGTGCCTAGGGGCAGAGGATTGCCTCGCAGGGCGTCTCGGCAGCGAGCCCACTCGAGATAGTTGAGCTTGATCACGACGCGTTCGCCAGTGTGCTCGTTCACCATGGTTGGGGGTTCGACTGCCCCTCCATTGTTGACGGGTGGGCCATTGCCACTGTTTGTGGGGCCGCCGTTAGGAGGTCCGCCATTAGGGATGCCACCGTTAGGCGTGTCTGTGCCAGATTCATTACCACCGTTTTCGTGATTAGCGGTGGAGTTGCCAGTGTTAATTACGGGGCACATGAAGTGGCTGGGGAAGCTGTTGCTCCCACAACTCTCGGATCTAGAGCCATAAACTCCATCTTCCGTTGCTAAGCCGTCCATATCGGATTGCGACTGCTATCACTGTCCGTGCTCTCAACTGTTGCTAAGGTGTTGAGCTCGCTGAGGGTGCTGATTGGTGGCGGGAACCACGATGCTGGAGCAATCGCGGATGTCATCGGCTGGTCAGGCATGCGAAGCGTGCCCATCTGACCAACTTGGAAGCGGAAGCTCCATATTGCCAGGCTGATTCTGTCGCCCACGGACCCGAAAGCCAGGCGAGTGGCCGGCGTGTGGACGGTGAAGTCGAACGCGCCGAAGAGCTAGCGAATCTCCGCTGTTGTGGAGTTGTAGATCGCGGTTGATGAGGCCGAAGAAGCCGCAACATCAGCACTCCCAATTCCAACAGACGGCTCCAATTGACGACGGTTTAACTCATCAATGCCCATTTTTATGGACTTGGGTTTTGGAGAAGGACGGAGCGCTGGAAACATCAATCGGCTAGCAAACAAGCACACAGGGACGCAAGGTTTACCTAGGTTCAGGCCTCATAGAGGTCCCTACTCCTGCTTGTCTGCTCTTGGAATTAACGAAGGAATCGAAGATTACAATGGTGCGCAGATGCAATCTGGCGAGGGTTGTGAAAACTAGAGTTGCGTGTGTCCTCCTCGCCGCCCCCTCCACGCCTTTATATAGATAGGCCAGGTCTCAGGTAGCAGGTTGAGTCGGTTACAGATTAGGGTTTGCCCTTCAAACTTTCTATCTTTAAACTTCTTCTTGTCTCGCAAGTTATTGAGAGTCCGTAGGTCACTCGAAATCTTCATTGGGCCGTGGCAACACCGTGGACTTCCACCATATCTGGATCATATATACCAATCTCGAGTACCGGCAGGGTATACCCATGTCACGACCTATTCGGTAGAAGGTTAGGCGCTAGGCTCAAGACCGCTAGGACTTCATCATAGAGGAAATGCACAAGCTAGTGAGGGCCGGTACCATGCGGGAGGTCCTCCATGCTACTTGGATGGCCAATCATTATGTGGCACCTAAGCCAAATCTAAAGATGAGGCTGTGTATCCACTTCACCGACCTGAACTGGGTTTCCTCTTTCTTTTCTCCCTCACTTTTATACCTCTTGTCCTTCTCTCTGGCATCGAGGAGGATATTCACTCTATCTCTCTCTATCTGCTCTTCATGAGCTTGCTTCTCCTCTCCAACTCTCGAAACCTCTATTGCTTGCCTTCCAAAAAACCTCTCAAAAACCTCCTCCCTTTCCTACGACCAAGTGCCTCCTTTTATACTCCAAGGGGTCACTACAAGGGCTGACATGGAGTACCGCCAAGAGCGTTCCCGAGCTCAATCGCGGTGTGCCAGGTGATCTTCAGGCAGATGGGCGGTGCCCGTGGCCAATGGATGGCCAAGGGCGGTGCGCAAGCGCACTTGATGGCCGAGTGACAACTCAGCCTCCGAGTTGTCACTCCTGTCGGTGGCGCGCTACAGCGGACTGCAGTGCCATGATGATGTCTAGTGGTGCTGGCACGTCGCCAGTTCCCAAGGCCAGACCTGACACGCCTTGTCAGGCTTAGTTGACTCCGGTTCCCGTGTCGTGCCTGGCCCAGAAGAAGCGTTCCCATGGTCCTTCTGGGCTCAATCGAGGCTGCTCCTTGGCTTCGCTATCCCCAATCGTTCCTTTACCCTCCTTCAGGGGCAGCCACCGGAAGGAGGGGTCAGACCGCCTTGCGCATGTCCTTGTATTTTCCTCCTTGTCCACACCCGACCGGCGTATCAAGTTTTGTTTTGTAGTGTTCGTCTCATCCATAGGTACCTACATCATAGCTGACACTTAGTCTCTATAGGTTTATCATGCCATGTCCATACCTTCTTAGAGCACATGGTGCTCACATCCTCGCGACGCTCTCGGCGTCCTAGCCTTGCCACCGCCGAACCGCTGACAGGTGGATACGGCGCCCATCCGCCAAGGCGCAATGCTAGGGACCCATGATCCCATTACACCGACACATCTAAAACTTCTAGTTAGGGCGGTTATCAATTCCGACCGCCTCAAACATATATCTAGAGGAAGATTCAATTATAAACCGTTTAAGGTCTCCTTTGCTGTTTTTTGCGGGATGGTCTCCTTTGCTATTTTTTGCAGGATGGTCTCCTTTGCTGTTGATTATATATATATTATATATATATGTATGTATTAAGGCTTTGATGGTGAGATGCCTTGGTGATTCACTAACTAGTTTAATATCGTGCTGGTGAGTTTATATAGATCCAGGCTTCGTGCTAGTGTGAGTTTATATGGATCTTGGTTATTTCGAAGGTGCGTTTTAATGTTGTCGACTTTTATTTTTGTACAATATTTTTTGCAAACAACATATATCATGCAATCAGTTCTCACATACAGATTAGTGACACATACAATCATGCTCGAAGTAACAACTACTTCGCGCATTAAAAACCCCAGACATGGATATTATAATTGCGACTAGGATAACAATGGCACCAAGGGCATATTGTAGACACCTTTCCTTCCAAATAGAATATTTTTTTATCTTATTCATCTTCAACCTAGTTGTTTGCCTACTATCTTGCTTCTTGATGTTGTGTGCATCGATTATATCGTCCAAGGCCAACTCTATTTGCCCCTTATCTTCCATATCCCTTTCCATTTTTTCGTTGACGGTTTTCATCGATTGCTGCATCATTCGGAGTGTTACATGAGCTAGACTTAGCTTCTATTCTGTCTTCCTCAATTCTTCATTGGTCTTCCTCAATTATTCATCTATCTTCCTCTTCACCTTCATGAGGACAATGATTTTTGCGTCTAGACAATGTTGGAACTGGGCAAATCCATCACAAATACTACAGTCACAGGCTGATTCCTAGAAAAAACTAAAAAACTAAATCTGGAAAAGCTTAGAAGATGCATCCAATATTTCAAAACAAATAGAATTAGAGAGACGAAAGATAGAAGCTTAGTACCTCATCCGACGAGGAGGAGTAGTTCTCGAGGCTGACGAGGATCTCACTGTCATCCATTGTCCTAACCATGGTGACACGTATGTCGGCTACAGAGATCTGAGGAACAATGACGATTTGATGCCTACGGCACCTCATGGTGGAGAGATCTAGATGCTCGGAGTGCTCAATCTGAACCACGGCCGGTGAACAGTGTCGGGTGGAGGAAGCCAGTGATGGTGTTTCGGGAGGGAGAAGAGAGAGGGAACATGGCAGAAAGGGGGCCTCAGAAGAGTTAGGAGGAAAGCGAGGAAGAAGGGTCTGGCCGGGTCATAAAGAGGAGAATCCGTAGACTCCGGATAATAACGGGCCGTCCGTAAAAATGCTTTTTTGGATTATTTCAATTTTTATCTGTTTTTTTTATAAATGTTGTATTTAATGCATGTGAATTCATATTTTTCAGATGTCGGAGATTTGTCCCGCGAAGGAACTAGGGTCCAACAATCCCTTGGTTCATGAGGGGGATGAACACGTGATTCCGAAGGAGTTTGGTGACGGCTACGGCGGCGAAGCGGAGAGTCGACATTGGTTTTTTACCCAGGTTCGGGACCCGCATGAGGAGGTAAAGCCCCTACTCCCTCTTGGCTGTATTACCCGCTTGCCTCGCGAGGTTACAATGGCGGATGAAAGTATAGGGTATTAGATCTCTAGGATCCGTACCAAGCAAGGTAGGAGAAGGACCCTTATATAGGGCGGTGTCGTTGCTCTACCCCTGGTCCATGGATGGGGAGGGTCACCACACTGCAGCCTGATGAGTGCATATTTGCATCATGTTTTACATTATTATTTTGCATTGTAGATGTATGATCTTTGTATTTTACGGCGCTCGCGCGCACATTTTATGTCTGTTTTCACCAGGATTAGGACAGGTGATGGATCCAATGGATACAATTATTGAAGCAGTTGTACTATGGAGAAAAGGAGTCAGAAACAACATAAATCACTTATTTGGGAAATATTAATAATACCAGAAGAAAACCAGAAGCGAACAAGGGAGGCAGAGAGCCCAACGACCAACTATACGGTGGGAGCAACTCTTCTGCACGTATACCTCCGGCCGTATACTTGGTGCCGCCTCCGCCTCATCAAATAGTTTCACCTCGTGTAATTGGTTCGGAGAGACGACATACAGAACACCCAGAAATCGCATAAACCTCACCTTCGGAAGGCATCTGGCGGGGGAACTCATCCACAAGGAATCCATCTTCGCCATGCGTAGATCCGGAGGCTAAGGTATCGATCTTCATCATCCACCGCTGCATCACCACCATCTCCATCCATCCCATCTACATCTTGGGGAGATGGAGAAACCCTAGTATGAGACTGAAATAAGATAAAGTCTATTACGATATTCATCGCTGTGACCATGTGTTAGATTCTCTACATCTTGATGTTGAGGGAAGTCGACCTCTCAATATTTGCCTCTTGCGGGGACTTGATGGAGGGAACTACTTGTTGGTAGACGAAGGCATTCTAGCACTTACAGTGAGTATAAAGCTGTTGGCACTCCTTACGTATCAACTTGGGAAATCGAGGAAACTCATGGAACACTATCCATGCCATGGGATACGTTCTACGGGATTACGTCCCTTAATAGCACAGTAATCCCTAGCTCCCATGGTCATCAAGATCGAGGATGACCCCGAACCTGATAGGATCATCGACTTCATCGTCATCCTCGACGGCCTGGACTGACTCGTGAGGGCGGAACTCCCCCACGGTTCGTGCACGGGACCACGGACGAACTCCCGGGTGTGGCGCAGGTGCGTGATACGTTGCAAACGTATCTATAATTTTTGATGTTCCATGCTTGTTTTATATCTACTTTCTTATGTTTTGTCCACACTTTGGAGTATTTTTATACACTTTTCTTGGACTAACCTATTAACAAGATGCCATAATGCCAGTTGCCAGTTTTCTGCTGTTTTTGGTTCTAGGAAAGTTAGAAAATGAATATTCTCAGAATTGGACCGGACAAAAGCCAAAGTCGTTATTTTCCCAGAAGGCTCACGAAGCCAGAAGGAGAGAAGAAGGGGGGCCACAGGGTGGCCACACCACCCCTGGGCGCGGGTCCCCCTGGCCGTGCTAGGGCATGGTGTGGGGCCCCTGGCCACCCGCCGATCTTGCCTCTTCGCCTATAAGATCCCTCTGATGCAGAAACCCTAAATCGAAAAGCCTCTAGCCATGAAAAGTTCCACAGCACCGCCGCCACCGAAGAGGAGATTCGGGGGACAGAAGTCTCTATTCCGGCACCCTACCAGGATGGAAAAGTGCCCCCAGAGCCATCTCCATCGATCTCCACCACCATCTCCATCGCCGTTGCTGATTCCCATGATGGGGAGGGAGTAGTTCTCTATCGAGGCTAAAGGTTCTACCGGTAGCTATGTGTTCATATCTCTCTATGCATGATCATATTGTGATCATGAGCTTTGTAATCAAGTAGATCTATCTTGCTACTCAAGTGCTTTAATAGATCTCTACTCTCCCCATGTGTGTGAAAGTGACAGCGTGCACACCGTGGTGGAACTTAGGCTAGAAATTAGAATTACTTGTTATGAGTTATATTTGGAGTTGGATGTTTCTATGAAATTGTGGTGTTTGTTGGAACCATCTAGAGCTCAAGGTGACATTGTGGGGTTATCTAGATGGGGAAAGCAAATTTTGAGGTGTGCCGTTATAGCCCTACCATGGATTAGAGTGTCCAACCGGAGAGTAGTATCATAAAGAGAAGATATTTATATGAGAGTGTTCACTAGTGAAAGTATGATCCCTAGGCCTTGTTTCTAAGCATTGAAACACCATTTGCAATTAGATCTGCTACATGTTTGCTTGCTTCCATCTTTATTTCGGTTTGCGTTTAGTCTCTTCCACGCCATCAAGCTATTGTCTGGCACCGTTGTCTTATATCCATACCACTTGTATTTCACTATCTCTTCACCGAACTAGTGCACCTATACACCTGACAAGTGTATTGGGTGTGTTGGGGACACAAGAGACTTCTTGTATCTTGATTGTAGTATTGCTTGAGAGGGGATACCTTTGACAACTTCCTCCCTGAGTTTGATAAACCTTGGGTGATCCACTTAAGGGATACTTGCTGCTGTTCTACAAACCTTGCACTTGGAGGCCCAACAACTGTCTACAAGAATAGAAGTCCGTAGACATCAAGCTATTTTCTGGTGCCGTTGCCGGGGAGGTAAGGTAAAAGGTACTCACACTATGAGTGCTCGAAGTTATTTCCTTTAGATTATGCAATTTTGTCTTTTTGTTTCTTGTTTTCACTAGTTAGGCTTAATGGAAAACAACAAAAAAATTAGAGAGCTTTATAGTATTTATCTTGAGTTAAGACATGAAGTGTTTGAAGAGAAAATTAAAAAACCTATGAAACTTTATTTGCATGCTAGTTGTTAGTATGAATTCTTTGGACACCATTATGGCTAATGCTATGGAAAAGTCTAAGCTTGGGGAAGCTAGTTTTTATGAAAATGACCTTTTTAGTTCTCCAGCTTTGGAAGATAGTTATTTTATTGCTTATGATGATACCAAACCTCCAATATATGATGATTACAATGATGATTATGATATTTTCAGTCCACCTACTATTGAGGAGAAAATTAATTATGATTACATATGCCTCCTATATTTGATGATTATGGTGATGAGAATAATAATGATAGCTATTTTGTTGAATTTACTCCCACTACAATTAATAAAAATGACTATGTTTATGTGGGGAGTATTAATTCTTTTATGCATGTGGCTCATGATAAGAATGTTTTATGTGATAGTTATATTGTTAATTTTATTCATGATGCTACTGAAAGTTATTATGAGAGAGGGAAACATGGTTTTATGCATCACAATAATATTAAGTTTCCCCTCTTTATGTTGAAAGTCTTGAAGTTGCACCTGTTTTGTTTTACTATGCTTGTTGCTTTGTGCTTTCATGACTTGTTTCTTTACAATAATCCTATGCATAGGAAGTGGAACTTTTCGATTTGAGCAACAGAAGGTCTTCGAAAAAATTGGTTTTTACCTGCTGGTCTGTTTTGATAGATTTCTGCCATTATTTGCATTTGCTTCTTGTTGATTCCTTTTTGGGTTATTTTTGGGGAATTGAGATTTTTGAGGGATGTGCTACAGTAGATTTTGTTTTAATGGAAGTTTTATTTGTGTTGGAACTGAACCAAAAGACTTATTATCTCGAGTACACTAATGTTGCTAATGAAGATTGTGTGAAGTTTTGTATGAAGGAAACATTTCAGGTGTAGGGAAGAATGATGTAATGAGATGAAGAATGGACAAAATCTCAATATTGGGGATGCCACCCCATGTCACCCCAAGAAATATTCAAGAGGTACAAGCATCAAAGCTTGGGGATGCCCAAGGCATCCCCTTCTTCATCAATAAAAATCTCAGGTCTTTCTAGACACTTCGATTTTACTATTTCATGCACTATTGTGTTGTTCTTGGAGCGTATTTGTTTTTTTTTAGTTTTCTTTTGCTTGGTTTTCTTAAATAAGTTGGTTGGATACCAACACACTTCTTTTGGAGAGAGACACGCTCCGTTTTCATTGCCTAGAACACTCTAGTTTTCATTCTTGTTGTTCTATGAGTGTTCTCTTTTGATAGCATTGTGTTTAGCCTTAGTTTTCTTGTGCTTTCATTTTAGAAATTTTTAGTTCTTCTTTGTGGATTTGTGAGACAAGCTCACTGATCTTTATTGATTATTATCTTTGTGAGTTGTTTCAAATAAGTCGATTGGTGTTGGAAAAGAGTAGGAAAGTTCATGCTTAAGTGGTAAAGAGAGCTTGTTTTTGAGTGTTGCCTATGCTTTGTCATGTCATGCTTGATATTGTTTTGGCTTTATGCTTAGTGATTTTTTATGTAGCATGACTTGTTATAAACAATTGAGATTTCTTAATGTTCCTTTGAAGAATCATGCGTTGTTTTAGCATATTAAAGCATAGTATTGTGGTATTCTCCTTTGATGCTTTATTTGGGTTGACTTGGCACATGCTCACACCATGTTATGATTATCCCAAGTCACCATAGCCTTTATGATCCTTTACTTTTCGACTTGTAATATAACTTTATGCTTTAATTAATGATGTTTTATCGCTTTGCATGATTATGGCAATTATTGCTCTCTTAGTTGGTCACTCCCAGTCTTTTCCTAGCCTCCATAACCAAGTATGAGTTCCACTCATGCATCCAACTCCAAATAAAACCAAGTTATTCCAAAGAGTCCACCATACCTACCTATTAGCATTTGCTATTCCAAGTATATTCATGTTTTTATCTACCTTCCGAATTAAACTTGTTATGAGAAAACTAGTGATTAAAGCTCTCACGAACTTGATGGCACACTTTAATTTTCATGCCCTTAATAAACTTGAACCATTGTGTCGTCTATGTTGTATATGCTTGCACTTATATGCTGGGGATTAGCAGAACCATGCTGTCATGGGGAACGCTTTCAACATTGCACTTGTACATTGTACCTAGTTGATATCATGCTCTTTTGTCTATGGATGTCACCACTGTGAAATGAAAGGGGAGCTTGTAAGTCTATGGAGTTATGTATGTGTGTTAGAGAAACGCTTGGGCCGCTGGTCTACTCCATGCCTAATCATGGTGGAAACCTGAAGCGTAACCATAATGAGCAATCTATGAAGCATTCTTCTGATAAAAAAAGAGACAGATACTGAGAAAAAGAGAAAAAAGAGATGAGAAAAGAGGAAAGAGAGAAAATAGCACCATTTTCCCATGGTAAATAAGAAGATTGCTGAGATGCTCGTTGTCTACCTGCCTTGTCATTTTGATATGGGGATTCTTCTGTATCATCGGGCAAGGGATACCCCGTTGGCGGTTCTCTATGATACACATGTACTTACTATGATAAGAACTTACCGGTAACTAAACTTGAGTAGTACGAGAAGCGGCCCTCGTATTCAAGGGACATGAGATTTCCAACTTATACTTTGTCAAGCATATACTCCATAGTTTGTTCACTTTAACCTTAATCACTTCAAGATGCTTATGATAGGGGCAATGAGAGCTAAAAGCTAATAAGTACCATAATTTTTAGAAGCTCTTTATGAAACTTGAATCCCTGCTTCCTTCTATGAAGGCCTTTCTTTTACTTTTATGTTGAGTCTCCACCTTCTATGTTTATGCACCTATTTTGAGAGCATAGTGGCCATTCTTAGTTCTATGTGCATTGTCCCAAGACTTGTTGATTGATGCATAACTTTGATATTACTTGTTCTTAAACTATTTGTATCTAGTCACTCTTATGAACTTTGAAGGTGTCCTATATATTTATGTTTGCTACTCTATGAGGGACAAGCTGAATGCCACTATTCTATGTTTTCTTTATGTGAAACAAACATATGTCTTGCAAAGCATTATTATTCATGAATCTTTTGTTTGTGCCTTTTCATGTTACAACATAGTTGCTATGTCTTATTGTTAGAACTATATCTTTCATGCTATGTTGAAGTACTATGATCCCAGCTATCCATGTTTTACAAATACTTTGATCAAGTCTATGATCGTGCATGTCACCTCAAAAATTATTCTTTCTTTTTTATCACTTACCTACTCGAGGACGAGCAGGAGTTAAGCTTGGGGATGTTGATACGTTGCAAACGTATCTATAATTTTTGATGTTCCATGCTTTTTTATATCTACTTTGTTATGTTTTGTCCACACTTTGGAGTATTTTTATACACTTTTCTTGGACTAACCTATTAACAAGATGCCATAGTGCCAGTTGCCTGTTTTTTGCTATTTTTGGTTCCAGGAAAGTAAGAAAATTAATATTCTCTGAATTGGACCGGACAAAAGCCAAAGTCGTTATTTTCCAAGAAGACTCACGGAGCCAGAAGGAGAGACGAAGGGGGGCCACAGGGTGGCCACACCACCTCTGGGCACGGGTCCCCCTGGTCGCGCGAGGGCATAGTGTGGGCCCCCTGGCCGCCCACGACCTTGCCTCTTCGCCTATAATACCCCTCTGATGCAGAAACACTAAATCGACCAGCCTCTAGCCACGAATAGTTCCACAGCACCGCCGCCACCGAAGGGGAGACTCGGGGGACAGAAGTCTCTGTTCCAGCACCCTGTCGGGATGGGGAAGTGCCCCCAGAGCCATCTCCATCGATCTCCACCACCATCTCCATCGTCATTGCTGATTCCCATGATGAGGAGGGAGTAGTTCACTCTTGAGGCTAAGTGTTCTACTAGATCTGTCTCTCTATGCATGATCATATTGTGATCATGAGCTTTGTAATCAAGTAGATCTACCTTGCTACTCAAGTGCTTTAATAGATCTCTACTCTCCCCATGTGTGTGAAAGTGACAGCGTGCACACCGTGGTGGCACTTAGGCTAGAGATTACAATTACTTGTTATGAGTTATATTTGGAGTTGGATGTTTCTATGAAATTGTGGTGTTTGTTGGAACCATCTAGAGCTCAAGGTGACATTGTGGGGTTATCTAGATGGGGAAAGCAAATTTTGAGGTGTGCCGTTATAGCCCTACCATGGATTAGAGTGTCCAACCGGAGAGTAGTTCAGAGTAGTATCATAAAGAGAAGATATTTATATGAGAGTGTTCACTAGTGAAAGTATGATCCCTAGGCCTTGTTTCTAAGCATTGAAACACCGTTTGCAATTAGATCTGTTACATGTTTTCCTGCTTCCATCTTTATTTCGGTTTGCGTTTAGTCTCTTCCACGCCATCAAGCTATTGTCTGGCACCGTTGTCTTATATCCATACCACTTGTATTTCACTATCTCTTCACCGAACTAGTGCACCTATACACCTGACAAGTGTATTGGGTGTGTTGGGGACACAAGAGACTTCTTGTATCTTGATTGTAGTATTGCTTGAGAGGGGATACCTTTGACAACTTCCTCCTTGAGTTTGATAAACCTTGGGTGATCCACTTAAGGGATACTTGCTGCTGTTCTACAAACCTTGCAATTGGAGGCCCAACAACTGTCTACAAGAATAGAAGTGCATAGACATCACCGCGCCATTCTTGGAGGCGCAAGAAGTGGGAGGTGAGCATCTTGGCCTTCTCCGGTGGCGAGGAGTTCTTCATCGGCGGCTGGCGTCACTTCATCTCCGAGCACCATATCCAACGCGGCTTCACGCTTCGATTCAGGTACCTTGGCGAGGGGGACTTCTCCATCTCAGTGTTCGACATGCAGTTGTGCCGTGTTGACTACCCCCCTCATCTCCGGGATGCCTAGTAGGCACGGCCATCACTACACTACCGAGGGGCGCAAGGCTCGGCCCTGGAGGTGTGATGCCTAAGCAGTTTTCAGCTCCCTTTTGCTTTGTAATTAGTACTTTTAGGATGAACTTCCCAGCCATAGGTGACACCTTCTAGTGCCCTGTTCCTGTGTGGGGTTTGCAAGATGGACTTTTTTCTATGTCTGTAAGCGGATTTTTACGTCGGTTGTTTCTCCCATGGCATGTTCACGGCGTCGCGACCTCTTGCTGAGGCCCACGAGGGAAGCTTGTGCTTCCTTCCCGCAGGAACGGCCCTCTAGGAGCGCCAAGCACGTTCGTTGAAAGGCTGAGCATACATGGGCGGAGCCCTCGCGAGGCGTGGTTGATGACAGGGTGCCTGTGGAGGCAATCTTTAGAGGCGGCGCTTGAGCATGGTGCCAGTGGGGGCTCCCTTTAGTTGTAGGACCGGCCCGTCGCAGAGCGGGTCGCGCCTGACTAGGTTGGTGAGAATCTCTGTGCCTCGGTAGGCTAGATCCCCGTAGCTCATGGACTGCAACGGGTCTGGGAGGGTCTCTCGAGGGGTTACTTCTGTGTGCACCCTCGAGGAGGAGTCCGCTGTTGACTTCTGGATCCCACCCTCTTGAGAGGGAGCGTGGCCTCGCGAGTTTCGCGTGCCCTTTCCGGGCGTCTGTCTCGGGTTGTATGTTATTAGAACCCAAGTTTTTCCGCCCTGCCAAGCTAACCCACTAAAGAGGGTGTCCCCAGGGTCACCCCGTGGGCCTCTCGAGGAGAAACCACGAGATTATGTGTTCCTTCTTTTAGCTCCTGTGACGAGAGTTTTGGGGATGAGGTGACTCACGGTCGATGGATGAGCTGCGGAGTTCAGAGCTTGACACTTTAGGTTTGACGAGCTCATGCTACGGAGGTAAAGGTCCTCATGAGCCATCGCGAGGATGAAAACAAGGTTAGGGACCATCGGTGAGGTAACCCTTGGTCGTGGGACATGTCGTAGAGTTAAGAGCTCGATACTTTAGGCCCTGACGCGCTCGGGGTACGGAGGAGCAGGGCCTCATGAGCTCTTGCAAGGACAAAAACAAGGTAAGGGACCATGGGTGAGGTAACTCTCGGCCATGAGGCGGGCCGTAGAGTTTTGAGCTCGACACTTTAGGCCCTAACACGCTTGGGCTACGAAGGACCAGGGCCTCGTGAGCCCTCTCGAGGATAAAAACAAGGTCAGGCACCATGGGTGAGGTATATCTCGGCCGTGGGATGAGCCATAGAGTTCAGAGCTTGACACTTTAGGCCCTGACGCGCTTGGGCTGCGGAGGAGCAGGGCCTCATGAGCCCTCGCGAAGATAAAAACAAGGTCAGGGACCGTTGGTGAGGTAACTCTACGGCCGTGAGACATGCCGTAGAGTTTAGAGCTCGACACTTTAGGCCCTGACACGCTTGTGCTACGGAGGAGCAGGGCCTCATGAGCCCTGACAAGGATATAAATGAGGTCAAGGACCGTGGGTGAGGTAACTCTCGGTCGTGGGACGGGTCGTAGAGTTCAGAGGTCGACACTTTAGGCCCTGCCGCGCTCGGGCTGTGGATGAGCAGGGCCTCATGAGCCCTCGCGAGGATAAAAACAAGGTCAGGGACCATGGGTGAGGTAACTCTACGGCCCGTGAGGTAACTCTACAGCCGTGAGACGGGCCATAGAGTTTAGAGCTCGACACTTTAGGCCCTAACGGGCTCGGGCTACGGAGGAGCAGGGCCCCATGATCCCTCGCGAGGATAAAAATAAGGTCAGGGACCGTGTGTGAGGTAACTCTATGGTCGTAAGACGGGTCGTAGAGTTCAGATCTCGACACTTTAGGCCCTGAAGCGCTCGGGCTACGGAGGAGCAGGGCCTCATGAGCCCTCGCAAGGATAAAAACGAGGTTAGGGACCATGGGTGAGGTAACTCTATGGCCGTGAGATGGGCCGTAGAGTTTAAGGCTGGACACTTTAGGCTCTGACACGATCGGGCTGCGGAGGAACAGGGCCTCATGAGCCCTCACGAGGATAAAAAAGAGGTTAGGGACCATGGTGAGGTAACTTTATGGATGTGAGATGGGCCGTAGAGTTCAGAGCTCGACACTTTAGGCACTAACACACACAGGCTGCGGAGGAGCAGGTCCTCATGAGCCCTCGCGAGGATAAAAACGAGGTCACGGACCATGGGTGAGGTAACTCTATGGCCGTGACACGGACCGTAGAGTTCAGATCTCGACACTTTAGGCCATGACGAGGTGCCCCGTAGACCTTACCGGGAGAGGGCCATAGGGAAAAACGCCCATCGTGAGAGCCCGCAAATGCCCCGCGCGAGGATCTTAGGCACTAGGAACTGTGCGACGAGGTAACTCATGGTCAGTACAGTCCTGTGAGTTCAGAGCCCGAAACTTTAGGTCCTGGAGCTGGCAGGGAGCCAGCCTAGTGAAGAGTACCGTCCCTAGCCCCCGCTCGTGCTGAGTGTGTGAGGGAAATCTAGCAGTGTGGTTTTTCGGAGAAAATGATTTTTCAAAGAGAAAACCAAATAGCCAACATGCGCGTGGCACAAGATCCAAGGAAGCGCCAGTAGTACAGGCTTATTACAAATGCCACCATGGCCCGCACGGGGCCCGACAAGAGGCAAAAACCGCAAGGGATGAGGGTTTTCGAGGTTCACCTTCAAAAAAGTCGCGGATCCAGGCGCGTCGTCCGAAGAAGTTTGTCCACCTTCCAGCCGCCTGGACCGCCGGCCCTCATGGCTTCTCAGCTGCCTCCGTGGGGATGGCGGGCATTGTATGCGTGCTGGTTACAGTCTGCGTTGACCCAACATACCACTGCATAATGTAGTACACTATAGTCGTTGACATAATACCAATGAAACACCATTCACTAGTATTACATCCCTCAGAGTGGTACAACAGAAACACAGTAGGTCCAAGACATGACTATGGATTACAACTCGACTCTTTACATAAGATCCAGAGAACACTCTAGGTTAAAGAGAGAGAAAGAACTTCTTATAAAGAAGAACCATTTTGATATATTTTTCTTAGGTATATATTATTTTTGTGATCATTTTGTTATATTATAACTATTTTTAAGATTTTTTATATTTTTCTAGAGCTAAAACAATTTGAGGGGTACTTTGGTAATTTTACATTTGGTTTATTCATTCTTTTACAATATTTATTTTTCTATTTTCTATACAATTACTCTGGCCCGTGGGCTGGTTAAGACCAACCCGGCCTAGTTGGGCCTGGGGTCGAACCCCACCCCAGCCCACCCCACTCCACTCTCATCTCACACGCACACACACTGGTTCATTCAGAACCAACACCCGCACGCACGGACACATGGACACGCATTCGTTCCCCACTCGCATCGGCGATGAGCTGCCACCAGCGCTGCTCCGGCCGGCTACTATACGTCTCCGGCGTCGCCGCTAATCTACACAAGGTCCATCGCCTCCTTGTCCATCGAATCCCCTACTGGCACATCCCCACGCCGCTCTCGCACGCGTCTTCTCCTCAGAACCCTCGATCTTCCGTCGTCTTACAGCGGGTCGACGATGATCGATTCCGGCACTGCCGGTCACCATCATGTCCAGGCCATGAACTCCTCCACCGGTTACCTTCCGCGTCCATGCTCCCATGCTCCTCTCTACGCACCCAGACAAACCCTAGGTTCGTCGGTCGGTGTGCTATCCACGACGGCGCGGTATGGATCCTCTCGTTCCTTGTCGTCTCCACTATTCGGTCCAGGCAGGCCCGCTTTCATCGCACGCTCGGCGACCTTGCCCTCAATCTTCGCCGACCACACTAATGCCACTGGTCTCACTCGCACATCGCAACCTGGTTTAATGTGACATGGACACCACAACGGTGTTGTGGCTGCTGCGTCTGCTTCGACTACCTCAACCCGATGTCGGCGGGACGGTGCTCTAGGCGCAACCCCGGCGACCTCTGATTTACTGGCTCATGGCTCTGCTTCTCTGTTGTTGTAATGGCGATGATCATTTGGTTATTGCCATGCTACTGCTACAGCATGGCCATCGACCACACTCACCTCCCCTTCGGCTTCAACCACCTTTCAGGTAAATTCTACTGTGACCGGCCATCAAGCCGATGACATGCTCTTGTATTATTTTGGGTTTAGATTCTTAGTAATTCTAGGACTGGGCTGTTGATTCTGGTTATGGCATATATATTGGTGGCTCGATTTTAGTTAGTCTGCAGACTATGTGGTTGATCAGGTACTAGCAGCTTTGGTTTATATTAATCTCTAATTGTTGTGCTGATGGAGGTAGATGCTCCTGTTGCTTCATATGGTTTTTGAATGAGCTATTGATGATCAAATCATGCACAAGCATGAACTTGGACAAATATGAATTGGAATATGCAAAGTAGATTCTTTTTATCTACTTAATATCTTGATAGATAGATATATGATTCCTAGAGCAGATTTTCTAGGAAGATGATTTAATTTAACTACTGATAACTTGCAGATGATAAATGATGGATTTGATTTTCTAGGTTAGATATACATGGTAATGTGCACCTGTGGTCCAGAAATGATTATAGCCCCCCATGGAGTATATTTGTATCTACTTAAAATGATTCCTAGTTTATGAACTAGGAAAATGATTTGAGAGTTTTGTTTGATTTCAAAGTTTATTAGCTGTTGATTCAAATAGTGGATTCGGTTGGTCTGGTTGTTCCACTGTGGTGCCTGTTTAGAGTGTGCACAGTGGACATCTGAGAGTAGCATGATTTTTTGCTATAAATCTCTTTTGTTAATAATGCTTGGTCTGAGGCTCAATTTAATAGATAAGAACAGATGTTTCCTTTGACTTCCCCTTTTAGCTCAATGATGAACTCCTCATAGTATCACTATGTCGATCTAAGAGTTTTAAACTTTTAAACCAATTCCTAGATACATGATTAAAAATAGAGACTATGGTTGGGAGTATGGAATAAGCTCTTAACTGGTGGGTGCTTATTTATTTACCCGCATCTATGTCTAATGCATTTCTGCTAGGCTAGATTTATACCTGTGATTCCTCACATGAGTGTGCACAGGGTAAATCCTTGCCTAACATGATCTGTATTGATGGTGCTCATGCTTGGAGAAATATTAGATCCTCAAATGGCAATTGCCTCTCTCTAGTGTGTTGACAGCACATCCTTGTGCATGTGCTGTGTATGCTGCTTGCTAGTGGGACTGTGTATGCTGCTTGCTAGTGGGACCCTACACTTGTGGATCAGCTCAACTCTGAAGATCTTTTCTGGCTGTTGTTATAGTTTTACTTTTACCCGTTTACTATGTTGGTGAAACATGCCCCTTAAGGCCTATGATGTTGAACTAAGGCAAAAGTCTAATAAGAACAGATACCACTATTTGGACCCTCTTTGAGAAATACCCAATGATGAGATTAGCAATGCATTTCATTGCAAATCTGAGGGTACAACTAACTCTAGTTTCCCTCTTCTATTTTCTTGTCTTTTGTTTTTGTTTTACAGGAACAGGGAATATGAACATTACAATATAAAGAAAGAGTTTAGTATCTAGTTGGAATTTCTTTATTCTTTTGTAATTCCTATTTTGTTTGGAAATTGTATAGACAATGTAGTACTGTGTATTATTAATAAAGTTAATTTTTTCTCTCTTTTGTAATTTGAGAATTGTAGTTTCTTGAATTCATATTTCTGTAATGTAATCTTCCATTCTTACATTTAATTTAATTTGTTGCTACTGAATAAGAAGTATCCTTTTGTCTATTATATAAAGGGCAATTAAGTATTAATATTCACTTTATATACAAGATTTATTTTGTATTAAATTATTGTGATGTCCTTATTATAAGGAATATTGTAATATACATTTATTATGAAAAGTAATCCATTTTATTGCTTCATTGCAATTCTTTTTCCATTATTATTTTCAAAGGTCCATCTATTGTATGATGAAATAAATTTGTATTTCAATTCTCAATTTCAAATATGAATTGAATTGTTTTCCCAAAACACAGAAATATAGTAGAGGTCATGTCGAAATCCGTAACACTTGCCCTGATGTTTTTATCAGAATAAGAGAGGTCCCGACCCCTCACTAACTTCTTTAGTTTGCGCAAAAATTATTCAGATTTTCTATGCATGAATGCAATGCACACACATGTGTTTAGCTTATTTCTAAGCTCTAATGATGGCACGTTACACAGTCTATGGGGAAGTTGGGAGCCCCCGCATCATCGCCGTCCTTGGGAGGCACTTCCTTCCTCACGAGGGTACACGGTGGCGATGGGGGGAACCCTTCATGAGGTCATGGGTACTGGTCATGCTCAGCTCCTCGCGAGGCGGGAATAGCGCAACTGCTTCCCTTCATGCCATGGCAATTTCTTGGGCCATCATTTGCTTCCTCCTAGTGGAGCTTCTGACATATTCCAGGGCATCCACATCCTCGGGATTGGTGGCAGCGGTGGTTCTGTAGGCATGCTCTAGGGAGCATAAGGCTTCCACCTCATCGCAACGGACCGTGATGACGCTGCTGCTGCCGCCGGGCATCTTGAGCATGTTGTAGGCATGGTGAGTGGCATTCATGAACTTGGCCAACGCAGGGTAGCAGAGGATGACATTGTACGGGAGGTCCATGTGCACCACATCAATGTCAACGAGCTCAGTGCGATAGTTGTCACATGTTCGGAATGTGACGGAGAGGCGCACCTGCTCGATGGGCATGGTGGACCCGCTTGTCACCCTGGAGAACGACATGGTCAGCATCAGCCTGTCATAAGGCACTTGCAGCTAGGAGAAAGTCTCGGTGGATATCACGTTCAGGCCAGCGCCTCTGTCGATGAGGTTCTTCACAAGGATGATGTTGTTGATGGTGGGGGTCCAAATCGGGGGGAGCGTGCCGACAGGCCTGGTGGAGACGAGGTTGTCGCTGGCGTTGAAGGTGATGGCGCACTGGGACCACTTGAGCTTCAGCGAGGGGATTCCTGGTTTGGCGGTTGCGACCTCGCGAGTGAGCACCTTGAAGTGTCGGTTGGACGTTGGTGCTTGGGAGCCACCAAGGATGCATGGTATGGCACCTGGTAGCCTCTCGGGTCCTTGGCGCGTGCTTCATCGTGCGGGTGCGGATGTTGTTGCACGGCATTGGCTTGGTGGCCTACTGGAGGGGCATCACGCCCGCTGGGGTTGTTGTTCCACCGGTTTCCTGTAACATTCCAAAAAAATCCTAATTTTGGAATGTTAACAAAAAGTAAAATTCTAGTATCTAAATCCGTTAGTTGATTTGCCCAAATGTTTCTATAAGAAATATATAGAGATTTATGAATCTACCATCTTCAAACTAGTGAAAATGTTACAAATATGATCCTATAATGATCTACTGGATTTTAGAAAGTCTTGGAAACAAGAATCATGTCATTTGGAGTTTGTATGCAAAAGATATAAAGGTAATAAAAAAAGAAAAGGAAAAAAAAGAAAAGAAAAAGGAGAAAAAAACAAAATGGGCCGGCCCAACTAGGCCGACCGAACAAGCCAGTGCACGGGAGCAAGGGATCGATCCGCTTTAAAAATCGTGTGAAAACTCATTTTCTAAACCTACCTCTATTCAAACTACTATATCTTTTTTATCTATAACTTCAAATTGACTTCCGCTTGTTTCTACTTATTCCTTACTCCAAGATCTATCTCTCCACTATCCTAAATTCCTATATAATCTCTCGGGACTACAACTATATCACTTATCCTTCTCGAAATTCCAAATCTACACCTTCTCGAATCATATTTCGCTTCTAAACGTATCTAAACTTTGTCGGCTGCCTTCGGCTCCAACATGAAAGTTGTAGATGTCATCGAAATCTTTTAGTTCCGACAAACCTCACCTCTTCTCATCCACTACAGTCGGAGAATTCTGCCACGCAGTACTTCAGATCTGACGGCGTAATTCCAAGATTTTATCGCGCTCATTTCTTCAAATCCAAATTGCTTTGGTGAAAAGGTAGATCTAATGTTTTTCCATAACTTTCATGTTGGAAGTTTTTCAATTTGATCTACGGATTTGTCTCTCTAACACATATATGTTTCTAATCTTTTCTGAGGCAAAATCAAGCTGATTTGAAGCCAACTTCTCTCCTAGCCACCGGATCTTATCGTGACGGTCAGATTCAATCGTCCCGGTCAGCTGCCTCGTCACCGCCACGCCGTCAGCAGGTCCGCATCTAGTCCCAGTCAACATGCACGGTCAACCCGTCCGGTCAGCAGAATATTCCCTGGTATATTGTGTTCGAATTTAAAATTGCAGATTATAGATCTAACTTGTAAATTTCATAAAAAATTCATACTATGTCCAAAAATTGTTTATAATATATCAAATTGAAGATAATTTCATTTCTTTTATTAATATAAGATTAGATCTAACTTTCGTGCTACAGTTAACTAGTAATTAATTAAATAATTTTAATAGCCTTTTGTAGTAATAAATTCATAGTAAATTATTCTTAGATCTGAAAAATATAAACAATATGTACTTGGATTCAAATTTTAATGTAGATTACAGATCTGGTGTTAGACTAAATTATTAACGAAGTAAGTATTTTAAATGATTTATACTCTATTAAATATTAATTAAATCACAGGAAATGATTTATAACTCCAAATTTAGTAAAACCTATTGGTACTGTTTAGTTCTGATCATATCTATCCAGGAAAAATATATACATAATTATTTGGCGTTGTTATATCATATGATCTTACAGAAAGCCTAAAATGCATTGTTATAGTAATTAAATCATAGAAAAAGATCTAAAAATCCTTTTTGCATGATTCAAATTGTTGTTGTTTCCAAATTCAATTATCTATCTAGTAGTATTTAAATCGAAATTTAATATTACATAAAAGTTAGAAGTTGAATTAGATTGAGTTAAACCCATATTTAAATTAATATAGTTCATTAATAAATTGTTTTATGCATTAGATGCCTTGTCATATGCATCATATGTTTTAATAGTGTTCAGAATACTAAATACAACCAGTGTGACATTGTAAATCATCATGCATGCATATAATCACCATTGTTTAGTTTTATGTTTGTATTGTTGCTATGTTTGCAATTGTGTTGATTGAAATTATTTTGTCCTCGCGTTAGATTGTTCGGAGAGTGAGATTGCTGCAAAAGAATTCACTCATCCCTCATAATACAAACATAAGGCAAGTTACACCTCTTGTTCATATATTATCGCAGTTTTGAATCCTATGCATGTTTTGCTCTTCAAAATAATAGTATGCATAAGTAGGATTGTTTTGGTAGATCTACTTGGAAATATTTTGCAAGTGCAATGATATTTGTAGTATGCCAAGATAGTTCTATACTTAGGATTTTCCTTCCTAGTAGGTTACCCCTGTTTTTGCTAAGTATTGCTTGTTATGCTATATATATATATATAAAGTATCATTGGGAGGGTTCGAAAGACTGAAAATTTTCTAAGTATAAAAGCACTTCTGAGTGAACCTTTTCCTCTCAATCCCCCCTTCAAAATAAAACTATGTTTTCTTCTGGGTGGAATGGTTGTCGGGTCAACGAGTGGAATTTGGTGGAGGACGGCCGCCCAGGATTCAAAGAAGTCTGCCATGTTTCAGATTTTAGAAGCTTCAAGTGCAACCACAATACATATGGGCTCTGTCTTGGCTTAGTACTTAGTGAGAAACCTCACCTGGGTACCGTCATTTGGAGGTTACTTTCCATGGGTGGACCCGGAAGGTAGAGGGGCTACTAAGGGAAGGCTTCGCCATGATCGTGTCTGTAAAAGAACTTGATCGTGGATTGTGGGTAAAGTGCACAAACTCTCGAGAGAATTGCAATCTGATCAATCAGTCGTGTTCATAGAAATAGAATCTGAAGGATAAAGCCTCTAAAGGATCTTCCTCTCTCTTTTCTAAACAAAGTTTTGAAACCCCATGGCATGAGTAATATCACCAATGGGTGAGATTTTGGGGACTTGGTGTGTCATATCCAAGTAACTTTGTGCGTAATATTCAAGTGCCACTTGATATGTAATATCAAAGTGTTAGGTTGATTGGACACTTGGTGCGTAATATCCTCGTGTTCCACTCGACCCTATACTACTTAAATAATGTTTACAATGTAGGGTAAAGCTCGCCCTCTTTTTCTTATTACTTAGAGAAAATTGGCTTTATGCAAATGAACCCCAAAGCCCACTCCTAGCCTTGCATGTAGAGTTAGTCTTATTATTTCCATGGTGTAATTCGCCAATACATTCAAAGTATTGACCAACTCGTTTGGATGCACGTTTCATGTGCAGAAATTGGAGATCATCGTTGAAAGGTGCGCTAGGATCGTGGGTCTTCATTCAACAAGCATGTGGCATTGATGAGACTCCAAGTTATATATATTTTGCTTCTGTTGTAATAATGTAAACTCTGGATTATTCGATTCATGTAATAAAAACTTGTGTTTTACATGATATTTCATCGACTGTGAGTGCTAGCTAATGATCCAGGGACTAGCTTGTTAATCACAGGGACTTAGGATCTTTGCTGGATCCTGGGTCACAACATTTCCTCCCTAGCTGCCCCTGCCTTGGCGGCCTCGCTCGCCTCCCGACCTTCCCTTTCTCTAGGTGGTGCGCAAGTCACGGAGTTTCTTGAACTCGTCGCAGTCGTCGGTGGGTTGGCCTGGCTTCTTGTGGAAGTGGCAGTACGAGCTGTCATCCCGCTCCCGCTCGCTGCCCCCCTCGTGAGGAATCTTTCGATCTAGCTCGGCCACCAGGATGGTGGCGGTCTTGCGCTTCGGATCCTTATCTTTACCCTTGGATGAACCGGAGGCCTTGGGAGTGACTTCTGCATCCGCTAGACCAAACATCTGCCCTGCCTCGTCTTTGGTGTACTTCTTTGCCATGAAGAAGTGCATGGTGGCGGTGGTGAGGCTCTCACCCCGAATCCCGATCTTTTCCCTCATCTTGCCCTCATAGAAGGCAATGATGATGTTGGAGTCCGAGATCTTGGGGATCTTATTGCAGACTCGACTGAACCTCTACAGGAACTTCAAGAGGGTCTCCCCGGGCTGCTGGCGTACCTGGCGGAGGTCGTATTAGGTGATTGGGCGCTTGTAGTTCCCCTTGAAGTTGGACATGAAGAGGGAGCTGAGCACCGCCCATGAGTTGATTGACTCCTCAGGGAGGTTCATCAGCCAGGTGCTGGCCGTTTCCTTCAGGCATAGGGGAAACCAGTTCGCCATGACAAGGTCGCCTCCTCCCGCCACTTGGATGCTCGTCATGTAAAGCTAGAGGAATTGTCACGGGTTCGTGGTGTCGTTGTAGTGCGCCGGTGTTTTTGGGCAGAACTTGTACGGCCAGACCACGTGGCGAAGGTTATTGGTGAAGGTAAGGCAGCCGTTCGCCTGGACCGCCCTGCCACTATCGAGGGACGGGCGGTTCTATTGCCTTGTGGCGGCAATTTCCTCAGCAAGGCAGTCCTCACGCTCGCGCGGTGACGGTGTGGCGACAGGAGGCGAGATGATTTGGCAGTTGTTCGCGGGTGGCGGTGAGGCTTCATCTGGCTTGGCCGCACCCCCATGTTGTCGGATAGCTGGTACAGGGTGTACCCTGATCTGTCTACGTCTGGCTGCCTCAACGACCCTGAGAGGGCTTCGTGAGGGAGGGTTTCCCCCCTTTGCGACGTGGGCTAGGACACCTCTTCTAGACACCTCTGGAAGAGGAGGCCATGAGTCTTACGCAGCTTCCTCCCAAGGGAAATGACAAGCGTGACCGACGCATTGGATGCTCTGGCCCCCGCGGCCCCTAGGGCCGGGACCTTGTCAAAAGTGGAGCCGACAAGGCCCTGACCGGCTGACGGACGGCTTCAGAGCGGGCAGGACTACCTTTGGCCATTTTGGTGCAAGGAGAGACACGCGCCCCAGCGGACGAGGAAAAGGAGCGCACAAAGGAGGATGCTTTACCAATGAGCAGAGGAGCGTCCAACGCCCAAGTACTAGTCCACCAGAAAATAGCCTCCTAGACCGAGATCACAAGGGACGACACTGTGGTGACCCTCCCCGTCTATGGACCAGGGGAGAGGGGCGATGACACCATATATAAGGGGCCCTTATCGTACCTTGTAGGGGACGGATCGTAGAGATCTAAAAACCCTATACTTTGATCCACCATTGTAACCACGCGAGGCAAGCGAGCAATACAACCAAGTAGGAGTAGGGGTTTACCTCCGCAAGAGGGTCCCGAACCTGGGTAAAAAACCCCGGTGTCAACTCTCTGTCGTGCATACGGTTTACCGCTGTATCCGTCGCCGGATTCCATCGGACTCGCATGTTCAGACCCCTCTCGAACCTAGGGATCGTTGGACCCTAGTTCCTTCGTGGGTCAAATCTCCAACATTTCACACACCAGGTAGGGGGCTGTGGCGCGTTTTCGAGACGTTCGGGCGAGCAATGCGATGGCGAGGAGTGCTAGTGCAGAGTCACCCCAGGAGGTTCCCCGCCCAGGGGGCTGACCGGAATGGTCGCCTGCATCTTGGGCGGACTACATGCTTCTTCCCATGGTCCACGCCTCGGGAAGTTCACTCGGGGGCTGGCAGAGGCAAGGCCAAGTGCTACCGCCACTCCTCTCTGGTGGTCACGATAGCCGGTCTCCTTCGGCGCCTCAAACCATCTCGGCTCCACTCGCCTGGTGGGCGTGGTGCCCATGGTCTGTACCCCCACCATCACCGAGGTCATGATCTCCAAGACCCTTATTGATGGTAGGGCGGGCCTGAACATACTCTCAGAGGAGGCGTTCGAGCAGCTGTAGGTGCCCGACGTGGGCGTTCTCTCTGCCCCATTGTTCGTAGGGGTCATGTCGGGTGCCACCGTGCCCCTCGGATGGTTCCAGCTCCCGGTCAACTTTGGAATGAGCGATAAATATCGCACAGAGCTCATCAAATTCGACGTCACCCGGATCTCCCTGCCTTACAACACCATCCTGGGCTACCCATCCCTAGCCAAGTTTATGGAAGTCACGCACAACGCCTACAACCTGGTCAAGATGCCGGGCGGCGCTAGCACCGCCATCACGGTGCACTATGACAACGTCTAAGCCATGCGCTCCCTCAGGAAAGCCTGGAAGGAGGTCGCACCGACAAGGTGGGAGCCTGTGGGTGACCACCCTCCGCTCTCCCCTCCTTAGAAAAAAAGAGGTCGAGTCGGCGGCCCCTCTCGACGAGCGAACCATGTGCACCGTCGGGATCACTGGTAGGAAGAAGCCGGCGTTCTCTTAAGAGAGGGCCAAAACCAAGATGGTCCCCTTAGACCCGCAGTGCCAGGGGCTACGATCACCATCGGCGTTGGCCTCCCTCTCGAGAGGGAGGAGGCCCTCGTCGTTTTCCTTAGGGCCAATGCGGACATGTTCGCATGGTCCCCATTAGACATGACAGGAGTCCCTCGCGAGGTGATTGAGCACCACCTGGCGGTGTGTCCCATAGCACGCTCGGTGAAGCAGAAGGCCCGGAAGCAGCCGACTGAGAAGCAACAGTTCATCGTTGCTGAGATGGAAATGCTTGTCAAGGCCCACCTCGTCAGGAAGGTCTTGCACGCCGACTGGCATGTGAACCCCGTGGTGGTCTCCAAGGCTTCTAGGGGAGGAAGGCTCTATGTCGACTTCACCGACCTGAACAAGGCATGCCCTAAGGATCCTTTCCCTCTGCCCCGGATAGACTAGATCGTCGACTCCATGGCAGGTTGTGACCTTTTGTGCTTCCTGGACACCTTCTCGGGGTACCATCAGATCAAGATGGCCAAGGAAGATGAAGATAAGACCTCATTTATCACCACTTGCGGCGTGTACTGTTACACCTGCATGCCGCTCAGCCTCAAGAACAACGTCACCACCTTCCAAAGGCTCATGTGCATCACGCTAGGCAGGCAGGTGGGAAGGACCACATAGGCATACGTCGATGACATCATTGTCAAGACCCGCCATAGGGAGATCTTGGTGGAGGACCTGACGGAAACCTTCACCAACTTGCGTCGGGTGAACATTAGTCTTAAACCTGCCAAGTGCGTGTTCGGAGTCCCGTAGGGCAAGCTCCTCGGTTTTTCATGTCACACCGGGGAATCGAGGCTAACCCCGACAAGGTCCAGGTCATCGAGGAAATGCATCCACCAACTCAGATCAAGGAGATACATCGTTTGGCTGGATGCATGGCAGCTCTGGGATGATTCATCTCCAATCTTGGCGAGAAGGCCTTCCCTTTATTCAAAATCATGAAGCGTACCGGCAAGTTCCAGTGGACTCCTGAGGCCGACGAGGCGTTCGAGGCTCTCAAGAGGTATCTCATGAGCCCACCAATCATGGTGCCCCCCAGGGAGCGTGAGCCACTACTACTGTACCTAGCTACCATGCCCCAAACGGCGAGCGATGTGCTAGTCGCCGAGCATGAAGAGGTGGTCGAGAGGAAGTGGAAGTCATGAGCTGTGAACCCTCCAGAGGGCCTGGGGGCTACCTCCGAGGGTGACGACACCCCAATGAAAGTCGATGGCGTGGCCATCGACCAAACCGTGGCCAAAACCATGGAGCTTGTGCAATGGCCGATCTACTTCATCAGCACGGTGCTCAGAGATGGAAGGGAAAGGTACCCATGCAACAAAAATTCCTCTACGCACTCATGGTGGCTTCGTGTGACACCCCTAGGATCGGGGTGAAACAAATCCCAGATCTTAGCCTGACATAATCTTAACCTAGAGATCGAGGATATTCAGTGAGAAATCGGTAACACAACAGTAACCCCGTGACACAAAAATTATTACAACAAGCTCATAACTGAGCGAAGAACCAAAATATTACAAGAAGAGGTCACTGACCACAAACATCAAACAACCGAAGGCAAATTATGATATTAAGTATAGCAAACTTAACAAATGGCCTACGAGGCCTGAAGCATAACGATGACGTCCCAGTCCATAGATTCCAGGCTGCCGGCTGGGAAGCCCAAGCTACTCGTCAGTGTCGATGTAGTACCAAACTTGTCTTCAGGGGAACACTTATTCTGCTACAAAAGTATCAACAAAGCAAGGACGAGTACATGGTGTACTCTGCAAGACTTATGTCTAGTGGTGTTATTTTGCATAAAGCCATCTTTGTTTATAAAACAAGAGGGAGAAGAAGCTCGTCTAATCAGAATCTTTAAAAGGGGATAAGATAGCGACATCTCCAAAGAATTGATCATCATCTTTTGATATCCACCAAAGAATCATCATCTCCTAACTATGATCACCCCCTCGAACCCATGAGGAAGCATCCTTAAGAACATGTTGATCTGCCAAGTTTTACGATTAGGTTATAGTTCTCTATGATCTTAGAATTCGGTCACCAAGCGTTCATAACTGTGAACATGGCTTTTCGAAAAGATTTAACCCTGCAGGGGTGTACAACTTTACCCACACGTACCAACCGACTCTTAATGCCACATGATTAGCCCTCTTCCTTGGAAGGTCGGCAGAGGGTGGTTGGACACGACCTTTACCTTGCTTTCGCCGAGACCATGAGTCACTCCCTAAGGATGGTTCCGCCATAACATGTCAAATCCCGAAGTCGGTCCCTAGAGATGTGGGCAGGGTTGGTTTATCAGGGGAGCCATCTACCCCAAGCAACCCCGACCACGTTTACCTACCTACTTGAATGAACCTCCTTCACCTCCTCTTTTGAAAAGATTTTCTATGCATATGTCGAATGGAACGCCCGAACTATGTGACTCATGGAATCTACTAGGCAAGTTAGTTAGCGGAGGGGTTCCCAAGCCCCGTGTGGCTATACGCTCGTCTCGGTTCCAAAGGCAAGAACTCGGTTCCTAGTAGTGGCGAGCATGGGACTACAAAAACCACATCCCACCGTGGTCTCCCATACAAGCCTTAGCATGTTTAACCTGTACTGCTAATCTTACCTTATCAGTATACCTCGTTCTCCTGTCATAGTAGATTCTCTGCATTTGGTACATCTGATGGGTTCGTAGCATGGAAAACAAAAAATTTGTACCGCAAGAACGAACAAAACCCAGATCTAAGCTAGATAAAAGCCAAGATCTAATCTATTAGACATGTGCAACGAGATAGATCTGTACTAACCCTTATAGACCCGAAAGCGTTACGAGATTGGATCTCGTGGTTGATGTAGTCGATCACTTGCCGATCTCAAGATCGACTAAACGATCCTTCCAGCGCCGCGATCCGGCAGCGCTTCCACAGTCGGTCACACGTGCGGAGTCGAAGCAGACCTTCCTCTCCCTGTTCCAGCGAGCAGCGGAGGTAGTAGATCTCTCCACGTAATCCCAACAACACAACGGCGTGGTGGTGGTGGTGGAGTAGAGAATTCTGCAGGGCTTCGCCTAAGCCTAAGCAGAGAGAAGGAGGAGGAGAGAGGCGGCGGCTAGGGTTTGGAGTGGAGGGGGCCAGGGGGTGGCGCCCCCACCCCTCTATTTAAAGGAGGGAGGCGACATGGGAGGGGGAGTCCTGGTAGGACTCCCCTCCCTTCCTTGGCCGGCGGATTGGGAGGGGGGAGGAGTCCTCCTCCCCAACAACTCCTTGTCTTGCCCCACAAGGACTCCTTGATCCTTTCTTTCTTTTCAAGCAAACTCCAAGAAATCTCCTAGAACCTTCCGGAACATTCCGAAACCTTCTAGAATCCCCATACAAACACTCCGGAACATTTCCTAACTTATAAAATGATCCCCAATATATGAATCTCATTCTCCGGACAATTCCGAATCTCCTCGTGATGTCCTGGGTCCAATCCGAGACTCCTAACAACTGTGGCATCCCGCCTAAACCACTACTAGAAAATCGCGTTGTTTTTGTGCATTGCATCATCATGACCGCATGCTCATGTCATCATGCCACCTTGCATTTGGGCATCGTCATCATCTTGCATTCGCTTGCATAAAATTATTTTCGGAAAAACCGGATCATGTTTTCTAAACACCCCGTCTATGTTCAAACACAAAACCCGGGTCTCCGAATTATTTTGTTTTGTCTGCTATCGGATTGCTAAAACCCTGTTTGAAATAAATAAAATGTTTAATTATTTTTAGTGGGCAATCGAGCGGCCGAATCGACCCGGACGACCACCCCCAGAATAAAATGGTTCGCCCGAAATCCTAAAACTACCCAGTCCTAATCTACCCACCCGCAGCCACATCACTCCCTCCAATCGGCTCTCGCCACATCAGCCTTGGCCATTCCCCCCCTCCACTCATCTTCTGCCACCTCACCTCCAACTCCACCCACCGCACCCACCAGCCCCTCTCTCTCCACCCTGCCCTCTGGCCCCAACCGACCCCCACCCCACCGACACCCCCGGCCCCACCAGCCCCGCGCCTGGTCCCGCTTCCTCCTCTCTCCCCGCGAGCCGCCCGTCCCCCCCGCTTCTTCCTCCTCTCGCATGAGGCGTCCGCCCCTCCTCTCTCCGGCCACCGCCAGCCGTCCGCCTCCTCCGGGCGTCGCCTCCCGCCATGGACCTCCCTCCAGCGCCAGAGCCTCCGAGCCTCCTTCTCTCCTCCCGAGGTCGCGCCTCACCCGTCCGCCTCCTCCGCCTGGATCACCTCCACCCGCCTCCGGCCTTGGCGCTGGCTCCCGCCGTCGCGCGCCTGTCTTCCTCGGCGCTTCCTCCCATCTCCCTCCTCGCAGGAGAGCTTCACCGCTGCGCCGCCTCCGCTTTCCCTCCTCCGCCCGGCTTCCTCGACCCGCCCGCCATCGCCAAGGCCCGCCCTCCTGGCGCCTCAACCCTCCGCCTCCTCGTCGCAAGGCTGCCGACCACCTCGCCGGCGACCCTCCTCCGTGCTCCCACGACGCCGCCCGAAGGAGCCCGGGCTCGCTGGCCTCGCGCCGACTCGCTGGCCGCATCTGCGCCAGCGCCTTCGCCTCGGCCTTCGCGTAGCCCTGCGGCCGCCGCCTCCATCCGGTTCCTCCCGTCGTCCTCGGCTCTGCTTCGGGTCGGGCCTCCTGCGAGCCATGTCCTCTCCGGCCTCTGGTGCTCTGCAGCTGTACGAGACAGTACCAGAACCACCCCGCGTGTGCGCACGAGTGCAAACCAGCAGATGAAGGAACCTTCTTGGAGCTGTTGATAACCGTCTACATGGAAAGCTAAAAGATCATCTACACCGGAACGCCTTGGTTTGTCAAGATCTTCGTCATGGACCCCGATGACCGTGGCCGGGCCGAACCTCCCGAACGTCAAGCTCTTCCTCCTGGAACCCTGAAGACCCCGTTGTCGAGCCCCAAGTTCGCCACCGATGGTCAGGATGATACCCCAAGATCGCCTTCCCGGAATTTGACGCCTCGATCCTGCGGGCCCGAAGACCACGGACGCGACAAGGTCTACCTCACGGAACACCGAGAACTTCCCCCCTAAACGCCAAGTTCTTCATCCCGGAACGCCAAGTACTCCCTCGAGGACGCCGAGTACTTCACCCCGGACACCGAGACCCTGGACGACAAGTTCTCCTTCCCGGAAGCTTTGACGCTCGTGCGACAAGATCTACTTCCCCGATCCGAAGAACCTAAATCCCGGAGTCCGAGAACGATCCCGTCGAACCCTGGACCCTGAGACCGAACCCCGAACCTCGGAACCCCCAAGATCTGCCGAACCCTAATGTGTGAACCCCTTCCCGAAAACCCTATTTTATAATATAATACAACTTGTCGCATATTAAATGTTCATGCATGCATATTGTCGTGTGGTTTGGGGGCCTTATGCCGATTCACCTCATAATTAAATATGGGGCCCATATGCGGGCAAATTTATTCTCATATTGGCCTCATTTAAATTTGTGTAGCGAAACGGTGCTATCTCTTGCCATGCTAAGACAACATTTAAATTGCGGGGGTATCTAAACAACATGAACCATCTAATTAATTGTCGGGACCCCGGTTCCGCTTAATCTTGCCTAATTGCATCGCACCCTTGCCATGTCATGCATCATACATGCATCATGCCCGATCTTCTGCCGTCGTATTAAATAGTGCATCCGGTGTTTCTTCTAGTGTTTTGCTTCTTCGCGGATAAGGCCGTTGAGTTGATGTGAGCTTCGCCCCGATCTTCGGATGAACCTTCGGCAATGTTTTCAGGCGAGCATCTTCCCCTTTCTACCTATCTTACTTTTATAGTATTTATTCCCTCCTGTTGATCTATTGCTATCTGTGTTGCGTTGCTCTAGTTTTCGTACCCGTGATATCCCTTGCAGCCTCATATTGCCTTGGACACATCCTATTACCTGTTGTTTGGTAGATAGTTGGACCTGCGCATCGTAGTCGCTTGCTCAAGCGCTGTTGCGTGTCGCCAAGAACCACAGTGTTGAAGTAATTGCCGCATGTTGACGTTGGAGATGATCATGGCTTTACTTTTCGTTCACTTTAATTACTGTTTAACAACTAAAATTGAAGTAGGTGCAGGCACCGTGGGTGATAGATAATATTTGGTTTCCGATCGCCCACTTGTGTCCCGTGAGGACCCGAGTTCTTGACATCTGTTAGAGATCGAGCGCTAACCACAGGTGGGGAGATATGGGCCCCCCATTGATTATTACCTGATTTCAAAGTATTGTACTGGGGGCCACAAACTAGTTTGAGGTTTTATTTACTATCCTGTACTTATGCCATGCTTTACTGCTTTATTTAAATTGTGCGATGGATAGCACACTGTACTGTTTAGGATCGGGACACGTTTTCGCGGTGTCGACAGTCCCGCTTTTGGGATTTGCTTGTCGTTCAGCCGTCTACCCAAACCCTAAGTCCGTCTCGAGACCGCCGACTTCGCTATGGTGTACTTAGTGGGGTGGCCCCCCGTGCTTGCTTTGGGTCTGGGAACGTCATGACTTAGGCCCCGCCGACATACCGATGGGTGTATGTTAACTGATCTGGCAAAAAGGGTCGAAGTGCTTGTGGATACTTTGGTGCACCCCTGCAGGGTTAAATCTTTTCGAGAAGCCGTGTCCGCGGTTATGGACGACTTGGAGCACAGTGCTTGATCATAGACAACTATAACTAAAGTTTATTGTTATAAATTGACTTGTATCCGATATGACTAGTAATCAGCTTCACTACAACGGAATGGCTAAGTAAAAGTACCAACAACTGCTGGGTTTTGGGGTTATCTCATGCTAATTGTATCTGACTAGTAAGTGTTGCAACTATCACGGAATGGTCAACTAAAAGTGCCCACTGCTTATTTTATCAGGATGATTATCTAAACCTGACTAGTAATTGCTGCAACGATAACTGAATAAATAAAACTACCAACTGTGTGAGTTCCTCGGTTGACTTCCTCGTTTGGTCTCGAGGGGGAATACCAGGATGGGATTGTTTGGTGTTAGAATCAGGTTGGTTCGAATAGGTCTTTCTTACCCCTCTCTGATAGTCGCCAGGTTGTATCGAGTCTCTATAGGTTGTTTAGAGCATGTTGCCGCTGCCTTGAGTCCACCATACCTATGTAGGCGAGGACCGAATTCTAGCCTAGCCGTGTCTTGGCCTCGATCTTGACGCTCCTCTTTTCCTTTGCCCTTTGTCGGCACCCTTTTGTTTAAGCAGGTTTTGAGATCGACGTCGTTAGCGAGGTTACCCTTCCGGCTTGGCAGGGTTATGGACGCCATTGGTTATTCTTGGGGCTCTTAGCCCCATTTGCATCTTGTCCGTAGTCGGACGCCATCATTTTCAAGGTGATTTGGATCTTTGTATAATATATCTGTATTCTTGACTCGGAGTCGTGTTGTATATATCTGCTTCTGGGGTCCCATCGAGGACTGTTGTGTAATGTTATTACTGCTTTCCACCCGCGAAAGTGCTGGTGGGCACCTTTTGAATCGCTTTCTATGCGGTTTGGCGAGTTTCGCTAAAACTTGCATAGGGCCGATTCGAGGTGTTACAGAGTGGTATCGAGCTCAGCGGTTGCGATACCCCACAAGTCCAGCCTGAGGATAACCTAGCTAACGTCAAGTAGAGTGTCAAAACTATTTTGAAAGATCGGTTGGATAGTTCGATTAGGTCTGATTTTACTCCTTACCCTCCGCTATTCTCCTCTTACCTCCGCGTTTTGGATCTGTTCCTTTCCTTCGCTAGTCCAGGAATTCTCCTGTTGGGTTTTCGCTACCTTCGTGGTTTCGCTTCCTCCTTTGATAACGGTGTTCTACCATCCGGTGGTCATGCTATCTGAGGAATCCGTCCACTGTGGTATCATTCTTTGTTCCTTGTTTGTGCCTTCCGGTGTTTTCCGACGCGACGATATCATCTACGCCCGATCCGATGCAGAGTCTACATTACTCCTTTGTTTCTGAACCTCGATCGTCGAGATCTTCAGTCTGAATCCTGAGGGTTGGTTGCATAATCTATCCGTTCGTGTACAGAGTAATGCTTTGAGTGCGGGATGGAGTCGCGACCATCCCACTACTCTTATCATTCGCTGTTGTATATTGAATGGTGGATCGATGCAATTCTACTCCTTCCACGGAAGTTAGAGGTGGCCTTACCTTTAACTTCGTCCGTTGTTTATCCGGAGTGTTCTCTTGACGAACAGGATCAACGACCCTTTGTTGGTGGTGTCGCCGATTTCAAGACGGAACAAGAACCTTTGTTAGTGGTGTCGCGAAGATCCACACGATGCGAGAAGATTCAGATCGCCGACCTTCCTTCCGGTACCATGAGGCGGATCTCGAGGGCGAGATCCATTGTTAGTGGTGTCGAATTGTGGCATCCCGCCAAAACCACTACTAGAAAATCGCGTTGTTTTTGTGCATTGCATCATCATGACCGCATGCTCATGTCATCATGCCACCTTGCATTTGGGCATCGTCATCATCTTGCATTCGCTTGCATAAAATTATTTTCGGAAAAACCGGATCATGTTTTCTAAACGCCCCGTCTATGTTCAAACACAAAACCCGGGTCTCCGAATTATTTTGTTTTGTCTGCTATCGGATTGCTAAAACCCTGTTTGAAATAAATAAAATGTTTAATTATTTTTAGTGGGGCAGTCGAACGGGCCGAATCGACCCGGACGACCACCCCCAGAATAAAACGGTTCGCCCGAAATCCTAAAACTACCCAGTCCTAATCTACCCACCCGCAGCCACATCACTCCCTCCAATCGGCTCTCGCCACATCAGCCTTGGCCATTCCCCCCTCCACTCATCTTCTGCCACCTCACCTCCAACTCCACCCACCGCACCCACCAGCCCCTCTCTCTCCACCCTGCCCTCTGGCCCCAACCGACCCCCACCCCCACCGACACCCCCGGCCCCACCAGCCCCGCGCCTGGTCCCGCTTCCTCCTCTCTCCCCGCGAGCCGCCCGTCCCCCCCGCTTCTTCCTCCTCTGCCTCGCAGGCGTGCGCCCGCCCCCTCCCTCTCCGGCGCCGGCCACCGCCCCAGCCGTCCGCCTCCCTCCGGCGTCGCCTCCCCGCCGCCCGCGGACCTCCCCTCCAGCGCCGCCGCAGCCTCCGGAGCCTCCCTTCTCTCCTCCCCGAGGTCGCTCGCGCCTCACCCGTCCGCCTCCTCCGCCCTGGATCACCTCCACCCGCCGCCGGCGCGCCCCGGTCTTCCTCGGCGCTTCCTCCCCATCTCCCCTCCCTCGCAGGAGCTTCACCTCACGCGCCGCCTGCTTTCTCCTCCTCGCCCGGCTTCCTCGACCCGGCCCGCCTCGCCATCGCGCCAAGGCTCCCTGGCGCCGCCCGAACCCTCCGCTCCTCCCGTCGCAAGGCCGATCACCTGCCGCGACCCTCCGCGCTCCCGACCGCCCGGAAGGAGCCGCCTGGCTCGCTGGCCTCGCGCGACCTCGCTGGCGCATCTGCGCCAGAGCGCCTGCCGCCTTCGTGTAGCCCTGCGGCCGCCGCCTCCATCCGGTTCCTCCCGTCGTCCTCGGCTCTGCTTCGGGTCGGGCCTCCTGCGAGCCATGTCCTCTCCGGCCTCTGGTGCTCTGCAGCTGTACGAGACAGTACCAGAACCACCCCGCGTGTGCGCACGAGTGCAAACCAGCAGATGAAGGAACCTTCTTGGAGCTGTTGATAACCGTCTACATGGAAAGCTAAAAGATCATCTACACCGGAACGCCTTGGTTTGTCAAGATCTTCGTCATGGACCCCGATGACCGTGGCCGGGCCGAACCTCCCGAACGTCAAGCTCTTCCTCCTGAACCTCAAGACCCCGTTGTCGAGCCCCAAGTTCGCCACCGATGGTCAGGATGATACCCCAAGATCGCCTTCCCGGAATTTGACGCCTCGATCCTGCGGGACCGAAGACCACGGACGCGACAAGGTCTACCTCACGGAACACCGAGAACTTCCCCCCTAAACGCCAAGTTCTTCATCCCGGAACGTCAAGTACTCCCTCGAGGACGCCGAGTACTTCACCCCGGACACCGAGACCCTGGACGACAAGTTCTCCTTCCCGGAAGCTTTGACGCTCGTGCGACAAGATCTACTTCCCCGATCCGAAGAACCTAAATCCCGGAGTCCGAGAACGATCCCATCGAACCCTGGACCCTGAGACCGAACCCCGAACCTCGGAACCCCCAAGATCTGCCGAACCCTAATGTGTGAACCCCTTCCCGAAAACCCTATTTTATAATATAATACAACTTGTCGCATATTAAATGTTCATGCATGCATATTGTCGTGTGGTTTGGGGGCCTTATGCCGATTCACCTCATAATTAAATATGGGGCCCATATGCGGGCAAATTTATTCTCATATTGGCCTCATTTAAATTTGTGTAGCGAAACGGTGCTATCTCTTGCCATGCTAAGACAACATTTAAATTGCGGGGGTATTTAAACAACATGAACCATCTAATTAATTGTCGGGACCCCGGTTCCGCTTAATCTTGCCTAATTGCATCGCACCCTTGCCATGTCATGCATCATACATGCATCATGCCCGATCTTCTGCCGTCGTATTAAATAGTGCATCCGGTGTTTCTTCTAGTGTTTTGCTTCTTCGCGGATAAGGCCGTTGAGTTGATGTGAGCTTCGATCTTGGATGAACCTTGGCAATGTTTTCGGCGAGCATCTTCCCTTTCTACCTATCTTACTTTTATAGTATTTATTCCCTCCTGTTGATCTATTGCTATACGTATTTGCGTTGCTCTAGTTTTCGTGCCGTGATATCCTTGCAGCCTCATATTGCCTTGGACACATCCTATTACATTGTTTGGTAGATAGTTGGACCTGCGCGTCGTAGTCGCTTGCTCAAGCGCTGTTGCGTGTCGCCAAGAACCACAGTGTTGAAGTAATTGCCGCATGTTGACGTTGGAGATGATCATGGCTTTACTTTTCGTTCACTTTAATTACTGTTTAACAACTAAAATTGAAGTAGGTAAGCAGAGGCACCGGTGGGTGATAGATAATATTTGGTTTCCGACCGCCCACTTGTGTCCCGTAGGACCCGAGTTCTTGACATACATTAGAGATCGAGCGCTAACCACGGTGGGGAGATATGGGCCCCCATTGATTATTACCTGATTTCAAAGTATTGTATGGGGGCCACAACTAGTTTGAGGTTTTATTTACTATCCTGTACTTATGCCATGCTTTACTGCTTTATTTAAATTGTGCGATGGATAGCACACTGTACTGTTTAGGATCGGGACACGTTTTCGCGGTGTCGACAGTCCCAGTTTTGGGATTTGCTGTCGTTCACAGCCGTCTACCCAAACCCTAAGTCCGTCTCGGAGACCGGCCGACTTCGTTGCGGGTGTACTTAGTGGGGTGGCCCCCCGTGCTTGCTTTGGGTCTGGGAACGTCATGACTTAGGCCCCGCCGACATACCGATGGGTGTATGTTAACTGATCTGGCAAAAAAGGTCGAAGTGCTTGTGGATACTTTGGTGCACCCCTGCAGGGTTAAATCTTTTCGAGAAGCCGTGTCAGAGGTTATTGACGACTTGGAGCACAGTGCTTGATCATAGACAACTATAACTAAAGTTTATTGTTATAAATTGACTTGTATCCGATATGACTAGTAATCAGCTTCACTACAACGGAATGGCTAAGTAAAAGTACCAACAACTGCTGGGTTTTGGGGTTATCTCATGCTAATTGTATCTGACTAGTAAGTGTTGCAACTATCACGGAATGGTCAACTAAAAGTGCCCACTGCTTATTTTATCAGGATGATTATCTAAACCTGACTAGTAATTGCTGCAACGATAACTGAATAAATAAAACTACCAACTGTGTGAGTTCCTCGGTTGACTTCCTCGTTTGGTCTCGAGGGGGAATACCAGGATGGGATTGTTTGGTGTTAGAATCAGGTTGGTTCCGAATAGGTCTTTCTTACCCCTCTCTGATAGTCGCCAGTTGTATCGAGTCTCTATAGGTTGTTTAGTGCATGTTGCGCTGCCGCTTCAGTCCACCATACCTATGTAGGCGAGGACCGCCGAATTCTAGCCTCGCCGTGTACTGGCCTCAGTACTGACGCTCCTCTTTTTCCTTTGCCCTTTGTCGGCACCCCTTTTGTTTAAGCAGGTTTTGAGATCGACGTCGTTAGCAGGGTTACCCTTCCGGCTTGGCCTGGGCAGGGTTATGGACGCCATTGGTTATTCTTCAGGGCTCTTAGCCCCATTTGCATCTTGTCCGTAGTCGGACGCGCCATCATTTTCAAGGTGATTTGGATCTTTGTATAATATATCTGTATTCTTGACTCCTGGAGTCGTGTTGTATATATCTGTTCTGTGGGTCCCATCGAGGACTGTTGTGTAATGTTATTACTTCGTTTTCCACCCGCACGAAAGTGCCTGGTGGGCACCTTTGAATCGTTTCTATGCGGGTTTGGCGAGTTTCGCTAAAACTTGCATAGGGCCGATTCTGAGGGTGTTACAACAACATTCGGTCTCCAACGCACATTCCATATCTACTTAAAACAACTTCGAACCTTAAGTGTGTCACCCTACGGTTCGTGAACATGTAGACATGATGGAGACACATCTCCGATCAATAACCATTAGCAGGATCTGGAGATCCATAATGGCTCCCACATACTCAACGATGACTTCGTGATCGATAGAACCATTAACATACGAAACCAATTCCCTTTGTCACGTGATACTCTCCTTATCCGAGGTTTGATCCGTCGGTATCTCCATACCTAGTTCTACCTCGTTACTGATAAGTACTCTTTACTTATTCCGTGATATGTCATCCCTTGTGACCTAGTCACATGCTTGCAATCTAACTAGATGACATCCCACCGAGAGGGCCCAGAGCATATCTATCCGTCATATGGATGGACAATTCCCAATCCTGGTCCATGCGCTTCAACACATACTTTCAGAATACCCAATGTCACCTTTATAACCACCCAGTTACGAAGCGGCGTTTGATGTCATCAAAGTACCCATCCGGTGATGGTGATTAACATAACCTCATGGTCGAAGGATTAGGTTACTATGCATTTGAAAGCTTGTAGCAAAACGAACTTATGCTATGCTTACTATGGGTGTGTGTGTCCATCACATCATTCTCCTAATGATATGATCTTGTTATTAACGACATCCAATGTCCATGATCAGGAAACCATGATCATCCATTAATCAACAAGCTAGCTTAACAAGAGGCTTACTAGGGACTCTTTTATGTTTACAAAACACACAAGTATTAATGTTTCCGGTTAATACAATTATAGCATGGGATGTAAACATTTATCATAAACATAAAGATATAATAATAACCATTTTATTATTGCCTCTTGGGCATATCTCTAACAACATCATCTGGATGAACCAGCACTGACAGCTAAGCATGGCTAAGCAAGACACAGATAAGCTCTAGCAGTGCACACAAGCCAAACCTAGTTATGCTAGGAGTAGTGGATCAGGTAATATAAGCTCAAGGGAGTAATGCAACAGATAGGTTACTCTATCTATCGATAAAAGACCACAGTAGAATCATATGCATCATGGCAAGAATTGAAATGCTTTTGAAACCATAGTATTGTATAATGGTGGGGCTATGCTTTCCTTGTTTGTTGATACCCAGATATAGATCTTCGGAAGCCTTGTACTTGACTTGATTACAGTTGGTCAAGTATTGTTGGTCGATCTTCGATGGTGTTGATCTCGTTCTTCAATCTCGATTTCGGTATTGTATTCTATCGGGAAGAACCAAACGCCGGAAGAATAGGGAAGAAATAATCGACACATGGCATCGATGCAATTCTCAAGCAAGGATGATGATATGACAAGTTAATTGGTATTATAGTGAACCTCTAAGACATGCTCGACCATTTTAAACAGGGTCCGAGGTTGCAAACCCTGATAGAGCAGGAACCCCGGAATCACCTGCGGGGTTCAATTGATTCTTCTAATTAAACATGCCATTAAAGTTGGTTAACAATGCATGCTTTTGTGTCTAAACATTTTGATATATTAATCATATTTTTCTGACTTATAAATAATTACTTATTGAATTTATAAGATTTATCCTTTTTCTGAAATTATTAAACCATTTAAGAAATTATAACAAAACTGGGAGAAACCTTTTACACCGAGGCTAACCTAGCCACAGTGGCTGACACAGGGGGCCCCATGGCCACCTCAGCTGCCACGCAGGCAGGTGGGATCACTGGCCGGTTTGACCGGGTCAGACCCGCGTCACTGACATCAGCATGACGTTAGCGGAGGCGTTTTAACTTTTTACACTATGGGTTGGGCTAGCCTCAGACACAGACAGATGGGTCCAGGCCACGTCAGCGCGCCACGCTGACGAACCACGGCACCACGTCGACACGACGGTGGCGCCACTTAGGCTCGCCGGAGAACAGCCAGGTGGTGGCGGTTGGCGACGCTAGGGGGCTCACTGGGCTACGCGGAAGGGTGCGTTCGAGCGAGAACAATGCGGGAAGCCTAATGGGGGCGGCGGCCCTGAGGATTGGTTGCTAGAGTGAGGATTTCAACGGCAGGAAGCATCGGCATCGGTAGGTGCTCATGGGGAGGATGATAGAGAGCGAGAGGGGGAAAGGAGGAGGTTCCTGAGCACCGGATTCTCACCATGGTGGTGTTGGTGGTGTCGTCGAGGCCGGAGGAGGTTCAGACGGCCGGAATCGGGGGCGGACGCGATGGTCGGACTTCGGGGAGACGAGCTCGACAGGGTCGATTGGTGATGCGCGGGCTCGATTCCTTTGGCATGGTGACGTTGTGCAGCACAGCAGAGCTCTTGGTCTGCTCGGTTGGGTGAGGATAGGCAGGAGGCGGCGGTGGTACGCGGTGGCCGAAGCTAGGGTTTCGAGGGATCGCGGAGAAATGAGAGAGGGAGGTCTCTGAGGAGAGGATAAGTGGATGAGGGCGAAGGAGACGTCGTCGTGGTGGCCTTATCCACCCCCCATCTCGGCGGACGGCTAGAAGAAGGTGGCAGGGATTGACGGCAGCACCGACGACACCGAGCTACGTGTCTGCCTGAGGAAGACGACAACGAACATGTAAGTTGGGCTAGGCCTCTACTAGGCTTCGGCTGGGCAGCGGCTACTACTAACTGATGCGTGTGCGAGGGAGGCAAGCAGGGAGATGGAGCTGGGCTCATCCTGGTTGATCTCTGCCTCTATTTTTTTCTAAAAAACTTTTTACTTATTATGTTTTCATTTTCTGTTTGTATTTCCAAATTCAAAACTGTTTTGGCTCATTTCAAAAATACTAGAACATTTGTAAACTCCAAAATAATGTAGGGATCCCTTTATACTATTTGGGATCCACACTTTTGATCTTTTCAAAATACAAGAACCATTTTGAATTCATTTCAAAAAGAGGGGAAGATTAGAGTTTTAGGGTTTTGCTTTATTTATTTTGCATGCATTTTAAGGGATGATGCTCATGAATGCACAAACAACCCTAAATATTAGATTAGCTAAAACTGGGGCGTTACAGCTCTATGCCCCTTACGAGAATCTCGACCCGAGAATCCAAACGTAGGAAGAAAGAAGGGAATCAGGGTCACTTCTAAGGATAAGAGGGAAACACACCTAAACAACACACAGGGTATCTCATGGTTAACTCATGAAGGGAGTGTTCAAAAACAACTCTGAGATGATGAACATGAAACACATCAAAGTAACGGAGGAAACATGAGGAGATAGGTTTTCAAGTTGTTAGATAACTGGTCTTCGTAAGGATTGAGACCATGGAGTTTCAGAAGGGTTTAAGATTCTAAAAAGGAAAGCTTTCAACAGAAAGAACATGAACACGGACTTCGAGAGGTGAAACTCTACTAGATGACTTAAGTAGAGATTCTAGAGATACAGAGATACAGATAACCAAGCTGTTGAATTACTTTTGATACAGAAGGATCACTCTTTGTTCAACATAAGGTTAAGACATAAAGGGGTTTTGTGGCGAGGACTCGTAAGAGTGGCAAGGAACATGTAACAAGAGGAATTTCTGATTATCAAATTCATAGTCACTTTGTGAACATGATCGAGATACGAAGGAAACTCTTTATTCATCCAGGTTTATCAAAATCCTTGCCAAAGATCATGATATCGCTTTACACCACCAAGATGAATAAGTAAGAAGATTCGTGATGGCACGAGGAAAAAGAAACTTCGTTCTCAAACTTCAATTACATGGCATAACAAGATGTTTGCCAACATAAAAGGTTCTGGAGGATCGACCGAGAGACATTTATCAATGCTACTTTAAATGTTCTCATTGATGTTCGAGAAAGCAGACATCAAGTAAAGTTCGGACTTCGGATACAAAGGAAACCATAATCACAACCCCTATAATAAATCATAGAAGATGCCTCATGAAGAGTGGTTGTTATTTACTGATTCAAGAGAATTTGACGATAGGCATTCCAACTAGTTGTGTCAACCATTACATCAACCTTGCCGGATTTCAAAGAAACCTATGTCAAAACCTTGAGGAACACCAACCATCATATCTGCTTGAGATTCAGATTTGGTTAGGTGGGATGATACTTCACACTCAGCATGTCCGAATAGAAAGCTTGTAACATTTACCACAAAGGTACAATTACTGGATTCTCAAGACATGGACGTCAGTGTCAAGATCCAATAGACTAATCTAGATTGCTAGACCCATGTATTAACAACTTATCAAATGAAAATTGCTTATACATGAAGTACTTGCAACAAAATACAACTGTGTCCTTAAGATACGGAGTTAACTCTACTCGAATCCATGGTGACATCTTTCAACATTTGCACGTGGATCGGAGAAGGTCACTTCCAACATTCAGAAAGCATACTTCGAGATAACACGAAGACGATTCCTAAAAGTTTCCAACATTAATGCCAAAGGTTCCATATGAATCTAGTCTAGCTTGGAGAGGATAAGGATGTTGTCGATGGTCTCAACAACAACTTATCAAGATACTCCAGGAAGATGGACTCATATGTGGTATGAACAAGGCAAAAGTATTGGTCAGACTAGAGGATATGAAGATGTACTCAAGTGAAACATCACGAGTAGCAACATCATCAAGATAGTCCTTGGAACTGAGTTTGATTTGACGATAACCCAAATCAAATCAAAGGTTGGGACGATAACATTTCCACGAAGGAAACACTATCTTTCTTCAGCATGAACGGAACTAGTTATCTCTTACTAAGGAACAAAGTTGGGTAGAACTTTTGTCTTACAACTCTCCAAGTTGTTGTTTAAGCTCAACCGACTAGTTCAGGGGTATCCAGTGTGGATCCTTGGAGAAAGGAGTAGTTCATAGAACTTGCTTGCTCAAGAACTTGACAACACTATCATGTAGCAACATGGTAATACTTCTAGTAGACATCTAGAATATCACGAACCACCGATATGTCACTTAGTTTGAGAGGAAACTTGCTTGATAAGGCAAGAAGACATAGTCTCAGAGCTTCGGCACAAGCCTAACCTTTGACCGAGGAGAGTGTACCAGAATAGTGGAGTTGGTAGCACAGTCAAACTTTGCTTTGTGACAGGATTAACTAGTCACGCTAAGAATGACACAAATGTCCTTGGAGTTCAAAGCAATATAAGTTGCTAAGAATCTCAAATGGTCACATTATTATGCACACGCATCATTCTTGAGCGCGAAATCTCGAAAGAAGTGTCGTTAAATATGTGTAAAAGCATCAATTCATTAAGGAGTCATGAAACTCAACACAACCTCTTAGTATGAAAGAGTGTGATACTTTAAGGTGGAAAAGGTAGAAGTTAATCACTGCCTCTTTATCTGCGGATTACAACACTTTGACCTAGTCCTAGATATGACAAGGTACTAGAGTTTGTTTCTCCTGACATCGTGAAATGGTTTGTCATGATGGACCACAAGAGTATATTGCATCAGAAGACATCAATGCACATTACTACTTGGCTACCAACTAATAGACAAAGGTCGGAAACAACAAGGGAAAGGCACATGCTCAGGACAGAATCCCGAGATGTGGATGCATAGTTTATCAATCTTCCAAAAACCAATGCATAGAAGGGAGGGTGTGGCAGAGTCACGAATATAGAGGCGAGACTCATGAGGAGTACTCTTGTCTTGATCTCTTTGGTTCCATTAAAGAACATCTGCCATAACATGTGGTAGGGAAAGTCCTTAATTGCACAATTCAATCGCGGCAATATCCACAAGCTTAAAGGCTAGAATTGTAGTACCAGCCATCCTAAGGTAATGTGTGAACATTAACAATAGGGGTCAAAGTAATGGACCTTGGGTTAAAGATCAGCTTCATGTACAAGATTCATAACACAGAATCTAGCACAATCTGGGATCTTCGGTTCAAGTCCGAGGGTTAAACCCCGAGAAAGAAATAACTACTACTTGAGTAATACATCGTACACTGCAAGACAGTATTCACGTAGCTTCCAAGAGAAGAAAGAACTTTTGAAGTACCCAAACAAATAAAAAGGAGGCGTACGAGGTGAAAGGAAAGCTTGAAGCCTGGAACAGAACATTGTGGAACCATCAACATAATGTTGTGGGCCCATAAGATAGAGAGATCATGATGGAAATGAATCTCTCAGCTGAAACAGAACAAAGGGAATAAGGAATTCACAACACACACAAGTCTAGAGAACTCTACACTAGGTCAACTGGCTGAGAAACGACATGCCTAGAAGGCACCTAAGCTTTGAAAGAATAGAGGAGACATCAAAACTTTTCCAAATCAACACAGATAAGATGATCTAGAGTTAGAGTGATACCAGATGAGGAGCGAAAGAAGCATACTACAGTTTTCGCAAATACTTTTCACCTTTGAAATAGTTTTCACAAGCACTAGACTCAACATCGACCAATAGCAAGGTTTTCCTACAGTCGGTACTGCTCTGATACCAAGAACTGTGACACCCCTGGGATCGGGGTTAAACAAATCCCAGACCTTAGCCTGACATAAGCTTAACCTAGAGCTCGAGGATATTCAGTGAGAAATCGGTAACACAACAGTAACCCTGCGACACATAAATTATTACAGCAAGCTCATAACTGAGCGAAGAACCAAAATATTACAAGCAGAGGTCACTGACCACAAACATCAAACAACAGATGGCAAATTATGCTATTAAGTATAGCAAACTTAACAAATGTCCTAAGAGGTCTGAAGCATAACGATGACGTCCCAGCCCATAGATTCCACGCTACCGGCTGGGAACCCCAAGCTACTCGTTTGTGTCGATGTAGTACCAAACTTGTCTTCAGGGGAACACTTATCCTGCTACAAAAGTATCAACAAAGCAAGGATGCATACATGGTGTACTCCACAATACTTATGGATAGTGGGGTTATTTTGCATAAAGCCATCTTTGTTTATAAAACAAGAGGGAGAAGAAGCTCGTCTAATCAGAATCTTTAAAAGGCGATAAGAGAGCGACATCTCCAAAGAATTGATCATCATATTTTGATATCCACCAAAGTATCATCATCTCCTAACTAGGATCACCCCTCGTACCCATGTGGAAGCATCCTTAAGCACACGTTGATCTGCCAAGTTTTACGATTAGGTTATAGTTCTCTATGATCTTAGAATTCGGTCACCAAGCATTCATAACCGTGAACACGGCTTTTCGAAAAGATTTAACCCTGCAGGGGTGTACAAGTTTACCCACACGTACCAACCGATTCTTAATGACACATGTTTAGCCCTCTTCCTTGGAAGGCCGACAGAGGGTGGTTGGACATGACCTTTACCTTTCTTTCGCCGAAACCATGAGTCACGCCCTAAGGATGGTTCCTCCGTAACGGGTCAAATCCCAAAGTCGATCCCTAGAGATGTGGGCAGGGTTGGTTTATCAGGGGCTCCATCTACCCCAAGCAACCCCGTCCACGCTTACCTACCTGCATGAATGCACCTCCTTCACCTCCTCTTTCAAAAACATTTTCTATGCATATGTCGAATGGAACGCCCGAACTATCTGACTCATGGAATCTACTAGGCAAGTTAGTCAGCAGAGGGGTTCCCAAGCCCCGTGTGGCTGTACGCTCGTCTCGGTTACAAAGGCAAAAACTCGGTTCCTAGTAGTGGCGAGCATGGGACTACAAAAACCACATCCCACCATGGCTCCCATACAAGCCTTAGCATGTTTAACCTGTACCACTGATCTTACCTTATCAGTATACCTCGTTCTCCTGTCATACTAGATTCTCTACATTTGGTACATCATCTAGATGAACCAGCACTGACAGCTAAGCATGGCTAAGCAAGACATAGATAAGCTCTAGCAGTGCACACAAGCCAAACCTACTTATGCTAGGAGCAGTGGATCAGGTAATATAAGCTGAAGGGAGTAATGCAATAGATAGGATACTCTATCTATCGATAAAAGACCATAGTAGAATCGTATGCATCATGGGAACAACTGAAATGCTTTTGAGACCATAGGATTATATAATGGTGGGGCTATGCTTGCCTTGTTTGTTGATACCCAGATATAGATCTTCAGAAGCCTTGTACTTGACTTGATTACAGTTGTTCAAGTATTGTTTGTCGATCTTTGATGGTGTTTACCTCGGTCTTCAATCTCGATCTCGGTATCGTATTCTACAAGGACGAACCAAACACCGGAAAGAAAGGGGAAACAACAATCAACACATGGCATCGATGCAATGCTCAAGCAAGGATGATGATATGACAAGTTAATTGTTATTGTAATGAACCTCTAAGACATGCACGACCATTTTAAACAGGTCCGAGGTTGCAAACCCTGATAGAGGAGGAACCCCGGAATCACCTGCGGGGATCAATTGATTCTTCTAATTAAGCATGCCATTAAAGTTGGTTAACAATGCATGCTTTTGTGTCTATTGTAAAGATCTCATTTTTTTGAACATTTTGATATATTAATCATATTTTTCTGACTTATAAATAATTACTTATTGAATTTATAAGATTTATCCTTTTTCTGAAATTATTAAACCATTTAAGAAATTATAACAAAACTGGGAGAAACCTTTTACACCGAGGCTAACCTAGCCACAGTGGCTGACAGAGGGGCCCCATGGCCACCTCAGCTGCCACGCAGCAGGTGGGGTCATTGGTCGGTTTGACCGGGTCAGACCCGCGTCACTGACATCGGCATGACGTCAGCGGAGGCATTTTAACTTTTTACACCGCGGGTTGGGCTAGCCTCAGACACAGACAGATGGGTTCGGGCCACGTCAGTGCGCCACACTGATGAACCACGGCACCACATCGACACCACGGTTGCACCACGTAGGCTCGTCGGAGAACGTCCAGGCGGTGGCAGTTGGCGACGCTAGGGGGCTCACTGGGCTACGTGGAAGGGTGCGTTCGAGCGAGAATGTCCGGGAAGCCTAATAGGGGCGGCGCCGCCTGAGGATTGGTCGCCGGAGTGAGGAGTTCGACGCTGGGCAGCATCGATGTCGGCAGGTTCTCGTGGAGAGGATGACAGAGAGCGAGAGGGGGGGAAAGGAGGAGGTGCCTGAGCACCGGGTTCTCACCACGGTGGTATTGGTGGTGTCGTCGAGGCCGGAGGAGGTTGGAGACAGCCGGAATCGGTGGCGGACGCGGTGGATGGACTTCGGGGAGACGAGCTCGACAAGGTCAATTGGTGATGCGCGACCTCGATTCCTTTGGCATGGTGACGTTGTGCAGCACGGCGGAGCTCTGGGTGTGATGGTTGGGCGAGGGGAGGCCAGAGGCAGCAGCGGTAAGCGGTGGCCAAAGCTAGGGTTTCGAGGGATCACGGAGAAACGAGAGAGGGAGGTCTCTAGGGAGAGGAGAAGTGGATGAGGGCGAAGGAGACATCGTCGTGGCGGCCTTTTCCACCCCCGGAGCTCGGTGGATGGCCAGAAGAAGGCGGCGGGGATAGACGGCAGCGCCGGCGACACCGAGGTGCGTGTCTGCCTGAGGAAGACGACAGCGAACAGGTATGTTGGGCTGGGCCTCTGCTGGGCTTCGGCTGGGCGGCGGCTACTACTAACTGCTGCACGTGCGAGGGAGGCAAGCAGGGAGATGGAGCTGGGCTTGGCCTGGTTGATCTCTGCCTCTATTTTTTTCTAAAAAACCTTTTTACTTATTATGTTTTCATTTTCTGTTTGTATTTCCAAATTCAAAACTATTTTGGCTCATTTCAAAAATACTAGAACATTTGTTAACTCCAAAATAATGTAGGGACCCCTTTATACTATTTGGGATCCACACTTTTGATCTTTTCAAAATTCAAAAACCATTTTGAATTCATTTTTAAAAGAGGGGAATATTAGGGTTTTAGGGTTTTGCTTTATTTATTTCTCATGCATTTTAAGGGATGATGCTCATGAATGCACAAACAACCCTAAATATTAGATCAGCTAAAACTGGGGCGTTACACTTCGCGTAAGCTACGCCACTACTTCCAGGGTCACCCCATCAGGGTGGTCACCAAGTTCCCTCAAGAGGCAATCCTGCGCAACCCCAACGCCACGGGAAGAGTGGCCGAGTGGGCCATCGAACTACAGCCCTTCGAGCTGACATTTGACACCATGCCCACTATCCGTGCGAGGGCCCTGGCAGAGTTCGTGGCGGAATGGACCGACCTTGGGGAGAGCAGGCCACCAGAAGAAATAACCCACCTTCCCGGGAAGCTAGCCCTAGGGAGTTGGACGGTGAACTTCGACGAGGCATTCAACGGGGACGGCGCCGGGGCGGCCACCGTGCTCACGTCCCCCTCGGGCAACAAGCTCTCCTATGCTATGCAGCTACGCTTCAGGGATGGAGACAAGCGCTCCAACGACATCCCCGAGTATGAGGGCTTAATTGCTGGCCTCAAGGTGGCCATCTCCCTCGACATCAAGCGGATCACGATTCAGGGGGATTCCCTGCTCCTGGTCAACTTCTCCAACAAAAGCTATCACCCGAAGGACAATCACATGGCGGCATATCTGGAGGAGGTGCGATGGCTGCAAAAGTACTTCTTAGGCTTGGACCTACTTCACATCCCTTGCGGAGACAACTATGAGGTGGACGAAATTGCTAAACACATGTCCAGGCGAGAGCCATAGCAGCCGTGGAGGGCCCACTAGCACGTGTCTCGTTATCGGCCGACATGCTACCGAGGTCGTCGAAGGTCTTGAAAGCGTGCCTCAGCCCCCTACTTGGCATGCCAAATGTCAGAGATTTTTCTAGCGAAGTAACTAGGGTACAACAATCCCTTGGTTCGTGAGGGGGCTGAATACGTGATTCCGAAGGAGTTCGCTGATGGCTGCGGCAGCGAAGCAGATGCACGATAGAGAGTTGACACTGGGGTTTTTACTCAGGTTTGGGACCCTCATGAGGAGGTAAAGCCCCTACTCCTGCTTGGTTGTATTACTCGCTTGCCTCGTGAGGTTACAATGGCGGATGAAAGTCTAGGGTTTTACATCTCTAGGATCCGTCCCCTGCAAGATAGGAAAAGGACCCCTTATATAGGGCGGCATCGGGCCTCTACCCCTGGTCCATGGAGGGGGAGGGTCACCACAGTGCGGCCCAATACAATCCCGGTCTAGGAGACCAATTTCCCTAGACTTGGTCCAACTCGCCGCGCCCCACTTCATCCTCCTATAAAGTGCCCTTTGTATATGTCACTTGTCTTCATCCAGCGCTCTCTGCTTTATCCCTCCTTTCATCAAAACGGCAGCTGGGGGGCCTGCCAACAGATCATGTGACCATCCCCCATGAAAGGGGGTGGACTGGGTCTCCCCTTCCAAGGCGGTTGATGCCGCATGAGCTCTGTACTTGCTGTCAGGGTAGCAGTCCGCACCCCGTGTGGCATAATTACGATTCTACCCCCGGACAACCCAGGGGCATCCGAGGCTCGAGGGCGCTACGTGCTGTCGTGGCAGCCTCTCTAGGGAGAGAACTCCGCAAAGCCCACTTGAGTTCGTTCCTTTGAGGGGCATCCTACCTCTTGAAGGCGTCCTACCTCTTTAAGGTGGAGACCCTTATGCTACAGGGCCAGTCCAGCGCGGGGACGTGGCACCCCCGATGCCAGGGCTCTGATAGCAGATGGAACATGTGTGGATGTACCTGGGGAATCATGCAACCGATGTGTACATTGACAGTGTCAACGAGTTTTTGAACAGAGCTAGAATGAATGCAGTTTGTATAGAGGACCCATGGATACTTTGCCTATGTTGTGACTATAAAAACATCTAGAGTTTTACAAGCATTTCACAAATTCAGACACATTTGATCAAAAGGGGCAACAAGGTATGATTGTTGGATCTACCATGGAGAATTATGACAAAGTACCTATGAGGAGGGTGATGGTAATGATGAGGGTGATGCTTGTGAGGTTGCCAACATGGATGATGTTGAGATTACCACCATTCCATCAGCTGATGACGAGGTTCATCAAACAAACAACATGGAAAATACATCGTCACAAGAGAACACGGAAGATGTTGAAGAACATAATGTGCGTCAGATGTTGCGATATTTGAAAGAAAACTGTGAGGATCAAAAAATGTACGATGAATATGCTTGCATGATCAATGACTAATAGAAACCAATGTACCATGGGTGTAAGACGCACTACACAAAGTTTGCTAATGTGCTAGAACTGATGGAGATGAAGCAAATGTACGGATGGTCGGATAAGAGTGTAACCAAGTTGTTAACATTCTTACAAGACTTTCTTCTTGAAGGAAACCACATGCTAGAAAGTTTATACAAAGCTAAGTGGATTGTGTGTCTGTTGGGAATGGAGGTTCAGAGAATACATGCATGTAAAATTGATTGTATATTTTACCGTGGTGATGCCTACATCAATTTTTATGCATGCCTGGTGTGCAAATTTCCAAGGTTCAAGGTTTCGAAGGTTGATGAAACTAATATGGCAGATGACAGTAGAAGTGAGGATGACATGGACACTGATCATGCGAGCAAGAATAAGCATAAAAAACCGGGTAGGAAGGACTTCCTGGTAAAACTGTGTTGGTATCTGCCTATTGTTCCTCGTTTAACACTCTTATATGCAACTCCGGACAAGAAATAACTGATGCATTGGCACGCAAAGGAGCGTAGTTAGGAAGACATTCTCAAACACCCTTCCTACTCTCCATAGTGGAGGAACATCAATGGGTTGAAGGTTTGGGTCTAGATGGTTATCATTTTGGAGATGATCCTAGAAATCTGAGGTTTGCAGCGAGCACCGATGGAATGAACTCATTCAATAACTATAGTACCACCCACAACACCTATCCCGTGAATCGCAACATTTAGAACCGTCCTCCATGGTTATGCATGAAGCAAAAGTATATCATGCTCGCAATACTAATCCAGGGCCCAAAGCAACCTGGTGAATACATTGATGTGTACCTTGCACCTTTGGTGGAAGATTTGAAACTTCTTTGGATTGAAGGAGTAAAAATATATGATGCACATGTGAAGGAAAACTTTACCCTGAGATGCATGTTATTCATAACCATCAATGATTATATGGCATATGGGAACTCCTCCGACCAGGCTATAAAAGGGACCTATGCGTGTGTCCAGTTCCTAGACAAGACATCATGTAGGTATTTGCATGAGTGTAAGAAAATGGTGTACATGTGGACTCGCATGTTTTTGCGAAAGGGTCATAAATATCGGACCCTAAAGAAAAAGTTTGATAACACTTGTGAGAGAGATTTGGCTCCAATTTTAAAACGCAGTCAGATCTATGATCAGCTTAAACACTTGAAAGTTGTGCATGGAAAAAGGATGATTCAAATGCAGGTATAGAGGAAAAGGCTAAGGCAAAGGAAAGGACAAATAAAAATAAATAGTTATAGATGACCATCCCCACAAAATAAAAACGGTCTAGAAGAGGAGATCGATACTATGGGACTTACCTTATTGGGAGCATCTCGACGTTAGACATTCCATCAATGTGATGCATGTTGAGAAGAATGTGTTAGAAAGAATAATAGGTACATTGCTCAACATGAAGGACAAAACAAAAGATAGTGCGAATAAATGACTTGAAGATGCGAAACTTAGAGGGGAAAACCCACCTGAGGTTGATGATCAAGGAAAGCTAGCCCCATTGAGTTATGTTTGCGACAAATAAGAGGGAAAAAGTGTGTGTGATTCTCTATATGGCATGTGTCTTCCAACGGGCAACACCAGCAACATGCAAAGGATTGTTTCAAAGATAGAAAATAGAGTAACAGTTATGAAGTATCACGATTTCCATGTTCTAATGACACAGACGCTCCCTGTCGTGATAAGGAATGTCTTGACACCACATGTTCTAGACAATCTAACGCGTTTGTGTGAATTTTTCAACACAATTTCTCAGAAGGTGATTGATCTTAGTAAGTTGGATTAGCTACAAAAAAATGTGGTGGAGACTCCATGCAATTTGGAGATGATATTCCCTCTATCATTCCTTGATATCATAGTACATCTCATTGTCCACCTAGTGCACGAGATAAAGATTTGTGGTCCCATATATTTGTGAGGCATGTACCTGTTTAAATCCTTCATGGGAATTCTTAATCACTATGTCAGAAATCAAGCACATCCAAAGGGAAGCATCATCGAGGGGTATGTAATCGAAGAGGTCGTTGAGTTCTATCTTGAGTACATGGCACATCTTGACCTGGTAGGGGTTCCTAGGATAATCCATGAGGGGAAGCTTACTGGTGTCGGAACAAGTGGAAAGACCAATTTTAGGCTGACTAACCCTAAATATAATCAGGCAGAGTTTGCGATGATGAGGCACATGGATGACATCACTTAGTACATGGAAGAACACCGTGACGCTATATGATCAATGCATGCCCATCGACTTTTGGTCGAGACACTTCATGTCGAGGAGTTCAACACTTGGTTCAGTGATCAACTACATATGTTCAAGCAAAAGATCCTAAAATTAGTACTCTAGCAAGAGTCCCTACATGGGAGGTCAGACAATTTCACGTGTACAAGATCAACGAGTACACATTTTCTACGAAGAAAAAAGATAGCACAACAATGACGCAAAACAGTGGTGTAGTTTTAGACGAAATTGAAGAAAATGAAGAAATTATACAGCTGTACTATGGATACATAGAAGAGAGTTGGGATATAGACTATGTAGATTTCAAGTTTTAAGTGTTCCATTGTCGTTGGGGTCAAAATAATCAGGTGGATTCAAATGACGATGGCTAAACTACCGTGAACCTCAATCGTGCTACTTACAGGAACGAGCCATTCATACCAGCTAACCTAGTTCATCAAGTCTTCTACATCATCAACCCGAGGAATAAGTAGAGACATCCAGTTATGCCATCAGAAAGGAGTATCATCAGTGTGAATGGCATGTTATACGAGGAAGATTCAACAAGATCGATGATATTCCTAGTCCTTCGTGCTCAGTCAAGCAAAGATACCAAGATGAGTTTCTTCAACAAGAACCGCACATTTGCGATCAAGATTCCGAAGAATGAATTTGTACAACTTATCCAAACATTTGTATGAATTTGTAATAAATTTCTAAGTAGTTATGAAGTGTCAACACCCGGATTTTTAATCCCATATGCCCGTTATGTCATACCTCGCAATCCCAGGATTACCATTTTTGCGAGACATAACGGATTGGATATCACAGTACATCATCCATTACAAACCATACATAAGGTCTTACACAAATAAGGATCTCATGATCTAGTCTTAATACAACAAGCAGCGGAATAAAAGATAAGCGTAGCGGTGGGGTCCATCATCAGGGCACAGTAATGTGACGAAGGCGTATAGTCCTAGTTATCATAGCCGCCCCATTTGGCCATCATCTTGGTAGTCTCCTTCATAGTCTGGCCATGAGAATAGCCAGGGACAAAAGCCATGAGTACTCTTTAAGTACTCGCAAACTACCACTAACAAGTAGTATGATTCTAAGTTAAAGTGCTAACTCTATGTTTAACTATAAAGTTAAGTTTGAAACCTAAGCTGAGTTCTGAAGCAAAGAAAGATAAAATACAGTTCTAGAATCACTTAAGTTGGGAAGCTAGTGTCATAAACACAACCCTGTTTTGGTCAAGTCAAGATTCATCATTCATTTCATAAGTTATTTTGAAAACATCTGACAACGAAACAATATGGCCATTCCAACTGTCCATCACCGCGGACGCGGCTATTCGAATAGTTTGACACTCTATAGAGGTGGTACACTTTCACCACAAGATTCGATACATCTGTCAGGGATAGCCTTGAATCATCATACTTAGTATGCAGATAATCAAACATAACCTTTCCTTTACACACCCTAGTATAAGCACCTCTCCTATGAGCATGGCCTCCCAACCATGACCATCTGTCATCTTGGGCACTGCATAGGTGGACAACATTGAGAGGTAGCCTCAGCTCAAACCTCTCCCGCGAGGGAACTAATACTAATGCATATAAATTTCCGGCTATGCCTTACCCAATTCAGGTATTGTGGATGTACGGTAAATTAGGAATGGTATCGCATCCGAATCCAACCATCAGTTTTGTAAAAGGGTTAAGGCTCATGCCTCAACATTTTCATCATCATAAACCATTTGTGTTTCTCAACACATGTCAAAACATCTCAATAGAATGACTCATCATTCCAAGTTTTAAAAATTCATTTTCACCAAGTGTTCCCATCTAAAGTGACTCAAGTTTTTATCTACTCTAAACTACTAAGTTAAGAGTGTCCACTAAGGTGGAATGATGGGATCAATCTCATGCCATAGAATGACATCTAAGGTTTATCTAAATAGGTCAAGTTTTATACTCTTTATGCTACCTTCAAAACAAGTAAGGGACTTTGTGTAAAGTAAAGGAAGTAAAGCTTAAAACTAATACTTGGGATAAATAGTAGTATAACCAAAGCATGCCTAAAGAATCTTTGTGTAACATCCCAAAACTTCAATCCAAGAGTATCAAAGATCAAATCCTCCAAATTTAGGATTAACAAAAACTTTTCCATATTTAAAAGAAAAGCATTCATATATGTGTGCATTTAAAATAGGAGTTGTTTGGAATTGCCATGATTGTGTGATCCTTTGCTTATAAAATGTTTCATAGGTGATTTAAACATCATCTACATCATTCCCAAACTTTTCCTAAAAGAAATCAAATAAAAAAGAATTAAAATGAAGGAATGGTCATTTGGACAAATTTAACTCTCATGCCTACTTTGGCTATTCCTAGTACTCAATTCTTAATAGAAACAATTCTTGATCTTTGCACCCCTTGCTAGTACACATAATGAGGTACCAAGACCCACCTTTTGATCTTCTAAAAACATTCTGGAAACTATTATAAATGGCAGTTCAAAATTGAATCTAATGCATATGCATAGATCACCCCTATTTCAAAAACCATGTATTTGAGCTCCATTTTGAAAACCCTTGCAACCAGAGACTACCTAGCACTAATGGAGATCACTCAAAAATTTTGAACTCAAAATTCAAAACTTTTTCTCTTGCGGCCATTTCATCAAACACTTGGCAAGAAGAATCATAACTCTAATCCTAGCTCACTGTTTGGAACAGGGTTTTGCCCCCATTTGATCTCCATTTAATCCCTATGTCCCCCTTTGATCAAACCATGCCAATTGCAGCCCATCCCCTACGCCCTAGTGGCAATGCCATGCCATGCCGAGCACCACCCTTGCCGGCCAACCTTGGAACCGCCGCAGCAGACCACTCCCCCTTCCCACGCCATGTCTAGGAGGTAGCCAACGCCGCACCGCCCCTCTCTGTCCCTTGCCCGAGCCAAGAGCAGCCGTGGACCACCGAGGAGAAACCGCGCCCAGTGCCACTAGACCATGCCGACGCCGCCAAGATAGCGCCGCCTGTCCTCAAGGCACAAGCCGCCGCTCGACACCAGCCCGTGCCCACCGCTCCGCCTCGACCTGGAGAACACCCCAGACACCTCTGTTCCCCGCCCAAAGCCCCACAGCCACCGCTCGCCGTGGACACCGCCGCTTCGGCCGTGCAGAGCGCCACCTCACCCTGACCGCATGCCACCGCCCCTACGGCCGCATTGAAGCGCTAGAGCACCGCCAGGGGACCATCCATCGATCGCCATCCCCAGCCATGCCGCTAGCTCACCATAGCCATGTCGCCACCATCGACCGCCCATCCCGCTCGGTCTCACCGTCGAGCCTATAAAAGGAGCCCTCCCCAACACCAAAGACTCACACCATTCCACTCCCCTCACCTCTCTGAACCTCAACCACCCCTCGCCGGAGCAAGTGGAGCAGTAGCTCGCCGGAATTGGAGCCGGAGCCGCCGCCTCTGGAGAAGAAGGGTGCCGTTGATTCCGGCCACCCCAAGCTCCGCCGTGACCACGCCTCGCCTTGTCGTCGTCTTCCACTTCGTTCGCCCACATCGCCGACCCCGCTGGAGCCCTGGTACGCCCCCAGTAGACCCCCACCGAGCCTCTGGAGCTGACCCGTCCGTCGTCGACGACGACCCTCAGCCGTAGATCTAGCCTCTAATCGCACCCACAACAGCCGCTGCAGCGTTTTAAGTGCCGCTGACCAGTGGGACCCCCTGTCAGCTGAGCCTTGTGCTGCGCAGTGCCACTGGGCCAGCCCATTTCCTTTCCCGCGCAAGCCCGTAGATTCAAATTTAGGTTTTTCTTTTTAGTTAGAATATAGTTTCTGTCCAGTGTTTCAAAATTCAATTCTAGGAGTTTGACAAATCCAAATACATGAAACTAATTTTGTCTGAAAGGTATTGAAATGCTCTATCCAAGCCCGTTGGATTTAATTCATTTAGAGTTATAGATTTGTCCTAATAAAAATAAGAAGACAGAAGCTTTTGCAACTTGAAACATTTTTGTAAAATCCACCAAGTTAGATTTTGAGTTGATTCCAACTCTCAAAAATCACATTTCATCATATCTATCCAAATATGTAATAATATTAAGGTTTACAGGTAGTGACTCTGGACTAGTACCAAAATAATGCTATATAGGCATTTCTAGTCACTTTAAATCATTAAATAATAAACTTAAACCAAATTAATATTGATCCAACCTTTAAATCTCATTCCCACATCTTAGAGTATGTGGTGAGGACATGTGTCCACATGATCCCATATTTTGGTGGTGAATATTAAAGTGTAGTTAATATTTCATTGAGTAGAAATTACTTTTCCAAAATAAAAAGGTTGAAACTATTGAATTAAAACTTGTGATGTTTGGGATGATAATAGATCATCACTTGTGTGGTTTAGAATACTACTTAGCCTAAGTTAAGTATTGCTTGGTGATTGTGCACTCCCTATGTATTTCTAGACGCTAGTACCGACCAAGCCTTCGAGGAGGAGGAGTTCTACCAAGAAGAAGAAGAAGAAAACTTCAACCACTGCACCAACCAAGGCAAGCTATTAGTGGCAAGCTAACCCTTGCAAACATGCTTTAGTAAGCTATTGTAGCAAGCTAGAATAAAACTAGATAGTTTAGTAAAGATGCCTTAAGCATACTTTGATCACACCCCCTTGGTTTACACAAAGTTCTTTAATTAATTTTGAAGGTAGCATAACGAGTATAAAACTTGACCTAATTAGAACCCCTTAGATGTCATTCTATGGCATGAGATTGATCCCACCTTTCCACCTTAGTGAACACTCTTAACCTAGTGTTTTAGAATAGATCAAACTTGAGTCATTTTAGATGGGAACACTTGGTGAAAATGAGTTATGAAAACCTTGGAATGATGAGTCATTCTATTGAGATGTTTTGACATGTGTTGAGAAACACAATTGGTTTATGATGATGAAAATGATGAGGCATGAGCCTTAACCCTTTTTTTATAAAATTGATGGTTGGATTCGGATGCGATACCATTCCAAATTTACCGTACAACCACATTACCTGAATTGGGTAAGGCTTAGCTAGAAATTTATATGCATTAGTATTAGTTCCCTCACGGGAGAGGTTTGAGCTGAGGCTACCTCTCAATGATGTCCACCTATGCAGTGCCCAAGATGACTATTGGTCATGGTTGGGAGGCCATGCTCATAGGAGAGGTGCTTGTACTAGGGTGTGTAAAGGGAAGGTTATGTTTGATTATCTGCATACCAAGTATGATGATTCAGGGTTATCCCTGACAGATGTATCGAATCTTGTGGTGAAAGTGTACCACCTCTGCAGAGTGTCAAACTATTCGAATAGCCACGTCCGCGGTTATGGACAGTTGGAATGGCTATACTGTTTCGTTGTCAGATGTTTTCTAAATATGTTGAAATGAATGATGACCTTTGACTTGACCACAACAGGGTTGTGTTAGTGAAATTAGCTTCCCAACTTAAGTGATTCTAGACTTTTATTTTATCTTTTCTTGTTTCAGAACTCAGCTTAGGTTTCAAACTTAACTTGATAGTTATTCTTTCAATTCAGCACTTTAACTTAGAAGTATAACCCTTGCTAGTAGTAGTTTGCGAGTACTTAAATAGTACTCATGGGTTTTGTCCCTGGCTGTTATCATGACCAGACTATGAAGGAGGTTATCAAGATGATGGTCAGCAGGACGGCTAGGATAACTAGGACTATCTGCCTTCGTCAGCATTGCCTGTGCCCCTGAAGATGGACCCCACCGCTACACTATCGTTTATTTCCGCTGCTTATTGTATTAAAGACTGGATCATGAGATCCTTATTTGTGTAAAACCTTATGTATGGTTTGTAATGGATGATGTACTATGATATCCAATCCGTTATGTCTCGCAAAAATGGTAATCCTGGGATTGCGAGGTATGGCATAACGGGCATCTGGGATTAAAAATCCAGGTGTTGACACTTTGCTCATTCATCTAGCTTAATTATATCTTGCTAACAATATCTTGCAAGTGTTAGCTTGCATTGTTAATGGTGGCTTGCCTTGGTTGGTGGAGTGGTTGAAGTTTTCTTCCTCCTCTTGATAGAACTCCTCCTCCTCGTAAGCTTGGTCGGTACTATCGTCTATAAATACATACGGAGTACACAATCACCAAACAATACTTAACTAGTCTAATTAGCACTCTAATGTACACATTTGATGATCTATTATCATCACAAGCATCACAAGTTTTATTAACTAATTTCATTCTTTTTATTTAAGAAAAGTAATTTCTACTCATTGAAAAATAACTAAGATTTAATATTCACCACTCAAAATATGGGATCATGTATACACATGTCATCACCACATATTCTAACATGTGGGAATGTGATTTAAGGGTTGGATGACAATTACTTTGGTTTAAGTTTAAAATTTAATGATTTAAAGTGACTTGAAATGCCTATATAGCATTATTTTGGTACTAGTCCAAATTCACTGTATGTAAACCTTAATATTATTACATATTCAGGTAGGTATGGTGAAATGTGATTTTTGAGAGTTGGAATCAACTCAAAAGCTATCTTGGTTGATTTTATAAAAATGTTGCACGGTGCAAATGCTTCTGTTTTGTTACTTTTACTAGGCAAGATATCTAACTCTAATTGAATTAAATCCAATAGGCTTGGATAGATCTTTTCAGTATCTTTCTAACAAAATTTGAATCACTCCATTTGGATTGGTAGATCTCTCTGAATTGAATTTCAAACTAGGGACAGAACTAGGTTTAAACTAAAATAGAAAAATCCTAATTCAAACTAAATGGGTTGCGCGGGAACGCTAACGGGCCGGCCCAGTGACACTATGTGGTGTGGGGCACAGCTGACATGGGGGTCCACCGGTCAAAGGCTCATAACATGCGAAGCTGTACGGGGCGATGTGGGCCATTAGATTAGAAATAGGATCAACGGCTGGAGCTCGTCGTCGATGACGAACAGGTCGCCGGCGAGGTCGAACCCTAGCGGCTCAGTGGGGGTGCTTAGGGGGCATACCAGGGCTCCAGCGACAACGGCGAGGCGGGCAAACGGACTGGTAGACGACGACGAGCTCAGGGGTGGTTGAGTTAGCTCCGGGGGTGGTCGCAATCAGCAGGGCCCTTCTCCTCCAGAGGCAGCCAGCTCCGGTGAAATTCCGGCGACTGCGAGCTCGAGCGGCTCCGGGGAGAAGTGGGGACTGATCAGTGAGGTGAGGGGAGGTGAGTGGTGTTTAGAATGAGGTTGGGGGTGCCCTCCTTTTATAGGTTCGATGACGGGACAACGTGACATGGCCAGGCGACGCTGGCGACATGGCTACGGGCTAAAGCATGGCTGTGAGCGCGTCTCAATGGCGGTGCTCTAGGGCTTTAATGCGGGCTTAGGGACGGTGGTATGCGGTCAGGCGGTGCTCGCGCTCTGAGCGGCAGAGGCAGCGGTCTCCACGGCGAGCGGTGGCTATGGTGCAATGGGTGGCGAACGGGCATGTCTGCGGTGTTCCTGGGGTCATGGCGACGCGGTGGGCGTGGGATGCGGTCGAGGGGCGGAGTGTGTACGCGTGTCGGGCGCGGCTCTCTGGCGCGTGGTCGTCATGGCGCAGACACTCAGTGCACGGCGCTCAGCTGGTGGTCCACGGCTTGGCCTGGCTCGGGGAGGGGACAGAGAGTGGCGGTGAGGTCTGGGCTAGCTCGTAGATAAGGTGAGAGAGGGAGAGGGACGGTCTGCTACAGAGAGGCAAGGTTTGGCCGGCGAGTTGGTGCTCGGGGTGGCATGGCCTTGTTGCTAGGGGGTAGGGGATGGGGTGTAAATGGCCTGGTTGGATCAAGTGGAGACAGAGGGATTAAATGGGGATCAAATGGGGGCAAAACTCTGTAGTAAACAGTGAGCTAGGATTAGAGTTAGATTCTTGCCTGCCATGTGTTTGTGGAAATGGCCGCAAGAAAATTACTTTTGAATTTTGAAAAGATTTTTGGTGGGTGTTCTAGTATTAAGCTTGAGACTGTGTGGGTGCTTGGGTTTTGAAAATAAAGCTCATTTGAGTGGTTTTTGAAATAGTGGGATCTTCCCATATGAACTAGATTCAATTTTCAAATGTCATTTAAAAATAGTGTTTGAATGTCTTTGGCAGATCATAAGGTGGGCCTTGGTACATCATTATGTGTACTAGCAAGGGGTGCAAAGATCCACAATTGTTTCTATTAGGTTTTGAGTACTAGGAATAGCCAAAGTAGGCATGTTGATTAAAATGGCACCAATGACCATTTCATTCTTTTATTCATTTTGATTTGTTTTTCTCTAGGATTTGTTTGGGAATGATTTAGATGATGTTTATTTCACCCAAGAATCATTTTACAAGCAATGGATCACTTAATCATGGCAATTCAAATCAACTCCTATTTAAATGCACACACATATGAATGCTTTAATAATTTTAATTGGAAAAGTTTTTGTTAACCCTAATTTTGATGATTTGGATCTTAATCACCTTGGATTGAAGTTTTGGAATGTTACATGAAGAATATTTGGAATAATTCAAGTGTGAGTTGGATAAATATATTAAGATGCTATGACTGCAGTCTTTTAAGGAAAAGAGTCCCCCACAAAGAGCAATAACTGACTGTCCTAACATCAATGAAACTGAATCGTAAACAGCTAACTGCTGAAACTGAATTCTACACTGAATCCTGCGCTGAATTAGTACGGGATCTACTAGCACTACGAGGGATTTCATCATGAAATATACTGGTACTATGATAGGGATTACAGTAAATCGATCAGCAAAGTTTGTACTTGATTCGTCCGACAACATCTCTGTTCGATGAGATTACGACTATGCTTCGGACAAGGTAGCAGTGGCAAGGCATAGGATAGCAAGGAGAGTAGTGGAGCCGTGGGCTGACAAAGAGAGGGGCTGCAGCGGCATTATAGTCACACTTGAGGCGGCAAAGACACTGGGATAGGGTTTGAGTGGCAGCGGCCGGTGTGATAGGAAATACGAACATATCTGTTTCCTGAAGAACAAGTAGGCATGAGTAATGACCGTCCAAGAGAGATCCAACACAAGAGATAAATCTGGAGTTGGTTCCAATCCAGAGTGTCCGGATAAATCCGGAAGCCCGAATTTAGTTTTTTTGTATTTTCCAATAAATATTTGTCTAGACTTGGGAATTATAATCATATAACTTAACATGCCATGTAATGATGGAAATGTGATTTTTCATAATATTAAAAAACTATTTCCTATTTTGTCACGAAACTTGCCATTTGTTCATTTGATTTTTAATAAAGTCGAAAAATGCTTAGATGATTACGAAACTTGCCATCTGTTCATTTTATGGTACCTAGATTCTGTGGTAAAAGTATTAGTCAATTCTAAAACACTTGGATCACATGAACAACACAAGTATCATACCTATTAGGGTAAACTCCAAAGTTTGTACTACGTCGCGTACTTTCTTCAGCGTATCAACTGATTTATTGGAATAGGAATTCATTTCACACTACTAATCACATATTCACCTTTTATTACCATTTAATTTTGAATAATTTGCAAGTTTTAGACTTTTTCCAAACCCGGAGTGTCCAGCTAAATCCGGAGTGTCTGTACTTTGCTCTTTTATAGCAGGACGAGCTGCCTTTTTAGAGACGGTTATATATTTTTACCATCTGCGAGGACCTCGATCCAAATATTTTGAGGTGGTGGTGGCAAAATCAAAATTTTGGAAAAATTGGGGGGATAGGGCATCTTTTCGTCATTCGCCCGCCTGCCCAGCCAACCCAACCCACACTATTCAAACCCTCTTCGTTGCCGCCCTTCCCCTGTCGCTCCTCCCTGCCGCCTTTGTTCCACTATTTCTCCTCCTCGCCGTCGTCCCCCCCACCCGTCCTCCCCACCGTAGGACACTATCTCGCGTGCATGGATCTAGCGGCTCCCACAGCAGCCATTCCACCCCTTCTTCACTGTCAATGGCGGGGCTTCTCAACACGACCGCGCACACTGCTCCATCTCACTGCCTTGCTCCTCCATGATATCCGGCTCCCCCTTTCCCTCATCGTTCCGGTGTTCTCACCTCTTAGTGGAAATCACCGCTGACGATATCGAGGACATCCACGAAGGGCTAAAGTCGCCATCAAGCTAGACACGGTGAGAGTGTTTGCAAATTTTGTTTTAGTTATCTGTAGGACCTTTTCCTTTAGAAATATGATAAATTGTCATTATGTACACATTCTTAATTGTAAGTACATTGTCATGTTATAGTTCCATAGAAGAAAATGGTTTAGTCCTAAGTACTAAGAGCGCCTAATATAATTCTTAAACAATGAAGTGCATTTTGTGTATTATCTCATATCTATATTGATTTTCTACATATGCAGGAGTGGCTTTGACCCACTATCATTGATATGTACGAAAACTAGAAGGGGAAAGTCATCTCGGATTGACCCGAGCAGGCCGCCTGGGCGCTAGTGCATCCACCAGGCAAAGGGAAGATGGTACACAACTCTCCTCTTGGTGATGGTTTTGCTAGGGTTAACATTGATTATGTCCAACGTGGGTGCAATGAAATCACTTTGCTGGACCCTCCCAATGAAGAAATCAAGACTCTGTTTGAGGCGAAGGGCACCTTCATCCACTTTCCAAAGAAATATACTCTTCTTGAAAAGCCAGCTATAGCCTCGAGACACCTCTCACCAACAACACTCACTCCCAACATCAAGGAAGCGCCATTTTTTCAAGCGTGCAATTTTTAGTATTTAACAATCAATGTGTCAATATATATCTATGCATGCATGGTTCTAGCTACCAGCTATATATGCAGTTTAAATTTGTTCATATATATATGTGTGTTTGTATGTAGTTTATTATTTGTGAGAGCCAGGACCTATAAGCATAAAATAATTTTCGTTGACCCCGCCATTTCTTCACATGCGTCCATGGAAAGTACCAAAAGGAATGTCGAATTACATCATCAACATGTTGGAGAAAAGCAAAGACCAGGAACTAATTCTGTGGCATTTTAATAAAGATTAAGCTATCTTAATTAGTATCGCAACCTCGTTTATGAATTTGAGTGGTTTTACCCAACTAATAATTACGTCAACTTTTAGTGTTCACTTGATTATTATCGCTATCTCACTTCTGGATGGCCATGTCCATTATCTTGATTCTTATCATCATAAAGAGAATGCAAATTATGATGATGTGCGCAGGCTTATTGACAGATGATTAAATACTTTCATCTGCATTATAAAATTGATATACATCTTAGTTTTGTAATGATATAATTATTTGCATTCCTATTTTTAGATCATTTGAAGTATTTAGTTTGAAAGACGAAAATGCAACGAAGAACTACAAAGAGCTAACCCATCACATGGGTCAACCGGTTAGTTTCTACCAGCACTTCTACAGATATATATGCATGCATGTTAAATATATTGTTTGGGTAATATGGTCATTTCCACATATGCTCTTTTTCAGTGCCACCAGCAGCCCCCATCGACGCATCTTTATGGCTACTATGTTTTCCAACATATGAGCATCATGAGGGCCAACCTGATTGTTCCTATACCAGAACAACTGGTATGCAAACATTTATCTTATTCTTTTATTGAAATATTCTTCTTATTGGTACCGGTTTTGATCATGATGTAATTTACATAGTGTTCAAAAATTGAAGAGACGGCACTGCCGATGGCCAAGCTAAAAATAATACACGCGTGGCATGCCGAATTTCTGGCTCAATAAGTGGTGAAAGGCGATGGAGAGTTTCATGCTAATTCCATATGAGAGAAAGTATGCCAAACATTGTGATACTAGTCGATTAATGTCAGGGTTCTTGAAAGTATATTACATACCATGCTTGCTAGCTATGTCAATGCTAGTGTAGTGTATATTGATTTGTGTGACACATTCCGAAATTTGTGGTAGCTATGTCAGGATTCTCTTTGTACATTGATTTGTGTGACACATTCTGAGACTTCTCCTAACAATAAATATAATATTTGTATTCTAGTTGCATTTTGAATTATTCAGGATGATCCAGATATTATGGCTAGTAAACAGTAGCCGAAAGTTATCAAATACAGATATGAATCACTAGAGGAGGTTTCTTAAAAACATCGTCTTCATGCAAAGTGAACCTAGAGACTGTCGGGAAAAAAGGCCGACCTCATGCTGGGAAATTCTAAGAGACGGTTGTAGCTTGAATCCGTCTCAGATTGTAGAGGCGTCTGCTATAATAATCAGTCTCAAAGAGGAAATTTATTAGAGACCGGTGAAACATAAAGCCGTGTCAGGATTCAATCTATTGGAGACGGCTCATAATAACATCCGACTTAGGTCACCTGACTATTTGAGATAGTCTATACTAGGGACCGTCTGAGGGTAAGGAGTTCTTGCAAGCGGTCAGGACTACTAGCCGTCTCCAGCCCACACATGTGAGAGGCATTTCTATTTTTGCACCGTCTAAGGTCGTGTATCTTAGAGCCACAAAGAAAACCTAGCTTAGATGGTGTGCTCTTAGAGGCTATGCGCTTAAGCCAGAACGAGAAACCGGCTTAGGCCTATGGGCAAGTGACGTCTCCAAGGAACGTGTTTATACTAGTGTTAGCAATACGACTGAGTCCTACGTCGCCTACCTTGAGCACTGAATCTTTCCCAATGACGAGACTGAGGCACAGATGATCATGCGCTGATGCAAGTCGTTCATCATGATCAATGTTGAAATCCACAAGTGTAGCGTGACTAGCATCTTCCAACACTGCATCCCATTGGAGGAATGTCGCAAGATCATCCACGCCATCCAGTCTAGCGACTGCGGCTACCATGCCGGAGCAAGGACATGTGCCATGGCTTCTACTAGCTCACCGCCCACACTGATGCAATCGATATCGTCCAGCGTTGTGTCAGTTGCCAAAAATATGCCAACCAGTCACACGTACCTGGGTCAGCACTGAAGACAATATCCATCACATGGCCATTCATCGTATGGGGCATCGACATGGTGGGAAGATTCAAAACCGGCGCCTCCGGCTTCACCCATCTTCTAGTCACAGTCAAAAAATACACAAAGTGGGTCGAGGCAATGCCCGATAAAGATGTGCAACAGGAAAACAGCGACCAACTTCCTCCATGAGCTCATCTACAAGTATGGCTACCCGCATAGCATCATCACCGACAATGGGACCAACTTCACCAAAGGCGCCATGGCTGAGTTCTACAAGGAACATGGGATCCGACTCGACCTCGCCTCGGTCGCCAATAGGGAGTCAAATGGCCAGGTTGAACACGCCAATCAAAGCATCCTCCACGACTGCAAGTCCCTCTTGAGCGAATGACAAGTTTTTTGGTTGAGGAAATCCCCTTAATACTACGAGGCATCTGCACCTCCATCAACAGGTCAATAGGGTTCTCCCCTTCTTCATGGTATACAGCGCCGAAGCGGTCATGCCAACTGACCTCGAACATGACTCGCCTAGAGTCGTGAACTAAGTAGAGGAGGACAACAAAGTCTCCCGTCAAAATAGGATCGACCTTCTCGATGAAGCACACGACATATGTTGCTCACTCACGACAATCTATCAGCATGGTCTCCACCGGTACCACAACCATCGAGTCTGGACTCGCACCTTCCAAGAAGGCGATCTTGTACTACGCCTCATCTAAGATAGGATGGGGATGCACAAGCTCTCCCCTCCATGGGAAGGCCCATTCTCTAGTGGCAGGGTACTGCGCAACGACTCCTACTGCCTCATCGACGTAGGCAACGGCAAGATCGACTTCGAGTGACCATGAAATGTCAACCTCCTTCGCAAGTTCTATACATAGAAGTAAATCTTGTAAACCCTCGTGCTGAATATCAATAAAGATGTGTATCTCTCCAAACCCATGTGAACTCGCCAAAATTTTCATGCTCACACGCACTCCCTCTCATATACGAGACACTCGCCATCGTCAACCCTTGGAAGTGCGACTCGCTACGGCTAAGTAGTGCGACCAAAAGGCATCGAGGCAACTCGATCCTTGGGTCGTCCATGAAAAACGCCTACCGATACCCACCATCGGAGTCGCCTCGCTTGACTAGATCCCCGAGCCAAGTCGCATGGTTGTGCTTCCCACATCACTAAGTCCTCCTCAACCTTAGATGTTGCGACTCGCATGACCAAGTACTGCAGATGAGCACCCGCTAGCCGAGACTCGGTCTGTCCAGGAAAAACGCCAAGAAGAGAGCCATCTTTGGATTCACCAAGTGACTGACCCCTGGGCCAAGACGAGAGACTCGCTACTAATATAGTGCACCATGTCCTCACCAACTACGGAAGCACTACTTGAATGACAAAGTAACACACTCGGGGACTCGCTAACTCTCTGTGTCAAGGCGAGTTGACCTAAGATACACCAACAGCTAACAAACCACTAACTCTATACTAACCATCCGTGTGCGACTCAATCGCCAAAGAAAATATGCTCACGGACTCGCTAAACGAACCTAGACGTGTGAGGCGAGACGTCATATCACAAAACGACCGACTTCATGAGTTAATACAACTCGACTAGGATAAAAGCATAAGATGCAAAACAAATAGAACTGTCGGAGATTTATCCCGCGAAGGAACTAGGGTCGAATGATCCTTTGGTTCGAGAGGGGGCTGAACATACAATTCTGGAGGAACTTTGTGATGGCGATGGCGGCGGAGCAAGCACACGACAGAGAGATGATGTAATACCTCGGACCCTACGCTCTAAGCACAAGCCTGGATGAACCCAAAAGTAGATAAGGGATTCTATCGTGGAGGCCTAAGGCCACCCACGTGTAGGCCCGTCGAAGCAGAGCAGGGCACGGTACTGACCGACCGCCATATCCACTTTCAAGAACATCGGGACCAGAGTGAGCGGTGTAGTCGACAGGTAAGGCAACCACGACATACGCAAATGAGTATGTATGTCTACAATTTACAATAGACATCCGAGTCACAACATCTATAATTAATAGAAAAAGAAATATTCAACACCATACGGCAAGATCGAAATATCCTAGATAGAGATAATAGTTTAGGATACATCCTCATACATCAATCAACATAGTAGCAAGCGGAAACAGAAAACATGATCTGAGTACGGATAAGAAGCAAATTGGCATAAGATGCCCTGAAAATAAGCACATCCCGCCCATAGATCTCATAGATCTCCATCCCCGGAATCTCTACACCTGATGGTCGTTGCCACCATCATCAGTCTCTTCGACCCAGTAACCTTCCCGCGAGTATACATGTCCATCTGAACCAAATATTTATCATGTGAGACCCTAGGGGTACTCAGCAAGTCTTAATGCTTCCAAAGGGAACAACCTAGGGTTGATGCAATTGCAGCAGACGATAATATCTACAAAGTTCTGTAGAGACATGCTACACATCCACCCAACCAGAGATGGATAGACTCTCATTAATTAATAACAATAGTTATATAAGCAACATAAATAAACCTCACTCATCCTCCTTCTCGCTTACCGATGAGAAGGCGGAAGAACATCCCATCTCTTGGCAATTTTATTAACTATTCCATGAGTGTTGCACTATTTCCTAGTCATGTCTTAGTCAAATTAATGGCGGTACTTTAGTTATGCTTGTCTATGATCGAGAAACTGTGCTCCAAGTCATCCATAACCGTGGAGACGTCTTTCAGGAAGATTTACCCTACAGGGGTGCACAAATAGCAACACACACACGATCAACTTTGGGAAGAACCAAATAAAACGCAACGAGGCCTCACGACAATGCATTCATAGGATTCATAATTTATTTCAGGGGGCCACCCGACTAAGCTACCCGCAACAAATTTGGCCAGCTTCGAGATGGACCTAGGTTTTATGTCAATGGTTGTAAATGACTGGGAACCCGAAAATGTGTCTGGGCTTGTCGATACCGCGAAAACATTCCACGTTCCAAAACAGTACAGGTGCTCCACGCGTAATCGTAAATAAAGCAGTAAAGCATGTCATAAGTACATGATAGTAACATATCCCCAAACTACTTTGTTGCCCCAAGAAATAAAGTGTGAATCAAGCTCAAACGAAGGGGGATCCATAGAGTCTCTCGTATGTGGATAGTGTGAATAATCAAGGAACATGAATCAAGTACTCGGGGTCCTATGGGACACAAGTGAGCTTAAAGAACTAAATAACAGATAATGCTCACTGGTGCCTCTTTCATTAGTTATCCTATTACTACTCAGATTAAGTTGTTTAGGTACCTCGATATCCATAGACTCGTACAAACCCTACACATGCAATTCTACGACTCACATGACTCAAACAACTCCTGCAGTAATGGTTTATGGGATTGAGGTACAAGCTTCGGTGGGGTTTAAAAGTAAAGGCTATGCAATACTTGCGATTCAATTTAATGCAATCGTGACTCGATGATGCAAGAGTAAAATATAAGCATAGGTACCATATGTATGCAATCATGGGGAATTGCTTGCCTGGCAGTCCTGTTGTAGAATAACAAGGATCTGGGTAATACTCCTGAGGCTCCTGGTATTCTCCTTGTTTAGTGTCTATCCGGATAAAAACCAAACACACAAGGGCCAAAATAAATACATTGCATAAACATACAAAGAACATGCAACAAGCAAACAAGGTATGCCATGATGGAATGATGCACAATTTACATGGTATAACATAGCATCACATGAGTGAGGTGTAGGAACAAGAAATAATCATTTTTATTAATTATTTGTTCAAGTTTTACTTGCATAAACCTTGTTGTTTTTTAAAATTGATATGATGCGTGTATGATGTGTGGCATGGCAAATATGCAATGCAACTGGGAAATATTAAGCGGAACCAGGTCCTCGAACAATAATTAATAGGTTCATGTTGTTTAGGTACCCCGCAATTTAAATGTTGTCTTAACAAGGCAAAACTTGGCATCAGTTCGGTACACAAATTTAAATGGGTTCAATATAAGACTAGAAAAGCCCGCAAATGTCCTCCATATTTAATTATGAGGTGAATCGTCAAACTACCCCACAAACCCCAAAGTATGTATGTGACATGAATGATTCATATGAAATAATTGTATGTATGGCAATTTATAAAACAGGGCTCGGGAAGGTTCACACTGTTGGAGATAGCCCAAGAGGCAATAATAAAATGGTTATTATTATATCTTTGTGTTTATGATGAATGTTTACATCCTATGCTATAATTGTATTATTAGGAAACACTAATACTTGTGTGTTTTGTAAACATAAGACAGTCCCTAGTAAGCCTCTTGTTAAGACTAGCTTGTTGATTAATATATGATCATGGTTGCCTGATCATGGACATTGGATTTTATTAATAACAAGATCATATCATTAGGAGAATGATATGATGGACATACACCCACAGGAAGCATAGCATAAGATCAAGTCATTAAGTTCGTTTTGCTACAAGCTTTCAATTCCATAGTAACCTAATCCTTCTACCATGAGATTGTGTTAATCACCATCACCGGATGAGTGCTTTGATGACATCAAACGCCGCTTCATAACTCGGTGGTTATAAAGGTGGCATTAGGTATTCTGAAACTATGTGTTGAGCCGCATGGATCAAGACTAGGATTTGTCCATCTATATTATGGATACATATGCTCTGGGCCCTCTCGGTGGAATGTCATCCAATTAGCTTGCAAGCATGTGACTAGGTGACAAGGGATGTCATATCACGGAACGAGTAAAGATTACTTATCAGTAACGAGGTAGAACTAGGTATGGAGATACCGATGATCGAATCTCGGATAAGTAGAGTATCGTGTGACAAAGGGAATCGGTGCCGTGTGTAAATGGTTCTATTGATCACGAAGCCATTATGGATCTCTAGGTCCCGCTATTAGTTATTGATCAGAGAGGAGTCCCGATCATGTCTGCATAGTTCACGAACCGTAGGGTGACACACTTAAGGTTCGATGTTGTTTAGGTAGATATGGCATATGAGTTGGAGACCGAATGTTGTTCGGCGTCATGGATTGGATCCAGGACATCACGAGAAGATCCAGAATGGTCCGGGGAATAAGATTCATATAACGCAAGTCGTTTTCTGGGGTTCAGAAAAGTTCTGGGGTTTTTGTTTGGAACTTCTTGAAGGATTCAGAATGTTCCAGAAGGTTCTACGAAGAGATAAACATAAATCCCTAGATTATAGGGGATAAAATTTGGGGGAAGGAAACCTCCCCTCCCCTCCCTTGTGCACCGGCCCTAGGAGGTGGGCCTAGGGGTGGGAACCCTAGGCCGCACCCCCCTACATAAAGATGGGTGGGGGCGCCTCCCTCCTAGCCCCACCACCCAAACTCAAGTCGTCACTCCCTCCTCCTTCCTCCTGCTGTGTCTTAGGTGAAGCCCTATAGGAATTATCCTCCACCACCACTACCATGCCGTCATGCTGCTGGGATTCCGTGGAGATCTACTACCTCCGCTGCCCGCTGGAAGAGGAAGACGATCGTCTTCACCGACTCCGTATGTGTGACCGAGTGCGGAAGCGCTGCCGGAACGTGGCGCTGGAAGGATCGCCTACTCGATCTTGAGATCGGCAAGTGATCGTCTACATCAACCACGAGATCCGATCTCGAACAAGGCTTTGGATCTACAAGGGTTAGCATAGATCTATCTCGTTTCACTTATCTCATTGATTAGATCTTGGCTTTTCCATAGATTAGATATTGGTTTTGTCATTCTTGCGGTAGAATTTTTTTGTTTTCCCTGCTACAAACCCTATAGTGGTATCAGAGCTATGTCTATGCGTAGATCTATTGCACAAGTAGAACACAGCAGTTTTGTGGGCATTGATGCTTTTGTTGTCGTTTTCTTCACGTGTACTTTGCATCTTGTGGGATGGTGGGATGAAGCGGCTCGGTCTAACCTTACATGTCATCGCACATGAGACTTGCTCCACACTTGACGTGCAACTTGCATTGCACAAGTGGATTTGCGGGAGTCTCTCTCCCACCATAGTTAAAATTCAATCTACAATTAGCATCTAACAACACTTGTATCAGCGTTGTGGTTCTTGTTCGTAGTTAAGATCGGTTCTTATACGAAAGCCCCAAGCCACGTAAAACATGCAAAGAAAACTAGAGGTGTCTAACTTGTTTTTATAGGGGCATGTGATGTGATATGTCCACGATGTGATTGTAAATATATTTGTTGTATGTAATGATCCTTATTGCAATATGGCAACCGACAGGAGCCTAATGGTTGTCTTTAATTTTTGTTAAGACATGCGTGTCTATTCATCATGTAATAGCTTTATTCGAAGTAGTTGTAATAGTTGTTATTAAGTGATGGACAACCATGAAGCGGTGCCACTGACCTTGACGCCACGCTGGTGATGATGGAGATCATGTCCGTGCTTTGGAGATGGAGATCAAAGGCATAAGAAGAAAGGCCACATCATGTCACATATTGTGAATTGCATGTGATGTTAATCCTTTTTGCATCTTGTATTGCTTAGATCGCGACGGTATCATTATAAGATGACCCCTCTCACTAAAATATCAAGTAATAAATTGTTCGTCCTTAGTAGGCACCATTGCTAAGACTCGTCGTTTCGAAGCATCTCGTGATGATCGGGTGTTATAGATTCTACGTGTGCATACAATAGGTGCAAGCCAGATTTGCACATGCAGATACTAAGGTTAATCTTGATGAGCCTAGCATGTACATACATGGTCTTGAAACACGGAATACCGAAAGGTAAGGAATGAGTCATATGAATGATATGATGAACATGTTGATTGTTTGCCTTTGAAGCTACATCTTCTCTCGTGAAGATCGGACTTGGTGTAGTGGATTTGGTTTGTGTAATCACTAAGGCAACATGAGGGATGTTGTTTTGGAGTGGGAGTTCACCTAGTTAATTTAAGAATTAAATTTGGACTCAATTTGTTATAAACTTAGTCTAAACTTTTTGCAAATTTGTTGTAGATCATGGTGACCCCCTCCATCAACTTTAATGCATTCCTAGAGAAAGAAAAGCTGAAAAACAATGGAAGCAACTTCACGGATTGGTTCCATGGATTGAGGATTATCCTTAGCGCTGGAAAGTTGAACTATGTGTTCGATGCACCGCTAGGTGACCCACCTAGAGAGGATGCTTCCAATGATGTTAAGAATGTTTTCGTCACTTGGAAAAATCACTACTCCAAAGTTCAGTGTGCCATCCTATATGGTTTAGAATTGGAGCTTCAGAAGCACTTTGAGCACCACGACCCTTTTGAGATTATCAATGAGCTCAAGCTGATTTTTGAGACTTGTGCGGCCATGGAGAGCTATGAGGCCCCTGAGAAGTTCTTTAACGGTAAAATGGAAGAGGGGAGCTCCATTAGAGAGCATGTGCTCAAAATGTCTAGGCATGCGAAAAGGTACAAGAATTGGGAATAACGATTCCTAATGCTTTGGGGATTCATCGTGTCCTCCAATAACCGCCACCTAGTTACAAGAACTTTGTGATGAACTACAATATGCATTGCATGAACAAGACATTGCCTGAACTCTTCTCCATGTTGAAAACTGCTGAAGTGGGTATTAAGAAAGAGCACCAAGTGTTGATGGTCAATAAGACCACCAATTTCAAGAAACTGGGCAAGCCTAAGAACAAGGGCAACTTCAAGAAGGACGGCAAGAAAGCTACCGCACCTACTAAGAACCTCAAGGCTGGGCCTAAGCCTGATACTGAGTGCTTTTACTGCAAGGATGAAGGTCATTGGAAGCGCAACTGCCCCAAGTACCTAGCAGATCTGAAGAACGGCAACATCAAGAAGACAGGTATATTTGATATACATGTTATTGATGTGTATCTTACTAGTAATCATAGTAGTGCCTGGGTATTTGATACTGGTTCGGTTGCTCATATTTGTAACTGGAAATAGGAGCTGTGGAATAAACGAAGACTAGCGAGAGACAAGGTGACGATGTGTGTTGGAAATGGCTCCAAGGTTGATGTCATCATCGTCTGCACGCTCCCTCTTCATCTACCTTCAGGATTAGATTTGAACTTAAATAATTGTTATTTGGTGCCTGCGTTAAGCATGAACATTATTTCTGGATCTTGTTTATTGCGAGACGGATACTCGTTTAAGTATGAGAATAATGGTTGTTCGATATATATGAGTAATATTTATTATGGTAATGCACCTGAGATGAATGGTTTATTCTTATTGAATCTCGATAGTAGTGATACACATGTTCACAACATAGATGCTAAACGAATAAAAATGAATGAATATTCTACATACATGTGGCACTGTCGTCTTGGTCACGTTGGAGTGAAGCGCATGAAGAAACTCCATTCCGGTGGACTTCTTGAATCACTTAATTTTGAATCACTTGAAAGATGCGAAGCATGTCTAATGGGAAAATGACTAAGACTCCATTCTTTGGGATAACGGACCGGGATATGGACTTATTAGAAATAATACATACCGATGTGTGCGGCCCAATGAGCGTAGAATCACGTGGTGGATATTGTTATGTTCTTACTTTCATGAATGACTTGAGTAGATATGGGTATGTATACTTTATGAAACATAAGTTCGAAACTTTTGAGAAGTTTAAGGAATTTCAAAGTGAAGTAGAAAATCAGCATAACAAGAAGATTAATTTTCTGCATTCTGACCGCGGAGGTGAATATCTGAGTTACGAGTTTGGCATGCCTTTAAATAAATGCGGAATACTTTCACAGTTGACACCGCCGGGAACACCACAACGTAATAGTGTGTCCGAACATCTTAATTAAACTCTCTTAGATATGGTTCGGTCTATGATGTCTCTTACAAATTTACCGTTATTGTTTTGTGGTTATGCATTAGAGATAACCACATTCACTTTAAATAGGGCACCATCTAAATCCGTTCAAACAACAACGTATGAATTGTGGTTTGGTAAGAAACCTAAGTTGTCGTTCCTTAAAGTTTGGGGCTGCGAAGCGTATGTAAAGAAGTTACAACCCGACAAGCTTGAACCCAAATTAGAAAAATGTGTCTTCATAGGATACCCTAAAGAAACGATTGGGCACACCTTCTATCATAGATCCGAAGGAAAAGTTTTCGTTGCTAAGAATGGATCCTTTCTTGAGAAGGAGTTTCTCTCGAAAGAAGTGACTGGAAGGAAAGTAGAACTCGACGAGGTTGTTGAACCTTCTCTCGAATTTAAGAGTAGCACAGCACCGGAAGATGTTTTTGTGCCGCCTACACCAATAAGAGAGGAATCTAATGATGATGATCATGAATCTTTGAACGACGTTGCTTCTGAACCTCGCAGGCTAACGATGGTTTGTGCCACTCCTGATTGGTATGACCCTATGTTGAATGTCATGTTGGTGGACAACATCGACGACCCTCCGACGTACAAGGGAACTATGATGAGCCCAGATTCTGACAAATGGCAAGAAGCCATGAAATCCACAATGGGATCCATGTACGAAAACCAAGTATGGACTTTGGTGGACTTACCGGATGGCCGCAAGGCGGTCGAGAACAAATGGATCTTTAAAAGAAAAACAGATGCTGATGGTAATGTTGCTGTCTATAAATCTCGACTTGTCGCGAAAGGGTTCCGACAAATTTAAGGAGTTGACTATGATGAGACTTTCTCACCGGTAGTGAAGCTAAAGTCTGTGAGGATTTTGTTAGCAATCGCTGCATATTTCGATTATGAGATTTGGCAGATGGATGTCAAAATGGCGTTCCTTAATGGTGACATTGAGGAAGAGTTGTATATGGTACAACCCAAAGGTTTTGTCAATCCTATAGATGCTGACAATGTATGAAAACTTCAGCGCTCCATTTACGGACTGAAACAAGCATCCCGGAGTTGGAATCAACGGTTTGATAAGGTGATGAAAAACTTTGGATTTATACAAACTTATGGAGAAGCTTGTATCTACAACAAAGTGAGTGGGAGCTCTGTAGCATTCTGAATACTATATGTGGATGACACATTGTTGATTGGGAATGATATAGAACTTCTTGAAAGTGTCAAAGCCTATTTGAATAATAGTTTTTCAATGAAGGATCTTGGCGAAGCGGCATACATTTTAGGCATCAAGATTTACAGAGATAGATCAAGACGCTTAATAGCACTTTCACAAAGTACATACCTGGACAAGGTTCTAAAGAAGTTTAGAATGGAAGAAAGCAAAAAAGGGTTCTTACCCATGTTGCTAGGTAAGACCTTGAGTAAGACTCAAAGTCCAGCTACGGTAGAAGATAGAGAGAAGATGAGAAATATCCCCTATGCCTTATCCATAGATTCTATCATGTATGTCATGCTGTGTACAAGACCGAATATAGCACATGCTGTTAGTTTGACTAGCAGGTATCAAAGTGATACTGGAATGGAACACTGGACAACGGTCAAAAATATCCTAAACTACCTGAATAGGACTAAGGATATGGATCTTTCTTATGGAGGTGATAAACAGCTTGTTGTAAACAGTTACACTGATGCTGGTTGGAACACCGATCTGAATGACTCGAAGTCACAGTTAGGATACGTATTTATTTTGAATGGTGCCGCAGTGAGCTGGAGGAGTGCCAAGAAGAGCGTTGTGACGAAATCTTCAACTGAATCAAAATAAGATATGTATTTTTATTATGTAGACTTTATTTTTGTAATCATTTTGGTATATTATATGTATTTTTGTGATTTTCAATTAATAAGATATGATTTTTATAAGTTTTATCACTTTATAAATACTAAATAAATAACAAATACTTAGTTAAGTATAAAAATGTACAAAATAAATTTATAAATGTATATTTTGTTTTTAAGAATTTTTTGATATATTATACTTATTTTTATGGATTTTAATTAATAGAATATATTTATTTAAAATTTATCCCTAATAGGTTATTTAATAGTAATAATTATTATCTTATTTAAGTTGGAAAATTAAATACGATAATAGGTTTTATTATAGAGTTTATTTTTCTAAGTATTTTGATATATTATATACATTTTTCTGAACTATAAAATAAAAGATATTAAATTAATAAGATTTAATAATTTTATTAAATTTCTGGAAATTATTTATATTTGAATTTATACTATTTTAACTATTTACTAAATAGGGAATACATTGTATACCGAGGCTACCTCTACCCACAGCCGCTGATAGATGGATCCAGAGCCACCATGACTTTCACGTGGGCATGGACCAAGTCAAAATCAGTTGACGTGGCCAGGGTGACGCAAGCATGACGTCACTATGACGATATCACGGCCATCACCGCCAGGTCGCGGTTGCCGATGGCGGTCTACAGCGCCTTAGCTAGTGTGGCTTTCTATTCTAGAAAGAGGAGATCACGAGGAGTCCCATTGTGGTCACGCCGCGCAGAAATGGTTACCGGAGCCTTAGCTCCAAGGAGCTTCTACGGTGGAGGACGACAACGCACGACGCAACGATGATGCAGCGCACAGTAAATGAATCAAGGTGTTCCATTGGGTCTAGAGACTCACCAGGAAACTTGTAGAGGCGATGATGAGGAGAGGTGATCTCGGAATCGCTGGTGATCGCCGGTGACTGGTGGCGGAGGTGATGTTTCAATTGGCTCGACTAGGGACTCTCCAGCTTCCATGGCCTAGCTAGGGAGAACGAGAAGAGTACGACAAGCACGAGGGTGCCCTTCGTTGGACCTAGGGTGGTCAGAGACGGCGAGGACAGTGAGCTTCGGCGAGCTAGGTTTCGGCCCCTCACGGCATAGAGAGGAAGAGAGAGAGGAATTGAGGATGAGGATGAACAGGGCGTCGCGGTGGCCTTCTTATCCCCTTCAGGCATCGGTTGCGAGTATCACGGCGCACGGCTGACATCGACGATGGCATCAGGCGGCGGCGAGGTGCTCGAGCGAGCCGCTTGTGATGCACGGGAAGACGACGACACGGACATTTGCAAAAAAACCTGGATTGATTTACTTCTCAACCCGCGGTCCCTGACGATGCCCCGCTTGTCAGTCACAGAGGGGAACTAGTTTGGCTGGTGTTGGGCCGTACCTAAGTGAGCGGAACTTTGCTACTGCTGCTCGCAATGCTAGGTTAGGCGATGGGGTGTTGGCCAATTCTACTGGTTGTTTCCTTTTCTTTTACCATTTTGGTTTTCCGTTTTTAAAATTCATTTTGAATTCAAATGTCAACACCTTTAAACACTCAAACTATTGCACACCAATTCGAACCTTTCAGAGGTCGTGATATTGATTAGTTGACCTAATCTTGTTGGGGCATTTCAATATCCACTGTTATATAGGAAATTATTTATTAACCAAAGTAACTAAGGATTAAGGTTTTAGAGATTTATTCCTTGTGGGGAAAATGATTTCCATTTTTTCATGATACTGGTTATGGTAACTATTTAAGATGGTTACTGATGTATACAAAACTCTTTTCATACTTAGCCTCACAGAAGAATTAAGGTATAACCTTATAATGAGTTAAATCTTAGGGTTCATAAAATGGTGGTTTTAATTTCATGGTTCTCAAGGTTTGGTTATTTCTTCTTATCCAATTCCATTATAATTTATTCACGACCATCCTACTTACTTTCAAAGTAGGCATGGATAACTTCTTGAACTAGTTGTTCATTACATTCTTAAGTGTGGTTAATGTTTTGATAGAAGTGTATTATATAATGGTGTACAACCATTATCATTCATGTGGCACAAATGATCTCAATGCCCAGCAACATTTATTTAGGGTTTCTAATACCACACTTACTATGGATCCTAGAGGATACACTACCCTCAAGTTTATTGGTGAATGTTGCTAGGGATCAAGGTTCAAGGATTGCTCCTAACTTTATAATCTTGAATGTTATATCAACTTAGAGTGAGCTACAAAGATTATTTCTTAATGTGGACTTGATGGTTCATGGGTCTAGGTTTCTATTACGGTTTAAGACAATAAGGTGCAAAAGGCTTCCATCCATAAACACTCATCTAGTTATCTAATTATCTCTTAGAAGATTTATTTGTCCAAGAGATATTGTTCAAAGGTTACCTAGGAATAGGAAATGGTTCCACTATAAATTTGATTTTAAGGTTTTGAACAAAGAGGTAGACATGGGTATTGTCATGGTTTGATATGATCTTGGTTAAGGCTTCTAAAGAATCCTTACCTTAATACCCACTAAGCTTATCTTTAAATAAAGAACTCCTTTCCTAAATATACTCTATATCTCTCTCTTATCTTATTCACAAAGATCACATCTTCCTGAATAAGTCAATCATCTGACTCCACCATATCCATCATCATATGATGACATGGTCATGCCACTTCAACAATACTCATTCTCCATTCTTATCCTAGTATGTATATAACTTCCATTGCTAAACTATCCTTGATGAATCCATCAATGTAGCTACTTCTAACTCCATCCATTAATTCCTTTACACCCATCTTGCAACTACTTCTAACGCTTGCAAGATTATAGTTCTCTCTAGATCACATGTGATATCAATCCTCTAGAATAGGTATGGTACTACTCTCTATAATACAAGTTGTTCTTGTATTAACTTGGTTAAACTACTATGCCTCCAACTACTCCATCCAACTCATATTATATACTTCATCAAACTCTAGCTTGACTTCTCATAATCAATCTAGATGATTCAGCTTACTAAGGTTTTGCCTAATTTGGTATACTCACAACTCTTCTTCATCAGCTAGTCATCTATTCTCAAATGACTTGAGAATAATGACCGACATCCTTTGATCAAGCAAACCTTAGGCTCCTAATTGTCTGATCAAGATCTATTAAGACTAAGCAGTAGACTTGTACTAGTCTCTCTATAGGATTATCTTGTTAAGGAAGCTTACTCCATATTTATAACTACTTGGCTTAACAATATTATCATTGGATACCCTAATACTACTAGCTTTCTCATATCTTAACTCTTAGGCTTAGACACTTCTTCTAGTTAACTCATGAGTGAGTTATCTCCTCCAACATCAGATGGTTTGATCTCCACTAAGGATCACATTCCATTGATGATGGAACACTCCACCATATCTAGTTCTTCCTTCTTATTAATTCACTTTGGGTATTTGGAAGGTCAATATAATATGTCAAAGTTAAGACTCAATAAGTGCTAGGTCAAGAATTGATCACTCAACATTGATAATCAATGGACACTAGGACTTGGTTAAGTAGGAATGTCATCTAGTAATATAACAACAAAGATATGTGGTGAATGGTCTTGGCTTGACTTCCTTTTCTACTCGTATTTGTGATAAGAGTTAATATTTAAGAACTACCATGATACCATGGTAGGAATAACTATGGCAAGCAAGAGTATCAAAATTTAATTATAGTGTTTCTTTACTTAAGTTATATACTTAACTTGGTCTTCAGGATTTGTGGTAGATAATACCTTGATATCAGTTTTGGAGTATTAAGTATTCATCCTTGAGTTGTTGTATGGAATACCATGTAATGATCTCTAGAAGATCTAGTACTCCTTATTAAGTAGTGTGCTGTGACTTAGTTTTATTAAATTTGATCTACCCTTAGATCAAATTATATTACCCAAAGGTAAGGTTTTAGCAAAGGTCATATTCAAACTTATCGCAATAAACTTGATGATCTACTTCAGTTCCACCAAGTTAAGAGAAGCTTCAATCACTTTGACAAGTTTTATTTAAAAGCGCGAAAATTATCCAGATTTTTTATGCATGAATGCAATGCACACACATGAGCTCAGCTTATTTCTAAGCTCTAATGCTGGAATGTTACATGCACTTCTCATGGTTGAGGCGCAGGTTCACCTTTCGAAAGTAATCGAAGGTTTCCTCCAGGTCTTCAATCAGGGTGGCTTTGTCGTTAGACTTAACCACGGTGTCGATGATGTATGCCTCCATGTTGCGCCCCCTAGGGGACCAAGAGGATACGCATGTCCCTCTATAAGGTGGCCCCAATGTTCTTGAGACCAAAGGGCATGCAGGTATAGCAGTAGCACCCCACCGGGGTTATGCACGCTGTATTTTCTTCATCCTCGGTGGCCATTTGGATTTGATGGTAGCCTGAGAATGCGTCAAGGAAATAGAGCAGGTCACACCCAGCGGTGGAGTCCACTACCTAGTCGATCCGTGGGAGTGGAAAAGGATCTTTCAGGCAAGCCCGGTTCAGGTTGGTTAAGTCGATACACAACCTCATATTTAGATTTGGCTTAGGCGCCACAACAGGATTGGCCATCCAAGTAGGATGGAGGACCTCCCGTACGGTACCGGCCCTCACTAGCTTGCGCATTTCCTCTATGATGAAGTCCTGGCGATCTTGAGCCTGGCGCCTAACCTTCTGCCGGACAGGTCAGGCCCTAGGGCACACCGCCAGGTGATGCTCGATGACCTCCCTCGGAACTCCAGGGATATCTGAGGCATCCTAGGCAAAGACATCGGTGTTTTCCCACAGGAAAGGGACGAGCCCAGCCTCCTGCTAGCGAGATAACCGGTTCTCGGTGGTAATGAAGTGAGTCAGGTCATCACCCAACAACACTTTCTTGGTAAGTTGAGGCTAGACCTTGCACCTCTGCTTCCTAGGGGAGGTGGCCATGTAGGTGGCCTTTTTCCCAGGCCTTCGTCAGGAATGCCTCCTGCATCGCCTGGTAGTGGGGTCGCATGAGCAGCCGCACCTTCACTGGTGTGCTCGCCTTCCCGAGCCACGAGGTGTGGTCGAGGTTGCGGTGAAGGAGCGACGCTAGGCTCTAGACATGAATCGGCATCCATGGAGGTGCCTTGGCACGGTGCACGAGGCTATGTTCCCATGCCCCTAGTCATGGGAGGCCCTTGAGAGAGAGCCCACGTAGCGGGAACATTCACCGCGGTAGATCCGGTTCCGATACCAGGAGCTTTTCCTGCCGCCATGGGTGGCGATGGCGTAGTCGATATCGATGAAGATGGCGGAGCTCACGAAGCCATTGACGATGAAGCTGAAAACACGAGCGCCCCCTACCTAGCACGCCATATGTCGCGTCTCACCTACGCTGACAATGGGGATGTTGGACACCCCTATTCATTCTGTAGTTAGCACAAAGGAATTCCATCCTCAACTTTGATGAAGGAACCTCCTGATATGAGCACACAACACACACAAAGCACACACAGTCATTTTTACCTAGGTTCGGGCCGCCCTTTGGCTAACAACATTATGTCCTACTTTGGTGGATTATCTGGGGTGGATCGAGGTACATGAGGTGATCACTATGGTGCCCGAGAGCCACTTTCTCTCTAGCTTCTATGCTTCCCGAGTTTCCTCTTCCTTTCTTCCCTCACTTTGCTACCTCTTTTCCTTTTCTCCGACATGGAGGAGGATATTCACTCTATGTCTCTCTCTATCTGCTCTTCACGAGCTTCCTTCTCCTCTCCAACTCTCGAACCCTCTCTTGCTTGCCTTCCAAAAAACCTCTCAAAAACCTCCTCCCTTTCCAATGGCCAAGTGCCTCCTTTTATACTCCAAGGGGTCACTACAAGGGTCGACGTGGAGTACCGTCAAGAGCGTTCCCGGTCTCAACCGTGGCGTGCCAGACAATCTTCAAGCAGATGGGCGGTGCCCGTGGCCATTGGATGGCCAAGGGCGGTGCGCAAGCGCACTTGATGGCTGAGTGATAGCTCAGCCTCCGAGATGTCACTCCTGTCGGTGGCACGCTGTAGAGGACTACAACACCATGATGATGTCCAGCGGTGCTAGCGCGTCGCTAGTTCCCAAGGCCGGACCGGACACGCCTTGTCAGGCTTAGTTGACTCCGGTTCCCGTGTCGTGCTAGGCCCAGGAGAAGCATTCCCATGGTCCTTCTGGGGCTCAATCAAGGCTGCTCCTTGGCTTCGCTATCCCCAATTGTGCCTTTACCCTCCTTCTGGGGCAGCCGCCGGAAGGAGGGGTCGGACCACCTTGCGTACATCCTTGTATTTTCCTCGTTATCAACACCCGGCCAGCGTATCGAGGTTCGTTTTGTAGCGTTCATCTCATCCATAGGTACCTAAATCATAGCTGACACTCAGTCTCTATAGGTTTATCATGCCATGTCCATACGTTCTTGGAGCACATGGTGCTCACATCCTCGCGACGCTCTCGGCGTCCTACCCTTGCCACCCCCGAACAACTGACCGGTGGGTACAGGGCCCTTGCGCAAAGGCACAGTGCTAGGGACCCCTGATCCCATTACACCGACACATTAAAACTTGTAGCTAGGGCCGTTATTAATTCCGACCACCTCAAACATATATCTAGAGGCAGATTCAATTATAAACCGTTTAAGGTCTCCTTTGATGTTTTTTGCAGGATGGTCTCCTTTGCTATTTTTTGCTGGATGGTCTCCTTTGCTGTTGATTATATATATATATATATATATATATATGGATCAAGGATTTGATGGTGAGATGCCTTGGTGATTCACTAACTAGTTTAATATCGTGCTGGTGAGTTTATCTAGATCTTGTTGTAATTCCTATACTCGTTGTGGATTTATACAAGTATTATTCATCTATGATTGTTTCCATTATCATTGTCATGATGTTGATTGCCTCCATGTCTGAGTAGATCATAGTTCTTAGGGAGATGGATAAACCCTAGTATGAGATTGAAATAAGATAAAGTCTATTATGATATTCATCGATGTGACCATGTGTTAGATTCTCTACATCTTGATGTTGAGAGAAGTCAACCTCTCAATATTTGCCTCTTGCAGGGACTTGATGGAGGGAACTACTTGTTGGTAGACGTAGGCGTGCTAGCACTTACAGTGACTATAAAGCTGTTGGCACTCCTTACGTATCAACTCGGGAAATCGAGGAAACTCATGGAACACTATCCATGCCATGGGATACGTCCTACAGGATTACGTCCCTTTATAGCGCAGTAATTCGATTGATGTCGATTGCCGACTGCTGTGGTTATGAGGATGATGTTATCAACGGTTGTTGCCTATTCATCCACATACGGAGTTCCTCCCACAAATACATAGTTGAGAATGTTCATGATGATAATCTTTATCTTAAATCTTTATAAATACTAGTGGTGTATCCACTACTCCCTGAGAACGCTTTTTCCCTACTGCAGTTCCAATCTTTCTTACATGCGTGATACTTACTTTCTATATTAAGTTGTTTTTCTTTACTTTATTATTGCTTTTATACCCAAAACCCAAAAATACTTTTTTACACAATACTCGCATTTTATCTTGTTACTTAGAACTTTATCTAGAATTTCTATCGCAATACTTATTTCAAGAATTATTAGACTTCAGACTCCTGCTCCCTGTGGGATCGATATCTTTATTTTGAAACTAGCTACAAATGATTTGTGCACTTGCTGTCATCAAGCTATTTTTTGGCGCCATTGCCGGGGAGCTAAGCGTTGTAGGTATTTTAGTTTTTGCTTATTTATTTTTGTCTTGTTAAATTTTGTTTTGAGTTACAGCTTTCCACCAACATGATGGAGTTTGAGCATATGACCAGTGCTAACCCACTCAACCACTTTGGGAAGCCCTATGATATTTATAAAAGAGACAACTCCAATGAGAAGACAAGGGGGTTTGAAATAAATCCTCTACTACTTAGTATTCTACATAAGCAGCAATTTACTATAAATGAAGAAGATCCTGATCCATATGAGCATATTGCATGTTTTAAAGGTATATGTGGCACTTTTCTATTGACGGGACATACCGCCGATGAGGTAAGGGTTAAACTTTTTAGTCAAACTTTGACAAGTACGGCTCTCTCATGGTATGGATCTCTACCCCTGAAGCCACTACTACTTGGGATAATTTAGCCTGTGAATTGCTATCAAAATATTATCCATTATCAAAATCTTTTGGAATCAGGCATCTTATAATGACTTGGAAGAATCATTCTAATAAATGACTAGTAAGAGCTTATATTAGATTTAAAGATTTACTATGACTGTGTCCTCATCATGATTTTCCTAAATGGTATTTGCGACATATCTTTTATTGCGGTTTAATTGAACCTAATAAAATTTAACTAGACTCTTTCGTGGAAGGAGCCTTTATGAATCTTCCTATACCTAAAGCTTGGGCTTTAATTAATAGAATTCGTGATCATAGAGTTTCATGGAATTTTGGTCTAGGAAGTGAAGGAGGCATAGAAATAGAGCATGATTGTATTCATGATTATAATAAAAAAGGCCATGTTAAAGAATTATCTAAAGAACTTTATCTGAATTCAGATCTTGTGTTGCAGGTCCAGTCAAGTATGATCCACCACCCGAACCAGAAAACAAAAGAGAAGATAAAGCAACACTTTCCTCCATAGAACCAATATATGAAGTGCCTTTCCCTAACACTACAGAAAAGAATATTTTTGAATATGAACAGGTCAAAGCAATACAGGAAAAGAGGGAAGAGGAAAGCATGCCAGAAGTTGTGGATCATCTGAAGGAAACCAAAGATGAAGAGGTAACCAAGGAAGCAATTATGGCTATGTACTCACACTGTAACATAGTTGAACGTGATGTAGAAACTTCCATATTGGTTGAAGGTAAAACAAAGGTAAAAGATGTGGGGAAGCCTATTCTTCCCTACATATTTAAAGAAACCTCTCATTACAGTTTATGTAATCTTGGCACCGAAATTAATGTTATATCTTATGATTTCTACCTAGAAATAAAAGCAGAAATAGAACCGGCTACAATTGAAAATACTGTATAGCAATTATGCTAGCCAATAAAAACTTTAGAATTCCAATGGGAGTTGTTGACAATGCAACTGTCACTATTGGCAACAAAAACATTCCTACCAATTTTGTAGTTGTTGATATGCCAGCTGACACTTTTTGCCTTATTATATTTGGAAGAACCATTTTGGGTGATATAGGTGCCTATGTTAATTTCAAGAAGCAGATTGTGTCTCTTAAGCTTGGGGAATGGAAAATAAATTCCATTTTTCCAAATTTAAAGACAGGCCTCCACAAATACAAGAAGAAGAGGAAGAGAGAACCATTGAGGAAATGGCCGCCCTTTTCTTTGGTAATCAAGAAGAAGAAATAAATGAAGATCCAAATTATGAAGAAATAGTTATGGAGGACAAGTCCCTAGGAGAACTAGAATATGAATTCGATTCAATTCCTATTTTGGGACCTCCAACTGACGAGGCTTTTGAAGACCCAGAAAAGTGAGGGGATGAGGAACTACCACCGCTAGAGTTGAAGACTCTACCAGATAATCTTAAATACAGGTTTTAGATGATACCAATAAATTCCCTGTTATTATTAGTGCTAAACATTTAGGAGAAGAAGAAGAACTCATGAGGATACTTAAGGAGCATCGCCAAGCCTTTGGGGTACTCAATGGGTGACTTGAAGGGCATTAGTCCCATGATAGTGGTCCATCGGATATTCATGGAAGAAGGTGCAAAACCAATTGCAGAATTTAATAGACGATTAAAGCCTGAAATGAAAGAAGTGGTAAGAAAAGAAATTGCACGCCTACTGGACACAGGTATAGTTTATCCTGTTAAAGAAGTGAATGGGTAAGTCATATTCATTGTGTCCCTAAGAAGGGCGGTTTTAATGTTGTTCCTAATGAAAACAATGAACTAATAACTACTAGAACTATTGTTGGGCAAAGGATGTGCATAGATTTCAGGAAATTAAATAAAGAAACTAGGAAAAATCACTATCCATTAGCGTTCATAGATCAAAATTTAGAAATGTTAGCAAATCATACTCATTTTTGTTACTTGGACGGATACTCTGGTTTCTCTCAAATAGTTGTCCGGATGACCAACTTAAAACAACTTTTATAAGTCCTTACGATTTAAATGCTTACTGACGTATGCCTTTTGGTCTATGTAATGCTCCAACTACTTTTCAATGATGTATGGCTGCTATTTTTGCTGATTTTATAGAACTTATAATGGAAGTATTTATGGATGACTTCTTTGTCTATGGAACTTCATTTACTAGTTGCTTGGATAATCTCAAGAAAGTTTTGCACCGTTGTGAAGAAACTAATCTTGTTCTAAACTGGGAGAAGTGCCACTTTATGGTCAAAGAAAATATAGTCCTCGAACACAAGATATTAGGTAAGGGAATTGATGTTGACAGAGCTAAGGTTGAAGCAACCTAGGGATATTAAAGGTATACGAAGTTTTCTTGGTCATGTGGATTTTTATAGAAGGTTCATTAGAAATTTCTCTGGGATATCTAAACCTTTGACTAACCTCTTGCAAAAGGGAATGAGATTTCATTTTGATGATAAGTGTCTTGAAGCCTTTGATAAGCTTAAAAATGCTCTAACTCGTGATCCCACCATTAAACCACCTATCTGGGATACAACCTTTGACTTATTATGTGAAGCTAGCAATGATGTTGTAGGAGTAACTCTTGGACAACATATTGGTCGTAGATTTAATATTATACATCATGCTAGTAGAACTCTCAATGGTGCTCAAAATAATTATCCTAAGGAAGAAAAGGAACTATTTGCTATATTTTTCTCTTATGATAAATTTTGTTTTTATATAGTTGATGGAAAGGTAAGAGTTCACACAGATCGTGATGGCTTAAAAGAACTCCTTGAGAGGGAAGAACATAAGACAAGACTGATCCGTTGGATTATTTCACTAGAAGAATTTCAGTTGCAGATTATGCAGAGGCAAGAAATAAAAATGTTAGATGCAGTGTCCATGTTTGCCCAGGAAGACACCAATCTTATTGATAGTAACATTAGTCCTGGTGATTACTATTTATAGGAATTATTTGATGAACTAAAGTCAATTCCTCCAAAATAGAAGTAGTCCTTGTTGTGGGAGGAACTTTTCATCCCCGATTAAGTAAATGGTAAGTGCAAGGTATGTGTTCTTACCCAAATAAGTGATTTATTTTCACAATTTTTACTCTTGAAAATTCTGTTTTCAATTTCCTTGTGTTTTTCTGAAGTTTTAGAGGGGCTTTATCAACTATACGGGCGGAGCTATAGGACCGGAGAGGGAGCTCCTGCCGTATAGTTGGTCGTTAAACTCTCTGTATCATGTTTGTGAAATTGTTTTTGATATCTGAGCCTATACGGTCGCAACTATACGACCGGTGCAAAAATTCCGACCGTATAGTTGGTCGTTGAACTCTCAGATAGTTTTGCTTTTTGGTGTATATATCTATACGGTCGCAACTATACGACCGGAGAAAAAATTCTAGCCATATAGTTGGTTGTTAAACTCCCAGGCACTTTTGATTTTTGGTGTTTGAATCTATACGGTCACAACTATACGACCGAAGCAAAAATTCCGGCCGTATAGTTGGTTGTTAAACTCTTGGAAACTTTTTCGTTCGATCTTTCTTTTATATTCATCTAAAAAAATGTTATTGTCGGTTCTGATCATGATTTAATCGACCTGGACTCGAGATATTTAGAAATATCTCCCCGAAACCAACTATATGGCCTTGGTCGTTACGAGGCAGGACACCTCCAAATCCGTGATTTCTTTCCTTATTTCATTTGGATTCTTTTCTTGGACGAAAATTTGGTGTTTCTCGCGAGTTTTATCGACCTCTGGCCCCTCTTATATACTGCCATTGTCTCTCTCTCTAATCGTAACCTCCAGAAACCAATCTACCTCTTATTCACACGTGACGACTCTCAACCAAGGGATAGAAGTCAAGAAGGAGGGCTCCCATGGAGATCGGGAGCAACAGCGACCAAGGCAAGGAGATCAAGACCATCCCTATAGAGTTTCTCGACACCGACAATGGGTGTCAGAAGAGGGAATTGAAGGCCCTGGAGCTGAAGATTGAGGAATTGTACAAGGAGAAGCCAGGGACACCCAAACACCTTCGATTGCTGCGACTTTATCTTGAAATACCTAATGAAGATATAAAGCGGACAACCGAAGCGGGTTCTGCCATGAGTCTTAAGGTGCTACAAACACTCCAAGATAACAATGAGTTCATTAAAGAACAAATGAAAGTGCTGGAGAGGAACAATCTTTTAAACAAGCTGCGTTTTAAGGAATTAGAAGCTGTTAATCAATCCCTCTGCCTCAAGCTGGCCCGTGAGGAGAAGATACCACGTGCCATGGTGCCACAGTGATCTAAAACAATCACGATAGCAAATAATTGCAAGGGATTATTTGATCTCGCCTAGCTTGATTCCAAGCTTGGGGGATCTTTTATTTGATCTTATAATTTTTTATTATTATTCTTGCATTAGTTCAAACTAGAAATAAAGTTTGCATCATTAGAATTCCCTTCAGGAATAGTTGATCCCTTTTATGAAATTCCAAGTTTATTATTATATATGGAGCAATATTGAGTTTGTGTTTGCTTTATTGATATATGAAAGGCTTGAGTATGATTTTACTTGCACCTGATGATAGCAAGAGGAGTCTTCCACACCATTAGTATTAATGGAACACATAAAGATTATTTGGTGAATATGCTGTAAGTCTATGGTTTGATTCACAAAGAAAAAATTATCTATACAATTAAGTTGAAAAATAAAACCTTGAACAAAGGAAAATAAAAGTGCTATCCAAACAGAGTGAGAACAAGTCGTGGTAGAATGTCAAGTCATAAGAATGCTTCATATACAGTTGGAATTTGATAATTGAGATCGTTTAACTTTGAATTCCTACATAATGTGGAATATATGACTAGCTCCTTTGCACAACACTTAAAACAAAAGTGTGAGCATATATGCAAAAGAAAAGAAAAAGAAAGAAGAAAAAGAGCGAATGTGCAAAAATAAAATAGGCATATACCACAGTATTATAGTATGACAAAGAGACGCTTTTGGGATTTTGAATCCCAAGTGAATATGTTGATCCTAAATCACTTGGGACTATCTCATTAACTCATTCGGTTGAACCGGATTCTTTTACATTATGTTGAGATTCATCTTTTATGAACTATTGATAACTAAGGTGTGGAAGCCTTCCAATACTATTCAGATGGTTCGAGTATTCATGAGCTTATTCCCCTATATCGTACATGATAAACAGATGTTGCAATTGCCTCATTTATTTTATCGACTCAGCTTCATGAATATGATGTTCACATCCATTAAGCTAAAAACTAGCTCGAGACGACCAAGAGTCTAAGGCTGGGGAAGTTGATGAGTGCATATTTCCATCATGGTTTAAATTATTATTTTGCAATGTAGATGTAGGATCTTGGTATTTTACGGTGCTCGCGCGAACATTTTATGTCTGTTTTCACCAGGATCAGGACAGTTGATGGGTCCAATGGATACAATTATTGAAGAAGTTGTACGGTGGAGAAAAGGATTCAAAAAAACGTAAATCTCTTTTTTGGGAAATATTAATAATACCAGAAGAAATCTAGAAGCGAACAAGGGAGGTAGAGAGCCCAATGACCAACTATACAGTGGGAGCAACTCCTCCACCCGTATAGCTCCGGCCGTATAGTTGGCGCCGCCTCCGCCTTGTTAAATAGTTTCACCCTGTGCAATTGGTTTGGAGAGATGACATATAGAACACCCAGGATTCGCAGGAACCTTACCTCCGGAAGGCATGTGGAGGGGGAACTCATCAACAAGGGTTCCATCTTCGCCCTACGCAGATCCGGGAGGCTAAGGCATCGATCTTCATCATCCACCACTGCATCACCACCATATCCATCCATCCCATATACATCTTGTCTAGATCTTGTTGTCATTCCTATACTCGTTGTGGATTTATACAAGTACTATTCATCTATGATTATTTCCATTATCATTTCCATGATGTTGATTGCCTCCATGTCCGAGTAGATCATTAGTTCTTGGGGAGATGGAGAAACCCTAGTATGAGATTGAAATAAGATAAAGTCTATTATGATATTCATCGATGTGACCATGAGTTAGATTCTCTACATCTTGATGTTGAGAGAAGTCGACCTACCAATATTTGCCTCTTACGGGGACTTGATGGAGGAAACTACTTGTTTGTAGATGGAGGCGTGCTAGCACTTACAGTGACTATAAAGCCGTTGGCACTCTTTACGTATCAACTTGGGAAATCGAGGAAACTCATGGAACACTATCCATGCCATGGCATACGTCCTACGGGATTACGTCCCTTAATAGCGTAGTAATTTGATTGATGTCAATTGCTGACTGTTGTGGTTATTAGGATGATGTGAGCAGCGGTTGTTGCCTATAATCGTCCACATACGGAGTTCCTCCCACACATACAGAGTTGAGAATGTTCATGATGATAATCTTTATCTTAAATCTTTACAAATACTAGCAGTGTATCCTCTACTCCCTGAGAACGCTGTTCCCGACTGCAGTTCCAATCTTTCTTACATACGCGATACTTACTTTCTGTTGTAAGTTATTTTGCTTTACTTTATTATTGCTCTTATACCCAAAACCCCAAAACACCTTTTTACACAATACTCTCATTTTATTTTGTTACTTAGAACTTTATGTAACATTTCTAGCGCAATACTTATTTCAAGAATTATTAGACTTCAGACTCTTGCTCCCTGTGGGATCAATATCTTTATTTCGAAACTAGCTACAAATGATCTGTGCACTTGCAGTCATCACGGCCCAATACAATCCCGGTCTAGGAGACCTATTTCCCTGGACTTGGTCCAGCTCGCCACGCCCATCTTCGTCCTCCTATAAAGTGTCGTTTGTTAATGTCACTTGTCTTCATCTGGCACTCTCTGCTTTATCCCTCCTTTACGAAAACAGCAGCTGGGGAGCCTGCCAACCGATCATCTGACCCTGCCCCGTGCAAGGGGGGTGGGTCTCCCCTTCTGAGGCGGTTGATGTCGCAAGAGCTCTACACTTGCTGTCAGGGCGGTAGTATGCACCCCGTGTGGCATAGTTACGATTCTACCCTCGGATGACCCCGGGGCATCCGAGGCTCGAGGGCACTACGTGGTGTCGTGGCAGCCTCTCTAGGGAGAGAACCCCGTGAAGCCCACTCGAGTTCATTCCTCCGAGGGGCATCCTACCTCTTGAAGGTGTCCTACCCCTTCAAGGCAAAGACCCCTACGCTGCAAGGCCCGTCCAGCATGGGGACGTGGCACCCCCGATGCTAGGGCTCCAACAGTAGCCCCGGAGCGCTTGGCCTGCACGTGTCCCCTCGGGGGCCTGAAGGGGCAAGCATCCCTAGACGATGGCGGGCCCCTACGATCACTTGGTCAACAAGGGCCCGACCTGCTCGCTCATAGATCTGAAGCACACAGTTCCCACTACGGGAGTTGATCCCACAACGCGACGACGCGTGGGGTCCAGCGGTTAATACCGCGCGTCCGACGCAGTGATACGTCTTTTCGACGGGCGCGGTTAAAGGTGAGGGAGGAATATTTTCACTCCCACTCTCCTACTTTCTTCCTTCATCTCCTGCGCTCTCGAGTGGAAAACCCCTCCCCCTCTCCATGACACCCCCTGCATTTCTCGGCTGAGGAGAAGGGCAAGGTGGTGATAGCCAATTGGTGGAGACGTTGCCGGTGAAGCGCGGCTGAGAGCGTCCACGCGGAAGCGGTCAGGGAAGGCGTGGTGGTTGCGGTATGAATCTCGCCACATTTGCACCTACAGAGAGGAGCATGGCCTCAAGAGAAGCTCTCCCCAAGCATGGTCAAGGACGCCCTGTGGGAGCGGCATGGGTCACCATGGAGGGCACGGTGGGGGGTCTGAAGCCGGATCTGGCCCAAGCATTCCTTCCGTCGGGGACCCTAGCTCCCGTGGTCATCAAGATCGAGATGACCCCGAACCTGAGAGGGTCATTGACTTCATCGTCATCCTCGATGGCCTGGACTGGCTCCTGAGGGTGGATCTCCCCCCATGGTTCGTGTGCGGTACCGAACACAACCTCTCGGCCGTGGCGCAGTAGCGCCATTCCGAGCGGCACGAGAAGTGGGAGGCGAGCATCTTGGACTTCTCCGGTGGCGAGAATTTCTTCACCTGTGGATGGCGTCGCTTCATCTCCGAGCACCATATCCAGCGCGGCTTCACACTTCGATTTAGGTACCTTGGCGAGGGGGACTTCTCCATCTTAGTGTTCGACATCCAGCTCTGTCCTGTCGACTACTCTGTGGTACCGAGGGGCGCAAGGCTCGGCCCCTGGAGGTGTGATGCCTAAGCAGCTTTCAGCTCCCTTTTGCCTTGTAATTAGTACTTTTAGGATGAACTTCCCAGCCACAGGTGACACCATCTAGTGCCCTGTTCCTGTGTGGGGTTTGCAAGAAGGACTTGGTTTCTATGTCTGTAAGCGGATTTTTACGCTGTTTGTTTCTCCCTTGGCATGTTCACGGCGTCGCGACCTCTTGCTGAGGCCCACGAGGGAAGCTCGTGTTTCCTTCTCACAGGAACGACCCTCTAGGAGCGCCAAGCATGTTCGTTGAAAGGCTGAGCATCCCGGGGTGGAGCCCTCGCGAGGCGTGGTTGAGGGCAGGGTGCTTGTGGAGGCGATCTCCAGAGGCAGCGCTTGAGCGTGGTGCCAGTGGGGGCTCCCTTTACTTGTAGGACTGGCGCGTCGTAGAGTGGGTCGTGCCTGACTAGGTTGGTGAGAATCTCGGCACCTCGGGTGGGTGGCTTCCTGTAGCTTGTGGACTGCAGCGGGCCTAGGAGGTTCTCTCGAGGGGTTACTTTTGTGTGCACCCTCGAGGAGGAGTCCCCTGTTGACTTCTGGATCCCACCCTCTTGAGAGGGAGCATGGCCTCGCGAGGTTCGCGTGCCCTTCGCTAGCGCCTCTAGTGGGGGCGAACCGCGAGTGAGGTACTAACCCCTATCTCGGGTCGTATGTTTTAAGAACCCAAGTTTTTCGGCCCTGCAAAGCTTAGCCGCTGAAGAGGGTGTCCCTAGGGTCACCCCGTGGGCCTATCGAGGAGAAACCATGGGATTATGTGTTCCTTCTTTCAGCCCCCGTGACGAGAGTTTTGGGGACAAGCTGACTCACAGTCGATGGACGAGCTGCGAAGTTCTGAGCTTGACACTTTAGGTTTGACGAGCTCATGCTATGGAGGTGCAGGGCCTCATGAGCTGTAGCGAGGATTAAAATGAGGTTATGGACCATCGGTGAGGTAACCCTCGGCCGTGGTACATGCCGTAGAGTTTAGCGCTCGATACTTTAGGCCCTGACGTGCTCGGGCTACGGAGGAGCAGGGACTCATGAGCCCTTGCAAGGACAAAAACAAGGTCAGGGACCATGGGTGAGGTAACTCTCGGCCATGAGGCAGGCCGTAGAATTTCGAGCTCGACACTTTAGGCCCTGACACGCTCGGGCTACGAAGGAACAGGGCCTCATGAGCGATCGCGAGGATAAAAACAAGGCCAGGCAGCGTGGGTGAGGTATCTCTCGGCCGTGGGATGATCCGTAGAGTTCAGAGCTCAACACTTTAGGCCCCGATGCGCTCGGGTTGCGGCGGAGCAGGACCTCATGAGCCCTCGCGAGGATAAAACAAGGTCAGGGACCATGGGTGAGGTAACTCTACGGCCGTGAGACATGCCATAGAGTTTAGAGCTCGACACTTTAGGCCATGACGCGCTCGTGCTACGGAGGAGCAGGGCCTCATGAGCCCTCACGAGGATATATATGAGGTAAGGGACCATGGGTGAGGTAACTCTCGGCCGTGGGATGGGCCGTAGAGTTCAGAGGTCGACACTTTAGGCCCTGGCACGCTTTGGCTATGGATGAGCAGGTCCTAATGAGCCCTCGTGGGGATAAAAACGAGGTTAGGGACTATGGGTGAGGTAACTCTACGGCCGTGATATGGGCTGTTGAGTTCAGAGCTCAACACATTAGGCCCTTACGCGATCGGGCTGCAGAGAAGTAGGGCCTCATGATCCCCCGCGAGGATAAAAATGAGGTCAGGGACCGTGGGTGATATAACTCTACAGCCATAAGACGGATCATAGAGTTCAGAGCTCGACACTTTAGGCCCTGAAGCGCTCGGGCTGCGGAGGAGCAGGGCCTCATGAGCCCTCGCAGGGATAAAAATGAGGCCAGGGACCGTGGGTGAGGTAACTCTACGGCCGTGAGATGGGCCGTAGAGTTTATGGTTGTACATTTTAGGCACTAACGTGCTCGGGCTGTGGAGGAACAAGGCCTCATGAGCCCTCGCGATGATAAAAACAAGGTTAGGGACCATGTGTGAGGTAACTATATGGTCGTGAGATGTGCCATAGAGTTCAGATCTCGACACTTTAGGCCCTGACACACGCAGGCTGCGGAGGAGCAGGGCCTCATGAGCCCTCGCGAGGATAAAAACGAGGTCACGGGCCATGGGTGAGGAAACTCTACGGCCGTGAGATAGACCGTAGAGTTCAGAGCTCAAAACTTTAGGCCATGATGAGGTGCCCCGTAGACCTTACTGGGAGAGGGCCGTAGGGAAAACACCCACCGTGAGAGCCCGCACACGCGTCGTGCGAGCATCTTAGGCACCAGGAACCGTGTGACAAGGTAACTCATGGTCAGGACATTCCTATGAGTTCAGAGCCCAAAACTTTAGGTCCTGGTGCTGGCAGGGCGCCGGCCGAGTGAAGAGTACCGTCCCTAGCCCCCGCTTGTGCGGAGTGTGTGAGGGAAATCTAGCAGTGCGGTTTTCGGAGAAAATGCTTTTTCGAAGAGAAAACCAAATAGCCAACATGCGCGCGGCACAAGATCCAAGGAAGCTCTAGTAGTACAGGCTTATTACAAATGCCACCATGGCCCGCACGGGGCCTGACGAGAGGCAAAAACCGCAAGGGATGAGGGTTTTCCAGGTTCACCTTCAAAAAAATCGCCGCACTAGGCGCGTCGTCTGGAGAAGTTTGTCCACCTTCCGGCAGCCTGGACCGCCGGCCCTCATGGCTGCTTAGCTGCCGCTGTGGGTATGGCGGGCGTTGTATGTGCAGTAGTTATAGTCTATGGAGAAGTTGGGAGCTTCCACGTCATCGCCGTCCTTGGGAGGCACTTCCTTCCTCACGAGGGTAGACGAGGGGAGGGGGGCGAACCCTTCATGAGGTCACAGGTACCGGTCATGCTCGGCTCCTCGTGAGGCGGGAACAACGCAGCTGCTTCCTTTATGCCAAGGCAATCTCTTGTGCCATCATTTGCTTCCTCCTGGTGGAGCTTCTGACGTATTCTAGGGCATCCACATCCTCGGGATTGGTACCAGCGGTGGTCCTGTAGGCGTCCTCTAGGGAGTGTAAGGCTTCCACCTTATCGCAATGGACCGTGATGACCCTGTCGCTGTTGCCGGGCATCTTGAGCATGTTGTAGGCATGGTGAGTGGTGTCCATGAACTTGGCCAGCGTAGGGTAGCTGAGGATGACATAGTACGGGAGGTTGATGTGCACCACATCAAAGTCAACAAGCTCAGTGTTGTAGTTGTCGCATGTTCTGAATGTGTGTGGTGGACCCTCTTGTCACCATGGAGAATGGCATGGTCGGCATCAGCCTTTCCTAAGGCACTTGGATCTAGGTGAAAGTATCGGTGGAGATCACGTTCAGGGCAGCGCCTCCATCGAGGAGGGTATTCACAACAACGATGTTGTTGATGGTGGGGGTGCAAATCGGGGGGAGCATGCCGACAGGCCTGGTGGAGACGAGGTGGTTGCTGGCGTCGAAGGTGATGGCACACTTGGACTACTTGAGCTTCGGCGAGGGGATTCCTGGTTTGGCAGTTGCGACCTCGCGAGTGAGCAGCTTGAAGTGTCGGTTGGACGTTGGTACTTGGGAGCCACCAAGGATGCAGAGTATGGCACCTTGCGGCACCTGGTAGCCCCCCGGGTCCTTGGCGCGTGCTTGCTCCTGCGGGTGCGGATCCTGTTGCACGCGTTGGCTTGGTGGCCTCCTGGAGGGGCATCACGCCCGCTGGGGTTGTTGTTCCACCGGTTTCCTGTAACATTCCAAAAAAAATTCCTAATTTTTGGAATGTTAAAATTAAATAAAATAAGTAAAATTCTAGTATCTAAATCTGTTAGTTGATTTTCCCAAATATTCCTATAAGAAATATATAGAGATTAATGAAGCCACCATCTTCAAACTAGTTAAAATATTACAAATATGATTCTATAATGATCTACTGAATTTTAGAAAGTTTTGGAAATAAGAATCATGTCATTTGGAGTTCATATGCAAAAGATATAAAGGTAATAAAAAATAGAAAAGAAAAAAAGAAAAGAAAAGGAGAAAAAATGAAATGGGCCGGTCCAACTAGGCCGACAAAACCAGCCAGCGCACGGGAGCGAGGGATCGATCCCACCTCCGCTTGAAAAATCGTGCGAAAACTCGTTTTCTAAACCTACCTCTATTCAAACTACTATATCTATTTATCTACAACTTCAAATTAACTTCCGTTTGTTTCTACTTGTTACTTACTCCAAGATCTATCTCTCCACTATCCTAAATTCCTATATAATCCCTCGGAACTACAGCTATATCACTTTTCCTTCTCGAAATTCCGAATCTACACCTTCTAGAATCATATTTTGCTTCTAAACCTATCTAAACTTCGTCGGCTGCCTTTGGCTCCAACACAAAAGTTGTACATCTTGTCGAAATCTTTTATTTCCGACAAACCTCACCTCTTTTCATCCACCACAATCGGAGAATTCCGCAACACAATACTTAAGATTTGATGGCGTAATTCCAAGATTTTATCGCGCTCGTTTCTTCAAATCCAAATTCCTTTGGTGAAAAGGTAGATCTAATGTTTTTCCATAACTTTCATGTAGGAAGTTTTTCGATTTGATCTACAGATTTGTCTCTCTGACACAGATCCGTTTCTAATCTTTTCTGTGGCAAAATCAAGCCAAGTTGAAGCCAACTTCTCTCCTAGCCACCGGATCTCATCCCGACGGTTAGATTCAATCGTCCCGGTCAGCTGTCTCATCACCGCCACGTCATTACTAGGTCAGCGTCTAGTCCCAGTCAACATGCATGGTCAACCCGTCCGGTCAGCGGAATATTCCCTGGAATATTCTATTCGAATTTAAAATTGCAGATTATAGATCTAACTTGTAAAATTCATACTATGTCCAAAAATTGCGTACAATATATCAACTTGAAGATAAATTTTTTTTATTAATATATGATTAGATCTAACTTTAGCACTACCTTAAATGGTAATAAATTAAATAGTTTTAATAGCCTTTTGAAGTAATACATTCATAGTAAATTATTCGTACATCTGAAAATATAAATATTATGTCCTTAGATTCACAATTTAATGTACATTACAGATCCGATCTTAGATTAAATTGTTAACAAAGTAAGTATTTTAAATGATTTATACTCTATTAAATATTAGTTAAATCATAGAAAATGATTTTTAACTCCAAATTTAGTAAAACCAGTTGGTACTGTTTAGTTCTGATCATTATTTAGCGTTGTTATATGAGATGATCTTACAGAAAGCCTAAATTGCATTGTTATAGTAATTAAAGCATAGAAAAATATCTAAAATTCATTTTTGCATGATTCACATTGCTACTGTTTCCAAATTGAATTATATATCCAGTAGTATTTAATTCGAAATTTAATATTACAGAAAAGTTAGAAGTCGAATTAGATTGAATTAAACCCCTATTTAAATCAATATAGTTCATTAATAAATTGTTTTATGCATTAGATGCCTTGTCATATGCATCATATGTTTTAATAGTGTTCAGAATACTAAATACAACCAGTGTGACATTGTAATTCATAATGCATATATATGATCATCATTGTTTCGTTGTATGTTTGTATTGTTGCTATGTTTGCAATTGTGTTGATTGAAATTATTTTGTCCTTACGTTAGATTGTTCGGAGAGTGCGATTGCTGCAAAAGAATTCACTTGTCACTCATAGTACAAACATAAGGCAAGTTACACCTCTTGTTCATATATTATCCCAGTTTTGAATAATATGCATGTTTGGCTCTTCAAAATAGTAGTATGCATGAGTAGGATTGTTTTGGTAAATCTACTTGGAAATATTTTGCAAGTGCGATGATATTTGTATTATGCCAAGATAGTTCTATACTTAGGATTTTCCTTCCTAGTAGGTTACCCCTGTTTTTGCTAAGTACTGCTTGCTATACTATATCTATATCTATATATATATATATAGGAAAAATCCTTCTTACTTCTAGATGTAGTTACACCCACGTCTTATATACTCCCATACGAAAGTATACGTGATATTTTATCTGTTTGAGTATATTCATATACTACATCTAAGATACTTCAAATCAAGTTACGTGAAAAAATGCAATTGGTGCCATAGTTTGCACTATATTTCTGAATACCCATTATATTTGTACGTAAAATAAGAGTATGTGAAAAATTTATACATACTACCTAAAAAGTAGTATATATACTACCAAATAGACTTATAATACTTCATACTACGCGTATATACTCTTTGGTATGATTGATACTACCTAGATGATATGAAACACACGTGAGTGTAGTTACACCCGGGAGTAGTATAAATATGTCCTATATATATAAAGTATCGTTGGGAGGGTTCGAAAGACTAGAAATTTTCTAAGTAGAAAAGCTCTTCTGAGTGAACCTTTTCCTCTCAAAACCCTCTTCAAAATAAAACTATGTTTTCTTCTTGGCGCAATGGTTGTCGGGTCAACGAGTGGAATTTGGTGGAGGACGACCGCCCAGGATTCAAAGTAATCTGCCATGTTTCAGAATTCAGAAGCTTCAAGTGCAACCACAATACATATGGGATCTGTCTTCGCTTAGTACTTAGTGGGAAACCTCACCTGGGTACCATCATTTGGAGGATTCTTTGGCACAGGCGGATCCGGAAGGTAGAGGGCTACTAAGGGAAGGCTTCGCCATGGTCTTGTCTGTAAAAAGACTTGATCATGGATTGTGGGTAAAGTGCACAAACTCTCGAGAGTACTGCAATCTGATCGATCAGCCGTGTTCATAGAAACAGAACAACATTGAGCATCTGAAGGATGGAGCCTCTGAAGGATCTTCCTCTCTCTTTTCTAAACAAAGTTTTGAAACCCCATGGCATGAGTAATATCGACAATGGGTGATATTTTGGGGACTTGGTGTGTCATATCCAAGTAACTTGGTGTGTAATATCCAAGTGCCACTTGGTGTGTAATATCCAAGTGTTAGGTTGATTGGACACTTGGTGCATAATATCCTCGTGTTCCACTCGACCCTATACTACTTAAACAATGTTTACAAAGTAGGGTAAAGATCTCCCTCCTTTTCTTCTTACTTAGAAAAAATTGGCTTTATGCAAATGAACCCAAAAGCCTACTCCTAGGCTTGCATGTAGAGTTAGTCTTATTCTTTCCATGGTCTAATTTTCCAATACATTCAAAGTATTGACCAACTCGTTTGGCTGCACGTTTCATGTGCAGAAATTGGAGATCATCGTTGAAAGGTGCTCTAGGATCACGGGTCTTCACTCAACCTAGCATGTGGCATTGATGAGACTCCAAGTTGTATATATTTTGCTTCTGTTGTAATAATATAAACTCTAGATTATTCGATTCATGTAATAAAAACTTGTGTTTTACATGATATTTCATCGAGTGTGAGTGCTAGCTAATGATCCAGGGACTAGCTTGTTAATCACAGGGACTTAGGATCTTTACCGGATCCTGGGTCATAACATTTCCTCCCTGGTTGCCCCCGCCTTCTCCGCCTCGCTCGCCTCCCGGCCTTCCCTTTCTCTAGCTGTTGCGCAGGTCATGGAGTTTCTTGAACTCATCGCAGTCGTCGGTGGGTTGGCCTGGCTTCTTGTGGAAGTGGCAGTATGAGCTGTCATCCCGCTCCCGCTCGCTGGCCCCCTCGCGAGGACTCTTTTGATCTGGCTCGACCACCATGATGGTGGCGGTCTTGCGCTTGGGATTCTTGTCTTTACCCTTGGATGAACAAGAGGCCTTGGGAGTGACTTCTGCCTCCACGAGACCGAACATCTGCCCTGCACTTGAAGCTCGGTGGCGGTGGTGAGGCTCTCTCCCAGAATCCCGATCTTTTCCCTCATCTTGCCCTTGTAGAAGGCAGTGATGACGTTGGAGTCCGAGATCTTGGGGATCTTGTTGCGGACTCGACGGAACCTCTGCAGTAGCTTCAAGAGGGTCTCCTCGGGATGATGGCTTACCTGGCGGAGGTCGTATCGGGTGAGCGGGCGCTCGTAGGTCCCCTTGAAGTTGGAGTGAAGAGGGAGTTGAGCTCCGCCCATGAGTCGATTGACTCCTCGGGGAGGTTCATCAGCCAGGTGATGGCCGCTTCCTTCAGGCATAGGGAAACCAGTTCGCCATGACACGGTCGTCTCCTCCCGCCACTTGGACACCCGTGGTGTAAAGCTAGAAGAATTTGCACAGGTTCATGGTGTCATCGTAGAGCGCCGGCGTTTCTGGGCGGAACTTGTGCAGCCAGACCAGGCGGCGAAGGTTCTAGGTGAAGGCGAGGCAGCCGTTGGCTTGGACCACCCTGCCACTATCGAGGGATGGGCGGTTCTACTGCCTTTTGGCTGCGATTTCCTCAGCGAGACGGTCCTCACGCTCGCGCGGCGACGCTACTGCGACAGGAGATGAGATGATCTGGCAGCTGTTCACGGGTGGCGGTGAGGCGTCATTCGGCTGGGCTGCACCCCCATGTTGTCGGATAGCTGGTATACGGGGTACCCTGATCCGTTTACGTCTGGCTGCCTCAACGACCCTGAGAGGGCTTCATGAGGGAGGGTTTCCCCCCTTTGCGAGGTGGGCTAGGACACATATTCTAGACACCTCTAGAAGAGGAGGCCACGAGGCTTACGCGGCTTCCTCCTAAGGGAAACGACAAGTGTGATTGACGCATTGGATGCTCTGGCCCCCGCGGCTCCTAGGGCCGGGACCTGGTCAAAAGTGGAGCCGAGTAAAAGAAAGTCCTTCATAGAAGGAAGCAGGGATTCAAGTCTCGTAAAGAGATTCCAAAAATTATGGTACTTTATTAGCTTTCAGCTCTCATTGCCCCTATCATAAGCATCTTGAAGTGATTAAGGTTAAAATGAACAAACTATGGAGTATATGCTTCATAAAGTATAAGTTGGTATTCACATGTCCCTTGAATATGAGGGCCGCTCCTCATGCTACTCAAGTTTAGTTACTGGTAAATTCTTGTCATAGTAAGTACATGGGTATCATAGAGAACCGCCAACGTGGTACCCCTTGCACATGAGACATGAGCTATCCCATAACTAAAAATACAAGGCAAGCAGACAATGAGCATCTCAGCAATATTCTTATTTACCATGGGAAAATGGTGCTTTTTTATCTCCTTCCTCTTTTCTCATCTTTTTTTTTTCTTTTTCTCAATCTCTATCTCTCTTTTTTTATAAGAAGAATGCTTCATAGTTTGCTCACTATGGTGATGCTGCAAGTTTCCACCATGATTAGGCATGGCTTAGGCTAGCAGCCCAGGCGTTTCTCTAACACACATACATAACTCCATGGACTTACAAGCTCCCCTTTCATTTCACACTGACGACATCCATAAACAAAAGAGCATGATATCAACTGGGTACAATGTACAAGTGCAATGTTGAAAGATTTCCCCAGGACAACATGGTTCTGCTAATTCCCAACGTATAAGTGCAAGCATATACAACATAGATGACACAATGGTTCAAGTTTATTAGGGGCAAGAAAAGTAAAGTGTGCCATCAAGTTCGTGAGAGCTGTAATCACTAATTTTCACATAAGAAGTTTAATTCGGAAGGTAGATAAAAACATGAATATACTTGGAATAGGAAATGCTAATAGGTAGGTATGGTGGACTCTTTGGAATAACTTGGTTTTATTTGTAGTTGGATGCATGAGTGGAACTCATACTTGGTATGGAGGCTAGCAAAAGACTAGGAGCGACCAACTAAGAGAGCAATAATGACCATAATCATGCAACACGATAAAACATTATTAATTAAAACAGAAAGTGATATTACAAGTCAAAAACTAAATGATCATAGAGACTATGGTGACTTGGTATAGTTTTAACATGGTGTGAGCATGCGCCAAGTCAACCCAAATAAAGCATTAAAGGAGAATACCACAATATTATGCTTTTATATGCTAAAACAACGCATGATTCTTTGAAGGCACATTAAGCAATATCAATTGTTTATAACATGTCATGCTACATCAATAATCACTAAGCATAAAGCCAAAACAATATCAAGCATGACATTATAAAGTCTAGGTCACAGTCAAAAACAAGCTCCTTTTTACCACTTAAGCATCAACTTTCCTACTCTTTTCCAATCGAAATCAAACTATTAGAAAACCATCATATATGAATGTGGGGTCCAACAAATTTATTCAAGCAAACTAAGCAAACGAAAACTAAAAACAAAATGAAGACGCTCCAAGAACAACACAATTATGCATGAAACAATAAAAATGAAGTGTTTGGAAGAAACCTGCATTTTTTATTGATGAAGAAGGGGATGCCTTGGGCATCCCCTAGCTTTGACGCTTGTACTTCTTGAAAATTTCTTGGGGTGAGACGGGTGGCATCCCCAAGCTTGAGCTTTTGTCCATTCTTCATCTTATCACATTACTCTTCCCTACACTTTAAAATTTCCTTCATACAAAACTTCACACAATCTTTATTAGCAACATTAGTGTACTCAAGATAATAAGTCTTTTGGTTCAGTTTCAACACAAGTAAAACTTCCATTAAAACAAAGCTACTGTAGTTCAAATGATCAAAGAAAACTCAAAGAGAAAGAGATTAAGAGGCAAATGCAAATAATGGCAGAAATCTGTCAAAACAGACCAGCAGGTGAAAATCGATTTATTCGAAGACCTTCTATTGCTCAAATCGATTAGTGTTGAACTAACGAAAGTTAGATAACAACGTGGGGCAGAAGCAAAAAAAAATAGAGCTCAAACCGACGTACATAGATTTTTCACGATTTTTTACAGCGAAGCACAAAAATCTGTTTCGGGACAGCAAATTTCTCAAGTCTTACTTATCTCTCATTAGAGGTTACTCTTGGCACAAAACCACAAAAAAATGATAAGGAGAGGTTATTACTGAAGCAATAACTTCCAAGACTCAACTAAAACTTTTGGGTTATCTCCCAATTAGTACTTTTCTTTAACGCCTTTAAGTTAGGCATAAGAGGCAAGAAAAGAATCAAGTATTCTCAAATGAAGAAGCATGAAGAGCAAATTTTGTTTTAATAGGAGAGGCAAAAGGAATCTTCTCTCTCTTCTTAGGTAAGTGTTCTATACCTTTCTTGAGTGGAAATTGATATTTAATGGTGCCTTCTTTCATATCAATAATGGCACCAACAGTTCTAAGAAAAGGTCTTCCCAAAGTAATAGGACAAGAAGCATTGCATTCAACATCCAAAACATAGAAATCAACGGGGACATAGGCATTGTTAACCATAACATCATTAATACTACCCATGAGTTTCTTTTTAGCATTATCATCAAGTTGGACATTTAAATAACAATCTTCCAATGGTGGCAAATCAAGCATTTCATAAATCTTTCTAGGCATAATAGAAACACTACTATCAAGATCACATAAAGCTTTGAGATCAAAATCATTCACTTTCATATTAATGATGGGTTCCCAACCATCTCCCAATTTCATAGGAATAGAAGCTTTATGTTTCATCTTTTCTTCTTTAATTTTTATGAGAGCATCAGTAATGGGTTTTGTAAAGGCCATAATCATAGCACTAGCATTAGGACTTTTAGCAAGCTTTTGTAGGAACATAATTACTTCAGAGATATTGCAACCATCAAGATCAAAATCATAATTATCATCTAAAGTAGTAGAGCTATTGTTTCCCATATTTCGAAGAATTTCAGCATTTTTATTAGAAAAGGTTCCATTGGATTTACTAGCTTCAACATTAGTGGTAGTGATAGTAGAAATACTAATATTTCTAGCAATTTCATCTTCTCTTTCCCACTTAGCATGCAATTCAGCTAACAGTCTAACATTTTCATCAATCCTAACTTGTATGGCATTAGTAGGAGCAAAGGGGTTTTCAATAGTTTCAGGTTTAGCAGCTATTTTATTCAAAGAAGATTGTGCTTTAGACAATGATGCTATATTTCAGCATTAGAGTGTTTTTCTTGAATAGTTTTATTGAAAGCAGTTTGTTTACTAATGAAATCTTTAAGCATGACTTCAAGTTCAGAGGGTGCACTTCTATTATTGTTGTAGGAATTTCCATAAGAATTACCATTATAGGGAGGATATGGCTTAGAATTATTATTACCAAAATTATTCCTGTAGGCATTGTTGCTAAAATTATTGTTTCAAATAAAGTTCACATCAACTTGCTCTTATTGAGCAACCAAAGAGGCTAAGGGAACATGATTTGGATCAATATGAGCTTTCCCATTAACAAGCATAGACATAATAACATCAATTTTATCACTCAAGGAGGATGTTTCTTCAACCTAATTTACCTTCTTACCTTGTGGAGCTCTCTCAGTGTGCCATTCAGAATAGTTAACCATCATATTATCCAGAAGCTTTGTTGCAGCACCCAAAGTAATGGTCATAAAGGTACCTCCAGCAGCAGAATCCAATAGATGTTTGAAGAATAATTCAGTCATATATAAATGGTTTGGATAATCATCCAAGCAGTCAGTCCATGAGTGGGACAATTCTTTGCCAAAGATTTCATTCTTTCCCAAGCTTGAGCAACATGTTCATTATCAAATTTTTTAAATTTCATTATTTCACTTCTTAGCAGGAGGATAGTATTTTCCAATGAAAGCATCTTTGCATTTAGTCCAAGAATCAATACTATTTCTTGTTAGGGATTGCAACCATTCTTTAGCTTTTCCTCTCAAAGAGAAAGGAAACAATTTAATCTTAATAATATCCCCATCTATATCCCTATGTTTTTTCATCTCACAAAGTTCAACAAAGTTATTAATATGAGCAGAAGCATCTTCAGTACCAATACCAGAAAATTCTTCTCTCATAACAAGATTGAGTAAAGCAGGTTTAATTTCAAAGAAAGTAGCTTCAGGAACAGGTGGAGCAATAGGTGTGCACACGAAATCATTGTAGTTGGTGCCATTGAAGTCACACAACTTAGTGTTTTCAAGAGTAGTCGTTTTTTGTGTTTTTAATCAAGAAAGCGAACTAGTATAACTAATTTTTTTGTGTTTTTGATAAAGAAATAAGCAAACAAAGAAGAAAGAAACTAAGCAAAACAAAAAACAAAGTAAAGAGATTGGTTATGAGGGACTCCCCTTGTGAAGATGTCCTTGACTCCCTGGCAACGACGCCAGAAAAATAGCTTGATGGCTGAAAATATATTTGAGCTCGTTGGGGAACCCCAAGTGGAAGGTATGATGAGCACAACAACAAGTTTTCCCTCAGTTATGAAACCAAGGTTATCGAACCAGTAGGAGCAAGGAAACACCTCCAAGGTGTTGTTTCCATCCTGCACAACACAACCACAGAACTTTGCCCCCAACTTACAGTGAGGTTGTCAATCTCACCGGTTTTGCTGAAAACAAAGGATTAAACGTATTGTGTGGAAGATAGTAATTGCTTGCAGAAAGTAAACAGAAAACAGTAAATAGTAGATTGTAGATTGATGGTAAAAGAATGGACCGGGGTCCATAGTTCACTAGAGGTGATTCTCCTTAAGATAGATGACATGTTGGGTGAACAAATTACAGCGGGGCAATTGACAGACACCGAGAAATCATACATGCATATACTAATCATCTTGACTCCTATGAGATTTGATTGGGCATTGCAACGTTATACACAGACCGTGATCCAACAGCATCTATGACTAATAATCCACCTTCAGGTTATCATCTGAACCCCCTACAGTATTAAGTTGAGAGCCATAGATAATTGCATTAAGAAAAGTGTGTAAAGTAAACTATACGATTGTTCTATGAACAAAGGATTGTTGTTTTCTTCCTAGTAGGAACAACACATCTAGTAACTTAGAGATTAATGGCACTTCCCCAGATTTCTAGAGGCATGAACCCACTATCGAGCATAAATACTCCCTCTTGGAGTTGCTAGCATCTACTCGGCCAAGATAGCTACTAACAACGGAAAACATACAAGATCACAAATAACAAAGACATGATAGAATCAATAATCAATCTGAAATAGCATCTCAATATCCATCAGATCCTCGGAAACACAACATGTATGATTACAAATAGATGATCTTGATCATGAACGGAGATCACAAGATCTAAACATGGTAGCAAAAAGGAGAAAGAACCAACCATCTAGCTACTACATGGACCCATAGTCCAGGGATGAACTACTCACACATCACACCGGAGGCAAGAATGGTGATGAAGAAGGCCTCCAGGGTGATCTCTCCCCTCTGGCAGGGTGCTGGGAAGAGCTTCAGATCCCTCCCGATCTAGGGATGGAGATGGCGGCGGCTATAGACTCTTTCATGGAATTTTGAACGGGTACTTTGGGTTTCTGCATCGGAGGCTTCTTATAGGCAAAAGGGGAGGTCGAGAGGGTGCCCGAGGTGGCTGCACACCCTAGGCGCGAGCCAGGGGGTGTGGCCCCCTCGAGGCCCTTCTCCGTCTTGTCTTCTGGTTCCGTGTTCCCCTCAGTGAAATATTGACTTTGGCTTTTGTCCCATCCAATTCCGAGAATATTCATTTTATAGATTTTCTAGAACCAAAGACAGAAGAAAACAGGCAACTGGCACTGTGGCATCTTGTTAATAGGTTAGTCCCAGAAAATGTATAAAAATACTCCAAAGTGTGGACAAAATATAAGAAAGTAGATATAAAACAGTCATGGAATGTCAAAAATTAGAGATATGTTTGCAACGTATCAGTCAGTACTCTGGAATCCACATAAAAACATCAGAAAACATGTAGACCAGAAAACTTAAGCTAACGCCCGTAGGCGTAACTTTCACAAGTGCAAATGTGCAAACTTGCGCATAAAGGATTTATATGATCCAAAAATGAACAACTAAAGGAGGTAAAAGACTCCGAAAATATGAGTGAACCAAATACTTTATTTCATTGATCATATAAAGTACTTATTACATAATATAGAATATGCTAAGTGTAGAAGGGACATAGCTATGCTATGTTCCATGGCCGATCTGTCTCCAGGAAATCATCATTGGAGTCACGTTGCCTGTGCTTGCGCTTTTCTGTCCTATCTTTCAACTCACGAATATCGACAAGGTAATAGGAACCATTGAGCAATGCTTTTCTTATGACGAACGGTCCTTCCCAAGTAGGGGATAATTTGTGTGATTTTTCCTGCTTGAGTCTAAGCACCAATCCCCCTCTTTAAACGAGTGATGCCTAACGTGGCGACTATGGTAGCCGTGTAGCTTCTACTGGTATACGGCGGATCTCTGGCATGCCAGCACGTGCTCTTCCTCCAGTAGGTCCACAAATAAGCGTCTAGATTCTTCAGTGTCATCTTCATCATAAGAAGCGACTCTTGGTGCGTCGTGGAGGATGTTGGATTGTAGGATAGTGTCGGGGGAATAAACCCCGGGTAGGCCAAGCCAGGCTCAACTGGCTAGCTCCAGGGAGGCCTGGCCTGATGGTCGCAAGACAAGGAACCACAACCGGTTGGACTTCTCCATCCGGTCCACCCTCAAGATTCCCAGATGGCCCTACTAGCCAGGTGACCATAAGAGCCGGCTGGGTAGCCACCTCTACCCGGCCGTCTCGGATCCGTTGGCCAAAGATACGGAGGGGCTGACATTCCTTGATGCGCACACCCCTGACTGGACAGGCTGGCATGCTGCCCTAGCGGCGCTACAAGACGATGGTGCCAAAGCACCAAGGCTGGGAGCTGACGAGTAATTCACCGACTAACAAGTAAAGCGTCGGCTGACGAGTAAAGTGCCAAGCTGATGAGTAAAGCGCCGGGTGGCGTCTAAAGCAATGGCACTAGACACTGTAGCGTTCTCCCCTTGTACTGAAGGCTTGACCGGGTCTTGGCCCATCGGCTAGGCCTGGCCAGCCGGCTCGCTTTGTAAACCCAAAGCGCAAACTCTAAACCCTAGAGCCCACAATGTAACCTACCTCTCCCAACCATTATATAAGGGGGGTAGTGCTAGGGTTCTAGTTAGAAATTACAAGCTACAAGTTCTCCATACTTCATAAGTTTGATATTTCATCTTCTTCTAGCTCTCCATAGTAGCTAGGGAAACAACTCAAGGAGCACTTGTACTGATCATTCGCTCCCCATGTAGTATATCCTTGTAGGAGTAGGAGTTTTACCTCATACAGAGGGCTCCGAACCTGGGTACATCCCTGTGTTTGTAGTATCTGTGCCCAACCCGTTGTGAATAGCCACCGATAGCATCCTAATTGTCCCCTTCATGCCATCCCTGATGGCACTGCCATGTTCCACACCATGATAGTTGGCATGCACCATGGGGCACATCGCTTTGGCTGGGGTCATCTTTCACATGGGACTTCTGCTCGTCGCCGGTGAGCGAGTCCCCTCTAGCCTTGTCCTCACTTTTGGCTCCTTTGACTACGTCCTCGACAACACATCCTGCTTTAGTGGGGAAACCTTCCCAAGTGACGGCTCTATCATGCACTTCAGCAAGCACCACGTCTACGTCACCACCATTGCCAAGAACTTCCCTTGCGAGGTCATCACCATCTCCGGCATGCCGCCTGGGTTCTCCGCCCCGTGCCTCGCCAGTAGTAGCGTCGAGGTCATGATGGCTGGTGCAGCCGAAGGCCGCCGCCCACCTCTAGAGCGCAACACATGCGCCAACGATGCTCCTCCGCGCGAGGAAGACCCAAATCCGCTGGCCCCCTCCATCTAGAACTTCCGCATCCCCATCATCCTCGAGGTAGACCCAACGATATCCGCGTCTGCGCTGGAAGCCATGTGCCAGAACCTCCTGGACGAAGCTAGCAAGGTTGCCGCCCGCCAACGCCACCTAGAAGCAACCATGCGTGAGTACGACATCGCGCATGGTTTCACCCGCTTACCCGGTGCCAACCAGCAGAGTCCTTCCTAGGGCCGTAACTTGGGCTCGGAACTGGACCGTGCTGCTTACTCACGCGCCCACATGGCTCAACCGGTTTACAGTACTCCCGCCAAGAACATGAGGGCCGCAGAAGCAGCTGCCGCTAAGCTAAGCCACCTGGAGGGTGACGAGTTGTGTTGCTAGTAGGCACACGTCCAACTCCTCATCGCTACAGCCAACAAGCAGCAGGCCGAGGCAAGCGCAAGCCTCAGAGGAAACAGCAAGAGCCAGCAGCCTCGCTGGGTGGCGCATTCGGCTACAAGCGGTAGCAGGGCCTCCTCTCCGAATGCTACAAAGAAGAACAACTGTTTACGTGGCGGATCAGCCGGCCGTGGGAAAAATCCAAGTGAAGCCGCGGTTGTCACCAGCAGAAACCGTGATCCGGCTGACGAAGCCGGAAGAACCAACGTGCCACACAAGTCTCACCTTTCACGATGACTTGGCCCGCTTGAGCCAGAAGAGCCGCGGGATGCATGGGCATGCATCGATCTGCTGGTCCAGTCATGTGCGCTAGAAGAAGAAAGTCCAGCTGGCCCAAGATGTTTCGGACCATGCATCCAGAATGAAAACATTTCCAAAGGTATTTTCGCTTTCAAGCGACACGCCGAAGTACAATGGCATGGTCAAGCCGGAGGGCTGGCTGGTGGACTGCACCACCGTGGTGGGCATCGCAAACAGCAACCGCTGGGTAGCCATGCGCTATGCCCCCTCATGCTCGTCGACTCGGCCAGAACATGGCTCAACTGCCTCCCCGACAATAACATCAATGCTTGGATCGATTTCGAGCAGGCGTTCGTCCGCAACCTCATTGGCACCTACAAGCGCCCGGGTCACCCGGCAAGCTCGCCCTATGTGTCAAGGTCAAAGACGAGACCGACCGCTCCTACATCACCCGGTGGATGAGCATGCACAACTCCTGCTAAGGGGTGCGCGAGCACCAAGAAGTTGACTTCTTCATCAACAGCTGCAGAGACGACACCATGCTAAAGCACAAGCTCCACCGGGTGGATCCCACCACCATGGCCAAGACCCTGGCCATCACAGACAAGTACGCCACCACCGACGCAGCAATGAAGAGATCCATTCAGGTGGACGACCAGGGGCAGATCATCCTGGATATCTCCATGGTCCGACGCTAGCTAGATGGAAACAACAACAACTCTAGATGGCACACAAACCACCACGGAAATAGGAAGGATGACCAGCTTGATAACCAATATGGTTCTAGGCAGGAGGCAGCTGTTCAAGAGGAACCGGCTGCCGGAGGCTACCCGAGGCAGAAGCGTGATGACCAGCCGCCTCGGCCCAAGTACACCATCGAATCGATGCTTGATGGCACGTGTAAGTTCCATAGTGGCGGCAACAAGCCGGCTACACATACCACTCACCAGTGCATCTATATGAAGAGGATGGCCGAGGTTTGTGGGCTACCACCACCACCCTCGCCTCCGCCAGCCGGTGGCTAGCAGGACAACCACGATCGCCAGAATCACCAGGACAATGATAGAGGAAACTATCCTCGCCAGGTGGGAAACTAACACATCTTCACCACCGAACCAGAAACCAAGCATAGTAAGAGGTGTCATGAATCGGAGGTGAATGCAATCCTTCCCCCTGTCCCACAATACCTAAACTAGCCTGAGAAAGAGATCATGTGGAGCCGAAAGGACCATCTAAATGTGCTACCGCACCCGGGCACGTACGCAATGGTCCTGGATCCCATTATCGTCTCCAAGAAGCACTCGTGTAGGTTCTCCGGCATCGTTGTTGATGGAGGTAGCAGCATCAACCTCCTATACCACAGCTCTCTTGACCTGCTCGGCATCAACGCGTCCTAGCTAGAGCCATCCAATACCTCCTTCCACGGAGCCATTCCGGGTCCATCGCATTCGCCCATTGGTAGGATCCGGCTGGATGTCACCTTCGGAACAGAAGACAATTTCCGCCGCGAGCCCATCTGGTTCAAGGTGGTCAACCTCTGTAGCACATACCACACCATTCTTGGATGACCAGCACTAACCAAGCTCATGGCGCCACTGCACTACCCATACCTCAAGACGAAGCTCCCCGGACCAAAGGGAGTAATCGCCATCGTAGGTGACTATAGGCATTCGGCTGAATGCGCCACTGACGGCTCCAAGATAGCCGAATCCATGATCATCACAGAAGAGAAGTGCATCATCATGCAGAACGTGGCAGCCCTACGGGCGGACATGTTGGCTGGCGAGACAAAGCTAGCCGGAGAGGCATAGTTCAAGCCATCAAAGAGCACCAAGAAGATCCTGCTCAATGAAGCCGAGCCAGAAAAGTTCATCTTGGTCGGAGACGGCCATGATAGCAAATAGGAAAGCACGCTCCTCGACTTCCTCCATGAGAATCAGGATATCTTCGCATGGTCCCCCAAGGACATGCCTGGTGTTTCGAGGGAGCTCGCCGAGCACTCTTTACATGTCAGGCCGAATGCAAAGCCAGTCAAACAGTCACTACGCCACTTTGCTGAAGTGAAGAGAAGAACCATTGGAGAAGAATTCACCTGGTTGCTGGCAGCCGGATTCATCATGGAGGTTTTCCACCCGGGATGGTTCGCAAACCTAGTGCTAGTGCTGAAAAAAGAACAAAACTTGGCTCATGTGTGTTGACTAAACTAGCCTCAACAAAGCATGCCCCAAAGATCCATTCACCCTACCAAGGATATACCAAGTGATTGACTCCACGGTTGGCTGTTAGTTGTGGACGTTTCTGGACGCGTATTCTGGCTACCACCAGATCTGGCAAAACCATGTTGATCAAATAAAGATAGCATTCATCACCCTGTATGGGGCTTACTGCTACACCACCATGCCATTTGGACTGAAAAACACAGGTGCCACGTACCAACGTTGCATGCAGAAGTGCCTACAATTGTAGATTGACAGAAACATGCACGGCTACATTGATGATGTGGTGGTTAATACAAAGGAGCAGCAAACACTCCTCGAAGACCTGAAGGAAACATTCGCCAACCTTGCTAGTTCTAGATGAAGCTGAACTTGGACAAATGCATGTTTGGTGTCTCAGCTGGCCAACTCCTCGGTTTCCTCATCTCAGAACGTGGAATCGAGGCCAACCCGGAGAAGATCGGTGCAATCGAGCGCATGTAGCCGCCGCGGAATCTGCGCGATGTGCAGAAGTTCACTGGGTGCCTGGCCTCCCTCAGCCAGTTTGTCAGCCGACTGGGCGAGAAGGCACTCCCCTTTTTCCAGCTCATGAAGAAAACTGACAAGTTCGTCTGGACGGTGCAGCTGGATGAGGCCTTCCGTGACCTCAAGTGCATGCTATCCTCTCCACCAATACTGGCGGCCCCCGCTGCAAAAGAGCCAATGATGATGTACATTGCAGCTACCAACCGGGTTGTCAGCGTCGTCCTGGTGGTTGAAAGTCTAGAAGGACAGGCGCAGCCGGTACAGTGCCCAGTATACTACCTGAGTAAGGTACGCTCGCTATCAAAGCAGAACTACCCTCACTATCAGAAGCTAATGTATGGCGTATACTTGGCCACAAAGAAACTTAAGCACTACTTCCAAGAGCACTCCATATGGGTAGTGGCGCTATCCCCCCTTTCGGAGATCATCGGCAATAGAGAAGCCACCGGCTGGGTGGTGAAGTGGGCAATAGAGCTCGCCGCACACTACATCCGATACGAGCCAAGAACGATGATCAAATCTCAGGCACTAACGGATTTCCTCGTTGACTGGGCAGAGACGCAATACCTGCCTCCATGCCCTGACTCCACGCATTGGAAGCTACACTTCGACGGCTCCAAGATGTACAGGGGACTAAGAGCCGGGGTCGTCATCACATCTCCAAAAGGAGACCAGCTGGAGTACGTGTTGTAGATCCACTTCCGTGCATCTAACAACGTCACCGAGTACAAAGCGCTCATCCATGGCCTCAAGATGGCAAGATAAATTGGCATCAGGCGCATCGTCTGCTTTGGTGACTCGGACCTGGTGGTATAACAAGTGTTGGGCAATTGGGACACCAAGGACGCAAATATGGCACTATACCGTTTCTTCGTGCAGTATCTATGCGCCTTCTTTGAAGGTTGTGAGTTTCACCATGTGCGTTGAGAAAACAACAAAGCCGCGGACGCACACGCCCATGTTGGGTCAATAAGAGCAGTTATTCCGCCTAGGGTCACCCTCAAACACCTGCACAAGCCCTCCATCACGCCATCCCCAGAATCCGACTCCATCATGCTAGATGCAGACCCCGGGATTGCTGGCTCCAAGCACCCTGAAGGTGTAGCTAAGGCCCCGGGGACTTCCGTGCCACACCCGAGGACTAGCGCCTCCATCCAAGGAACTGCAGGGTCGAAGTCCATGACACTCCTAGTCGGCTCCAGCAGCCCGGGGACTGCCGGCTCTGTTCTTCCACCCGGTAGGCCACCTGACGAGCCCAAGGGGGTCATGCGCAAGGAAATTAAGCTGATCATGGAGACCGTGTACACCATCCAGGAAACCCTTCCATGGTCCATGCCATTCATGAACTTCCTGACCAAAGGGGAGTTGCTTGACGAAGAGGTTGAGGCAAGGCAAGTGAAGCGTAGGGAAAGGGCATACACCATGATCAACAATGAGCTATGCAAGCAGTGTGGGAGGAATCTATCAGCGCTGCGTGAGCCAAGAAGAAGGAATCCAGCTGTTTGTGGACATTCACCAAGGCGAGTGCGGTCACCACACATCTTCACGAGCCATATTGGCAAAGGAATTCCTCCATGGATTCTACTGGCCCACGGCACTGGAGGACGTTGAGCAAATGGTAAAGGCATATAATGGTTGCCAGCGATTCAACCAACAAAAGCACACTCCATCAACGACACTCAAGATAATCCCCATCACCTGGCCATTCGCCGTCTATGGTTTGGACATGGTAGGCCCCTTCAAAATAGCACGATCCGACATGACACACCTGTTAGTGGCCGTGGACAAGTTCACCAAGTGGACTGAGGCAAGGACAATCAATAAGCTGGATGAGCCAACAGTGGTCAAGTTCTTCACCAACATCATCACGCATTTTGGCTACCCCAACAACATCCTCACTAACAATGGCACAAACTTCACCAAAGGGGCCTTCGAGCGCTTCTACGGAGACAAGGGTATCCGCCTAGACCTAGCCTCCATCGCACACCCCTAGTCCAACGAATAGTGCGAGCAAGCAAACGGTCTGGTCCTAGCCGGAATCAAACCATGGTTGATCGAGCCACTTCTGAGATCCCCTGAATGCTGGATAGAAGAGCTGTCGGCTATGCTGTGGAGCCTGCAGACCATGCCAAACTACTCCACCACCTACACGCCATTCCTCCTCGTCTACAGAGCTGATGTAGTCTTGCCAGTTGACATCGAGTTCGACGCACCCCACAAGATACTATACACTGAGCAGAAGGCTAAGGAATTACTTGAGGACAACATCGATCTCCTCGAAGAAGCAAGAAAACTGGCCTTGTCTAGATCCGCCATCTACCAGCAGAGCCTGCATCGCTACCATGCTAGCCGGATCTGTAGTGTCTCACTCCGAGAGGGCGACCTAGTCTTACGACTGGTACAAGACACCAAGGGGATGCACAAGTTTTCTCCACCTTGGGAGGGGCCATTTATAATCAGCAAAGCGCTGCAGAACAACTCAAACTACGTCATCGATGCCCACCATCCGGCAAAGAACAAGATGGACCGCTCCGGCAAAGAAACTAAGCGCCCGTGGAACGTGAACCTGCTTCGACCATTCTACACCTAAATAAGAGGGCATGTATCTTAATTTTATGTAATGAACAAGTTGAGGATCCTCGACATAGTCTCGAGGACTCTGTAATCATTTGGCATTTTCTGCTGCATAACTTGGTGTTTTCTGGCTGGATTGTTTCTAACCCCGGATCCGGCATTCTCCCTCGAGGACTCGCTAGATGGCCCAGACGGTCGCGTATTCTAGAAGACGAAGTATTGTATGCGGCTCTAAGGGCTTCCTCTCCGATTCCAGCTGAAGACCGCATGACGGCTGACAGACACGGCAAGAGCAGAATGCTTGAAAACCCATACATGAAAAGTCATAAGGAAAACAAAAATGCCTGAACGTTTCGGTTGCGCATGCTAGCTCGACGCTGATGGCTGAAGTCCGAAGTATTGTGTAGTATGCCAGCTAGCTAACCTTTGACCCCAGCTATAAACCGCAATCCAGCTAGTGGCCGACAAAGGGCATAGCTTGAACGGCCAATTCTCACTAAGAAGAGGACAAAGTCGTTAACTTAGTGTTAAGCGGCATTGTTTCCAACCCAACAAACAAAATACAGACTATGTTCTCCCTATGCATATCTAATATACAAACCATTACTTGTATTTTAATTTTTTGCATGATACCAAGGCTAGATGCTAACCGCCCATAGATGGCAGAACGCAGAAGGGAGCTTTGGCACGACATGATGTTCTAGCCAGCCCGAAACTCGGGGACTACACCCTGTGGGCGCGCTCGTGCGCCCCCACACAAAAACCAGCAAACAACAACAACAAAGGGAGCTTCAACCCGGCTGGATGCTCTAGGCGGCCCAAACCTCGCGGACTACACCTTGTGGGTGTGCTCGCACGCCCCCACACTGAGTCAAGCTTACATCAGAATCAGGCACACAGCAAGTGCAAATCAAACAGAGTGCAAGCAAGAAAGCATAAGACAACATTACAATGGGAGACGAAGCTCCCACTAGAGTTCAATATAGAACAAAAGCAAACTAATCACAAAACTACAAGACAATATCACGAAGGACAAGTTCCCAACAGATACAAATACGTCTGGCATTCCAGGGATCAAACAGAAGGGCAGAAGGGCCGAAGGCATCCACTAGGGCATGGCTTCTGGAGGCGACATTAGTTGAGGCAGAGACTGGTGAGAGTGCTGGCATCCGCTGGAGCCGAGAGCGGGTCAAAAGTGTATGGCTCCGTGCCAGACGATGCTGATGACCAAGAAACGTAGGCACAAGGAAGCAGAGAGGAGGTAGAACGCAGGGGCAGAAGTAGCAGGGCGCAGGAAGAGGATGAAGTGGGGAAGGCCCCCTTCCTTGCATCCCTATTTATCGATGCAGAGCGAGCATGCCACCTGCACTTCCCTCTGCCATGTGGCAGCCAGCCGCTCCGCTACACCCATGATGCTTCAGCTGCGTATCGCGTGCGCCAACATAACAACCGTAGAAGATTCAACAGGCGTTGCTGCGGGAGGAAAGGCGTGCGCATGATCCCCAAGAAACCGCAATGATCAAGATGTGTGAGCGATTACCATAAACTGCTACGGCAGTCCAAGGGTCAAACTGACGTGACGTGCGCCATAAGTGGCAGGCATGGCCAATGTAAGCACTGTTGTCATCGTCCAAGTGATTCATCTCCCCCACCGGTTGCGGTAGCCGGCAGATTAAATCATAGCTCACACCCTATCAGTGGGCCACCGGTCCCGTAGCCGGTAAACTCCAGCCGAGGAACAACAACGAGCATCTCAAGCCGGAAAATGACAAACGCAACCAGACAATCACTACAAGACAAACGTGTGACAAGCTCTTCATCAACAATCATTTCAGCTCAACCAATGAGCACGCAAGAACTTCTCCACAAGGCGAAGTCCTAACGCGCTCGAGGACTAGTGTCGAGGAGATAACCCCCGGGTAGGCCATGCTAGGATCAACTAGCTGGCTCCAGGGAGGCCTGGCCAGATGGTCGCAAGACAAGGAACCACAACCGGTTGGACTGCTCCATCCGGTACACCCTCAAGATCCCCCGGCTGGCCCGTCTAGCAGGGTGATCAGAAGAGCCGGCTGGGTAGCCACCTCTACCCGGCCGCCTCGGATCCGTTGGCCAAAGATATGGAGTGGGTGACGTTCCTTGCTGAGCACGCACCTGACCTGAAAGGATGGTGTGCCGCCCTAGAGGTGCTACAAGACGATGGTGACAAAGCGCCAATGTTGGGAGCTGACGAGTAAAGCACCGGCTCATGAGTAAAGCACCGGCTGACAAGTAAAGTGCTAATATAATGAGTAAACCACTAGGTGACGCCCAAAGCAATAGCTCTATGACAGTGTAGCGTTGTCCCCTTGTACTGAAGGCTTGACCGGGTCCTGGCCCACCGGCTGGGCCTAGCCTGCCGGCCCGCTTTGTAAACCCAAAGCCCAAACATTTAACCCTAGAGCCCAAAATGTAACGTACCTCTCCCAACCAGTATACAAGGGGGGGGTAGTGCTAGGGTTCTAGGTAGAGATTACAAGCTACAAGTTCTCCAGATTCCATTAGTTCGATAGTTCATCTTCTTCTAGCTCTCCATATCAGCTAAGGAAACAGCTCAAGGAGCACTTGTACTGAGTATTCGCTCCCCATGTAGTAGATCGTTGCAGGATAAGGAGTTTTACCTAATCCAAAGGGCTCTGAACCTGGGTACATTGCTATGTTTGTAGTATCTATGCCCGACCCGTTGTGAGTAGTCACCGATAGCATCCTGATTGTCCCCTTCATGCCATCCCCGATGGCACTGCCTTGTTCCACACCACAATAGATATATTCCGCTCCATAAACCATGAAGAAAGGCGTAAAGTAGGTAGATCTGTTGGGTGTTTTTCATAAACTCCACATCGCAGATGGCAACTCCTCCGCCTAGGATCCAGCTGCTCTATGTAGCGGTGCCTCGAAGCGTGGCTTGATTCCTTGGAGAATTATTCCATTATCCTGTTCAACTTGGCCATTTGACTGTGGATGTGCCACTGATGGTAGGTTAAGGCGGATGCCTTTTGTATGACAATACTCCTCAACTTCTCCGAGAGACAAGTTTCTGCCGTTGTCGGTGATTATGCTATGTGGGAGACCAAATCTCACCACCAAATACCGGACAAATTATAGGGTTGTTGCCCCATCGAGCTTTCTAATGGGGTTAGCTTCAATCCATTTTGTGAACTTGTCAACTGCTACTAACAGATGTGTAAATCCACAAGGTGTTGTTTGCAAAGGTCCAACCATGTCAAGCCCCCAGATTGCAAACGGCCAAGTGATTGGTATGGTTCACAATTCCTCAACTGAAACATTTGGTTGTCTTGCATAAAACTGGCACCCAAGATAGGTTCGTACCAACTTGTCGGCATCCTCCTTAGCACTTAACTAGTAGAATCCTTGCCTGAAGGCTTTTGCCACCAGCGATCAGGGAGCGACATGATGCCCGCAATCTCCGAGATGTATTTCTCTAAGGATATCTATACCTTGCTGCTAGGAGATGCACCATAGGAAAACTCATGTGGTACTTCTTTTGTACAGCTGTCCATCAATGATGACGTAGCCTTTTGCTCTACGTACTATCTACCAGCTTTTCACTTCGTCGGTGGGTAAAGTTCCATCTTGAAGATAGTCCATGAATGGTTTCGTCCAAGATGGAGAGGTCACTATTACTATATTAACAAATGAATCCACTATGTCTGGCTTGTCGAGGTCCGCTCCTTCATGGATGGGGTCCGCAGATGCTCCAAAAAAACGCCTGCAGAATTGGTCGGCGAGCCGATACAAGCTTTGATAGCAGATTTGCCGCTTCATTATCCTCCCTTTTGACGTACTTGACTTCGTAGCCATCAAAGCACTTTGCTACTTCGTCTACTTCATCTCGATATGCCGCCATCATAGGATTCCACGCATTCTAGGTGCCAGCCAACTAATTGGCAACTAAGTCAGAATCTCGACAACGAACTATGCACTTGATGCCAATATCCTTGGCCACACAAAGTCCATGAATGAGGTCCTCGTATTCCGCCATGTTGTTGGTAGCGTTGAAGTGGATCTGCAGGACATACTGTAAGTTTTATCCTATTGGTGATTGTAATAATACACTAGCCCCCGAGCCATTGAGTAGTTTAGATCCGTCAAAATGCATGATCCAATACTCTGGCTCTAGTACAGGAGTGTCTTCTGGCAGTTCTGTACAATCTGCAATTAAATTCCACCAATGCTTGTAATTTGATAGCGCCATGCCTCTTGTAGATGATTTCAAAGGCGTCAAGTTCAATGCCCCACTTTTCCACTCTTCCTATTGTGTCACTATTGTTGATGATGTCAGACAACGGAGCTTTGCTCACTACTGTGATAGGGTGCTCCTAGAAGTAATGCCTTAGCTTCCGTGAAGCGAGGAAAATTCCATAAGCTAACTTCATGTAGTCCGGGTAACGCTGCTTGGAATCCATCAAGACCTCGCTTACATAGTAAACTGGTCGTTGAACTCCGTATTCGTCCGTTGGCTCCTTGCACTTCACCATGATGACGATGTTGATAACCCGGTTGGTTGCCGCCATGTAAACCAACTCATGTAGTGCTGCATTTGCCTCATCCATCCATATATATTTGTCCACCTTCTTGAGAAACTTGTAGAGAAGCATGGCCTTTTCTCCAAGTTGGCTGATGAACTAGCTTACTGCTGCAACACGGCTTGTCAGCCTCTGTATGTCCTTCAAGCATGTGGGGCGTTTGATGTCAAGGATGTCCTTGATTTTCTCCGGATTGACCTCAATTCCGTGATGCAAAATGATGAAGGCCAACTATTTGCTAGATGGCACCCCGAAGATGCACTTCTTAGGGTTAAGCATCATGTTGTAATTTCGAAGATTGTCAAAGGTTTCCTACGAGTCGGTGATGAGGTTATTTCATTTATTTGACATCACTGCAATGTCGTCCATGCAAGTGTGTATGTTGCGACCTATCTGGTCATGTAGGAAACACTGCATCATCCGCTAGTAGGTAGCACCAGCGTTTTTCAACCCAAAGGGCATCATGACATAGCAGTATGTGCCATAAGTTGTGGTGAACGAAGTGGCCAATTGGTCTGACATTCACATCTTAATTTGGCGATATCCTAAGTATGCATCGAGAAAACAAAAAAGTTCCAAGCCAGTCGTCGAGTTAATGACTTGGTCAATGCGAGGCAAAGCAAACAGATCCTTCATACATGCTTTATTCAAGCTGGTGTAATTAGTGCATATTCTTAATTCTTTGGTTCCCTTTTTAGGGACAAGTACAGGATTTGCCACCCATTGGGTGTGACTGACTTCCTAGATAAAACTAGCCTTAAGTAACCTAGCTATCTCTTTGCCTATAGCTCGTTGTCTTTCATCACCAAAACTTCATAGAGGTTGCATCACTGGTTTGTCCTGAGGATCAATATTCAAGTTGTACTCGACAAGTTCCATAGGTACACCTTTCATGTCAACAGGTTGCCAGAAAAAAAGATGTCCTTATTCTCGCGGAGGAACTCGACGAGTGCGCTTTCCTATTTGGGATCCAGGTCCGTGCCAATGGCAGTGGTCTTGGAGGAATCTCCTTCAACAAACTCCACCTGCTTGGTCTTGATGGCGGCCTTGAATGCGGGTTCCGCAACAGTAATTTGCTTTTTCAAATCCAGCATCTCCGAGGTGTCGACCTGGCTCTGGATCTCCTTGAATTCTTTACCATAGAGGGCCGCTTCGGCGATGGCATCTTCGCTCAACTCGCACTCCCTTGCCTTGGTGAAGCTTCCATCAACGGTGATGATGACGTTTGGTCCGGGTATCTTGAGCTTGTTGTAGACAAAGCATGGCCTGGCGAGGAAGGAGTGGAAGATGTCACATCGAAATATGACGTGGTACACGCTCTTGAAGGGCACCACTTCAAAGGTCATGTGCTCTTGGCGGTAATTATTGACATCACCAAAGGCGACCGGAAGGGTAATGCAGCCAAGGGAGTTAGCTTACCGGCCAAGAATGACACCATGGACATGGTGTTACTCTTCCTTAGTTGAGTCTCCATCAAGTTCATTTTGTACAGTGTATCCAAGTACATGATGTTGATGTTGCTTCCACTGTCCATGAAAACTTGGTGAACTCTGTGCCGTCGATCAATGTGTTGATGACCATGGCATACTAGTTCTCTGTTGGGATATGGTCTAGATGATCTTGCCCATCCCAAGTGACTGGAATCTCTGACCACCTGACATACTGGGGGATAGGAAGTAGGGTAGCCATCAGTATCCTCAGTGAGAATTTCTGGGCCCAAACGATGGGAGTGCCAAGGAAGGTGTGGTAGACTGGGGCCTTCTTTTCGAAGGGGTTCTTTCCCTTGCCATTTCCCTTGTCGGCAGACTTGGGTTCCACATTTTCGTCCATGGCACTTGATTCCTTGGATTCCTCCTTCTTCTTCCCTTTGCTCTTTTCGTGGGGTATGTTCTTCTGACTTTGCTTGTAGCCAGACTCAGGGTCTTTCTTGAGGTTGTTGACGAACTTGCATTGGCGGTTTGTGTGGTTGGCCTTGCCGTTTGCATCGATGTGGATGAAACACGACATATCGTGGTACTCTTCATATGTTTGGGGAACGTGGGGCTAAGGGTGTTGAATCACTCCTCTATTGTCCATGGCTAGCCCCCCGGCCATGACCACATTGTCCGTCTCCACCTCTGCCAGTGAACGTTGTGGCAACCATGTCGGTTGCTTGCTTCTCTTATGGCAGAGTTTTCCGCTTGTTGTTATTGTTCCTCTTGGCCTGGGTAGGGATGGCTATTGCCGTCAACGAGCGACGAGCATCGTCATCCGCAACGGTGAATTTGCTAGCCATGGCGATCATCACGTTGAGGTCAAGCTCACCATTGTCCTCACGGCACATTAGCGTATGTCGGAGCAATGTCCCTTTATCCAAGCCGTCGACGAAGGCACCCATAGCGGTTTGTTCATGCACCCCCGAGCATGATTTTTTCATATCAGCCAATGGGATAGGTAAGCACGAGAGGATTCATCATTTTCTTGCATGCACCATTGTAGATCACCGACGATGCATGGATGCTTGTACGTACCCTCGAATTTCTTGGTGAATGCTTTATGCATGTCTAGCCAATTGTAGATTGATTTCTCCGACAAGTCGTCGATCCATTGTCGGGCGGTGCCGATGAGCATTAGTGGGAGGGACTTGACGGCTACATTAGGGTTTCCCCCGGCGATGTGAATCACTTCTCTGTAGTCCTGCAACCATGTAGCTGGCCTGACACTGAAATCATAGGGCTTGATAGTCTTGTCAATCTAGAGACCATTGGGGTTCGTTGTGGCCCGTATTACCGGTCCAAAACAACGTGGCCCCAGGTATGGGAGCTTCCGTGCTTCTTGGATCTTGTCCAGCCGGGAGCGTGCGTCATACAGCTGTGGTTGCTTCCCTTTTCCTTCATGGGAATGGGAGTTGTGGTGTGATTTATTGAACCCGCCATTTCCTCCACCTTGATCGCTACTGGGTGGCGACGGTGGCGGCAGTGGTGGTGGGTTATCCTTCTTGCTACTCCCTCCATGTGAGTCCTCACACCTATCGTGATTTCTTGTCGGACGTGGTGCTTCGTTGTGGGATTTTCTCCTGTGTCCTTCCTTTCCCTTGTGTTCTCCCACATGCCGAGGTTTCTCACCCTGGTTGCGTATGACTATACCGACGTGGGACGCCTAGGAGGTGGCATGCTTGTGCAGTGGAGTGGCTGTTGTTCCTCATGAGTCCGGGATGGCGGGGGTGGCGGCGATCAGTGAGGGTGAGCCTTTTATCCCTTGTCGGAAGATATGGGTATGGCATCATCCCTGTTATGTGCATCCCTCCGCCTTCGCTCCGTGGAGCCTATATGGGATCCACGTCCTAGGGAGATCTTGGCCTTCGATGGCTGTTTGGAGTTGACTAGCAAAGCTCCAGATTGGACTCGAGCCTTTGTGAGGTGGGCTTCTCCTGTTGCTTGCAAGCCTTGGCTACGAGGTCATAGACCTTAGCCACCACTTCTAGCGACCTATCCTGTTCAAGGAGGGTCTTGGAGATGACCATGTTAAGGGCGGGAGTTAGCATTACATGCCTCCCCTCTGAATCAATGTATGGGGTGGCATTTTCCGGTTTGGACACTTCCCATCCTAACTTGCATCGAATGCCGAGATCTTCGACGACGTGAGTTGGTGCCTTCTTCGCCTTGTTCATTAACAGCAACTACTTGTATTCAGCCTCCATTGCTCTTGCTGCCTTGATGGATTGCTACGCCTTGGCCAAATCTCTGTCTAGCTAGGTGTCCTGTTCTGCAATGCAACTGGCCTCCGCGAGGATCTCTACACATTTCTCATCAAGCTCCGTAATGCTCCGAATATGGGCTACGGTGATGGGCTCGACGAGGAGTGGACCGTACATCACCTCGTCGGTGGGAGCAACCGATGGGTTGCCAGCTACAGATGTTGATGGTGGTGGCGGCAGATTTGTTTGCTTGGTAGTACTAGGGCATGTGGTAAGGTCCTGCACCTGCTGCGGGGCAATAGCTAGAGGAGGCATGGCTTTGGCCGGACCCGGAGGATCGGTGTCTTTCTTTGCCGCTGCTGCTCTGGTAACCACAGGCGTGGGCGGAGCTCTTTCAAGTTCTGGTTCCTGCCCATCTTCTTCCATCGCATTCCCGATGGCGACTAGCACCTGACGGGAAGTGGTAGCTTTCTTGGCGCACTCCTCCCTCTCGATCTCATACTCAATCTCCCTCATAGAAGCGTCGTATTCCTCCGAATGAGCGTCTGAGCCACCGACATCCATGTTTATGTCTGCATATAGTGCGTCAAGTACTGAATCGGAGTTGTCCTTGGTGTTCTCCTTGGTGTCCGCATAACTGTTGACAATTTCAACCATCTCGCTAATGGTGAGAAATCCGGCGGCCTGCCACCTCCTTAGTGTATGCCGGAGGAGTGTCTCGGGCATGAGCCCTTCCACAAAGTGGTAAATAAGATCGCCAGCACGGTTGCCCTCTAGGGTTTCCCTCACCCTCATCCATCTGGCGAGGTATTCACGAGGAGATTCTCCTTCCCTCTAAACACATCTAGCCAGATCGAAGATGGTAACGACACCGACAAACTGTGACCTCCGTGTCTCAAACACTAGGGGAAGCCAAGAGGGTCTACGGGGTCCTTCCGTCGTTATATCCCGCATAGGGGCTATATGGGTGGGCCTTGAATTTTTTCGATATGAGTCAGCGTACTCTAGAGGGAGATACATCCTAGATTCTTCCGCGAACGTATCCTGCCCATAGGAAGTACGTGTGGGCCTTGACGAGTTTCTAACTTCCTAGGATCTAGGACTCGAGTCAGTTTTGCCGATGAAGATGTGGATGTCTCCGACTGGGACGACGAAGCAACGGGTACGGTTCGTCATCGGGAGGGATGATCGGGATGTCGCTGGAGAAGAGAACGTGCCCAATGGCTACGGTGTCGCCGATTCCCGCGAAGAGCTTGGACCTCGCCCGGTGTAGAGCTCGAAGCACCTCTGACCCCACGGTGGGTGCCAACCGTCGTGGTATTGCCGATGAGTACGCCACGGAGGGGTCCTCATAAAGCAGGTTTAGAGAGGTGGGAGAAGGCAGCGAGTTGGCAGGTATGAGGTAACACAGCTTACCTAGGTTCAAGTCCCACAAACAGTGGCGGAACTCTACTCCTACAATAAATCACTATAATAACAATACGCCGAGATATAGAGATTGGTTCACTATGTAAGGGTGTTATGAATCGTGCCCTAAAGGCTCCCATAGGTTCGTCTTATAAAGGCACCAAAACATAGGGTTACAGGGAAAGTTCCATGCCGTACATGTTACAGAGGCCTACACTAATAGTAACTAGTCTTCGTGTCTTGTACTCCAAGGCTTCGAGTAGATTGGCGACTTGTACGTAGCCTTCCTATATCTGGCATGGACCTCCCTTCTGGATCTGTCTAACTGGGCAGCCCAGCAGGGAATGGGCCGTGCAACCAACTGGGGCCACCCGGGTTAGTCGGATTAGAGACATGCAATGGTGATACCCATTGCATATCCCCAACAAGGACGGTTGGCAGGCCCCAACGCCTGACCACGAACCATGACCTTGCCACGCCTTTGTCTTGACCGTAGATTCGAGGCGTCTGTGGGCCATTAATCGCTAGGCTTGAGCATGTTGCTCCCGCTCCGGGAGTTGCTCCCACGACACGACGACGCGTGTGACCCTTGCAGTTATATCCCATGCCTGGGGCAGCGATACGTCCTTTCTGACCCCCTTTTATACTAGGGCATGAGCACGTGAGGTATCACTCTTCGCCTTGATTCCCCTTCTATTCGATCCCAAGCTTGTGTGGAAAATCCTGCTCTTCGAGATGGCGTCCCCTCTTCTCCCCACTATCGCGGGAGATGAGGCAGCCATGGTCGATGGTCGGGGTTCTCTTTCCCTCATCTCGCCTATGGCAGAGGTGGATCCTATAGCAAAGAGCGATCGCGTCTGTCCATGTAGGAGCGGCCGAGGATGACACTGGGGCCACAACGCCATCCCTAGCGTTCACCCCTTGGTTACGGAGGCATCGACCAGTGAAGCTTCGGCAAGGCGCAAGCATGGATGCCCCCGCGGGAGCGGTCGTGGCGGCCGTGGGGGGTGCGGTGGAAGGTCTGGCGCCGAGCCTGAGCCTTCGGTTGAGGTCGTCGTGCAGCCCCCGCCCGTGGTGATTAAGATAGAGGACAACCCCGAGCCTGCTCGCGTGATCGACTTAGTTGTCATTCTCTGGAACTCTGACTGGTTCGTCATGGTGAGGCTCCCATCCCGCTTCTCCCTAGGAGATATGGAGGATCTTCCGTGTGAGTATTGAGACCCTTCCTGTAACACCCTAGAATCGGCCCTATGGAAGTTTTAGCGATTCCGGCAAACCCGCATAGAAGCGATTCAAAGATGCCCACCAGGCACTTGCGTGCGGGTGGAAAACAAAGTAATATCATTTCACAATAGTCCATGATGAAACTCAGAGAACATATATATAGACCAACAACTCCATGACTCAAGAATACAAATATACAATGCAAATATCCAAATCACCTTGAAAACAATACACATTTGAGAACGGATAAGAAGCAAATGGGGCTAAGAGCCCTGAAGAATAACCAATGTCATCCATAACCTTGCCTATGCCAAGCCAGAAGGTTAACCCTGCTAACAACATGGATCTCAAACCTGCTAAAAGAAATGGGGTGCCGACAAGGGCAAAGGAAGAAGAGAACGGACAGTACTGAGGCCAGTACACGGCGAGTCTAGAATTCGGCGGCTCTCGCCTACATAGGTATGGTGGACTGAAGCGGCAACAAAGCATGCACTAAACAACCTATAGATACTCGATAAGCTGTCATCTATTAGAGAGAGATAAGAAAGACCTATTTGGAACCAACCTGATACTAACACCAAGCATTCCCATCCTGGTATTTCCCCTTCGAGACCAAACAAGGAAGTCATGCGGAGGAAACTCACACAGTTGGCCGTTTTATTCCTTCATTCCATGGTGGTTGTCCAACTTACTATTCATATTAGATACAAGTCATATTATAACAACAATTCTTTAGTTATTTGTCTATGATCAACAAACTATGCTCCAAGTCGTCCATTACCGCGGACACGTCTTTTCGAAAAGATTTAACCCTATAGGGGTGCACCAAAGTATCCCCACGCAGTTCAACCGTTATTGCCAGATCCGAATATGAGCAAGATGCGGAACATACACCCAACGGTATGCAACGGGGTCTCGGACATGGTGTTTCCTAGACCCAAAGCAAGTACATGGGGCCACCCCACTAAGCTACCCGCAACAAAGTCGGTCGGCTCCGAGAGGGACCCAGGGTTTGTGCCAATGGCTGTAAACAACTGGGAACCCGAAAGTGTGACTAGGCTTGTCGGTACCACAAAAACATTCCACATTCATAAAAAGTACAGGTGCTCCACGCACAACCGTAATTAAAAAGTAAAGCATGACATAAGTACAGGATAGTAATAATGCCCCAAACTACTTTGTGGCCCCCAGCATAGTACTTTGAAATCAGGTAGTAAGTCGATGGGGTGCCCACACACCCACATGTGGTTAGCGCGCTCGATCTCGGAATAGGTGTTAACAACTTGGTTCCTAGGTGGACACAAGTAGGCGGTTAAAAACCAAATATTGACTATTACCCATCGGTGCCTCTACATTATATCTATTTCCAGCATTTTAATTAACAAGTTATAATGAAAGCCATGATCATCTCCACCATTAAGCATCTCTACAATTAAGCATGTGCCAACCTTCCATCAATGGTGTAACGACAATGACACGAAGCAGCACCTAAGCAAGCAACTACGACACGCAAGGCGGACTATCTATCAAACAATAGGCAATAGGATGTGTCCAAGGCAATATAGAGGCTGCAAGGAATATAAATGGTACATGGAAGCTAAAGCATCACAACACGGATAGCAATAGATCAACAGGAGGAATTAAAGACTACAAATGCAAAATAGGTAGAAAGGGGGAGAATACTCGCCTGGAAAACACTGCTGAAGATACATTATCCGAAGAACTTGTCGATACTTGCATCCAGTCAACGGCTTAATCCATGAAGAAGCAAACCACTAAAATAAACACTAGATGCACTAATTAATACTACGGCAAAGAATCGGCATGTTCATGATATGATGCATGGCATGGAAAGATGTGATGCAACTAGGCAATATTAAGCGGAACCAAGGTCCCGACGATTAATTAGTAGGTTCATGTTGTTTAGATACCCCGCAATTTAAGTGTTGTATTAATAAGTGAAAACATGGCATCGGTTCGCTACACAAATTTAAATGGGGCCACTATAAAACTAAAAAAGCCCGCATATGGTCTCCATATTTAATTATTAGGTGAGTCGACCAAGTACCCCAAACCACCAAACATGTATGCAATCATGAACAATTTAATATGCAACAAGTTTGTATTTCATTTATAAAAATAGGGGCTCGGAAAGGGGTCACACATTAGGGGGTTCGGCGATCCTAGGCTCCGGAGGTCGACGAGGTTTGTTCTTCGGGTTCTTGGCCATCGGATCAGGGGTATTCGGTCTTCGTGTGGGCGGTCTTGGCGTCCGGGGTCTCGGATCCGTGAAGGAGATCATGTCGTTTGGGGTCCTCGGGGTCTTCGCGTCCAGGATGGAGAACTTGACGTTCCTTGTTGAAGATCCTCGAGGTCCGGGTAGGAGAACTTGATGCCCGAGAAGCATATGTTCGGGTTTCGGCTCCGTTTGTCGATGACGATGATGGGAAGTGTCAGCACCAAGTTATATTGCCAGGAGGAGATCTTGTCGCACCGGGCTTTTGTCGATACATCTATGGAAGATCTTGGCAAAACAAGGGAATGATGATCTCGCGGGGATTCGGCATCTTTTCTAACTTATCCATAGTACCATCTCAGCCCTCTTCACAAATCTCCTCTGTTGCAACACCAAATCGCCACTTCCTTCTGCACCCAAACTCACTAGTAGCACAATATCTCCCATTCTCGGGAAGGAACATAGACATGAATGGTAGAGGCAAGACGAGCGCTGGGCAGGTCTTGGGGGAAGGAAGACCGGCGATGCGATCCCGGTTGGTGGTGACGGTACGAGGCGGGCCGACGCTGGTCGTGGGACTACGCTAGCGTGGTCGGGCAGTGGTGCATTAATGCTCTGCGCATCGCGTGCATGTTGCTGCACGGCGTTGCATGCGCGCAAGTGTGTGGCGATTGGGTGGACCGGTTAGGCTAGGGTTTGGGTTTGGATGTAGCCGGGTTAGGGTTAGAAGGTAGATTTAGGGTTTAGTTTAGGTGGGTTGGGTGGTAGGTAGTCTGGCTCGGTTGGGTCTCTAGCCTGACCAGCTAGACTGCCTCCCCGGTCAAAACATTTTTAGTATTTCTTTTAAAACAAACTATTTTGCAAAAAAAATTAGACAAATATAAGATCTGTGCGGACCTAGGGTTTGATTTGAAATAGAGAGGGGGTTATTTAGAAAACAAACTTAGGTTTTTTAGAAAATAGTTTTAGGAAAATAATATATGCATGCAGACATGAAGATACTCAAATGCAATGTGGCATGATGATATGAGCATGCAGTTATGATGATGCACAACAACGAGCGATTTTCTGGTAGTGATTTTACCTAGGGTGCTAGAATTCGACACCACTAACAATGGATCTCACCCTCAAGATCCGCCTCATAGTACGGGGAAGAAGGATGATGGTTGGATTCTTCTCGTTTCATGTAGATCCGCGTGACACCACTAACAAAGATTCATTATCCATCTTGAAATTGGCGACACCACCAACAAGGGGTCGCTGCTCACATTCATCAAGAGAGCACTCCGGAGAAACAAAGAAGAAGGTAGAGGTCTCAAAAGATAAGGCTACCTCTAACTTCCGTGGAAGGAATACAATTGCTTGATCCACCGATTCAATGCACAAGAGCGAATGATAATAGTAGTGGTATGGTAGATACTCCATCCCGCACTGAAAGCATTACTCTGCACAAAAAAAGGGGAATTATGCAACCAACTCTTGGAATTCAGACTAAATATCTTGACAAGCAATGTTCAGAACAAAGGGGTGATGCAGGCTCTTCATAGATGATGCCGTCATGTTGGAAACGCCGGAAGATACAAAGGAAATCGTATGAAGAGACACAATGATTAGGTTCCACGATGGTTCCATTGGCATGAACAACACATGCTCAAGGTATACTCCAACTTCACCAATGCTCATCCTTCTCATATGTTTTTCAATGATACAGATAAAGAGTTCAAGGGAAAAAATAATGAATAAAGGGTACAACAAACGAGATGCAGATTTGATGATTGTAGCTCCACGGTTATAAAAGGGAGCAAGCGAAAGTCTGAAGGTACGACGAGAAATCCTGGACTCGAAGAAAGATAAGAGAATAGATTCAAAACACGTAGAGGTAAGAGGATAATAGGATAGGGGTATGGTGTAAAAACAGACCTGCTCAGATCTATCCACCCGATTTTGCAAAAAATAGTTTTGACACTATACGTCGACCGTTAGCTAGGTTATCCTACAGGCTAGACTAGTGGTGTATCGCAACTACTGAGCCATGATACCACTTTGTAACACCCTCGAATCGGCCCTATTCAACGATTCAAACCCGCATAGAAACGATTCAAAGATGCCCACCAGGCACTTGCGTGGGGGTGGAAAACGAAGTAATATCATTTCACAATAGTCCATGATGAAACCCATAAAACATATATATACACCAACGACTCCATGAGTCAAGAATACAAATATAGAATGCAAAGATCCAAATCACCTTGAAAATGATACACATCCAAGTACGGATAAGAAGCTAATGGGGCTAAGAGCCCTGAAGCATAACCAATGGCGTCCATAACCCTGCACAGGACAAGCCAAAAGGTTAAACCTACTAACGACGTCGATCTTAAACCTGCTAAAACAAAAGGGGTGACGACAAGGGCAAAGGAAAAGGAGAGCGGACAGTACTGAGGCTTGTACACGGCGAGTCTAAAATTCGACGGCTCTCGCCTACATAGGTATGGTGAACTGAAGCGGGAGAAAAGCATGCACTAAACATCCTATAGAGACTCGATAAACTGTCGGCTATTAGAGAGAGATAAGAAAGACCTATTCGGAACCAACCTGATACTAACACCAAGCATACACATCCTGATATTTCCCCCTCGAGACAAAACGAGGAAGTCATGCCGAGGAAAGTCACACAGTTGACAGTTTTATTCCTTCATTCCATGGTGGTTGTCCAACTTACTAGTCATATCACATACAAGTCATATTATAACAGCGATTCTTTAGTTATAGTTATCTATGATCAAAAAACTGTGCTCCAAGTCGTTCATAACCGCGGACATGGCTTTTCGAAAAGATTTAACCCTACAGGGGTGCACCAAAGTATCCACACGTACTTTAAGCCTTATTGCCATATCCGAATATGAGCAAGATCCTGAACATACACCCAATGGTATGCGACGAGGCCTCGGACACGACATTTCCCAGACCCAAAGCAAGTTCATGGGCGCCACCCCACTAAGCTACCTGCAACAAAGTCGGCCGGCTCTGAGACAGACCCAGGGTTTGTGCCTATGGCTGTAAACGACTTGGAACCCGAAAGTGTGACTAGGCTTGTCCATCCCGCGAAAATATTCCATATTTCTAAATAGTACAGGTTCTCCACGCACAATCATAATTAAAGAAGTAAAGCATGACATAAGTACAGGATAGAAATAAAGCCCCAAACTACTTTGTGGCCCCCAACGCAGTACTTTAAAATCAGGTAGTAAGCCAATGGGGTGCCCACACACCCACATGTGGTTAGCACGCTCGATCTCGGAACAGGTGTCAAGAACTCGGGTCCTAGGTGGACACAAGTGGGAGGTTAAAAACCAAATATTGACTACACTCCGGTGCCTCTGCATTATATCCATTTCTAGCATCTTATATTTACTAATTGGAGGCACCGTACGAGCCTAAACGTTAATCCTAGAGTTCTTAAAATTTTCATCCGTACGATTCACCGGTTATTATTCTACACGTGTTGGATGTTTCAGCTGACGCGCGCAATCCCACTCCACGTGGGTGTGCGTCTTCCTTGAAAAATATCATAGCCTCCTCCATCTAGAGAGTAGACTAGAGACTATCTAGGTCAATAGCCACCGCCTAGTTAAAGTACTGTTGATCATTCATCCGCTCGAAGTGTGAGCGGAAGCTAGCGTGATCCCAGCGATGAAAAGTACGTGCATCGTATGCTCAGCCTTCCGCATGAGGTGTTGTTCTTGCACCCTCTGCTCGCTAATCTAAGGTAATTAAGCTAATCTCTCTCTCACTTTAAATTCATATCATGACTTTCTTTGAACTTGAAAACATGAAGGACCGAAAAGACTTGGCACCACTAAAGATTGATCTACCTCCAACAATCTATTTTTTCTTCGTGCTATGTTGATGTGACCATGAATTATTACCTCGGTTTATTTATGTTCAGGATTTCCTCATGGCTTGACTACCTTTATTCTCACTTCCTGGGACAACAGGCTAGGGATTGACTCCGTGTACCCATAGAGAGAGGTGAGTTATACTGTATCAGAGTAATTATGCAACGTGACAGATGTAGCACACGCCAATAGCATCAATCAGCTTATCATGGAAGAAAATCTTATGCTTCAGCTTACGATTTGCATATGCATCGGGCCCAAATTTGTTGCTCTATATATAAACCAAGTCAGACGAATTTATACATTGCAGGGTTTTGTTCCTCCCAAATTGATTTCGCCATATTAAAGAACCGACATGACACGTAAAATTTAGAAGCATAAATTGTTTGGGTTTAAATTAATAGTACCAAATATTCACAATGTATTTATTTTCAGATTAATACTTATTGCACGGTTGAGATTATATGCGGTAGCTTTATGATTGCCCTCCGGAAAATCTGACAATGTTTATCTTTTCACAATAATACTTTTTTCTTTCTTAAAATTATTGATTTTTTCATAGTTCTATGTAATTACCGAAGATGAATTTCTTATACTTCTATACGACAATATGCATATGGATGCAGATATAGGCAACAAATGAGACGGTACCAATTTAGAAAATACTTTTAGAGAGAGAAATAACTATGTTTAGAAATCTGTTATAGGATTTTTCTTTCGTTTGATATGTGATGGAGGGGTCAGTAATGTTTTTTTATAAGAGAACAAACACCGAAGTGATACTAAAAATTTAAGTAGGGGCATTGGTGTGGGTAATTTCTGCTACCTTTCGTTCCTAGAACGCCACACTTACGAGCATTGACCTTACAGGTTCAATTGACACTGTTGGTAAATCGATCTTTCTTAGCTGATCGGTCGACCGTAACGAGTGAAGGTGTTTTCAGAAATGGTGATGCCTCTCCCAAACAAAAAATGGTCAATTATTTGTCCGAAGGAAATATATTGTGCGCAAGTGCCATGGTGAGTTAACACATCGAGGTTCGTTTACATTTCTGGCCCTCAGATTTTCTTATGATGTGCTCCTCATTGAATCTTACCCTGACTGCAAAATCTAGGCTTTTGCCCTCTAAAACAAAGGCATCTGCCTTGCGTTTTCTTTCTGATATGAATGTGAGCATATCGATCCTACTTTCAGTGATGCATTCACTCCGCATATTGGTGTTTGCATCAGTTGCACATGTTCTGGTGATGTGGTTCTGGAAAAAGTTAGGTTCTTCCCACGTGTGTGCATTAGGATCAAATAGCTGAATGGAAGTTAAAATCCAGGATTCCTACTTCTTAATAGCGATGTATAATATTCAATACCTTATGGCTAATTTGAGTTTTAGAATCCCTATTTTCAAAGATATCTAAAACATCAAGCCATATTGTTTTCGACTTTTGGTTTGCAGCTACCACTTTTATTAGTAATATGTTTGACTATAAGTTCTTCTTTTGAGTGTAGATGTGATAATGTTGATATTTGGTTTGACGCCTGACATGGAATAGAATAGAGATATGGTGTCGACCATGAGTGCAGATGTTATAAGCACTTGGATGGCTAACTAATACATGTGTTCAATCGCAAATTTTCAGCGTCAATGGCAACTGTAAATTAACTTGAATTAGAGACCACAGTATATTTGTAATAGTATTAATACAGTCATGACCATGGATCAAAAATAAGATTTATTATTCTCCTCTAGCTAGTCTTGCTATGCTTTCCTAATACCCTATTGGTGTGGCTTTATTAGTCAATTTATATGCGTTCAGCTACATTGTACTCCCTCCTTCCAAAATATAAGGCGCCTAAGGACTAGTCAAAAGTCAAATCTTACTAACTTTAACCAAATATTTAGGAAAAATATGTATATATCTACATTATGAAATGGTCACGTTAAGAAAATATACTTTATGATAAATCTATTGATATTGATTTAATATTGTAAATATTTATATTTTTGTGTATAATCTTGGTCAAACTTAGAAAACTTGACTTTTGACTAAACCTTAGACGCCTTATATTTTGGGATGGAAGGAGTATAATCTTATTTAATGGAAAGAAGAATTATATAAACAAGACTGATGAATTCTTTGCTCTATCAATTCTGACATCACAGGTTGAATAGGGAGAAAAGTCAGCCTCTATACGAGAATTTCATTCAATTTTTCTTATTATCACAGTTGGCCTAATTGATATGTTAAAGGATTATCCGGCAGTTGATTAGGTTTTTAACAGTCATATACTTTCTTAGAATTTCTTAATTTTCTTTTGAACTCTTTCCAGCTACCATAGCATGCAAAAAAATAGTAACTTCATTGATCATTGAACTAGATAAAAACATAAGATTTATGCCTCCCAGTATGAATGTAACTTAAACATGTCAACTAAGGATATGATTACAATGCGTAAAGATCCATCGGTCCAATACTTATGTAAGAGAGTGATCTTAAGAGTAATGGCACGATAATAAAAGTAATGAATTAATTCAAGAATTCAGGAATATATTACACTCGCAACATATATGAAATAGTATGTCATTGTAACTGATAAACTAATGCGTTTCACATCCATATGCAAATATAATATAATTAGTTCTCAAATTTGTACTGGTATTATATATATGGCTAACTAAATTCTTCTACTAGATTTTTTTATGTAATGAATGACACTCACACTATCACTCATGCAACAGTACATCTTTCATGAGAAAATCATCCCGACTATTGCTTTCAATCGTGTTTCACTAAATCTTTGAGAGACCCTGAATTGATCCTTGCGAAGGTCAACACATCAACTTCAACTTTTGATCATACACACTAACACAGTGTTGGATTGAGGCTATGCGCTATTTACGTATGTCAAGTTGGATGCTACATGGACATTCTCTAGCCAAGCAGGTACACTAAATCTTCCTTTTCTTCAAATTTTTTTTTGATCAATTGTCAAATTTCATGGTAGAAATCAAAACCCCATTACAACTAAATATTTCCATGCTATATTTTTAAAAATAAAAGACACTCTGACTTTAATAAAATGGATGAAACTTCAAGCTATCCATCTTATATATATATATAGCCCAGGATCTATCTTGGACTAATTTAGAATATATATTCATTTTCTACGCATTAAATGAGTTAGAACATTTTGATCGAGAGTTATTTATTAAGACATAATACTGTTATAAGTAATATCTCACATGGTAATTGGAGTAGAAAGCATGCAATTCATCTTCTATTAAATAAATCCAAACAGATAATTTGTTTATTTGTAATAAATTTCATGAACAAAAAGTATTGCACATTGTCTCCAGTAATCTATATTAAATTTCAAAATTACTAGACCATGCAGTCGCACGGGTTAATGACTAGTTTTAATTAACAAGTTATAATGAAATCCATGATCGTCTCCACCATTAAGAATATGTCAACCTTCCATCAACGGTGAAACGACAACGACACGAAGCAGCACCTAAGCAAGAAACTACGACTCACAAGGCCGACTGTCTAGCAAACAATAGGCAATAGGATGTGTCCATGGAAATATAGAGGTTGCAAGGAATATAAATGGTGCACGAAAACTAAAGCATCGCAACACTGATAACAATAGATCAATAGGAGGAAGTAAAGACTATAAATGCAAAATAGGTAGAGAGGGAGAGAATGCTCTCCTGGAAAACACTACCGAAGATACATTATCCGAAGAACTTGTCAACACTCGCATCCACTCAACGGCCTAATCCGTGAAGAAGCAAACCACTAAAAAAACACCCGATACACTGTTTAATACTACGACAAAGAATCAGCATGTTCATGATATGATGCATGGCATGGCAAGATGCGATGCAACTAGGCAATATTAAGCAGAACCAAGGTTCCGCCGATTAATTAGTAGGTTCATGTTGTTTACATACCCCACAATTTAAGTGTTGTCTTAATAAGGGAAAACATGACATCGTTTCACTATATAAATTTAAATGGGGCCACTATCAGACTAGAAAACCCCGCATATGGTCCCCACAATTTAACATGTATGCAATCATGAACAATTTAATCTGCAACAAGTTTGTTTTTCATTTATAAAAATAGGGGCTCAGAAAGGGGTCACACATTAGGTGGTTCGGCAATCCTGGGCTCCAGGGGTCGACAGGGTTCGGTCTTCGGGTTCTCGGCCATCGGATCCGTGCATCGAGGGTCTTCGGTCTCCATGTGGGCGGTCTTGGCGTCCGGGGTCTCGGATCCGTGAAGGAGATCATGTCGTTTGGTTTCCTTGGTGTGTCCGGGTTTAGGATGGAGAACTTGACGTTCCTTGTTGAAGATCCTCGGGGTCCGGGTAGGAGAACTTGATGTCCGAGAAGCATATGTTCGGGTTTCGGCTCCATTTGTCGACGACGATCATGGGAAGTGTCAGCACCAGGTTATATTGTAGGGGGAGATCTTGTCGCACCGCGCTTTTGTCGATACATCTATGGAAGATCTTGGCAAATCAAGGGAACAAGGATCTCTTGGGGCTTCGGCATCTCTTCTTACTTATCCATAGTACCATCTCACCCTCTTCACAAATCTCCTCTACTACAACACCAAATTGCCATCCTTCTGCACCCAAACTCACGAGTAGCACAACATCTCCCATTCTCAGGCAGGTACATAGACACGAACGGCAGAGGCAAGATGAGCGTCGGGCAGGTCTTGGGGGAAGGAGGACCGGCGACGGGGACAAGGTTGGTTGTGGCGGTACGAGGCGGGCCGACGCTGGTCGTGGGACTGTGCTAGCATGGTCGAGCGATAGCGCATTGATGCGCTGCACGTCGCGTGCGTGTTGCTGCACAGTGTTGCATGCGCGCGGGTGTGTGGCAGTTGGGTGGACCGGATAGGCTAGGGTTTGGGTCTAGGTGTAGCTGGGTTAGGGTTAGTAGGTAGATTTACGATTTAGTTTAGGTGGGCCGGGTGGTAGGTAGTCTAGCTCGGTTGGGCCTCTGGCCTGACCGGCTAGACTGCCTCCCCGATCAAAACATTCTTATTATTTCTTTTTTCTTTTATAACAAACTATTTTGCAAAAAGATTTTAGACAAATAGAAGATCCGGGCGGACCTAGGGTTTGATTTGAAATAGAGATGGGGTTATTCAGAAAACAAACTTAGATTTTTTAGAATATAGTTTTAGGCAAATAATATATGCATGGAGACATGAAGATGCTCAAATGCAATGTGGCATCATGATATGAGCATGCAGTCATGATGATGCACAACAACGAGCGATTTTCTGGTAGTCATTTTACCCGGGGTGCTACACTTCCGCCCAATGAGATGTACCTCTGTGATAGTTGGAATTAGTTCCTCGCCTCTCAACACATTCGTCCCAGCTCCGTGCTACGGGGTCACTATGTCGGGGGGAGGGACTTCTGCGTTTCGGTGTTCAACACCCTACTATGCTGGGTGGCCTACCCGGCGTATCTTCCTTGAGGCGACGAGCCCAGGTTCGTACCACGTCCGCTGCCTCGACTCTTGAGCCACGGGTATTTTGCTAGTATAGGTGTAGTGTCCTTTGGTACTATGTTCCCATGTTGGGTTTGTGAGGAAGACTTCTTATGAATCCCTGTAAGCGGTTCTTCGCGCTTGTTATTTCTCTCTTCGCATGTTTGAAGTGATGCTTGGAGTTCTGATGTTCATGGTGCGGGGCTAATCCGGCATAGCAGGGGGAGACCAGCAGGCCCGACGCGTCCCATGGTGAGGCCTCCTGTGGGTCGGCATCCGTAGGGCTCAGAAACCATACGTGAGGTGACTCACAGCCGCGAGGCAGGCCGTTGGCTCAGATCCCTCCACTTCAGGTCCTAACGAGCTCAGGTCGCGGAGCGGCGGTGCCTCACGAGCTGTCATGAGGGTAAACTGGGACAAGAACCATGGGTGAGGTAACTCACGGCCGAGGAACGGGCCGAGAGTTCAGAGCTCGATACTTTAGGTCTCGAAGAGCTCAAGCCGCAGAGAGGCAGTGCCTCACAAGTCGTCGCGAGGGTAAAACTAGGTCAGGAACCATGGGTAAGGTAACTCTCTGCCGAGGAACGGGCCGCGAGTTCGGAGCTCAACACTTTAGGTCCTGGTGAGTTCATGCTGTGGAGGGGCAGTACGTCACGAGCCATCGCATGGATAAAATGGGTAACTAACGGTTGAGAAATGGGCCACGAGTTTAGAGCTCAACACTTTAGGTCCCGACGAGCTTACCCGTAGACCTTACCAGGAGAGGGTCGTAGGTAAAAGCGCGCACCACCAGAGGCCCGCACACGTATCGCACGAGGATCTCAAGCACCATGGACTATGGGCAAGGTAACTCATGGCCGAGATTGCCCCATGAGTTCAGAGCTCATCACCTTAGGCTCTGTTGCTGATGGGGGACTGGCCTAGTGGAAGGTACCATCCCTAGCCCCCACTTGCGCGAGGTGTGTGTGGGAAATGTGGCGGCGTGTTTTTTAGAGAAATGCTTTTTAGGGAAAAACCAAATAGGCAAGCATGCACCCACCACAAGATCCAACAGAGCGCCAGAAGTACGGGCTTATTACAATGCCACTGTGTCTTGCACGAGGTTTAAAAAGAGGCAAAACCGTAAGGGGTGGAGGTTTTTCGGGGTTCACCTTCAAAAAGCCGCTGAGTCAGGTGCACCATTCGGAGAGGTTTGTCCACCTTCCACCAGGAGGGTCGCAGGCGTTGTACTCATGCTGGGTGTAGTCCATGGGGAAGTCCAGAGCCCCCGTATCATCGCCGTCCTCGGGGGTCACCTCATCCCTCGCGAGGGTGGACGGGGTTGCCCCCGGGCTCCTCTAGAGGTTGCGAGCACCGACCACGTCCTATCCCTCGCGAGGCGGGTTCATAGCGGCTACTTCTCTCTTTGCCATGGTGTTCTCCTAGGCTATCATCTTCTTCCTCCTGGTGGAGCCTCAGACGTAGTCCAGGGCATCCACATCCTCAGCGTAGGTGGCGGTAGTGGTCTTGTAGGCATGCTCTAGGGAGCGTAAGGCTTCTACTTCGTTGCAACGGATCGTGATGACTCCACCGCTGCCGCCAGGCATCTTGATCATGTTGTAGGCATGGTGAGTAGCGGCCATGAACTTGGCCAGCGCGGGGTTCCCGAGGATGACGTTTTATGGGAGGTTCATGTGTGCCACATCAAATACAATGAGCTCGGTGCGTTAGTTGTCGCGCATCCCAAACGTGAAGGGGAGGCGCACCTGCCCGATTGGTATTGTGGATTCGCTGGTCACCCCAGAGAACAACATGGTCGGCATCAACATGTCGTACTGTCTCGATGGATATCATGTTCAGGCCTGCGCCTCCATCGATGAGGGCCTTCGCAACCACGATGTTGTTGATGGTGGGAGTGTAGATCAGGGGGAGAGTTCCTAGAGGCCTGGTGGAGATGGGGTGGTCTCTAGTGTCGAAGGTGATGGTGCACTAGGACCACTTGAGCTTAGGTGAGGGGACTCCGGTATGGAAGCTGCGACCCTGCCAGTGTGAAGCTTGAAGTGTCAGTTGGACGTTAGGGCTTGACAGCCACCAATGATGCATGCTATGGCACCCTACGACACTTGGTAGCTCTCGGGGTCCTCGACACGTACTTTATCTTGGGGGTTCAGGTGCTATTGCGCGGCATTGGCTTGATGGCCCGCCGGAGGGGCATCACGCCCGTCAGAGTTGTTGTTCTAGCGGTCGCTGTCAATTAGTTGGTACAGGGGGTACCTCGATCCATCTATGTTTGGCTACCCCTGCGGTCTTGGGCAGACCATGCGGCGGGGGGTTCCTCCCTTCTGGGGGCCTCCGGAGGGGGAAGCCGAGACTGAGACACGGCCCCCTCCCGAGGGAAACGACAAGCACGACCGATGCTTTGCATGCCGCGGCCTCAACGGCCCTGGAGACTGGGTATTGGTTAAAGGTGGAGCCAACAAGGCCTTGACTAGCTGACGGATAGCCACACCATGAGCAGGTCCACCTTTGAGTACTTTGGTCCAAGGAGGGGAGCGAGCAACACCGGTTGAAGACAAGAAATGCTAAAGGCAAAACGCTTTACCAATGGAAGGAGGAGCGCCCAGCATCCAAGTCCTAGTCTACCAAAAAGTAGTCTTGAGACCAGCGTATCGAAGAGTGGCACTGTGGTGACCCTTCCCATCCATGGATCAGTGGAAGATGCCCGACACAGCCCTATATAAGGAGCCTTTCTCCTATCTTGCAAGGGTATGGATCCTAGAGATCAAAACCCTAGACTTTCTCCCACCATTGTAACCTCACGAGGCAAGAGGCCAATAAAACACAGCAGGAGTAGGGGCTTTACCTCCTCACGAGGGTCCAGAACATGGGTAAAAAACCCTGGTGTCAACCCTCTGCCATGCATTCGCTCCGCCGTTGTAGGCGTCGCTAAACTCCTTCGGAATCGCGTGTTCAGTCCCCTCACGAACCAGGGATCATTGGACCCTAGTTCCTTCGCATGACAAATCTCTGACATTTGGCCCGCCAGGTAGGGGACAAAGGCGTGTCTCCTAGGACCCTCAGGCGAACGACGCGATGGAAAGGAGTTCTAGTGCGGAGGCCACCCCGGGAGGTTCCTCTCCTAGAGGGCCAGCTGGAATAGTCTCCTACATTTTGGGTAGCCTACAAGCCTCTACCCATGGGCCACACCTCGGGCAGTTCACCCGGGTGCTAGCAGCGACAAGGCCTAGTGCTACCGCCGCCCCTCTCCAGTGGTCGCGGCAACTGGTCTCCTTCGCCGCCTCAGACCACCTCGGCTATACTCACCTGGTGGGCATCTTGCCCATGGTCTGCACCCCCACCATTGACGGGGTCATGATGTCCAAGAACCACATCAATGGCAGGGCGGGCCTAAACATACTCTCCGAAGAAGGTTTGGGCAGCTGCGGGTGCCCAACACGTGCCTCCTCCATGCCCTGCCGTTCATGGGGGTCACGGCGGGCACCACCGTGCCCCTCGGCCAGGTTTAGCTCCCCATCACCTTCGGGACGAGCGACAACTACCGCATGGATCTCATCGACTTTGATGTCACCCGGATCTCCCTGCCTTACAACGCCATCCTAGGTTACCCTGCCCTGGCCAGGTTCATGGCAGTCACCCACAAAACCTACAACCTGGTTAAGATGCCGGGCGGCACCGACACCACCATCACGGTGCACTATGACGAGGTCGAAGCCGTGCGCTCCCTCAGATAAGCTTGTAAGGAGGCCGCACCGGCACGGCGGGATCCCGCTATTGGCCTCCCTCAACTCTCCCCACCCCTGGGAAAATAAGGCACAGAGTCGGCGGCGCCTCCCAACGAGGACACCGTGTGCACCGCTGGAGTCGCAGGCAAGAAGAAGCCATTGTTTTCTCAAGAGAGGGCCAGGACGAAGAAGGTGCCCCTCGACCAGGCGGTGCCGAGGGCTAAAATCACCATCGGCACCGACCTCTCTCTCTCGAGAGAGAGGAGGCCCTCGTCGCTTTCATGAGGGCCAACACGGGCATGTTTGTCGAGTCCCCATCAGACATGATGGGGCTTACTCGCGAGGTGATCGAGCACCACCTGGCAGTGTGTCCTACGGCGCGTCCGGTGAAGTAGATGCCGTGGAAGTAGTCGATGGAGAAGCAGCAGTTCATCATTTGTGAGATGGAAAAGCTTGTCAACGCACACCTTGTCGAGGATGTCTTGCACGCCGACTGGCACGCGAACCCCGTGGTGGTCGCCAAGGCCACCGGGGTGGGAGGCTCTATGTCAACTTCACCGACCTCAACAACGCATGCCCCAAGGATCCTTTCCCGGTGCCACAGATAGACCAAATCGTCGACTCCGCGGTGGGATGTGACCTTCTGTGTTTTCTGGACGCCTTCTCGGGGTACTATCAGATCCAGATGGCCAAGGAGGATGAGGAAAAGACAACCTTCATCACCCTGTGTGGTGTGTACTATTACAACTGCATGCCGTTTGGTCCCAAGAACACCGGTGCCACCTTCAAGAGGCTCATGCGCATCACACTAGGAAGGCAGATGGGAGGAACACGGAGGCCTACGCCGATGACATCGTGGTCAAGACCCGCGAGAGGGACACCTTGGTGGAGGACCTGACGTAAACCTTCACTAACTTGCACCGGGTGAACATCAAGATCAAGCCCACCAAGTGTGTATTCAGCGTCCCGTCGGGCAAGCTCCTCGTGTTCTTGGTGTCGCATTGGGGATCGATGCCTACACCAACAAGGTCCAAGCCATCGAGGAAATGGCCGCCAACATGGCTCAAGGAGATGCAACATTTGGCTGGTGCGTGGTAGCATTGGGAAGATTCATCTCCAAGCTTGGTGAGAAGGCCTTGCCTTTCTTCGAGATCATGAAGTGCACCGACAGGTTCCAGGGTACTCCGGAGGCTGACGAAGCGTTCAAGGCCATCAAGAGGTATATCACGAGCCACCGATCATGGTGGCCCCCAGGGATCGTGAGTCACTACTGCTGTAACTGGCTGCCACGCCGCAAACAACGTTGTCGTCCTTCTCGCCGAGCGTGAAGACGTGGTAGAAAAGAAGTGAAGGCCCTGAGCCACGAACCCTCCTAAGGGCCCGGGGGATATGCCCAAGGGCGATGCCTCCCCAAAGGGAGCTGATGACGGGGCCGTCGACCGAGCCACGGCCAAGACTACGGAGCTCGTGCAATGGCCGGTCTACTTCGTTAGCGTGGTACTCAAGGACGCACGAGAAAGGTACCCCATGCAACATTAGTTCCTCTACGCACTCCTCGTACCGTCGCGCAAGCTACACCACTACTTCCAGGGTCACCCCATTAGGGTGGTCACCAAGTTCCCTCTTGAGGCAATCCTGCGCAACCCCAATGCCATGGGCCGTGTAGCTGAGTGGGCTAGTGAATTACAGCCCTTCGAGCTGACGTTCAACACCACCCCCACTGTTCGTGCAAGGGCCCTAGCAGAGTTCACAGCATAATGGGCTGACCTTGGGGAAAGAGAGCCTCAGGAGGAAATAACCTAGCTTCCCGGGAAGCTAGCCCCAGGGCGTTGGAACGTGAACTTCAATGGGGCATTCAGCATGGTCGGCGTCGGGGCGGCTGTCATGCTCACGTCCCCCACGCGAGACAATCTCTCCTACACTATGAAGCTGCATTTCAAGGATGTAGACATGTGCTCCAACAACATCACCGAGTATGAGGACATGATTACCGGACTCAAGGAAGCCATCGCCCTCGACATCAAGCGCGTCATGATCCAAGGGGAGTCCTTGCTCCTGGTTAACTTCTCCAACAAATTCTACCATCCCAAGGACGAGAAAATGGTGGCGTACCTGGAGGAAGTGCATAGGCTGGAGAAGTACTTCCTGGGCATGGAGCTGCTTCACATCCCTAGTGGAGACAACTACGAGGCGGACGAAATCGCTAAGCCTGCGTCCATGCAAGAGCCCCAGCAGCCGGGGGTCTTCAAGGAAAGACTGTTCAAACACTCAGCCACACCCCAGAAAGGAAACCACCCAACCAGAGGAGTTACCGCCCCCACCCTCCACAACCACGCGTGACTACGGCCAGCTCTCAGGAGGCACGCTCGCTCTGGTGACCGCAACCTAGGAGCAGAGCTAGATCACTGAACTCAAAAGCTACCTCTAGGACGGCATCCTCCCGGACAGCGAGGATGCGACTAGAATCCTAGTACGCCGAGCAAAGAAGTACTGCATCGTGGATGGGGACCTCTACTACCACTACCCCAATGGGGTTGCCCTTCGATGCATCTCCAATGACAAAGGGCACGAACTGCTGACCAACATACATGTAGGGAAATGCGGCCACCACACTTTGGCACGCACCCTGATTGGGAAAGCCTTCCATAGCGGCTTCTACTAGCTCACCACGCTCTCCGACACTATAGAGCTAGTAAAGTCGTGTGAGGCATGCTAGTTCCACGCCAAACAAATACATCAGCCGGCTCAGCAGCTGTAGACCATCCCGCTCTCAGGGCCTTTTGCGGTATGGTGGCTGGATATCTTGGGGCCCTTTCCGCGGGCGCCCCGGGGCTACCGATACCTGTACGTCGCCATCGACAAATTCACCAAATGGGCCGAGGTAGAACCGGTCAGAACCATCCTGGCATGGTCAGTGGTCAAATTCATCCAACGCCTGGTATGCCGCTTCGGTGTGCCGAATCGCATCATCACCAACAATGGCAGCTAGTTCACCAGCGGGCAGTTCTAGTCCTACTACGAGGACATTGGCACCGAGATCTGCTTCTCATCCGTTTCCCACCCTCACAGCAACGGACAAGCGGAGCGAGCAAACGCAGAGGTCTTAAAGGGTCTCAAGGCCAAGAGCTTCCGTTGCAAGCTCAAAGAGTGGGGGCGAGGATAGCTGGATGCTCTCCTAGGAGTGATATGGTCCATCCGAACCACCACAACCAAGCCAACAGGTGAGACTCCCTTCTTCCTCGTATATGGTGCTGAAGTTGTCATCCATGTAGAGCTCAAGCATGGCTCCCCCAGGTGCTCGCCTTCAATGAAATGGAACAAGAGGAGTTGCATCGAGACGACCTCAATCTCAGCGACGAGGATCGCCACAAGGCTAGCGTATGAGCAGCCAAATACTAGCAGATACCATTGCCACAACATACGAGAGCGCACCTTGGAAGTAGGGGACCTGGTCCTTCGCCGCGTCCTCTCTCACGAGGGCCTCCACAAGCACTCTCCAATGTGGGAGGGCCCTTTCAGGGTCACACACGTCGCAAGGCTAGGCACAACATGGCTGGAAACAGAGGAGGGCATCGCGACCCCCAACGTGAGCTAGACTCACGTCGATAGCAGAAACAATCAACATCCCCCCGGGTGGTGCTAAGACTCTCAAACAATGGCTCGTTTTCATTTTTGTTTACCTGCTATTTTCTTCGTTTGCATCTTCGCCTTTTTTGTGGCGCTTCTCCCTTTTTCCACACCGCGTGAGCAAGGGCTGGTCATGGTGCCTACGGCCGTTGACACCCTCGGTCAGCACGGGCGCCAAAAGTGTCGAGCTCTAAACTTACAGATGGCTCCGGCAATAAGTCACCTCAACCATGGTTCCTGGTGCTTGATGATCCTCACACGGTTCGCAAGAGGAGAGCATACACCGTGCGGAACCTACGATTACCTCTCTGAGGAAATATACAAGTAAAGTACGTGCCCTACGGTCGCCTGCTCGAGGGACTTACGGGGCGGAACTGATCATACAGAGCCTATGACCTCCTCCTCGAGGGACCCATGGGACAGGTACAAGCCCCGTGACCTCCCTAAAGGGGGGGATAGCGGGGCGACACTTGAGACTACCCTTGAAGTGGCATGCGGAACCTACGGTTACCTCTCCGAGGAACTATACATGGATAGTACGCGCCCTACGGTCGCCTCCTCGAGGGACTTACGGGGCAGAACTGAACATACAGAGCATACGGCCTCCTCCTCGAGGGACCTACAGGACAGGTACAAGCCCCGTGACCTCCTCGGAGGGATAGTCCTCAAGGGACACACGAACCTACGGTCATCTCCACAAGATGCCAGAAGGATAGTCCTCTTGAGGGCCCCACGAGAGAACAACACGCCATGACCTAGAGACGGGAAAAGTAATGACAGATAGTTAAGGCCCCTGATCACAGAAGGGTGCCCCTGCAAGTCTTAACAAAGAAACGAAAAAGTCCAGAGATGCTCCACGAGCATTACGTAAATAAGAATTACACCCTCCAGCGGTGCCCACTGTACTCGCCTGGCGGACATCTTCTCCCTCTTCTGGTACGGCGGAGTCACCAGAGTCGTCAGCTCGGACCTCCCCCTCGTCATCCAACACGCGTGGGAATGCCTCAACCAGCTGATTTACGAGTGGGCCAACCCTCGCCTCGAGATCCGGCATAGAGGTCGACTGTCGCATGACCAGGGAGTAGTCGAGGTCGGGCCACATGTGCAAGAGGTTAGAGAAGAGGGACTTCCCCAGCACGGTCAGCATCGCCTCGCACTCCGAGGAGATGAAGCCGTCTAGGGCCTGCACCACCAGGATCAGGGAGCTCAGGACCCTACGCACAAGCTCCAGAAGCGCATCAACCTCACGGCCAGCTTGAAGCTCTAGCGCGGCGAATCCTGTGACCCCCAAGAGCGGGATGACCTCAGCGTCCTGCTCGGCAAGGGAATATAAGGGTGTACGAAGGGACTTCGACGCCTCATGAGAAGATCGCTCTTGCCCCTCCTCAGCCCGCATGGCAGCTGCAAGGGACTCTTTTAGGGCCCTGAGTTCAGCCCGGAGCTCCTCAACCTCCTGAAGCGAACTCCTCCAAAGCTTCTCCCCCTCTGCAAGGGCGTCTCGGATCTTGGAGCTCTTCTCTTGCTCCCGAACAAGGGCCCCCTGGGCTTCCGACCGCTTGGCATTGGTCTGCAGTAACTGAGCCTCGAGCTCCTTCCGGCACAGAGCCGCCGCCGCCTCCTAAGCGGAAACATCTTTCTCCCAGGACAACAAGGCGTCCCTGATTCGAGGGGCCTAGGCCTTGGCGTCAGTGAGGACTTTCGCCGCCCGGGCCAACGCATCATGTAGTATGCCCTTCGCATCGACATGGGCACCCTCCCTCTCAGAATCCAACACTTCCGAGCCTTCGCAAGCTGCTTCCATTCTCGGGTCAACCGACGGTCCTCATGGACCGTGTCTACCAAGAACTAGTCCAGCTCGATGCGGAGGCCGGAAATGAGCTTCCCTAGGAGCTCGGTGCGGGGGGGGGGGGTATCCCGACTCAACCATGATCAGGTCCCAGGACTTGTTGGGCTGTGCGCCATAGGGAGGCCCCTCCAGAGAACCCAGCGGGCACGTAGGAGTCAAGGGGGCTGGCCTAGGGGATGAGTGGCCTTCAGAAGCCTCACCCTACTATGACCCTTGGTCTGAAGCCACGTCAGGCGACCCCGTGATGTCCGTAGCATTGTCCACAGTCAGGGGAGCGACTTCAAGGCAGGATCTTGGGGGATACTCCTCGCCCTTCTTGACTGCCGCCATGGCCGAGGGCCCCGAGATGACAGGGGAGGGAGTCGCCTGAGGAGGGTTGACGGCTGCCTCCTCTTCAGGCCCCGCCAGCACGGTCTGGACATCACTCGACAAGTCCAGGGGTGTACCACCAGCCGGACCTTCCGGGAGGTGGTCCTCTTCTCTCGCGGTTGCTTCCGTGGGCTGCCTTTGCTGCAAAGAATCCTCCGAGTGAGCTAAGACCAAAAGGCATGGGAAAGAGCTGGTAACTGCCGGCAGGTACCTGCTGCTGCCTCCAGTCGAGGACTGCATGCCCCAGCGACCCTGTTTCATGCCAAGGGGAGTAAAGAACTCGGCAGGATGGGGCTCACCACTCTCCGACGTGGTCCCCTCCGGAGGTGGACCCTCCTCACAGTCCCTCTTCTATCGAGACGCCTCCTAAGCATCGACCTCGGTAGTAGGGACTCCAGCCTTTGCGGCCTTCCCGACCACCGTCCTGAGAGATCCCTAGGACAAGGTGGCTATGGGGAAGCCACGTCTAGAGGATTCGGGTGCTCACCGCGTGAAAAAGAGGGAGAATCCCTGACTCATCGAACAGGGGTAAGGAGTCCCGAATCTCTGCTCCGTGGGGATCAAGGTAAAGGGGCAGGAGGGCAGGAGCACCTCTCCCGTCTCCTCCTCCTCTTCTTCTTCTCGAAGAGGGCTGGGTGGAGGATGTTTCCCCTTCGCCACTACCAGAACTTCACGGCGAGACATCGTGTGCAGCGTGCAGGGACAGTTCACCAAGGGAGGCAAGCGAAGGAGAGTGGGTGGTGAAGAATAGATCTCGGCACAATCAGGGTACTCCCCTTTTATGGGACGGGGGTATTTCTGATCGAGGGCATGCCTTTTGAGAAGGCGCCTGGAGAGCCTGGAATGGCACACGTGTTGTGTGGCGCCATACATTGGGGTGGCCGTCCGGGCCCTCTGTGGCTTGGCATGGTACTCGGCCCGAACAACCGGGGGCTACTATCGGATAACTGGTAAAGGGGGTACGCCGATCCTTCTACATCTGGCTACCCCTACAGTGTCAGGCAGACCACGCGAGGGAGGGGTTCCTCCCCACAGGAGGCGCGCTAAGACCCCTTTTCTGGAGGCCTCCGGAGAGGGAAGCCGAGAGGGGGATGCGACCCCCTCGTGATGAAAATGACAAGCACGACTGACGCCTTGGATGCCCGGGTCTCAACGGCCTAGGAGACCGGGTCTTGGTCAAAGGTCGAGCTGACAAGGCCCTCACCGGCTGACGGACGGCCACCGCACGAGCAGGTCCACCTTTTGCTACTTTGGTGCAAGGAGGGGAGCGAGCAATGCCGGATGAAGACAAGAAATGCTAAAGGGAGAACACTTTACCAACGGATGGAGGAGCGCCTAGCATCCAAATCCTAGTCTACCAAAAATTAGTCTTGTAGACTAGCATCTTTAAGAGTGGCACTGTGGTGACCCTTCCGGTCCATAGATCGGGGGAAGAGGCATGACGCCGACCTATATAAGGAGCCCTTCTCCTACCTTGCAAATGGGATAGATCCCAGAGATCAAAACCCTAGACTTTCTCCCCTCATTGTAACCTCACGAGGCATGCGAGCAATACAACAAAGCACAAGTAGGGGCTTTACCTCCTCACGAGGGTCCCAAACCTGGGTAAAAAACCCTGGTGCCAACTCTCTGCTGTGCATCCACTCCGCCACCGTAGCCATCGCCGAACTCCTTCAGAATCACATTGTAACACCCCAGTTTTAGTTAATCATATATAGGGCTTTGTTTGCGCATTCATGAGCATCATTCCTTAAAAAATTGCATGCAAGAAAGAATAACTAATGCAAAACCCTAACCCTAGCTATTTTTTCCCTCTCTCAAAAGAATTCAAAATGGTTTTGAATATTTTCAAAAGACCCAAAATATATGGATCCCAAATTGATAAAAGGGCCCTGCAGTATTTCCATATTTTACAAATCTTCTACTTTTGAAATACCTAAAACAGATATGCAAATAAAATACAAAAGAGAAAACCGAAACTAAAAAGGAAAATATTTTTGCAGGAAAAAAATGGAGCAAGCAGCCGCAGCCTAGCCGGCCCATCTCTCCTTCTTCCCTCTATCTACCGCCCACCCGTGCAGCAGCGTGGGCCGTAGCAACCCACCTCGACCCTTACCCCTTCTCTAGTTCTTTCTTTTGTTCTTCCTCGAGCACGACAAAGGAAGGTCCTGCCTGGCAGCATAATCGCCGTCGATCCGCACGGCCTTATTTGCACCGTTCGTCGCTGCATGGACGGGATAAGATGGCCACCACGGCCACATCTCTCTCACCCTCATTCGCGACCTCCCTCTCTCTGGTCGAAACCCTAGCCGACGAGCTCCGTTGGTGTCCCACCGTTTCTGGCCTCCTCTCGCCTTTCTGAGACCACCACCACGACCGCCTAGCTCGACTCGTTTGTTAGCCCCCACTCATGTGAGCCGGCATGCTCCAAGGCATCCCAATCGGATCCTCCTTCCCCGACTTCGACCATCACCTCGCCATCGATTCTGCCCTCTTCTTGCCTTGCCGACCACTCTGCTGCAATAATGGTGAGCCTCTGGTGCCTAGGGCACCCTACCCTAGCTCGATTGCTTGCTGTAGCGCTGCCGCGCCGATGATCCGCAAGCTCCGCCGCTGAGTACCGCCGTGCTTGCTGCTCCGACAACCAAATCCTAGCGGCGCCGCCGTAGTTAGGTCTGCCTCAGCATGCTCTTTTGAACAAGACCTCGCACTCCTCCTTCTGTGCCATGTACCGCCTTCCCCGCCACCGGCCGACGTGTACTCCGGCGAGCCCGCATGGTGACTATGTGGTATCGACGTGGCACCCGCGTGGCTGTGATGTAGGCACCGCACAACCTCTACCATTATGGCCGATGACGCGGCCCATGGCCCACAGGTCAGTCACAGAGGCTAGCCCATCCCCCAGTGAGAAAAGTGTTAAACCCCTGTGGTGACGTCATAATGACGTAGTAGAGCTTTTAGTTGGTTTAATCAATTTCAAAAATTGGTTTAATCTTATAAATTCAATAAGTAATTATTTATATGTCAGAAAAATATGTATAATATATCAAAATGTTCAGAAAAATGAGATCTTTACAACAGACTCATAATAATGCATTGTTCAACAACTTTAATTTCATGTTTAATTAGAGAACTAAATCAACCTCTCGTAGGTGACTCCGAGGTCTCTCCTGTATCAGGGTTTGCACCCCTCGGACCCTGTTTAAAATGATCAAGCATGCCCTAGGGTATCATTTAAGTACTATTTAACTTGTCATATCATCATCCTTGCTTGAGCATTGCATCCATGACATGTGTTGATTGTTGTTCCCCCTTTCTTTCTGGTGTCTGCTTCTTCCCGATAGAATACGATATCGAGATCAAGATCGAAGACCGAGATTAACACCATCGAAGATCGATGAACCATACTTAACCAACTCTAACCAAGTCAAGTACAAGATATCCGGAGATCTATATCTGGGTATCAACAGGCAAAGGCAAGCATATCCCCACACATAAAAGAATCCTATGCTTTCAAAGTATTTCAATTCTTGCCATGATGCATACAATTCTACTGTGGTATTTTATCGATAGATAGAGTATCCTATCTATTGCATTACTCCCTTTGAGCTTATATTACCTGATCCACTGCTCCTAGCATAACTAGGTTTGGCTTGTGTGCACTACTAGAGCTTTTATCTGTGTCTTGCTTAGCCCTGCTTAGCTGTCGCTGTTGGTTCATCCAGAAGATGTACCAAAAGCAGAGAATCTAGTATAACAGGAGAATGAGGTATACTGATGAGGTAAGACCAGTGGTAAAGGTTAAACATGCTAACGCTTGTATGGCAGGCCACGGTGGGATGTGGGTTTTCTAGTCCCATGCTCTCACTACTAGGAACCGAGTTCTTGAATTTGGAACCGAGACGAGCGTACAGCCACACAAGGCCTGGAAAACCTCACGAGCAACTAATTTGCCTAGTAGATTCCATGAGTCACATAGTTCGGTGTTTCACTCGACATATGCATTTTGGTTGTTCTCGAAGGCATACAGGTAGGTAAGCGTGGCCGGGTTGGGTAGGCGGTTCCTCTGGGTAACCTAACCTCGCCCACATCTCTAGGGACCGGCTTCGGGATTTGACCCGTTACGGTAGAACCATCCTTAGGGCATGACTCATGGTCTCGGCGAAAGCAAGGTAACGGGCGTGTTGAACCACCCTCTACCAACCTTCCAAGGAAGAGGGCTAATGTACTGGCATTAAAAGTCGGTTAGTACGTGTGGGTAAAGCTGTACACCCCTGTAGGGTTAAATCTTTTTGAAAAGCCATGTTCACGGTTATGAACGCTTGGTGACCGAATTATAAGATCATAGAGAACTTTAACCTAATCGTAAAACTTGGCAGATAAACGTGTGCTTAAGGATGCTTCCTCATGGGTATGAGGGGTGATCCTAGTTAGGAGGATGAGGCTTTGGTGGATATTAAAAGATGATGATCAATTCTTCGTAGATGTCGCTCTCTTATCCCCTTTTAAAATATTCTGATTAGACGAGCTTCTTCTCCCTCTTGTTTTATAAACAAAGATGGTTTTATGCAAAATAATCCCACCAACCATAAGTCTTGCGGAGTACACCCTGTACTCACCCTTGCTTTGTTGATACTTTTGTAGCAGAATAAGTGTTCCCATGAAGATAAGTTTCTTTCGACATCGACACCAACGAGTAGCTTGGGGTTCCTGGCCGACAGCCTGGAATCTATGGGCTGGGACGTCATCGTTATGCTTTAGGCATCTTAGGCCATTTGTTAAGTTTGCTATACTTAATAGCATAATTTGCCTTCCATTGTTTGATGTTTGTGGTCAGGGACCTCTAGTTGTAATATTTTTGTTCTTCGCTCAGTTATGAGCTTGCTGTAATAATTTTTGTGTCACAGGGTTACTGTTGTGTTACCGATTTCTCACTGGATATCCTCGAGCTCTAGGTTAAGCTTATGTCAGGCTAAGGTCTAGATTTTTTAACCCTGATCCCGGGGGTGTCAAAAATTTTGGTATTAGAGCAGTACCGACCGTAGGAAAACCTTGCTATTGGTCGATCTTGAGTCTAGTGTTTGTGAAAACTACTTTAAAGATGAAAAGTATTTGCGAAAACTCTAGTATGCTTCTTTTTCTCCTCATCTGGCATTGCTCTAACTCTAGGTCATCTTATCTCGTGTTGATTTTGAAAAGTTTTGATATCTTTTCTAGTCTTTCAAAGCTTAGGTGCCTTCTGGGCATGTCGTTTCTCAACCAGTTGACCAAGTGTTAAGTTCTCTAGAGTTGTGTGTGTTATGAATTCCTTGTGTACCCTTTGCTCTGCTTCATCTGAGAGATTCCTTTCCATCATGATCTCTCTACCTTATGGGCCCACAATATTATATTGTAGGCACCACAATGTTCTGTTCTAGGCTTTGAGGTTTCCTTTCGCCTCATGTCCCTCCCTTTTTTTATTTGGGTACTTTAGAAGTTCATTCTTCTTTTGGAAGCTACCTCGTGGTTACTACCTTGTAGTACCCTCTATACTACTAAGATAGTAGTTACTCCTTTCTTGGGTTTTAACCCTCAGACTTGAACCGAAGATCCCAGGTTGTGCTGGATTCAGGTGTTATGAATATTGTACATGAAGCTGATCTTTAACCCAAGGTCCATTCCTTTGACCTCTGATGCTAATGTTTACACATTACCTCAGGATGGCTAGTACTACAATTCTAGCCTTCAAGCTCGTGGTCTTTGTCGCGATTAAATTGTGACAATTAAGGACTTCCCCTACCACTTGCTATGACATATGTTCTTTAATGGAACCAAATAGATCACAACAAGAGTACTCCTCGTGAGTCTCGCATCTATACTCGTGACTCTGCCACACCTTACCTTTTCTGTGCATTGGTTTTCGGAAGAGTGTTAATTTATGCATCCACATCTCGGGATTCTATCCTAAGCATACTCTTTTCCCCTTATTGTTTCCGACCTTTGTATATCGGTTGGTAGCCAAGTAGTAAATGTGCATTGGTGTGTTCTGATGCAAGATACTCTTGTGGTCCTTCGTGACAAACCATTTCGGAATGTTAGGAGAAAGAAACTCCCGTACCTCGTCATATATAGGACTAGGTCAAAGTGTTGTAGTCCACAGATTAAGAGGCATGATTAGCTTCTATCTGTTCTGCCTTAGAGTATCACACCCTTATACACTAAGAGTTTCTGTTGAGTTTCATGAACCTCTTAATGAAGTGATGCTTCTACACGTCTTTACCGACCCTTCCATCGAGCTTTCATGCTCGAGAATGATGCATGTGTGTAATAATGTGGTCATCTAAGATTCTTGGCAACCCTTATTGCTTTGAACTCCAAGGACATTTTTTTCATTCTTAGCATGATTGTTTAACCCTATCACTAAGCTAAGGATGGTTGTGCTACCAAGTCCGCTACTCTGGTACACTCTCTTCAGTCAAAGAGCTAGGCTCGTGCCGAAACTCTGAGACTATCTCTTCTTGCCTCACAAAGCAAGTTTCCTCTCGAACTAGGTGACATATCGGTGGTCCATGATATTCTAGATGTCTACTAGAAGTATCACCATGTTGCCACATGACCGTGTTGTTAAGTTCTTGAGCAAGCAAGTTCTTTAAACTGTTTTTCTCCAAGGATCCGTTTTGGATACCCTTGAACTAGTTGGTTGAGCTTAAACAACAACTTGGAGAGTTATAAGACAAAAGTTCTATCTAACTTAGTTAATCTTAAAGGGTTGTCTAGTTTTGTTCTTGCTGAAGAAAGATAGTATTTCTATTGTGGATAAGTTATCTTCCCCCAACTTTGATTTGATTTGGGTTATCGTCAAATCAAACTCAGTTCCAGGGACTATCTTGATGATGTTGCTACTCGTGATGTTTCACTTGAGTACATCTTCATGTCCTTTGGTCTGACCAATACTTTGCCTTGTTTATACAACATATGAGTCCATCTTCCTGGAGTCTCTCGATAAGTTTGTTGTTGAGCCCATTGATAACATCCTTATCTTTTGGCATTAATATGGAAAATTGGCATTAATATTGGAAAACTTTTGAGAACCTTCTTCATGATATCTCGAAGTATGTGTTCTAGATGCTAGAAGTGACCTTCTCTGATTCATGCGCAATTGTAGAAATATGTAGTCGTGGATTCGAGTAGAGTTAATTCCGTATCTTAAGGACACAATTGTATTTTGTTGCAAATACTCGATGTATGAGCAGTTTTCCTTAGACAAGTTGCTAATACATGAGTCTAGCAATTTAGCTCAGTCTTTTGGAGCTTGACACTATAGTCCATGTCTTGAGAATCTAGTAACTTTACCTTGGTGGTAAATGTTACCCACTTTCTATTCGGACATGCTGAGTCTGAAGTATCATCTCACCTAACCAAACCTGAATCTCAAGAATATATGATGGTTGGTGTTCTTCAAGGTTTTGACATAGGTCTCTTTGTAAATCCAACATGATTGATATAATGGTTGACACAATTAGTCGGAAGATCTATTGTCATATTCTATTGAACCAGCAAATATCAAACACTCTTCATGAGGCTCCTTCTATGGTTTTATAATAGGAGTTATGCTTATGGTTTCCTTTGTCTCTGAAGTCTAACCTTTAATTGATGTCTCGTGTCTCGAACATCAAGGAGAACATTTACAGTAGTGTTGCTAAACGTCTCTCGGTCGATCCTCCAGACCCTTTTACATTGGCAAGTGTCTTGTTGTGCCAAGTAATTGAAGTTAGAGAATGAAGTTTCTTTTTCCTCGTGTCATCCGGAATCTTCTTACCTATTCATCTGGTGGTGTAAAGTGATATCACGATCTTTGGCAAAGATTTTGATAATCCTAGATGAATAAAGAGTTTCCTTCGTGTCTCGATCATGTTTAAGAGTGACAATGATTTTGGTAATCAGGAAGTTCTCTTGCTACATGTTCCTTGTGACTCTCATGAGTCCTCGCCATAAAACACCTTTCTGTCTTAACCTTCTATTGAACGAAGTGTGACCCTTCTGTCTCACCGTTTCCGGCCTCCTCTCTCTGGCCGAAACCCTAGCCGATGAGCTCCACTGGTGTCCCACCGTTTCCGGCCTCCTCTCGCCTTTCTGAGACCACCACCACGACCACCTAGCTCGACTCGTTCATTAGCCCCCGCTCGCGTGAGCCGGCATGCCCCAAGGTGTCCCAATCTTACCCTCCTTCCCCGACTCCGGCCGTCACCTTGCCATCGATTCTGCCCTCTTCTTTCCTCGCCGACCACTTTGCTGCAACGATGGTGAGCCTCTGGTGCCCAGGGCACCCTCCTCTCGATCAATTGCTTGATGTAGCGTTGTCGTGCTGATGATCCGCAAGCTCCATCGTTGCGTACTATTGTGCTCGCTACTCCGGCAACCAAATCCTAGCAGCGCGGCCGTAGTTAGGTCTGCCTCGGCATGCTCTTTCGAACGAGACCTCACACTCCTCCTTTCGTGCCATGTAGCGCCTTCCTGCCACCCGCCGACGTGTACTCCGACGAGCCCGCGTGGTGCCTATGTGGTGTCGACGTGGCGCCCGCGTGGCTGTGACGTAGGCATCGCGCAACCTTTGCCACTATGGCCGATGACGTGGCCCGTGGCCCACAAGTCAGTCAAAGAGGCTAGCCCATCCCCTAGTGAGAAAAGTGTTAAACCCATGTGCTGACGTCATAATGACATAGTAAAGCTTTTAGTTGGTTTAATCAATTTCAGAAATTGGTTTAATCTTATAAATTCAATAAGTAGTTATTTATAAGTCAGAAAAATATGTATAATATATCAAAATGTTCAGAAAAATGAGATCTTTACAATAGAGTCATAATCATGCATTGTTCAACAACTTTAATTGCAAGTTTAATTAGAGAACGAAATCAACCTCTCGTAGGTGACTCCGAGGTCTCTCCTGTATCAGGGTTTGCACCCTTCAGACCCTGTTTAAAATGATCAAGCATGCCCTAGGGGTTAATTTAAGTACTATTTAACTTGTCATATCATCATCCTTGCTTGAGCACTGCATCGATGCCATGTGTTGATTGTTGTTCCCCCTTTCTTTCTGGTGTTTGCTTTTTCTCGGTAGAATACGATATCGAGATCAAGATCAAAGACCGAGATTAACACCATCGAAGATCGACGAACCATACTTGACCAACTGTAACCAAGTCAAGTACAAGATATCCGAAGATCTATATCTGGGAATCAAGAGGCAAATGCAGCATAGCCCCACACATAAAAGAATCCTATGCTTTCAAAGTATTTCAATTCATTCCATGATGCATACGATTCTACTGTGGTCTTTTATCGATAGATAGAGTATCCTATTTTTTGCTCTACTCCCTTTGAGCTTATATTACCTGATCCACTGCTCCTAGCATAACGAGGTTTGGCTTGTGTGCACTACTAGAGCTTTTATATGTGTCTTGCTTAAGCCTGCTTAGCTGTCACTGCTGGTTCATCCAGAAGATGTACCAAAAGCAGAGAATCTAGTATGACAGGAGAACGAGGTATACTGATGAGGTAAGATCAGTGGTAAAGGTTAAACATGCTAAGGCTTGTATGGGAGGCCACAATGGGATGTGGTTTTTCTAGTCCCATGCTCCCACTACTAGGAACCGAGTTCTTGCCTTTGGAACCGAGACGAGCGTACAGCCACACGGGGCCTGGAAAACCTCACGAGCAACTAACTTGCCTAGTAGATTCCATGAGTCACATAGTTCGGCGTTCCACTGGACATATGCATTTTGGTTGTTCTCGAAGGCGGTGAAGGAGGTGCATCCATAAAGGTAGGTAAGCATGGACGGGGTTGGGGAGGCGGTTCCTCTAGGTAAACTAACCTCGCCCACATCTCTAGGGACCGGCTTCGGGATTTGACCCATTACGGCGGAACCATCCTTAGGGAGTGACTCATGGTCTCGACGAAAGCAAGGTAAAGGTCGTGTCTAACCACCCTCTGCCAGCCTTCCAAGGAAGAGGGCTAATGTATTGGCATTAAGAGTCGGTTAGTACATGTGGGTAAAGTTGTACACCCCTCCAGGGTTAAATATTTTCGAAAAGCCGTGTTCATGGTTATGAACGCTTGGTGACCAAATTCTAAGATCATAGAGAACTTTAACATAATCGTAAAACTTGGCAGATCAACATGTGCTTAAGGATGCTTCCTCATGGGTACGTGGGGTGATCCTAGTTAGGAGATGATGATGCTTTGGTGGATATTAAAATATGATGATCAATTCTTCGAACATGTCGCTCTCTTATCCCCTTTTAAAATATTCTGATTAGACGAGCTTGTTCTCCCTCTTGTTTTATAAACAAAGATGGCTTTATGCAAAATAAGCCCCCTAACCATAAGTCTTCTGGAGTACACCCTGTACTCACCCTTGCTTTGTTGATACTTTTGCAGCAGAATAAGTGTTCCCCTAAAGACAAGTTTGGTACGAAATCAACACCGACGAGTAGCTTGGGGTTCCTAGCTGGCAGCCTGGAATCTATGGGCTGGGACGTCATCGTTATGCTTCAGGGCTCTTAGGCCATTTGTTAAGTTTGCTATACTTAATAGCATAATTTGCCTTCCGTTGTTTGATGTTTGTGGTCAATGACCTCTGCTTGTAATATTTTGGTTCTTCGCTCAGTTATGAGCTTGCTATAATAAATTTTTGTGTCGTAGGGTTACTATTGTGTTACCGATTTCTCGCTGGATATCCTCGAGCTATAGGTTAAGCTTATGTCAGGATAAGGTCTGCATTTGTTTAACCGTGATCCCGGGGGTGTCACACGCGTGTTTAGTCCCCTCACAAACCAAGGGATCATTGGAGCCTAGTTGCTTCGTGGTACAAATCTCCGACATTCACCTCCCTGTTGCCTCCGCTCTGCCTGCCTCGCTCGACGCCCGGCCTCCCCTTCCTCTGGCTACTACGCAGATAGCAGAGTTTCTTGAGCTCGTAGAAGTTGTCGGTGGGGTGGCCTGATTTGTTGTGGAAGTGGCAGTACGAGATGTCATCCGGCTCCCTTTCTCTAGTCCCTGATGTCTACGCACTTCTATTCTTGTAGACAGTTGTTGGGCCTCCAAGTGCAGAGGTTTGTAGAACAGCAGCAAGTTTTCCCTTAAGTGGATCACCCAAGGTTTATCGAACTCAGGGAGGAAGTGGTCAAAGGTATCCCCTCTCAAGCAACCCTGCAATCAAGATACAAGAAGTCTCTTGTGTCCCCAACACACCTAATACACTTGTGAGGTGTATAGGTGCACTAGTTCGGCGAGGAGATAGTGAAATACAAGTGGTATGGATAGTTATAAGTGGTAACGGTGATAGAAATAGCTTGATGGCATGGAAAAGACTAAAGTAAAACTGAAATAAAGATAGAAGCAAGCAAGCATGTAACAGATCTAATTGCAAATGGTGTTTCAATGCTTAGAAACAAGGCCTGGGGATCATACTTTCACTAGTGAACACTCTCATATAAATATATTCTTCTTTATGATACTACGCTGAACTACTCTTCGGTTGGACACTCTAATCCATTGTAGGGCTATAACAGCACTCCTCAAAGTTCGCTTTCCTCATGTAGATAACCCCACACTGTCACCTTGAGCTCTAGATGGTTCCAACAAACACCACAATTTCATAAAGACATCCAACTCCAAATATAACTCATAACAAGTATTTGTAATCTCTAGCCTAAGTGCCACCATGGTGTGCATGCTGTCACTTTCACACACATGGGGAGAGCAGAGATCTATTAAAGCACTTAAGTAGCAAAGTAGATCTACTTGATTCCAAAGCTCATGATCACAATATGATCACGCATAGAGAGAGATGAACACATACTTCCCTATCATGGCGGCGACATTGTGGAACTTTTCGTGGCTGGAGGCTTGACGATTTAGGGTTTTTGCATCGGGAGGCATCTTATAGGCGAAGAGGCAAGGTCGGTGGGCGGCCAGGGGGCCTACACCACCTGGTGGCGCGGCCAGGGCTAGCCCGCACCACCACATGGTTTGGCCGCCCTGTGGCTCCTCTCTGTCTCGTCTTCTGGCTCCGTGAGTCTTCCGGTAAAATGTCGACTTTGGCTTTTGCACGGTCCAATTCCGAGAATATTCATTTTCTGACTTTTCTGGAACCAAAAACAGAAGAAAACAGGCAACTTGCACTGTGGAATCTTGTTAATAGGTTAGTCCAAGAAAGTGTATAGAAATACTCCAAATTGTGGACAAAACATAAGAAAGTAGATATAAAACAAGCATGGAACATCAAAAATTATAGATACGTTTGCAATGTATCAACATCCCCAAGCTTAACTCATGCTCGTTCTCAAGTAGGTAAGTGATAAAAAAGAATAATTTTTGAGGTGACATGCACCATCATAAACTTGATCAATGTATTTGTAAAACAATGATAGCTGGGATCATAGTACTTCAATCATAACATGAAAGACAAAGTTCTAACAATAAGGCAAAGCAGCTATGTTGCAACATGAAAAGGAACAAACAAAAGATTCATGAATAACATTGCTTTGCAAGATGTTGGTTTGTTTCACATAAAGAAAACATAGCATAGTAGTATTCAGCTTGTCCCTCATAGAGTAGCAAACACAAATGCATAGGACACCTTCAAAGTTTATAAGACTGACTAGATATAAATAGTTTAAAACAAGCAATATCAAGGTAGGCATCAATCAACTAGTCTTGGGACAATGCACATAGAACTAAGAATGGCCACTATGCTCTCAAAGTAGGTGCATAAAGGTAGAAGGTGGAGACTCAATATATAAGTGGAAGAAAGGCCTTCATAGAAGAAAGTAGGGATTCAAGTCTCATAAAGATCTTCCAAAAATTATGGTACTTAATAGCTTTCAGCTCCCATTGCCCCTACATAAGCATCTTGATGTGATTAAGGTTAAAGTGAACAAACTATGGTGTACATGCTCGACGAAGTATAAGTTAGAAATCTCATGTCCCTTGAGTACGAGGGCCGCTCCTCATGCTACTCAAGTTTAGTCACCGGTAAGTTCTTGTCATTGTAAGTGCATGTGTATCATAGAGAACCGCCAACGGGGTACCCCTTGTCCGATGATACGGAAGAATCCCCATATCAAAATGACAAGGCAAGCAGACAACGAGCATCTCAGCAATCTTCTTATTTACCATGGGAATATGGTGCTTTTTTCTCTCTTTCCTCTTTTCATAATCTCTTTTTTTCTTTTTCTCTTTTTTCTCAATATAGGACTCATTTTTTATAAGAAGAATGCTTCATAGACAGCTCATTATGGTTATTGCGGAGTTTCCACCATGTCAGCATGGATTAGACCAGCAGCCCAGGCGTTTCTCTAACACATATACATAACTCTATGGACTTACAAGCTCCCCTTTCATTTCACACCGACGACATCCATAGACAAAAGAGCATTATATCAACTAGGTACAAAGTACCAGTGCAATGTTGAAAGCGTTCCCCAGGACAACATGGTTCTGCTAATCCCCAACAAATAAGTGCAAGCATATACAACATAGACGACACAATGGTTCAAGTTTATTAAGGGCAAGAAAAGTAAAGTGTGTCATCAAGTTCGTGAGAGATTTAATCACTAGTTTTCTCATAACAAGTTTAATTTGGAAGGTAAACAAAAACATGAATATACTTAGAATAGCATATGCTAGTAGGTAGGTATGATGGAGTCTTTGGAATAACTTGGTTTAGGGAGTTGGATGCATGAGTGGAACTCATACTTGGTTGTGGGGACTAGCAAACGACTGGGAGCGACAAACTAAGAGAGCAATAATGGCCATAATCATGCAGAGCGACAAAACATCAATGATCAGAGCATAAAGTGATACTACAAGTTGAAAACTAAAGGATCATTAAGGCTAATGGTGACTTGGGATAGTCATAACATGGCGTGAGCATGCGCCATGTCAACCCAAATAAAGCATCAAAGGAGAATATCACAATACTATGCTTTAATATGGTAAAACAACGCATGATTCATCCAAGGCACATTAAGAAATCTCAATTGTTTATAACAAGTCATGCTACAGCAAAGAATACTAAGCATAAAGCCAAAACAATATCAAGCATGGCATGACAAAGCATAGGCCACAATCAAAAACAAGCTATCTTTACCACTTAAGCATGAACTTTCCTACTCTTTTCCAATCCAAACCAAACTATTTGAAAACCAATGCATGAAAGAGGGGGTCCAACCAATTTATTCAGAAAACTAAGCAAACGAAAAACCAAAACAAAAACGAAAAAGAAGACGCTCCAAGAACAACACAACTGTGCATGAAACAATAAAAATGAAGTGTTTGGAAGGAACCTGGAATTTTTATTGATGAAGAAGGGGATGCCTTGGGCATCCCCAAGCTTTGACGCATGTACTTCTTGGATATTTCTTGGGGTGACACACGTGGCATCCTCAAGCTTGAGATTTAGTACATCCTTCATCTCATTACTCATTCCTTCCATACACCTAAAATTTTTCCTTCACACAAAACTTCACACAATCGTTATTAGCAACATTAGTGCACTCAAGATAATAAGTCTTTGGGTTCAGTTCCAACTCCAATAAAACTTCCATTAAAACAAAAGCTACTGTAGCACTTCCCTCAAAAAGCTCAATTCCCCAAAAAAACTCAAAAAGGAACAAACAAGAAGCAAATGCAAATAAAGGCAGAAATCTATCAAAACAGACCAGCAGGTAAAGACGAATTTTTTCGAAGACCTTCTGTTTCTCAAATCGAAAATTGTTGAACTAACTAAAGTTATATCACAACCTGGGCATAAGCACAAAAATTCATGCCCCAAAAGGACGTACAGATATTTTACACGAATTTTTACGGTGAAGAACAGAAATCTGTTTCGGGACAGAAACTTTACCAATCATTGCTTCTCTCTCATTAGAGATTACTCTTGGCACAAAAAGCAAATAAAAAGGATAAGGAGTGGTTATTACAGAGGTAATAACCACTGTCATTAGAAGATGCTCACATAAGAAATATGAATTAAGAGTAAAAGAGAGCATCAAGAAGCAAATCCAAAACACATTTAAGTCTAACCCACTTCCTATGCATAGGAATCTTGTAAAGAAACAAGTCATGAAATCACAAAGCAACAAGCATAGTAAAGCAAAACATAAAGACTTTCAACATAAAGAGGGGAAACTTAATATTGTTGAGACACATAAAACCATGTTTCCCTCTCTCATAATAACTTTCAGTAGCATCATGAGTAAAGTTAACAATATAACTATCACATAAAACATTCTTATCATGAGCCACATGCATAAAAGAATTATTACTCCCCACATAAATATAGTCATTCTTACTAATTGTAGTGGGAGCAAATTCAACAAAATAGCTATCATTAATATTTTCATCACCATAATCATCAAATATAGGAGGCATATTGTAATCATAATTAATTTCCTCCTCAATAGTAGGTGGACTGAAAATATCATATTCATCATTGCAATCATCATATATTGGAGGTTTGGTATCATCATAAGGAATAGAATAGCTATTTTCCAAAGCTGGGGAACTAAAAAGATAATTTTCATAGAAACTAGCTTCCCCAAGCTTAGACTTTTCCATAGCATTAGCAATAATGGTGTCCAAAGCATACATACTAACAACATTGCTATTACCATGCAAATAAAGTTCCATAGGTTTTTTAATTTTCTCTTCAAAAACTTCATGTCCTAACTCAAGATAAATAATATAAAGCTCTCTATTTTGTTGTTGTTTTCCATTAAGACTATCTAGTGAAAACAAGAAACAAAAATACAAAATTGCAGAATCTAAAGGAAATAACTTCGAGCACTCACATTGGAGGATGTGAGTACCTTTACCTATACCTCCCGCAGCGGCAGGAAAATAGCTTGATGTCTACGCACTTCTATTCTTGTAGACAGTTGTTGGGCCTCCAAGTGCAGAGGTTTATAGAACAACATCAAATTTTCCCTTAAGTGGATCACCCAAGGTTTACCGAACTCAGGGAGGAAGTGGTCAAAGGTTTCCCCTTTCAAGCAACCCTTCAATCAAGATACAAGAAGTCTCTTGTGTCCCCAACACACCGAATACACTTGTCAGGTGTATAGGTGCACTAGTTCAGCGAAGAGATAGTGAAATACAAGTGGTATGGATAATAATAAGTGGTAACGGTGAGAGAAAATAGCTTGATGGCATGGAAAAGGCTAATGTAAAACTGAAATAAAGATAGAAGCAAGCAAGCATGTAACATATCTAACTGGAAACGGTGTTTGAATGCTTAGAAACAAGGCCTAGGGATCATACTTTCACTAGTGAACACTCTCATATAAATATATTCTTCTTTATGATACTACGCTGAACTACTCTCCGGTTGGACACTCTAATCCATTGTACGGCTATAACAACACTCCTCAAAGTTCGCTTTCCTCATCTAGATAACCCCATACTGTCACCTTGAGCTCTAGATGGTTCCAACAAACACCACAATTTCATAAAGACATCCAACTCCAAATATAACTCATAACAAGTATTTGTAATCTCTAGCCTAAGTGCCACCATGGTGTGCACGCTGTCACTTTCACACACATGGGGAGGGCAGAGATCTATTAAAGCACTTGAGTAGCAAAGTAGATCTACTTGATTACAAAGCTCATGATCACAATATGATCATGCATAGAGAGAGAGATGAACACATAGCATCCGGTAGAACCCCTAGCCTCGAGAGAGAACTACTCCCTCATCATCATGGGAATCAGCAATGGTGATGGAGATGGCGGTGGAGATCGATGGAGATGGCGAGGGGCACATCCCGTCCGACAGGTGCTGTAACGAGACTTTCTGTCCCCCGAATCTCCCCTGTAACACCCTCAAATCGGCCCTATGCAAGTTTTAGCCCTTTCCGCCAAACCCGCATAGAAACGATTCAAGGACGCCCACCAAGCACTTTCGTGCGGGTGGAAAAACGAAGTAATACCATTACACAACAGTCCTCGATGGGACCCTCAGAACAGATATATAAATATAGCACGACTCCAAGAGTCAAGAATACAAAGATACACTACAAAGATCCAAATCACCTTGAAAACGATACAGCGTCCGAGTACGGACAAGATGCAAATGGGGCTAAGAGCCCTGAAGAATAACCAATGGCGTCCATAACCCTGCCCAGGCCAAGCCGGAAGGGTAACCCTGCTAACGACGTCGATCTGAAACCTGCTAAAACAAAAGGGGTGTAGACAAAGGGCAAAGGAAAAAGAGGAGCGTCAGTACTGAGGCCAGTACATGGCGAGGCTAGAATTCGGCGGCTCTCGCCTACATAGGTATGGTGGGCTAAAGAGGCAGCGCAGCGGCACTAAACAACCTATAGAGACTCAGTATCACTGGCGGCTATTACAGAGGGGTAAGAAAGACCTATTCGGATCCTACCTGAAGCTAACACCAAATATACCCATCCTGGTATTTCCCCCTCGAGACCAAACGAGGAAGTCGGACCAAGGAACTCACACAGTTGGCAGTTTTACTCATTCCATTTTAGTTGTAGCATTTACTAGTCAGATATATGGCATGAGTCATCCTGATGGCAGAAGTAGTGGGCAGTTTTAGTTAGCATTCCGTTGTAGTAGGAACATTTACTAGTCAGATATAATTGTCTCGAGGAAACCAAAACCCAGCAATTGTTGGCACTTTTATCACATTCCATTGGAGTTGCAATACTTACTAGGCAGGTATAGCATGTCACAAAACAACTCAGATCCACCAGTTGTTGGCATTTTTAATATCCATTCTGTTATAGTTGCATCTGATTACTAGTCACATATAAGTCAAATTTATAGCACTACTTTAGTTATGCTTGTCTATGATCGAGATACTGTGCTCCAAGTCGTCCATAACGGCGGACACGGCTTTCAGAAAGTTTTACCCTGCAGGGGTGCACAAATAGCAACACAAACTCGATCAACCTCGGAAAAACCAACTCAAAACCCAACGAGGCATTCACGACAAAGCGATCACTGGATTCATAAAATATTTCAAGGGGCCACCCCACTAAGCTACCCGCAACGAAGTTGGCCGGCTCCGGAATGGACCCAGGGTTTCTGTGGACGGCTGTAAATGACTCGGAACCTGAAAGTGTTACTAGGCTTGTCGATACAGTGAAAACGTGTCACGATCCTAAACAGTACAGGTGCTCCACGCACAATCGAAAATAAAGCAGTAAAGCATGGCATAAGTACATGATAGTAATAAAACCCCAAACTAGTTTGTGGCCCCAAGAAATAGAAATGAATCAAGCTCTGGCTCAGGGGGGTCCATAAGGCCTCCCGGATGTGGATAGTGTGAAAAATCAAGGAACAAGTATCAAGTACTCAGGGTCCTACGGGACACAAGTGAGCATGGAAGAACCAAATAACATCTATTGCCCACCGATGCCTCCGCATTAGTTATATATAGCATTTTAATAGTTGTGTTTAAAGTCATGATCATCTCCACCATTAGGCATCTCCACCATAAACATCTGCCAGCATACCAACAACTGTGGTACTCGACAACACGATATCGCACCTGAGCAAGCAACTACGACTCACAAGGCCAGCTATCTACGAAGCACAGGTAATAGGAGGTGTCCAGGGCAATATAGAGGCTGCACGGGATATAACTGGTGCACGGAAACTAAAGCATCACGACACGGATAACAATAGATCAATAGGAGGAAATAAAGACTATAAATGCAAAATAGGTAGAAGGGGGAGAGATGCTCGCCTGGGAAACACTGCCGAAGGTTCATAGCCAGAGAACTTGTCGTTACTCGCATCAACTCATCGGCCTAATCCGCAAATAAGCAAACACTAGAAGAAACACCGGATGCAATATTTAATACTATGGCAGAAGATCCGACATGCTTATGATATGATGCATGGCATGGCACAGATGCGGTGCAATTAGGCAATATTAAGCGGAACCGGGGTCCCGATAATTAATTAGGAGGTTCATGTTGTTTAGCTACCCCACAATTTAAATGTTGGCTTAGCAAGGCGATACATGGCATCGGTTCGCTACACACATTTAAATGGAGCCAATATAAGACTAGAAAATCCCTCATATAGACTCCATATTTAAGTATAAGGTGAATCGACCAATTATCCCCAACCAAAATGAATATGTATGTGAAATGACAGTTTATATGCAACAATTATATATAACAATTTATAAAATAGGGTCGGGTTAGGTAGGGGTCACACATGTCGGATCGACGATCTTGGGGCTTAGAGGTTCGGATTCGGTCTTCGGACTCCGAGATCGGGGCCTCCAGGGTCTTGGCCATCGGATCCATGAAGAAGATCATGACGGATCCCTCCAACCCATGAAGGAGATCTTGTCGCTCGGTGTTGTGTAGGAGGACTCGAGGTCTTGCGACTCCGATTGCCGGTGCCGGACTCGGGTTTGGCACCGGTGGTCTTCAAGTGGCATCACAGTGGTTCTCGTCGGTGTCATACTTGAGTTTCAGCGCAGGTGACCGTCGGATGATACCCTAGCTGCCTTCGAGGTAACAGATCGAGGAGCCGCCCGACACACAGTTACTATACCACCACCAACGAGAAACAAGTAGGTACATCATAAGCCTCGGGTTAGATGGAATAAAACAAGACATGACACCCGTAAAACCTTGCAACGGTGACGACAACAACTACCTGAGCAGTTCAGGAACTGTCTTGACACAATAGGGTTGAAGGCGATGTAGCAGGGTGACTAGAAGAACAAAAACACAACGGCAACATGCGATGTTTGACGGAGCGACTTGGTGCACACGGGGTTGAGGTCGCACAAACAGGTGCGGATGCCGGCGAGCTCGGGAGGCAGACACGGTCACGTCGGGCGTTACACCGACGACGGCTGTTGTAGTAGAGCGTGCTCGCATGGGGACAGACCCACGGTGGCAGGAGGCAACGACGCGATCGGGGCAGCGGGCTTCTTTGAGGTCAGGGTCGGAGGCTCATTGACGAGGCCGGGACAGAGGGAAGCCAGAACGGCGAGGGCATGCGAGGCGTAGGCCGGCGGGGAGAGGCGAGCGCCTGCAAGAGGAGACAGCGAGGCGGTCGCGGGCTTGAGGGCGGCTCCGGCGAGGATGGGCTTGGCGAGGGAGGACGCGGTGACCGGAGCAGAGGGGCCGAGTCGGTGGCGGAGCTCGACGGTGAGGAAGACGGGTCGAGGCCTGCAGAGGCCGACACGGAGGGGGCAGGGTGGATCCGGCAGGCGGCGGCAGGATCTGGCCGAAGAGCTCTGCAGGGGGGGCGGAGCCGGGAAGCTCGATGCGGAGGGGCCCTGTCGGCGGCCGGTGAGGAGCCGCGTGGTTGCGGGGCCAGGGCGGTCGCGGACGGTGGCGACGCCATCTACAGAAGGAGGAAGAGGGGGAGCGGGGGTGGTTCGCGTGCGGGAGAGGGTGGCGTCGGTGGTAGGACAGGTGGGCGCAGGGCCGGTGCGTGGCTGTCCAGTGAGGGGTGGGGCCAGGCAGTTGGTGGCCTGGGCGACAAGGAGTCTGTGGCCTGTGTGGCCCTGGTCGGTGTCGTGGGCGGGAAAAGGGGAGGGAGTTGGGGTGAGGTGGCGGGACATGGCTGGCGGGGGTGATGTGGCGCGCAGGGAGTGGAGGGGGTGAGGTGGCTGTGTGAGGTGGAGGGAGGGGATTGGTCAGGGTGAGGTGGAGGGAGGCTGGTTAGGATAGGATTGGGTAGAATTAGGATTAGAACCAGATATTTTTAGACTAGGGTTTGGAGGTGGCCGGCCGGGCTTTCGGGCCTGACTGGCTGCCTCCCAAAAATAATATAAACTTTTATTTTTATTTAAAAAATAGACTTTTGTAAATAGTTTTTAGACAAATAAAAGACTTGGAAAAGACCGGAGTTTTGATTTGAAATTAAGAGAGGGAATATTTAGAAAACAAAGATAGGCTTTTCGAAAATAGTTTTAGACATAACCATGCATGATGACATGACGATGCTCAAATGCAATGTGGCATGATGACATGAGCATGCGGTCATGATGATGCAATGCACAAAAACACAAGGATTTTCTAGTAGTGGTTTTAGCGGGATGCCACATGCCCTTCGGTGGTGGCGGCGCTGTGGAACTTTTTGTGGCTGGAGGCTTGACGATTTAGGGTTTTTGCATCGGGGGGCATCTTATAGGAGAAGAGGTAAGGTCGGTGGGCGGCCAGGAGGCCCACACCACCTGGTGGCACGGCCAGGGCTAGCCCGCACCACCACATGGTGTGGCCACCCTGTGGCTCCACTCCGTCTCGTCTTCTGGCTCCATGAGTCTTCCGGTAAAATATCGACTTTGGCTTTTGTCCGGTCCAATTCCGAGAATATTCATTTTCTAACTTTTCTGGAACCAAAAACAGAAGAAAAAAGGCAACTGGCACTATGGCATCTTGTTAATAGGTTAGTCCAAGAAAGTGTATAGAAATACTCCAAAGTGTGGACAAAACATAGGAAAGTAGATATAAAACAAGCATGGAACATCAAAAATTATAGATACATTTGCAACGTATCAGTCCCCTCATGAGGGCTCTTCCGATTCGGCTCCACTGCCAGGACGGTGGCGGTATTGCGCTTGGGGTCCTTTTCCTTGCCCTTGGATGAGCCTGGGGTCTTGGGGTCGTTTCTGCCTCGGTGAGGCCAAACATCCGCCCTGCCTCCGCCTTGGCACACTTTTCGGCCATGACGAAGAGCTCGGCAGCGGTGGTGAGGCTCTCACCCTGGATCCTGATCTTTTCCCTCGTCTTGACGTCCTTCACTCCCTCGGAGAAAGCGGTGATGACTTTGGAGTCTGAGATTTTTGGGATATTGTTGCGGACATGGCTGATCCTCTATAAGAACTTAAAGAGGGTCTCTCTAGGCCGCTGGCATATCTGGAGGAGGTCATAGTAGGTGAGCGGGTGCTCGTAGGTTCCCTTGAAATTGGTGATGAAGAGGGAGCTGAGCTCCGCCCATGAGTAGATCGACTCTTCGAGGAGGTTCATCAGCCAGGTACTGGCTGTCTCCTTCAGGCATAGGGGGAACCAGTTTGCCATGACTCGGTCGTCTCCTCCCGTCGCCTCAACGCCCGTGGTATAGAGCTAGAGGAACTCGCATGGGTTGTTCATGCCGTCGTAGTGCACCAGCGTTTCCAGGCAGAACTTATGGGGCCAGACCACGTGGTAGAGGCTCTAGGCGAAGGCGAGGCAGCCGTTGGCCTGGACGGCCTTGCCGTTGGAGAGGGCCGCAAGGTTCTGCTACCTTGCGGCTGTGATTTTTTCGGCAAGGCGGTCCTCACGCTCGCGCGGTGGCGCCACGGCTGCGGCAGGGGAGATGATCTAGCTGTTGTTCGCGGGCGGTGGAGTGGTGTTGTCTGGCTTGGTCGCCTCTCCACATAGACATGCCAAAAGTGATCCCCTAGCCCCCGGCTCCCCGCTTTCAATCCAAGCCCTAGGGCCCTCAGGGGAGAGGGTCACGACGTCAAGGAGTTCGGCGATCCGATCGCGCCACCTCTCCTGACCCTGCTCAGCCGGCGGGTGGTCGAGGAGCTCACACACCATCCACTTGGTGGCCTTGGGGGTGAGCTACTCGGGGTAGCCGTAGGACACACGGTGCGGGAGAGCGACGTGATGCCATGCATGCAGGGAGCGGGTTCCACGACCAGCAGTAGGAGGATCCCCTCTCGTCCTCCGTCCATGGAGCTTCCTTAGAGGTGGCGTGTTGTGGATCCGGCTCTATCTCGGCCTTGCTTTCCGTGCGACGGATGGCTCTCTCATCTCGCGTCTCATTGCCGGATGACATGCTGCCGAGTTCATCGAAGGTCTTGAAAGCGTGCCTCAGCCCTGTACCTGGCACGCCAAATGTCAAAGATTTGTCCCATGAAGGAACTAGGGTGCAACGATCCCTTGGTTCGAGATGGGGCTGAACACACGGTTCTGGAGGAACTCTGCAACGGCGACAATGGCGGAGCAACCACACGATAGAGGGATGACACCAGGTTTTTTGACCAAGGTTTAGGACCCTCGTGGGGAGGTAAAGCCCCTACTCATGCTTTGTTGTATTGTTCACATGCCTTGCAAGGTTACAATGGAGGATGAAAGTATACGGTTTTAGATCTCTGGGATCGCCCCCTTCCAAGGTAGGATAAAGGTTCCTTATATAGGGCAACGGCGGGCCTCTTCCCCCGGTCCATGGAAAGGAAGGATCACCATAGTGTTTCCCCCCGAGGTTCTCGTCTACAAGGCTACTTTTTGGTGGACTAAGTCTTGGGCCTGGACGCGCCCCCGCCGGTTGATAAAGTGGGCTCCCTTCTCCCAGTTTATCTTCCTCCAACGCTGCCTACTGTCCCCTTGACACCCAAACGACAACTGGTGTATGAACTATGTTGAGGTCCTCGGTCCCCCTGCTGCAAGGAAAGGCGGGTCGATAAGATCTTCCTTTGTCATGACCCGGCCCACCCGCTGATTGCTTAGTGGTTTTACCAAAGGGCCTAGGGAATGCTATGAGGCACCCTCGGGAGGTTCTGCGGGCGCTTTCCCTCTGGAGGGCGTTCCCTCACGAGGGGGGACCCTCGTGAGGGCTAACCCGGTTTCTCCCATCGTAGGAGGTAACAAGGGCTCGTGAGGGTACGAAATATCGAGGCGCTGTGGGATGCCGACCGTCGGGATGTGGTACCCTAGTTGCCAGGGCCCTGACAAGAACTCACAAAATATTTATATAGTACCCATAAGTTTTTGCCAATTCATGGCCTATTACACAAACTGTTACATGTCGAAGACTAAAAAACTATTCTTCACCCTTGAGAAGAAGAGGAACCTTCCGCGCCCCTAACCCGCACGAAGGTCTCCCACCTGCTGATAGGATACATCAAGAGCGACTTCACGATCGTCGCTTGAAAAGGACGCTTCGCTGACAAGTCTCGATGCTCCTGGATGGGATCTCCAGGCGAGACCCGAGTCTCCCAATTGGGATGGAGGTTGCTCATCGCTAGGACCCGATCCGCTTATGGGATGGCCTTCATAATGAACTTCAGAGCATAGATGATATGCACAACCCCAGTCGCCAAGGGGAAGCCGTGCGTGACCTTTTCAAGGTCGAAGTAATCCATCAAGTGTGTGAGCCCTAGGCTCAATTCTGTAGTCGCCCCTCGATGGAATGCCCAGTGCATCATCCACTAGACGATGACCAACACCTAGTCAAAGTAGTTCTCCACTTTGTGGAACCTTGGTGGGATCACCTCAGTAGGACTAAGGTCCTGGAGGATCGTGTGGACGCACATTGATGATGTTGTGGCTGCGGCTAGAACGGCCTTCACGCACTCAGTGGCACCAAGCTTCAACATGTAAAGGTCCTTCTGACATAGGGCATCTGTAGACATTCAGTAAACGCAACAAAGGGGACTCGGCCCGCCCAGAATGACAAATCATAATACAAGATACTCACCAAGAATAGACCAGCAATTATCGACGACATGCTTCTCCATCGTGGAGAACTTGTGCTACAGCTCCGTGATGATGGACTCAGAGGCTTTGCGATCCTTCTCCACGTCCGCCAACATTGGCTTGGCCTTCTCTTTGGACGCAACTGGAGCGGAATTCATAGCCCCCAGATCCATGACCGGCAGGAAGCCCTCCTGGGCCTTCTCCAGTGCAGACGCATGGTTATCTGCAAGCACAAATGGTCAGCCCATCAACAAGACGACGATGCAAAGCAAAAGTGAGTGGATTATGCTACTCACTCATGGCCGACCGCAGCTGGCGGTTGGCCTGAGTCACCACCTACAACTTGTATTGGAGGCGCTACAACTCTGCCTCATGATTTGCAGCCTCGTGTTAATAATCAATCACGGAGGAAAATCAAAACCAGCAACAAAACTTCAAGGCTCGATTCACTACTACCCGGTGACCCGACCCTTCGGGACTGGGGAATCAAAACTCAAGGCTCAAATCACCGTTACTTAGCTACCCAACCCTCGGGGATTGGGACATCAAAACTTCAAGGCTCGACTTGCCGTCACTCAGCAACCCGACCCTTGGGGACAAGGGGATCAAAATTTTATGCCTCCAGCCGCTACTACTTAGCGACTAGAGCGTCAAGGACCAGACATACCTGGAGTGCTTAGCCAAGCAACCAATGGAGCTCGATCACTCCTATGGACGGCAGCGGTTATGCCACTCATCCGACCCCTTGCAACATCAGCCCGACGCTTCTATTGATGACCTCCGCTACCATCGGCGATTTTTTATAGGTGGCCATGGAGGACTCCTAGGAATAGAACCGCGGGAATGTTCTGGTCATGGCTGCGCACTAACTGTTGTTATCGATGCACCCTATATCAGAGTCGCGCCCCCACAGATGCGACATCCTTTTGTGGTGTGGCGCCTCCTCCCTGCGTAGGGACCTCATCCACACCACCCTTCACCATCGCCTCATACGGTAGGTTGAAACCAACATTCTTCTTCTTGGCGTCGAGATCGGGCACCTCGATCGGGTCGCCTTTCCTCTTCTTGGAGGCATCATCTCCCTCCTCGGCACGACTAGCAGGAATCTTTGCTAAGGTGGCGTGCTTAACCTTCTTGGGTTGACTCCTATGAAGCCAAGTTATTTAGTGATACTTAAGTTCCAAAATGTACCCAACAAAGACAACACAAGGGGAAATGTACTTACTTGGAAACTAGAAGAACTCGCACACCCGTGCTGATGTGCACAGGTTTGTCTAGATCGGGGACGAGCGGGCATGTCAACCCGCTTTAAGGAGACTTGCTTTCCGTTGCGGCTTTGTTGATGCCTCCAGCTTCGTCGACTCCTCCGGTATCGTCGCCACATCCAGCCTTGTCGCCGCCTCCATCTTAGATGATGTCTCTGAATTTGCTTCCAGCTTTATCTTCATGATGGGCTAGGTCGGGGTTGACACCTGCTTGGATTATTGCTCATCGATGATCTCTAGGTTGCTATCATACTGCTCCAGGAGGCTGTGACTAGACTCCTCTCCACGACGCTTATGGCCGCGCGTCTTCTGGGGCATGGAGGCAGGCTCCCTGTCCTCCTCACTCTCATAGGCATCTCCTTCGTACTGCCCTAGAATTTCCTCTAGCACCTCCTTGTCGAGTGGAGATAGCCAATGCTCCAAAACTTGGAAGGTATGCAATGTGCAATGGATAGCACGAGTTAATAATACGACTCGGATAAATAAATAAGGGAAGAAACTACGAGTAAGAACTTACGTTGGGGGTCAGTCGCGCTCCTGGCTTGTACGGGAGAAGTCCTTCCTTCAAATCGGTGAACTTCGCATCCATAGTCTTCTTCAAGGTTGCGATGTAATCATTTGCATCCCACACTTCATATGAAGACTTCATCGAGTCCATTGACCCAGTGTACTCATACATCTAGTGGCTTAGGTGGCGAGTGGCACGAGTCACCAACCGAGCCAACAATTGTAGAGGTTGATCGTCATCTACCCCTCGTTCTCTAGCTCCGTCATATGGCAGAACATCTCTGCCACAACCACACCATGGTCCTTGGGGAGTTTCTTCGTTGACAACCACCGCGGATTACTCTACTCCCAGTGTACGCCTGGTTCTCCACCTCATCGATGGGGGTAGATGCCTTGACATAGAACTAGTACTTCTTCCACTCGTTGGTCGCCCTTCTTCAACAGTAGCATCTTGAAGAATTTGGCATTCGGCTTGACCTGGAAGGAGACGCTGCCAGCAACCAACATGGGCCCGTCCTTCCCCCCACGGCTGATGCGGCCATGGAACAGCTCCAGCCAAAGTAGGAAGTAGGGACTTCATCCGAGGTAGCTCTCGTAGAACGCAATGAAGATCATGAGCTACTCGATGTCGTGTGGTCCTAGATTAGAGGGCTTGATTCAATAGTAGACACAAAAATACCAGAAGAAGATTGAGGTGGGGAACCTCGACACTCACTCTAGATGGCTGAGGAATGAGATGAATTCCCTAGCCCATGGCTTTGGTTGACCTCGCTCACCGCGGGAACTCGCTAGTTCCCCTTCACGAGCACTCTGGCATCCTAAAACGATTGCATCTATGGCACAATGCACTTGGATTTCCCTGGAGACCGTTGCGAGGCACCATCGAAAGCGAGCTCGGATGGTCTAGAGATCTAGATCGGAGGCAGCTCGGAGAGAAGAATAGAAAGATCCGTACTCCACTGCCGCATTCTCCCTAAAATAGGGGAACTAACGGAGCGAACCAGATTAGCCGTTGCTTCGTGGTAATTTTGCCAAAGTTACTGTTAGATGTTACCTAATGGCTAGTTTGACTAGGCGAATGGTCCAACTTTGACCAAATTGGTTAGTCGCTCCACTGCACTCGCTCCACTCCCACTCACCGAAGCTGCCACATGTGTTCTGCGTGACTCTCCTAATGCGACTAGAATACTATGTTGAGCCTGTGGCTTCTACTCGGAGGAGTTCATCACCAATTTTATTAGGCATCCATTCAGACTCTCCTACTCTAATGCCAAGGTGAATCCTTCGTCAACCCCTGACGCACTTGGGGACTACTAATGGGGATATGCCAATCAGGGTATGCCCAGGAGGTGGATCCGACTGACCAGGCCCACAGCGAGTGGGCTCTCTCGTGCGGCAAGTAGAAGCGTTGCAACCCAAGAGCATGGCGGTTGGATGCAGAAGGCCTAGAAGCATAGCTAGGCCCAGTCGGATTAGGTCAAGACCACTGAAACATTAACTGATTCAGTATTATCCATGTAAACCCTAGCGAGGTAGAAATATATAAGCCTCTAAAGGGTACCGTCTATAGGGACACACTTTGATACACCCCATAGATATGACTCACTACCCTCTTTGCCAACTTAATCATCCCATGTAACATCATAAAGATCAATACATCTAGTAGGAAGTAAGTTGTTTACCCTATGGGGACCTGAACCTGGGTAAAACCTCGAGTCTCCTTAATCTCAATCCGCATATGTCTGACTCACCCTTTCCCTCATCGACTTAAATAGCTACCCTTGGTAGCGACTATCGTGGCCATTCCCATGACAATTGTTAAGGAATCCTTACTAAGATTTTACAATAAAAACCATTTGTAAACTTCTTGAGGGTTTCCCAACCAATAGTTTTTCCTTTGGCTAAAAGGGTTTGCAAGGGGCATGGTGTTAAACACCAACCTAATACACTAGGGGATGAGTATGTGTCATCAAGGGGTTGTACATAGTAGTGCCAGTGTGTAGTATCTTGGAAGATCCAAACTACTATGAGATATAAATAGCCATATTGTTAAACAATGCAATTTGCATAAATAGGTAAGTAAAATGTTGGGTTCGCAACATAGAAAACAAAAAATTCGTATGACATGAACAAATAAGAACCAATATCTATCTATCTATCTAGATAGATGCAACATGTGTATATATATCCATAGAGAAGTTACCCTCGAATATTGAAAAGCCTTATGAGATTTATTCTCATGGATGATGTAGTCGTACTCTTGCCGATCTCATGATCGTGTTGAAGTCTAGCACCACAAACAAGCAGCACATCCATGACCGCACATACGTCTAGAACCCCAACAACCTCCGAGTCCTTTCTCCAAAAAAATAGTGAGCATCATATCCTTCTAGACAAACCACTGAGAACATGTACTTCGCTAATCTGAAACCATGGAGAATTTACTAGAGTGGGAGAGAGATCCTTCACGAGGAGTTATGTGAGGAGAGAAGGCCACGACCTCCTTTATAGGGGAGAGGGTCAACCCCCATTCCATAGCTGGCGGTCATGGTGGGTTCCCCCACCTCTCCCTCATTCATTTGAGTGGAGCTTCCACTAAGCCCATCCACATAAATATCAACTCCACTAATGTTGCATTAATTTTCACCAAAATTAATGCATGATCTCATTTAATAAAACAATTTTATTTATTTTATTCACTATTTTGTTAAGTACTTTAATTAACAAACATTTTCATAAACCCCCTTGCTTTACTTCGATATCTCATCTGAAACCAATTTCAACAATTTGACCTGAAACAATTCTGGTGTTCATCAAAATAAGCCTAGAACTTTCAAATCCCTTCTTTGGTATTATATCTATCCCATTTGGTGTTGGTATACCTTAAGTGTGTCATCCTGTTGTTCGGGAATAATGCAGACATGATCGAGATCCCTCTCCAATCAATAACCAGTATGGGGACGTGGAGATCCGTACTAACTCCCACATATTCAATGATGCTTATTGTGATCATGAGAACCTTTGACGTCATAACTAAATCCTTTTGTATCGCAATATAATACATTTCCGAGATTCGATCATTGGTATGCCCATACCTAGTTTGATCTCGTTACTAACAAGTACTATTTTCTTGTTCCTGTGATATAACATTCTTTGTGATCTTATCACTTCCTTGCAAGCTGTGTCAATGTGATATCACTGAGAGGGCCCTGAGTATATCTCTCTTTCATCAGGAAGGACAAATTCCATTCTTGATCCATGGTATTCTACATAACACTATCGGACTACCTGAACCGACCTTGATAGTTACCCTAATATGGTGTGACATTTGATGTTATCAAAACACTCTTCCGGTATTAGTGATTAACATGATCTCATGGTCTAAGGATTAGGGTTACTTCGCATGATGTAATAGCAATGTAAACATAATGACTTTGATCGTATTACTATATTTGTGGTGAATGTTCATCACATCATTATACCCATGTTGTGACCTTGTTATTAACAACATCCAATGTCCATTATCAGGAAACCTTGATCATCTTGTTAATCAATGAGCTAGTTTATATGAGAGGCTTCACTAGGAACTCTTTATTTTTTATTAAACACACATGTTTTAGCGTTTCCAATTAACATAATTATAGCATGAAAAATAAACATTTATCGTATACTTGTAATAACATAATAACCACTTTACTATTGCCTCTCGGGCATATTCCCTTCAAAACATGCATACGATAAATATTCGGACGACCTTCTGAACAAGTAGGCGGCTTTCCTTGGTCAGCTCATTGTCCCTGGACTTCATCTTGAAAGTCCTACAATACATTCTTCTCTTCCTCGACCTCACCACATTCGCATCTATCAGTGCAAACAAGTAAACACGCAAAACACACCAACAAGCATTCATCAATCACCACACCACATTTAATACCACATGGCTAGCTTGAACTTGGGTAAAACTCTCAAAGCCAGACATTTCTGAATTGAATCCCAAAGATCTCCTTAAGGAATTTTCTTAAAATAGCCCTTATGGGATTTAACTTAAATTGGACCTATATGTACATGCACACAAGTACTTTAGCAAAAACAACTTTCAAAAGCCAAAGGTTTTCAAAACACCTCGATAGGTGTCACTAAACCTACTGAACACAATCCACCAAGGTTTTAGTCCAGAACACTTTGTAAGTAAATTTAAGGCATTTAAATCACTTATAGTATGTTTAGAATCACTTAATTAAGCTTTCAGTACCAGATTATTTTTCAGCGTGATCATGTCACACCACCAGATATATACGAATCTTGTGAACTCTACAAACTTGGATTTGCATTTTTATCATTTATACTTATTTTCTTATGATTATTCTAGTAAAATCAGCTCCTCTTTTAGTATTTGAATTACTAAACATTCTTTGTAAGTCCATCAATTATTTCCTTTGAGGGTTTGATAGACCTTTGAGACCATGATCACTGAGAGTTGGAATCACTCAAAAATATTTGCTACAATGGCCTAGGGAAAATCCCAAAGTCACTTTTGCATTACAATTGTATTTTTATTACTTTTATTTTGTATATCCTTTTGTATGAGACAAAATATACATGAAAGGTATCTAGAATACCTTTCTATAGAAATAGGATTTAAGTTATTTTTTGTGCTAGAACTGCCTTAATTTGTTATTTCATGAAAAAGGCATTTTCTTAAGATTAAGTATCCACAAATCTACACTCTAGATCTATGAATGAAATAAGTGGGAGGTGGTATATCTAGTGATAAGGACCTCAGGAAAATTCGAATCAACTCATTTGGCTTAGTAGATATTTTGTATGGATTTTAATCTACATGTCCGATTTGAAAAAGGAAAAAGATTTCTAAAAAAACAATAACCAGCGGGCTAGAACTTAAGGGAATTTGGCCAAGGAGAGCGGAGTAGGCCCACCCAGTGTCTCCGTGCTTGGGAGTGCTACGTGTTCAAAGGCCATGGAAGGGCCCATCAATCAGTGATGGGATGAGCCCAAAAGGGTATGGAGCAATAAGGGATGCTGGATCTAGTGGAAATCAACGGGTCCCGGCCGTCTCCTACCTCACGCTGTGCGGAACAAAGGGGAAACCCTTGCACAGGTGCGAGAGGTCTCGGTAGCTCAATTGGATTATTCCCCGGTGAATTGGAGGTGACGGGGCGAAACAAAACTCCATGTTGAATAGATTGGTGGGCAACAATGCAAGATTTGGTCAAGGTCCAAGGTCGCACGCATCACCATGGTGAAGCTCGCTCAGGTGCTTGCCGGGGCATGCTTTGGTGTGCCTTCATGTCAGCGGGGGAGGGGCATTTCAGATGCTGTGTTCCTGGGAGATGCAGAGAAAGGAGAGACAAAGTCTTGGGTAGGTGCTGGGTAGGTGAGGGAGTGGAATGATAATGAAATGGTATGCCGGGAAGGCCTCTGGCCTTTTATCCTAAGAGGACAAGGTTCATGGTAGGCTAAGATCTTGGAGGGGCTAGGGCCGGTGTAAGCATTGGCCACAGGGGCGGTGGAGAGATGGTTTGGGGTCTTGGGGATGGTAGAGGAGTGGAGAGAGGGGTAGTGGTGCGATGGACCTTTTAATTTTCTCACATGCGAGCTAGGCATAAATGCCCTTATAACTCTCTGCTTCTCTCCAAGCACAAATGGAAAAGAGGGGGCAAAGCTACATTAGTGCTATAGTGTAGATCGATCATCGGGCGGTGGTGGTGTTGCAGGGTTCAATGCCACTATTTGGTGAAAATTTCTTTTGGTTTTTGGTAATGAGATAGGGAGATATATATATTCAAGATTATTTCCACCCTTTTGGCTTTGGACTTTTTATTTAACCACTTTAAGTGGCATTAGGTATATTATGATTTTATACGGTTGTGGTGTGGGATAACATCATGGTTCTATATTTTCTAATAATTTGAATTTGTTTTGCATATCAGAAATAATATAGGTCAAATAGGGGCGAAAGAGTTTCTGTGATTCAAATTCAAAATTTTGGGCATGACAAGAGGAGGTAAGGATACAAGTAGATTGGTTTGGTCTACACCTATGGGATTTATTTGGTATTTTTATGATGGTTTTAGATCTTTTTACTATCGAATATTCAAAAAGTGTTGAATATATATTTATTTGATCGCTTGATATTTTTGAATTGGGAAAGATGGGTTTTTGGTGTGAGACGAGTGTAGATACCATATCACACCTTGGGTAAGTTTCCCTATATTTATTGAGGTAGAAAAGTAATTTAAACATTATTTTTACATTTATTCAATAACAAAAAATTGGAAAAAAGAATTATTAAACCACTTTGAAAATATTAATTTTTTAAGTAGAGAGAGGTAGTACACAATATAGGCCTCAAAGGTTCCTTCGGATGAAATAGTGTTTTGCATGAAAACCACTTTTATTAATAAAAGGGAGTTTTGAGGCTTTCGATTAATAAAATAAGAAATGGTTTTGGGGCCAAAATAAGTATGGAAAGTACATTTATAAAAGAATCCAAGGTATGTGAGGCACGTGATATATATCTTATTTCCAACCTTGGTCTTTGAGAAATCAAGGCTTGGTTAAAGAAAACAAGGGGTAAGAAAGATAAGGATTTCGAGTTTTAGAGTTGCCGACTAGGGTACAAGATCAAGATGGAGATATGGGTTCCAGGCTTACAATCACTTAAAAAAGTTCTAGGGTTCAAATCATGAAGGTATTAAGTAGGATAGATGTGGTAGTATTATAGATAGAGTAGTAGAGGAACAAGGCTAGTGGTGGTTTCATATGAATTAGGAACATGAAGAAAAGATGGTGCCAAAACTGAATCTAGTAAAGAAGATATGGTCATGTTAATGTCTAGGGTTCAAACCATGAAGGTATTAAGTGGTTGATGGTCTTCAAAACAAACTCAATGATGTGGTTTGCATGATCTCATCATAGTGAAGAGATTTTGACAGGTGCATTGACCTGGATGCATGAGTAAGGGCTTTATGTAGAGCTCCGAAAATTTAATCTAATAACAATTCAGAAGATACCTTTAGAGTTGAGTTCTTAGGGATTTTAGTCTAGAGATTTGGGGTCTATGGCTGTGAGTGGAACCAGGATGGCTTTCCAAGACCAGGTGAAGAGAGTGGGGTGATGTGGTGGACTTGGTTTAAGTCCAGAAGGTCCCTTTTGAATTTTTCAACACAAGGAAAGATCTAGGTGTTGAATACTGTGAAGCCTACAAAACAATGATGGACTAGATGGTTCTAGGGTTGGTATGGGTTTAGAAACTAGATGGGGTGATATAGTTGGTTACCTAGTGTGTATCCATGTGCTAAGGTTCTGCAAATGAGGGCAAAAGTTTGAATCTTTTAACTCCTTCCATAGTCATATTAGACGAGGCTACAAAACCATCAAGGAGAAGTGGACGGTTGGCAAGTACACATATCAAGGTCGATAAGAGGCGGCCTAAATCCGCACAAGAAGGGATTTAGTTAAGCCTCACAGAAATGAATCTAATAACTAGAGAAAGGGTAGAACAAGTGTAGGAATATTAGAATGTTGATGGTTAAGTTAGGGTTTAATGTTGATGACAAGTGGATTGGTGTTTTGTACAATGTCAAGAAAATTCATCTGATTAACTCATCATCACATCTCCACAACCATCTTACACTAAGAAGATCAAGGTAATTCATCTTAACCAGTTGATCAAGGCAATTCATACAAACAACACAAGGAAGAGGTATGAGCACAATCAAGCACTTCATAAAGGCTTTTGGAAAAGAAGCTTTGAAATAAGTAGACAAGGGTTTTGGGTTTTTATGATAAAAATGGTTCTTTGGTACTTCTTGAAAGAAATAGAGAAATAGCTTTTCAAAAGGTTTTAGAAAGGGCTTGTTGATAAAGTACTTTCATAAATCTAATTTTGAAAATTAGGTGGAGATATTACCGTATAGGTCTCCTAGGTTTTATAAAGAAGTTTTTATGTGAAAAAAGGTCTTTTATAATATCACCTTGGATCCTTCCCTTCGAAAAGTCAAAATAAGGAGTAGTAGTGAAAACAAGATGATGCTTTTAGGGAAAAAGTTTTTGTACTTTGTGAAAATTAAGTTTTTGTTGATCACATCAAAAGAGCAAGCAAGAGATTAAAAAATCAAGCAAGCAAACTAGTTCACATTTACTAATAAATATATTGTCCCCCTAATTTTTGCACATTGGACAACTAACCAAAGCTACAAAAGGTGGAGTTTACACCTCCTGTCAAAGTAATGGGAATGGAAGAGGTTTGACACTAAAACGGTACAACCGCACGTAGGTGCGCAAACATTTTACAAATAGACAAGCGCCCCATGTGTCGTGGTCGTGGCACATCAGATGCCATGTATAGGCTAATGATGGGGCCAATGTGCACTAGAGGATTCCATGGAGGGATAGTGTGGTGATTCCATACACAGATGTTTGTATTTCTATCTTATCGACGGTGGATTACAAGGGATCCTTGAGCTGTTCGTTGGAAGGAGACTACTGCTCTTACTAACCACAACTACTTCTCTAGTGTTTTCCCTTAGTAAAAATGGCCGACCCCCTCTATGGAGATCCTGCCCCTCCTTATATAGGGGGGCTAGGTTACAAGTTAGGGCACACTTGGAAGGCATATTGAGAATATGCCTCTCCCAAAATAGCAAAACAGTGCTCCTCTTTTCTCTGTCTAAGCTAATCCGGACTCAGGGTGTAAGCCTCACTAAGCCCCTCCGTGGCGCAGCGTCAGCCGACACAGCCAGCGTCACCCGACTTGGGCAACATCACCTTTGTCGGCCCGTACTCGCTGGTCCATCCCACTATCCGCTTCGCTCACGTTACAGTGGAGAGATAAAACCTTTGAGCAAGAAGATTCCTTCCTTCCCTTATAAGCCAAGTGGTAACCCGGCTCAGGCCTGGTTAACTCAGCCCTATGGATACCTACAATCAAGTTACAAAGATCTAGCCAACATTAATTATATGTCATTCGGGACAATGTTAGACAAATATCCTTCATGCCGGGTCATTCCGTAAGTCGGCCTGCCTTGAGGTGACGTGGCCAGCTTATGCTTTGACCTTCCTGTACCTCGACTAACATGGCCTTTATAACCCGGCGTGAACCTACCTAGGGGTATCCCCCCAACATTAGTCCCCGAAGCTGGTGCGGTTTTAGCAACTTCAGCTGATAAGGCTGCCACATGTTCAACCTACAAACTTCTTTGCTCTTCTAGCCGAGTCACCATGTAACTCGGCCCTTCTTATTTTTGTGACTTGGCATTCCCTTGGCTCATTCCGAGATATTCCTCACAGGCCGGGTTACCTTCTATTTATCCGAGTTATCCTTTTGGTTCCTTCCTTCTCTCGTACGCTTCCCCATGTCCTACGTGGAGGGTAATCATTATATTGCCTCGTTTTAAGGGCCAGCACCAGTTACTGTATTCATTGTTAGGAATAACTGTTGCAAACGTCACATCATGGCAGTCTCCTTGTTAACCATAACACCACGTCACGTCGTGGGATCCGCTACTCCCTATGGCCCTTCGTGTGGCTTTCATCTGAATGGTTGATCTGGCGGATACACGGCCACACCGTGTGGCTTCGTTGCACCGCCACATCCCACTACCGCACTTAGGGGCGTGGTTAAATAGGGGTGAGGGACACCCCTTGGTCATTTCCCCCACCCTCGCATGCCTCTGCCTCTTCCTATTCTTCCATGCGACAGCACCACCGCCGCCACTGCTTCGCCTAGGCTCCACGCCTACGCCACTATGCTTCTCCCCCGTAGCAGCGCCGCCGCCACGGGGCCTTGCTAGTCTAGACCTCTACCCCCATTACAGATTGGGTCTACGAGGGCAGGGATTTGGAGAAGGCTGAGGAGGAAGTCGTCACCATTGAAGAACAGGGGGAGGGCAGCGAGGCCCACGAGCGAGGAGCTTGGGCTGGTTCATGGGTCTGCCAGGATGACATAGACTGGCTGTACCGGACCCGCCGCATTCCCGTCAAGTCACTTTCTGTCTCCCCTGCAAAGAGATTACTCCCTCGCCCAATCCGGGTGAGTTCGTAGTATTCCTCTCGCACTTCCAGCGTGGCTTCGGCCTTCCAGTTAATGACTTCTTCCATGGATTCATCAACACCTTCGAGCTCCAACCTCATCATCTGCCGGCTAATGCCATTACCTCCCTTTCTTCTTTTGCTTTCGGAGTAGAGGGTTACCTCGGCCTCTGGCCCACTGTCTAGCTTTGGAACTGATGACTGCTAGTGCATAGATCTTTTGTAGCTAGTTTTGAAATAAAGATATTGTTCCCACATGGAGCAGGAGTCTGAAGTCTAATAGTTCTTGAAATAAATATTACACTAGTAATTCTTAATAAAGTTCTAAGTGACAAGATAAAATGCAAGTATTGCGTAAAAAGGTGTTTTGGGGTTTTTGGTATAAGAGCAATAATAAGTAAAGTAAAACAACTGAATACAGAAAGTAAGTATCGCGTATGTAAGAGGATTGGAACTGCAATGGGGAAAAAGGCATTCTCAGGGAGTGGCGGATTCACCACTAGCATTATAAGGAGCTAAGGTAAAGATTATTATCATGAACATTCTCAACTATGTATGTGTGGGAGGAACTCTGTATTTGGAAAAATAGGCAGCAAACACTGCTCACATCATCCTCATAACCACAACAGTCAGCAATCAACATCAGTCGAATTACTACACTATTAAGGGACGTAATCCCCTAGAACATATCCCATGGCATGGATAGTGTTATGTGAGTTTCCTCGGTTTCCCAAGTTGATACGTAACGAGTGCCAACAACTTTATAGTCACTGTAAGTGCTAACACACCTCCGTCTACCAACAAGTAGTTCCCTCCATCAAGTCCCCATGAGAGGCAAATATTGAGAGGTCGACTTCTCTCAACATCAAGACAAAGACAGTCTAACACATGGTCACACCGATGAATATCATAATAAACTTTATCTTATTTCAATCTCATACTAGGGTTTCTCCATCTCCCCAAGAACTAATGATCACTCAGACATGGAGGCAGTCAACATCATGGCAATAACAATTGAATCGATCATAGATGAATAGTACTTGCATAAATCCACAATGAGTACAGAAATTACAACAAGATCTAGACAAGATGTAGATGGGGATAGATGGAGATGGTGGTGATGTAGCGGTGGATGATGAAAACCGATGCCTTAGCCTCCTGGATCTGTGCAGGACGAAGATGGATCCCCGGTTGACGAGTTCCCCCTCCAGATGCCTTTCGGAGGTGAGGTTTCTGTGATTTCTGGGTGTTCTATATGTCGTCTCTCTGATCCAGTTGCACGGGGTGTAACTATTTGAGGAGGTGGTGGTATTGCCAACTATACGACAGGAACTATACGGCCGGAAAATTTATTCCCGCTGTATAGTTGGTCTTTAAACCGTCTGTATCCCTTGATCTCTTCGGGTTTTCTTCTAGGATTATTAATATTTCCCAAATAAGCTATTTATGTTTTTTGACTCCTTTTCTCCTGACTACAACTGCTTCAAGAATTGTGTCCATTGTATCCAACATCTGTCCTGATCCTGGTGAAAACATACATAAAATGTGGCGGGCACCGTAAAATACCAAGATCCTACATCTACAATGCAAAATAACAATATAAAACATGATGCAAATATGCACTCATCAACTTACCCAAGCTTAGACTCTTGCTCGTACCGAGCAAGTTTAGCTTAATGGATGTGATCCTCGTATTCATGAAGCTGAGTCGATAAAATAAATGAGGCGGTTGCAACATGTGTTTATCATATACGATACATAGGAATAAGTTCAATATAGTACCTTACTTGAACCATCTGAATAGTATTAGCGGGCTTCCACACTTTAGTGATCAACAGTTCATGAAAGATGAATCTCAACATAATGTAAAAGTATCCGGTTCAACCAAATCAGTTAGCGAGGTAGTCCCAACTATTTTAGGATTAACATATTCACTTGGGATTCAAAATCTCAAAAGTGTCTCTTTGTCATACTACAATATAGTGGTGTATGCCTATTTGCTCTTTGCACATTCACTCTTTTCTTCTTTCTTTTGTTTATATGCTCACACTTTTCTTTAAGTGTTGTGCAAAGGAGCTAGCCATACATTCCACTTCATGTAGGAATTCAAGGTTTAACGATCTCAATTATCAAATTCCAATTGTATATGAAGCATTCTTATGACTTGAATATTCTACCTCGACTTGTTCTCACTCTATTTTTGATAGCACTCTTTATTTTCCTTTGTTCAAGGTTTTCATTTTCAACTCAACAGGTTAGATAATTTTTCTTTCTTTGTAAATCAAACCATGTACTTACATCATATTGACTAAATTATATTTGTATGTTCCATTAATACCATGGTCTGGAAGACTCCTATTGTTATCATCAAGTGCAAGTAAAATTATACTCAAGCCATTCATATATCCAATAAGACAAACACAAACTCAAAATTGCTCCATATATAATAATAAAATCGAAATTTCATAAAAGGGATCGACTATTTCTGAAGGGAATTCTAATGATGCGAACTTTATTTCTAGTTTGAACTATTGCGAAAATAGTAATAAAAACTTATAAGATAGATTACAAGGTCTTAAAGATCTCCCCAAGCTTGGAATCAAGCCAAGCGGGATCAAATAATCCCTTGCGATTATTTTATACCATGATTATTGTAGATCACTGTGGCACCATGGCGCATGGTATCTTCTCTTCACGGGCTAGCCTGAGACGTAGGGATTAATTGACTACTTCTAATTCTTTAACACACAACTTGTAGAAAAGATTATTCCTCTCTAGCACTTGCACTTGTTCTTTAATGAACTCATTGTTATCCTAAAGGGTTTGTAGTGCCTTAAGACTCCTAGAAAAACCTGCTTCGGTTGTCTGCTTGATATCTTCATCAAGTTTGTCAAGATAAAGTCGTAGCAACCGAAGATGTCTGGGTGTCCCTAGTGTCTCCCTATCAATCTCTTCAATCTTCAGCTCGAGGACCTTCAAATCCCTCTGTCGACACCCATGGTCGGTGTCGAGGAAGTCCAAAGGGATAGCCTTGATGTCCTTGACTTTCTTGCTATTACTCCCGATCTCCATAGGAACTTCTCTCCTTGACTTCCGTCCTTTGGTTTGCGTGTTCTCGAGTATGAAGAAGAGATAGATTGGTTCCTTGAGATTATGATTAGAGCGAGAGACAATGGCAGTATATAAGGGGGGTCAGTGATCGGTAAAACTCGCGAGAAACACCAAATTGTCGCCCAAGAAAATAATCTTAAATAAACCGGGAAAGAAATCACGGATTTGGAAAAGTCCTGCCGCGTAACGACCAACTATACTGGCGCGACCCGTATAGCTCCGGCCGTATAATTGGTTCCGGGCAGATATTTCCAAATATCTCGAGTCCAGGTCGGTTAAGTTACGACTCGGAACCGACACTAACTTTTTTTAATTTTTTATCATAAAAACGAAAAGGCAAACAAAAAACATCTGGTAGTTTAACGACCAACTATACGGCCGGAATATTGGCTCCGGTTGTATAGTTGCGACCGTATAGATACAAACACCAAAAATTAAAAGTGCCTGAGAGTTCAACAACCAACTATACAGACGAAATTATTTCATCCGGTCGTATAGTTGTGCCCGTATAGACCCAGACATCGAAAAAAAATTCGTAAAGAAGATACAAAGAGTTTAATGACCAACTATACGGCGGGATCTTCCTCTCCGGTCATATAGTTCGCCCGTATAGTTGGTAAAAACCCTCAAAATATCAGAAAAACACAAGGAATTCAAAGGCAGAAATTTTAGGAGTAAAATCTGTGAAAATAAATCACTTATTGGAGTAAGAACACTTACCTTGATCTTACCATTTACTTATTCGGGGATGAAAAACTCCTCCAACAACAAACACTTCTTCTCTTTTGAAGGAATTGACCTTACGCTATGTTTGGATGCACAGAATTGGGTCTCCAAATTGAATTGAGTGGGAATTCCAATTCTAAAATGGAAAGGAAATGGATTTCAATTCAATTTTGTTGTTTGGATCTGCCTAGAATTGGCTGTTGGAATCAGAGGGGTGGTAACAATTCGAATTCCTGTTTGGATGTAGTAACCATGGAATTAGATGTTTTTTTTGAGTTTAGACAATATAAACCTATGTACATGTATGTAAAATAGCATAAATATATTAGAATGTGTATATATTATTTTTCACACATAATAATATCAAACTAATGTGAACAATATCACATGAAGAACACCTGTGACACAACACAGTTTGCAAGTACCGGCAATCTCGATTACAACAAGCCAAGACTAGTTTGCAAGTCCCAACAATGATTACAACAAGATAGTTTCTTTCTTAATTACCACTACCATTGATAATCTTGTGTTAGTGAAGGTCGTATCACCGACCATGCCATCATATTATACATGACAATGGTGAGTCTTCATACACCACGGTTGCAGTGCAGGAACCTGAAATGACTCATCAGGAGTAGTGTGCAGAAAGAAAGGTATCAATGATGTAGAGCTTGGAGCCAGGTAGAGGACTGGAGTATGCGTAAGATATCCAAGGTAGGCAACTGACCGTATGTCTATATCATTACTTTTGAACTCTCCAGATCCTGCCTTTGCACCTTTATCATTGACAAGGTTATCCCTGTAATGCATTTTGATCTCAAAAAAAATCTCACGTAGAGATTCACGAGTGAGTTGTAGCTTCTCAAAGGCGGCTAGAGAATTTTTTCAAGAACAGAGGCTAGAGGATTGCTCCCAAGTAGCCTGGCACAACGCCGTGCTCCGCCAGCACCAAATAATGCAGCTTGGACAACTTGGGGAGGGACAGGAGAGGCCACTGTTCCCCTCCCGCCGCCGTTAGCCCTCTCTCCACCGTCACCCCTCTAGCTCTGATCGAATCTTGGGTTGAGCGGGCGCACGAACAGGCCGACGTTCGCCGGAGAGCCAAGCTCAAAGGAGGGTGGGGATGGGGAGCGAGGAGGGTGGGGAAGGGGAGAGGAAGATGAGGGTAGGGAGGGGCTTCCCGGTGCTGCTGCCACCGGGATTGACGGATCGTGATCACGGTCATCGTTGACCTCTCGAGCGAGCGACGTGAACCTGTGTATGTCGAGTTCGACAAAGGGGTAAACGGGTGGGAGAAATTGCACGCTAATTCAGAGGGTGCAACCTCGGAAACCTGGGACACAGAGCGGACACTCACGGGAGGTGGGCCTGGAATTTGTTTTAATTTCCGGGATCCAATTCTTTAGCCATCCAAACAAGTGAATTCGGGTCAGCAGATTCCAATTCCGGATTCCATGGCTAATTCACTACATCCAAACCGCGTATTAGTTCATTGAATAATTCTCGTAAACGAAAATCACCAGGACTAAAGTTCCTCTCAATAAGATTGGTGTTTTGCTGGGCAAACAATGACACTGCATTCAACATCTTTATTTCCCGCCTCTACAGAATCTACAACTCAAATTCTTGAAGTAAAATAATCCAACGGATCAGTCTTGGCTTATGGTCTTTCCTCTCAAGGAGTTCTTTTTAAACCATCATGATCCATATGAACTCTCACTTTTGCATCAACTATATAAGAACGAAACTTATCACAAGAGAAAAATACAGCGAAAAGTTCCTTTGCTTCCCTAGGATAGTTCTTTTGAGCACCATTAAGAGTTTTAATAGCAGGATGTATAATATTAAATCTGCGACCAATGTGTTGGCCCAGAGTTACTCCTACAACATCATCACTAGCTTCACATATTAAGTCAAAAGTCATATCGCAGATATGAGGTTTAACAATAGGAGCACAAGATAAAGCATTCTTGAGTTTATCAAAGTCTATAAGAAATTTATCATCAAAATTAAATCTTACTCCCTTTTGTAGGAGGTTAGTCAAAGGTTTAGATATTCTAGAGAAATTTCTAATGAACCTTCTATAAAAACCCATATGACCAAGGAAACTTCTTATACCCTTAATATCTCTAGGTTGTGGCATTCTCTCTATGGCCTCAACCTTAGCTCTATCCACTTCAATTCCCTTACCTGATACCTTATGTCCAAGTATTATACCTTATTTGACCATGAAATGGCACTTCTACTAGTTTAAAACAATATTAGTTTCTTCGCAACGCTACAAAACTCTTTTGAGATTATCCAAGCAACTAGTAAATGAAGTTCCATAGACAGAAAAGTCATCCATAAATACTTCCATTATCAGTACTATAAAATCCGCAAAAATAGCAGTCATGCATCTTTGAAAAGTAGCTGGAGAATTAGATAAACCAAACGGCATACATCGGTAAGCATGTAAACCATAAGGACTAATTAAAGTTGTTTTAAGTTGGTCATCCGGATGAACAGCTATTTGAGAAAAACCAGAGTATCCGTCCAAGTAGCAAAAATGAGTGTGGTTTGCTAACCTTTCTAAAGTTTGATCTATGAATGGTAAAGGATAATGATCTTTCCTAGTTTCTTTATTCAATTTCATGAAGTCTATGCACATCCTATGCCCAACAATAGTTCTAGTAGGTATCAATTCATTGTTTTCATTAGAAACAACAGAAAAACCACCCTTCTTAGGGACACAATGAACATGACTTACCCATTCACTTTCTTTAACATGATAGATTATACATGCGTCCAGTAGGCGTACAACTTCTTTCCTTACCACTTCTTTCATTTCAGGCTTCAATCTTCTATTAAATTACGCAACTGGTTTAGCACCTTCTTCCATGAATATTTGATGGATGGTTATCATGGGACTAATGCCCTTCAAATCATCCATTGAGTACCCAAAGGCCATGCGATGCTCCTTGAGTATTTTCATGAGTTCTTCTTCTTCTTCTCTTGGAAGTTTAGCACTAATAATAATAGGAAATTTATTTGTATCATCTAAAAACCTGTATTTAAGATTATCTGGTAGAGTCTTCAACTCTAGGGGTGGTAATTCCTCGTCCCCTCTCTTTTCTGGCTATTCAAAAGCATCATCAGTTAGGGGCCCTATAATGGGAAATGAATCAAGTTCATCTTCTAGTTCCTATAGGGACTTGTCCTCCATAACTATTTCTTCATAATTTGATTCTTCAATTATTTCTTCTTCTTGATTACTAAATAAAAGAGCTGCCATTTCCTTGATAGTTTTCTCTTTCTCTTCTTCTTGTATTTGTGGAGGCCTGTCTTTAAATTTGGAAAAGTGGAATTCCTTTTCCGCACCTCCAAGCTTAAGAGACACTATCTCCTTTTTAAAATCAACATAGGCACCTATATCACTCAAAAATTCCTTCCAAATATAATTTGGCAAAGAGTGTCAGCTGGCATATCAACAACTACAAAATTTATAGGAAAGTTTTTGTTTCCAATTGTGACAGTTGCATCTTCAACTACTCCCATTGGAATTCTAAGATTTTTATTGGCTAACATAATTTTCATATCAGTATTTTCAATTGTAGTCGGTTCTATTTCTTCTTTTATTTCTAAATAGAAATCATAAGATATAACATTAACTTCGGTGCCAAGATCACATAAACCATAATGCAGGGTTTCTTTAAATATGCAGGGATGAATAGGCTTATTACTCACATATTTTACCTTTGTCTTACCTTCAACCATTACAACAGTCTCTTCATCAAGTTCAACTATGTTACAATGCGCGACATTGCCATAATTGATTCCTTGGTTACCTCTTCATCTTTGGTTTCTTCCAGATGTTCCAAGACTTCTGGAATACTTTCCTCTTCTTTCTTTTCTTATGTTGTTTTGACCTGTTCATATTCAAAAATATGCTTCTATGCAGTGTTAGAGAAAGGTATATCATATGTTGGTTCAAGGGAGGCCAATGTTGCTTTAACTTCTCTTTTCTTCTCAGGTTCGAGTGGTGGATCATACTTGACCAAATCCTCTTTTGGAGCTTTGATATGTTCTGTAAAAGCTTTAACAACTTGCAACACAAGATCTGAATCCAAATAAAGTTCTTTAGATAATTCTTTAGCATGGCCTTTTTTATTATAGTTATGAATACAATGATGTTATTTATATGCCTCCTTCACTTCCTAGACCAAAATTCCATGAAACTCTATGGTTGCAGATTCTATTAACTAAAGCCCAAGCTTTAGTTATAGGAAGATTCATAAAGGCTCCTTCCGCGAAAGAGTCTAGTTCAATTTTATTAGGTTCAATTAAACCGCCATAAAAGATATGCAATAAATACCATTCAGGCAAATCATGATGAGGACATAGACGAAGTAAATCTTTAAATCTGATATAAGCTCTTACTAGTCCTTCATTAGAACGGTTCTTCCAAGTCATTATAAGACTCCTGATTCCAAAAGATTTTGATAATGGATAATATTTTGCTAGAAATTCACAAGCTAGATTATCCCAAGTAGTAGTGGCTTTTGGGGGTCAAGATCTATACCATGAGAGACCTGTACTAGTCAAAGTCTGACTAAAATGTTTAACCCTTACCACATCAGCAGTATATCCCGTCAATTGAAAAGTGCCACATATATCTTTGAAACATGCAATATGCTCATATGGATCAGGATGTTCTTCATCCCCAATAAATTGTTTCTTGTGTCAAATACCATGTAATAGAGGATTTATTTCAAACCCTCTGGTCTTCTCATTGGAGTTGTCTCTTTTATAAATATCATAGGGCTTCCCAAAGTGGTTGAGTGGGTTAGCACTAGTCATATGCTCAAACTCCATCATGTTGTTGGAAACCTGTAACTCAAAACCAAACTTAGCAAGACAACAATAAATAAGAAAAAAATAAAAGACCTACAGCGCTTAGCTCCCCGGCAACGGCGCCAGAAAATAGCTTGATGCATGCAAGTGCACAGATTGTTTGTAGCTAGTTTTGAAATAAAGATATTGATCCCACAGGGAGCAGGAGCCTGAAGTCTAATAATTCTTGAAATAAATATTACACTAGTAATGCTTAATAAAGTTCTAAGTGACAAGATAAAATGCAAGTATTGCGTAAAAAGGTGTTTTTGAGTTTTTGGTATAAGAGCAATAATAAGTAAAGTAAAACAGCTGAATACAAGAAGTAAGTATTGCGTATGTAAGAGAGATTGGAAATGCAATAGCGAAAAAGGTGTTCTCAGGGAGTAGCGGATTCACCACTAGAATTATAAGGAGCTAAGGTAAAGATTATTATCATGAACATTCTCAACTATGTATGTGTGGGAGGAACTCTGTATTTGGAGAAATAGGCAGCAATCACTACTCACATCATCCTCATAACCACAGCAGTCAACAATCGACATCAATCGAATTACTGCGCTATTAAGGGAGTAATCCCGTAGGACGTATCCCATGGCATGGATAGTGTTCCATGAGTTTCCCCGGTTCCTAAGTTCATACGTAAGGAGTGCAAACAAATTTATAGTCACTACAAGTGCTAACACACCTCCGTCTACCAACAAGTAGTTCCCTCCACCAAGTTCCCATGAGAGGCAAATATTGAGAGGTCAACTTCTCTCAACATCAAGACGAAGACAATCTAACACATGGTCACAACAATGAATATCATAATAAACTTTATCTTATTTCAATCTCATACTAGGATTTCTCCATCTCCCCAAGAACTAATGATCTACTCAGACATGGAGGCAATCAACATCATGGCAATAACAATGGAATCTATCATAGATGAATAGTACTTGTATAAATCCACAAGGAGTATAGAAACTACAACAAGATCTAGACAAGATGTAGATGGGGATGGATGGAGATGGTGGTGATGTAGCTGTGGATGATGAAGATCGATGCCTTAGCCTCCCGGATCTGCGCAGGGCGAAGATGGATCCCTGGTGGACAAGTTCCCCCTCCAGATGCCTTCCGGAGGTGAGGTTTCTGCGATTTCTGGGTGTTCTATATGTCGTCTCTCTGATCCAATTGCACGAGGTGAAACTATTTGAGGAGGCGGTGGCGGCGCCAACTATACGGCATGAACTATACTGCCGGAAAAAAAATCCTGTCGTATAGTTGGTCATTAAACCGTTTGTCTCCCTTGATCTCTTCGGGTTTTCTTCTGGTATTATTGATATTTCCCAAATAAGCGATTTATGTTGTTTTGACTCCTTTTCTCCTCAGTACAACTGCTTCAAGAATTGTGTCCATTGTATCCATCATCAATCCTGATCCTTGTGAAAACAGACATAAAATGTCGTTGGGAGCGCCGTAAAATACCAAGATTCTACATCTACAATGCAAAATAACAATATAAAACATGATGCAAATATGCACTTATCAGGTACATATTCTTTTATTTTAGAGCCAACATTGTTCCTGATCTAGAGACTGCCCCTGCCGACAAATCCCTGACTCGGTGCAAGGCAGCTTCTATCTCTCCTCGGAAAAATTCCATTTTCCCCCGAGACACTAGCCTCGAGTCCTGCAAGGGTTCGACCCAAACGTTCTTCTATGTGAAGAATGATACCGAGGAACACAAGATTCTATTGCGCCCTTACTCGCTCGGTATCCCAGACAGGACCTTGTGGGGCCGAATCCCAAACAAATCCGCTGCCTTGGTGGTTCATGTGGAAAAACGGATCAAGGAACTGATCAACTTGAGGCTACGCGGCGAGGATATCATGATCACCTTCGTGCAGAGCCGAATCTCCTCTCTACATAAACGAAGTCACAAACTTTGCCATATGAGCGACCATCTTGACCCCAACCGAACCTCCTCTTTCGAACTCAACAACACCCAAATCTTCCACCGGGTCAAGGCTATCTTCAAGATAGACAAGGAGTTCAATGAGGATTGGGAGTGGGGGTTCGAGCACTTCTATTGGGATAAGTTACCTCCCGGGTCATGTTCCTTTCTTGTTCCTTCCTCCAAGTTATGTTTTATGTCGGATCATATCTCTTAATTGATCTAATGCAACATTGCTTTCAGTTGTTTACTCAGCAGACAGTTGAAGACGGCAAGGAACCATCCCTTAAGTGGAGCAATGACCGTACTGTCTCGGACACGATGGAGCCAGACCTCGAGGACTTCCTGCCCGGTCCGGACTCATCCTTCAGGCGACCCTCTGGTAAGGACTCTAGTTTAAGGGATTGGGCAGATGACGATGAAGACCCTGATATTGAGATTCTAGAGGTATACGATCATGTGCCTATCTCATATGCCTTTCCGGCTATTTCGTCTTCAGCTAACCCAGCCGGTAAGGTCCACGACGCTCCTCCTCTTGCTATTGGTGACCCGGTTCCTGCCCCTCTGAGAAAATGTGTGGCCACCTCGGCTCCTTCCTCTAAGCCACCTCAGAACAAGAAGAAGCAGAAGAAGCTCGGGGTCAAAGGCGCCAGCAAGCCTGTGACCATGGTCCCAGTTCGTAGAGCACCTAAGCCTAGGGAAACTCCAACTTCCTCCGAGTAAGCCCCTTTTTCCTTGCTTGCTCATCTTTTGAGTTGTATTGCATTATCTTCATGTATTTCTTGATTCTCTCTTTCTCTGTTCTTAACTTGTTGTTTTGTTCTTTATTTGACCCGGCAGGTCTGCCAGGGAGATCCCCAGAGCGGCTCGAGCATTGCCTCGCCTATCCGAAGTGTCCCATCTCCCCCTCACAATGATGATGCGCGCCCGCTAAGACCTATTCTCGAGAGATCAAAGGCCACTCTAAATCTTAGCCAACCTCGTCAAGAGGGGGGAAACGTCGGTGCGGAGGGAAGTGGCACCGCCGGGGATACGGCTATGCCGGATCACCCCAGCTCTTCTTTGGATCAGCCACAACTAGTTGTCACTATGGTGCCGGTTACTCTGGCACCGACCCAAGTTTCTCCTTCACCAGCTCCAACATCAGCACTAGTACCAGCACCATCACCAACAGCAACACCAGCTTCAAGTTATGCACCAATTCCTCATGCCTTGTCCGAGTCTCCCAAGACTCGGCGAGAAGAACAAACCAAGCTTTCATTAAAATCCCCCACGCCAGCTGCTTCTGCCAAAGATATATTCCTGTAGAAGCTTCATGCCAAACCTGGAGTACAAGCCACACCTTCACAACAATAGCCTAAAGCAGGCACCGAGGCTAAGAAAGGTGTTGATGCCTCCAAAGGCCAGTCGCCTGTCGAGGCTGCTAAAATTGCTAAGGTATCAACGATTGAATCTGGATAGCGTACCCTCGCATCCATGATGAAAAAGGGGAGCACTGCCTCCGGCTCTGCTGCTTCCGGGTTTGCTGGAAGTAAGCAACTTACTCTTCATACCAGCCAAGCTACCGCACAGATTGCCAAGAAAGAGGCTCATGCCAAAGGCTTGGTGGCTACCCAGACGCTCAACGGGGAGAACTATGGTTCCGTGTTCATTGAATATGTTAACAATTGGAACGATGCCAATTTCATCAATCTCAACAGTGAAATCCCTAAGAAGTTTGGTCCGTCGAGTTCAGCACCCAAATGAACACAGCTTCTAAGGCCATTTCCCTTGCAGGCCGAATGATGGAGGTAAACCTCTCCGTCATGCCCTTACATAAACGCAAGCAACTGTAGATATATCCTCCAGTCCCTGAGCCTCCGGTGGAGTAACGCGTTACTCAGCTGGATGCTTAAATCTGAAGTATGTCTAGTTGTGCTAAATTCCTTAGTAGATTTCAAATATTCACTCACCTAGAGCCGTGTTAAGTTCCACTTGGCTCGAGTCTTGAGTTACTTCAAATTTTCACTCACCTAGAGCCAAGTTAAGTTCCACTTGGCCCAAGTCTTGAGTATATTCAAATATTCACTCACCTAGAGCCGAGTTAAGTTCCACTTGGCTCGGGTCTTGAGTTACTTCAAATATTCACTCACCTAGAGCCGGGTAAAGTTCCACTTGGCCCGGGTCTTGAGTAGATTAAAATATTCACTCACCTAGAGCCGGGTTAAGTTCCACTTGGCCCAGGTCTTGAGTAGATTAAAATATTCACTCACCTAGAGCCGGGTTAAGTTCCACTTGGCCTGGGTCTTGAGTATATTCAAATATTGCTTCTTATACATGAACTAACACTTTCCTCTCTTTAGCACCCCAGGAAAACCACTACTAGAAAATCGTTTGGTGTTTCTGTTTGGTGTATCATCATGACTGCATGCTCATGTCATCATGCCACATTGCATTTGAGCATCTTCATGTCTGCATGCATTTGTTTATCTAAAACTATTATTTAAAAGCCTACCTTGTTTTCTAAATAACCCCCTCTCTATTTCAAATCAAAACCCTAGGTCCATCCGGATCTTGTATTTGTCTAAAACTATTTTGAAACGTTTTGTTTTATAAAAATAAAATAAATGTTTTGTACCGGAGGAGGCAGCCTAGCCCATAGGCCAGGCCACCTACTACCCTGGAAGGTCCGACCCAAACCAAAACCAAACCCTAGTCCTAAAACACCCCAAACCCTAACCAAACCCTAGATCCTAACCTACCCAGCCGCCAGACCACACCGTGCGACCGACCTGGCTACCTACCACGTCGCATCGCACCAATCCGTGCAGAGGCCACGTCGCACCAACCCGTGCAGAGGCCGCGTCGCACCCCTCGCTTGCGGTACACCGCATGCACGCCCGCTGCCCACCCCGTGTGTGCTCTCCTCGGCCCTACCATGTCGCGTCAGGATGCGCCCCCGCACTCTTCGATCCCGAGAAACCTACCGCCCACGTAGCCTCCTCCTTCCTCGCATTTCCTCCCACCTTGCTCGCCTATGCCGCATCGAGACGGCCCTCCGCCACCAAGCCGAGCTCCCTGCACTGCCCCTGGCCACCTCCTCACCCCGTCAAACCTGCTCCCTCGCCTTCCCCTCATGAGGCCGCTGCCCCCAGCGCATCATCATCCCCACCTCTCTCCTCCACAACAGGCCACCGGAGCTCAAGCCCCTACGCCACCAAGATCTGCGCCCGACCACATGTCTCCGGCCGCTCGTCTCCCTAGCGCGTCGCCTCGCGTCCTCCTCCAGTGGCTCGAGCTTGCCGCCTCTTCTCCTCCTCTCCATGCGAGTTGCCGTCCCTGAGCTCACTTCCATCACAGGATCCTCACTAGAAGCGCCCGTCCGGCTATTCTACTGTTGCTTGCCGTGCGCGGTCGCCACCCGAGCTCGTCCCTAGCACCCCGGCCTCGCCCTTCTCTCTGGTCGCCCCACGTCGCCTGTGAGGCCCTCCTCCGTCGCCATGTCTGCGGCCGCCGTTCTCAGCCCCTTCGACGCTGGTGGCCACCTCGACCCTGTGTGTGCCCAAGCGCGCGAGCCCGCCTCTTGTTTCTATGCGTGTCCTGTGGACTCTTGTGGCTCTCCTGTGCAGGCATGTATGTTGGAGTACCGGTGTTGATGTTGTGGTTCCAGTATGACAACTGATGACCATAACATCCCCGGTGCTCCTGTACCCTGGTTTTGTCAAGTTCGACCGACGCCAAGAGCTACCACGACCTCCACCAGCAAGTCAAGATCGATCGCCAACGAAACCACAATTGAACATGACAGATGATACCGACATGAGACAAGACCCGAGGGACTATGCAAGACCACGGCGCCAAACTCCAAGAACTTCTCGGAACATCGAGTTCTCCGATATGAAACCCAGAGGCAATGATGCCGGTTCGACAACATCTCCTGATATGGACTTCACAACGTCCTTCCCGGAAACCAAAGACGATGCCACTCATGATCTTCCCGGACTCGAAGACCGATCCCAAACCCGGTGCTGTTCCAAGTTATCCTTCCCAGAACCGACGCCCGAGACCGATCTCGTCGAACACCCTCGGCGAACCCCAAGATCGCCGATACCCAATGTGTGACCCTATCTGAGACCCCTCTATTTTTATAATATATGTGATATTTCATTTGTTGCATATTAAATTTTTCATTCTCGCATACATATTCATTTGTTTAGGGGTGTTTTGTCGACTCATCTAATAATTAAATATGGAGACCATATGCGGGATTTTCTAGTCTTATATTGACCCCATTTAAATTTACATAGCGAACCGATGACATGTTTTTCCTTGTTAATCCAACATTTAAATTGCGTGTAGCTAAACAACATTAACCTATTATTTAATTGTCGTGGCCTCGGATCCGCTTAATGTTGCCTAGTTACATCGCATCTTTGTCATGACATGCATCATGCCCGATCTCCCACCATAGTATTAAATAGTGCATCCGATGTTTCATTTTGTGCTTTGGTTCTTCGCGGATTAGGCCGTTGAGTTGACGCGAGCATCGACAAGTCCTTCGGATTTGTATCTTCAGAAGTGTTTCCCAAGCGAGCATTCTCCCTCTTTCTACCTATTTTGCATTTATAGTCTTTGATTCTTCCTATTGATCTATTGCTATCCTTGTTATCGAAGATTTAGTCTTCCATACCAGTTATATCTCCTGCATCCTATATTGCCTTGGACACATCCTATTGCCTGTTGTTTGATAGACAATTTGCTTTTCAAGTCGTAGTTGATTGCTAAGGTGCTACTTCGCGTCTTTGTCATTCCACCGTTGTTGGAAGGTTGGCACATGTTTAATGGCGGAGATGATCATTGCTTTCAATATAACTTGTAAATAAAAATGATGGGAATAGATATAACTAATGCAGAGGCACCAATGGGCAATAGCTAATATTTTGTTTTTAACCGCTCACTTGTGTCCCGTAGGCCCCGAGTACTTGATACCTATTCCTTGACTATCGCACTATCCACATGTGGGACCATGAATCCTCTTAGCCAGAGCTTGATTCATTTATTATTTCTTGGGGCCACAAACTAGTTTGGGGCTTTATTACTATCCTATAGTTATGTCATCCTTTACTGCTTTGTTTACAATTGTGCGTGGAGCACCTGTACAGTTTCGGATTGCGGAGTCTTTTCGCGGTATCGACAAGCCCAATCACACTTTCAGGTTCCCAGTCGTTTACAGCCATTGGCCCAAACCTTGGGTCCGTCTTGGAGCCGGGCAACATCGTTGCAGGTAGCTTAATGGGGTGGCCCCCTGAAATATTTTATGAATCATGTGGTTCTTTGCTGTCAAGGCCTTGTTGGGTTTTTATTTGGTGTTTCCGAGGTTGATCTTGTATGTGCTGCTATTTGTGCACCCCTGCAGGGTAAATCTTTCTGAAAGCCGTGTCCGCGGTGATGGACGACTTGGAGCACAGTATCTCGATCATAGACAACCATATCTAAAGTATTGCTATAAATTTGACTTTACCTGTCTAGTAATCAATTTCAATACAACGGAATGAGTAAATAAAAGTGCCAACAACTGCTAGAAGTGGGATGTCTCATGCTAATGGTATCTGACTAGTAAGTATTGCAACTACAATGGAGTGGTATACTAAAACTTCCCACTTCTTATGATATCAGTATGACTCATGTTATCTATATCTGACTAGTAAGTGCTGCAACTATAATGGAATAAATAAAACTGCCAACTATGTGAGTTACTCGGTTTGACTTCCTCATTTGGTCTCGAGGGGGAAACACCAGGATGGGTATGTTTTGGTGTTACTATCAGGTTGGATCCGAATAGGTCTTTCTTATCCCTCTCTAATAGCCGACAGTTGAATCAAGTCTCTATAGGTTGTTTAGTGCATGCTTCGCTGCTGCTCCATCACACCATACCTATTTAGGTCAGAGCCGCCAAATTCTAGACTCGCCATGTACTAGCCTCAGTAATGACCGCTCCCCTTTTTTCCTTTGCCCTTTGTCAGCACCCCTTTTGTTTAACAGGTATGAGTTCGATGTCGTTAGCAGGGTTACCCTTCCGGCTTGACCTGGGCAGGGTTATGGACACCATTGGTTATTCTTCAGGGCTCTTAGCCCCATTTGCATATTTTCCATACTCGGATGTGCATTGTTTTCAAGATGATTCAGATCTTTGTACTGTGCGTCTATATTCTTGACTCTTTGAGGCATTGTTTTATATATATGTTTCTTTGGGTTCCATCGTGGACTATTGTGTAATGGTATTTCTACGTTTTCCACCCGCACGCAAGTGCTTGGTGGGCATCTTTGAATCGTTTCTATGCGGGTTTGGCAGGAAGCGCTAAGATTTGCATAGGGCCGATTCGAGGGTGTTACACTCTCTAGATGACAACCACCTGCCGAACCGCTGAGTTTCAGTGGATTCTATATACGCACAAGGAGCTCCGCTCAAAACACAGTGTGCTGATCAGTGAGTTCAAGAAGAAGGGTAATTTCTTTCACTTGTATTTCCACTTTTTCCTTCCTTCATCTTTTTGTTTTTCGAACTAACTCATTATTCGGATTCCGCAGCCAAAGTTGAGGCCGAAAACACAATTATGAGTAAAATTTTGGCTTAGATCAAAGGTAACTCGTCATGGTTATTCAACCTTCGTCCTTTTGTATAGTTCGGCATTGATAATGGTGTATGCCTTTGCTCTCCTTTGGATTTGCCTTGAAAGTATCTTGTCACTTGGCAAAGTTACATCTTTCAAGAACTCAAATACTGGCTTGGCACATGCAGGTATAACTCGGAAAGGGAAAATCTCCTCGTCAACTTCCATTGCCTCCACCGATATAACTCGCGCTGGATAAAGCTGAACTGTCCCCGAGGTCTGCGTGGCAGTCCCCGGGTTTGCCGAAGTAGTCCTCGGGTTTGCTGTGGTGTTCCCCGAGTCAATATCCATAGGGGTAGCTTTTGATCGAGAGTGCGCCGGGATATAGATTGACTCGGATTCTGGTGATGGTGTGATAGATGGTTTTCTCAAGTGCTCCAAAGCAAATCCTGGTGGGATTGGCTACCGAGATGACCCCAATTTGGACAGTACGTTGGTTGCCTCATTTTCATGCCGAGGTACATGATGGAATTCGCATCCTTCAAAGAACCCACATATCTTTTGGACATGGAATCTATAAAGGGCCATGTTTGCATCCAGGGAATCCCAATTGCCAAACACTTGTTGCACCACCAAATTTGAATCACCAAAACATTGTATCCTCGTATGCCCACATCTTTTGCCACCTTAAGTCCATGCACGATCACTTCATACTCGACAACGTTGTTTGATGCTCTGAAATGGATCTGGACAATGTACTTTAGTTGATCTTTCTTGGGCGAGGTAAGTACTACCCTGGCCCTAGTCCTTCCTTTAACTTTGTTCCATCGTAGTGCATCCTCCAATAATTTGAGTGTGTAAAAGGTGGTTCGTATTGCATTTCAGCCCAATCCACGAAGAAATCAGCCACTGCTTGAGATTTGATTGCATCTCTCCTATCAAAATGTGGTGCATATGGGGTTAACTCAATTGACCATTTTGCAATCCGGCCACTTGCATCTTTGTTCCTCATTATCTCAGATATGGGCACCTCACATATCACTTTTATGGGGTGTCCCTCAAAGTAATGCTTGAGCTTATTGGCTGCCATGTATACGTCGTATGCCATTTTATGATAGTGAGGGTAATTCTGCTTCGAAGTTGACAACACCTTGCTTAGGTAGTACACTGGCATCTGCACCGACTTACCATCTTCGTCATGCTCCACCACAATTACTGCACTTACGACTCGGTTGGTTGCTTCTATATAGAGCAACATTGGCTCTTTGGATAGTGGCAAAGCTAACACTGGTGCAGAGGCTAGCATCTTTTTTGGTTCATGAAATGCGCTATCAGCTTGTGGTGTCCATAGAAATTTATCTGCCTTTTTCATTAACAATTAGAGGGGCAATGCCTTCTCTCCCAGACGACATACAAACCGACATAACGATGTCAGACAACTAGTAAACTTCTGCACATTGTTAAGGCACTTCAGCAGTTCCATTCTTTCTATAGCTCGGATTTTTGTGGGGTTGGCCTCGATACCTCGGCTGGATACGAGAAAACCGATTAACTTTCCAGCCAGCACACCGAAGGTACATTTCTCTGGGTTAAGCTTCATTCAGAACCTCCCGAAGTTCGTGAATGTTTGTCGGATATCATCAAGGAGCGTTTTGCTTTCCTTAGTTTTTATTACAACATCATCCACATAAACTTGCACATTTCGACCAATTTGGTCATGTAAAATTTTTGGATGCATCTTTGATACGTTGCCCCTGCATTACGTAAACCAAACGACATAGTGTGATTGCAATAAGCCCCATACGGGGTGATAAACGCGGTCTTTATTTGATCATCCAGGTTCAAAGGTATCTGGTGCAAGCCAGAATATGCATATATGAATGACAATAATTCACACCTAGCAGTTGAATCTATGACCTGGTCTATCCCTGGCAGTGGGAATGGATCTTTTGGACATACCCTATTCAGGTTCGTGTAATCGATACACATACGCCACACCACTGCCACGTTTGGATCATCCGTTTTCTTCTCCATGAGAACCGCATTAGAGAGCCAATCTGGTTAAAGTACTTCCATGATAAACCCGGTGGCAAGGACCCAAGTTATCTCATGTCCAATAACTTTTCTCCTGTCTTTGGTGAAGCGGCAGAGAGGTTGCTTCAACGACTTTCCTCCGGGTCTTACATTCAAAGAGTGCTCGGCCAACTCCCTCGGCACACCTTGCAGGTCCTGTGTAGACCAAGCAAAGATATCCCGATTATCACGGTGGAAGTTGATGAGCTCGCTTTCCTATTTGTCACTTAACCTGGCACCAATGGTTACAGTGCGCTCTGGGAACGGATCATCAATAGGCACTTTATTTGTATCCTTTGTCGCTTTAAACGAGACACTTCCATGCGGGTTAATCAGAGTCGGCATATGCTACTGCGCGGACTGAGACAACACCGCCACTTTCTGGATTTCCCATTTATCTTGAGCAATCACGAGTGACTCGACCAGGTTAGACCCGGCAGAGGCACACTCAATGGAACGTCTGAAGTGCCCAGCTATGGTGATCAGTCCCCTTGGTCCAGGCAATTTCATCTTCAAGTAACGGATGTGCGTAGTTGCCATAAACTTGTTCAGAGCTGGCCTGCCGAGTAACGCGTGATACGCACTTTCTAGGTTCACAACTTCAAATTCCAAATTCTCAGTCCGACATTTGTCCCTTGTGCCGAATAACGCGTCAACCCAGACTTTGCCAATGGGCTCACACAAAATACCTGGTACAATGCCATGGAAAGTTGTCTTCGTTGCTTGGAGCATGTTCTCTGATATTCCCAACTTGTGCATAGTATCCTTGTACATAATGTTAATGCTACTGCCATTGTCTATCAACACCTTGGAAAATCTAACATTGATATTCGTCCCAATAAATGTCGGATCTAGTACCAGTGCATATCATCCAGGGTTCGGCATAAGCCTAGGGTGATCCTTGATGCTCCAAGTGATTTCCTATTCTGCCCAAGGAATATACCTCGTCACAGCTGGCATAACCGCATTCACCTCCATATTTCGTTGCTGCAAACTCTTTCTATCGGTTTCCTCAGTGGTGAACACACAGGAACTCTGGTGGTGCTCTCTGGATTCATTCCTCCCATCATTGCCGTGATACCCTTGGTCTTGTTGTTGTTCATTATTCACCTGGTGCATCACATCCCTTCACTCATGGTTCTCATACCTTGGTGGAGGTGGAGGCAACTTCAGTTGCTGTCCATTTCCCCCAGTGAGTTGTTGCTATCGAGGTGCATCGTTCTGAGGTGCGTCGCACTGAGGTCCATCATGCCGAGGTGCTCGAGCATTCCCGGTGCCACCCTGCTGTATCTTCTTCATCCATTCACATTGCTGGGTCGTATGATTTTCCAGGTTATTCAGATTTGGCGTGTGGAACTTTCACGGCTGATCCAGCATACACTCATATGTCGATCTTGGCCTATCCTTCTTTTCCTGCCACTATTCTAGCGTCCAAGTTTTCTTGCCATCATTCCTTTGTTGCCACTGTTTCCCTCCAGTTTCCTGGCGTTGGTTTGTTCCTACGCTTGGTTGATCCTGATCCACAGCTGCAACTTATTGCGAGCTGTATCGATAATCTGACCAATCATCTCTCCTTTTACCTCCGAAATCATTCCTCCGGGTGACCTGGAACCATCTCTATTGTAGTACTCCTCATTTGACTCACTTGACATTAGTCGAGGTTAGGTTGGATCACCCAAGGCATACAAATCAGCAATCCGAATTGTTTTTGCCAACGTAGTTGGCATATCTCGCTGCAACCTCAGCCACAACATACTTCCATACCTACAACCTTAAGTGAACCACGCAATAGCTTGTGATTCAATTACCCCTTGACAGGAATTGCGCACATTGCACCACCGAGTCAAGAACTCCTAGTCTGGTGCATTTGTTCTCTGCTTGCATAATGCCAAAGTCTCTGGCCTATTTGGGCTCTTCTATGTGCTCGAGAAGTTACTAACGAATCTCTCCTCAAAGTCTATCCAGCAGTTGATACTTCCTTCTGGCAAGTTGTTTAACCAGACTCTTGCTAGCCCCTCTAACATCTGAGGTACATACCTCACGGCCCATCTCAAATTTCTTCTGGCTATAATAACTGCAGTTGCATAGTCAATGAGCCAATCATCTAGCTTAGTGTTGTCGTCATACGTCTTTGTTCCCCTGGCCAACTGAAAGTTCAACACAGGTGGATCTCTCATGATCCGAGGTCCAAAACATGCCGGACCCGGAGGACCTTGCACCTCAATCATCTCCGACCTATAGATTCTGTCTAATTTCAGCCTTGGATCATCTGGTTGCAAGTTCCTGTTCCATAACCTTGATCCAATTACATGATGTTCTGGTATAGTAAATCCGACATCAACCATCGTAGAATAACCATCATTATACCTATCTTAACCAGGATGAGCATACTGTTGTTGCATTGCCGGGCCAACGCTTCTCTCCTGTCAAGGTACGTATTGCTGCTGCTATTGTCGAGGTGGGGTTTGCCCTGCTCCCACCAAAATACGAAGGTGCTCTAGACCTCAAGGAACGCATGATTCTTGCCGGCAGCACCGCCATTACCCAAGCTAAGGAGATAGCTCAACCTCTAGGCATCAATATCAAGGCGGCAGACTTAGCGGCCAAGTTCATGGAAATCCTGCGCCGAGCCCCCGAGAAGGTCAAGGACTGGAAGGTCTCTTGCATCAAGGCTGGCGCTAGGATGTCGCCATCTCTGGTCAAGGCACACTATGACAACGCCGATATCGACTTGGAGACCTCCGGCTTTCCTAAGCTGGATGAAGAAGGGAGGGAAATCGATAGCGATGCTATTTGGAATTCCCTTGTCGGCTTCGACACCAGGGTCACCAGGATGGTCAATGCAGATGTCTTCGTTCCTGCCGAGATCCTTGACGAAGACATGGCATCGTCTGAGTCTAGCCCATCTCCCTCCGAGTTTGACGAGCTCTCCCAGCCTGGTTCTCCTAATGATGCCACCATGAAGCCCCCTGCAGCAGAGCCATGAAAAACAATATTTGTATTAAATGTATCTCTGCAATGTGTATGCAGAAAAAACTTATGTTTTGCTAAAGCGGAAAATCTTGTACTCAAGTTTTCCTACTACTTATCTGCTTCCAGCATGTGTGTATATTTTTTAAGCAAGTGCTGGCTTATCCATTATTCTAGTTCGGATGCTTGACCTTTCGTGAGACGAAAGACTCGCATCACAGAACTATGCTCTCAGGCGATGATGCTTAATATCAGTGTCAAGAAGCCAAGAACAAAATCGCCGGCTTTGAGTGCCGAAAAGTCACTACTCCGGAAGCCACATAAAAGCTTCAGAAAACGTGTAGACCAGAAAACTTAAGCTAACGCATGTAGGCGGAAATTTCACAAGGGCAAATGCAACCTTGCGCGTAAAGGGTTTATATGATCCAAAAATGAACAACTAAAGGAGGTAAAAGACTCAGAGAATATGAGTGAAACAAATTCTTTATTTCATTGATCATATAAGAAACTTATTACATAATATAAATGTGCTAAGTGTAAAAGGGACGTAGTTCTGCTATGTTCCATGGCCGATCTGTCTCAGGGTAATCATCATCGGAGTCATGTTGCTTGCACTTGCGAGTTTTTGGTCTGTCTTTCAGCTCGTGAATATCTATGAGGTAATAGGAACCATTGAAAAATGCTTTGCTTATGATGAACGGTCCTTCCCAAGGCGGGGATAGTTTGTGTGATTTCTCCTGCTTGAGTGGAAGCACCCGATCTCCCTCTTTAAACGAGTGATGCTTTACACGGCGACTATGGTAGCCACATAGCTTCTGCTTGTAGACGGTGGATCTCTAGCATGCCAGCATGTTCTCTTCTTAAAGTAGGTCCATAGATAGTCGTCTGGATTCTTCAGCGTCATACTCCTTGTAGGCGGAAACTCTTGGTGCATCGTGGAGGATGTCGGATGGGAGTACTGCTTCTGCTCCATAAACCATGAAGAAAGGAGTTAAGCCGGTGGATCTATTAGGTGTTGTTCGTAAACTCCACAAGACAGATGGTAGTTCCTCTTCCCAGGCTCCCGCTGCTCTACGTAGCGGTGCCTCTAAGCGTGGCTTGATTCCGTGCAGAATTAGTCCATTGGCCCTTTCAACTTGGCCATTTAACTGTGGATGTGCCACAGATGTTAGGTCAAGGCGGATGCCTTTCGCATAAGAGTATTCCTCAACTTCTCCGAGAGATAAATTCCGACCATTGTTAGTGATGATGCTGTGCGGGAGACCAAATCTCACCACTAGATCCAGTACAAATTTTAGGGTTGTTGCCCCATCAAGCTTTCTAATGGGTTTAGATTCAATCCATTTTGTGAACTTATCCACTTCTACTAGCAAGTGTGTAAATCCACAGGGTGCTGCCTACAAAGGTACCACCATGTCCAGCCCCCAGACTGCCAACAACCAAGTTATTGGTATTGTTCACAATTCTTCTGATGGAATACTTGGTTCTCTTGCATAGAATTGACACCCAAGGCATGTTTCTACCAACTTTTTGGCATCCGCCTTGGCAGTTATCCAGTAGAATCCTTGTCGGAAGGCCTTGGCCACCAATGATCGGGGAGCGGCATGATGCCCGCAATCTCCGAGATGTATTTCTCTAAGGATTTCAATACCTTGTTGCTAGGAGACGCATTGAAGGAAAACTCCTGTGGTACTTCTTTTGTATAGCTGGCCATCAATGATGACGTAGCCTTTTGCTCTGCGTACTATTTGTCGGCTTTTAACTTCCTCGGTGAGCAAAGTTCCATCTTGTAGATAATCCATGAACGGTTTCGTCCAAGCCGGAGAGGTCACTATTATTGTATTAACAAATGAATCCACTCTATCTAGGTTGTCAGGGTCAACTCCCTTCACGGATGGAGTCCATAAATGTTCAAGGAAAACGCCTAGTGGAATTGGTCCACGAGCTGATCCAAGCTTTAACAGCAGATCTGCCGCCTCATTCTCCTCCCTTTTTACGTATTTGAATTTCTAGCTGTCGAAGCACTTGGCTATTTCGTCTACTTCATCTAGATATGCGGCCATCATAGGGTTCCGCGCATTCCAGGTGCCAGCTACTTGCTGGGCAACCAAGTTGAAATCTCCACAACAAACTATGCGCTTGATGCCAATATCTTTGGCTACACGAAGTCCGTGAATGAGGGCATCATACACCGCCATGTTATTGGTAGGGTTGAAGTGGATCTGCAGGACGTATTGCAACTTCTCTCCTGTTGGTGACTGTAATAATACACCAGCCCCCGAGAAACTGAGTAACTTCGATTCGTCAAAGTGCATGACCCTTAAAACTTCCTGATTCGAGCCACCATACTCTAAGGAGAGGTATGGCCTAGATCCTTCCGCGAATGTGTCCTGCTCATAGGCGGTCCGTGCGGGGCTTGACGAGTTTCCGACTTCCCGGGAGCTAGGACCAGAGTCAGTTTCGCCGATGAAGATGTGGATGTCTCCAAAGGGGATGACGGAGCAACAAGTGGGGTTCGTCTTCGCCGGCACCCAAAACTCATCTGGAGGGACGATCGGGACGTTGCCGGAGAAGAGAGCGCGACCGATGGCTACAGTATCCCGATTCCCACGAAGAGATTGGACCTCGCCTGGTGTAGAGCTCGAAGAACCTCTTGCCCTACGGTGGGCGCCAACTTTGGTGGTATTGCCGACGAGTACGCCATGGAGGGGGCCTCACAATGCGTGTTTAGAGACGTGGGGTATGGCGGAGAGTTGGTGGGTACGAGGTAACACAACTTACCCAGGTTCAAATCCCACATCGGTGGCGGAACTCTACTCCTGCTATAAATCACTATAATGGCAATACGCCGAGTTATAGAGATTGGTTCGCTATGTGAGGGTGTTATGAATCATTGCCCTAAGGGCTCCCGCAGGCCGGCTAATAAAGGCGCCAAGACCTAGGGTTTACAGGGAAAGGTCCTTGCAGGAGAAGGTAAAGAGTCCTACACTAATACGAACTAGTCTTCCGTGTCTTGTACTCCAAGGCTCCGAGTATGTTGGTGACTCTTGCATAGCCTTCCTTTATCCGGCATGGGCCTCCCTTCCGGATCCGTCTAACTGGGCCACCCAGCAGGCCATAGGACTTGCTACCAACTATGGGCCACCTGGGTTAGGTGGAGTGTTGAAATGCTATGAGGATACCCATATAGAATATCCCCAACACTGGCCCCTCTAACATCTGAGGTACATACCTCACGGCCCATCTCAAATTTCCTCCGGCTATAATAACTGCAGTTGCATAGTCAATGAGCCAATCATCCGGCTTAGTGCTGCCATCATACGTCTTTGTTCCCCTGGCCAACTGAAAGTTCAGCATAGGCGGATCTCTCATGATCCGAGGTCCAAAACATGCCGGACCCGGAGGACCTTGCACCTCAATCATCTCTGACCTATAGATTCGGTCTAATTTCAGCCTTGCATTATCTGGTTGCAAGTTCCTGTTCCCTAACCTTGATCCAATTACATGATGTTCTGGTCTAGTAAATCCGACACCAACCATCGTTGAATAACCATCATTATACCTATCTGACCCAGACGAGCATATTGTTGTCACATTGCCGGGCCAGCGCTTCTCTCCTACTGAGGTACGTATTGCTGCTGCTATTTCCGAGGTGGGTTTTCCTTGCTCCCACCGAAATACGATGTTTAGCATTGCCGTTAGCAGCGTTTCCTTGACCGCCATTGCGTTGGTCGCGGTTACCTCGGCCAGCTTCACCCTGGCTGGCACTGTGACGATCCTCATCAACATGCACTGCTTCTCCTTTCCCTGCCCTTATGTAACACCCTTGAATCGACCCTATGGAAGTTTCAGCGCTTCCCGCCAAACCCGCATAGAAATGATTCAAGGACACCCACCAGGCACTTTCGTGTGGGTGGAAAACGAAGTAATACCATTACACAATAGTCCACGATGGAACCCACAGAACAGATATATACAACACGACTCCATGAGTCAAGAATACAGATATGCTATACAAAGATCTAAATCACCTTGAAAACGATACAACATCCGAGTACGGATAAGAAGCAAATTGGGCTAAGAGCCCTGAAGAATAACCAATGGCGTCCATAAACCTGCCCAGGCCAAGCCGGAAGGGTAACCCTGCTAACAATGTCGAACTCGTACCTGCTAAAAAAAAGGGGGTGCCGACAAAGGGCGAAGGGAAAAAGAGGAGCGTCAGTACTGAGGCCAGTGCACGGCGAGGCTAGAATTCGGCGGCTCTCGCATACATAGGTATGGTAGACTGAAGCGGCAGCGCAGCATGCACTAAACAACCTATAGAGACTCGATTCAACTATCGGCTATTAGAGAGGGATAGGAAAGACCTATTCGGAACCAACTTATACTAACACCAATCATACCCATCCTGGTATTCCCCCTCGAAACCAAACGAGGAAGTCAAACCGAGGAACTCACACAGTTGGCACTTTTATTCATTCCATTATAGTTGAAGCACTTACTAGTCAGATATAGATAGCATGAGTCATCCAGATAGCATAAGTAGTTGGCAGTTTTAGTAAACCATTCAGTTGTAGTTGTAGTACTTACTAGTCAGATACCATTAGCATGTGACATCCGAAACCCAGCAGTTGTTGGCACTTTTATTTCATTCCATTGGAATTGCGATACTTACTAGGCAGATATAACATGACCCGATACACCCCAGTTCCACTAGTTGTCAGCACTTTTATTATCCATTCCATTATAGTGAAGCTGATTACTAGTCACATATTAAGTCAAATTTATAGTGCTACTTTATTTATGCTTGTCTATGATCGAGATACTGTGCTCCAAGTCGTCCATAACCGCGGACACGGCTTTCAGAAAGATTTACCCTGTAGGGGTGCACAAATAGCAACACACACACGATCAACCTCGGAAAAACCAAATCAAAACCCAACGAGGCTTTCACGACAAAGCAATCACAGGATTCATAAAATATTTCAGGGGGCCACCCCACTAAGCTACCCGCAACGAAGTTGGCCGGCTCCGAGACGGACCCAGGGTTTGTGTAGACGGTGGTAAACGACTGGGAACCCGAAAGTGTCACTGGGCTTGTCGATACAGCGAAAACGTGTCACGATCCAAAACAGTATAGGTGCTGCATGCACAATCGTAAATAAAGCGGTAAAGCATGACATAAGTACAGGATAGTAATAAAGCCCCAAACTAATTTGTAGCCCCAAGAAATAAGAAATGAATCAAGCTCTGGCTAAGGGGATTCATGGTCCCATATGCGGATAGTGTGATAGTCAAGGAACATGTATCAAGTACTCGGGGCCTACGGGACACAAGTGGACATGAAAAACCAAATAGCATATATTGCCCACCAGTGCCTCTTTCATTAGTTATCCAACAATTTAATAGTTGTATTTAAAGTCATGATCCTCTCCACCGTAAGGCATGTGACAACATTCCAACAACTGTGTTGTACTTCACGACACGGGATCGCACCTGAGCAAGCGACTACGACTCGCAAGACCATCTATCTACCAAACAACAGGCAATAGGATGTGTCCAAGGCAATATAGAGGCTGCAAGGTATATAAATGGTGCACGGAAACTAAATCATCGCAATACGGGTAGCAATAGATCAACAGGAGGGAGTAAAGACTATAAATGCAAAATAGGTAGAAGGGGGGAGAATGCTCGCCTGGGAAACACTGCCGAAGGATCATATCCGGAGAACTTGTCGATACTCGCATCAACTCATCGGCCTAATCCACGAAGAAGAAAACACTAGAAGAAACACCGGATGCAATATTTAATACTACGGCAGAAGATCCGGCATGCTTATGATATGATGCATGGCATGGCACAGAAGCGGTGGAATTAGGCAATATTAAGTGGAATCGGGGTCCTGACAAATAATTATATGGTTCAAGTTATTTATCTAACCCGCAAATTAAATGTTGTCTTAACAAGGCAAAACATGGTATCGGTTCGCTACACAAATTTAAATGGAGTCCGGAATAAGACTAGAATAGCCCGCATATAGACTCCATGTTTAATTTAAGTGAATCGACTATTTAACCCAACCCACCAGATGACATGTATGCAAGCATGATGATTTAATGATGCGATAGGTATATGTCATATTATAAAAATAGAGGCTTAGGGTCACACATCTGGGTTCGGAAGATCTTGGCTCCGGGGGTTCGGGGTTCGACAGGGTTCGACGGGAACGAGGTTCGGACTCTGGGGTTCATGGTCTTCGGATCTGTGAAGGAGATCATGGCATTTAGAGGAGAAGATCTTGGCATGCCGAGTCTTGGTCTTCGGATCCGGGAAGGAGGTCTTGTCGAACCGGCATCATCGCCTCCGGGTCTCATATCGGAGAACTCGATGTCCCGAGTAGGTCTTGGAGTTTGGCGTCGGTCTTGTCGGTGGTCGATCTTGACTTGCCGGTGGAGGTCATGCCAGCTCTTGGTGTCGGCGGAATCGGTCGTCGGGTCATCAAGTTCGAGGTCTCGGTTTTCCAGGGCCGAAGGTCTTGGCGTCCGAGAGACGATCTTGTCGTTCCGAGAAGGATAACTTGAGGATCCAACATCACTGCCTTCGGTTTCTATGTGGGAGTTCTTGTCGTCCGTATTTTGTTGGTGTCGAACGTGGACCATCAACCAAGTCGACGTAGCCACTCGGTCTCGCAAAACGATGGTCTTGCGCAACTTTTCGGGGTAGCACTTGGCGTTGTCTTGGTTCGGATAGCGAAGGGATGCATGCAGTGAGCATGAGGCGGTGCTTGGGTCGCCCTCTATTGAGCCGGATGGAACCGAGGCATACGGAGGCCGTGTGGACAACAGGCATCGGTGGCATGACAGGATGTACCGATGGACAAGCACACGCAGGTGGCGGGACCGGCACTAGGCACGGGAAGAGGACGCCTACGCGCGGTCGAGCTTCAAAAAGGAGTCCGGCATGGACGACCTTGCAGCGCGAGCTTGGCCGCGGCCAGACGAAGGCGTGCAGGGGCCACGGCGGCACATGGAGGCGGGACCCTGCTCTGGGACGTGGCCGAGGCGAGCGTCGCCTGTGGACGACGGGGCGCGACCGAGGCGAGGGCGGACGAGGCTGCCGGCGGCCGGGCTCGTAGGGGAGGAGGAGTTCGCAGCGAGCGCGGGGCAAAGTCGGCCGTGGCGGCAGTTGGAGAAGGGGCCGCGGCGGTGGCTTCGCGGGCGGAGGCGCTTGGGACACGCGGTCGGACTTGACGCGGGCGAAGAGAGGGAAGGAAACAGCAGGCGCTGGGGAGGTTGAAGCGGGACAGAGCACCGGCGACGGGGTGCTGCAGGGCCGAGGCGGAGGCCAGCGGGGCTCACGGTGACGAGGCAAGCGGTCGGCGGTGGCTGCAGAGGAAGAGGTCGAGCGGAGGGAGGAACGGACGCGTCGGCAGGTGGTTGACCCAGGGCGGCGGAGGAGGGATGGCGTGCTCACGATGCGGAAGAAGGAGAAGCGGGGTCGGGGCAGGGTTGGTAGAGACAAGAAAAGCGGCAGGTGGGCGCGGCGATAGGACCGAGGAGAGATGGTGGGGCCACGCGGCCGCGTGAGGGTGGAGCGGGCGAGACTCGGCCTGGGGTGATGGGGTGGGGAATCGCGCTAGGGCGGTTGTCGGGGGAAAAACGTGCGGGAGGAGGGCTCTCTCGCGGGGTGTTTGGCACGTGCGGGTGGGTGGATTAGGGGGGTGGTGGGACCGGTGGGGTGAGGTGGTGAGCCGGGAGTGGACGGGGTGAGGTGGCGGGGTGGAGGAAGTGGTTGGCGGGGAATTGGAGGTGGCAGGTGGTGTGGATAAGGGGAGGAGACGGGAGGGTTAGGGGTAGGTGGCTGAGGGTTAGTCTGATCTGGTTTTGTTTACTGGGGGTGGCAGTTGGGTCGATTCTAGTTCGCTGCCCCTAAAAATAATATAATTTTTTTATTTGTTTAAAATGGGGCTTTTGAAATTCGTTTGTAGACGAAACAAAATATTCCGGCCAAGCCCGGGTTTTGATTTGAAATAAAGACGGGGCGTTTAGAAAACAAAACCAGGTTTTCGAAAATAGTTTTAGACAAACAGATGCATGATGATGACGATGCTCAAATGCAATGTGACATGATGACATGAGCATGCGGTCATGATGATGCAATGCACCAAACACAGCGATTTTCTAGTAGTGGTTTTAGCGGGGCGCCACACCTTATCGGGTCATCCGGGGCCATCTGCTTGTCTTTTCTCCCCAAGGTTACCACTTCCTCTCTTCTAGGGACATCATGTGGTGATGATGCAGCCCTAGCAGATTTCGCCGAGTTACCCCTCACCGAATAAACTAGGTGTGATCCTCCTGGTATCGCCGGGTTCGCTTTGAGTATCTCCTCATCCTGCTTATTCACCACTCTTACTAAGTGGTTTACTCTCTCCTGCTGCCTCTCCCGGGCTTCTCCTGTTAGACCCTCTAATTCGAACGTTGCTGCCTCTGCAACCCTAAGGTTCTTCTCCGGGGTATTGTACCTCTCCAACCCTATTGTCACTAGTGTAGTTGTTTACCCCGGCTTTGGCACATACTCCTTGTCTATCTCAGTGATGAAGTTTCTACCTCTAATTTTCAATCCATCTATTCGGTTTACTTTTGCATACTCACGCAGAGTGATGTTCAGTGATTGTTGTAACTCAACTACCTTCTTTGCCCCACCTAACATTCTCTTCCTTGTCTCCTCTGGCTTGGCATGTGCCTGAGCCGGATCTACTGCTGGTACTATGGGAGTAGCTAAGCTATCTATTTCATGTTGTAGTACATTCTCTAGCCTCTCCAGCGGAGGGAATCTAGATCTTGCCTGCTTTGGTGTAGCGTCTGGATCTGGCGTTGGGTCCTTGCTTACTCCTGCATCTGGCGTTGTCATCATGACATTAGCATAGCTAGCGGGGCGAGTGATACGCGAGCCACGAGCCGCAATGATAGGTGGTTTGCCTCCCTCAACGATGTGCTACAGGTGAATGCAAGAATCTTTGACTCCAACGTAGATCTTGTGGGCGCCAAGCTTGATGAAGAGGCCATTGCGCAAGGGAGGGCGCCTGCTGAAGCTACCAACATTGGCGCTAACATAGTCCAGCGCTCCAAAGCGCTGAACGAGCCCGGAGAAAATGCGTTTGCCGATGGTGATGATGTTTCCCGTCCGGATCTTCACTCCTGCTAGCGCCGCTAGCGCCACGGTGGGCGCCAATTGTCGTGGTGGTGGCACGGCAGATGCCATGTATAGGATAATTATGGGGCCAATGTGCACTAGAGGAGTCCAGGGAGGGATAGTGTAGTGATTCCACACACAGATGTTTGTATTTCTCTCTTATCGATGATCGATTACAAGGGCTCCTTGAGCTGTTTGTGGGAAGGAGGCTACTGCTCTTACTACCCACAACTACTTCTCTATTGTTTTCCTTTAGTAAAAATGGCTGACCCCCTCTATGGAGATCCTGCCCCTCCTTATATACGGGGCTAGGTTACAAGTTAGGGCATACGGGGAAGGCATATTCTCCAAATATTCCTCTCCAAAAATAGCAAAACGGTGCTCCTCTTTTGTCTGTATAAGCTAATCCGGACTCAGGGCATAAGTCTCATTGAGCCCCTCTGTGGCGCAGCGTCAACCGACATAGCCAACGTCACCCGACATGGGCAATGTCACCTTTGTCAGCTCGTATTCGCTGGTCCATCCCTCTGTCCGCTTATCTCACGCTACAATGGAGAGGGAAAACCTATGACCAAGAAGATTCCTTCCTTCCCTTGTAAGCCAAGTGGTAACCCGGCTCACGCCTGGTTATCTCGGCCCTGTGGGTACCTGCAAACAAGTTACAAAGAGCTAGCCGACATACATTATATGTTGGTTAGGACAATGTTAGACGAATATCCTTTGGGTCGGGTCATCACGTAAGTCGACCTGCCTTGAGGTGACTCGGCCAGCTTACGCTTTGACTTTGTCGTACCTCGGCTAACATGGCCTTTATACCCCAGCGTGACCCTACCCGGGGGTATCCCCCCAACACCATGAGGCGTAAAGAGAAGAAGTTATGTTCTTTCCAGAGCACTCATGAATGTACTATGCTAAACTTTGCCATTTTATTGTCAAACATTTTATCTACCACCTGTGCTCTAGTGGGAGCAAAAAGAAGCATGTCCATGACATGACGAAGGCGTGAGCGATGTTTCCTTCACATGTAATGATGGGGCTCATTGCATAGAAAACAAAAAATTCCTACGGTTGCCACTACCAATAACGAATTTAGGCAATACTTGTAACAATTTCAGAAGGACTCACCCTCGAAGACCATAAGCGGGATGACTTTCCCGCAAAAAGCGTGGCTGGTGTAGAATGTACAAGACCATCCTCAAAGACACGATGACTATAAGTGCCACAAAGGGTAGTGCCTTCATAATCGTTCACACGTTCGGTGTGACGTCGACCTCTGTCCCTTGCTCCATGTTGGGTAATGGAAGTAGTGAATCCTCGGGAACTCAAGCAGCACTATGACATGGTAGTGGTTTGTGAGGAGAAGGTCTTGAGCAGGGCATCACCTAAGCACCATACTCGTGATAGTGGACAAGCTAGAAAGAGGGATAACATGCCAACCAAAGGGAACATGAGAGGAATGGAATGGTGTGAGCTGAGTGGAGGAGGAGATGGCCCTTTATAGGGGGATGGGGAGTCTGCCCCAAGGGGTGAGCACACCCCAAGAGGTTCCCCCACCTCTCCCCTCATTATGTGGGTGGGTGTTCCACTCACATTAATCCATGTCCACTGAAACCTCCACTCGCTTGCATTAATTTTCCACCAAAATTAATGTCATCTCTCATATTTCTCCACTCACTTGGTTTAATGCCACTAAAATTAATGAATACTTTATTTAATGAGCACTTCATTTAATGTACACTTCATTCAATGAACACATTAACATTTTATCTCCTTGCAATATTTCGATACATAGAAACTATTCCAGCAGTTTTTATTAGAACAGTTTCTGCGATGTCCAGTATTTTCTCCTGCATCCTCTATCCACTCAAATGCATCAACTACCCTTAAGTGTGTCTCCTTAAGGGCTCGTGTACTATGTGGACATGATCGAGACTCTCTGCGATCAATAATCATTAGCGGGACCTAGGGATCCATAATGAGTCCCACTAATTCAACGTTGAACTAGTGATCACGTGAACCTTTTTTGCAGTAACTGATTCCTTTGGTCTCGTGATATTTTACTTATCCGAGATCCGATCATTTGTAATCATCCATACCTAGTTCGATCTCGCTACTGACAAGTACTCTTTTATCGTTCCCGTGATATAACATTCTTAGTGATATTATCACTTTCTTGCAAGCTATGTTAATGTGACATCATCGAGAGGAACCTAAGTATATCTCTCCATCATCTGGATGGAAAAATCCTACTCTTGATTCATGAGCCTCAACTAAGACTTAAAGACATATTTATAATCACCTTGTTACGGTGTGATGTTTGCTGGAATCAAAGTACTCTTCGAGAGTTAATGATTGACGTGATCTCATGGTCTAACGATTAGAGTTACTTTGAATAAAATAGCAATATAAACTTGAAGACATGATCGTATTACTATACTTTGGGAGAATGTTCATCACATCATTTCCACCAATGTTGTGACCTCGTTATTAACAACATCCAATGTCATGATGAGGAAACCTTGATCATCAGTTAATCAACAAGCTAGTGTAATGAGAGACATTACTAGGAACCTTTTTCTTTGTTTATTAAAAAACATGTATTAATGTTTCTGGTTAACACAATTATAGCATGAGAAATAAACATTTATCATAAACATGGAATAAGATAATAACCATTTTATTATTGCTTCTCGGGCATATTCCCTTCAGTCTCCCACTTACACTAGAGTCAATAATCTAGTTTTAAAATCTCGCGAATTCAACACTTATGCCTTTTCGATTTTGTATATATGCCTTTGCTAGTTGATGGGTCCAAAATTGAAGCATATTTACCTTTTGTTTTTGCATAAATAGAATATGGATTTTTGCATTTCACTGCGTTTGCACGCTCCTTTTTATCCTTGTCTCAATAGGATCCCGGATTACTAAGTCTCTTACGAACATATCAATTGGAATTGTCATATTATGTTATAATATGATATTTTTCAGTGATAAAAGTCATTTTTATTTATTTACCTTTGCACCTGGGAGAATACCAAATGTGAGGGAAGCATATGTCGTGATAATGACCAGTGGTACGGGTGGAGCCCGCCCGTACCGTCTACCCGTACCAAACGGCATCACGTCCGCCTTGTCAAATACTTTATCTTGGAAAAGACAACATAGATATCTGACATTCACAACCACCACAAACCACATAAAACACATCAGAAATGGATCTAAAGGAGGAATTTAGAGAAGGGGAAATCCCTGCTCCTTCAAAGATCATTGGTGGACATCGCAACATCCCCATCATCATCAACCTTTGCATATCCATCACCATTACTACCCCCATCTATCATGTATTAGATCTTGTTGTAATTCCAGATTCAATTGTGGTTTGCACTAGATTTATCCCCGTACTTTGATCCATCCATTTGATTATGATCATGTCGTTGATTGCTTCCATGCGTGAGTAGTTTTCCCTCATTCTTGTGGAGATGGAGAAACCCTAGCACTATTATGAAAATGCAATAAAGATGATGTATTGTTGTGTCCATATGAATGGCTGGTCTATGAAAGATTGATTATTTGTGTTTGATCTCTCTCTTTACATGGTATGTGTAGTCGGCCACATATCATTTGCCTTTGGTACTAAAGTGAGGGAGAAATCCTTTGGATGTGGTTGGAAGTGTGCCTAGAGAGCTTCGTGACAATTGGCGTCGGCTAGCAACCTACACGGTCAAAGGAGGATAAAGAGAGACTCCCTAAGCTAATTACGATATCCATAGGGAGACCCTTAATTGTGGTGGTTTGTATGGGTGATTTCTCTCAAACATCACAATGGTTATTTAGAGGTGACCTCATTCTTGGCTCAACAAAGTGGCTTCCTACGAGCCTTGTAGTGAACATCTTATTATGGAGATCTCTCCGCACATATCAAGACACAAGAAGTAAGTTATCTTAATTAATAATAATAATAATAATAGTATGCTAGTGGTGTATCCTACATCCCCAAGAATGTTTTAGCCCTATTGAGTTCAACCATGTTTTCACACAACTTTGTTACTTACTTTCTTTTATTTGTTTTAGTTACTTTTCTGCACTCAACCAAAAACCTTTCAGACACCCTTTACTTGAGATCAAACATAGATTATAAGTATCCTTTGGTGGGAAGTGACAAGGGGCATAAAGACCTTAACCAAATAGCTCGTCGTGGGTATGATACTCTTATTTCGAAACTAGCTACAATTAATCTATGAACTTGCAGCCATCAAGCTATTTTCTGGCACCATTGTCGGGAAGCTAAGCGTTTTTGGTCTTTGTTCTTAGTTGCTTATTATACCAATTAATTACTAAAGTTGTTTACTAGTTTCAAGTAAGCACCATGACTGCACTCAGACTGATGAATCGGCTCGATGCAGCTAAACATGTTGGGAAATTCAATAGAGGACTCATAAAAGAATTCTTGAGTGGGAGCGAACCAGAATACGAGGTTAGCCCTCGCTTTATCGCTATTATTAAAGAAAACTTTTAATGCATTTTATCGAGTTATGTTGGACACTTAAATTGAGGGGCTACTCTGATGATGAATTGAAACTTAAAGCAACACTCCTTTAGCTTGGTATAGAATTTGGCCTATAGAGAAAATAGATACCTAGGTAAAACTCAAAGGAGAATTCGTACTTCGATTCTTTCCCAAGATAAAAACTCCTGAATTAAGAAGGGCGATCACAAACTTCAAGAACCGCCCAGGTGAAGGCTTAGTAAGGTCCTTCAAAAGGTATAAGTCCCTTGTTAATAGATGTCCCCATCATGATTTACTTGAATGGTATGTTTTACATATTTTCTATGGGAGATTTAATCAAGAAATTAAACATGAACTTGACACAAATTCCGGAGGCTCCTTTGTGGAGCTAACTCTAAATAAAGCTTGGTAACTTCTAGAACAAATTTGTCGTAATAGAGAAACATGGGGATTTGATGTAGGCGGCTCTAACACCCTCAAATCGGCCCTATGCAAGTTTTAGCCCTTTCCGCCAAACCCGCATAGAAATGATTCAAGGACGCCCACTAGGTACTTTCGTGCAGGTGGAAAACGAAGTAATACCATTACACAATAGTCCTCGATGGGACCCACAGAACAGATATATATTCAACAGCGACTCGACGAGTCAAGAATACAGATATACAATACAAAGATCCAAATCACCTTGAAAACGTTACAGCGTTTGAGTACGGACAAGATGAAAATGGGGCTAAGAGCCCTGAAGAATAACCAATGGCGTCCATAACCCTGCCAAGGCCAAGCCAGAAGGGTAACCCTGCTAACGACGTCGAACTCGTACCTGCTAAACAAAAGGGGGTGCCGACAAAGGGCGAAGGGAAAAAGAGGAGCGTCAGTACTCGATGCAACTGTTGGCTATTAGAGAGGGATAAGAGAGACCTATTCGGATCCAACCTGATAGTAACACCAATCATACCCATCCTGGCATTTCCCTCCTCGATACCAAATGAGGAAGTCAAACTGAGGAACTCACATCATTCCATTATAGTTGAAGCTCTTACTAATTAGATATAGATAGCATGAGTCATCCTGATAGCATAAGTAGTGGGCAGTTTTAGTTAACCATTCAGTGGTAGTTGTAGTACTTACTAGTCAGATACAATTAGCATGTGACATCCCAAACCCATTAGTTGTTGGCACTTTTATTTCATTCCATTGGAGTTGTGATACTTACTAGGCAGGTATAACATGACACGATACATCCCAGTTCCACCAGTTGTTGGCACTTTTATTATCCATTCCATTGTAGTGAAGCTGATTACTAGTCACATATTAAGTCAAATTTATAGCACTACTTTAGTTATGCTTGTCTATGATCGATATACTGTGCTCCAAGTCGTCCATAACCGCGGACACGGCTTTCAGAAAGATTTACCCTGCAGGGGTGCACAAATAGCAACACACACACGATCAACCTCGGAAAAACCAAATCAAAACCCAACGAGGCTTTCATGACAAAGCAATCCTAGGATTCATAAATTATTTCAGGGGCCACCCCATTAAGCTACCCGCAACAAAGTTGGTCGGCTCCGAGACGGACCCAAGGTTTGCGCCAATGGCTGTAAACGACTAGGAACCCGAAAGTGTGACTAGGCTTATCGATACCGCGAAAACACTCCGCAATTCCTAAACAGTACAGGTGCTCCACGCACAATCGTAAATAAAGCAGTAAAGCATGGCATAAGTACATGATATTAATAAAACCCCAAACTAGTTTGTGGCCCCAAGAAATAAGAAATGACTCAAGCTCTGGCTAAGGGGGATTCATAGACTCTCCCGGATGTGGATAGTGCGAATAGTCAAGGAACAGGTATCAAGTACTCGGGGCCTACGGGACACAAGTGGGCATGAAAAACCAAATAACATATAATTGCCCACCGGTTCCACTTTCATTAGTTATCACAGCAAGTTAATAGTTTTAATCAAAGACATGATCATCTCCACCATAAACATCTGCCAGCATTCCAACAATTGTGGTACTCAACAACACGAGATCGCCACTGAGCAAGCAACTACGACTCACAAGGCCAGCTATCTACCAAACAACAGGTATTAGGAGGTGTCCATGGCAATATAGAGGCTGCACGGGATATAACTGGTGCACGGAAACTAAAGCATTGCGACACGGATACCAATAGATCAACAGGAGGAAATAAAGACTATATATGCAAAATAGGTAGAAGGGGAAGAGATGCTCGCCTGGGAAACACTGCCAACGGATCACATCCGGAGAACTTGTCAATACTCGCATCAACTCATCGGTCTAATCCGCGAAGAAGCAAACACTAGAACAAACACCGGATGCACTATTTAATACTACGGCAAAAGAATTGGCATGATTATGATATGATGCAGATGCGGTGTAATTAGGCAGTATTAAGCGGAACCGGGGTCCCGACAATTAATTAATAGGTTCGAGTTATTTATCTACCCCGCAAATTAAATGTTGGCTTAACAAGGCAAAACAAGGTATCGGTTCGCTACACAAATTTAAATGGGGCCAATGTAAGACTAGAATAGCCCGCATATAGTCCCCATATTTATTTATTAGGTGAATCGGCATAATGCCCCCAAACCACAAACATGTATGCAAGCAAGAACAATTTATTATGCGACAATTGATATTGTCATATTATAAAAATAGGGGCTTAGGGTCACACATCTGGGTTCGGAAGATCTTGGGTTCCGGGGGTTCAGGGTTCGACAGGGTTCAGGATCTTTGGATCCATGTAGGAGATCTTGACGCCTATGACGAAGAACTCGGGTTCGGAAGGAGGTCTTGGAATTCCGATGGATCGGTCCCCGGGGTCGAAGAACTTGGTGCGCCAGGGTTCAGTCTTCGGATCTTGGGACGGGTCGTCGGTTTTCCAGGGCCGAAGGACTTGGCGTCCGAGAGACGATCTTGTCGCATCCGCGGTCGTCGGGTCATGTCGTCGGTCTTGTCGTCTCACGGCGGAGCTCTTGGCGTCCCGGGTCTCGGCGTATTTGATCGATGGCGAACTTGTTCAGGATCGATGGTCATGCGTAGTCCTTGAGGTCCCATATCGTGTGGGTCTCGGTCACTCGCGTGGTACTGTAGATCTTGCCTTCTCGGTACATCTTCCAGTGTAGACCTTGGCACCCTGATCAACCTCACCCGAAAACACATAGGGGAGGCCACGGCAGCGCATTGTTCATCTATACGAAACGTGCAGCAACTGAAGGCTTGTAGACATCCTCTCGCTGCTACTTGCACACATGCGCGGAAGCAGAGCAAGGCGAGCCGAGGCGACAGGTGCGGGGAGATGGGGCTCGCTGCGACGCGAGGCAGAGGGTGGCAGGCACCGCGGCTTGGAGGAGGGGCACCAGGGCTCCGGCCGGAGGTGACCACGGAGGAGAGTAGTGGTGCTAGGCGAGGAGCTTGCAGCAGTGGCGAGGTCGGCAGATCCTGCGGGCGACCTCAGGGAGGCGCGGAACCACGCGCTCGTGAGGGGGCGCGGTCGGCGCCGCCGAGGACGGGCAAGCTCGGGAGCGACGTCGCGGGCGGCCCGGAGGGCAGAGGGCTTTCGGCGAGGAGAGGAGAGCTCGGCGGCGGGGTAGTTACATGCTGCGGAGGGGACGCCGGCGGCGGCGACTCCAGTGGAGGGAGGTGAGGTGGCCACGGGCGCCTGGGAGGCTGCAGGAGGCGGGGGTGAACCGCGGCGGCGGCGGGCTCGACAGGGAGGAGGGGAACGGGGCCCGGGGCCGTGATGGCGGGGCACGCCGAGGCGGCGAAGGTGGAGAGGAGCGGCGGAGCTCGGGCACGTGGAGGAGTGGTCGCGGCGGACGGAGCAGGGCGACGGTTCTCGCGTGGATCAAGGACGGATAGGGGAGGAAGACTCGGGGTGGTGGGAGCATGTGATGGGATGGGGAGGGAAGGAAGCGTGTTTGGTGGCAAGCGCATGCGGGACTACATGTGGGGTGGGGAGAAGCGGCAGGTGTGCGTGCGGTGGTGTGGATCGGGAGAAGGCCGCACGCAGGTGGATCGAGGGGAGGCGGGTGGAGGCTGTCGGCCGGTGGCCAGGTGGGGCCAGGGGAGAGAGAGAGGGTTGGTGAGGTGGCGAGTTGTGAGAGGACAGAGTGAGGTGGCGGGGTGGTGGTCGGTGTGGGCGGGAGTTTGGGGCAGGTATGGGGTAGGGTAGGTTAGGAACAGCTGGTCTGATCCGGTTTTGTTTACTGGGGGTGGCCGGCTAGGTCGGTTCGGCCCGGTTCGGCTGCCCCCTAAAAATAATTTAATTATTATATTTATTACAACAAGGCTTTTAGAATTTGTTTTTAGACGAAACAAAATAATCCGGAGATCCAGGTTTTAATTCGACATAAAGACGGGGCGTTTAGAAAACAAAACCAGGCTTTCCAAAAATAGTTTTAAACAAAACCATGCATGATGATGATGATGCTCAAATGCAATGTGGCATGATGACATGAGCATGCGGTCATGATGATGCAATGCACAAAAACACAACGATTTTCTAGTAGTGGTTTTAGCGGGGTGCTACAACGGCGAAGGAGGTATAGAAATTGAATATGATTGTCTCAATTTTTATAAATAATTCGGTAAAGTGAAAGAAACTACTGATGAACTGGATGATGATATTATTCTGCAAATCGTTCAGTCTTTTACAGAACATATTGAATCCCCTAATAACGATTGGCTTCATTATACTCCTCCACCTGAGCTAGCTGAAGAAGTTGATCCAATAATCACAGCTCATGTTGAGACATTAGGGGAGATATCCCCATATGTTGAACTCCTTCCTTTTCCATGGACGGCGAGAAAACAAATGATGGCCCAGTAGCTCGAAGATCAACACAAAGAGGAAAGGTTGTTCCTCAAGATGCTAGAAGAGGAGGCACAAACAAGTATACAGGAGACCAGGGAACCAATGAAGGAGGATATCTTAACCATGTTTGCACATTGGAACGTGATAGAGCTAGAGACAGAAGCTTCATAGTTCATTGAAGGAAAGGTAAAGGCTAAAGAAGTTGGTAAACCTATTCTTCCTTGTACTTTCGGTGGAACTTCCTATTATGCCTCTACGACATTAGAATAGCTATTAATGTAATCCCATTTAATTTTTATTGGAAAATACAAAATGAACTAACCACAGTTGAATTAGAGGATACTGACATGACTATAATGCTTGCATATAAGACACTCAGTGTTCCTATTGGAATAATTAGAGATGTTCCAATCTATGTTGGACCATATAAATATCCCATTGATTTTGTGCTTATTGATATGCCTACTGATGTTTATTGTCCAATTATTTTTGGAAGAACCTTCTTAAATACCACAAGAGAAAACATTGATTGCAAGAGACAAACTATATCTCTCAAGTTTGGTGAAGTGAAAATGGACTTTCACTTCTCTAAATTTGACCATAAGCCGGCTATCAAAGATTTGGACGATTATGAGTATGAACAAGAAGAGGAAGGTAATGTCATTAGTCTAGCTTCTGTAGTCATTGAGACACCTGATGATGATTTAGCATGGAGTTTAGTAAACAATAATAATATTCTTCAAGATGTAGAAAAATTGGAAATGGATGATTATCTTGACTCCACACCTGAGGTGGATCCCGAGATAAATCAAAAATATGAAGAACCTATAAGAAAAGGAGATGAGACACATCCACCTCCTACTCTCAAAACTTTACCAAAGGAGTTAAAATATAGGTTTCTTGATGAAACTAATAATCCCTATTATTATAAGTTCTAACCTTGTAGAAAAAGAGGAGGAAAATTTAATGATGGTTCTCCGGATGCATCGGAATGCTCCTAGGTATTCGATGAGTGACCTGAAACAGATCAGTCCCTCGATAGCCACCCATGGAATATTTATGGAAGAAGGAGCCCAGCTAGTCGCAGACTTTCAGAGGTGACTCAAACCTCGCATGAAAGAAGAGGTAAGGAAGGAAATAATGCATTTGTTAGATGCAGTGATCATCTTTCATGTGGAGAAAAGTGAATGGGTAAGTCCTATTCATCGTGTTCATAAGAAAGGTGGATTTACTATTGTTGAAAATGAACATAATGAGATGATACCTACTAGAACCATTGTTGGTCACAGGATGTGTATTGACTATAGAAAACTTAATAAAGGAACTAGAAAAGTTCATTATCCTTTGCTGTTTATAGATCAAACTTTAGATAGGCTTGCTATGCATTCTCATTTTTGCTACTTAGACGGTTATTCCGGTTTTTCTCAAATTGCTGTTCACCCTAATGACCAACTTAAAACAACCTTTATTTGTCCTTAAGGTCTATACTCCTATCGTCATATGCCTTTCAGTCTTTGCAATGCCCTTGCCACCTTCCAAAGGTGTATGACTGTTATATTTGCCGATTATGTTGAAAGTATTATGGAAGTATTCATGGATGACTTCTCTATTTATGGAAATTCCTTTAATCATTGTCTCCATAACCTTCATCAAGGTTTGTAGAGATGTGAAGACACTAACCGAGTTTTGAATTGGGAAAATGTCATTTTATGGTTCAAGAAGGTAGTGCTTGGTCACAAAATCTCAGGTAAGGGTATAGAAGTTGATAAAGCAAATATTGAAGCAATAGAAAGGTTTCCCCCTCCTTGAGATGTAAAAGGTATAAGGACTTTCTTAGGCCATGCTGGATTTTATAGTAGATTTATTAATAAATTTTCAAATACTGCGAGACCTTTAACTAACCTTCTTCAAAATGAGGTTGTTTTTTATTTTGATGAAAACTGTCTCACCGCTTTCAATATATTAAAACAAGCCCTTCTTGAAGCTCCCATTATAAAACCACCTAATTGGAAGAAACCTTTTGATCTATTCTATGAAGCTAGCCATGAATCTATGGGAGAAATTATTTGCTAGTATGATGGTGATGACCTTAATATCATTCATCATGCTAGTCGCACCTTAAATGGCGCCGATAAGAATTACCCTATGGCAGAAAAAGAATTTTTCACTGTGGTTTTCTCCTATGACAAATTTAGATCTTATATTGTTGACTCTAAGGTAAGAGTGCATACTAATCATGTTGTCTTAAAAGATATTCTTGAAAGGACCGATGTTAAGCCAAGAATGATCCGTTGGACTTTACTTTTGCAAGAATTTCATCTACAAATTCTCCAAAGAAAAGAGGAGTAGGAGGAGGCATCCATGGACATTGAGGAGGTTGAGACACCCGAGGTAGTGTCATCCAGCTACATACCCTCGGGAACTACAATTCCTAAAAGTAAAATTTTGATTTCTCTTTGCAATGGTTTTAGCCACAACCAACCTTGTTCAAAGGGAAAAATAAGAAGTTGATCCAAGGATTAAAAAAAGGAGAAGGTACCCGAATAAACTCATTCTCCCTCGAGGAGCAATATATTTGAAATCTTGAAATCATCTTTGTTCTGGATGATTATCTGCTATTTATTTTTGCATATTCGTTTTCCTTTTTATTTTTTGAGTCCATTGACAGTCTTGCGATGTCGGTACGGGAGGACGTTATGGCCGGCTCCGCCTGTACCACTAGTCGTTAAGGCAGAAGTGACCGTCAATACATTTTCCACATATCGGTACGACCACGCAATACATGCACGTCCACCCGTATGGTTGGTTGTTACCTACTCTGTGTTTCTTCGTTTGTTGTTTATTTGTTTTGTCCATAAAAAACAAAGTCGGTAACAATCAGTACGAATAGGCAACACGAGCAAGACCCGCCCGTACCACTTTGTCGGTTGACTATTTACCAACTTAATCCGTCAAGTTTTTGTGAGCGACACGGGATCCGCCTGCATCGTAAGTGGTCGTAATTAGCGATGCGATTTCTTCCTTTTTCACTTATTTCTTTCCATATTTGTTGGGATTCTTTTCTTGGCTGACCCTTTTCCTTATAGTATGATTTTTTCCCTGCATCTAACACTTAATAAGCCTCCCTAGAGGTCTTCCTCCCTCTTATATCAACACATCCAATCTACTTGATGCACTACCCAGTTCAAGGCAAAGGCAAGCCTCTAAACCTCATGGTTCCTTTGTAGGATACTTTCCAAACCTCCTCCATTAAAGTTGATGACCATGAAGCTCAAGGCCTAAGCCCGAAGAACAAGTGGTACACATATGAGTTTTATGATGAGGAGGAGGCATTCGAGACCTTCATGGAGAAAATGAAGAGGGGATGGATGTAGCCAAACTACATGGCTATGGTGAAGCCTGAAGACAAAGAAGAAGCCAAGAAACCTCATGGGAAGGTGTGCATAGAGTCACTCCAGTTCATCGCCATCAACTACTCCTCACCAAAACGAAAGAAAGCTAACCATCCTAATGCAGGAACTTATCACGAGACTACAGCGCATACTTCAACAACGAAGAAGTTCACCATGAACATGCGCATGAGCATGAATCAACAAGAGGATTGGGGGTTCAACCTTCTAGATGTGACTGTTAGCACGCATGTTCCAGACACTAAACATCGCCTTGAAAAGATAGAGAAGTACTAGAAGGAAGAAATCGTCCATAGGGAGATCGCGCACAAGCGCCTCTTGGATCTTGAAGGCAGGAAGGAAGGAACTGACATGATGATCAAAGTAGCTGACAGGATGTTCCTCTTGCATTTGGATATGTAGAAGTGTCTTTGTTGCATATCTTCCCTGGAAGTGACAAACAAGAAGCTTCGTGTGGTGGTCTCCAACAAAACTACCTCACCATGAAGAACTCCATGGTATGGAATAATCACAAGGGATTATTTGATCTCACCGGCTTGATTCCAAGCTCGGGGGGGGGGGGGGGTGGGGGGGTCTGTGAGGACCTTATAATCTATCTTACAATTTTATCATGTTTACTTTCCTGCATGCATATTAAGTTTTAATTCCAGAATTTGCATTAGTTGCATCAACTACAAGCTTGCTTTTGTTCAAGAGAAGATTTATATTCGTTGAGTTTCTAGACTTCATGATATTTGAAGTTATCTTTTGATTCATGATTATTATATTAGATGATTGAACTAGGTCGAGTGTTATGATACTGGTACCGCTATCATTGTTTTAGGGACTTCCACACCAATAGAAGTATTAATTAAATTTTGAGAAGAAGAATTTTGGTAGCATATTATAGTCACGAGTTTTAAAAAGACATAAAAGTAGTGAGCATGATCAAGTGGATGTACTTAAAAGTAATAGAAAAAGAGAAAAAGAGAAGAGAAATAAACCAATAGTTATCAAAAGAATCCCAAGGCAAAAAGAAAGATAGAAGAAAAAGAATGATCATGAATCTTCATTAATGAATCAAGTGCTCAATTAGTTTAACTTTATGATTATATGATATGTTGAATCACTGGAAGCTTCTTACAACTTCATTGATAATAAAACGGTGTGGAAGCCTCTAAGTCATGTAATGTGTAAGGCTGTGATAATACCCCCGAAGTAACTTTAGTTCTATTCCTGTTTCAATTTCTGCATCATTTAGTGTAATGAATCGTGCCTCATGAACATGATGATCTTGTCCATAAGCACCCATCTTGCTCGGGGACAAGAAAGAGTCTAGCTTGGCGAGTTGATGAGTCCTAAATTAAAGCATATTTACCTTTTGTTTTTGCATAAATAAAATAGGGATTTTTGTATTTCACAGCGTTTGCACACACCTTTTTGTCATTGTTTCAATAGGATCCTGAATTATTAAGTCTCTAATGAATATATCAATTGGAACTATCATATTATGTTATAATATGATATTTTTAAGTGATAAAAGCCATTTTATTGATTTACCTTCGCACCTGGGAGAATACCAAACGCGAGGGAAGCATCTACCGTGATCACGACCAGCGGTACGGGCGGGGCCCGCCTGTACCGTCTGCCCGTACCACATGGCATCATGTCCGCCTCATCAAATACATTCTCCTGGCAAAGAGGGCAGAGAGATCCGACATTCATAGCTACCAGAAACCACGAAAACCACATCAAAAAGGGATCTGAAGGAGGAATTTGGAGAAGGGGAAATCCCTGCTGGTTCAGAGATCATTGGAGGACATCGCAACATCCCCTTCATCATCAACCACTGCATCTCCATCACCATTACTACCCCCATCTCTCATCTATTAGATCTTGTTGTAATTCCAGATTCAATTGTGGTTTGCATTAGATTTATCCACGTACTTTTATCCATGCATTTCATTATGATGATGTCGTTGATTGCTTCCATGTGAGAGTAGTTTTCCCTCATTCTTGGGGAGATGGAGAAACCCTAGCACTACTATGAAGTTGCAATAAAGATGATGTATTCCTGTGTCCATATGACTAGCCAGTAGGAATGAAAGTGGAGCGGAAAGTTTCTGACTTTTTTGCTGTAAAACGGAAATGGAAACATAATTTTGCAAAACAGAAACGGAAATGGAACCGGAAACGGATTGTTTTTGTGGAAACGGAAGCGAAAATAGAACAGCGTTTTCCGGCGGAACAGTAGGAGAAACAGAATTTTCGTTTCTGTCTAATATGGAATTTCAATTTTAGGGTTGATGTGTATGGCCAAATCCAAATGGACCATTACATGACCTTGTCAAGCCAAACTTGGAAAGCTTCTCATCCCATAACCTATGACCATGTAATCCCTCTATGTATTCGAGGAGATTTCCACAATTTTATCTTTCCCTTATTCCCTTGTAAATCTAGCACCATGCTATAAATAGGGCACAATTTCGTTGGTTTTCTTTAATGCTTGAGATTTGTTGCATGATTCTAGGGTTCTCTTGGTTCCGGGTAAAATATGCATCGTTCCGCGTCTCCACTATATTTGGTCCGTATTTTTTCTGACAATATCTTCTTCCGTTTTTGTTTCCAGTGTTCTGTATTCATTTCTGCTTCCACATAAAAATATGAAAACAAATGTGGCACCACACAGTTTCATCCGTTTCCACTCTGTTTTCATCCCTACTAGCCGGTCTATGATAGATTTATGATTTGTGTTTGATCTCTCTCTCTTTATATGGTATGTGTAGTGGGCCACATATCATTTTCCTTCCGGACTAAAGTGAGGGAGAAATCCTTTGGACGTGTTTGGAAGTGTGCCCGGAGAGCTTCGTGACAATTGGCGCTGGCTAGCAACCTATAAGGTCTAAGGAGGATAAAGAGAGACTCCTTAATAAGCTAATTATGATATCCATAGGGAGACCCTTAATTGTGGTGGTTTGTATGGGTGATTGCTCTCAGACATCGAAGTGGTTATTTAGAGGTGACCTCATTCCTGGCTCAACAAAGTAGCTTCCTTGTAGTGAACATCTTATTATGGAGCTCTCTCCACACATATCATGACACGAGAAGTATGTTATATTAATTAATAATAATATTATGCTAGTGTTTTATCGTACATCCCCGAGAAAGTTTTAGTCCTATTGAGTTCAACCACATTTTCAAACAACTTTGTTACTTGCTTTCTTTTACTTGTATTAATTACTTTTCTGCACTCAACCAAAACCTTTCAAACACCCTTTACTTGAGATCAAAGGCAGCTTATAAGTATCCTTTGGTGGAAGGTGACGAGGGGCATAAAGACCTTAACCAAATACCTCTCTGTGGGTACGATACTCTTACTTTGAAACTAGCTACAATTGATCTGTGCACTTGCAGCCATCACTAGTGGTAAAGATAATCTTCGGATATGGCGATTTCAGGTCCATGTGTATTTTCATGTCTTTGCATCTCTCTGTATTGCTCATTCTCAAATTATATGGCGTTGTATAAATTTTGTCATGTGTTGATACATTAGTTCGTTGGGGTTTAAATCATGTTTATATTATTGTCATACAATATATGTTCATAATACTAACCCCTTGTCAACCACACCTAGTTCATTTGTTGATATTATAGTAGTCTTATACTTAGACTTTCTTTGTAGTATTGGTCACAATACTTAACCTTTTGGAACTCATCGAAATCTATCATGGAACTTTCTTCCATCAAAATATGCCACCTTAACCCATAGCCTAAATTGAGAGAAACTTAGTTTGTACCTTGTGACAAAATTAGTATCGATGTAACATTTTGAAATGAACTATCTGTTTTTTGCTAATGTAATACTTCATAGTGAACTATTTGTCACTTCTACATACATAATATATTCTTACTTCTTCCAGAGATCATAAGAATATCCTTACTATCATCGAATGATCATCTTATGAGTCACCCTGGTATATGCTTATAACATTTAGAGCATTGGACATATCTAGATATGTACATATCATGGTATGATTCATTAAGGTATTCATGTGATTTTACTCACCAAGTGTCAAAAGACTTGAATCTCGTTTATCAAGATATCCATGTTCTTTTACTCACTAAGTGTCAAAACACTTGAATCTTGATTCACTCACCAAGTGTCAATACACTTGAATCTTGATTCAACCTTTTCCATGTGGCAAGAACCTTTCTCATTGTTTCCATATTGAACTCATTCAATATTTCATCTATGTACATATGGCATAACCATATTAGTCTCTCAATCTATCCAAATAGACTTTGATGCCAAATATTCTATTTTTGCCCAAAACTTTCATCCAAATTTAATTTTAATGAAATCATTAACTTATGTCAATAAAAGATACATCATTTCCAATCAACAATATGTCTTATACACAATGTATTAGAATCATGTCTCAGCGCTCCCACTTAATTTCTTGCAAATAAGAGCATATTCATCGTCTTTGAAGATTCCATGCTATTTTCATGATGGTGAAGATTCCAACTCTGCTATGCTTACTTTAACTATTGAATTTTGCATGCCTATTAGCATCCTTTGATCTAACAAAACTCTTCGGCCGTGTCACGTACACGTCCTAGGTAACCATTCATTTAGAAGAATGTTGTTTTGTTTGTTCAACTAGAAAATACAACAATAGACATATATAGTGGTTGCTACACTAATCCGTCCAGACTAAATATCGCTACGAATGATCGAATCTTGTTGTATTCAACTCCTTGAACATTGTCGTAAACTATTTACTGACATGTTGACTATTTCATACATGTAAAACATCCATTTCTATTTCTTTATAGATCCAAATACGACTGATAGGATTTATGCCTTTCAGAGGGTCTTCAAAATTTAGTAACTTTGTTTCTCGTGTAAGGAACTATCATGGATTTTATGGCTTCAAGCCATTTGACAGAGTTAAGGCCCATCATCGCTTCTTTGCATGTAGTCGGTTCATCATAGTCAAACAATAATGATTTAATCTAAAATCTTAGTATTTGATTGTTTACCTGACCTATGTGGTTCAATAGGAACTTAGATCTTCGTGACCACAACCTTTGAGGCACGGGAGCCATGAGCATTATGGCTGCCTCCAGGAAACTTTCCGGTGCTGAACAACTCTAGAGATATAGCTAAGGTTCAATAACCTTATTAAAGTTCTATTGTTCTCTAATGCATGTAAAATGCATCCATGAACTTTGCACTTTATTACTTGATATTCCAACATATTTGCATCATATATGGGGTATATTCATGTTTTATAATGATATTTGGGAATAATTCACACTTCCCATATTGTTTTGGAATTAACCCTGCCGAGGCAGAAACTCCCTATTTCAATGTCTTTGACTTTCAAGTACACAAACAATGTCCAATTGACCTGAAACTTCACAGGACCTAGTATTTATCAGAACAAAGAACATTGGGCAAAAGATCCACGAGAAAAGAAAATCGAGGAGGAAATGAGTGCAGCACACGTGGCTAGGGGGCTGGCTACGGCTAGCGCGCTTGTTTTCCCACCGAGTCTCTGATTCCATCGATTATTTCTCCCAGACAAAGGTTCTGACCTAAAACCACATATAAAAAAGGTCTCTCGATGATTCTCGAAAAGGAGCGCCGCAGAAGACAGAAACATGAAACAGAGAGGCAAGAGGCAGAAGATTGGAGGGGAAAACTCTGGCGGGGAGTTGTCGGTGTGATGTCCACCTCCTCTAATGACTCAAGCACCTTCACCGTGATGAAGGGGGAGTAGTCCGCCCCTGGACTATGGGTTTGTGGCAGTAGCTAGTGTATCTCTCTCTCTCATGATCTCGATTGTATTAGAATCGTATGAGCTGCATAACATGATTATGGTCATATTTGTATTACCTATGTGGTGGATCTTTATATAGTAGATATTTGAGATATAAATTGTTCAGTATTGGAAGTATATGAATAGAAGCATATCATGTACCTCATTCTTGTTTACTTGTTTTGATCAAACTTGTATATGGGAGCATGTGTGGGGGAACGTGTGCATTAGTTGGAGCAACAGGGGTGTTCTTGCGGGTAGGACAATAAAACTTGCGAATCACTTGGGTGTTTACCTTACTTAGTTGCCTCACTAGGGATAAATAAAATACCATGCTTACACTAGATCAAGTATGTTCTTATTTTAACTTCATGTCATAGAACTTAATGCTATACTCTGAAATTATTCTTAATACTAGGTTGCTTGGAGACCCCCTTTCTAGTGGTGTATAAGTGAATTGTTAGTAAAATAACATATCTATGTTAGGATGCGATGCCCATATGAATTGCTATACATACTTTAACATGTTGCACCAATATTATGTCTACTAGAGTGTCCCGTTCCACCACAACTTAAAAAGAGAGTGCATAAGCGAAACAAACATGGGTATACCCCGCCAGTACTCGAGATTGGTATATACGATCCAGATACGATGGAAGCCCACGGTGTTGCCACGACCCAATGAAGATTTTGAGTGGCCTACGGACTCTCAATAACTTGTGAGACAAGAAGAAGTTTAAAGATAGAAAGTTTGAAGGGAAAACCCTAGTCTATAACCGACTCGTCCTGCTACCTAAGACCTGGCCTATATATATAAAGGCCAGGAGGGGGCGGCGAGGAGGACACACTCAACTCTAGTTTTCACAACCCTCGCCAGATTGCATCTGCGCACCATTGTAATCTTCGATTCCTTCGTTAATTCCAAGAGCAGACAAGCAGGAGTAGGGACCTCTACGAGGCCTGAACGTGGGTAAACCTTGCATCCCTGTGTGCTTGTTTGCTACCCGATTGATGCTTCCAGTGCTCCCTCCTTCTCCAAAACCCAAGTCCATAACAATGGGCATTGATGAGTTAAACCCTCGTCAATTGGCACCGTTCGTGGGGATTGAGAGTGCTGATGTTGCGGCTTCTTCGGCCTCATCAACCGCGATCTACAACTCCACAACAGCGGAGATTCACTAGCTCTTCGGTGCGTTCGACTTCACCATCCACACGCCGGCCACTCGCCTGGATTTCAAGTCCGTGGGCGATGGAATCATCCTGGCAATAGGGAGCTTCCACTTCCAAGTTGGTCAGATGGGCACGCTTCGCATGCCTGACCAGCCGCGACATCCGCGATTGCTCCAGCATCGTGGTTCCCGCCACCAATCGGCGCCCTCAGTGAGCTCAACACCTCAGCAACAGCTGAGAGCACGGACAGCGACAACAGTCGTGAATCTGATCTGGGTGACTTAGCAACAGAGGATGGAGTCTACTGCTCCGGATCCGAGAGCTGCGGGAGCAACAGCTTCCCCATCCACTTCATGTACGCCGTAATTCACACTAGCGACTCCACCGCTAATCGCGAAAACAGTGGCAATGGATCTGGCACTGACCCGCCTAACGGTGGCATCCCTAATGGCGGACCTCCTAACGGTGGCCCCACCAATAGTGGCAACGGCGCGCCCATCAATAATGGAGGGGCAGTCGAACCCCCAACCATGGTGAACGAGCACACTGGCGAACGCGTCGGGAATAAGCTCAACAATCTCGAGTGGGCTCGCTGGCGAGACGCCCTGCAAGGCAATCCTCTGCCCCCAGGCACACCGCAAGAACTGCTTATGGGATATCATTGGCTACTGAAGGAAGAGTACAGACGCTAGCTACAAACAATCACGCAACTCGAAGCACGTAAAAAGGCGGTAGACGAGTCGAGCCTTCGAAGGGCCGGGCTCTCCTCCCACGGAGGATCCTCCTCCAAAGGGAACGAAGACGTGGCCAATAAGAGACGATATCGAATGGCCTACCTCACCGAGCAGGAGCACATAGGAGCTACGAAAGTCCTCGACTTCAGCTCTATGACAGTCGACGCTCGGGGCAACGTGGTCCCGAAGACGCCGCAAGCCGCGGTGACAACGGCCACCATGTACCTATTCAACAACCAGCCGCCAGCTGGAGATCCCCGATCTGCCATGCACCGATCTACGATCGCAGGCTTGGGGTTAATCGAGGACGCCCTTGACAAAGAGCCGATGCCGGAGCCGAAGAAAAACAAGGCTCTAGCAAAACGCTATTCCTCACCGTCGTCCAGCGACGACAGTCACGATCTGTCTCGACGTCGCTACTCATAGCGACACGACCACGACTACGACGCACATGATGACATCACACAGCGCAAGATCGACAATTCAAGGGCGCGACGTGCCTGATCGACTGACTCAGAGGACGAAGATTTGGAGCTCTATGGCGCCAGATGCTTCAGCAGGGCCATCAGACGAAAGCGAATGCTCAAGGGGTTCAATCTCCCATCGGAGAACCCAAAGTTTGACGGCCTAAAGGACCCAAAAATCTGGTTGGAAGACCACATATCCTCCGTCAAGCTCTATGGTGGGAGTCAAAGCACTGCCATGCAATGCCTACAGCTACAGCTGCAGGGCGCCGCCCGAGCTTTGCTCAATAACCTCCCACACGGATCCATTCGCAGCTGGGATGAGCTGGTCTACAGCTTTGTGCGCAACTTCAAGGGCACCTACAAAAGGCCCGCGTCAATCGAAGAGCTGAGATGCTGCCAGCAAAGGTCGGGCAAGTCATTACGCTCGTACATCCAGAGGTGGTCCATCATCAAGAACTCCGCAGAGAATATCATAGAGGACCGGGCGATTGACGCATTCAACGGCGGCGTTCGCCGCATAGAGCTAAGGGAGGATTTGGGCCGCTTGAAGCCCAAAACCATTGACCACCTGATGGAAATCGCGAATCGGTGGGTAGATGGAGAACATTCGATGAAAAATCGTGTTAACTCCGACGATGAAGCAGAGCTCAAGCGCAGATGTGATCGCCGAAGCAAACGTCGAATGTGCATCTACGATGACCACGACGACGTCAACATGGTCGCAGTAGGCTATGCCGACAGGCGCGATGACAACCGCAACAGCGGCTATCGCAGCAGCGGACACCGCGACTCCGGGAAAACCACGAAAGTATGGCAGCGCCGCACTCACGAAGAGGCACCCGTGACAACAATCAAGGACAAACTATACGGGTCGTGCAACGTGCACTTCTACATCGACAAGCACGAGGATAAGAAGAAATCCAGCCACCTCCTCAAGGACTGTCGAGAGTTCCTCAAACTCCACGAGGGTTTGGCGCGGATGAATCGCGATGCCGTCAACAGAGGCTACGGAGTCTCCCCGGGCGTTGTAGCACATGGAACTCCTCCTCCACCACCTGGAGGGCCACCACGCGCGGCCGCACTAATCCACGATCAAGGCGGCGAGCCATACCCACGGGCTGTGGGCAACATGATGATCCAAAAGGGATGCCCCTCGAATCAGGTACAGAAGGCAATCACTCGCCAAGTAAATTTGGCGACAAACTCACCACCCTCCACCACTGAGTACCTCAGTGGAAGCGACTCCGGCATCACCTTCGACAAGCGCGACCACCCGCGTCAAGTACCCCGCCCAGGCCATTGTACCCTCGTACTCGAGGCACAGATTGGAGGCTTCGACATGAGTCGTGTTTTCATGGATGGTGGAAGCAGCATTAACCTTATGTTCACGAGTACCTTGCGAGCAATGAGGATCCCTCTGACCTGCCTAGAGGTCTCGGACACGACATTCCACGGCATCATCCCAGGCAAGGGCATATATCCCCTTGGCAAAATCAACCTCGACGTCATCTTCGGCATGCCCAAAAATATTTGACCTAAATGCATCGACTTTGAAGTCATCGACTGGCCCTCACAGTACCACTGCATCCTCAGACGTGTCGCGTTTGTTAGGTTCATGGTAGTGCCACACTATGCCTACCTGCAGATGAAAATGCTAGGCCCCAATGGCGTCATCACAATCAACGGGAGCTTCGAGAGGTCCGACAGTTGCGACAGGGAATTCAAGAGAATTTCCCAGTCCTTCGACATGCAGGAGGAACTCGCAAGATTAAAGGAGTCGACAGACAACAATCTGCCTCCCTTGAGCCGACCAAGTTCACCCGACCTGTCCTTCGACTCGTCGGTGCACACAAAGAATGTTCAGGTCCACCCATTGGACCCGGCCAAGACGGCCCTCATCGCCAACAACTTGAGTCCTGCATAGGAACTCGCGCTCGTCTAATTCCTCCGTGAGCACTAGGAAATCTTCGCCTAATGTCCAGCGGACATGCCAGGAGTTCCCAGGGAATTCGCCGAGCACGCACTCAATGTCAACCCAGAGGCAAAGCCAGTCAATCAAACAATTCGGCGACTGTCTGAGCCAAGAGCAAAAGCAGTCAGAATGGAGATCAATAGACTCGTCGATGCCAAATTCATAGGCGAGATCAAGGAAAGCACTTGGCTCGCCAATATAGTGCTAGTACCAAAAAAGGACACGGATATCCTACGGATGTGTGTGGATATTACCTCTCTGAATAAGCACTGCCCAAAGGATCACTTCCCGCTACCACGCATCGAGCAGATCATGGACTCCACAGTGGTATGTGAGCGCCTCTGCTTCCTCGACGCCTACTCAGGCTACAATCAGATTCGAATGAAGGAGGAAGATCAAGAGAAAACGGTGTTTACAACGCCTTTTGGTGTGTTCTACTACAACACAATGCCCTTCGGGCTAAAAAACGCAGGACCAACCTATCAGCGGCGCATGTAGGCTTGCCTCAAGAACCAACTTGGTCGCAACATCCAAGTCTATGTTGACGATATCGTAATCAAGACCAAAGAGGAAGCCTCGCTAATCGACGATTTACGCGAAACCTTTGCCAACCTCGACCGCTACCGGATCAAGCTCAATCTAGACAAATGTGCCTTCGGCGTACCATCTGGGAAACTACTCGGGTATCTCATCTCCGCGAGAGGGATCGAGGCGAACCCGAAGAAAATAAAAGCCATACTGGCCATGGAGAAGCCGAAGAACGTAAGAGGTGTCCAGCAGCTGGCTGGGCGAATTGCGGCGCTCAGTCGATTCATCAGTCGAATGGGTGAAAAAGCACTGCCCTTCTACCAACTTCTCCGCAAAGATAACAAGTTCAAGTGGACCAATGAGGCACAGGAAGCATTCGAAGACCTCAACCGTCTATTGTCTACCTCACCAGTACTGGTGACCCCACGTGAAAGGGAACCACTATTGCTGTACATCTCCGCCACCAACTAGGTGGCAAGCACGGTGCTCGTGGTGGAACGAGCCGAGGAAAACAAGGTCCATGGGGTACAGCGCCCAGTCTACTACCTCGGCGAGGTACTCACGCCAACAAAGCAGCGGTACCCGCACTATCAGAAACTGGCATATGGCGTCTTCATGACAGCCAGGCGACTGCGCCGCTACTTCCAGGAACACCCAATCGTGGTGGTCAATGACGCCCCGCTTGTATCCTCAACAACCCCGACACCACCGGACGAGTCGCGCTTTGGGGAATCGAGCTGTCTCCACGAGACATTACGTATGAAAAGCGCGACGCAATCAAGTTGCAAGTTCTCCCTAACTTCCTCGTGCACTGGATGGAGAATCAGATCCCTAAAAACCAGATATGTCTTATCTCTAGACAATGCACTTCGACGGATCCAAGCGGACGGACGGAGCTGGCGCAGGTGTCACACTGACATTGCCTCAGGGAGACAAGCTGAAATACATCCTGTGAATGCAGTTCACCGCCTCCAACAACGAAGCTAAATATGAGGCCCTGTTGCACGGGATGCAGATGGCAGAAGCATGCGGTGCCAAGAGGCTAATAATCTACGGCGACTCCAAACTGGTCGTCAACCAGACAATGCACGAGTGCGACGGACTGAATGACAATATGATCGCCTATCGCGACCTCTACGACACACTCGAAGGGGACTTCGACGGCTGTGAGCTGCGGCACGTAGGCCGTGAAAGCAATGAAGAGGCGAACGCACTCGCCAACATTGGCTCTACCTGCGCCCCCATACCACCTGGGGTATTTCTCGAGCGCATATGCAAACGCTCCATCAAGCCAAAGGCCACGGAGAAGAAAACAAGCGCAACAACGGACTCGGGGGCTATGCCACCCAATGAGCCAATGGCACTCGACAACCTGGAGCTCGACACAGGACTCGAAGGACCCATGGCGATCATGATGATCGAACCCTCCTAGACTCAACCATACATCACATACCTTCTCAGCAAGAGGCTGTCGGATGACCCGACCAATGCACGACAAATCGCACGGTGATCCAAGGAATTCGCCATCATCAACGGTGAACTATACAAGCGCAGCATTACAGGGGTACTCCAACGGTGCGTCTCCAACGCTGACGGAAGGGTCATTATCCTTGACATCCATGAGGGGACCTGCGAGCACCACGCCGGCAGTCGCTCCCTCGTCGCCAAAGCTCTACGAGCTGGATTCTATTGGCCCACGGCCATGCACTATGCCAAGGACATCATCCAAAGATACAACGCTTGCCAGTGATTCGCAGACAAACTGCACGCACCTAGCGCACAGCTCCGACCAATACCATTGGCTTGGCCCTTCGTGTAATGGGGACTCGACAGGGTCGGCAAGCTCCCAAAGTCCTCAAGAGGAGGCTACGTCTAGCTCCTGGTAGCAGTTGACAAATTCACCAAGTGGATAGAGGCCATGCCGGTGACTAACCAATCTGGAGCAAGTTCAGTCAAGTTCTTCGAGTCCATTGTCTATCTCTTCAGAGTGCCACACAGAAACATCACGGACAATGGAAAAAACTTCACCTCTAAGGAGTTCTAGGGTTTCTGTGAGAACCTAGGAATCAATGTAAGTTATGCCTCTGTAGCTGATCCGCAGACCAACAGTCAAGTTGAAAAAGGCAACGGGCTCGTCTGTGGCAGAATCAAGAAGTGACTCCTTAGGCCACTCGGACATGCCGCAAGATGCTGGCCAGACGAGCTGCAATCGGTACTCTAGATCCTGCGCACAACCCCAAATAGTGCCACGGGGTACACCCTGTTCTTCATGGTGCATGGTGCTAAAGTGGTGCTGCTAGCAAAAGTACGATACAAAGCACTGCGAGTGGTCGCTTACAGCGAGCAGGAGTCAAATCTTGCACTCGAAGACTCCGTCGACCTCCTTGATGAGGCACGGGAAATCACAGCAGAAAGATCGACGATCTACCAGTAGAACCTGCACAGCTACCACAGCAGAAGGCTACGCCCTAGGTCCTTCGTTGAAGGATACCTGGTCCAGCGATTGAAATAGCAAGTGCATCTCAAGATCGAGTCCCCTTGGGAAGGATCATACGTGATCACAGAAGTAATCCCAGGTGGCGCCTATCGCCTCAAAGATTTCGAGATAGGAGTCGCGTACTCCAACCCTTGGAACATCACGCAGCTGCGGCGCTTCTACCCTTAGCCGTCTTTTATTTCTTTCATCACAAATGAGGCTATTCAGCCAAGGCTACTTAGCCACACATTGTACCTCGTATTGTTCTACGAATAAATAAAGCTATGTGCCCCAAACTCTGGGTTTTTCTATTATTTTTCGCCATATATATACTCGGGTGCTTCGCCACCCTTTACACATTTGTTCTACAGACCAATCGCGATATCCTGAGAATCTGACGCACTAATCGAACCCTTGAAAAACACCAACCCAGCTGCAACGCACCTGACAAGTTGGCAAGGTGCTGAGATAAACACAAGTCAGGCCAATGAAAAGGAATCGCATAGTGCAACGCACTTGCACCATACGAGCTAACAAGCTCTTTATATACATCAATGTCAATCAATTATACACATCATATATATATGAACTTTACAACACTGGTACAACTATGTGCAGGGTACAAACTAAACTACTGTTGCAACAAAATAACGTCTGTCTGCTCCTCGAAGAAGTCGACAATTTCCTCCGCTGGGCGATCCACCGCCTGGTAATGAGGAACCATGTTCCAGGTCGAACCTGCTTGCGGCGCCAGCGGTCCATCAGCAATCGCTGCGACATCTACATCAGGCCTATGCAATCGCACCAGCGATAGAGCGGCCTTGGTGCCAGCCACCAACTGTTGTCGCACGCACTCGTGGACTCCACTCAAATCTTGAAACTTAGCAAGAAGAGCCAGCAATCTCGAGGGAACGATGTTGAGCGGAAACATCATCTGATAGATATTCCTTAAGCACGATTGCGATTTCTTTAGAAAATGATGCACTTGTGAGGCACGATCCTGCAGGGTTGCCAATGCGATTGCGCGACCATGATCCACCCAGAAGTACCCACTCGCCTGAACCTGCTCTTGGGTCAGGTCATTCATGCGAATGGCGATCCTGTCCTTCTCATCTTGTGGATGGCGGGCGCTGACAACTATACCAAGCAAACGCAAAAGTATGAAGACAACGAACTACCGTGAGTGGTTACAAGAAAAGAAAAGGAAGCAGAAAGCTAACACTTGAATTGGTCGCCCAGCTGCGCCACCTCCTCTAGCAGATATTGCTCTTGGGCAGTGGCCTTCTCTGCCCTCGACTTCCATACATCCGTGTTACCACGGAGGACGGGCAGTTCGTGCTCCAGCTGCTTAACGCGGTCACGTAGTCGCAAAAGAAGAGACAGCTCATCCACCCTTGAGCGCGACTACGCTAAGGCATCATCAGTGGATGGCAGATTCCAAGGCTCACTCGAAGGACCACTCGATGTGCCCGATCACAAGCCTAGCAAGGGATAATAAGAAGACCAAGCAATACATGGACAAAAACTCAAGTGCATTCAAGCATAACAAAGTATCAACAAATACACCCGCCAACGGCATGTTCTAGACAAAAGGGGTCAAGCTATCAACTATTACAAATATGATTACTGAGGAGCAACTGGCTTCTTCAACTTGGACTTTGGTTTCAGGGGCCTCATCGAGTCTGTGGCAGTATCAGACGCCAAAGACTTCTTGTCGGCCCCTGACATCGTAGCCTTCACCGCCTTCTTGGCTCGCTGAAGCTCCTCAGAGTACTTTGTGATTGTGTTGATGAGTCAGGTGCTTTGTGGCCTGCAGTTGCAAAAGGAGCAAAACTACCGCTGACCATCCGCTACCGGCTGTGCATCGCTTTGGAGAGCGCCGCAGGGTCCACCTCGACTCCATGGGCTTGAACCATCGCGAGTGACATAGAAGCGCTAGCCGCACGAAGCGAGTTCTTGAAGCCTGCAGGAATGCCTCCAGCAAGGGACTCCACCAAATCATCTACATTCTCAATCAACTCATCTTTGGGCGCCAGCTCCTCACGGAGGCAACTGAGTACACCCTTGGCTTTGGTCAGTGTCCCCTGGATGGAAGCATTGCGATCTTCGACTGCCGCGATGGCGCGTGCCAAGGCATCATCATGACAGAGCACTTGGGCGTCGAAGCTCAGACAGCCGGCATGTACACAGAGCAAAGTGTTGCCAAAAAAGGTCAGCACAATAACAAATTCGAAAGAAAGGACAGGACGGAAATCCAGACAAAGAAATACCTAAAAGACCCTTGGCAATCGATAAGAGTTGTTCTTCGAACAACTTCTCCCTAGCAGCGATGGAGGCGCGCAAATCCTCTTCGTGTTTCTGCGATTCGTTAAGTGCAACGACTGCCTCATCGCGGCCCTTAATAGCCGCGGTGAGCGTCTTTTTGAGTGAAGCGGTGTCGCGAAGAAGAGCATTATGCTCAGCTGTGAAACAAACAAAGATAGACCATTAGTCGAGTATATCACAAGGATGAAGAAGAAGAAGAAGCAAAAAGCACTCACTTTCAACCACACGATGGCGACTGTCCAGCATTGCATGTTGGCGACCCATTGCAAGCACTTGCTCCGCCAGGCGAGCAGCTTCCTTCACAATAAGCTGCAACACGAGAAACAACAAAAGGATCAGTAGATAACATGGATGATTAATTCGACTGCAAGAAAAAGCAATATCACACATATGTGATCCTCTAGTGACTCCGAAGTCGATTGCCGTGCAGTCGCCCGGATAACCATCTGGTGCTCCACATCGTGTGGAGAACTTGATGAATTGTGCCCGGAGTGGGCCGCCAATGGAGGGGAAGGAGTCCACTCAGCCACTTCCTTGGCCTTAGAGTCCGCGGCTCTAGATTCTTTAAAAAATTGGACATCGCCAAAAGATGACGATGTCGGTTGACTATGAAACAAAACCAACATCAAGAAAACGCAACTCCAAAAAAGAACCAAGAGAAGAGTTGTATACTTACCAATCAAACTTGTCAAAATTGAAGGTTTGGCCCTCCGAATCCGACGACTCCTTCGGAAGCCACATCCTCTTGCGGGAAGATGGCGCCACAGCACTCACAGGAACGGCAGGAATTGGCGACTCAGCACCGATAGCTGGGCCTTCTGGAGTCGAGGGAGACGACGCATCCGAATCTTCACTGCGCGAATGCTTGCGAGTGTCCGGACCGCTGGACTAGGGGGCTTCCTCCTCCTCTTCAAATGGGACGGTCGACTCCGACTCATCCTCCTCATCAACTTAGCAAGGAATAACCCCCTCAGGAAGAGGGGGCAAACTGGGAGACACCCTCCAATCCTGCATACAGAAAACAAGTCAGCACAAGTCAAGAGAAAGAAGCACTCGACAAAATAAAGCTACTTCATAGCACAATCATACCTTAGGAGGAGGGTTAGAAGCATCAAAAGGGGGCACGACTAGTTCACTGGGGAGTACATCCTTGGCAGTGTACTTTGTCAGCAGCCGCACCCTCTTATCTACTTCACTCGCGGAAATGCCATTGGCAGATACGCGAGTGACATCGTCCGCACCAGCCCACTGTAACATAGGGTGGACTCTGGCCTGCAGGGGCTGGATGCGATGGTGCAACCACGTGCGAATGAGGGCACAACCTCCCTCTTCTTTACCCATGCGACTCTCGAGGTCGCAGACGCGCTCGTACAACACATATGTCTCCTCAGACTCGCCGGGCATCACCACGTTTTTCCAAGAGTGCCTCCTCCTGCACGGCGCCACGGGATCGAAAGGCGCGAGTCCAAAGTGGTCTCCGTCGGCCTTCTGGTCGCGGATGTAGAACCACTTGTCCCTCCACCGTTGGACGGACGCCATGAGCTTGATGTCAAAGTACGTGACGGAGGAGTCAACATGGATACCGCAGCCTCCCACATCATAGACTACGGAGCCAGACGCCGACTGGTGCTTCAGCTTGAAGAGACGCTTGAAGAGACCAAAGTGTGGCTCGATTTTGAGCCAGCACTCGCAAAGCGTAATGTAGCAGGCAATATGGAGGATAGAGTTGGGGGACAGCTGGTGCAGCTGCAGCGCATAGAAACAAAGGAGGCCCCTGAAGAAAGGATGCAGGGGCAGAGAAAGACCACGGATGATGAACGCTAGGAACATCACCCGGAAACCAGCAGGAGGACAAGGGGTTACCTCACCACCTGGGACTCGCGAGTCACCGACCGTGGGAGACAGAACTCTGTCTTGGCATAGGAGACGGAGCTCGGACAACTTGATGATGGACGCGCGCCACGCGCCATTGGTGACGCGAGTGTCCACACCCTTCTTCTTCCCAGCGACGGCGGTGCTGGTGCCCACAATGGCGGAGCCGCCCTTCTTCTTGGCAGCGGTAGTGGCGGCGGCAGACTCAGCGGCAGCACCTCCCTTCTTCTTCCCCATCTTGCGATGGCGATGAGAGCGAAGAAAATAACCGCAGCTCTCGGAGGCAGAGAGCAGCAACAATGGAGATGAAGGCACAAAGCAAAGAGGGAGCAGATGAGAAATCACCGCAGCTGCGCTGCTACTTAAACCCCTGGAAGATGTAATCCAACGGCCAGTAGAAACCCTATCAGAAGCTTGGCGCACATCGTGATCAACGCGTGGAGGACCTGAAGCATGAACCGTCCCCCACTACCCCCATTACGCATGGAAATCGAGGAGGCGCAGTTAAACCAAAAGATTACGCACGCCCAGTCAAGTCAGGGTCAGAAAATTGGACCCACCGCTCGTCACGTCCCGTCAAAGCCGCTCACGCGGGCAACTGAGAGCATCACATCGTCAGAACTGATGTCATCAAAGATTGAGCAGTAGAAGACTTCGACTACTTTAGTCCTTGCTCGAGTCTTCGACTCCAGGGGTCTACTCCCATAGGGAGCGCTGGTCGCGCACCCTACGACTTTTTTCTCTTCTGCAGGAATATGGACATTCAAAGCATACCCAACCACTCGAATCCATGATTCGACTATGGACATTGGTTACTCCCATAGGGAGCTCCAGAAAGAAATTCGACTAAAACAAGCAAACAAAAGACGACAACAGTCGCAAAAGTTCTTTAGTCCCTACCTGAGTCTTCGACTCAACTAGGCACTCAGGGCTACTCCCATAGGGAGCACTGATCGCACACCCTATGATTATTTGTACGTCGTACTGTGTGTTGATAGCATCCACACTCGAAGTCTATGGCGACACCGCCTCTTATTTTTCCCTACAAAGAGACTGCGTCTCCTGGGCCATCCGAATCATCTCCGCTATGACAAAAATTCGGATGTCACGCTTGCAGCGTGAAGATAAGACCTGAATAAGGCCTAATAACGCATTTGCTGTGCACTACCAGAAACATATCCGTTCCTACAAGTATGATGAACATGCCTTGATGGACACGTCAAGTGCTCACACCCATATACTGGAATTCGACTCCTGTAAGACCTCCACGGCTTGAGTCGAATTACACCAGCACTTTTCCAAATTCGAGTCCGGGGACTCGAGTTTGAGTAGATTGCGTTGTTTTGCCCTAAGGCAGTTAACTGATACCGATGCATCGGTTAAATCAGGCACGCATATCAACAATCCCTATGATATAAACAGAACACTCGAAAAAATACTCAGTCATGCACTCAAAAGGCTTCATAAAGTCTCCAGTCGAATCTACGATTCCACTGGACACTCGGGGGCTACTGACATGGGTATACCCTGTCGGTACTCGAGATTGGTATATACGATCCAGATACAGTGGAAGCCCATGGCGTTGCCATGGCTCAATGAAGATTTCGAGTGGCCTACGAACTCTCAATAACTTGCGAGACAAGAAGAAGTTTAAAGATAGAAAGTTTGAAGGGCAAACCCTAATCTGTAACCGACTCGACCTGCTACCTGAGACCTAGCCTATCTATATAAAGGCCAGGAGGGGGCGGTGAGGAGGACACACACAACTCTAGTTTTCACAACCCTCGCCAGATTGCATCTACGCACCGTTGTAATCTTCAATTCCTTCGTTAATTCCAAGAGCAGACAAGCAGGAGTAGGGACCTCTACAAGGCCTGAACCTAGGTAAACCTTGCGTCCCTGTGTGCTTGTTTGCTAGCCGATTGATGCTTCCAGTGCTCCCACCTTCTCCAAAACCCAAGTCCATAACAATGGTCATTGATGAGTTAAACCCTCGTCAGAAATCATTAACCCCGGTCCATTTTAAACCATAAGAAAACACTATCTAACACATCTATATCACTTTTTATTTTCAGTAATAGTAAAATCCTAAAATACAAAAACATTTCTCATACTTGCAAACACCAACCAAAACCCAAAAACATCATATTCAATTGCATTTACCACCATTGCATATTTACTTTACTGTTGCATTGCATTTTATTTTTATTATATTTTATTTCAGTTTTGCTTACATACACCTTGTGCTTGACAACCACTTGGTGAGGTTGAGCGCACAAAACAATCTACAACTATTCTGTAGGTTGCTTGATGAAGAACAAAGAGGATCATTCTCCTACACACAGCTCCCCAAGAGTTCGATATTTAAACCCTCGAGTTTCCCTCATGGGGAAGACTTCCATTTACTACATCACTCTCTACTTAGAGTCTCAACCGTTAAGGTGAAGCGAGAAGCTCCTACGACAACTGTCAAGAAGTTTTCTAGCACTCGCATCATCCGCCCATTTAACTTTTAGCGAAAATTTCTTATCAAGAAACTTGATGTTCTAAGTGACAAACACTTTTTTCTTTGGTGATATGAAGGAACACCCAACGTGTTATTTGGGATAACCTACAAATACTTGCTGATCCGACTTTGGTTCTAAACATTTTTCTTATGCCTAGCAACCAAATTTTAAGAAAAGACAACTTGGGTTTTATCCCAATCCATAACTCATATGGTGTGATCTCAATGGATCACGATGGATCTCTTTTCTGTGTAAAAGTGGTAGTCACTAAATCTTATTCTTCCAAAAATAATGGCAATTTGATAAATAACACTGGTGATCCTACCATGTCAAACAAGGTTTGATTACATATCTCTAATACTCCATACTCCTATGGTTTTTCGGGAAACATAAATCCATGGGACGATTCCTTTAATCTTAGGTGTTTTTGCTAAACTTGTAACTCAAATATTTTCCTTTATGATCCAATAATAAATTCTTTATATTCTCGGTACAATGATTTTCCCCTTCATCATGAAATTATTTGAACATTTTCAAATGTTTTATACTTCTCCCTGATTAAGTAAATATACATATATTCACTCAAATCTTTGGTTAAAGTATATGAAGTTTGAATGATCCACCACATATAGCTACACATAATGGACTATATACATCAATATGCACAATGTTCAATAAGTTAGTCGTTCGTTCTTGTTTGGCCTATGAATGAAATTTAAATCATTTCCAGGAAATTGTCACAAGTGTCAATTGATTCAAAAAAATCAAAAGGACTCCAAAATTCCATCAATATGGAGTTTCTTCATGTTTGCTTTCCAATATGATTTAAACTTCAGTGTTACTCATAAGTGATGTTCTAATCATTCGTTTTACGATACTTTAGCATTACTGTTTATGGAAGTGATTTATCCAACTAGATTTTGTAAGAGTTCATCCATATTCAATGGAATATGGTAATTATTTGAACAACCATCATTCTCATAATACTGGAAAAAAATAACAATTGTTAAAACAAATCTTGAAGGCAAGCTTTGATGTCAATGAGAAACACAATAACATTTTCTTTGTTTTCGATGAACATCATCACATATTCTTTTGTTAGTTACTTAGGTCATTGAAGTTCATCAATTGTGTTACTCTCTTTGACATTTCACACCAACCTATTCAGTATCCAATACCCAAGAACCAAATTGTTTAACAAGCAAAGAATAGACCCATAACATGTATATCATTTATATACCTAAGCTGGACATTTCCAGTCTTTTCTTTTATGCCAAATATTTCCAAGATTCTCTTTCAGCATTTCCTTTTCCTTTTTAAAAGAAACTATCAACATAAATAGTGGTGCCATACATATGACACATAGTTCAAAAGCGTGCATAGTCAAGGTGCCATACATATGACACATAGTTCAAAAGCGTGTATAGTCAAATATTAATACCTCTGGACTTGCACTTTGAAGTGGATCACCATCATCAAATATTTGGCGTTGTTTCAATATTTCATTCCTTTTAGTATCATTTTAATGTAGTAAACATTTTACCTACATATTTTATCCATCGTTATCATGACAACTTTCATGATCAAGCTACAATAGCTCATAAGGACGAATTGCGAATATAATGTTAAAACCTTTTGGTTGATCAGGTCTCCTAGCGTCTCTAGCCTTTGCAAATTCTCATACAATACAAGAATATGTATTTTATTAAAATATACTCTATCATATTGCAACCAAGACATTGTTTTCATATATCACAATATCTTCTACACATCATGGTTTCTGAAACAATTTTCAGCTCCTAGATAACGTTGATATTAAAACAAGTTTTCAATATCAAGAATCATGGATGCAAGCATGATACTTGGATACTTACACTGGAATTTGTTACTCTTGATTCAATATTATTTATTGAATTTCACAGAGGAAGTGAGGTTTTGCTGAAAGTTTGCAATATTACTTTAAACTTTAGATTGACACTCATTAAACAATATGATACCAGTTTGTAAAATAAAATTCTAAAATTTTATAGTTCTATTATCTCAATTATAGGTAAACACAATGTATTAAACGAATGTGAGTGAATACAATGAACTATGAAAATTCACTTCGATTTAGTTTATAATAAATTGAGTTCATATTAATCCAAATTACTGAATGAACTCCCACTGAAAATAACATCCTTTGAGTCGTCTTGTTGATTACACGAACCAAATTCACTACAGCATGTCTGATCATCACGTGAGGTGGTGCAGCTCCAATGGCGAGCATCATATGGACATCATATCATTCATATGAATCATGCTTTACCTTTCGGTTCATGTTTCGAGGCCATGTATAATATGTGATATGATATGGTCCTTTCTTGCACTTGATCTCCATCTTATGCGTCATGGTATGATCTCCATGATTCCACCGGTGTGGCACCAAGGTCCATGCGCCTCCATCATGGCCATCTCCATCATTACAATATATCTCATGGATATATATACAGCACACATGCCATAAAAGATAAAGAGAACCATATGGCTCCTGCCGATTGGTTAACTTACAATAAATCTCATTGCATACAATTTTTTTGTATCAATGACCATATCACATCACATGCCCCTGCAAAAACAATTTAGACACCTCTAATGAAGTTATTAGCAAAATTTTGTAAATTAGATGATGACTATGATGGGAGAGAGAGACACCCGACGAGCCACTTATGCAATACACGTTGCATGTCAAGCGTGGGACAAGGCTCATGTGCAAGGACATGTAAAATTAGTCTAGGCCGCTTCATCCCAACATGCCACCATGATACACATTCACGAAAGTGTGCTATAACATGATCATCAACGTCCACATATATATGTTTTATAACCATACAAAGTATCTACGCATATACATAGCTCTGATCCCATTGATGGGGTTCATCGCATAGAAAACAAAAAAATTCCTATGGTTGCAATTACCAAGATCGAATCTAGGCGATACTTGTAATGGTTTCAGAAGGACTCGCCCTTGAAGAACGTAAGTGGAATAAAATTTCCGCAAAAAATGTGGTTGTGTAGAATGTACACGACCGCCCTCAAGGACACAATGACTATAAGCGCCAAAAAGGGCATCACTTCCGTAATCAGTCACACATTTGGCAGCGGAAGTAGTGGATCCTCAGGTGCTCCAGCAGCACTACGACATGGTAGTGGTGGTGGAGAAGGTCTTGACCAGGGCTTCTCCTAAGCACCGTACTCGTGATAGTGGATAATCTAGCAAGAGGGAAAACATGCCAACAAAAGGGCATATGAGAGGAATGGAATGGTGTGAGCTGAGAGGAGGAGGAGATGGCCTTTTATAGGGGGAGAGGGAGGCTTACCCAAGGGGTTAGCACGCCCCAAGACGTGCCCCCACCTCTCCCCTCATCATGTGGGTGGATTCTCCACTCACATTAATCCATCTGCACTCAAACCTCCACTCACTTGCATTAATTTTCCAACAAAATTAATGCCATCTCTCATAATTCTCCACTCACTTGGTTTAATGCCACTAAATTAATGAACACTTCATTTAATAAGTACTTATTTTAATGAACACTTCATTTGGTTAACACGTTAACATTTTATCCCCATGCAATATTTTGATACACCAATATTATTCCGGTATTTTTTATCAAAACAATTTCTATGTTGTCCAGTATTTTCTCCTGCGTTCCCTATCCACTCAAATGTGTTGACTAAGCTTAAGTGTGTATCCCTATGGGCTTGTGAACTATGTGGACATGATCGAGACTCTCTCTGATCAATAATCATTAGCGGCACCTGGAGATCTATAATGACTCCTACTAATCCAATGATGAACTAATGATTACGTGAAACTTTCTCACAGTAACCGATTCCTTTAGTTTCTCAATATTTTACTTACCCGAGATCCAATCATTTGGCATGCATACCTAGTTCGATCTTGTTACCTACAAGCTATATTTTCTCCTTGTCGTGATATAACATTCTTAGTGATCTTATCACTTGCTTGCAAGCTATGTTAATGTGATATCACCGAGACGGCCCTGAGTATATCTCTCCATCATCAGGATGGACAAATACCACTCTTTATCCATGAGCCTCAACTAAGAATTTCCATGTACTCAAGGACATCTTTATAATCACCCTGTTACGATATGATGTTTGATGGAATCAAAGTACTCTTCTAGAGTTAGTGATTGATGCGATCTCATGGTATAAGGATTAGAGTTACTTCAAATGAGATAGCAATATAAACTTGAAGACACGATCATATTACTACACTTTGGGAGAAAGTTCATCACATCATTCTACCAATGTTTTGACCTTATTATTAACAACATCCAATGTCATGATTAGGAAACCTTGATCAGCTGCTAATCAACAAGCTAGTGTAATGAGAGGCATTACTTGAAACCTTTTTTTGTTTATTAAACACACATGTATTAACATTTCTAGTTAACACAATTATAGCATGAGAAATAAACATTTATTATAAACATGGAATAAAATAATAACCATCTTATTATTGCCTCTTAGGAATATTCCCTTCATGCGAATGCAGTTCTGACCATTTGTCGCGTGCATGTTTTGTGTTACACGGTATATATCCTCGAGATCTTACTTCTTATTAGACGAAGTTTCTCTATATGCGAGGGTTCATGGAACGTTACGTTTACCGGCCGTGCTCTAGGGGAAATAGAGAGAAGTCTACTATTTATAATTTACTTTTAATTTGACTATTCATCTTATCTAGTATTTTTTGTTAATACTTCCTCCTATTTCATTTTATTAACCACCTTCAATTTGATTTATGGGAAGAAGTTTCTCACAAACACATGTTTTAGAGTCAATGATAGAAGACCAAGAAACATGGTACCGTTTAGGGAGCACCAAATCGTCTAACCCTGAGTCTGATGTGGACACTACATTATCTAACGAGTCTGATAGTGAATACAAGCCAACTGTTGTTGCCCCTAAAACCATGCAAGACTAGAAAACTATAGAGAAGAGGCCACACAAGCTTAGGAAACCAAACCTATTGACAAATGATACCTTTGTGATCAGACAATTAGAGCAATGAGGTGTTCTCGTAAGTCCAAAAAGGCTGCAAGTGGGTATGGTAAAGCCATAGGCATCATTGTGCATGAAACCGTAAATATAACATGCATGAACTTAAGGTCAAAATATCAAGTAAACATTTGAGAAGTGCTCTTCAACAAGCTGTTCACTCAATACCACTTCAACTTTGACTATAATGATGAATGGAGTGTACACATGGAGAAGAGAGTGCAACACAATGCCCTGAAAGTCATGAAAAAGGCATTGAACGCGTGGTGAAACATGGAAAATTCGAAGAAGGGTGGAGATTTTGAGACCTATGTAAAAAGAGATGGCCTCACATACAAGAGGAAGACTAACAGCAATTTGTTACATCTCACTCGGGCACATATTACAAGAATATGAGTGAATGGGGGAAGGTTCTACAGAAGAACAAACTGGACCTCAAGGAAGGGCACAAAGTATGACCCGGTGACAAAGCAACTGGTCATCAAAAGCGATGAAGTTGCACAAGTGCACAAAAAGCTGGGTAGCTCGTAACTATGGATTTGTAGTACATATTTCTTATCCATAAGGTCTATTACTAAAATCTATTTTTCTCCAATTTATTAGAGTGAATGTACCATTTTATACTATGTTTCTAGTAAGTTGTACGCATGTTAATGTGGTTGTATATACCTCAAAAATGTAGGTACACTACACTTGTTTTGATCCTACAAGTTTAAGGTGATTCATGCAATGATGCCCTTGGTAACTTGTTGCTTTGTTATTGTTGAACTCCTTGAACACATGTATATTCTTTACATGCATGTTAATAATAATATAAAATAGAGTTGTGCCAATTGCAGAAAAAAATGATGAGGCTTCTGCCTATGAAAGGCCTACAACGATGAGGAGAAGCAGTGAGGAGTCAATCAAGGGTGTGCCCAATGAGAAAGCAGAAAAAATAGTGTCACGTATATTGGGGAATGGAGGTCAGGACATGGACTTTCACCCTTTCATACTTCTACACCATTTACCTCCAAGACCGCGCGATGAAGTAGCGGCACCTCCGCTAAAGGCTACAACTATGGGTGGACAATTCATGATAACAACATCACTATAAGCATCATGGGTCCAACAAATCATCATAATAGTTGAGGTTTAGTTTCTTAATGATGTTGGATCTGAAATCTTTGCAACATATAGGTTTTGGAGGAAGTTCAACTGTGTCATCTTCTATACGCAGCGCTCCACGATGAAAAGATGATGGTGGTTGTAGACGACCAAGTGCACCCAAAAATGGTGCAAGAAGTGCTCTGTGGCCAGGAGGTTAACATATCTCCGGAACCTGACCGCACAAGGACATCCATCCTTACAAAAAATACAAGGTGGAAACATTAGTGAAAGTCACAACAAGATGAATAAAACATTGGAAAGATCCTTAATCTTCAAATTACAGTGTTTAGAAGGAGAGAGAGAGAGAGAGAGAGAGAGGTGAATGGCTGAGTTATTATGAGCGGGGAGATCCCTTGGTACCTGAGGATTAGTATCTTCTCATTTCCCCTAAAATGAAGCTTCGGGATGATAATGTCATAAATCTGGGAAGCTATGAATCTGATTAAATCACACATTTCAACGCAAAGGTGCTAGATGATTACCACTTCTTCACCGAGTACTCCACTGGGAAGTTCACAATCTAGTTTGTGGAAATTTACTACTTATTCAACCGAAGTTTAATCGGTGCGCAAATGGTCAGTATTTGGGCTCTATACCAGCCAAAGAAAATAGATGGTTGAATAATCACATATGTGTAGTCATTGATCCTTATCACATGGTTGATGATAATGGTTATTCACCGGCAAGTAGGAAGAGTATGATAGAGTTTCTCACACTGCAATGGTAATTCATGAGGAGATACCATACCTACTTGTGCCCTACCAGGCATGGTAAGCCCTACTCAGCTAAGTTGTATTTATTTTCTTCTTAGTAGAGTGATGTATTTGCTGGAAATAGACCTAGATGAGTGTACATCGGGACTAATAATAGCACTAGATTGTTTCAGCTCAAACTGCTATCCACGTCGTCCCGACTATTTTTCGCTGTGGGATGGACGACCAAAAGGACATGCGGTGACATCGCAACATTTCCCTACTATACCATGAGTCAGCCCACGTAGCTAGACATGGCGAACCTGCAACATGGTCATACCCCGCTTCGTTGTACGGTGTACCACACGCAACATGGTCCCACCATTAGCGCACGCGGGTAGGACCGCTCTAGGTGAGAGGTGTTCCTACCATGACACAACTCCGGACCCGCCGGGTGGTAGGACCCTTTACGAGCACACTTGGGTCCATGTGCCCTTGATGCACACATATTTTTGCGGCTAAGAGGTGAGTTGGTAGCCGAGCTGCATCAGAAGGCATGGGGAGATGCTGGTTTGCGTAACATAGACCATAGGCATCCATGGTTTCTTGCGGCAATAACGTACAGTGGGTCCCACAGATAGCAAAGCTTCCGTCGTAGGGAATGGGTGCCCGCAGTTTCTCGTGGCAAGATCATGCGGTTGGTCTTGTCCAAAGCCGTTGTGGCCAAGGAAACTCTTGCCGTGTTGGGGGATACCCTCGGGTAGGGTCACGACGGGTTATAAAGGCCGAGTTAGCCGAGGTACGGCAAGGTCAAAGCAGGTGCTGGCCGAGACAACTCAAGGCAGGCCGAATCACGGGGTAACTCGGACCAGGGGATGTCCACCTACCTGGGTCTCAGCGGACTTATATCGTAAGTCGGCGACATGTATCTAACTTGTATGCAGGTACATGTATGGCCGGATCTACTAGGTACGATCCGGGTTATATCTAGCTTACAAGAGAAGGAAGGTATCTCGCTGGTCAAAGGGTGACCACTGAGCGAAGCGGACAGAGGCCAGGACCACCGAGGCGTGGCCGACAAAGGTGGCGAAGCCTGTGTCGGATGACGCGAGCGCCATAGAGGCTCACGTAGCCTCTGCATGGATGACGCTGGGTTAAAGTGACTCGGTTGGCTTACTATTTTGGGAGGAGGCATATTCCTTGGAATATGCCTCCATGTATGCCCTAATTGGAGACCTAGCCACCCCTATATAAGGAGGGCTAGGGCCTGTATAGAAGGGGTTGGTCTTTGACTGGTTGATATTTAGAGGTTTATGTTCTACTAGCGAGTTCCCGAGGGCTAGCTAGCGGTGAGAGTAAGAGAGTCCCTTCTTCCTCCTCTCCCCGATACAGCTCGAGGAGCACTTGTAATCTGTGGAAGTGAATCAAATACAAAGCTACTGTGTGTGGAATCACCACACTATCCCTCCCTGGATTCCCCTAGTGCATTTAGTCCCCACCTTTAGCCTATCCATGGCATCTGTCGTGACACCACCATGATAGTTGGCGCCCACCGTGGGGCTAGCGGCGCTAGCAGGGGTGTAGATCCGGACGGGAAACCTCATCGGCACCGGCAAACGCATCGTCTCCGGGCTCGTTCAGCGCTTTGGAGCGCTAGACTTTGTCAGCGACAAAGCTGGCTGCTTCGGCAAGCGTCCTCTTCCGTGCAACGGCCTCTTCGTCAAGATCGGCGCGCACAAGATCTACGTTGCTATTGATGTGTCATGCGTTCACCCGTGGCACGTCGTCGAAGGAGGCGAGCCGCCCCTTAGCATGGTTCACGGGGCGCGTATCACTCGCTCCCCGGACCGTGCCGAGGTAATGATGACTGCGCCTGGTGCTTGCGCAAGCAAGGATCCGGCACCAGATCCGGAGGTAACGCCTAAGGCACCGAGGAAAAGTAGAGGTCCTCCACTAGAGAGGCCAGAGAATGTGCTGTAGCAAGCGATGGATAGCTTGGCAAACCCAGTAGCGGCAGCAGTAGATCCAGCTCAGGCATAGGCCGAGCTAGAGGAAACTAGGCAAAAAATACTAGAGGGTGCAAAAAGATAGCCGCGTCTCAGCAGTCGTTGAACATGACACTGCGTGAGTACGCAAAGGCAAATAAGGTAGATGCTGTAAAAGTAAAGGGGAGAAACCTCATGAGTGAAATGAACAAAAAGGGTGATACTAGGATTGTGGAGTCAGAGAACTGTTTATCCGTGGGGCTGCCGAAGTATAGTACCCCGGCAAAAAATTCAGAGCAGCAGATGCAGCTGTGTCCGAGTTAGAGGGTCTGACGGGTGAAGCCTGTCAAAGACAGCAAGATAGGGTCAATGAGTTGGTTCGGATCGCAGACAGGCAAAATGAGGAATTACTCAGGGCTAACCCGGAGAGGGCTAGGGCCTCCAAGATCATTCATTCGGCGGTGGGTAACCCGGAGAAATCCATTGGAGCTGCATCGTCTCCTCATGGTGGTCCAAGGAGAGAAGAGGTGGTAACCTCGACCAGGAGGAACAAACAGATAGTCCCGTATGACCCGACAAGGGCAGGGAAAGGAAAAGAAGTGCAGAGAGATGAGGATCGACGAAGTGTGAGCCGAGGTGAAGCTGGCCGAGGTAACCGCGACCAAGGCAATGCCGATCAAGGAAATTCTATAAACGGCATTGCCGGACAGCGCAACTCGGCAGGAGCAGGACAACCGCAACAGCGGAATATACCAAGGCAAGAGCAAAGTGTCGGCCGAGGTATGCAACGGAGAGGTGCTCCACGAGAGCAAGATAGATATAATGATGGTGATTCGGAAATGGTGAATGCGGGATAACCAAGGACGGACTATCATGTGATAGGGTCAAGATTAGGGGGCAGGGATTTGATGCCTGACGATGCTAGATTAAAACTGGATCGGCTGTATAGGTCGGAGAAAGTTGAATGCCAAGGTCCCCCGGGTCCTGCGTGTTTTGGGCACCGGATCATGAAGGAACCTCCGGTACCTAACTTCTAGCTACCTAGAGGTACTAAGACATACGACGGCAACACAAAGCCGTAGGATTGGTTGATTAACTATGCTACAGCTGTAAAGATTGCTACAGGCAACTTGAGATGGGCTGTGAGATATGTACCCCAGATGTTGGAGGTGCCAACGGTGGTATGGCTAAACAACTTACCGCCCGGAAGTATTAACTATTGGATCGATTTTGAGGAAATGTTTGTAAGCCACTTCTCGAGCATGTATCAGAGGTCGAATAGGCCACAGACCCTAGCGATGTGCAAGCAGAAACTGTGTGAAACTCCTGTGAGGGTGTAATTGAGTCACAGGCCATAGCATGGTTTGTGCAAGTGTGCAGACATGCAAGCATGTTGTGGCAAAGATTGCAAAGGGATATGCCAACTACATTGGCAGAGACAATCCGGATCGCTGATTCGTATGCCTTGGGTGATCCGACTCAACCCAGGTTAATGCCAAGGGAGTCAAACGAGGAATACTACCAGAGAGATGGAGTTGGGTCATCCCGGAGGAATGATTACCGAGGTAAAAGAAGAGATGACAGACCGGATTACCGGTACAGTTCGCAACAAGTTGCTGCTGTGAATCAAGATCAATCTGGTCCAGGAACCAACCAACGTCAGAAAACTGGAGGACAACAATGGACACCGAGAAATGATGGAAAGAAAACTTGGATGCCAGAGGAGAAGAAACAGTTGCAAGAAAAGAAGGACCGTACAAGGTACACCTATGAGGCAATGCTGGATCAGCCATGTAAATTTCACACGCCAAACCCGAGTAACCCAGCGGGTCACACGACTCGGCAATGTGAGTGGATGAGGAAGATAGAACAAAGTGGTTTGGGGAATGCTCAGGCACCTCGGAATGATCAACCTCGGCAGGAGTTATCCCGGCAGCAATTGCTCTTCGGAGCAAACACGCAACAGTTAATGTTGCCTCCCCCTCCGCCGAGGTATGACAACCATGAGAGAAGGGATGCAGTGCATCAAGTGGAAGACCATCATCAACCGGATCAGAGGTACCTCGGAAACGAGGGAAGGAATGAGTACAGAGAACATCATCAGAGTTACTGTGTGTTTACCACAGAGGAAACAGATAGAAAGAGTTTGTAGCGCCGACACATGGAAGTGAATGCGATAATGCCCGCAGTGATGAGGTATATGCCATGGTCGGATCAGGAAATCACCTGGAGTGTCAAGGATCACCCCAAGCTTATGCCAAGCCCCTGTTCATATGCGTTAGTGCTGGACCCAACATTCATAGGGCCAAATATCAATGTGAGATTCTCCAAGGTGCTGATAGATAATGGCAGTAGCATCAATATCATGTATGCGGATAGGATGCGCAAGTTGGGTATCTCGGAGAACATGCTCCAGGCTACCAGAACGACTTTCCATGGCATTGTGCCAGGCATTTCGTGTGATCCCATAGGCAAGGTCCGGGTTGACGTATTGTTTGGCACGCGAGATAACTGCCAAACTGAGAATTTGGAGTTTGAATTGGTGAACTTAGAAAGTGCGTATCACGCGTTACTCGGTAGGCCAACACTGAACAAGTTCATGGCAAGTTGTCACATCAGTTATCTGAAGATGAAGTTGCGTTGGCCAAATGGAGTAATTACCATAGCTAGAGATTTCCGACGTTCCATTGAGTGTGTGTCAGCTGGTTCTAACCTAGCCGAGTCACTCGTGATTGTGCAAGAGAAAAGAAAAATCCAAGAGGTGGCGGCGTTGGCTCAGTCTACGCAGCAATATATGCCGGCGTTGAGTAATCCGCATGGTAGTGTCTCATTCCAAGCGACAAAAGATACCAAGAAAGTGCCTGTTGATGATATGTTCCCAGAGCGCACCGTAACAATTGGTGCCGGGTTAAATGATAAATAGGAAAGCGAGCTCGTCAACTTCCTCCGTGAGAATTGGGATATTTTTGCTTGGTCCACACAGGACTTCCAAGGTGTTCCGAGGGAGATGGCCGAGCACTCGTTGAATGTGAGACCCGGAGCAAGGCCGGTGAAGCAACCTCTCCGCCGCTTCGCCGAAGATAGGAGAAAAGTCATTGGAGATGAGATAGCCCGGTTACTAGCAGCTGGATTTATCATGGAAGTTCTTTACCAAGATTGGCTATCTAATCCGATGCTGGTGGAGAAGAAGAAGGATGATCCGAATGTGGCAGTGGTTCTGCGTATGTGTATTGATTACACGAACCTGAATAAGGTGTGTCCAAATGATCCATTTCCACTGCCAAGGATAGATCAGGTCATAGATTCTACTGCTGGATGTGAACTGTTGTCTTTCATAGATGCGTATTCTGGTTTCCACCAGATACCTCTGAATCCGGATGGTCAAATAAAGACTGCATTTATCACCTCGTATGGGGCTTATTGCTATCGCACCATGCCATTTGGTTTATGTAACGCAGGGGTAACGTACCAAAGATGTATGCAGAAATGTTTGCACGACCAAATTGGTCAAAATGTGCAGGTGTATGTTATCAGGCAGACATTCGCTCCTTGACGATATCAGGCAGACATTCGCGAACCTAAGGAGGTTCCGGATGAAGCTTAACCCGGAAAAATGTACCTTCAGTGTCCCGGTTGGAAAATTACTCGGATTCGTCGTCTCCAGCCGAGGTATTGAAGTCAATCCAACTAAAATCCGGGCCATAGAGCGAATGGAACTGCCGAAGTGCCTTAACGATGTCTAGAAGTTCACTGGCCGTCTGGCATCGTTAAGTCGATTGGGAGAAAAGGCACTGCCTCTCTATCAACTCATGAAAAACTCGAACAAGTTCATTGGGACGCCGCAGGCCAATGAAGCCTTTATCCAATTAAAGAAAATGTTAGGCACTGCACCAGTGTTAGCATCTCCACTATCAAAGGAGCCAATGTTGCTCCACATAGCCGGAACCAACCGAGTTGTAAGTGCAGTAACTGTGGTAGAGCGCGAGGAAGAGGGTAAGTCAGTGCAAAGGCCAGTATATTACCTAAGCGAGGTATTGTCCGCATCAAAGCAAAATTATCTACATTATCAGAAAGTGGCATATGGTGTGTACATGTCGGCTAAGCAGCTAAAACACTATTTTGAGGAGCATCCCGTCAAAGTAATATGTGAAGCTCCCATATCCGAGATATGAGTAACAAGGATGCAAGTGGTAGGATTGCGAAATAGGCAATTGAGCTAGCTCCTTATGCGCCACAATATGACAGAAGAGAAGCAATCAAGTCTTAGGTTATGGCCGACTTTTTTGTGGACTGGGCCGAGGTGCAATATGAACCACCACTACCAGATCTGAATTACTAGAGAATGCACTTTGACGGGTCAAAACAAAAACCGGGTTAGGCGCCGGAGTTGTGCTAACCTCGCCAAAAAATGACCAGCTGAAGTATGTGATGCAGATCCATTTCGCAGCATCAAATAATGTGGTCGAATATGAGGCACTTGTGCATGGGCTCAAAGTGGCAAAAGAAATTGGGATACGTTGGATCCAATGCTTTGGCGGCTCGGATTTGGTAGTTCAATAAGTGTCGGGGCTGTGGGACGCTCTTCATCCAAACATGGCATTATACAGATTCGATGTGCAGAATATATCTGGTTATTTTGAGGGATGCAAATTTCGCCATGTACCCCGGGTGGAAAATGAGGCTGCCGATGTATTGTCAAAGATCGGATCAACCCGACAAGCAATTCCACCGGGTGTAGCATTAGAACACCTCAGAAAACCATCTACCAGGCCGTCCCCAGAAACCAACTCAATCTACGTCCCGGAAGATCCGGAGTCCGGAGCTGTACCCATGGACATTGACATGGGAGGTGGTATGTGAAACCGGAGGACTACCTCGGCGAACCCGGGGACTGCCTCAGTAAACCCGGGGACTTCTTCACAAGACCCGGGGACTGTGTAGCATGATCTGGCCGAGGTTATGCCAGTGGATCAGATGGAAATTGATGAGGATGTGTTCCTAGTGCGAGCTGTACTAGCTTGGGCATTACCCATATTTCAATTCCTGAAAGATGGAACCTTACCCGCTGAGGAGGTGTTGTCCAGGAAAACTCAGAGGAGAGCAAAGGCATACACGATCATCAATTCCGAACTATACAAAAGGAGTGTGACTAATGTCCTCTAGAGATGTGTTGACCCGGAAGAAGGGCTTGACATCCTCCGAGATATACATCAAGGAGAATGTGGGCATCATGCCTCGTCCAGAGCCTTGGTAGCAAAAGCTTTCTGGCATGGATTCTACTGGCCAAGTGCCTTAGAACAAGCAGAGGATTAGGTAAGAAAATGCAATGGTTGTCAGAGGTATGCTACCAAGACACATATGCCAATGTCGGAGCTCAAGACCATACCAATCACCTAGCCATTTGCCGTATGGTGTTTGGACATGGTTGGCCCGTTCAAACCAGCGAGGGGAAATATGACTCACATTTTGGTCATGGTTGATAAATTTACAAAGTGGATTGAAGTAAAACCAATAAGAAAATGTGATGGAGCTAAGGCCGTGACATTTCTCAAAGACATCTTCTTGAGATACGGTTATCCTCATAGTATCATAACAGATAATGGCACAAATTTTGCTGAAGGAGCATTTGCACGATTCTGCCGAGATAAGAAGATCCGGCTGGATGTTGCCTCGGTAGCCCACCTCGTATCGAACGGACAAGTGGAGAGATCCAACGGATTAGTATTATATGGGGAAAAAACCCGGCTCATTGAGCCACTGCAAAGATCAGCGGGATGCTGGATAGAAGAACTACCAGCGGTACTGTGGAGTTTAAGAACAACTCCGAATCGGTCAACAGGCTATATGCCATTCTTTCTGGTATTTGGGGCAGAAGCTATATTACCAGCCGACATAGAGCATGACTCGCCTAGGGTCACCCAATACACAGAAGCCAAAGTGCAAGAAGCTCGGCAAAATGATGTTGATCTGCTGGAAGAAGCAAGAGAATTGGCATTGTCCAGATCCGCCATATATCAGCAAAATCTCTAACGCTATCATAGCCAGAAAGTAAACCCCCGAGTTTTCCGGGAAGGTGATCTGGTACTCCGGTTGGTACAACGTACTGCTGGCATGCACAAGTTATCCCCCCCATGGGAAGGGCCATTCATTGTGAGCAAAGCATTGCAAAATGATTCTTATTATCTTATCGATGCAAAACCACAGGAGAAAAACAAGGCGGATAGGTCCGGTGAGGAATCTAAGCGTCCATGGAATGTAGGTCTACTTCGTCCTTTCTACACTTAGAAGAGAAGTGTATGTATCCGAGTCTCTCATATGTCGGTGTGTATGCCGGCAATGAGTCTATCAATGAAATGTGGGCACCTCGAGCAGTAACTCGGGGACTGCCTTAAATATATTTGTTGTCTTCTGTATTTATTATTTATACGTTGGCTGGCGTAAGTTGTTTCTACTTAAGCCGGATTAGTAGTGTGTGAGCACCAAGACCCCAACTCTTCGACTTGCTGCTGTCCAACAAGATTTGGCTTCATGGCAAGCAAGAGAACAAGTTTAGAATTGTGTAGCACATGAAAAACGACTAAGGAAAGGAACTTAATCGACCCGACGTTTGTTTTTTGGACTAACCTTATGCTTACTTTAAAGTTGCTTTGCTGAATTATTTTGAGATAAATCCTAAAGTTTCCAAGTATTGTTAAGACAATTTTTGAAGCTCGGACTCATAAGTCATAAAACCAAACCAATGTAGAAACGAGCCGAGCCAAGAAATTGGAGGAACAAGGAAATGAAACTCAGGGACTATGCCCAAGTCAATCCAGCATAAAAACTTAGTAGCAAAATGTCACTTGTGTGCTAGATACAATTGCACCCGGCATACCGGGGATCTGATGAAATTAAAAGTGTTTATAATCAAGGAGCAGCAGGAGGAGGTAATTCGGCACCAGCAGGTGCAGCCCCAGCCTCGGCTTCCGAGTCATCGGCATCTTCCTCGACGTCCTAAGCTTCGTCCTCTTCGTCCTCATCTGAATCATCTTCAACGTTTTCAGCATTTTCATCGTCGGCGGTATCTAGGAAGCTTGGTCTCTCGTTCCATTGATGAATGGGGGCGTATTGGATGAATCTATGGGCGCAAGCCTTGCGCCGAGCTACCCAATCCGGGTCAGTGGACCACCTTGATCCGGTGCGCATGCGCTCAAGGAGTTTGAGGTCAATCTTCTCATACCATGTAAGCACATAGTGAAGAACGATCTCAGCTCCGGCGCGTCCAGCCGATTCTCTCCAGAGATCAAGCTGAGTCTCGCACTCCATGAGCTTGGCAAAAAGAATAGCGGTACTCTCCGGAGTATCTTCTTCAGGCCAAAAGACGTTGGAGATCCAGACTACTACGTCCAATATATCCTTGCCGTAGTTCTTCACGATCTCGACTCGGGAGGACAAGCTAACTATCAAGTCCTCGAGATCAAGAGGAATGGTGCCAGGACCAGATGGAGTACCCCTCTGCCTGTGGAACTTGGTAACAACATTGGATGCAATGACATCGCTCTCTGGGAATTTGCCTGAAAAAATAAGATAGGTGGAGTAAGTAAAGGAAGTAGAACCGGAAAGATCAACGTCGGTTGAAGGAAAAGAACTTACCAGAAATATGGCTGTGAACCCGGGTCAGCTCCTTGGTGCAGTTGTCGCGCCTCTCCCGGAGTTGCACAAGTTCAGCATTCGCCGACTCAAGCTTGACGTTGGCCTCCTTAAGCAATTCTTGGTCCTTGGCGATCTGGAGGTTGAGGCGCTCGCGCTCTTCAGTAAAGTCCTGGCCTGCTTTCTCTAGCTCGGATTTTTGTTGCGCTTTGAACTTCTTCATATCTGCCTTGAGCTTGGCAATCTCATCATCCTTGGTTCAGAGGAGGGCAAGCTCATCATCTTTCTTTTTAAGTTCGGCATGGTGCTGCCCTGCTTGTTCGACAAATAGCAGCATCATATCAGGCACAGGCACACTATCTTCAAGAGATGCTGAAATAGTTTGTTGACCCAGCAAAGCCGAGGGATGAATATTTGCCGAGCTAAGAAGAAAAGAGGATAGGGCACAGAGAGATTGAGCAAAAATGACTTACCCTTGATCTGCTCCAAGTTTTTTCTCATGATGGTATTCTCAGCCTCCACCCCAGCTGCGAAATCCAAATGATATATTAGTTCGGCAGAAAAAGATGAGGGAAAATGGAAAAATGCCAAGGAAGAAACTTACCCCTTTTCTCGTGTTCAGCGAGAAGTGCACTATGTTTTGCGCGCAGCATCTTGTGAGTATCCAGGAGACGCTGAAACTCAGCGCTCCGGCGATTGGTGGTCACCTGAAAAGAGTACAAAAGGATAGCTTAGTCTTGTGCATATTCGAAGTGTACAAAATCCGGGCCAAGTGGAACTTAACCCGGCTCTAGGTGCGTGCATATTCGAAGTGTACAAAATCTTGGCCAAGTGGAACTTAACCCGGCTCTAGGTGCGTGCATATTCGAAGTGTACAAAATTCAGGCCAAGTGGAACTTAGCCCGGCTCTAGGTGTGTGCATATTCGAAGTGTACAAAATCCGGGCCAAGTGGAACTTAACCCGACTCTAGGTGTGTGCATATTCGAAGTGTACAAAATCCGGGCCAAGTGGAACTTAACACGACTCTAGGTGTGTGGATATTCGAAGTGTACAAAATCCGGGCCAAGTGGAACTTAACCCGGCTCTAGGTGTGTGCATATTCGAAGTGTACAAAATCCGGGCCAAGTGGAACTTAACCCGGCTCTAGGTGTGTGCATATTCAAAGTGTACAAAATCCGGGCCAAGTGGAACTTAACCCGACTCTAGGTGTGTGCATATTTGAAGTGTACAAAATTCGGGCCAAGTGGAACTTAACCCGGCTCTAGGTGTGTGCATATTCGAAGTGTACAAAATCCGGGCCAAGTGGAACTTAACCCGGCTCTAGGTGTGTGCATATTCGAAGTGTACAAGATCCGGGCCAAGTGGAACTTAACCAGGATTTAGTTGTGTGCATATTCGAAGTTATTAAGGAGCTACGTTAGTTTTCTAAGGAGCATCCGGCCGAGTAACAAGTTACTCCGCTAGAGGCTCGAGGACTAATGGCTATATCACTAATATCTACAACATGTTAAGGAAAAGATGAAGTAACATACCTCCATCATCGGACCCGCAAGGTTAATTGCCTTGGCAGCAGTATTCATCTGCGCAGCAAATTCGGCGGGACCGAACTTCTCCGGGAGATCGTCATTATGGACGAACTCTGCCTTGTTCCAGTTATTTACAAACCCGATCAAGGTCGGAGGATATCGTTCGCCCCTAAGCATGTGGCGCGCCACTAGACCCTTGGCATGCGCTTCCCTCCTCTCAACCTGGGCAACGGCGGGGCTGGTGTGCAAAATGAGTTGCGCATCAGCTGGCTCGGCAGGGGCGTCCTTCGGTGGTGGAGTCTTCTTCGAAAGCATGGACGCGAGTGTGCGCTATCTAGCCTCAATTGACGCTGCCCTGGTGGCGTCAGGAGCCTTTTTGCCCTTGGGCTGCTGCTGAGAAGTTGAGGTTGCTGCAGCGGATTTGCCCTTGGAAGCTGCCTTGCCGCTAGCCTTGGTGTTGCTGATGTCTTCTCGCCGAGCCTTGGAAGACTCGGACGAGGCGGAGGGGCTTGGTGCTGCTGTTGGTGCTTTTGCTATTGCTGCTGGTGCTGGGGCTGATGATGATGTTGGTCTTTGTTTTGGCGGAGGTGTTGTGGGTAACTCGCATGAAGCTGGTTGCGGCGGAGCCGAAGTGGTGGTTGCTGCTGCCTCGGCAGAGACATTTTCCCCCGCTCCGAGGTTGCCCTCTTCTTGACGAGGTGGGCTAGAACCAAGAGCAGCCGCTGAACCCTCCAGAATGGGGCTCAGCGGGCGTGAATCGTCGCCACGAGGGGGGAAGGGCTGTGTCGGAGCAGCGAGGCAATGTCGGATCCACTCTGTGGGACCTCCACCGCGGCCCTACCGAATCAAATCATGTATGATGAGAAACTATAACAAAAGAAGAACAAGTGAATAGCAAAGGGAGAAATGACTTACTCATCCGAAGTCAGGGGCTCCTTCGGCTTACGAGCTCTCTGGGCCACGGCCTTAGTCGTGGCCTTGGTGGCATCTTTGTCCGCGGACTTCTTTCGCCTCTTAGCTGGCTGAGAAGGTCCGGAGGAAGAAGCAGATGCGACCCCCATCTTCTTCGGTGCGACCGGGACAGGCTCACCCATGTCAAGGGGAGGATCTTCATGGATCTGCCCACCGGAGTTAGCTGATGTCGGAAAAGCATAAGAAAGAGGGACAGAGTCAAATGCCTCCATCACCTCAACATACGAATCATCTTCAGCATCGGGCCAATCTCTAATGGAAGAGAGTTTACCGGTGGGTCGCTTGGTCGCGTCCGCCATTGGTAGGAACATCTCCTGACCCGGCTCCTCCACATCCGAGGTGTCTCGATCAGGATCCCATTTGAGAGAAGGCTCGGTGCCATCCTCAATGATTTGCTGAAGAAACATCTAAGGGAAAGAAAAGACAAAGGGATTAAGCCTACAACAGAAACCAACATATGATACAATTTGGAGATAGTTTGGGGCACGAGACTTACCGCGGGGGGAAGCCTATCTCGGCAGAAGTGTTTGATCCCCCACGTCCACTTAGCCAATAAGTCCTTCTTAGTGGTGAAGAGGGCCTTGACCCGGCGGAAGATCTCGGTGTTGCTCAACTCAAATGAGGAGGTCCGATTGGGGTCATGGCTCCAGCTCATGTGGCAAACTTTATGTGTATGTTTCTGGAGGGGGAGATCTGATTGCGGACGAATGTAACGCGTCCTTGTTGCGCAACCCCAAGTCCTTCAGCTCCTGGAACCTTTTGTTGACTTTGTTCGCAAGGATGGTGGGCTTCTTGGGGACCGCTTCCCATAGATCCGGATTGGGAGGACCCGGAGCGTAAGGTTGCAGCTGGATCAGAACTTCAGTTGTACCGTTTCGAAAATAAAAGAAGGTTCGGGCCTAGCCCTTGCAGGTGTCAAGCCCCGTAACTCGGGGAAAGATAGACTGTTTCCGGGGGGAGATGGAAGCTGCGCCAAACTGCGTGAGCTGCTTGTCCTCCGGATTAAGCTAGATGTTCGGAATCACGTTCCGGCAAAGGCCAAAGAACCGGATCTAGAGCTCCTTCGTGGGCCATAGTACGACATAGCCTTCAATGGTGGAAGCGAAGGCAGAGAGAGGTGATGGCATTAGCCGGAAGATGATGCGGCTGAAGCTCATACGTGTTGAGCCAGTCGTTGAAGAAATCGCTTGCTGGGAGCCCAAATCCACGTTGGAAGTGGGAGAGGAATACCACATACTCACCCGGATTGGGTGAGGGGGCAAGCTCCGCAGCAGGAAGACGCGCGATGACGCCCTCCGGGATGCGCCGGGTGCGGTATAGCCAGTCAATATCGTCCTGGAAAACCCAGGACCCAGCCCAAGCGCCGCGGTCGGCGTTCACCGCGTCCTCCTCCATTTCTTGCTCAGCGACGGCGAGCTCCTCTTCAGTCATCTCGAGATCACTGTCCTCACTGGCGCTAGCGGCGGTGGGTGACAGTGGCTTGGATAGGCGAGGACCCATGGCGGAAAAGATGCGGGGAGGTGGCGGCGCAGGTCTTGAGAAGCAGTGCAGCGGCTGCGTGAATTACGCAAGTGCTTGGTGGCGATGGTCTTTGGAGAGGAAGAGGAAGAAGAAGAGGCAAAGGGGGAACGAGAGTGGGGAAAAGACCCAAGGGGCGCCCCACCCCTATTTAACCACGCCCTTAAGGGGTAGTGGGATCGCGCTATGTGGGCGGGCCACACGGTGTGACTGTGTATGACCCGGATCAACCAATCAGCACCAAGCCACAGGAGAGGCCATAGGGTGCAGGAGATCCCATGACGTGACGTTATGATGCAGTTAACAAGGAGGCAGGCACGATGTGACGTGTGCTACAGTAATAACTGACAATTACTGCGGCGGTTACTGGTGCAGGCCCTTAAAATGAGGCAAAGGTAATGATTAACCTCCACGTGGGGAAGCGTACAAGAGAAGGAAGAATGACCCGGATAAATATGAGGTGACCCGACCAGCGAGTGAAAACTCGGAATGTGCCAAGGGAAAGTAAACCTATGAAATCTGGACTATGAGGTAACTCGGAAAGGGAGCCAGAGGCTCGATAAAATTGAACCTGTTGTGGCCTTAGCGGCTAAGGCAGCTAAGACCGCACCAGCTTCGAGGACTAATGTTGGGGGGATACCCCCGGGTAGGGTCACGCCAGGGTATAAAGGCCGAGTTAGCCGAGGTACAAGAAGGTCAAAGCAGGTGTTGGCCGAGTCACCTCAAGGCAGGCCGAATCACGGGGTAACCCGGACCAGGGGATGTCCACCTAACTGGGTCTCAGCCGACTTATATCGTAAGTCGGCGAGATGTATATAACTTGTATGCAGGTACAAGTATGGCCGGATCTACTAGGTACGATCCGGGTTATATCAAGCTTACAAGAGAAGGAAGGTATCTCGCTGGTCAAAGGGTGACCACTGTACGCAGAGCGTGAGCGAAGTGGACAGAGGCCAGGACTACCGAGGTGTGGCCGACAAAGGTGACGAAGCCTGTGTCGGATGACGCGGGCGCCATAGAGTCTCACGTAGCCTCTGCATGGATGACGCTGGGTTAAAGTGACCCGGTCGGCTTACTATTTTGGGAGGAGGCATATTCCTTGGAATATACCTCCACGGATGCCCTAATTGGAGACCTAGCCACCCCTATATAAGGAGGGCTAGGGCCTCTGTAGAAGGGGTTAGTCTTTGACTGGTTGATCTTTAGAGGTTTATGTTCTACTAGCGAGTTCCCGAGGGCTAGCTAGCGGTGAGAGTAAGAGAGTCCCTTCTTCCTCCTCTCCCTGATACGGCTCGACGAGCACTTGTAATCTGTGGAAGTGAATCAAATACAAAGCTACTATGTGTGGAATCACCACACTATCCCTCCCTGGATTCCCCTAGTGCATTTAGTCCCCACCTTTAGCCTATCCATGGCATCTGCCGTGACACCACCAAGACATGCCGGACGTGGGTTCTCGCAGGCTAGAGCCCAATGGCGGTCATAGAATAGAGGCGGCCATGGGTTATCATGGTGGAGAGTCGAGCTTGCAGCATCCCAGGTTTTCGCACCGACACATTGGCTATAGAACACCGCGTACCATCTCCTTCCTCCTCAATGCATATTGTAGCCTTTTTCTCTCCCACATATGCACCTAACTCTGCTTTTCTTTATTTAGATCCGACATTCTGCTTATGGCATCGCTGATGAGGGTGAACATGATGCGTGCCCAGAACCACATCCATGTACAAGACAAACAATCTAGCTATCACACCGACTTGGTGGTTGTCTGAGTCCTGTCTGTTTCTTCCTTCGTGGCGAATGCTGGTAATGTGCTCCTCCGTCTCTCTTTTTTTGTTCTTCTGCATCGTTCTCACTATGTTATTAGATTGTTACCTCGTTTCATTGTTGACGCTCGCAGATGCTCTAACTCCAACGACGCAAGTAGGTAGCAAAGATGGACAAGACGAGCGTCATCGCCTTAAGAACCACACTAGGATCACCTGCGCGTCTCTTGATGACCCCTCTTTCTTTCCGTTTGGTTGCCTACCTTCTATGCCATCTATGGTCACCGATGATAATGGACGACATATGGCGTTTCAGGAGGATCAACACAACGTTTGCGTGCCCTATAGCTTCCATAAACAGGTCTTCACATGTGCAGTCATTGACGATGTGCTTCTAGAGCTGGTTTCTTCCGACCATTCTGGTAGCTTGGATTAGGAGTAGGGGTAGGATGTCCATTAGGACTTTTCACTCTCATAGTTTGCTAGGAAATTTTTTCCTTTGTAATAATTAGGTTTGTAATCTGAGCCAGAAATAAATAAATAAATTGTCATGTGGTTTGTTTGCTTGTATCCGATTAAAGAAATGGTGTTGTTGTTGGCTTAGTTTTCTAATTGAGTTTATGTTTACCTGTTGGAAATATCATGTCTTTGTAATACTTTGGTTCGTAATCAGGAAAAAATAAAGAAAAAGTCGTCGCATAATGTGTTTGCTTGTGATGGACTAAGAAAAAATTGTTTTTTTGATGATTGACTTTGTAATTGGATCATTCACTACTAGAGAAAGGCTTATGGATAGATTTATTATCAATGGAGCACTTGTTTGAACATGCTCCACTGATAAGTATCAGTGGCGCATTTAAAAAGATGCTCCAGTGATATTTTGTTTAACCAATGGCGCACATCGACAAAAATACGCCACTAATAATGTGGGCCCGACACCCTGGAGGGCTATGGACCAAATATCAATGGCGCATATGTCCATATGTGCCATTGATATATGCTCATCAATGGCGCATATGCAATATGCGCCATTGATATTATCCTCACCAATGGCGCATCTTTTCCTACATGTGTCATTGATAATTATGTGGGCCCCACCTGGACCCCACCACTCAGAAAGGTGGTAGGAATATCAATGGCGCATTTAGGATATGTGCCACTGATACTTTGCCTCCAATGGCGCATATAATAAGAAATGCGCCACTGAAAAGTCTTGGGGCCCACCACCTAAAAAGGTGGCAGACTTATCAGTGGCGCATTTAGTGTAATATGCGCCACTAATAACTTCGCCCATATCTACAAGTTGGCAGCCACCCCCACCCACCACCCCAAACTAGATCTATAGCTCGTCCTCCTCCTCCCCACCACCTGAATTTCTCCATTCTTTTATCCCTTCTTTGTTGTTGAACCTTACCTTGCTTCATAGTTTTGTGAGGGGAAGCCTCTCCAATTGTTGTAGATCTACTAACCAACTAGTTTTCCTCCTCCAACATCCATCTTGTTCTCCAACAACCACACTATCTCATCACGGACTTCGCTCGGTAATGAGTCTACTAGGTGAGTTGTTGGAGGACATGCATGTGGATGTTTTGTGTGGCCGGTGGGCGTCGGTGCGGTGTGTATGTTTATGCATGCGTATGTTTGTGAATCCTTCTTATTGCGAGAGGGATGATGTTTGCATGAATGTGGTGCATGAATGTTTGCAGGTGACGAAGAAGTAAGCATGTTGCTTGCTCTGGTGGTGCATGGATGATTGCTAAAATGTCGATTAATTTCCGTTTCGGCAAATTTTTGCACTATCCATATGTCCCGTTTTTAGGAGAGGTCATTCTGAATTTTTCCGGCGGCCATGCATGCATGTGTGTGTGTGTGCATGATGGTGTTGTGGTTCTAAGATACTCTCTCTTTTTTCTCTATACCGCGTAGGCAACCATGGTTAGCCAAATGAGCGAAGGTCGAGCAGCTAGATACAAGAAACACATGGTGGCTGACATGATTCTGAACAAGAGGACCTACATAAGATATATGTGTCGAACATGAAATCTCGGGAGCTTGGTTGCCCCTGATTCTGGAGACCTGGAGAATCACCTGCTCACACGTGGTTTCATGCACGGATATGATTCCGAAGATGACGAGGACGTCAACGATCCTAAAGACGAGGGCGGGCATGATGATCATCACGAAGGAGATGTCGGTGGTGGACATCATCATGATCATGAAGGATATGCCGGCAGTGGCAGACATGATGATCAACACGAAGGAGATGATGGCGGTGAGAAACATGATGATCTTCACGGAGGAGGTGCCGGTGGAGAAGACGCAGACACACAGACGACGCGGCTAACCTCGGCCTTGCAGGACCCTCATGTTCAGGAACTACTTCTCAAGGAGATGAGCAACACCAAAGCTACTGCTAGGGAGAAAGCCAAGCTGGCGCAGATGGATATAGACGGGAACAATCCATTGTATCTTGGGTGCCGGCCCGAGGATACCCGCTTGAACGTAACGCTCAAGGCTCTGGAGATGAAGGAAGAAAGCAAATGGACCAACGTAAGCTTCAACAAAAACATGAGATTCTGGCAAGAACGTCTTCCCAAGGGGAACACGTGTCCAACTAGTATCGAGGAGGCCAAGAAAATCGTATGTCTTCTCGACCTACCGTATGTTAAGTACCACGCCTGCATTATTGACTGTGGCACTTTATCGGGACGAGTACAAGGATATAACCACATGTCCGGTGTGTGGCCAAGGACAATACAAGACAGGGAACAAGAAAGTTCCTGGGAAAGTGGAATGGTACTTTCCTATCACTCCCCGTCTGCAGTGGTATTTCGTGGACCCTAAGGAAGCAAAGCTCATGCAATGGCACGCGGAAAGGAAGAAGCCGGCCGAAGATGATCCGCATAAGGGCAAGATCCTCACACACCCTTCGGACGCTAGCCAGTGGAACACACTGGACATTGAGTTTCCAGACTTCAAGGGCGATCCAAGGAACGTTAGGCTTGGTATGAGCACCGATGGGCTCACCTCGTTTGGCAACCAGAGTAGCACACATAGCACCTGGCCGGTGTTTGGATGGCCGTACAACCTCCCTCCCTGACTGTGCACCAATAAGAGATACATACACATGTGTATTCTGATTCAGGGGCCGAAACAACCAGGTATCGACATGCGTCTGTATCTCGGGCTGTTAAAAGAAGAGTTAGCCACATTGTGGGAGATGCCAGCCTAGACATGGGACGCATACACAGGAGATTATTTCCCTATGAGAGCCGCATTGCTCACGACGGTGCAGGACTATCCAGGTTACGCATACATGTCTGCCGAGGTGAACCATGGACACAAAGCATGTGTAAAGTGCATGGATAAGACCCCGCATCTCCAGCTACCAAGGGATCCCAGGTCATGGAAGACCGTGTTCCAATGGACTCGAATGTGGCTTCCAAAGGATCACGCGTGGAGAAAGCATAGAGATCTGTTCGATGGAAAAGTAGAGCTCGAAAAAGCCCCATGTCCGAGGAGCGGAGAAGTGATCCAAGATATGTTGGACAACTGAGTGCCCTTTGCCGGGAAAGAAGCGTCTGAGGTCGAGTCCACTGCATGGTGTGTGGAAAGCTAGGCATGTTTTCTGGTACCTGCCATACTGGAAATACCTCCACACGCCCCATAGCCTTGATGTCATGCACATCACGAAGAACGTGTGTGAGAGTCTGCTTGCCACTATCATCAACATGCCGGATAGGACCAAAGACGGGCTGAAAGCAAGGAACAACCTGATGGAACTTGGCATCAACGAAGAACTTCATGAGACGCCCTCGCCCAATGATGATGATGATGATGATGAGATAGCTAAAGATACTCAAGGTCACCGCAAAAGGGTTAAGAGGGGAATTGCAGTGTTTCTGGCTGCCTGCTTCACTCTAAGTGAGCAGGAGCTTGAGCAGTTTTTCAACTACCTCCTAGGAGTCAAAGTTTATTACGGTTACTTGGGGAATATAGGCAGATATCCGGACAAAGCGAAGAAGAGGTTCAGTGGGATGAAGTCTCACGACTGTCACGTGCTGATGACGTAGATACTTCCCGTTGCGATCCGAGGGGTAATGGACGAGCACATCCGTGAGACCCTATTTGGCCTCTGCAACTTCTTCGATGTCATCTCGAGGAAGTCGATTGGCTTGAAGCAACTCGACACACTACAAGATGAGATCGTCGTGATGCTATGCGAGCTCGAGATTTACTTCCCGCCCGCATTCTTCGACATCATGGTCCATCTACTCGTCCATGTCGTGGATGACATCATTCATCTTGGGCCGACATTCCTGCACAACATGATGTCGTTTGAAAGGCTGAACGGTGTTATCAAAGGATTCGTACGCAACAGGTCCCGTCCAGATGGAAGCATTACCAAGGGCTTTTTGACCTACGAGTGCATCTCTTTCTGCCAGAATTATCTACGCATCGACCTGGATGACAAGGATGACCCTGTAGGTCTGCCCAAAAGGACACACCTCGGCAGGCTCGCTGGGTATGGCCACCGCGAGGGCTTTTGCACCATGCATGTCGGCGTGAAGGGTCGACGCGCCGACATTGACAGGGCACACCGAGTCATGCTACAACACATTGAATTAGCCGATCCTTGGATGGCAGAGCACAAAAGCTTAATCGATCAGATGTTCGTTGACCTTGGCCGGCCGAGGAAGAAGGGAGACGTAACAAGAGAGCACAACTCCAGCTTCATGGCTTAGTTCGAGAAGAAGCTTCATGACAATCCCCCCGCAGCCCCGCAAACGCCTTCTACGGAGGATGAAAAACTCATGTTCGCCTTGTCAAATGGCCCCGGGCACAACATGAGGACATATCAGGCATATGACATCAACGGGTACAGATTCTACAGCGAGAATAGGGACATGAGTAGCGACTATCAGAACTCAGGAGTAATGATGCTATCCTATGTCGATGACGAATCCACCGTCATGGAAGGATTCTTCGGAAGGATCGAGGAGATCTGGGAGCTCGACTACACCGGAGAGAAGGTGCCGATGTTTCATGTCAGATGGGCCAAGAGCGTCCAAAAAGCGGGTTGGTATTTCACCAATGATACGTCCAAAACTTATCTACTTTCCCGAACACTTTTGCTATTGTTTTTCCTCTCAACTTGTGTGATTTGGATATAACTAACACGGACTGATGCTGTTTTCAGCAGAATTACCTTGGTGTCTAGTTTTTGTGCAGAAAATCAACTGTCAGGAAAAATCCCGGAAAATATGCCAAAAATCCCATTTCACCAGAAGACTCACGCAGCCAGAAGACGAGACAGAGTAGGGCCACGAGGGGCCCACACCACCTGGCCACGTGGGCCAGACCAGGCCGCGCCTGGGGGTGGTGTGGCCGCTTCGGCTGCCCCCTCGGCCTCCCTCTTGACCTAAAAACCAAGGGGGGTTCAACATTTTTCCAGAAAGAGTTCCGCTATGCCGCCACCACCAGATTCCGCGATTCGGAACCAGAAACTCCGTCCTGGCACCCTGTCGGGATGGGGCATTGGAGGAGATCATCGCCATCATCATCACCATCGCTTCTCCGTCGGCCATCCATGTCCCCCCCATCTATCAGTGAGTAATCCCCCACTATAGGCTATGGGGATGGTAGGGATTGGATGAGATCGTTCATGTAATGGCATCAGATTGTTAGGGCATGGTGCCTAGTATCTATTATTAGTGCTTTTTGACTTTGTTGCAACTTGTTATGCTTAATGCTTGTCACTAGGGCCTGAGTGCCATGATTTCAGATCTGAACATGTTATTGATTCATTATGATAGTATTGTTTATGGTCTTACCTGCAAGTTGTATACACATGTTGTTGTCCGGAACCAAAGGCCCCGAAGTGAGAGCAATCAAGATAACCAGAGGGAATGGCTTTGATGTGAGGATCACATGTGTTCATGGAGTGTTAATGCTTTGTGTCGGTGCTCTATTAAAAGGAGCATCTTAATTGCCAGTAGTTCCCTTGAGGCCCCGCTGCAAACGGGCTGGCAGGACAAAAGATGTTGTGCAAGTTCTCATTGCGAGCATGTATGACTATATATGGAACACATGCCTATGATTATTTAGTACTTGGATGCTTTATCTTATTCATATGCAAATGCCCTATGTCTTGATTTCCATATGAATTGTCTTGTCCATGCAATGCCCGTCTATCCATCCCTATGCCTACCGTGCTTTAATCCTTCTATTTACTGCAATTGTTACTACTGTGTTTACCTTTACTACTGCTATTACTTTGCTATTGCTACTACAAAACTGCTGCTACTAATAAACTGATGTGAGCAAGATTGTTTCCAGGTGCAGCTGAATTGACAACTCAATTGTTAAGGCTTATAAATATTCTTTAGCTCCCCTTGTGTCGAATAAATAAATTGGGTTTCAATTCCCTCGAAAATACTGCGATACACCCCCTATACTTGTGGGTCATCAAGACTATTTTCTGGCGCCGTTGCTAGGGAGCATAGCTTTATTTATCAAGTTCACTTGGAATTACTATTGTTCGCTGCCATCCATCCATCATGGGGAAGTCTCGTGATGGCAAGGTTCCTATTTTACCATCCACTACAAGAAGAGGTACGGTTCTGAACACCTCTGTTGCTCTGGATTCACCGTCCGTTATGAGTAAGCTCCTTACACCACCACACACACATGCTACACATACTGCTACTACTACTGAATCTGAAACTTCTGATACTTATGATGCTGGTTCTACTGTGCTTGATCAGAGTGGTTCATTAGGTCCTTTCCTAGATGCTACGATTGCTAGAAATATAGCTACAAATACTGAAACTCCTAATGAAGACACTACTACACCTGTCAGTTCACCTGAGTCTAGAGAGAGTTATGATATTGAGGACGGTTATATAAAGATGACCGATGAATTTATTAAAGAATGTCAAAACACCCATGATAGGAGTGCTATGAAGAGTCTCATTGAGAGGCGTACTATAAAACCCAAATTGTCTCCTAATGCTGAGTTTGTTGCATCTCCCATAAACATTAAAGATAAGGATTATGATTTCTCTCTTGATTTATCTTACATAGCTATTGTTGAGAAAGAACCTTTTTGTGGGACTAAGAATGAAAGTGTCGTAGCACATATGACTGAGCTTTCTACCATGAGTGGTTTATTTTCTGATGATATTAAGATGCGCACCTACTTTGTTGCTAAAGTTTTCCCTTTTTCATTGAAAGGAGAAGCTAAAACTTGGTTTAATAATTTACCTCCTAGATATATTGATAGCCCTGATTGCTTGATTAGTACCTTCCTTCAGAAATATTTTCCTCCTAGTGCTAGACATGCTATTTTGCAGGAACTTTTTGATTTTAAACAGGGAGAAAAAGAGATATTGCCTGAATCATGGGCAAGGTTTTGTGCTTTGATTCATGCACAGGCTGGATGTCCATTACATAAGATTGAGCTTCTTGACATATTTTATAATGGACTAACTTAAGAATCTAGGACATACCTGGATAGTTGTGTTGATTGTGTTTTCAGGAATAGGACTCCCAAGGAAGCTAAGGAATTAATGGCTAGAATAAGCAAGAATTATGAAGATTGGACTCCTCCTGAATCAGCTATACCTGAGACAATTATACCTGAACCAGCTATACCTGCGCCTATACCAACATCAAAGAAGAGGGGAGTTATTGAACTAAATCATGAAGTGATGAAGGAATCTAAGAAATGTCTCAAGAAGAAGGGAATTAAAGGTTGAATAAGAACTTGAAAGGCACACTAAGAATACTAAATACACTAAAGAAGATTTTGTTGCTAAGAAACATGGTAGTGAAAGAGAGCCTTGGGTCCAAAAAACCTATGCCTTTCTCTGATAAGAAACACAAGTCAAAGGAAGATGAACACTATAATAAGTTTTGTGAGTGGATGAAACCTTTATTCCTGCTAATTCCTTTGACTAATGCTATTAAATTGCCTCCTTATTCAAAGTATATGAAGGATATTGTTTCGAAAAAAGGGAAGATCCCTAATGAAGAAATTTATACTTTGATTGCTAATTATTCCTTTAATGGTAAGGTTCCAAAGAAACTTGGAGACCTAGGGATTCCAACCATTCCTTGCTCTATTAAAAATAGTTACGTTAGAACTGCTTTGTGTGATTTGGGAGCAGGAGTTAGTGTTATGCCTTTTTCTCTCTATAAGAGACTTCAACTGGAAAAACTAATACCAACTGATATATCTTTACAAATGGATGATAAATCTACTACTATTCCTGTTGGTATATGTGAGGATGTACCTGTTCAAGTGGCTCATAATTGCTTGATATTAACTGATTTTGTTGTGCTTGAAATGCCTGAAGATGATAATATGTCTATTATTCTTGGGAGACCTTTTCTTAATACTGCAGGAGATGTGATTAATTGTAATCAATGAAAGGTGACTTTTAGTGTTAATGACAAGGAGCATACTATCTATTTCCCCAAGAAGATTGATAGGACTTATGGCTTAAATTCAATTGAACATGTTGAGGGCATCCAAGTTGGAGAAATATATTGTCCCATACCACGAGAAAAATATGAAACTATTATGATTGGGACCATTGCTATCAAGGTTGAGGTAACATAATAATTAGTGGAATACAAAGTTTTGTTTCATATAAAATTGTTTTGGTAACAAGACCTGATCAACCTTGTTAACAAAGGGATTTTAATGAACAAAACAATGTTTTCACCATGATTATCTCCACTTACTTTTATTTTATCCATTTTAGTTTTTTCTTTCGTTTAGTTTACTTTTCTGTTGTTAGTTTCTTGCATATTAGAGTGTCTTAGAACTTCTGAAGTTTTAGCTTTGTTTTGTCATTGCATCATTCAGAAACCTTTTTGTGTCAGAAAATCATTCATCTATACCTGAAAATTGCTCAAAAATAAAGTGTCTCGAAAAATTCTAGAAAATTCATATTAAATTTTTACGTGAAAAAGGGGCAGAGAAGTGCCTGGACAGTACCAGGGGGGCCCACCAGGCAGGCACACCACCTGGTGGCGCGGCCAGCCCAGGGGCGCGCCTGGCCATGGAGTGGGCCACCTCGAGCCCTCCACTCACTCTCTCACTTCGCGCTGCTCTCTCTCTCTCTCCCGAAAAAACACCAGTTCATTGCTCGAAATCGCGTTCTTGCTGTTCTTGTCCGCGATTTTTCGATCTCCTTGCTTAGCCCATCTTTGCTGCTGAAATTTGGAGCATTTGTTCTCCGGTATGTGACTCCTCCGCTTGTCCAAGTAGGTTTGTGTTTAGTGGTTTATATCTTGAGTATTTTGCTGCTGTAGGTGATAGGTTATGAGAGCTTGTAAGCTTGTTCAATGCTTAGAGATATTGTTTTGATGCATGTTTAGGCCTCTTACAAGTCCCTATGAGTAGTTCCCTTCATTATGTATTCACTTTGCAATCACTTGTATAATGGATGTTTAAATTTCAGAATATCAAAGATTAACAACCACACATTTGGAGAAATATTTGAGAGGGACACACCTAGGAGGTCAAGGCTCTCAAGATCGGCATCTCAGTTTAGGCCTTCATACAACGAAGACCTTATTGCACCATGCTTTGGCAATGAAGGAGGTGAGGGAGATGCTCACCAATCTATTTTTCCTTGTTTTACCTTTTTGCAAGCTGCAGGGATCCTCGATGATTTCTTACTACTAGTTCAGAGGGTCAGTTTATCCTCATACATGGAAGATGAGAGTGAGCAATATGCCGTTCTCACCAAAACTTTCGTTGAGAGTTTCGTTTTCACTAACACCCCCTATCAGTCAACTGTTTCTTTCATAATTTATAATCTGCCTATTACCATGTCATTGGAAAGATTTTGCAGAATTATAGGTATAGGCATGACGGGGATAGTGAAGAAGATCCAAGGTCGACCCGCTGATTTGCTGGAGCTCTATCGAAGTGTGACAAATGACGATGACCGCATAGCTCAGCGCTGGTAGATAAGAAACATCCAACTCCCAGCTCTTAGATACTTTGCTTATTACCTTGCCACTAGAATTCTTGGTAGGGAGAACACAAGTAATATCTCCAATTATCATTTAGCCTTCCTTGCTGTTGCACTTAATAATGATACCCGGTACAATCTTGGCTCTCTCATTGCTTGTCGCCTAGCTGCTAGGGGACCTATTTATGGGGGCATTATTGCTTCACGCATGGTTACTGCATTATAACTTTCTATGAATCCTAATGATACTGTATTGGCGCCACAAAGGCTTGATATTGCTTCCATGAAAACACATCACTTCATCACTCCTAACTCTGATACGGACAGTTCAGTATACATGATGTTGTTTACTGACGGGGATGAAAGGTAGATTCCTTTGCCGCAATCTACTTTGTTCAGTATTCGTAGGAGGCTATGGTCATGTTCCAAGGAGGTGGTGGACGAGCAGCTCCGCTTGCTTGGTTTCCACAGGCAGCACCAGGAGAATGTGCCTTCCTACGACTACTCTGCGCACTATGGTGGGGCATCCTCGAGCTCGCACCAGGACAAGGGTACCTCCTCACCGTACTACGGAGGCGCTCCATCTTGGCCAGCTTGGGATTGATACGCACTTAGGCCAAAAGCCTAACCTTGGGGGAGGTACACCGACATCACACTCATCTCCATATCATGTTTAGTCGGCACTTTGTATATCCATGCTTCATTCTCTTTTTAGTTTTCGCTCTTTCTTTACTTTCACTTTCTAAAACACAAAAGACCAAAAATATTTCCGTTGTTTCTCTTTGTTTGCTTGTTCTTCTTTTTGCCTTGGTTTGCTTTTTCCTTTTTGCATTGTTTGAACTGTTCGAAAAACCCAAAAAGATTTTGCTTTGCTTGTTTTTCCTTTTTGTTCTTGCCTTTAAAAATCAAAAACACCAAAAATATTTGTTGGTCTTCTTTGGTTTTGTGAAGTTTGTTGCAGGGTTCAGTAGTCCTTAGTGGAATTTGGTTTCATGGTATTATTCAAGCTACACAAGTGAAGGGCAATAATGAGGATTAATGACAACATGAGGTGTGGTAAGAGGCTGGTATCAAACTCTAATTGTTTTCATTTTTGTACATATACTCATCATTGTGGGCATGCTTAGTCTATTCATGGAGGGTGTATGTTATTTATGGATGCTTAGTAGTTCTTTCTTTCTTATGATTAGCTCTAGCTTTCTAATAGTTCGTAGCATGTCATATGAATGTTTGCTTGCATTGCTCTATTCATAACTTGGTATGACACTGTGGTATCCTCATCTGAATGTTTCACTTGAATTGACTTGGCACATGTCCATTCATGCATATGACTGAAACAATAATCAGTTAAGCCTCGATGAATTATTTTGCCTCAGGGGTCTTGAATCACTTTCATGCCATGATTAGTCATGTTTTGTTACAAGCATGATTATGACAGTTATTGGTCTCTCGTTTGTCGCTCCCTTACTATTGCTAGCCTTCACTTGCACTGAGTATGAGCTCTACTCGTGTTTCCAATTCCCTAAAAGCAATATTGCCAAAGTGTCCACCATACCTACCTACTAGCATCATTTGTTGTTCTGTGCATATTCAATATGCCTAGTTTTCTTCCAAATAAAAATGTTTGCTTGTTATGAGAAAGTTAGTTAGTAAAGCTCTCACGAACTTGATGGCACACTTTATTTCTTGCACTTAATAAACCTGAACCATCGTGACTGTCCATGAAAGTTATATGCTTGCAAATTATAGGCTGGGGATTAGCAGAACCGTGCTGTCACGGGGAACGCTTTCAACACCTGTAAATATATACCCCGTTGATATCATGCTCTTTTGTTTGTGGATGTCGTCGGTGTGAAATAAAAGGGGAGCTTGTAAGTCCATGGAGTTATGTATGTGTGTTAGAGAAACGCCTGGGCCGCTGGTCTAATCCATGCCTAATCATGGTGGAAACCTGTAGCGTAACCATAATGAGTATCTATGAAGCATTCTTCTTATAAAAAAAGAAGAGAGATAGCTATTGAGAAAAACAAAAAAAGGAAGAGATATGAGAAAAGAGGAAAGAGAGAAAAAGCACCATTTTCCCATGGTAAATAAGGAGATTGTTGAGATACTTGTTGTATGCTTGCCTTGTCATTTTGATATGGGGATTCTTCCGTATCATCGGGCAAGGGGTACCCCGTTGGCGGTTCTCTATGATACGCACGTACTTACTATGACAAGAACTTACCGGTAACTAAAGTTGAGTAGAATGAGGAGTGGCCCTCGTACTCAAGGGACATAAGATTTCCAGTTTATAGTCTGTCAAGCATATAACTCGGATTGGACCTCACTTTCACCTTAACCATTTAAAGATGCTTATGATAGGGGCAATGAGAGCTCAAAGCTAATGAGTACCATACTTTCAGCATTTGGAAGCCTTTCAAACTTTTCAAAACCTTTTCATTCCCTTGTTGAGTCACCACCTATTCTTTGAGCACTTTCTTGAGAGCATAGTTGTCATTCTTAGTATAATGTGCTTGTCTCAAAACTTGATTAATTGTATTATGACTTTGATGCTCGTATCTTTGACATCTTTACTTCTAGTCTTCACTTGAACTTCAGAGGTGTCTTGGCATTTATGTTTGCTCTACAATCAAAGGCAAGCGAGATACCACTCTATCATACCTTTTTATGAGCATTACAATGTTTCTTATGTTCATGTTTCATGCTACTTATTATTTTTGAGTTGGAATCTCTTCATATATTGCAATGACTATTGAGTAAACTTAGTTGCATACTCTTTATTATGAATTGCCTGAGTGGTTGACCATATACTGAGAATATATACATCTTATGAAGCAAATGTGTTCGTGAAAGTTTCTTTTATCGCACTCAGTTTTCAACTGAATTGCTTCAGGACAAGCAATAAGCTAAGCTTGGGGGGAATTGATACGTCCCAAATGTATCTACTTTCCCGAACACTTTTGCTATTGTTTTTCCTCTAAACTTGTGTGATTTGGATATAACTAACACGAACTGACGCTGTTTTCAGCAGAATTACCTTGGTGTCTAGTTTTTGCGCAGAAAATCAACTATCAGGAAAAATCCCGGAAAATATGCCAAAAATCCTATTTCACCAGAAGACTCACGGAGCCAGAAGACGAGACGGAGTAGGGCCACGAGGGGCCCACACCACCTGGTCGCGCGGGCCAGGCCAGGCCGCGCCTGGGGGTGGTGTGGCCACCTCGGCTGCCCCTTCAGCCTCCCTCTTCGCATATAAGTTGCCTCTTGACCTAAAAACCAAGGGGGGTTCGACGTTTTTCCAGAAAGAGTTCCGCTATGCTGCCACCACCAGATTCCATGATTCGGAACCAGAAACTCCGTTCTGGCACCCTGCCGGGACGGGGAATTGGAGGAGATCATCACCATCGCTTCTCCATCGACCATCCATGTTTCCCCCATCTATGAGTGAGTAATCCCCCACTGTAGGCTATGGGGATGGTAGGGATTGGATGAGATCATTCATGTAATGGCATCAAATTGTTAGGGCATGGTGCCTAGTATCTATTATTAGTGCTTTTTGACTTTGTTGAAACTTGTTATGCTTAATGCGTGTCACTAGGGCCCGAGTGCCATGATTTCAGATTTGAACATGTTATTGATTCATTATGATATTATTGTTTATGGTCTTACCTGCAAGTTGTACACACATGTTGTTGTCCAGAACCAAAAGCCCCGAAGTGATAACAATCGGGATAACCAGAGGGAATGGCTTTGATGTGAGGATCACATGTGTTCATGGAGTGTTAATGCTTTGCTCCGGTGCTCTATTAAAAGGAGCACCTTAATTGCCAGTAGTTCCCTTGAGGCCCCGCTGCAAACGGGATGGTAGGACAAAATATGTTGTGCATGTTATCATTGCGAGCACGTATGACTATATATGGAACACATGCCTATGATTATTTAGTACTTGGATGCTTTATCTTATTTATCTACAAATGCCCTATGTCTTGATTGCCATATGAATTATCTTGTCCATGCAACGCCCGTCCATCCATCCCTATGCCTACCGCGCTTTAATCCTACTGTTTACTGCAATTGTTACTACTGTCTTTACCTTTACTACTGCTATTACTTTGCTATTGCTACTACAAAACTGCTGCTACTGATAAACTGCTGCGAGCAAGATTGTTTCCAGGTGCAGCTGAATTGACAACTCGGTTGTTAAGTCTTATCAATATTCTTTAGCTACCCTTGTGTCGAATGAATAAATTGGTTTTCACTTCCCTCGAAAATACTGCGATACATCCCCTATACTTGTGGGTCATCAACCACCATGGTTATACCTGATGCCTCCACGAAGAATGCTTCCGCCAAAAACTGATCCATGGGTACTCGCGAGCCAAGTTTACCAATGTTTCTTCATCACCGACCCGTCAAAGCCAAGCCGTGTTTTCGTGAGGAGCGGTAAGAGGAGCATCATCGGAATGGACGGACCCGCCAACGAGCAAGACTTAGAAAAGAACAGCGATCTGCAGATTGAAGAGGAATTCGACAAGTACTTCGACAAGCCGACTGATGTAGGAAAAAGGAAGACCACCATACCTACTAAAGGTTATCCATTCACGAGAAGAAACCTTAACCTTCTCGGGCTAAAGTATTCAACCGCAAGGAAGAAGGGCAAGAAGATTGCAAAGAGACACTAGATTTATGAAGAATATTGGTGTGTATGGATATTGCCTATGTACTTGCAAATGGATGCCCTTGTTTTAAATAAATTAATAATTGCCTATGTACTTGCAAATGGATGTCCTTGTTTTAAATAAATTAATAATTGCTTATGTACTTGCAAATGGATGTCCTTGTTTTAAATAGATTTGTGAATGTTAAACTTAATTACTATTTGTTGAAAAATATACTAGATATTAATGACAAGTTTTTAGGAACATATTAAAAAAATTAATGGTAAACTTAATTACTTCCACAAGTATTTAGGAAAATATTTTGTAAAATATTAAAAAACCGAGAGAGCCAGGAATCGAACCTGGCTCCTCTAGCAACAGCAGATGCAGCATAGTGTCGACCACTGCGGTAGCATTGTGTAGTTGACACATATAGGGCATCGTTATTTTTGACTAAGTGCCAAATACCATTGGCGCATATCTGGAAATATGCGCCACAAATATTTGATACTTAGCCAAAAAACGTTCTGCCTTGATCGTTCTCTTCCTTTCTTCTCTCTCACATACAGAATCCCCAACCTCTCCGCCTCCCCTCTCGCGATTGAGCCCCCTGCCACCGCCCACCACCGGAGGAGTCGCCCTGCCGCCCCTGCCACCGATGAGCCTCCCCAACCCCTCCCCCTCCCCTCCCCCTCCCCTCCCCCTCCCTTCCCCTGATCCCCGTGTCTCCGCCACCAGGAGCGTCACCCCGTCCCTGTGGAGCAAGTAGGAGGAGGAGGAGCACCAGGAGCACTGCCCCGTCCCCGTGGCGCCACTAGGTGGAGGAGCGATGCCCCTCCCTGTCGAGCACCAGATGCCTCCCCTGCCTATCGAGCACCAGGCGCCGCCCCCTTCCCCGTCGAGCACCAGGCGCTGCCTCCTCCCCCGTCAGGCGTGCGGAAGCATCCACCACCTCTACTACGCTATCGGCCACCTCAGGTTGAGGTCTCCCTCCCCTCTCCCCTCTCACTGAATTTGCTCTAGGGTTTGCTCTAGGGTTCTAGGGTTTGGTATGCATTGCTCCCTACTAGGTGTATGTTGGTATGCATTGCTGTAGAACACATGTTGGAATGATTATTATTCTGCTATATATGTGTTCTCCCCAACAAGATACAATGATAGCCCTCAGAACCAGAGTCATGATTCAGTGAGAACACTGGATAATTTAGAAGGTGACAAATTGTTCTTATGCTTATGACGAATGTGCCATTATTTAACTTGGGTATTATGAAGAATGCTTGGTGATACTGCTAGAATTGGCAAAGAGATACTGTACCTAGTGCTTCATATGTGTACTCTGCATCTTTCAACCGTTGGTCTGGGTTGACAGCTTAACATGTTGTAAGTCTTGGATTTTAATCCTTTGTGGCCCTGTCCTGTCATCATGATGAGGCTGTTGAGGCTATATTTTTTTAACTTTGCTCTTACGAACATGCTACCAGATTTATTTAAGTGTGCAAGCAACAGTAGGCATGGCATATTTAAACACACACATCACCAGATGGTGGAGTATAAACATCACCAGATTGTATAAACACACACATCACCAGATTGTATAAACCCATACTATTGAACACAATGATAAGTAGCAGACTAGAGGTAAGATGTGGCTGGGGTTAATATTTTTTATTCTTCTTACTTCATTTGTTTTGACATATTTCTTGCATGTTTTCAACCCAATTTGTTTTGTCACAAACACAAGTAATTGTCGATGCAATAGTTACTTTGTCACTAAAATAGCACATGCATTTATAGATTAATTCCTGATGGTGTCATGGTGTACTATGTCTTAGTAAATTTAAATGTCGACAATGATGTGTTAGATGTTGGAGCAAAGTTCACATGCATATCATCTAGCTCTTTCACTTGCAGCTTTTTTGCTTTGCCATTCTATGTGATGTGTGAGCCTAATCTAGAAAATTAGGCTGCTTATCTTAACCCAACTGTTCCATAAACCTGTATGGCTACACCTTCCCTGTAATTTCAGAGTGATAACATACAAACATGGGAGTTCTAGAGAAAAAGCACTTTTTAAGTTGACATTTCGCATGACTGAAACATTTTCCAAGTCCTATTTATCCAGACACTCCTAATCCTACTTAGCTACATGAACATGTGCTAGGTTGTTACTTCCTCCGTCCCAAAATATGACTTCACTTTGACTAAATACATACATATTTAGACAAAGTGAAATCACTTATTTTGAAACCAAGGGAGTACATATATTGTAAGGGAGTACTTATACTTGTGATCAGGCCAGTCCAAGAAAATGAATGCATATTACTTTCTCTCGAATGCCTCTACTGAATATGCATTCCCTTTCACAATCAGAGTTTCAAAGTTGCATAAGAAACAACTAGTTAATAGTATCAAGCTACCTGCTCAAAAAGGTGGTAGAGTGCTAGGAAGGTTTTCTTCTTAGCAAGGTCTCCAAAAGCCCCAAGTACAACGATAGAGAGGGTATACCACTGATGATTTTTCTCGAGTTCCAACTACTTGCATGAAAATATAACAATAAATAAGGCTTGAGAAGTTTAAAATTGATCCAAGTGTCAACATAACTGCTTATTCATATAGGAAACTATCTGTGATTTTATCTGCAAGCAAAAAATACTATACAATGTTACTGGTTACTTGAGATTCTTCACTTATGAATCTATCTGATTGTATTTTGTATATCTTTTATAGTACATAATACTAAATAGCATTATATTGGTTACTTTAGATAATATAAAATGGTTTTATCTATCCCCAACTAATGAGCTCTGCTCCATTGCACTATATTACATCGTGGGGGTACAATCTGGTGATGTGTGTTACAGGGGTTTTACTGTGTAGATCTAGGGATATCAATCTGGTACCGTGCATATCCATATGCTCCAAGTTCTATTTTCTGTTTTTGCTCTTTGTATATGTATGATTGGATGGCTATCATCAATTTTGTATGAAAACTATTGCAGGGAATTCATTTGAGTTGCCCGTTTCTCCCAAAGTGTTGATTCACTTCCGTTTCGGTTAAGAAATGGGCAGTCCTAGGTCAAAAAAATAGCAAAGGTCATGCCGAATTTTTCGGTCGACTCTAGCTTGTACTAATTACATTGTTGCCTTTTTCTATGAAGAGCAAACATGTCAAGCGGAGACAAAGACGTCGGGGCTGGCCCTTCTCAGACCATGAGCGATGAAGAACAAGCAAAAAGAGCCAACCTCAAGTTTTGGCAGTTTGGCGATGACTTAAGCGGGTCCGATGAGGAGGCCGAAGCTACGGATCACGATGAAGTTGATGAGGAGGCCCAAGCTGTGGACCAAGAAGATGACGAGGAGTCTGAATATGAGGAGGGGGCCAAAGATGGCGACGATGATGGAAGCAGTAATGGTGATGAGGAGGCCGAAGCAAGTCATGGCGGTGAACGTGTGGACGGTGATGGTGCCTCCCCGCCCGCTAGGAAGAAGAATAAGGTGGAAAGGCTGGAGTGGACACTGCCAAAACTTGGCACCAACCGCGAAGAGTTCACCCTTGTGAAACCGGGTGGCCAACCCTTGGAGCCTGTGAAGCTTGCCGCTGGGTATGGCCTACAAATTGGGTGCGTCATGTGGGATAGCATGAGCATTAACCAAAGGACATAAGAAAGAACAAATAGTTACAAGAGCTCCTCATTGGGAAGATTCACAAATGGTACAAGTTCCTAGATGAGTATGATAACCAAAAGCTCAAAGGGAACAAGGTAAACAAGTTAGCCCTCACGAGGATGAGCACCGCCTTGAGCAGCTGGAAAAGCGGAGTGAAGAGGAGGATTAACGAGGGTAGAAGTTGGGAGGAGATAAAGAAGGTCGTGCCGATGCTCGACGAAGATGAATTCATCAAGTTCAAGGCGGACTTCACTTCTCTGGAAGGTCGGGAATGGACCGAGTGGGGGAGGAGTATGCGGGAGCTGAACATAGGTAACCAACATTGCGGAAGTGGTGGGTACCGAGGAAAAAAGGCCATTTGGGAAAAGGAGGACGCCGAGTATGCCCGTCTAGGGAAAGATAACCCGTGGCACAAATTCATGGACGAACAGGTGATGCAGTTTTTTTGTGCCCGCTACTATCTCCACCCCGAACTCAAGGAATTCGTTACCCATGACGATGATGTGTGGAAGTTCTAGAAAAAGCTGGTAAGGAATTTATCTCGGAGTAGATTTGCGTTTCGAATTAAGTAATGAAGCCAAATTTCTAAATGGGATCACCTTCCTTCTCTTCAGAGATCTGAAGAAAAGTCTTGTGTGTCCAGTGTGAGCTCGTCCCAGGGGTCGATGGTGGACTCATGGTGGTACACGCCCTTCAAAAGGGCGACAAACATGTTCAACGGGAGGGCCAAGTCTGCGCCGCCGACTTCATTTGGCCACGTATCCGGCTATGGTATGTACGAAAAGATTTGTGACTTCAGGAAAGAGGAACCAAAGGAGAAGAACAAGAGGAAGGCCGTGGCGGCGGCAAAGGTTGAAGTCCTCCGGGAGCAGATGCAATAGATGCCGAGGCTGATCGACGAGAAAGTGCAAGAGAAGATCCACGAGATGTTTCCCAATGAGCTGTGGGAGGGGATCACTGCCTGGAATGCGGCAGGTCGACAAGGGTCGCTCGTGGTACCCAGCCTTTCCGGCAGCAACTTGATCCAGCATGTGTCGCCGAACATGGTGACGCCCGAGTCCGCTAACGTCGAGATGCACCCGGTTACTCCGGTGCCTCCTCCTGCCGGCGCTAACAGCAACGCGCAGACGGAGGTCGCTCTGGTGACACCTCCCGCCGGCGCCAACACAGAGCCGTAGGTCACACCGATGCCCCCTCTGGCCAAAACTAAGGCACAACCGACGGTGCTTCATAAGGCATCTCAGCAGGAGGATGCTACTGGTGTCTCGACATTAGCCGATCTCAACGCCATCTGCAAGGTAATGACGCCGACCAACACATGCATGTTGATAACATTTCATCTCCTTTGCCTTTGATGACTAGCTAGCGCCATCTCACGATGCTTGTTCTTCAGAAGGACACTCCTTGCACGCTCTTGCATTACGTGGACGGTGATCTGAAGGATGTTGGCAAGGGCACAATTATTCAACCAAATAGCCACACGATGCACCACAAGTCCATGGAGGATGATGTGTTCAAGGTCCGGCTAGCTCGGGTGTTGCCGGGGTGCGAAGACATGGACCCCCCAGCCAACCTCGAGGCGCTGATGATCATAAGAACCTTCAGGATTGCTATGGCTGGGTCTTCACATGGCCAAAGACCCAGATTCGGCTTGTGAAGGAACAACAAGTAACTCAGCGGCCAAATGTGCCCTTGCCGCGGCGGCCACAACAACCAGTCACCACCACCACCTCTCGTCACCAGCAATTGTTGGCCACCGCTTCACCGCCGCCTCCACATGGCAAGGCCACCGCTGCACTGCCGCCTCCACCTGGCAAGGCCGCCGCTGCGCTGACACCGCCCAAGGATGCACCTAGGGACAACATTAACGATGATGATGATGATGACAACCCAGATAGGTGGATCAACACTAGCATCACCAACTCTTTGTTCATGCCAAACATGGATGAGCCCTACCGCGTTGGCGAAGACCCAAATGCTCATACCAGAACATGCACGCGTCTGGACTTCCATGGTACCCTAGAGGAGACGCCTCTGGATGCTAGTGCCGCTAGTCCTTCTAAAGGCACCCATGGAATCATTTTTAGCCCCACCACACTCCATAAGGCGGCGGATGAGCAGTTGGCTTCTAATGTCGAGACGAAGAAACCCCGCAAGAGAACCAAGAAGAATAATGTCAACACCCGGATTTTTAATCCCAGATGCCCGTTATGCCATACCTCGCAATCCCAGGATTACCATTTTTGCGAGACATAACGGATTGGATATCATAGTACATCATCCATTACAAACCATACATAAGGTTTTACACAAATAAGGATCTCATGATCCAGTCTTTAATACAACAAGCAGCGGAAATAAACGATAGTGTAGCGGTGGGGTCCATCTTCAGGGGCACATGCAATCTTGTGAAGCGGATAGTCCTAGTTATCATAGTCGTCCTGCTGACCATCATCTTGATAATCTCCTTCATAGTCTGGCCATGATAATATCCAGGGACAAAAACCATGAGTACTCTTTAAGTACTTGCAAACTACTACTAACAAGGATTATGATTCTAAGTTAAAGGGCTGAATTTAAAGAATAACTATCAAGTTAAGTTTGAAACCTAAGCTGAGTTCTGAAGAAAGAAAGGATAAAATAAAAGTCTAGAATCACTTAAGGTGGGAAGCTATTTTCATCTACACAACCCTGTTGTGGTCAAGTCAAGGTTCATCATTCATTTCAAGTTATTTAGAAAACATCTGACAACGAAACAGTATGGCCATTCCAACTGTCCATAACCGCGGACACGGCTATTCAAATAGTTTGACACTCTGCATAGGTGGTACACTTTCCTCACAAGATTCGATACATCTGTCAGGGATAACCCTGAATCATCATACTTGGTATGCAGATAATCAAACATAACCTTCCCTTTACACACCCTAGTACAAGCACCTCTCCTATGAGCATGGCCTCCCAACCATGACCATCAGTCATCTTGGGCACTGCATAGGTGGACAACATTGAGAGGTAGCCTCAGCTCAAACCTCTCCCGTGAGGGAACTAATACTAATGCATATAAATTTCCAGCTAAGCCTTACCCAATTCAGGTAATGTGGTTGTACGGTAAATTTGGAATGGTATCGCATCCGAATCCAACCATCAGTTTTATAAAAAGGATTAAGGCTCATGCCTCATCATTTTCATCATCATAAACCAATTGTTTTTCTCAACACATGTCAAAACATCTCAATAGAATGACTCATCCTTCCAAGGTTTTCACAACTCATTTTCACCAAGTGTTCCCATCTAAAGTGACTCAAATTTTGATCTATTCTAAAACACTAGGTTAAGAGTGTTCACTAAGGTGGAAAGGTGGGATCAATCTCATGCCATAGAATGACATCTAAGGGTTTCTAATTAGGTCAAGTTTTATACTCTTTATGCTACCTTCAAAATTAATTAAAGAACTTTGGGTAAACTAAGGGGGTGTGCTCAAAGTATGCTTAAGGCATCTTTACTAAACTATCTAGTTTTATTCTAGCTTGCTACAATAGCTTACTAAAGCATGTTTGCAAGGGTTAGCTTGCCACTAATAGCTTGCCTTGGTTGGTGCAGTGGTTGAAGTTTTCTTCTTCTTCTTCTTGGTAGAACTCCTCCTCCTCGAAGGCTTGGTCGGTACTTGCGTCTAGAAATACATAGGGAGTGCACAGTCACCAAACAATACTTAACTTAGGCTAAGTAGTATTCTAAACCATACAATTGATGATCTATTATCATCCCAAACATTACAAGTTTTAATTCAATAGTTTCAACATTTTTATTTTAGAAAAGTAATTTCTACTCATTGAAATATTAACTACACTTTAATATTCACCACCAAAATATGGGATCATGTGGACACATGTCCTCACCACATATTCTAACATGTGGGAATGAGATTTAAAGGTTGGATCAATATTACTTTGGTTTAAGTTTATTATTTAATGATTTAAAGTGACTAGAAATGCCTATATAGCATTATTTTGGTACTAGTCCAAAGTCACTGCCTGTAAACCTTAATATTATTACATATTTGGATAGATATGATGAAATGTGATTTTTGAGAGTTGGAATCAACTCAAAATCTAACTTGGTTGATTTTACAAAAATGTTTCAACTTGCAAAAGCTTTTGTCTTCTTATTTTTACTAGGATAAATCTATGACTCTAAATGAATTAAATCCAACGGGCTTGGATAGAGCATTTCAATACCTTTCAGACAAAATTAGTTTCATGTAATTTGGATTTGTCAAACTCACAGAATTGAATTTTGAAACATTGGACAGAAACTATATTCTAACTAAAAAGAAAAACCTAGATTTGAATCTACGGGCTTGCGCGGGAAAGGAAATGGGCCGGCCCAGTGGTGCTGCACGGCACAGGGCTCAGCTGATAGGGGGGTCCCGCTTGTCAGCGACACTTAACACGTGAAAAGGTAAGCGCGCTGTGGGCCGTGCGATTAGAGGCTAGATCTACGGCTGAGGGTCGTCGTCGACGATGGACGGGTCGCCGGTGAGCTTGAACCCTAGCGGCTTGGTGGGGGTCTACTGGGGGCGTACCAGGGCTCCAGCAGGGTCGGCGATGCGGGCGAACGAGGTGGAAGACGACGGCGAGGCGAGGCGTGGTCGCGGCGGAGCTTGGGGTTACTGGAATCAACGACACCCTTCTTCTCTAGAGGCGGCGGCTTCGGCTCCAATTCCGGCGAGCTGCTGCTCCACTTGCTCAGGCGAGAGGTGGGTGAGGTTCAGAGAGGTGAGGGGAGTGTAATGGTGTGAGTCTTTGGTGCTGGGGAGTGCTCCTTTTATAGGCTCGACGGTGAGACCGAGCGGGATGGGCGGTCGATGGTGGCGACATGGCTACGGCGAGCTAGCGGCATGGATGGGGATGGCGATCGATGGGCGGTCCCCTGGCGGTGCTCTAGCGCTTCAATGCGGCCGTAGGGGCGGTGGCATGCAGTCGGGTGAGGTGGCGCTCTGAGAGGCAGAGGCGGCAGTGTCCACGGCGAGCGGGGGTGTCTGGGGTGTTCTCCAGGTCGAGGCGGAGCGGTGGGCACGGGATGGTGTCGAGCGGCGGATTGTGCACGCGGGGACAGGGCGCGCTCTGCGGGCGGCGGCGGCATGGTTGACAGGCTCGGGGCGCGGCGGTTCCTGGTCGTTTGGGTCGCTGTCCTTGGGCTGGGACTGGTTGGCGGTGGATGGCGGCCGGTGGCGTAGCTTTGTCGCGGTGGGGTGCCCAAGTGGGGGTTCGGCCTTAATGGCCATGACCATTTGGTCGTGGCACAGTGTGGGGCTGGGCTAGAGAGGGTTAGGGGGAGTAGTGGAGAGGTTTTTGGTGGCAATTTGGGGAACAAGTTTGGCCAGAACACTATTTAAAATAGTAAATTTGTTTAGTTTGTAATCTGCCTGCCAAGTGTTTGATGAAATGGCCGCAAGAGAAAAAGTTTTGAATTTTGAGTTCAAATTTTTTGGGTGATCTCCACTATTGCTAGTTAGTCTCTGGTTGCAAGGGTTTTGAAAATGGAGCTCAAATACATGGTTTTTGAAATAGGGGTGATCTATGCATATGCATTAGATTCAATTTTAAACTGTCATTTAAAATAGTTTATAGAAGGTTTTTAGTAGATCAAAAGGTGGTCCTTGGTACCTCATTATGTGTACTAGTAAGGGGTGTAAAGATCCATAATTGTTTCTGTTAAGAAATGAGTACTAGGAATAGCCAAAGTAGGCATAAGAGTTAAATTTGTCCAAATGACCATTCCTTCATTTTAATTCTTTTTGATTTGATTTTATTTAGGAACAGTTTGAGAATGATGTAGATTATGTTTAAATCACTTAAGAAACATTTTAGAAGCAAAGGATCACACAATCATGGCAATTCAAAACAACTCCTATTTTAAATGCACACATATATGAATGCTTTCATTTTAAATTTGGAAAAGTTTTTGTTAACCCCATTTTTGGATGATTTGATCATGATAAGCTTGGATTGAAGTTTTGGGATGTTACAAATAAGCAATCTTTGAGCCAACCGGGTCGAAAGAGGTCCCGGGCTCAGGATGACCCGTTAACACAGCCCCCTGAGGGCACCTTGACCAGGGTTCACATAGCTAGTCAACCGATTCTGAGTGAGGAGCTGATCAAACACGCAAGTGGAGCGATGACTAACCTACAGCATGGTATTCTATATCTAGAGGAGTGCTTTCTTAAAGAAGAAAATCCATCGTACCCTGTATTCACGATCAATGTTACAACGGGCATGGGCTTCGTCGATAATGCCCCCGCGAATATCTTCTTCATATCGTATGAGGACATCTTCAAGCTTTTCCATGGGAAGCGGATGAACTATAACTTGGTCCGCCTATACGTGCTCCATCAGGCGAAGAAGGTCAACAGAGAGAAGACCCCTAGCGTCGCGATAGTGGACCCCTACTTCATGCATGATAGCTAGTTGGTGGATCCAGTGACCCGGGCCAGTGCAAGGAACTACCTCCAAAATTTCATGGTGGACAACAAGAGTGGAAAAGAGCTTATTTTTCCTTTCTTTCCCGAGTAAGTGCACACACTCGCTCATCGCCGTAACTTGTCCTTTCTTAGTTTTTGGTTGCTCTTTTTCCCACATTGTTTCGTTTCAATTGTTTTGCGCAGAGACAAATACTACACACTGATCCTCATCCACCCGAGTTATTCGCTAGCCACGTACTTGGACTCGGGGAGCGAGTAAAAGAAGAAAGACTACACTAACATAAGGAGTCTTCTAGATGATGCTCTCGAGGTATATGCCAAAAATGGAGGCAAATTCAAGAAGGGGGCGGAAAATTTCAGGGATGGCAGACACGTGTTCAAACACGTAATGAAGTTCGCATGCGTCAAGCAGCCGGATAACAGTGTCAAGGAGGCCTACTACGCCCTCCATCACCCACAGGCGATCGTCCGGGATGCACACATCATTACGTTGCCATCTAGTATCCGAGCATGGGCCGAAGCTAAGGCAAGAATGGATGATGATGAACTTAAGGACGACTTCTTACGCATCCAGATTCAGATTGCGACCATCGTGCAAGAAGATGTCATCACAATGGGGGCTTATCCTGCTGAAGGGTGTCAGTAAGCGCGAGATCGAAGAACGGCGCATGGCGCAGGGTGACCATTGGACATGGACAACGAAAGATGACTACAAGCCGTTCTCGGCGCCGTGTAAAACAAAGTCTTCATGATGTAGTATTCCTAGCTAGCTAGCGCTCAGCTAATTTGTGTATCTCGTGTGTGTTGTGTCATAAACTTTAACTTGCCTTAGCTCAAAACGGTTGTTGTTGGACTTCGTTTACTTATTGCCATATGTATGAAACTTAATAGCTTGCCTTAGATTGAATCCTTCTTTTTTGTGGAGATGCATGTGATGAACCTTTTAATTCTTTCTGTTGCATGATATAGTACTTATATGCCTTGTGTATAGAGATGCCGTGCTACGTGGTGTTCAGAGGGAGGGTCACAGGAGTCTACGACGAGTGGGAGAATTATCACAAGCAAGTGAACAAGTTCAATGGCAATAGATACAAAGGATACCCGACGAGAGAGTAGGCGGAAGCTAGGTGGAGGAACCACCTCCTTAGAGAGCAGAGAGACAGGAACCAGATGAAGGCCTTGATGATCATGCTCCCCGTCTTGATCATCACCGCCATTGCGGTTGTACTCTACTCGGTCCTTTAGTAGTTTAGGACTTGTCTAATGATGATGATCAACCTGTTGTAATGTGTAATGTATGAGAAGATGAGATCAACTCGTTCTAGACTTGTATAATATTCGGGCACTTGTCACTATGTCGGGTTCTAATTGATGTGATGATGTATAATTCTATCTGTATTATTATCTCTGTTTCTATACTGTTGTGTATCTGTATAAATACCTATATATATACCTGTATAAATACCTGTATGTGTACCTATATAAATACCTTAGATCCCCGTATTATGTATACCTGTACGAAACATCAGTGGGCATGTTTTATTCAGCTAGTGGCGCATCTACTATTAGTGGTGCATCTTTTATTCAGCCAGTGGCGCATCTAGTATCAGTGGCGCATTTGGATATATGCTCCACTGGTAAAATATCAATGGCGCATATTGAAGGTGCGCCACCGGTTGTCCCACTATCAATGGCGCATATTTGATATGCGCCATTGATAAATAATTACTAATGGCGCAACACTAGTGGCGCATCCCATATGCGCCATTGGTAGAAAAAAATATGCTCCACTGATAAGCAATTCTCTACTAGTGATTGTCTCTGTAATACTTATACTTATGTTTGTAATCGGATTGAATAAATAAATTGTCGTTGTTTTACATGTCTCCATCTTTGAGAAGAACTTTGGTTTTCTACTTCTTGGCTCTATAATAGGATTAAATAATTAATAAAATATGAGAGTCTGTTAATGTGTTTTTTTGCTCGTCATCTTTCGTCTGTTTAGTTCTTCGCACGGTGCTTTGACTTTTTGACTGTCGAGTTTTCGATGGCCAACTTTCCTGTTTTATGTTCGATTTCAGCTACAAAGGTCACTTCGTATGGTAGGTCATGGGTATCGAACATGTGCGAGATTGTCTCTTATGCCATTGTATAAGTTTTTTCTCGGACGCACGCTGTGTATGATTCCCGTGCACAAGGAAACGACTCTCATAGTCGCCTGTTTCATCAGCTATATGTTTGGTCTTATCTCAATGGCCTAGAGCGGACTCACTCGAGTATGTTTTTACTTTCATAACGCACATGGTCACATGCAACTACAAGAGTTTACTTTCTTTACTTCATTGACATGTTGTAAAATTCTATGGTTGTCAGATTCAAACAATTTGGTTATCGACTATTTTTCGTTGATGTGTTTACCATGTTCTGCTTCTTATTTTGTTGGTTCAGTCTTTTCTCTTCCACTAACATGTAGCGTGATTATATCATCAAGCGCTCTTCCTACCAGTCGCACCCTGAGAGTGTAGAGAGAAGCCTAGTAATACACAATAAGAAATAAGTTTTGTTTCAAGTTACATGCCTGAACTACCTTGCACATCCATGTGCTGATTGAAGAAGTTCACTTTCATATGTTGTCTTTGAGAAATACAAATACACATTGACTATATATAACTATTGTGACAGTTGAGAAATTATGTTGTGATTTTCTTGCTGTGTACTATGCTTATTTTCATAGAGTAACATGTTTTAAATGTTAATGGTCTTATTCTGTGCTATCATATGTAAATGCTACTACCTACAATGCTTATTTCACCATGCCACTACAATCCAAAAAGATTCTCGTATGAAGAATATAGTGTTAATACTTTGTTTTTTCACATGTTTTCACAGCCACAACTAGATCCGAATAGTTGTCACAATGAGAGAGCAATAGGTGTATTGATTAGATTGCTCAAAAGGAAATTGATTAAATTGCTTCATGTGGGTTCACTTGGCGCAGATTGATTCTCCTTGAAACATTTATTGGTGCAATGTCCCTTGTTCATTCTGAACTTCAGGATTTGCAGATTCTAGGCATGTACTACTTGAACTGGCGAAACACTCATGGTGGTCAACTAGGAAACATTTTCTTCATGATAATGCTTCTTATAAGGGTACAAATCGTACCATTCTATGGTTTTGGCTCCACGCCGGCTCTCTAACAAGGTTGAAATAGCACTCAAGGTTTCCAAAGCCAACAATACAAGAGCGAATAATAAGAGTACTAGGAATGGTTATCAATCCATCCAGCATCCAAATCAATACCCTGCATGAGGATAGGTGAATCACGCAACTTATCTCTCGGGCATCCTCACTTTCCTTGCATATCGTTTCTATGGGCATGCACAAATCCTCAGTGTAGACTCCCATGTATTAAATCTACAAAGCTACTACAAAAACTAATCTATTGATACTTCAAAACTTTCAGGTTGCGTAATCTACTACATGACATCACTTGCAAAACTTCATACTTCCATATCCTTTTGTTGGATTAGATGAACTATTCGTATTCTTTGGGGCGTCATCTTCCAAGTATTTCAACTAACTCATTCTCCATATATTCAACACATCATTTTAGCTTCAAGGGCTTAAGATACAGAAGAATAGATTCTAGAGAAAAGAAAACTACGAAGAAAATAATCCTACCCATGCAAACTAGCTCATACAACAACAATCATACAAACATACAACCAAGAAATCAACACGCAAGCAAACACTTACATAACAACATTATAGAGGTTTAAACCTAGTAGTATATAACCACAAAATAGTTTTAAAATTTTATAAACAATACTATAGTAAGATAGAGAAACATATATGCAATAAACAAAATTTGTCCAAAACAGAACATCAGGCTTCATGAATTTTTCTGACCAACTTATGCATGTCAAGAATTTTAGACAATTTTTCTACTGGTAGTATAGGTAATTACGCTTGAGATCATGTTTTTACATATTTTTCTGAGTTACCAGTAAAATACGTAAAATAGGGCAGCAAAACACGATGTGCAGAAAACTACATCTTCACAAACACAACTTTTATATAAAACCATCCATTTAGTACTATATAGAATTCGGCGAAAATTCCAGGAACTTCATGGTTTCAAAATAGCAGATTCAGAACAATATAACACGCATCATGGTTAAATACAAACAAGCAAGCAACTAATATTCTCATACCACATAAGTTGGCAAGATCAATATGCTAACACGATAGCGATGATCTCCTAAAGAGATAAAACATGGTGGTCTAGATCTAACCGAACTTGTTGAGATATTCATTTATGTCATCCTACTTGTTCTTTTACCTGTAGGCCAACTCTCATATATGGATTTTCTTTATAGAAATATTTCTAATAATATTTTCCAATTCTTATAGTGTTAATGGTAGGTCATCTCTTCTACTAGTCAAAAGAATGGATATCTAGAAGTCTTGAACAAGAAGAGGTCTTGGAAAAGATAAATAAAGATTACGAGAACTCTAATAAGTAAGAAATATGAGTTTACTCCTAGTAGAGATCTCCTATTTCTAATCCATTTTTAAGGTGACGATCGTACAATCAACGCACAACTCTGATACCATCTGTAACACCCTCGCCTGATAAGGCTGAGTTCCTATGTATAGTGTTAATCTCTGGATCGGTTCACTAGCACACGTAGTACAAAATGATAATATATATAACTATGCATCATAAATACAACAAATATGATCCATAATTTACATTATATTACAGCGGAAAGCATTACAAGGTAGATCTCCATCCTTCAAATGTGCCATAGGCGAACAATTGTTGAGTGGAGTCTCGTGACCTATGAACGGTAACTCAGAAATGATATAACCTACAACATGAAACGTTGTAGCCACGAATGGTCAATACATTGAATGTATGGCATGTAGGATAAAGTGATTAATAACAGACCTAGCAACTACATGTTTATTTGGCTAGGTGGAGTTCAGGCTCATTTGCATAAAGCAATAGTTTTATCCTATCATTTGTAACAAAGTAGTGTTTCAATACGATAAATAGGACACACTGGTTCACTCCCAGGTGCTCCTATCGAATTAAGTTCACCCAACAAGTTTTAAGTAATTGAGAAATAAGGATGAGTGAGAAATATATCAAAGCCTCTGAATCAGGTCGCTCAAATTGTCCATAACCAGGGACACGGATAGGTACTTAGTTTTACACCCTATAGGGGTTTGTACACTTTACCCATGTGACCTGGTCAACCCGCTTGTACCATCACACTCATTTTGTGTTATGATAGGGAGAAGTCCAAGACGAGACAATTCTGGAAGAGCTTCCCAAACCCACCCACGCACTGTACCAACCTACACTATCTACATTCTGGCTATATAGGTTTTGAGTCACCATAACCTACTAAGTCCAGCAAACCATCCATTTCTTATTGGAACATGGTTGTACACGTAAGCTACCAAACAAAGAAACCAATCCTTTATTAGTACCTTGGGAAGCATTCCCCACCATAAATCTTCACTTTGATGACAATCAAACCAATCCCCCAGGAGGTTTATTAAAATCATGTTTTTTTGTCATTTAGCAAAATGTAAGCTATCAAAACAAATAACTTTCATTGTGTGATTCCCATCCTCATATATATAGAATAGCTAAGCAATCTACCACTACAATGGCTCATAAACAAGGAGTACTAGGTAGTATAGTATGGTACATAGCATAGCATAAACACATCAATTCCTACACATGCAATTCTACAAAAACATCTACAATGCATAGGAAAACAATAGGACATTTATGACCAAAATAGCACCACTTTCCTTTGTTGTAGTCATTCAGATAATCCTCACATTCCTCACAATCATAATACTTGCAATCATAGTTTTTGCACTCCCCACAATCTAATGTTTGAAGAAAGCACAACAAAACATCATTCAAAACATTGCACACATGCAACTATGCAACAATACAATAAAAAAAATGATAAAAAAATACATGCATGATGATTTAATATGTCACAATGGTTGCATTTAGTTCTATGAACATTATTAGATCACATGATGCATGTATAAAATCATTGAATGTAATAAAGCTTTTATTATTAAAACTATATTGATTTAATAAGGTTTAAAACACTTTAATTCAACTACAGATGTATCTGTCGGATTAAATTATGAATTAAACACTATTGTTTAGGTAATTATATTTAGTTATAGTAGCAATTGGAATCACCTAAAAAGGAGTTCTAAATTTTTTTCTATGATTTAATTACTGTTGTAATGAGTTTAGAGCTTTCTGCGAGAATTTATCTTTTAACTGTACCAAATAATTTTTTTACAATTTCTATGGATATGTATTGTCAAAATAAAACAGTGACAATTGGTTTCACCATTTTTGGAGTTCTGGATAATTTCATATGATTTAAATACCAATTAAAGGGGTTTACATCACTTAAAAATATTTGTTTAGGAAAATTTATATCTAAGGCCATATTAATATCCCATATGAATACAGGATTCCAAAGACAGTTTATTTGTATTTTTCTGACCTATAACCAATTTACTATGATTTATTTACTCCAAAAAGGCCATTAAACCAATTAAATTACTACAGTAAATATATGTTGTACATGCTGGATCTAACAGAATATTAATATTCTACATACTTTTCTGAATCCATATATATATTATTTTCTAAATTTGGACTTAGAGATAATTTCCTATGCTTTTTGCAATATTAAAACATTTTCTAAGTTTTATTTAATTTCTGGAATTACAAGGAATATTCCTGGGATATACCGGGCGACGTGCACGCTGACAAGGCATGATGTGGTGTTGGCCTGTGCTGACAGGGCAGTGACTGGGAGCTGATGGTGCTGTTGACGAGCAGGCGATGCGGTGAAGCCCGATAGGTCGGTACCTCTTTGATCTGGCCAACTAATCAGAACCGCGGATGAAGGATCGGACGGTGCTAGTAATCCTAGGCGTCATCGACGGTGGTGGTGGTCAACAATGACGTGAACGGCGGAGGCGGCGGCTTCCTGGTGGAGATTGGAGGAGTTGCGGTGGTCTTTGACATCGAGGAGGTGGTCGGCAGGATGCGGACGTTGGCGGAGGTCTCTCTGGTGTCCTATGCGTCATCTGTCTCTTCACATAATGGCGGTACGCCGCAGCTGGAGAGGATGGGTGGCTGAAGTGCTCTGGTGACTGGTCCATGGCGCTCCAGTGGCCTAGGGGGTGGGGAAGAGGGTTAGAGCAATGCGGCGGAGCACGAGGGAAAGACTAGGAGGGACTGGGAGGCTCGGGCAGCGCAGAACCTTGACTTTGAGATTGATCTGGAAGCTCCGTTGGCATGCTCGCTGGTGGCGCTTAGGTTTTGCAATTTTTGAAAACTTCGGAAGATGATAGGGGTAGGGGTTATATAGGGGTTCAAAACATGAAGGAGGGAGCAATAAATCGAACAACTCATCGTGGTTTGTGGGGCCTCTGCGACAGGATCGAGAGTTCCCGTCGACTATGATCGGTCGCTAGGAATAGGACGACGGTGACCCCCACCTGTTGGTGGAATAGGGAAGGGGAAGGAGGCCAGTTAGTTGTTGGGCTAGCGATGGACAGCTAGGCTTTCTGCAGCTACTGCTCTGCATGGCAGAGAAGGGGGTGGTTAGCTCGCCCACAGGTAGTGGATAGTGGTGGGCTAGTCGGGCTGGGCCTGGCCGACTTGCTAGGTAGGATTAGGTTTTTTGTTTTTATTCATTTTATTTTTTCTTTTCTTTTATATTTTTAGTTTTAGGGCTCCAAATTAGTCCATTTAAGTTTCTAAAGTTTTGTTAAATTCAGAATAATATACTAGGGGACTTTGGAACATATTTCCTTTCCAACTTACTATCATTCAGTTTGGCCCATAGGCATATTATTGCATTTTCTTTATCTTACATTATTTAAATCACAACTTTTGGATTTGCACTCCAAATTGGTTCAAACTAGTTTCCATGCACTTACAAATTGGTTCAAACATTTGGAAATACTTTTGCTCAACTTCAATATGGACCAATGACATCCATCATTTTGTACTTAGTATAGGATAATCCCATTTCAGTGTTTTGGGATTCTCCTTAGACAATGGAATTATTTCTTAGGTATAAGTTCAATGATACTCATGCATGCAACATGATTTTGAATTTTTTAATATTGCACACCAATTCTAATCTCAAGAACCAATCCATCCCTTTTTACATATATGGCTACTTAGGTCATAAGAAGAGAATATAAGGTTTCAAATTCATGGTTGAGAGGATTTTCAATTCAAAATCTTTCTTTTCTTTGAGAATCTTCAACATAGTCAAACAATCATTCAACTTATTTTATTTATTTCACATTCCGAAATTAGGAAATTTTAGAATGTGATAGATGCGCGGGAATGGCACGTCAATAGTGACTTTCCCATCCCGGGCCAGATTAAAGTACCATGTGCTTTGGCAAGTTGGAGATAAATACAATGGGAAGGATCTAGGATGCGGTATCGGACTACGCAATAACACAAGGCGCAGGAATGTACCTCTACAATAGACAAAGATAAAGGTGGGAGCCAGAAGCCAAGCTAGGACCCGGGAAGCACCCGATTGGATGGAGGGGTCTGGTAAAGAAGTCGTAGGACTCCTCCGCGGGGCAACGTCATGATGGTATCATAGTAAGCATCCTAAGCTAGTGTGGTGACCCCTTGCCGTATAAAAAGGAGGGCCAAGGTCTTAGTGAAAGAAGGATGATGAGTATTGGAAAATAGAGGAAGCTCTCTAAGGTTCCAGAGTAGTATAATAACAAGAGAAAGAAGGAGGAAGAAGGATACCGGGAATGGCTCCTCACCCTTACTGGATATAGGCTAGCTAACCCTACTCGAGAAGAATAACCATTGTAACCATATATAGCTGATGAGTGCAAATATGATGCATATTTAAGTATATAGATTATTCATACTAGACTTCTCTCTTCACACCCCGGTGCGTGGCTGGTATACAGAACGCTTTAGGATGTGATCTCATTACATCTACGTGCAGGAGAAAAGTCAAAATATAAGTGATATTCTTTATTCGAGGTGGCACGCTGATGCATGTAAAATGCATACACGACCTTTGTAGTTTGTTTCTATGAATTCCCACATATTTTCTGTATATATGATGTTATATGCATGTTTTATATTGATTTATGGAGATTTAGCAATGATCCCCTTTACTTTGTTTATAACTCTATAGGACAAGAAAACTCTATTTTGTGTATTTTTTTCCTTTCAGGGACCTAAACAAAGTCAAATGGAGCTGGGATTTTAGGAGTTCAATATTTCATCAAGATGAGCCAGGAGGGCCAAAAGGGCCCAAGTGGCGCGACCAATACACCCCCCTTCCCTTTCCCTCCTCGACAGTCAATTCGCTATGATCTTTCACCCACCACATTCGTGTGACCTAAAAACCACTATATAAAGGGCCCCTCAAGAGTTCCCGGAGGGAGGCGCCAGAGAAACAGCAAAATAGCAAAACAGAGCTAGAACCAATGAATATTGGAGGGGCAACTCCACCGGAGCCGCCGCCGGAGGGATCGCTACCTTCGTCAACGTATCCACCATCATCACCATGATGAAGAGGGAGTAGTCCACCTCTGTACTATGGGTTTGTGGTAGTAGCTTGATCTATCTCTCTCTTTTTCATCATAGATCTAGTACCATATGAGCAGCCCAACATGATTATGGTTATATTTGTAATTCCTATGTGGTGGATCCTTATTATATGATTTGATAAATGAGATTGGAACCTATTATGTGTAAGATGTATTGGTTGATGCATAACATGTACCCCATTCATAAGTACTTATTCTGATACAACTTTTATGCAAGAGCATGTGTGGGGAGAAGTGTGTATTAGATGGATTAGCATGGTGGTGGTGATTGAATAGCGACAACAAATTCATGATCTTATGGTATTTAACTTTCTTTTGCTGACTCACTAGGGATAAAGTGTATCCATGTTCTATAATTATCTTGTGAAAGTTAGATAACCTTGTTTGGTCGAGGTAGCATATTTGTGATTCAAACATCACGTCAAATTACCTAAGTCTATACTTTGTTGATTATTAATTCAAGATTGCTTGGAGTTTTCCCTTTCTTGAGGACTATAAGAGAGATGTGTTGCATCATCTCTATGTTAGGATGTGATGGCCATATGAATGCTTATCAAACGCAAGTACAAGTTCCACCAATAATAGGTCTCTGATGAATTGCTTGTGTCCCTTGCAACCCAAAAAGAGAGTAGACAAGTGAACCCATGAATCCCAGTCCATTTTAAACCATTAGAAACACCTTCCCAACACCACTATCACACTTTATATTTTTTGCAATTTATTATTTCGAAAATACAAAAATATTTTCTTCACTTACACACACACAAAACCCAAAAACAACTATATTTTATTGCTATTGTCTTTCTTGCCTAGATTTTATTTTTTTACTTTACTTTATTTATTTTGTTATTTCATGTTACTAATACGTAACATTGTTCTTGAAAACCACACGGTGGAGTTGGAAACACAAGACAAAACTTTGCTTTGTAGGTTGCTTGAAGAGGAAAGGAAGAATAAATCTCTAAGCCAATTCCCCGAGAGTTTGATATAAACCCTTGAGTCACCCTTGTGGGAAAAAGAGGTTTGATACCAAACTCTGCACTTGGATCCCAACGAGTTGGTACACACGGAGTTGTTCCCATCAAGAATATTTTTGGCACCGTTGACGAAGAATTGCAAGAGGGACATCACAATAGCATCTTCATCAAGTTTGGGAGCACAAGACGATTCCCACTTCAACTGCTAGAACATTTTCTGGCACCGTTAACACTAAATTTCTACAAACAGTTAACCTTGGGGAGGTTGCACCACCATTATTTTTTCTCCTTTAGATTTTCAAAGTAATTTTACTTGTTCTTGTTTTTAGTCTTTTTATTTTTAGTTTTATTTTAAAACACAAAACAAATAAAAATAGTATCAACTTTGTCTTTATTTTGAAAAACCTAAAATTCATAAAATTCTCACCTTGTAGTATGTTAGCCTCAAAGAAAGAATCTGCTGCTATTAAAATAAACAGTTTTAATCAATACCCAGAAGAATCTTTGATGGGAGCATGGTTTAGAATATTAGATATGAAGGAAATATGCCATGTACACTAATAACAAAAAGGCTACTGGTGGCATACGGGATATGAGGTCTGTGGAGCATGGGACGTGTGCCACTATCATCACGCCACTAATATTTTTTGTCCATGGCGCATGTCGACATGTGCCACAAATAGTCCACATATCAGTGGCGCATCTCCAGCCGTGTGCCAGGGATAGTCCACATCCCACGGATATAGTTCCCTATCCATGGTGCACCCCTCAGACGTGTGCCACTTAGCTGGTGCGCCACTGATTTGTTTTTGATTTTTGTATATGCTTTCCTCTTATTTGCACAGGTATTATATAAATATTATGTAGATATTATATAGGTATATATACACATAATGACAATGATAATACTTAATAACACTAATTAGAATCCAAGACCGATCAAGTAAGGAACGGATTGTTGCACAAGTTGAAGTCCCGAGACTAATCGAGTAGCAAGTTGGTCATAACATTACATATGAAGTGTGCACCTAAATTAAACTATGATCAAATATAGTAGAACATCAACGGCGGTGAGCAGGATGGGGACCACGACCAAGACCTTCATCAGGTTCTTCCACCTAGCTTCCTCTCATAGGTGGTTGCTCCACCTAGCTTTCGCCATCTCTCTAGTCTTGTACCATTTGTAGCAGTTGCCGCTGAACTTGTTCACTAGTTTCTGATAGTCCTCCCACTCTCTATAGACTCCTAGAATGAAACTCTTGTACACCACATACCACTTTGCCATCTATGTACACAAGGAAGATAGAATATTATGCAAAGGAAATCCAATGGTTGACATGATGCATGTTCACAAAAACTACAAAACAACAAAATGAAGATCATCTAGATCGAGCCATTGTAACAAATATCAACTAGGGCATCATACTTAGAGTGGACAAAGAAAATCACATGGATGGTGTCAGCGAGCCACGTAGGTTGCACATGATATGTATATCTGCATATCACAAAGCTCATTGACACCATCCTAGGAACATCCAAAATCAAGGCACACCTATAGTGGTGCCCTAGTATTTTAATCGTCAACCTTTACAACAAAAATAAGAACTAAAACTATTAGCATCAAGTCCTATAGGGCCTCATACTTATGCTAGATAGAAAAATCATAGGGATGGCGTAAGCGAGCCAAGTAGGATGCACAATATATGTAATTGCACATATCATATGGATCAATCACACCTCCCCCAGCATCACATCCGAAATGAAGGCACACCTGTATAGTGGCTCCCTAACATTTTAATCATAGGTCATTGCAAAAAGAAAGAACCAAAAATATGAACATCAAATAATTAGGGCCTCATACTTTATGTTGACACAAAAATACAATTGATCACGATTGTATAAGTAAGTCTAATGACCGTAAAAATAATATATATATAGATCTAGGTGCATCGTCGATCACAATAGTTAAGTTCAATGACTATATAGTTTTGAGCTAGGAAAGTTATTAATCAGTTTACAATGTCAGAGACCTCCAACAATAGTTTGAAACTACATCCAAGTGGTAAATGGAAACATCAAGACTTCTGACTCGGCACAAGGAACGGTAGTACGTCGTCTTTCATCATGAACTTCCTACCCTGCATTTCGAGCCATTCGTCTATCTCGCGATTTCACAATTTAATGCCGATGTAGTGGAAGACCCTCCCCCCAATTCTAGGGACATCATGTTGATGATTTACTGAGTCTGGATGTGAAAGAATTGGTCTCTAAGATCGTCATCCACGATGGTCGCCATATTTTGGTCCCACTTCCGGAGATGTGATGACAGCTTAAGCAGTTGTTGATCCCGGACGAACCTGCTCATATGATAGAGGACATAGAAGGCCTCCTTTTGACTATATGTCGGCTGCTTGACACAGGGGTATTCCATTACGTGGGTAAACACGTTTTTTCTTTCCCTGGCATGTTGTCCCCCCTTGCCAAAGTAGCCTCCATCTAAGACGTAGGTGTTGAGAGCATCATCCATAACACTCTTTATGTTGCCATAGTCTTTCTTCTTTTTCAAACTTTCCGATTCAAAATATATGGCTTGCGAAAGCTTCGGGGAAATGTTGAAGAGTGTGCAGTATTTGTCTCTGCGCAAAACAATTTAAATGGAAATATATTGGAAATGAACGATGCAAATCTAAGAAAAAATCTTACGGGTGGCCAACAAAATAAGTATTGTAATTACTTAGGAAAGAAAGGCACGAGAAGGTAATCCTTCTTTTTGTTCTTCATCATGAAGTCTTTGAGGTAATCATGCACGAGTGACCGGTCCCCAGGGCTCAACAACATCCTTTCACGCATGTAGTAGGGGTCCGCTATCGTGATGCCTTGGGTTCTCTCTCTCTCTCGACCTCCATCGCCATGTTGAGCGAGTATAGGCAGACTAGTCTATAGTGCAGCTGTTTTGAGTGAAACAAATTGAACATGTCTTCGAATCGCAGGAAGAACAGATCCGTGAGGATGTATCGACGGAGCCCTTTCCCTCTGGCACCTTGACCAAGAAAACAAGGTGCGACGGATTTTTTCTTTTAGAAGTTGATTCTATAGAGACATAATACTATGATGCAGACTCTACATAGATGGACTTGCCGCTTTGAGCATCTTCGATTCCAACATCGGCTTACCGGCTATATGCATGTTCCACAAGACAGACTTGGGTTCATATGGCATGCCGTCCTGAGCCCAAATAGTCCTTGCCACCTTCGGAGCTGGCTGGCTCGCAGTCTTTGGCTTCTTACTTCTTTTTCAACCCTTATTCTGTTGATAAGGGACCACTAACTCCTCACCGGCCACATGGTGTAGTGTGGTAGGGCTGAAAACAATTCCACGATTGGCTTGTGGAGCATCGATGATAGGTGGAGGCGTCTCTTGAGAACTGCCGAAGACCAGACACTGCGTGCACATCATACTGGGACCAGCTAGATCGCTGTGAGCGTGGGCGAAGGGTTCAATAGAAGGCATGTAAATTCCATCATCAGCTCCAGTGTTGAGGAATGCATCCATGTTGTCATCATCGCTGTCATCATGTGGCATATCCACTTGTGGCGGTGGCAGCAACGATGGTCGTGCGAAGGCCATGCGATTGCTTATTCTAGTGGCAATGACTGGTGGTGGCGACAATATTATCCTTGGGATGGTGCCTCCCCCAATAATAATATGGGTCTTTGTCCATACCAAGGGTCGGCCATGGTATCCTACGAGGTTCAAGTGTTCATCGGCTCATTCGGGTTGAACGGGGGGGGGGGGAGGGGGGTCGACGTTGTTACAGCCCGGCTACACCTGAGCGATGGCAACCCTGAACATGCCATCAGACATGGGCTTGTTATGGACCATGCGGTGCTTCGGCTGAATGATAGTGCTCTTGGAAACATCCTTCAACTCACGTCCTCATACCGTAGGAGGGTGCAAGCAACGTCCTGCGAAAAAACATGCATGTTGGGCATCAGAGATATGGCCATCATCAAAGGCAAAGCATATGAAGCCATTGGCTGAGCATCCGACACGCCTAGTTATCTTGATGACGGCATTGAAGTCGGCTAGTGTCAATGCACCACCGACGGTGGCGGGCGTGCAAGGGATAGAGGGGTTGCTGGCATCCACGATGTCGGCTGGTGTATGCTCACCCTCCAGCTGGGGTGCATTAGGATGAAGCACTAGTTGCATCGTCATGTTGTTGGGCGGCGCCGTCACCGGTGCGACCGGTTGTGCCATGTTGTTGTTGGGTGGCCGTAGCACCCCGGAAAAACCAATACTAGAAAATGTGTGGGTTCCATCATGGACAAATGTGTAATAATATTACTGCGTTTTCCACCCGCACGCAAGTGTCTGGTGGGCATCTTTCAATCGTTTCAATGCGGGTTTGGTGTGAATCGCTAAAATCTACATAGGGACGATTCGAGGGTGTTACAAAGTGGTATCAGAGCCCAGCAGTTGCGATACCCCACTGGTCCAGCCTATAGGATAACCTAGCTAACGGCCGATGTAGAGTGTCAAAACTATTTTGCAAAATCGGTTGTCTAGATCTGATTAGTTCTCTTTTTACTCCTTACCTATGTGCTATTCTCCTCTTACCTTCGTGTGTTTTGAATCTACTCTTATCTTTTCTTCGAGTCCAGGATTTCTCGTGGTTGGGTTTCCATCATACCTTTAGGGTTTTGCTTCCTTCCTTTTATAACGGTGGCGCTCCAATCATCTAATCCGCATATCGTTTGTTGTACCCTTTATCCAATCTTTGGTCCTTGAACTCTTTATCTGTATCTGCACCTTGACGGATATCCGTATCATTGAAAAACATTATGAGAAGGATGAGCATTGGTGAAGTTGGAGTATACCTTAAACATGTATTGTTCATGCATATGGGACCATCACAGAACCTAATCATAGTGTCTTTTCGTATGATTTTCTTTATATCTTCCAGCGTTTTTAGCGCAACGACATCATATGCGACAGGTCCGACGAAGATCCTGCATCACTCCTTTGTTCTCCACACATCGCTTCTCGAGATCATCAGTCTAATTTCAAGAGTTCGGTTACACGATTTTCCTATTCATATACAGAGTTAATCGTTTGGGTACAAGATGGACTGATCACCCTACCCGACTCTCACTGTTCACTCTTGTACATCGAATTGGTGGATCAATGTGACTTTTACTTCTTTCATGGAAGTTAGAGGTGACCTTACCTTTTGGGACCTTTAACTTCGTCCTTTGTTTATCCGGAGCGTTCTCTCGACGGACATGAACAACGACCCCTTGTTGGTGGTGTTGCTGATTTCAAGATGGACCAAGAATCTTTGTTAGTAGTGTCGCGAGGACCTACACGAAGTGAGAAGATTCAGATCATCGGCCTTCTTCCCCGTACCATGAGGCGGATCTTGAGGGTAAGATCCATTGTTAGTGGTGTCGAATTGTAGCCCCCGGGAAAACCACTACTAGAAAATCGCATGTTGTTTTTATTTTGTGCATCATCATGACCACATGCTCATGTCATCATGCCAAATTGCATTTGAGCATCGTCATGTCATCATGCATCTTTTTGCCAAAAACTATTTTTTAAAAGCCTATCTTTGTTTTCTAAATATCCCCCGTCTTTATTTCAAATCAAACCCCGGTGTTTTCGGATATCCCTGTTTGTCTCAAACTAATTTCAAAACTTTTTATTTATAAAACTAATAAATAGTTTTGTCCTGGGGAGTCAGCCGGCCGCCAGGCCCAAAAGCCCAGCAGCCAGCCAACTACCACCCAGCGAAACCGTAACCTAGACCTAATCCCCACCGCTGCCGCACACCACATAGCTGTGCGGCAGTAACAACGTGACCCAGGCCCGCCCGCGTCGCACGCAAGCCATGCACGCACCTGCCCATTGCGTGGCGATGCAACATGCGTGTGGCACGCCTCTCCACCCCACGTCGACGCCCCCGGTCCCACCCCACACGAAGCCAACCACCCCACCTCGCGATCCCCACCCTCGCCCCGCACGCTCACCACCTGCGTTGTACGCACGCAACTGCGCAACCCCATCCCATTCGTCCTGACCCCACCGCCATGGCCACCAGCGGCGTCCCGTGCTTGCCCTCCCGTACCGCGCCGCGGCACTGCCGCCGTGACCTCCCCGAGCATGCCACAGACCCTCTCAGCACGCGGCCCTCCTCGGCCGACCTTGCCGGCCAGCTACTCCTCTGCAAGCTCCGCCTCCAGCCATGGCCGAATCCTTCGGTCATCGCGCCGCCTCCCCGTGAGCCGCGCCTGCGTCGAGCCCCATGGCCGCCGCCGAGGCCTCGCTCTCTCCCTGTCACCCTCGCTCTCTTCGACCAGAGTGCCGCCGCGCCCACGGCCCCGTGTCCAACACTGGTCTTGCTGCGCCTCAGACCTGTAGCATGGCCTCCCGTTGAACCGTCGGTCCCGCGCAAAAGCGGACGCTGCCGCGTCCTCTGCCTACAAGCTTTGCCGCTCCGAGCCGCCACAGACGCCTTGCGGGACCCCAAGTGTTGGCCTCGTCTCCCTTGCGCGAGCACGCGACCCCGCCTCCAAGCCCTATCGCACCGTCCATCAACTACGGTGCAGGAAACAGGTTGTGTCTACGAGCCCTGTAACCACCGAAGTGTTGTTGAGGCTTGACCCAATATTTTTGCCCCTATGGTGTTGGAGTAAATATGAGGATGTATGTGAATCGGTGGCAGATGTTGTTGTGGTGGTGAAGTTGGTCCTTCTACAACGTCCCGACATGATCGACAAATGAGCACGAGGGATCCAAACCATGTAGGCCCAGACTAATGGACGAGCGAGAAGACGTCTATTACGAACTCCAAGTTCCTCCTCACAAATCCGAAGGAGATGATCCCGGTAGCCGAAGACCTTGTCAAACCCGAACCCCTTTTGGCCATCAAGATCTTCGTCATGGATCCGAAGGCCAAGCCCCGATCTTGAGGATCCGAAGACCGATCTCGGCGCGCCCGTACTCCAAGACCCTCGGCACCAAGATCTTTGAACCCCAATGTGTGATCCCCTTATCCGAGACCCCTATTTTTATAATATGACATCTACTTATTGCATATTAAATTTTTCATGATGGCATACATATTTTGTGGGTTGGATACTTTGTCGATTCACCTTATAATTAAATATGGAGACCATATGCCGGCTTTTCTAGCCTTATATTGCCTCTATTTAAATTTGTGTATTGAACCGATATCATGTTTTGACTTATTGATACAAAATTTAAATTGCGGGGTATCTATACAACATGAACCTTCTAATTAATTGTCGGGACCCGGTCCGCTTAATATTGCCTAATTGCACCGCATCTTGTCATGCCATGCATCATATCATAATCATGTCGGATCTTCTGCCGTACTATTAAATAGTGCATCTGGTGCTTCTTCTAGTGCTTTGCTTCTTTACGGATTAGGCCGATGAGGTGATGCAAGTGTCGACCTGATCTTCGGATGTACCTTCGGCAATGTTTCCTAGGCGAGCATTCTCCTCCTTTCTACCTATTTTGCATTTATAGTCTTTACTTCCTCTTGTTGATCTATTACTATCCGTGTTGCGATGCTTTAGTCTTTCCGTACCCGTGATATCCCTTGCAGCCTTTTATATTATCTTGGACACCTCCTATTACCTGTTGTTGATAGATAGTCGGCCTTGCGTGTCGTAGTCGCTTGCTTAGGTGCTGCTTCTTATCGTCAAGTATCATAGTTGTTGGAAGGTTACCATATGCTTTATGTTGGATATGATCATGACTTTGATTACCACTTAATATTAAAATTCTAGGAATAGATATAACTAATGCAGAGGCATCGGTGGGCAATAGCTAATATTTGGTTCTTCCACACTCACTTGTGTCCCGTAGGCCCTGAGTATTGATACCTTTTCCTTGACTAATTGCACTATCCACATACAAGAGACCCTATGGATCCCCTTTGTCTGAGCTTGATTCACACTTTATTTCTTGGGGCCACAAACTAGTTTGGGGCTTTATTACTATCCTGTACGTATGCCATGCTTTACTTCTTTATTTACGATTGTGCGTCGAGCACCTGTACTGTTTTGGAACATGGAATGTTTTCGCGGTATCGACAAGCCTAGTCACACTTTCAGGTTCCCAATCGTTTACAGCCATTGACACAAACCCTGGGTCCATCTTGGAGCCGGCCAACTTCATTGCGGGTAGCTTAGTGGGGTGGCCCCCTGAAATGATTTATGAATCTTGTGAATGCTTTGTCGTGAGGTCTCATTGCATTTTATTTGGTTCTTCCCGAGGTTGATCGTGTGTGTGTTGCTATTTATGCACCCCTGCAGGGTAAAACTTCCTGAAAGCCGTGTTCGCGGTTATGGACGACTTGGAGCATAGTATCTTGATCATAGACAACTATAACTAAAGTAGTGATATAAATTTAACTATGGAATGACTAGTAATCAGCTACACTATAATGGAATGAATAAAACTGCCAACTGCGTGGGTTCCTCGATTTGACTTCCTCATTTGGTCTCGAGGGGGAAATATTAGATGGGTATGATTGGTGTTATTATCAGGTTGATTCCACATAGGTCCTTCTTATCTCTCTCCAATAGCCGACAGTTGTATCAAGTCTCTATAGGTTGTTTAGTGCATGATGCGCTGCCGCTACAGTCCACAATACCTATATAGGCGAGAGCCACCGAATTCTAAACTTGCCACGTAATGACCTTAGTACTGACCGCTCTCTTTTTCCTTTTCCCTTTGTCAGCACCCCTTTTGGTTGTAGCAGGTTTGACATCGACGTCATTAGCAGGGTTACCCTTTCGTCTTGGCCTAGGCAGGGTTATGGACGCCATTGGTTATTCTTCAGGGCTCTTAGCCCCATTTGCATCTTATCCGTACTCGGATGTTGTATCGTTTTCAAGGTGAGTTCAATCTTTGTATTATATATCTGTATTCTTGACTCATGGAGTCATTGTTCTATATAAATGATATGTGGGTTCCATCGTGGACTAATGTGTAATGATATTACTTTGTTTTCGACATGCACGCAAGTCCCTGGTGGGCATCTTTGAATCGTTTCTACGCGGGTTTGGCGGGAATCGCTAAAATCTGCATAGGGCCGATTCGAGGGTGTTACAGTGGCAATGTCATCGGTGCAACCGGTTGCGCGGCGCTATAAGCAGCCGAGGTCATCACCATCGCAAAGGCCGGCTGCACCTTGGCATCCACGGGCGGGGTCACCCACTACTAGGAAAAGGCTTATAACAGTAATTTTTCTAGTGGCATGTGGAATACACTACTAGGGAAAAGCCTACTCGAGGCGCATCACAAAAGCCATTAGAGGCATGATGCAGCCTGTCCTAGGGACGCTACTACATCTACAACGCCAAGTCCAAGCTCTTCCCCAAGTCACCGAAGAAGACAGACGCGAGCGGTACTACCGCTCCCAACAGCGGTCCTACTGCGTGCTAAGCTCATTACCGCTCAGCGGTACTACCGGCCATGACTGAATCCCATGCCATCGCCTCTAGATGCCCTAGTATCGGCTTGCGGTACTACCGCCCCCAAGCGGTACTACCAGTTACACAACCGGTACTACCGGACCTGGAGCTCGACGACAGCTAAAGCTCGGAGCTACCGCCCACTGAAGCCGCTACCACTTCGGTCTGGTACTACTAGACCCGATGACCGGTAGTACCGGTCGTGACAGTGCCTGTGCACACAGCAGTTGGGCCATAGCCCATGTATCCCCCTTATTATGGTGCAACCCTAGATTTATGCCCAAACTACCCCTATGTAAGTGGCTGGCCTATAAAGAGAGCCCCCACCCCCTCATGTATCCCTTAGGCATAGATGATAGACTAAATAAAACCCCCTCTGTGGAATCTCTAGTTTTGCCTCATCCCCTTCTTCCAAAGGGATCGACTATCGTCACCACCTCGTTGGAGTTTGCATTGTGCCTCCCTCGTTGTACAAGGCCTTGGCATTGATGTCCCTTTGCCAAGACGTCACGACCCTCTCCAAGGTGTTCTTCCTTCTCTGCGTGGGATCGAGGGAGCATGTTGCCCGATCTTTCCTTGCGAGGATTCTATCAGACCGGTGGCCACCGGCGAGAGCAATCGTCCTTGTATCATGTGAGTTTTGCGTGTGTTCATCATGTTCTTCACGAGGTGTGCGTCTGCTTCCGCTACCTTCTCCCTTTCCCCTCGCTTTCCCATCGATTTGACCACGAGATCCGTGAAGATCGGGCCACCCATGGGGTTACCCCATAACATCTGGTATCAGCAGCTTTTGATTGCCACGGATTTCTCCTCGATTTGGTCTTTTCCCCATAAATTCGAAAATTCCACTAAAAATAGCCCCAATTCGTGTTTTGGACCGATATGTGATTTGAGTGCATTTTGGTAGGTTTTGATTCGTGGATTACTTGCTAAACCTGTTGATCTACCTTCCCCTGCGTTTTTCTTGAAGATTTTCCGTCCAAATCGCCCCAAAATCGCGAAAACGCGTCAAAACTAGGTGTTTCTGTGACATCTACCGGGGTCAAAACCCGGTACTACCGCACATCCCCGGTACCTAAACGGTACTACCGCGCCTCCGGAAGACTGGTACTACCACTCAGAAACCCGGTACTACCGCCCGGTACGGAGAAAAAACAGCAGAATACCCAGATTTTAACCTCTCGCCGTTTTGAGCATAAATTTTGCATACGAACTCGGATTTTGGTGTTCTTTAGCTCGTTTTGAAGTGGAGAAAGAGCTCTACATAATCATATAAGTGGTTAATTCTATCTACTCCATCCAAATTCCGTGAGCAAGGCGGAATCCACCAATAAAGGGTGAAGATCAGTGATGAAAGGTATAAACATTCCGCCACTTCTCCCCACTTGCATTCCTTTGTGAGCTACACTATCTTTGTGTTCAATAAACACCTATTGAGACTAGTTCCTCCTATGATTGCTTGGGCTATGCACATTTGATACTTGTAGAATTCCGAAAAAAAGTTGTGAACGCACTATCTCATATAGTTGTCTTGTATAGTTGTTGGCACAGGGAATGGGCAAGTGAAAAATAAAAGAAAAATAGAAAAAATAGAAAAAGAAAAAGAAGAAAAAGAAAGAAAGAAACAAGTGCCTCGTAGAATAGGAAGCGCAAGCTCGATGAACATCAAATAGGTGGTACTTATTGTGCATATCTTGTAGCCTACCAATTTATTGCAATCAAACTATCATCTCTCCTTGCACTTGTGTGACACGATCTTATCGTCTTCGCTAGGTAATCATTTGGTTCTTAGCTCACTTTCTCCATCGCGCAAGTCCCATTTATCCCACCGTGTGTGTTTCCTTGTACATATTTCCTTCTTGTGGATTGACTTGTTTTGCTTCGTGATCATCATGGTTCCTTACTTGCCATTACAACATCTTGAGTTCGGATTGTTCTTGGACACGCCACCTTCCATACCCATCCACCATAAGCTTTGTGTGTGTGTGTTTTTTAGTGGTTAGTTGGTTTTGGTGTTGCGCGTGAACTTTACTTTGCTTGGTTTTGATTGCTCTCAAGTGATGCCACTTGCACAATACTATCTTCCAAGGTAAAGTAAGGTTTGACGTTGCATTCCTAACCCCCTACCACTTCCATATACACCACTTGGTCTTGTGAAACATGTCTAGGGACTCTGGAACCGAGGATGATTTCTATGAAGAATTCGTGATGACCCACCATGCATATGCCTCCACAAGCATGGATGACATGATGGAGCACTACACCGACAATGGCTCCACATGCTTGGGTGATATGGAGTTCTACAACAACAATAACTCCCCAAGCATGGATTACTTCAAGAATGACAACGACAAGCTCCTCAAGTCGCGTCGACCAAGATGAATCCTCCACCTCGAGAGCACCAAGGTCCACCATCAAATGGACAACTTCAAGCGCGACATGGACAACAACTTTGGCAAAACCATCAGCATGATGGCCAAGACTAATGATGCTTTGCGCTCATTACAACGCCTCACCAAGAAGAGTGCCAAGGACAAGGAGCATCGTCGCGAGCGTCATGTGGATGACCAAGTGCGCCATCTACATCAACCTTTGGCAAGGCACGCCAATGACCTCCGTCGACACCATCATAAGGCACCTTCAACTATTCGTGCCACCACCAAAATGGCACCAAGAGCAAGCTCTCCTCCACGCCATCAAGCTTCAATGCCAAGACTTGACGTCCTAGATGACAGATGCAACCTCATGGATGAGGAGGATGAAGACCTCTACTTCCCCAAGTTGGACGAGTACGTCAAGAGGACTACACAAGCCAAGGTGCAAGATGGCAACCACAAGGTCAAGAATGGTGAGCATGGGATTTTCCCTTCACGAAAGGAGGCGCAAGGAGTTGAGAGAACCAAGCCTACCCCCATATGCTTGAGTGATGATGTGGTACCAATCCCATGTGAGTATGAGAGCCACTTAGCCCACTTGAGTGGAAACAAGAGTGAGATGAGTGACTCCACCATATGTGAGATTGAGTGCTTCCACTTTGAGGACATGAGTGATACACCAAGTGAGTTGAGAGTGGTAGTTGATAGGTCATGTGAGACCACTTTGATTTCTAACGACTTACCCTCTACCTCTAGTGTGTTATCCCATGTTGTGCTAGGTTCCATGGATAAAGAAGCGCCAAGCTTGGAGATGATGATGCCTCCAACCAAGAATATGTACATGGTGGATGAAGATGATGCCATCCCCATACATGACGAAGAAGTCGCCCACATGGAGGCCAATTCTACCACAACACCCACTTCATATGAGAGGTATGAACAAGGTAAGAATACGGGTGTTGATGATGCCATGATCCCACTAGTGGACATGATGACTTGTGATGATTGGAATGTTATGGATGATGTTTGTGATATCACATATGATTCATTGATATTTCCATGTGATAATTTACCTTTGCATAATGTTGAGCATGTGAAATTATTTGATTGTGATGATGTTGCCATATATATGCCATGCTCTACATGTTACATTGATGATATCATTGCTTGCACTTTGTTGAACAATTCCTCTTTCCAATGTTTTGCTTGTAATGATGTTACCAATGGTATCCCTCGGATAATGCTTTGTCATGAGTGTTTCACAATTTCTCCCGTTGCTTCCAGTAAGTTGAACAATTGCTCTTTCACCTATTTTGCTTGCAACAATATTTCTCATATGGTTTATATTAAGATGCCCCCCGTAGATTTCTCAAATGTTGGAGATTTTGATGATTGCCATGATAAGCATGTTCCCCACTTGCATACTCACCATGCATATGTTTCATACTTGATTGACACTAATGGTGATGTGCACAAGAAGAGATACGTCATGATGGATGATGTGTTTCTATACCATGCACACACATTCTTCCTTTTATCTATGATGTGTGTAGGTACCTGCACAAGAATGTCAACCTCAGTTGAGCACGAGTTGACAAAAAGAGCTCTAGAGAGCACCCCCCAAGTGAGTTCAAGATCAAACGCAGCTCTGATACCTTTTGCATTCTTTGCATCTTTCATGTTGACAAATTGCTCTTTCCTATGGTTTGATTGCAAGTATGTTAATGGTATTCTTTCACCTTGTGACAATCATGTCTCATTGCTATTGGATATTGATGCTTTGTGTGTTGCAACAATAATGTTGAACAATTTCTCTTTCCGATGTTTTGTGTGCAACCGTATTGCCATTATGAGCATGTTTTTTCATAAGAGCTTCCAAGTCTCTCTCATAGTTGTTGCAACAAACATAAGGACCACTTGCTCTTTCATATGGTTTCTTTGCAAACATGTTGTTTTTGCTTCCGTTTGTGATATGCATACTCCCATGATCTTTTTTTTGATGATATGTGTATGGCATCCAACATATTGAACAATTGTTCTTTCCAATGGTTGGTTTGCACACATAATGATGTTTCTCTGGATATTCTTCCGCATGTGTTTTTGCCGAATTCTCCTATTCTTGCATCAAAGATGTTGACCAATATTTTTGTCCATTGCTTTGAGTGCAACACTAAGACGTTATATGGAGTTTTCGAGTTCCCACATTTGGATGATGTTCAATTAACTTCCATGCACTTTAACCTTGCATACGCATTTCGTTTGTGATACTTGAGTTGTGCTAATAGTGTTGTGAACAATAATGGACATGCCACAAATGACATGCTCCTCTATCACACACAAACATATGTTGCTTGGTCTTTGTTGTGTGAAGGTACAATTGCATACACGTCAACCTCTATGGACAAAGAGTTGACAAGATGAATCGAAGAGAGTTACCTAGGGCTACCCTTCAATGATCTATGTCTACATTACAAGATAACTTCCTTCTACTTGAGGACTCATGCTATAATCTTCAAGAATTGGCTACTCTTTGAGTGTTGCTTCGTTTTTGTTGTGAGCCTTGTAGGCTACATGGAAAGTGAAGGAACATTGAAAAGCTACGACATAAAGCTACTCGAGGACGACTACATGGCGAACCCCAGGATCAAGAATGTCTCTCGACCACCTCTACATGACGAGCGTCTAGAGTCGAGGACGACTCTTTTCGAAGGGGGGGAGCTGATGCAGCCCGTCCTACGGATGCTACTACATCTACAACGCCAAGTCCAAGCTAGTCCCCAAGTCACCCAAGAAGACAGACGCGAGCGGTACTACCGCTCCCAACAACGGTCCTGCCGCTCAGCCTCAGCGGTACTACCGGCCATGACTGAAGCCCACGCCATCGCCTCTAGACGCCCCGCTATCGGCTTGCGGTACTACCGCCCCCAAGCGGTACTACAGGTTACCAAACCGGTAGTACCGGACCTGGAGCTCGACGACAGCTGAAGCCCAGAGCTACCGCCCCTGAAGCCGCTACCGCTTTGGTCCGGTACTACCAGACCCAAGGACCGGTAGTATCGGTCGTGATAGTGCCTGTGCGCACAGCAGTTGGGCCATAGCCCATATATCCCCCTTATTATGGTGCAACCCATGATTTATGCCCAAACTACCCCTATGTAAGTGGCTGGCATATAAATAGAGCCCCCACCCCCTCATTTATCCCTTAGGCATAGATGATAGACTAAAGAAAACCCCCTTTGTGGAATCTCTAGTTTTGCCTCATCCCCTTCTACCAAACGGGATCAACTATCGTCACCACCTCGTTGGAGTTTGCATCGCGCCTCCCTAGTTGTACAAGGGCTTGGCATCGGTGTCCCTTTGCCAAGACGTCAAGACCCTCTCCAAGGTGTTCTTCCCTCTCCGTGTGGGGTCGAGGGAGCACGTTGACCGATCTTTCCTTGCGAGGATTCTATCGGACCGGTGGCCACCGGCGAGAGCAATCGGCCTTGTATCATGTGAGTTTTGCGTGTGTTCATCGTGTTCTTCGCGAGGTGTGCGTCCACTTCTGCTACCTTCTCCCTTTCCCCTCGCTTTCCCATCGATTTGACCACGAGATCCGTGAAGATCGGGCCACCCACGGGGTTACCCCATAACAAGGCGCATATGTGATGCGTCTCGAGGCCCGTGCTGCTAGTAATTATTACCCGAGTCGCATCTCACATGCGCCTTGTATAACCTGTATATGCAGGGAGAATATTGATATGCGACTTGTATATATTTATAGGAGGCGCATGTTCATATGCGCCTCGCATATATAGGTTATACAAGGCGCATGTGAGATGCATCTCGAGTATGTCCGAGGTATGCGCCTTAACTATGTCTGACATATGCGCCTCTAATAAGTTCACAGATGCGCCTCAAATAGCATTTTCAAAATTTAAATTTTACATAGCCACAATACAATCCAGAATATACAATACACATGTATTATATAGTCCAAAATACGGTATAAACAACATAGAATTTCCAGAAAGTTGCAATTGGCCAAAATATAGTATAACCAACACGAATACAAGTACATCACACAACAACTTGAATTAATCCGCGACATACGAGAGTTCACACATGAACCAACTAGAGTACATCGCACACAACACCAAGTTCACATCTCTCGGGGACCGAGTACAAGTTCATAATCACATTATAACTACACGAGGAAGCTCTATAGGTGAAGTAGAGCACACAACCTACCATGAAGAGCAAGGTGGTGATCACTACAAAGTTCCTCCACTTCTTCCTCCCGTGCCTCCTCCACTTCTATTCTGCCACCTGACTACTATTGTAGTCTTTGTAGTTGTTGCCCGAGAAGTTGTTCACTTGCTTCTGGTAGTCTTCCCAAGCCTCATACACACCTGGAACACTACCGATGTACACGGCATAACACTTCTTTGCCATCTCCTATACACAAGATAGATGATATTAGCTATATATGTCAGTGGAAAGCAATAGCAGTTCACAAGATAAGATCATGCATATATATATTGGTGCAATGATATACAAATGTCGCCATGCTATACAAATCACGAACTTATTTGTCCCCTCTCTACTTTGGGGCTACATAGTTTATCATTTCACTGTATCGCCAAAGACGAAAGGAAAGAAATCATTCCACGATGCATATAACAGTGTCACCCATGCTATACGAATAGTGAAGTAATGTCTTTCCTTTCGACTATGGGGCTAAAATGAGATATTTGAAACTACATAATTCACCATTTCATTTAATTCATGCTATCCAATCTCTTCGTATCGCCAAAGATAATAGAAGATAAATACTTCACGATTCATATAGCATGGGCATGATATGTCAAGTGGTAAACTAAAGAAAGGATTCGGTATCCACGACAACGACTCATTTCGTGTTTGGTGTGTCGAAAGGAATCGTTGCCATGGACCCAGAATCCTTTTCTTGGCTTACCACTGAAAATATTATGTCTTATGTATATGAATCTCAAAAATATTTGTCCTGTTTCGACTTTGGGGCTACGAGATGAAATAGTATTATCCAACAAATGTCACCATGCTATATGTACGAATCACATACTTATTTGTCCCAACTCTCAACTTTGGGGCTACATTAGATTATCATTTCATTGTATTGCCAAAGACGAAAGGAAAGAAATCATTCCATGATGCATATAACAGTGTCACCCATGCTATACGAATAGTGAAGTAATGTCTTTCCTTTCGACTTTGGGGCTATAAGGAGATATTTGAAACTACATAATTCACCATTTCATTTAATTCATGCTATCCAATCTCTTCGTATCGCCAAAGATAATAGAAGAGAAATACTTCACGATTCATATAGCATGGGCATGATATGTCAAGTGTTAAAGTAAAGAAAGAATTCGGTATCCATGACAACGACTCATTTCGTGTTTGGTGTGTCGAAAGGAATCGTTGCCATGGACCCAGAATCCTTTTCTTGGCTTACCACTGAAAATATTATGTCTTATGTATATGAGTCTCGAAAATATTTGTCCTCTTTCGACTTTGGGGCTACGAGATGAAATAGTATTATCCAACAAATGTCACCATGCTATATATATGAATCACATACTTATTTGTCCCCACTCTCAACTTTGGGGCTACATAGATTATCATTTCATTGTATTGCCAAAGACGAAAGGAAAGAAATCATTCCACGATTCATATAACAATGTCGCCCATGCTATACGAATAGTGAAGTAATGTCTTTCCTTTCGACTTTAGGGCTATAAGGAGATATTTGAAACTACATAATTCACCATTTTATTTATTTCATGCTATCCAATCTATTCGTATCGCCAAAGATAATAGAAGAGAAATACTTCACGATTCATATTGCATGGGATGATATGTCAAGTGGTAAAGTAAAGAAAGGATTCGGTATCCACGACAACGACTCATTTCATGTTTGGTGTGTCGAAAGGAATCATTGCCATGGACCCAGAATCCTTTTCTTGGCTTACCACTAAACATATTATGTCTTATGTATATGAATCTCGAAAATATTTGTCCTCTTTCGACTTTGGGGCTACGAGATGAAATAGTATTATCCAACAATTGTCACCATGCTATATATACGAATCACATACTTATTTGTCCCAACTCTCAACTTTGGGGCTACATAGATTATCATTTCATTGTATTGCCAAAGACGAAAGGAAAGAAATCATTCCATGATTCATATAACAATGTCGCCCATGCTATACGAATAGTGAAGTAATGTCTTTCCTTTCGACTTTGGGGCTATAAGGAGATATTTGAAACTACATAAATCACCATTTTATTTATTTCACGCTATCTAATCTATTCATATCCCCAAAGACAAAAGAAGCGAAATACTTCCACGATTCATATATCATAGGCATGATATGTCCAGTGGTAAAGCAAAGAAAGGATTCAGTCTCCATGGCAACAACTCATTTCGAGTTTGGTGTGTCGAAAGGATTCGTTGCCGTGGACCCAGAATCCTTTCCTTGGCTTACCACTAAACATATTATGTCTTATGTATATGAATCTCGAAAATATTTGTCCTCTTTTGACTTTGGGGCTACGAGATCAAATAGTATTAACTTGGGTGACATTTTTACAAGTCTACTTGCCTCATACTTACGTTTGGCTCGGAAATAACAATGCCGCTGATGGATCCGGTGTGGCAAGTTGAGAAGATGCATGAATTACAAGTCTACTTGGCACACCAGATCCAGCAGGGGTATAGTCACACGCATATGTAGTGCCACAAAACATTTTAATCATCAGTATTTCGAAGAAATACAAAAAAAGCAAACCAAGAATGACTTGGATTAGTGCCTCATACTTAGGTTGGGCACGGAAATAACAATTTCGTTGATGGATCTGGTGCGGCAAGTAGAGGAAGATCAAATTACAAGTCTACTTGGCACACCAGATCCAACAGTGGTATAGTCACACACATATATTGTGCCACAACACATTTTAATCATTGGCATTTCGAAGAAATACGGAAAGAAAACCAAGAAGTAGGGCAGCAATAACGAATGAGAAGCAACATATGACCAAGCACTAAAATAGTTAATAACACGAATAACTAGCTAGCGTCGCTCACAATCAAGTTCAACGGTTTATGAAACATACTCTAGAGGTTGCTAGGCAAGTTAACATAGGGATAAACTTTACAACACAAGTTTGGAACTAACAACTAGCTAGGAAAACATCAAGACTTCTTCCTCTGATGAGTCGGCTTGGGGATAGTGATGAAATCCCGTTTAGCTCCTTTCGCTAACGGCATGAACGTCCTTCCATCACCCTGCTTTGCTAAGTGTTCATCTATCTCCTTGTTGCGCGGTTGAGTGCCGCCGTAGAAGACGCCCGGGATTTTATGACTTGTTGGTCCACGATTATCGAGATCTCCTCTTGGATATCAAAGAAATCCATCCCGAGGTTGCGATACTATATACATTCAAGATCTTCAGCCCACCTTCGGACGTCAGATGGCAGCGCGCTGTTATGTCCGTCCCGTATGAACGCCTTCATGTGGTGTAGGATGTAGAAGGCATCCTTTCCGCTATCAGGCGTCTGCTTCACGCAGGGTAACTCCGTTGTGTGGTTGAACATGTGCATGTCGTGCCTCTTAACTGTCCTACTAGGGACGATGCCTCCCGCTGTGATTTGGCCATTGAGAGTATCATCAAGAACTCTCTTGATAGTGGAGTAGTCTTTCCTCTTCGCACTACCCGAGTCGAGATACAAGGTGACATGGGTATACCCTGCAGTTACTCGAGTTTGGTATATACGGTCCAGATACGATGGAAGCCCACGGCGTTGCCACGGCCCGATGAAGACTTTGAGTGGCCCACGGACTCTCGATTACTTAAGAGACAAGAAGAAGCTTAAAGATAGAAAGTTTAAAGGGAAAACCCTAATTTGTAACCGACTCGACCTGCTACCCGAGACCTGTCCTATCTATATAAAGGCTAGGAGGGGGCAGCGAGGAGGACACACACGCAACCCTAGTTTCCACAACCCTCGCCAGATTGCACCTGCGCGCCCTTGTAATCTTCGATTCCTTCGTTAATTCCAAGAGTAGGCAAGCAGGAGTAGGGACCTCCACGAGGCCTGAACCTAGGTAAACCTTGCGTCCCTGTGTGCTTGTTTGCTAGCCGATTGATGCTTCTAGCGCTCCCTCCTTCTCCAAAACCCAAGTCCATAACAATGGGCATTAACGAGTTAAACCCTCGTCAATTGGCGCCGTTTGTGGCAATTGGGAGTGCTGATGTTGCGGCTTCTTCAGCCTCATCAACCGCGATCTACAACTCTACAACAACGGAGATTCGCCAACTCTTCGGCACGTTTGACCTCACCGTCCACACGCCAGCCACTCGCCCGACTTTCGAGTCCGTGGGCGACAGAATCAGCCTAGCGATCGGGGGAGATTTCGCTTCCAAGTTGGTCAGATGGGCACACTTAGCATGCCTGACCAGCCAACAGCATCCGCGATTGCTTCAGCATCGTGGTTCCCACCACCAATCGGCGTCCTCAGCAAGCTCAACACCTCAACAGCAGCTGAGAGCATGGACAGTGACAGCAGTCGCAGATCCGATCTGGGTGGCCTAGCAACGGAAGATGCGGTGTACAGCTCCGGATCCGAAAGTTGCAGAAGCAACGGCTTCCCCAACCACTTCATGTGTGCCGTCATTAACGCCGGCGAAACCAGCGCCAATCGTGAAAATGGTGGCAACGGCCCTAATCCACCCAACGGTGCCATACCTAACGGCGGACCACCCAATGGCGGCCCCACCAACAGTGGCAATGGCGCGCCCGTCAACAATGGAGGGGAAGTCGAACCTCCAACCATGGTGAACGAACACACTGGTGAACGTGTCGTGATCAAGCTCAACTATCTTGAGTGGGCTCGTTGCTGAGAAGCCCTGCGAGGCAATCCTCTGCCCCCCGTCACACCGCAAGATCTGCTGATGGGCTATCATTGGCTACTAAAGGAGGAGTACAGACGCCAATTACAAACGATCGCGCAACTCGAAGCGCGTAAAAAGGCGCCAGACGAGTCGAGTCTTCGACGGGCTGGGCTCTCCTCCCATGGAGGATCCTCCTCCAAGGGCAACGAGTACATGGCCAACAAGAGGCGATCTTGATTGGCCCACCTCACTGAGCAGGAGCGCATAGAAGCTGCAAAAGTCCTCGAGTTCAGCTCTATGACAGTCGACACCTGAGGAAACGTGGTCCCAAATACGCCGCAAGCTGCCGTGATAGCGGCCACCATGTACCTCCTCAACAACCAGCCGCCGGCTGGCGATCCCTGAGCCGCCATGCACCGATCCACGATCGCGGGCTTGGGGATAATCGAGTCTGCTCTCGACAACGAACGAACGCTATTTCTCACCCTCGTCGAGCAACGACAGTCACGATCTGTCTCGATGTCGCTGCTCATGGCGACACGACCACGACTCCGATGCGCATGATGACATCATGCAACACAAAATCGACAAGTCAAGGGCACGACGTGCCTGGTCGACTGACTCAGAGGACGAAGACGTAGAGCTTTGTGGCGCCAGATGCTTTAGCAGGGCTATCAAGCAAAAGCGAATGCCCAAAGGGTTCAAGCTCCCATTGGAGAACCCAAAATTTGACGGCCTACAGGACCCGAAGATTTGGTTGGAAGACCACATCTCCTCTGTCAGGCTCCACGGCGGGAGTCGAAGCACGGCTATGCAATGCCTGCAGCTACAGCTGCAGGGTGCCGCTCGGGCATGGCTCAACAACCTCCCGCGCGGATCTATTCACAGCTAGGAAGAGCTGGTCTACAGCTTTGTGCGCAACTTCAAGGGCACTTACAAAAGGCCCGCATCAATCGAAGAACTGAGGTGCTGCCAGCAAAGGTCGGGCGAATCGCTACGCTCGTACATCCAGAGGTGGTCCATCATCAAGAACTCCGCATAAAATATCTCGGAGGATCACGCAATCGACGCATTCAACGGCAGCGTTTGCCGCATAGAGCTCAGGGAAGAGCTGGGCCGCTCGAAGCCCAAAACAATTGACCACTTGATGGAAATCACGAATCGATGGGCAAATGGAGAAAACTCGGTGAAAAACCGCGTTCACTCCAACGACGAAGCAGAACTCGAGCGTAGACGTGATAGCCAAAGCAAACGTTGAATGCGCATCTATGATGATCGCGACGATGTCAACATGGTCGCAACCGGCTATGCCGACAGGCGGAACGACAACCGCAACAGCGGCTATCGCAGCGGTGGACACCACGAATCCAGGAAAACCATGCAGGTATGGCAGCACCGCACTCGCGAAGAGGCACCCGCAACAACAATTGAGGACAAACTGTCTGGGCCATGCAACTTGCACTTCTACATCGACAAACACGATGGCAAGAAGAAATCCAGCCACCTTCTCAAGGATTGTCGCGTGTTCCTCAAATTCCACAAGGGTTTGGCTCGGATGAATCGCGACGCAGTCAACAGGGGATACGGAGTCGCCCCAGGCGTTGTAGCACATGGGGCTCCTCCACCACCACCTAGAGTACCACCAACCGCGACCGCACCGGTCCACACTCAAGGCGGCGAGCCATACCCACGGGTTGTGGGCAACATGATGATCCAAAAGGGGACCCCTTGAATCGGGTGTAGAAAGCCATCACTCACCAAGTCAACTTGGCAACATACTCACCACCATCCACCACTGAGTACCTCAATGGAAGTGACTCCTGCATCACCTTCGACAAGCGCGACCACCCGCGCCAAGTACCTCGCGTAGGCCACTGTCCCCTCGTACTCGAGGCACAGATCGGAGGCTTTGACATGAGTCGCGTCTTCATGGATGGTGGAAGCGGCATTAACCTCATGTTCGCAAGTACCTTGCGAGCGATGAGGATCCCTCTGACCTGTCTAGAGGTCTCGGACACACAATTCCATGGCATCGTCCTAGGCAACGACATATATCCCTTAGGCAAAATCAACCTTGACGTCATCTTCGGCACCCCGAAAAACTTTCGACGCAAACGCATCAACTTCGAAGTCGTCGACTGGCCCTCACAGTACCACTGCAACCTCGGACACGTCGCGTTCGCCAGGTTCATGGCAGTGCCGCACTACGCCTACCTGCAGATGAAAATGCCAGGCCAAAACAGCGTCATCACAATCAACGGGAGCTTCGAAAGGTCCGACAGCTGTGACAGGGAATTCAACAGAATTTCCTAGTCCTTCGGCATGAAGGAGGAACTCGCAAGATTGAAGGAGTTGATAGACAACAGTCTGCCTCTCCTGAGCCGGCCAAGTTCACCTGACCTATCCTTCGACTCATCGGTGCACACGAAGAAACTCCAGGTCCACCCATCGGACCCGACCAAGACGACCCTCATCGCCAACAACTTGAGTCCCACATAGGAACTCGCGCTCGTCGAATTCCTCCATGAGAACTAGGAAATCTTCGCCTGGTGTCCAGCGGACATGCCAAGGGTCCCCATGGAATTCGCCGAAAACGCACTCAATGTCAACCCAGACGCAAGGCCAGTCAAACAAACAATTCGGCGACTGTCTGAACCAAGAGCAAAAGTAGTCAGAATGGAGATCAACGGACTCCTCGATGCCAAATTCATACGTGAGATCAAGGAAAGTACCTGGCTCGCCAACACGGTGCTGGTACCCAAAAAGGACACGGATATCCTACGGATGTGCGTGGATTTCACCTCCCTAAATAAGCAGTGCCCAAATGATCACTTCCCGCTGCCGCGCATCGACCAGATCATCGACTCCATCGTGGGATGTGAGTGTCTCTGCTTCCTCGACGCCTACTCAGGCTATAATTAGATTCGAATGAAGGAGGAAGAACAAGAGAAAACAGCGTTTACAATGCCTTTTGGTGTGTTCTGCTACAACATAATGCCCTTCGAGCTAAAAAACGTAGGAGCCACCTATCAGCGGTGCATGCAGGCTTGCCTCAGGAATCAACTTGGTCGCAACATCCAAGTCTATGTTGACAACATCGTCATCAAAACCAAAGAGGAAGCCTCGCTAATCGACGATTTACGCGAAACCTTCGCCAACCTCGACCGCTACCAGATCAAGCTCAATCCGTACAAATGCGCCTTCGGCGTACCATCTGGGCAACTACCCGGGTATCTCATCTTCACAAGAGGGATCGAGGCAAACCCAAAGAAAATAAAAGCCATACTGGCCATGGAGAAGCCGAAGAACGTAAGAGGCGTCCAGCAGCTGACTGGGCGAATTGCGGCGCTCAGTCGATTCATCAATCGAATGGGCGAAAAGGCACTGCCCTTCTACCAACTTCTCCGCAAAACTAACAAGTTCGAGTGGACCAATGAGGCGTAGGAAGCATTTGAAGACCTCAAGTGTCTACTATCTACCTCACCAGTACTGTGACCCCACGCGAAAGGGAACCACTGCTGCTATACATCTCCGCCACCAACCAGGTGGTCAGCACAGTACTCGTGGTGGAACGAGCTGAAGCAAACAAAGTCCACGGTGTACAGTGCCCAGTCTACTACCTCAGCAAGGTGCTCACGCCAACAAAGCAGCGGTACCCGCACTACAAGAAGTTGGCATACGGCGTCTTCATGACAGCCAGGCGACTGCGTCACTACTTCCAGGAGCATCCAATCATGGTGGTCAACAACGCCCCACTTGGGCACATCCTCAACAACCCCGACGCCACTGGACGAGTCGCGCTTTGGGGAATCAAGCTGTCTCCACGAGACATTACATATGAAAAGCGCGACACGATCAAATCACAAGTCCTCCCTGATTTCCTCGTACACTGGATGGAGAACCAGCTCCCCGAAAAACCAGATACGTCTTACCTCTGGACAATGCACTTCGACGGATCCAAGCGTAATGACGGGGCTGGTGCAAGCGTCATACTGACATCGCCCCAAGGAGACAAGCTGAAATACATTCTGCGAATGCAGTTCACCGCCTCCAACAACGAAGCTGAATATGAGGCCCTATTACACGGGATGCGGATGGCAAAAGCCTGCGGCACCAAGAGGCTCATCATCTATGGCGACTCCAATTTGGTCGTCAACCAAACGATGCATGAGTGCGATGCGCTGAACGACAATATGATCGCCTACTGCGACCTCTACGACACACTCGAAGGGGACTTCGACGGCTGTGAGTTGTGGCACATAGGCCGCGAAAGCAATGAAGAGGCGGATGCACTCGCCAACATTGGCTCCACCTGCACCCGCATACCACCTGGGTATTTCTCGAGCGTATATGCGAACGCTCCATGAAGACAAAGGCCGCAGAAAACAAAACAAGCGCAACAATGGACTCGGGGGTTACGCAGACCAATGAGCCAAGGGCACTCGACGACCTGGAGCTCGACACAGGACTCGAGGGACCAATGGGGGTCATGATGATCGAACCATCTTGGACTCAACCCTACATCACATATCTTCTCAACAAGAGGCTACCGGACGACCCGACTGACGCACGACACATTGCACGACGATCCAAGGCATTCATCGTCATCAACGGTGAACTATACAAGCACAGCATCATAGGAGTACTCCAACGGTGTGTCTCCAACGCGGATGGAAGGGCCGTCCTCATCGACATACACGAAGGGACTTGTGGGCACCATGCCGGCAGTCGCGCCCTCGTCGCCAAAACTCTACGAGCTGGATTCTACTGGCCCACGGCCATGCGCGACGCCAAGGACATCGTCTAGAGATGCAAAGCTTATCAGCGATTCGCGGACAAACCGCACGCACCTGGCGTGGAACTCCAGCCAATACCACATGCTTGGCCCTTTGCGCAATGTGGACTTGACATGGTCGGCAAACTCCCAAGTCCTCACAAGGAGGCTACGTCTACCTCTTGGTCGCAGTCAACAAATTCACCAAGTGGATAGAGGCCATGCCGGTGACAAACCAGTCAGGAGCTAGTGCAGGCAAATTTGTTGAGTCCATTGTCTATCGCTTCGGAGTGCCACACAGCATCATCACGGACAATGGAACAAACTTCACCTCTAAGGAGTTCCAGGGTTTCTGCGAAAACCTGGGAATCAATGTAAACTATGCCTTCGTAGCTCATCCACAGACCAACGGTCATATCGAAAAGGCCAACGGGCTCGTCTGCGGCGGAATCAAGAAGTGACTCCTTCGGCCACTCGAGCAAGTCGTCGTATGCTGGCCAGACGAATTGTAGTCCGTACTGTAGAGCCCGCGCACAACCCCAAATAGCGCCACGGGATTCACCATGTTCTTCATGGTGCATGGAGCAGAAGCAGTACTATCCGCAGAAGTACGCTTTAAAGCCCCACGGGTAGTCGCGTACAATGAGCAGCAGTCAACACTTGCACTCAAAGACTCTGTCAATCTCCTTGACGAGACACGGGAAATTGCAGCAGAAAGATCGACGATCTACCACAGCAGAAGGCTACGCCCCAGATCCTTCGTCGAAGGAGACCTGGTCCTGCGACTGAAGCATCAAGGGCACCTCAATCTCGAGTCCCCTTGGGAAGGACCATACGTGATTATAGAAGTAATCCCAGGTGGCGCATATCGCCCGAAAACGCTAGAAAAAGGGCGCCCTCATGGGAGTACGCTCCGCGACGCTGCTCGTGGCAGCACGTGGATGATTTTGGTGCATCCCGTCGAGCGGGGGTGTCTTGTTTTCTCGACACGTGTAGTTCTTGTAGTGCTTCTGGATGTTTCGGGTGGGGCGTTCGGCGGTTTTGTTCTGTCGCGGGACGTCGCCCGGTTTTTTCGTTGTTTTGTCGCTTTTTTCTCTTTTCCGGTTCATATGAACCGCGGTTTGTGTTGCATGCACTACTTGTAGGAGGAGTTCTAGTTACTCGTAGGACTAGGAGGCAGCGCATAATAATCTGTCTTGGCAGTGTCGTAGTGCTATGGTTACTCTTTTTCAGTCTTGTTTTTCTCTTTGTCGATCTTTTTTTTTCGGTAGTTAGTATCTGCTTTTATTTTTTTACTTTTATTTAATTTTGTTTCTTTTCTTTTATTTACGGGCAATGGAGATTTTGTGGGGTGTAATGGGAGGGGTCCTACTTTAAACTCCTATTTGTCTATACTTTGAACAAACTCTTTTAATAGTAATGTGAGGCAGTGCAGTGTCTAATGGAAATGGAGGCAGTTCATCTTTTTATACCGTGAGCATCTGCGCTTTGGTGTGTAGTGCACTGCTTACAGTAGGATTTCGAGTGGCTTGCTGGTAGCATAGGGCGGAAGTGCATTGTTTCTATCTTGAGCAGTGCATGGCGTGTAGTGTTGGGCATCTGCGCTTTGGTGGGCAGTGCACTGCTTACAGTAGGATTTCGAGTGGCTTGCTGGTAGCACAAGGCAGCAGTGCATTGTTTCTATCTTGAGCAGTGCATGGCGTGTAGTGCTGCGCATCTGCGTTGTACTGAGTTGTGCACTACTTACAGGAGGCCATGCACTGCTTACAGGAGGAGTTCGAGTGGCTTGCTTGTAGGACAAGGAGGTAGTTCATTGTTTGTATGTTAAGCAGTGCAGTGCGATCTTGAGCATCTCGCGCTTTCTTGAGCCGTACCTTGCTTCGATGGGATTTCGAGTGGCTTGCTGGTAGCACAGGGCGGCAGTGCATTTTTTGTATCTTGAGCAGTGCATGGCGTGTAGTGCTGGGCATCTGCGTTGTACTCAGTCGTGCACTGCTTACAGGAGGCCATGCACTGCTTACAGGAGTGCAGTGCATTGGTTGCAGATTGGGTAGTGTATATAGTGCAGTGCTGATCATCTACGCTTTGCTGGGTCTTGCACTGCTTATAGGATGAGATCGATTGGCTTGCTCGTAGCATAGGAGGCAGTGAATTTGTTGTAGCTTGAGCAGTGCGTAGTATTCAAGGTCCAAGATTCACATATGCAATATTTAGAAGATGATCAAAGTGTTCAACTTACTGAGTACATTCATTGACATTACAGTATATTAAATATGTTCAATTTACTAAACAACACGAGTACAATACACTTCAGCACTAGATTAAACAAGAAAACATGACTATCTGAATAGTGTTTTCCCAAGTTAACCACTAGATGACAATCTCAACAAAGTTGAGACCAAGGTGCTCCTGCATATGCCCTACTTTAATGAGAAGTAGTGATGCCCATCCAACATCAGCAACAAATGTGAAGTCAGACCATCCTGTGGTGAAGCTGACACGTCCATTGTCCCTTTGTACAGTATATGCACATGCAATATAATTCTCTTCTTCTCCTTCAAGATCATGTCCCTACCTGTACAGATGTGCTATGCCCTGAGTTAGGTACCTGAAACCATCTACAACCTCAATTGGCATGAATTGCAATAAAGAAAAAAGTCAGTATTTTAACAAGCATTCTAAATTAACAAGTTCACTAAATTATATGTTTAATCTGAACATAAAATATGATTAAATATGTGGAAACTAACCAGTGCATTATGGTCATGGTTATCCATATTCATCATGTGTACCCAGAAATGCTTTTCATCTTTACTTTCAAAAAACTGATGTTCTGTGACATGAAGATTTTGTAAATGCCAAACAGGATTGAAGGCATTTGCTGCTCAGTTAGTGCATTTATGTCTGAGAAGATGGTCCTTTGCAGAATGCTTCTGATGGATGTAGGCACATCTCCCACCTCTGATGAATGAGTGGAAATACATGTTGAGTATTAAAGAATGTTATTATGATGAAATAGTACTAGGACAAGGAAAAACGGTATGTGCAAATTATTTACAGTAAATAAGGGAAATATCAGTTGCTTCATGAATCTTTTTCTCTTCACCATTAGAGTAAATAGTGACATGAAATAAGTTGGTCAAGTTCAAACCAACATCATCAAGTTGGTCGTCATCATATTCAAAATGCACTACATCTCCAAGTGCTATATCACAAACCCTCATCAGGGACTTCCAGTATGGACCACAAATTATTGTCCTAACATTAGACTTCTTGAGGAACAAATCAAAATTCCTTAATGCTTCACTGTTTGCAACCATCCAATTATTTGGAGTGAAATCATTTAGTCTTTCCCTAAATGAGCATGGCACTACCTAAAGGTAAACAACATGGTTCAGTTCATGTGACAACAAGATAGTAAAAGAAACATTACATAAAATGAAAATTTCGAACTTTTTGAATAAAACCTTCGAAAACCTTCTCCTAAATATGTAAAAACTTACCACACCATTGATGGGAAAACCTTGAACAATGTTAACCTGGAAGCTGGCTGCTCTCCTCTGTGCCCTACCACAATTGTTGGCAGGTTGGCTGCACACTGTATAGTCCATTCCAAGAAACACCTGATAAAATTAATAATTCATTTAAGGAGTGAACTGTGCATTAACTCCTAATCTAGAAAGTGTCAAACAGATCATTTATCACGCATAAATTACACCATAGTATTACGGGGATAAGATGATAGGAAGAACACATAAAGGATTACGAGGAAACTAAAAAAATGGAAGTGTGATGCAAAACTCACCGTTGATTTGTACTAAGACAATGGAATGGAGATTAAAATAAAAGAACAAAGCTTCTTGAAATAAGGATTAGAGCTCAAACCAATAAAGAGAAGGAAAGGAATACGGAATTATAGGAGAAAACTCGATCGGGAGGGGACGAACTTTTTTGAGAAACTACTCTGCTCTGAGGAACTGTTATTGGGAACTGTTCTCGGGAAGTGCTCTGGACGTGCGTAGTGGGAGAGCGGTGGAGAGAACTGAACGGGGTCCCTTCGATTTCCCTGCATTTATAAATCAACCAACTAAAACGGTTATGTGCTAACGCTTCGACGCGTTGTTCCCCTGCCCCACTTTCTTAGATATCCTATCGTTTATCATCTGAGACTGACAATCCCTCTGACCCTATGCAACAAAATTGAAAGTCTAACAGACTAACAACAAATTTCAACTTGTACATCCAGGCAGTGCATAGTTGACACTTTTGGCAGTGCATAGTATCTGCGAGGTATGGTTTTTTTACGGTAATTACTATTCCCTTTATTTTTTCATTTCATATTATGTTTTTTATTTACGGGTAATTGAAATTTTATAGTTCATTTTACTCAAAGTAGTATACTTTTTATCAAAATTCTACATTGAGTACTGCACAATTTATCTGTGTGCACTGCCATATTATTAGCTTGTTGAAGTGCCCTAGTATTGTATTATGTTGAACTGCTCTATTTTTACTGCAGTGTCATGCGCATTGTTGTTTGCAACCTCGGTAAACTTAACTTTTGATCCGCGTGTGCTGTCTCATTCGCTGAATTGTTAATTGCATTTATATTAGGCATAGTATTATAGCTTTGGTCAATCTTTGGTCTTAGATGATGTGTGGGGTGTTTTATTGTTGGTAGGTGAGACGACTGTTCAATGTGTATAAGTACATTATAAATTCATACGTCGATGCTTAACATTTCACATTCTAGTCCTAGTTCCTCTTCTACTAGAAGGTTTGTTTTCCTCTAGACGGTTCTTCTTCCAGTTCTATTTTCAGTTCTTTCTGCCATGGATCCAATGAGGAAGCCTATGTCTAGAAAGCAGCAGACAGCTGTTACGAAACGTTTGGAAGTTGCTGAGAAGAGGAGACGGGGCTTGGAGGGTGCTCCCCTGCTGCCCACCATCGTGGATTCCTTCGCCGAAGGTTCGTCGTCTTCTCGATGCAACCGTCACAAGATCGACGAGTCCGGGTTAGTTTTGCTTTTTTATCTTTTCTTATATTCATTTCTAAGTTTTCGGATTAGGTTTTTGAAACTCTTGTTGTGTCGTTGACGTTTGGAACTTACATATAGGTCTTACTCCTCTGGTGTTCATGTTTGCTCACATTTGGCATCTACTTCGTCGCTGTCTGTTCCTGTGGTGCATTCGAGCAGGCTAATCAATGTGCGTGTATTTGTAAGTTAGCTATTTTTTACTACGATCAGTTCTGTTTACACTAAATCTTTTATTGTTTTCTGTGAAAATATTAGGATTCAATGCCATTAGTTACGGGAGTTTTGGATGGCAGTAATCTTGTTGATGCAGAATATCAGAGGCTTTGTAATGAACTTTCTGCTGAGAAGGCTAAGGTATCAGAATTGTGTATCAAGCTCTCCGAGAAGGAGGTAGAAAATATGACTATTACTGTAGAGTGTGACCGTCTTCGACACTAGATCGTCGGAATGCAGGACGTAGTCGAAGATGCTGCTATGATGAAGGTGGAGCTCAACAAGTATAAAGTTGGCGTTGCAGCCTGGGACTTAGAGCGGGATACTCTGACGATCGATATGGCTCAGCTACTAGCTGATAAACAGAAGCTTGATGAGCAATTGGCCGACATGATATTCAATCATTTTGAAGACACTGAAACAACAAAAAATGCACGTCTTGACAGGTTACATGTAATGCAATCCCTGAAGGACATTCTTGAGCGCCGTTGTAACTGCACAGAGTTCATGGATGGCATTCACAAAGAGGTCAAGGAGCTTGATAAGAAACTATCCAAATAATTTGTGAAACGTCTTCCATGTTTTAAATGCTAGCTAAATTTGGCCTATCATGTTGTAAGTGTTCGTAACAGTGTTTGTGAAGAGCACTTAATGAATGTGATGGAGCAAGATTGTATGTAATTTAGTAAGTACGTGCGTGCAAGTGTCTGTAACGTTCTCTGGTGTAGTTCTCGATCATATAGAGCACGAAGAACTCACAGTCACATCTACATAACGTTTTTCGTTTTAGTTGTTGTCAGATGGTTAAAAGTTGATAAAGATAAGTAGTTCAATGCAAGACTAAATTTTATGTTATGTATGAACATTTACCCGTTATCTTGTAGAGGCATCTGTTCATATACTACCTCAAAATCATCCAGCATTTGGACTTTTGTTTCTGTTGTTCCAAAACCTTTGCTCCACAATGTCTTTATTTTCCTGATCAATTTTGAGCATACTTTTTGAAGGTCAATATCCCCTGGCTCTCTCAATGAATCATCAATTCTGAACTTCTTCTTCAAAATATCTACTGTCAATTTGAACCAGTGACCTACTGAACCTGAAGTTCCCTTAGGAGTTCGTTCGAGGAAAGGAAACATTATCTGCATGAGCAATTATTTAAAATTTGTTAACATATTTTTTCTGTTTAAAAAAGTAATATAGAAGCTTGTATTTGTAGTATGGTGTTCTTCAAGTTGTCAAAAAATATAATGTAATGAACATTATTGTTCTACTTACTAGTTTTTATTTGTCTAGATGGTCTGCTGCGTCTGGTTTAAACAAGTCCTCTACCCAACGCATACTTATTTCATCGTCTTTCACTGCTCTAATGTTAATAAGTTTTTGCTGCAAAACAACCATTAGTTTGTTTGCTCTTAATATATAAAACCTTTGTTTATTATTTACAGTTGCTTTTTCTATAGTACTTACAGTTGCTTTTGAAGTTGGACGTTTCTCTGTTGTAGTTTTTGATCTTATCTTGCGCTTCTTCTGGTTCATTCTGGCCTGCAAACAAAAGTTAATATATAGTTCAATAACCTCAATCTGCAATAGTAAAAACTACATAGATATACTTTGTCTCTAGGTACGATACTTATCTCTCCTTAAGCCAGAATTCATATTTAGGTTTTGTGTGTCCTCTTTTTCTGCAGGTACCGCATTTTCTTTTCGCCTTCTCTAACCCTGGTTTTAGTCTCTGTCCTTTTTTCCTACCCTTTATTTTTATGATCGGGGGATCTCTCAACGCAGTACGAATTGTTTCATGTAAGTTATCGATGCCATCTGCCATGCCATCTATGTTGCTTTGCTCATCCTGGTCTACTGAAGCATTCACTTTCTTCTCAATTTCATCGATGCACTCTACCAGAACTTGGTATGATTTTTCTGTACTGCATGCTTGTGAGCAGATCTTAGCAAAACGAGTCAACTCAATCACATAACGTATTGGACCTGCTGTGTTGCTCCTGTTACCGTCAGGAAGACGAAAAACATAGTTGGATGGCTGATGTGGGTTGCATCTTTTCCATCTAGGGTTCACAAAACTGTCTGGCATCTTATGTTCTAAACCAAGACGTACCACAACCCTGAGGACGTGACAACACTGGATTCCATCCGTTGATATTTTTTTGTAGTTGCATGAGAAAATCTTATTCTCATTATCCACTTCAACTATAAAAACATTTATGTTGAAATCTGGATGTGTGACATGACTTCTTTTGGTGAGTTCGTATTTCATTCCTCTGTTAGTTGTTTCTTCCCTTGTTATTTCGAAAGCTATGTTATCTGCTAGTTGCATATGTCTGTAGTGCAAATGTTATTTCGGAAGCTATTTCTGAAACTTGATAAATATGTCTGTAGTGCAAATGTTTATTGCATCTGCCTCAAGTCCATATCTGCTCCAAGTTGGTGTTGTCTTCTCTGAAGTCCTGTTCCTTTTCCTGTCGAGCGCACTCAAGCTTTTCTCCTGAATTGCCCCATATGAATCTAGGAATTTCAGTATTGTGTCTGTGTGGTCGACATAGTCTTTCCAGATGGAGTTGGTGCTCTCGCTTCTTGTAGTTGACGAGGAAAAGGGATAGAAGCAGTCCATGAAGTAGGCTGGCACCCAGTGATCTCTGATATCCCATAAATCTAGTAGATGCTTGTTGTTTGCAATTCCGTATTTTTCCAATACTTGCCTCCAGCATTTTTCAAACTCTTCTACAGTCAATGAGTTCTTTATCACATGTCTTAGTTCTTCCGACATGCCTTCATTTCTTGCCAAAATGCTAGCAAGCTTTTCTAGCATCTTTTTGATGATGTGCGATAGGCAGAACCTGTGGATTGTGTCAAGTAGTATATCCAGTTCATCAATTGCTTTCTTCATTGCTCTGCACTGGTCAGTGATTATGTACTTTGGTGCTTTACCACCCATTTCCAAGACAAAAGTTTTGAACAGCCACTTGAATGTTTCAGCTGACTCGTCCTGCAGGAGACCGATCCCAAACAAAACTGTGTTTCCATGGTTGTTCACGCCAATGATTGGTGCAAAATGCATGTTGTATACGTTCGTCTGGAACATTGTGTCGAATGACACGTATTCACCATACAGTTCCTAGTTCATCCTGCACATTGCGTCTGTCCAGAAGATGCTACGAACGGCGTTTGTGTGGTCAGTGTCGAATTTATATGAGAACCCAGGAACCTTTGATTGAAGACGGGTAAACCTCTTCAAGCATTCCTCTATATCTTTATTTCTGCTGTCTTTCTTGTCAGCATACTTAAGGTTTGACACGTCTTTGCCGTCGAAACCAGCTCCTCTGGTTAGAAGTTTCATTCCACTATATATTTGCATCACTCTCCTCGGTGGAATCTTTCCAAGGTGTAGTATACTTATAAATCCCTTGTCTTGTTGTGTCATTGACTTGTGGCATTTTGAAAACCTGATGAGCCAATCTGTTGGGTGCAAAGGGTGATTGTGGTCCAGTTTTACTGTTTTGTACATCCATCCTTTTTCTGTTTTCTTTACCACAATGGATACAGGGCAAGAGCACCTGATAGTAGAACTTGTTTTCCTTTCTTTTAAAACTTTCTCACATATTTGAGTCTGACCTTGTTTTGTGCAAACAAATGTCTGTTTAATCATTTCGCTTGTTTTCTTGGAGTTAAGACTAGTGTGTTTTCTTATAGAAAAACCGGTTTTCCTTGCATATAGTGCAAAGAATTGGAAAGCATTTTCCCTTGACTGAAATTCCATTCCTTCTTCCGGTATTGTGGCATCACCAATTTCATCCACAGCTGGGTACTCATTCTTAAACATTCTATCCATCTCTAACTCTTCTTTCGTAGGTTCTCCTGGATTAATCTCTTTTTCAGGAATAATGTGATCGCACTAGGGCACAAACTTCTCATTGCTTCCGAGTTGGTGTTAGTGCATACAGTTTCTGTCGATTCCTCTGAACAATTGACATTCCGATGACTTGTATTCTATTCTCTTTGTGTGTTCAGCGTGCTGGTTGAATCTCTCTTGCCTGCATCAAAACAATTAGGTCTATCAATGCTTCTAGCTTGTGACTCTACTGTACATGTAGCGATGGTTGCTGGCTGCACTAGAAAAAAATGTTGCTGACTGGTTCACTTACAACACTCTGCTCATGTGTAATCTATTCATGTGTGATCTTCTCTCCTGAATTTGTTATGCTACTCTCGTATCCAGGATATACTGTCTTGCTTTCGATTTTTTTCTCATCGTTGCTCAGAGCTCTCCTATCATGGAAATTTTGAACAATCATGCTTGATTTGAGTATGTTTGTTGTGATGATTGTTTTTGTTTCTTCTTCTGCAGAGCTACCAGCATACCTTACTAAAGCTTCTCTTTATGTGGCATTCATTGCCATTCCGACAGCTATTAGGTCGATGTGTGCGTGTGTCTGACCATTCTGTGTTGAAGTATTCCTGAGGCTCCTCTGGCTTGCAGGAGCTGCTTGCATTGTATCTGATTTTTTCTCGCTGTACCTGAACTGAATGTTGGTTACTTCATTTGTGTCCTTTGATGTTCTTGTCTGTGCAGAAGATGGTGCAGTAGTACCACGATTTTGTTATATTGAGACCATCACATCAACTTGCACCTGACAAAACAAAAATAAAATAAAAAAAATTGTTAGCGGTACTCATGCAAAATTATTTTCATTTTTAATTTTTTTATTGATTGCAAGAGCAAACTCACCAAACTATTCTCATTACACTTTGCATCTTTCAATTTACAACTAGTCTTGACTGCGCTGTTGCCTTTCACTGAAATACCTGATTGATCTTGGCATCGTAGCTTTGTTATACCACTAGGGTCTCTGTAAATTACTTGTGAAGCAGACATTGTGATGTTAATTTTTCCAGCTTTGGCTTCAAGTTTGCGCGTGCTGCGTTACATCTTCGTACAATTTCTGTTGACCCCGCGAGAGCTATCAGTTTTTGCTCACGCTCTTTATCCCACTTATCATGTAGTGTTCTAAGACGTCTCTGCCATGATATAATGAATATAGTAGCACCTTAATTATTCACGGTCAATCTTTTGATTTTTAAAGCATTTAAATTAAAAAAACAAAATCATATATTATTCTTAAAAGTATATATACCATTCTGAATTGACGTGCAACACGTTCTGTTATGCCTGGAGCTTGGAATGTCGCACCTTTCATCATCTCTATTTCCGCCAATGTACGATGATTCAAATGAGATAATCTGAGTCCCTGCTGAATTTTGCAATTTGGTGTAATGTAGCATATATCGCATTCTCTAGATTTAGTGAAAAAAATAACTCACAGATAAAAAAGCAACACTCTTCTTGCGTATCTGTAACATCAAACAATAATAATCTATCTGCTATATAACTTATATAAGTAGGCTTCGATGCAAAAACAATCAGTTGAAATATGTATGCCGAAATATTTTGAAATTTACTGTGGTATTATTTCCTCTTTTTACCTTTTTTGCGACAACCACCAACAACCTTGCTGATTATATACATAATAATAAATAGTATTTGTCAAGAATAGTTGAATTATATTTAGAGCATAGTTTTATTATACATCGACTGAACTTCTCAATGTATTGTATAATCTCTTGCTATTAAGTACACAGAGCAATACATTACTTTGATAGAAAATGAACGAATTGGTGTAGCCTACAATTGATGTGATCCACTGTGCAAAAGTGTTTGTGATTACACATAGTGTTATCTGCTGCTCAAACTACATGCGTAGCAAATGGTCATGTAGTTTCGTATATAACTATTTTTTCTATATCAATTGTACTACGCTATGATGGTTATTAAATTGTTCCCATCACTGTAGAAACTATGCTCCGTGCTTTAAAACTAGGAAGTTATATCTCCGTTGAATCTCAAGATTAAAATCAGCTACGTTGTTGGCAAAAAAATTTAAAAAAAAACGGTTGCGTTGTCGCGACAATGTAGCTGCCGGCCATGTCTACCATGTAGAGACGAACTACAAGCTGAATCGCCTTATCTTATATATCCCTAGAATTTCAATCGTTTGAGCATGTTCGACATCTGGTTACCTGATTTTGTGGCACCAGTGATGACGACGTCTCTCTCCATTGCCTTGCCTTGGTGAGATGGAAATATCTTACTGCTTGTTTTGAAGCGTGGTTGAAACTTTCCTTAGATCGACATGTGGGCGGCGACGGCGGCGGCTGAGAAAGTTATGGATTGTTCCAGAATTAGCTGGTTATAATAGTTTGAAGAAGATACATTTTCCTACCTTCTGTTCCTTCTTTAAACACCAACGACGGGTGGGAATGTTTTATCTCCTGAAAACAAGTTGTCTGACAGGTGGGTCATAATTCAGTACGAGAATGCATTACCCCTTTTCCAAGAAGAACACTTCAGTATTGATAGCGACATATATGCGGGGTCTACTGTCTAACCAGTTCTTCGTCAGGGGAGAGGCAGTACATTTGTACTGGGTTTCGTTGCTTTGTTCATCCATTTTGCACTGCTCATATGCAACCAACAATGTGCAGCGAGATGCACAGCTCGTATACAACGGATGCATTGACCGTGAGTGCTTTGTGATACTGCTTTTATAATGCCATGGACAACGACATGCAGTGCCCATGAACTATATATGAAGTCCCTTACAAGTGCTTCATAATGCACTGATCATCAAATAAAAAATGAGCTGCCTATGTGTTATACGCATGGTGCAAGATAACAATCTTTGGTAGTGCACTCACCTTGCAATACACCCCACCAGTTTTGTGATACTCCTTTTAAAAGAGTTCAAAGTAGCATTTATTATATGTTATAAATGAAAATACGGAGTATTTCTATATGTTATTAATGAGTTATGTATTAAAAACGTACGATCTTAGCTTTGTGATACTGCTTTTATATGCAGATACACTGCTCGAATTCAAATCATGCACTGCTCGTTGAGTACTTCGTGATGCTGTCATTATAATGCCATGCACACAAGACGCACTGTCCTAAAGATGTAGATGAACTGCCTTAGAAATGCTATGTAAAATGTTGTGCGCAAAGGTCTAAAATAACATGCGAGGGCAGTGCACTTACCGTGTAATACACCCCGCATGCTACGCACACTCAAATGCACTGCAGGTAAACAAAGCATGCAGTGCCCACAGAGCGCTTATGGATACTACTACAATAATGCGGTTAAAAACAGGTATGCACTGCCATTGAAATACGTATGAACTGCCTTCCAAATGCTTCATAAAGTGTTATACGCACGTGCAAGAAAAGTTTCTATGGCAGTTCAATGACCGTGTAATGCACCCCACCTGCTATGCACAGCGATATGCACTGCCAGTGTACGTAGTATGCACTGCGTAACGTTATCTGTATCGACGTAGACTTTTGACGTGTGGGGTATTGTTTCAATAACGAGGACCTTTTCGTTTTTCTCCCATCGCACCTTTTCGGTGAAAGATAATATGAAATGGAAGTGCACTAGCCGTGCAATTCAATCCCACCTACTATATACACTGAGATGCACTGCTCGTTGAGTGCATCGTCATACTGTCATTATAATGCCATACACACGAGATGCACTGCGCTGAAGCTCTGTGTATGAACTGCCTTAGAAATGCTTTGTAAACTTTTGTGCGCAAAGGTCCAAGATAACATGCGAGGGCAGTGCACTTACCGTGCAATGCACCCTGCATGCTATGCACACTCATATGCACTACACGTAAACAAAGCATGCACTACCCACGGAGCGTTTCAGGATACTACTATAATAATGCGGTTAAAAACAGGTATGTACTGCCATTAAAATACGTATGAACTGCCTTCCAAATGCTTCATAAAGTGATGTACGCACGGTGCAAGAGAAGTTTCTATGGCAGTTCAATGACCGTGCAATGCACCCCACCTGCTATGCACAACGATGTGCACTGCCGGTGTACGTAGTATGCACTTCGTAACTTTATCTGTATCCATAGACTTTTGACTTGTGGGGTAATGTTTCAATAACGAGGACCTTTTCGTTTTTCTCCTACTATGCACTGCTCGGTGAAAGATAATATGAAATGGCAGTGTACTAGCCGTGCAATTCAATCCCACCTGCTATATACACTGAGATGCACTGCTCATTGAGTGCATCGTCATACAGTCATTATAATGCCATACACATGAGATGCACTGCGCTGAAGCTCTGTATGAACTGCCTTAGAAATGTTTTGTAAACTGTTGTGCGCAAAGCTCCAAGATAACATGCGAGGACAGTGCACTTACCGTGCAATGCACCCCGCATGCTACGCACACTCATATACAATGCACGTAAACAAAGCATGCACTGCCCACGGATGCTTCAGGATACTACTACAATAATGCGGTTAAAAACAGGTATGCACTGCCATTGAAATACGTATGAACTGCCTTCAGAATGCTTCATAAATTGCTGTACGCACGGTGCAAGACATGTTTCTATGGCAGTTCAATGACCGTGCAATGCACCCCACCTGCTATGCACAGCGATGTGCACTGCCGGTGTACGTAGTATGCACTGCGTAATGTTATCTGTATCAACGTACACTTTTGACATGTGGGGTATTGTTTCAATAACGAGGACCTTTTCGTTTTTCTCCTACTGTGCACTGCTCAGTGAAAGATAATATAAAATGGCAGTGCCCTAGCCGTGCAATTCAATCCCACCTGCTATATACACTAAGATGCACTGCTCGTTGAGTGCATCGTCATACTGTCATTATAATGTCATGCACACGAGATGTACTGCGCTAAAGCTCTGTATGAACTGCCTTAGAAATGCTTTGTAAATTGTTGTGCGCAAAGGTCCAAGATGACATGCAAGGGCAGTGCACTTACCGTACAATGCACCCCGCATGCTACGCACACTCATATGCATTACACGTAAACAAAGCGTGCACTACCCATGGAGCGCATCAGGATACTACTATAATAATGCAGTTAAAAACAGGTATGTACTGCCATTGAAATACATATGAACTACCTTCCAAATGCTTCATAAAGTGTTATACGCACGGTGAAAGAAAAGTTTCTATGGCACTTCAATGACCGTACAATGCACCCCACCTGCTATGCACAGCGATGTGCACTGCCGGTGTACGTAGTATACACTTTGTAAATTTATCTGTATCGACATAGACTTTTTACTTGTGGGGTATTGTTTCAATAACGAGGACCTTTTCGTTTTTCTCCTACTGTGCACTGCTCAGTGAAAGATAATATAAAATGGCAGTGCACTAGCCGTGCAATCCAATCCCACCTGCTATATACACTGAGATGCACTGCTCGTTGAGTGCATCGTCATACTGTCATTATAATGCCATGCACACGAGATGCACTGCGTTGAAGCTTTGTATGAACTGCCTTAGAAATGCTTTGTAAACTACTGTGTACAAAGGTCCAAGATAACATGCGAGGGCAGTGCACTTACCGTGAAATGCAGCTCGCATGCTACGCACACTCATATGCACTGCATGTAAACAAAGCATGCACTGCCCACAGAGCACTTCAGGATACTACTACAATAATGCGGTTAAAAACAAGTATGCATTTCCATTGAAATACGTATGAACTGCCTTCCAAATGCTTCATAAAGTGTTGTACGCACGGTGCAAGACAAGTGTTTATGGCAGTTCAATGACCGTGCAATGCACCCCACCTGCTATGCACAACGATGTGCAGTGTCGATGTATGTAGTATGCACTTTGTAACGTTATCTGTATCGACATAGATTTTTGACGTGTGGGGTATTGTTTCAATAACGAGGACCTTTTTGTTTTTCTCCTACTGTGCACTGCTCGGTGAAAGATAATATGAAATGGTAGTGTACTTCTTGTAAACAGAAAATGCAAGGCCTACATAGTGCTTCAGGATACTACTAATATAATGCTGGTAAACAAAATAGAGCTCTGACATGTGCGGTCTTGGTTCATTAATAAGGACCTTCTTATTTCTAAAGAATCACCGGTTGCGGCAGGCGGATATAGCGTTTAACGAACGCTGCTCTCTCCTTGTTCTTCTTTCAGGGTTATTCTTCCACATTTTCAAATTTACTTTTACTAGCGAAGTTCATCTATTCATCTTGCATCCTAGAAGGTTGATTTTCCATCTAGCTCACTTGTAGATCTCTGTATTATGCGTATGTTTAACTACTTCATATAAATCTTTCCGCGCTCACGACGAAAGTGTTTGTTGCTAGTGATATATTACTTGCACATCCATAATTAAGAACGATATAGGACGATAGTTGGTTAAGCACGCTTCAATTTCTATTTATTATTTCATTTTATGATCATTGTATAGTGTTTGCGAGGTGTTTTTTTTAATTTAAAATTATTATTTTTGTACTGGTTCTATCCTGTGTGCTGCATCGAATGTATAACTTTGAAATCTGACATATATGACTTACTAAAAAAATCTATACCTCGTTAACTGATAACTTTTTTTACCCTGTCGATAGAAAAAAAAATCTCATACAGAAATGGCTGATCATGGTTTCACCACACAGTTATCTCTTCCAAAGTTTATAAAACAGGTGAAAAGACTGACTAATGACCAGAAGGTTTTGCTAAGGAGCATACAATTTGATGGTATGCTTGGTATGTGTTGTGAAGAGTTGCCAAGGTCACTAGTTTTGTGGCTTGTTGCTCACTTTAACGTTGCTACAAGAAGTTTTGAATTTCCCAATGGATGCAGCTTTAAACTAAAGCCCTTTCACTTCAACAAGATACTTGGCATCCCCTTTGGGGGTAGAACCATAAAGAAGGCATGTCCGCAATGGATACGCGATATGGTCAGAGAATTAGCTTGTTGTGCAGGGCCAATACCAACTATCAGTGAGCTCGAAAAGATAATTACTCCTAACCTGGTAGGATCTCAATTCAAAACATGTTTTGTTCTATTTGCAAACACTGTTATGCTATGTCCGAGCACATATGATGGAGCCAGCCCGGACTACTTCTCTGCAATTGGAGTGTCTGATGAGATTGACTCCTATGATTGGTGTCTTGCTGCATTCAACAAGCTTATTGGCTGTATTGACACATTCCAGAAAAATGGTTTGAAAGGTGCACTTGGTGGTTTCCTTCCAATTATCCTGGTCAGTTACCCACCGTGATAATTATTTTCTATAATATTAGTTGTCAGTAGTTTCTGTGGATTTGTTGTTTTAATATGGTTGTAGCAATTTTAATGCAGGTAATGTACTTTGAATTACTGGACACAAATGCTCTGCTTCTAGGCCATGCACTGCCTAGAATATCTTTCTGGTCAACTGAAAATATGGCGTTATATGAGAGTCTTGACCAGATGCCTCATCAACAAAATGTTTATGGTGTTCACAAGGCAAGACTCCCATAGTTATTCATATTATGTGCAATTATTACTACGGTCTTGTTGCTTCTTACTCATATTATTGTATTGTATTTTCTGTTTAGTCCATGTTGAATATGTAGTTGAAGGATATAAATGAAACGGTGTTTTCTAATGCTGAGCTGAACGAAGAGATAGTTCAGAATGTTACAACTTTCATTGAAAGTTTGTAACAGACCCACTTATGCATGCAGAGGTAAGAATTTTTATAATCTTCCCAATTCTTTCATTCGTGATCATGATGAATCTTCTTGTGTTTGTGTTCTACATATACATTGCCTACTTGACCTTAAGCATTCATGTTTTTTATTTCTCGACCTTGTTGTAGTATAGTATTAAATTCTCTCATCTTTTCATTGTACGATTTTTCTTCCTGCTTTAGCTACTTCCTACCAGGATGAACATTCTTTCTACAGTTGCATGTTCTACTAGGTTTAATTAGGTAACCATACTACTGGTGTTTGATCATAGTGTTACCTATTCAGTTATCTCAGCAGTGCACTGTTATATTTATGATATTAAAAATAGGCGATAGCGATAATGCTTATAATGTCAAAACTTCCAGGCTGCCAGAGAAATAGAGGCCATAGTGACGGACATGTATGCTGACATGTTGTCTGCGATGAATCTCAATATGAAGAGCAATATTAGAAAGATTTCTAGAATACCTATGCTCAATCATGAGAACAGGGGTATGTACTCTACACCTCAAGGGTGCCTATACGCAAGAGAAGATAATGAGCACGATGTTGAAGACAAAGGTAGTGTGCTGGATAAATCAACATATGGGCTAACATCTATATGTACAAGGCTAGCAGAAGACTATGAGCTGCTTGTGAAGTTAACTTTTGTGGACCAAAGTTATGGATCCCCAGAAAATATGAAATATATGCAGGAGTTGGAATCTTGTTGCAAGGCCCTGGTACATATGTTACCGACACAGGATAATTTCTCCAGAATTGAACAATTACCAAAGATGAACTCTGAACTAATAGATTGTAGTGCTACTGATGACGTCCTGCGATCAGATGAAGTGATAATTCCTGTCATAAATTCAACGCAATCCATGCAATCTGTCACAGAATATGCAGGTCAGGGTTCTGGTAACGGGATGATCGCTAAGCCTGCTACAGCTACAAATTGTGTAGCAACAAGTGCAACTTCAGTCGAAAATCAACAAGGTCATACAGTTATTGTTCAGGGAAACACTAGTATAGTATGTACAGCGACTTCCATTACATGTACTGATAATGAATCCCGGGCAAAACTTTCGTCAGGAATAAGGTGTACAGAGCATGCAATGAACGAGATGGACACTGCAGATACAGTTCATGTGTTAGAAGCAGCATCTCAATGGAACAGAACTAATGCACATATTGCCATGTTGGTTATTTCCAATGGCGTGTCAAATACATTTGACAACGAAGACAGATCAAGAATTCAGGTGAAAACACGTGGTTTCGATCATAGCCATTTTTTAGATTCTGAGTCAGCAACTCATTGCGCACAAGATAATTTTGATGAGAGATTGCCTGGTTCTGAACATACATTTCGTGATGCTCAAAAGATGGGCTTGAACCACCTTAATGTACAGGTCGGTGTAGAAGCTGCTGGTTCGGCGCATGTTGCATCGTCTGACATTACTAATCAAGTTATGGTTCCCGTGCCAAAACTGGATATTGGAAATTACGAAAGACAACTACAAATTTCCAACCCACAACATCTCCCTGTGCCTGGTCCGGATGTTTTGAACTGCTTGAATGCAAGCCTTTGCATTTCAAGTGCGGAAGTAGGACCAAGTCATCATGCAAGTGATCAAGAAGAAGAGAGGCAGCCTGCTGCAAATGGTACAGGTACATTTCAGCTCTTACAGAACTCCAACTGTCTCGGTGAAAAATGGGTGGTTGCGAGATCACTGCAATTTGAGTTTGATCTTGTTTCTGATGATCACATTTCAAAGAAACAGAAGACAGAAGATAACAGTGATGATTCGTTTTCTTTCTGGGAAGGAAATGATGAATTTTGGACAGAAGTTCCAGATCTGGCTGACATTACACAGAGAGCGAAAGAAAAACATGTTATCACTTTAGCGGCGCAACCTGAAATAGAAGCTAATCCAACACAACTTAATTGTCTGTCAAGTGAAACGTACGGACCAGCATCTGCAAATGTGCATTCATATGATATTCAGCACGACGGACAAGTCTCTGATAATTATGATTCGTATGGTTCTATATCAATAAGTGGCAGCACGTCAGTGGCAGACATGTCTATGACACTGAAAATTATAAACCTAGGCAATACCAATGGCGATGCGAGAACATTCTCCCATTCTGTGCAGCTTCAGCAGTCTGCCAAAAGTTATACACCAATTAGTGGAGCTTCTGCCACGAAAAATTTCTCTGGAGAAACCAATTGCAGCATAAGAGGTTCAAGTACCGATCATTTATCTGGAGGAATCAATTCCAGCATATGAAATTCATTTACAAATGAAACCACTGATAACAGGAAAATGTATAACGGTACGACCACTCCTAATTTTGCAATTCAGATACCAAGAGTCAGCATCATCACTCGGAGTGAAAACATCTCTCCTAAACACGCGCAATGTTTGGTCGATACTATTAACAAGTCAAACAGTAGCACAGCCTGCCATCCAACTTTCTATTGGAATGCTGGATCAGGAGAGAAATATGTGCAATCGCAACACGACACGTTGTGCAGCAGGCATCCACACAGGGGCCTAACATGTTGAACAACAGAAGGTATACAGAGACAGCAAGATTAGATAAGACTACAGAACATGACAAATCAATGGATGGACGTGGCTTCATAGAACAGGACGGAGGAAGCGGAACAAACTTAAGAACAACATTGCAAGACCATGACTCTGAAAATCTAGGACATACAAATCATAGAGATTTTCATACATCAAGTCAGTATTCAAATTCGTGTTCGCGCATACAAATGCAACAACAGTACGAGGCAACGCATGCTACTACTGGGATGGCAGTATCTCAGAGCCAACTACCAGGAAGTAGTTACTCTGTAAGACTAATGCACCAAGCTTATAGTCCTCGACGTAACGTTGCCAGCAGTCAAATGTATAGTGAAAATATAATATCCTCGAGTATGCCTAGGTCAATCTTGAGAAATACTGGAAACCAACAACCCAGCTACACAAGTAGCTGTCCTGAACAAGAAAACTCTTGAGACCCTAGACTGCAGCATAATAATGTACCGTTCCGCACATCTAGACCATCATTTGAGCAGGAAGCTTGCAGAAGACATGTCTCTTTTGCATCAGCATCTATACCAAGCATTGGATCAGGTATGCAAACAAATAGTGCTGACAATGCTGAAACAAGAACATGCATTAATCGCCGCCGAATTCCTTATCCTACTGTGAAACAATCAAAAGATGTTGAAGTAGCTTTATTTGAATTCATAGTAGAGACCACTCCGAATCAAAAGGCGAGAAGGTAACGTTTTGTCTCGCATACTTTACTATGAAAATATATTTAATTGTTTTCATCGCATTGTAATAATGGAGTATTTCGATTCTATTTTTTCAGTATTCTACCAGCGATAAGGTGGTTCTGTGCAGGAATAAATGGGCTTGCCAGAGAGCGTTTGGTTTATCAATGCAGGTTTATGGAAATGTGAATTCACACGTAATGAACTATATGGCAATGCTGGTCATGACAGAACAGAAGCACAACCTAGATAATAATCAACACAATCATGAATTGTTCCCAACCAGGTACATCATGATGCACGAAGATGCGGTAAGCGAAGTTACAAAGTTTTTTTAGTAACACCCGTTCTATCTATACATGTTTTCACGTGCGACTGAACACTCATACATCGATCCATGAACACAGAAATTCTGATATCTACTAACTGGTTTGTTTTTTTTCTAAAAAATTATGTTATTAGCTTTTGCTCACAAGGCCAAAATTTAATCCAAGATCGTTCAAACGATACTTATCAGAGAATCACACTGGATGGAACCTGGCGAATGTATCAATGGTAATTTTGAAATTTTAGTGTCTATGTTATTTTCTAGTTACATTATTTTTAGATCTACAAGCCAATTGTTTCGTCTCTTTGTTTGTTTAGATCATCGTACCTCTACGGCCAAATGATGTGTGGTATGCCGTGATTGCTGACCTTCAAGGTCGGAAATATTATATTGTTTGTTCGAACGTCATGAACGAGATTGTTGAAGATGAAGCAGCCATTGTGATAAACAACTTCAAGTTTGCGTTTGAAGAAGCATACAGTTTTTCATACAGGGTTGAATTTCGAAATATGAGAACCACACATGTTCAGTGGATATCAGACAATGAAAACCAGTTAAGTATCGTTAACACTGTATGATCCTTGCCCTATTAAAATTGATATATCAAACAAGCAACTGAAATATGGGTCTGTCTATGAAATGAGCAGGAAAGACAGCGGAGTAGGTTTTCTGAGGTTGTTCAAATCTTACGATGGTGTTGTTGACCATTGGTTCCAGTCTGTACGTATAATTCCGAGGCAGACTTAATTTCGTACTTGCACTAGTATAAAACAGTATTAACTATAATTTATTTGATATGAACTTTTATTTGTATAGACTGATACTAAAGCCTTGTGGGAACAACTGATGTTTGACATGGTTTTTTCAAAGTTCAATGGAAAGTACACAAGAAAGATTAAGGAACTTGTCAATCAATACAAATGTATGTACTTTTATAATTGTACCAAAATAAAAACTATTTATTCAGTGTCTGTCATCATTCAGTGAAGTTTTATTTATTTTTTGTTTGATTCGTAGGAGTGATGAATATCATGAATAATGCTGCTTCATTTAGAAACAAATTCCTGACGTGCGTTTCCGGCATGACTAGAAATTTATCGATGTAATTGTTGGCACTCCAAAAAATAGTCCGAATTAATTGTAATCGGGACTATTAACATTTAAAATGTCAGACCACTCTCGGATCATTAAATTTATAAATTTGTTTTGACAACAGTTTACAAAGAATTTTTAGGGCAGTTCATCTACAATTTTGGGGCAGTGCATCTCATGTGCATGGCATTATAATGTGTAACATCCCAAAACTTCAATCCAAGCTTATCATGATCAAATCATCCAAAAATGGGGTTAACAAAAACTTATCCAAATTTAAAATGAAAGCATTCATATATGTGTGCATTTAAAATAGGAGTTGTTTTGAATTGCCATGATTGTGTGATCCTTTGCTTCTAAAATGTTTCTTAGGTGATTTAAACATCATCTACATCATTCCCAAACTTTTCCTAAAAGAAATCAAATCAAAAAGAATTAAAATGAAGGAATGGTCATTTGGACAAATTTAACTCTCATGCCTACTTTGGCTATTCCTAGTACTCAATTCTTAACAGAAACAATTCTTGATCTTTGCACCCCTTGCTAGTACACATAATGAGGTACCAAGGCCTATCTTTTGATCTACTAAAAACCTTCTGTAAACTATTTTAAATGACAATTTAAAATTGAATCTAATGCATATGCATAGATCACCCCTATTTCAAAAACCATCTAATTGAGCACCATTTTCAAAAACCTTGCAGCCAGAGACTACCTAGCACTAGTGGAGATCAACCAAAAATTTTGAACTCAAAATTCAAAACTTTTTCTCTTGCGGCCATTTTGTCAAACACCTTGTTAGCAAGATCATTAAGGCCTAACTATTACTATTTTGGGCTGATTTTGTCTAGCAATTCTATAGTGCTTTGATCATCTTGTCCCCCCCTCAAGCCAGACCAGACCAAACCAGCCTCTTCTCTACCCCCTAGCCGCACCGCACAGCCATGCCGAGCACCATCTCGCTGGCCGGCCGTGCACCTACAGCAGCAACCCTCTCCAGCCCCTCTCGCCATGTTTAGTACCTGGCCAGTGGTCCACCTCCACCGTCCAACCAGCCCCATGCCAGAGACAGAGGGCAGAGCGGCCAGGAACCGCCGCGCCCGGAGCTTGTCGAGCATGCCGACGCCGCCCACAGAGCGCGCACTGTCCCCGTGTGCACAAGCCGCCGCTCGACACCAGCCCGCGCCGACCGCTCCGCCGCGACCTGGAGAACACCCCAGACACCTCCATTCGTCGCCCAAAGCCCACCGATTGCAATCCCCAGCCATGCCGCTAGCTCGCCGTAGCCATGTCGCCACCGTCGACCGCCCATCCCGCTCGGTCTCAACGTCGAGCCTATAAAAGGAGCCCTCCCCAACACAAAAGACTCACACCATTCCACTCCCCTCACCTCTTTGAACCTCACCCACCTCTCACCGGAGCAAGTGGAGCAGCAGTTCGCTGGAATTGGAGCCGGAGCCGCCGTCTCTGGAGAAGAAGGGTGCCGTTGATTCCGGCCACCCCTAGCTCCGCCGTGACCACGCCTCGCCTCGCTGTTGTCTTCCACTTTGTTCGCCCGCATCGCCGACCCCGCTGGAGCCCTAGTATGCCCCCAGAAGACCCCCACCGAGCCGCTAGGGTTCGAGCTCGCCGGCGACCGTCCGTCTGTCGCCGATGACCCTCACCGTAGAGATCTAGCCTCTAATCAGACGCCCACAGCGCTACTGCTTGCGTTTTAAGTGCCGCTGACAAGTGGGACCCTCCTGTCAGCTGAGCCCCGTGCCGCGTAGCGTCACTAGGCCGGCCCATTTCCTTTCCCGCGCAAGCCCGTAGATTCAAATCTAGGTTTTTCTTTTTAGTTAGAATATAGTTTCTGTCCAGTGTTTCAAAATTCAATTCTATGAGTTTGACAAATCCAAATTACATGAAACTAATTTTGTCTGAAAGGTATTGAAATGCTCTATCGAAGCCCGTTGGATTTAATTCATTTAGAGTTATAGATTTCTCCTAATAAAAACAAGAAGACAGAAGCTTTTGCAACTTGAAACATTTTTATAAAATCAACCAAGTTAGCTTTTGAGTTGATTCCAACTCTCAAAAATCACATCTCATCATATCTATCCAAATATGTAATAATATTAAGGTTTACAGGCAGTGACTTTGGACTAGTACCAAAATAATGCTATATAGGCATTTCTAGTCACTTTAAATCATTAAATAATGAACTTAAACCAAAGTAATATTGATCCAACCTTTAAATCTCATTCCCACATGTTATAATATGTGGTGAGGACATGTGTCCACATGATCCCATGTTTTAGTGGTGAATATTAAATTGTAGTTAATTTTTCAATGAGTAGAAATTACTTTTCCAAAATAAAAAGGTTGAAACTATTGAATTAAACTTGTGATGCTTGTGATGATATTAGATCATCAATTGTGTGGCTTAGAATAATACTTAGCCTAGTTAAGGATTGTTTGGTGATTGTGCACTCCCTATGTATTTCTAGATGATAGTACCGACCAAGCCTTCGAGGAGGAGGAGTTCTACCAAGAAGAAGAAGAAGAAAACTTCAACCACTGCACTAACCAAGGCAAGCTAACCCTTGCAAACATGCTTTAGTAAGCTATTGTAGCAAGCTAGAATAAAACTAGATAGTTTAGTAAAGATGCCTTAAGCATACTTTGATCACATCCCTTTAACTCTTAGTACCTCAAGTCTGATTAACAAGTTTTACCCCCTTAGTTACACAAAGTTCTTTAATTAATTTTGAAGGTAGCATAAAGAGTATAAAACTTGACCTACTTAGAAACCTTTAGATGTCATTCTATGGCATGAGATTGATCCCATCTTTCCACCTTAGTGAACACACTTAACTTAGTATTTTAGAATAGATCAAAACTTGGGTCACTTTAGATGGGAACACTTGGTGAAAATGAGTTATGAAAACCTTGGATTGATGAGTCATTCTATTGAGATGTTTTTACATGTGTTGAGAAACACAATGGGTTGATGATGATGAAAAAGATAAGGCATGAGCCTTAACCCTTTTATAAAACTGATGGTTGGATTCGGATGCGATACCATTCCAAATTTACCGTACAACCACATTACCTAAATTGGGTAAGGCTTAGCTAGAAATTTATATGCATTAGTATTAGTTCCCTCACGGGATAGGTTTGAGCTGAGGCTATCTCTCAATGATGTCCACCTATGCAGTGCCCAAGATGACTGATGGTCATGGTTGGGAGGCCATGCTCATAGGAGAGGTGCTTGTACTAGGGTGTGTAAAGGTAAGGTTATGTTTGATTATCTGCATACTAAGTATGATGATTCAGGGTTATCCCTGACAGATGTATCGAATCTTGTGGTGAAAGTGGACCACCTCTGCAGAGTGTCAAACTATTCGAATAGTCAAGGTCATGATTATGGACAGTTGGAATGGCCATACTGTCTCGTTGTCAGATGTTTTCTAAATACCTTGAAATGAATGATGACCTTTGACTTGACCACAACAGGGTTGTGTTAATGAAATTAGCTTCCCAACTTAAGTGATTCTAGAAATTCACTTTATCTTTTCTTGCTTCAGAACTCAGCTTAGGTTTCAAACTTAACTTGATAGTTATTCTTTAAATTCAGCACTTTAACTTAGAATTACAATCCTTGTTAGTAGTAGTTTGCGAGTACTTAAAGAGTACTCATGGCTTTTGTCCCTGGCTATTATCATGGCCAGACTATGAAGGAGATTATCAGGATGATGGTCAGCAGGACGGCTATGATAACTAGGACTATCTGCCTTCGTCAGCATTGCCTGTGCCCCTGAAGATGGACCCCACCGCTATGCTATCGTTTATTTCCGCTGCTTGTTGTATTGAAGACTGGATCATGAGATCCTTATTTGTGTAAAACCTTATGTATGGTTTGTAATGGATGATGTATTGTGATATCCAATCCGTTATGTCTCACCAAAATGGTAATCCTGGGATTGTAAGGTATGGCATAACGGGCATCTAGGATTAAAAATCCGGGTGTTGACATAATGACAGCATCATGAAGTACCCAACGAGCAGCGCATGATTTGTATTCGGGCGGTGCATCTCAGTTTACATAGAAAGTGGGAATACCCTTTCATATTATCTTGCACCGAGCACGGCACAGTTTGTGAGAAATAAAAAGGTGTTTATTAGCGGAAAAACGTACTAATGCACGCACTGTCTATACTATAAATATAGCACTGTCATCTATACTGCACAGCACTTCGTTCAGACGAATAAACAACTAGTATTCAGTACAATTCTTGACCAGCGTTAATCATTAATGGAAATTCGTTATTTTCAATTAAAAGCAATATGCAATCACATAAAAAACGAGCAAATTCGGAGTGCTTCAGGATAATACTAATACAGTGCGGTTAAAGACGGGTATGCACTGCTAATGAAGTATATATGAACTGTCTTATAAATGCTTCATAAAGTGTTGTACGCACAGTGCAAGTCAAGATTCTATGGCAGTTCAATGACCGTGCAATGCACCCCATATGCTATGCGCAGCGAGGTGCACTGCCCGTGTATGTAGTATGCACTGTTGAACACTATGATGTACAAATCGAATATCAATCATGCACTTCTTGTTGAGTGCATCGTGGTACTGACATTCTAATGCCATACACACAAAGATGCACTGCCCATGAAATATATATGAACTGCCTTCGAAATGGTACGCAAGCTCCTCTACGAAAAAGGTCCGAGATATCATGCGATGGCAGTGCACTTACCGTAGAAGGAATGTTGCATCGTGAATTGTATGTTGCATCGTAAATAGTATTGTTTACGACTTATAGTACACAACAGATGGATGTGTTAACTTTTGGCACTAAATAAAATTGTATGATGCATCGTGAAATTCCGATCAGAGCATGACAAGTAATCTAGGTAAAATTAATGGAACAAGAATTAGCTAGAAACGTTAAAATTAGCATCTTGTTTTTATAAATTAGAATATATATAATAACTCGAAGACAGTTAGGAGTACAATTTATATGGTATACCTATAGTAAATTCTAGGGCCGTAAATGACAATGATTTCCTGTTGTTGCTACATTGATTTACAGGAATCATTGTTCTGCCAACTAGTTTACTATACAACTGCCCTTTAAAAAAAAGATTTGCACTGCCCTGGAAAAATCTTAATAAAATCGGGCATTACAACAGTTATTATGGACGATGGGAGACACGGTTCTCCGTTATTATATCTAATTAGCGTTCATCTGCTTCCTCTACTATCCATCCGCAAAAGAGAAATAACTATTCCGCAGATTGTGGAAAATCTGCAGCAGGAGGAACCGGCGGCGCCATCCTCTTTCCGAGGTAAGGATTCTCTATAGCAACTTAACAAAACATCCCCATTGATAAGGATTCGAGATCATCCCTGCTCCTACTCAATTGCGAAGAACTTACCGCTCTTACATGGTCCCATCCCCTGAAGAGAAGCAACTCTTCCGCAGTTTGCGGAAAATCTACAGCAGAAGGAATCGCCGGCGCCATCCTCTTTCCGAGATAAGGATTCTCTATAGCAACTTAATAAAACATCCCCATTGATAAGGATTCGAGATCATCCCTGCTACTACTCAGTTGCGAAGAACTTATCGCTCTTACTTGATAGCAAAGATTTCCTTGTAGAATCATTGATTTGTCGTCCATTCTATGGAAACCTTGGTACTGAGATCAAGTCCACAATAAATTGAAAGACTATTATAGTCTAAATTAGTTTTTCAAGTTTGTTTCAGTGAAATACGATTCTAGACAGTATTTAGTACTCTCTCCGATCTAAATTAATTGACTTATATTTGTCTAGATTCGGATGAACCTAGACATGTTTTAGTACTAGATACAACCGAATCTATATAAATCCAAGTCAATTAATTTGGATCGGAGGGAGTATACAGATACATCCAAATTCAAACAAACTTTTGATATCCTTTTTAGGACGGAGGGAATAGGTTAGTAAAATTTAAATATCGAAACCCTAGCTTTCTATATCTAATACTTCCTCTGTTTCAAAATATAAGATGTTTTAGCTCTATGAATGAAGTGTATCTAGACTTCTTTCAGTGTGTAGATTCATCAAGATGTGGAGTGAACATGGATACTAAAAGGGGTCTAAATACACTCATGTCACAAAGCCAAAACATCTTATATTTTGAAATGGAGGGAGTATTTCGTTACTATATCATATTTTTTCTATGAGAAATCTTGTTGCATAAATCGTACGGTAAGTAAAAAATATATTTATTATGCACTCGGACAACATACATAATATTTTTCACAAGTACGATCAGCTTCAGTAAATTCTATTTTACTGTTACTTTAAGTCAATTCCGATATTCAATGAATGATTAGTAATGCGCTCTGGTTAGTATAATTTTTTCTCAGTTTTTATTGCATGCATTATTTTATAACTACTTGCACCTGCACCTGCACCTGTCCTATTCTGCAACTTGATGTTACACTGTACAACTAGGTGTAGTTACAATTTAAACTTTAAATTAAGCACGTCGAATTGAAGTGCTTCAGGTTGTCGGTTCAAAAGTCATAACGTGTAATAAGATTGGTATGTCTCTTCCACCAGGGAAAAATGAGCTCTTGCGATGCTAGCGATGGAGAATTTTCCGACGGTACGACACAGACTGACAATGAGTTTGATGTGTCAGAAAATGAACTTAACAGGAAGATTGAGAATTACAAAATAAAGCTGGAGCTGAAAAAGAAACGCAAAATAGGTTCAAACATCAAAGGCGGTGTACGTAAGAAGGAACGAAAGATTGGTGGAGAACAACATAGCAGTCCGAACAACCAGAATAATGTTGTCATGGTAAGCTTACGTAATGTTAATGCATGTCATATTCCTTAATCGAGACTACAGTCTGCACTAAGAAATTTAGAAATAAGTTTATGAATATTTGATACGTTTTTTTTGTAAACTACCAGGATATGTCCAAGAATCAACTGATGGCAATTAAAAAATATACAAGGGACAAGAAGAAGCCCCGTAGTAGGACTGGATCAAATTACAAAGTAAGGTGCTCTCTCAAAGAGCTCAACAGGTTGATTAAACATGATCTGAACGATCTCCAAAACGTAGAGCTCATGAAGATTGGCTGGGGTTTCATCCTGGAATACAAGCTGGATTCAGACATTAGTAGGCCCCTGATTATTAAGCTATACAAGAAGATTGATGTAGAAACCCTAAAAATGGAGTTTGCCTATGGTAGGACTATAGCTCTGACAACAGATGCAGCGCATTCTGCCCTTGGTCTACCCAGCGGCATTATAAAGATGCCTCGGCCTTCAGAAGCTGGCGATACCTTTGCTTTACTGTGGCTTAAGAAGAATTTGGGTTTGGGAGAGAGAGACACTGCAACGGTGCAACATCTGACCCGTCATATCAAAAAGGGTGCAACGGACAAGTTTACAATGAAATGCATAATACTTGTAATCTCCACAAAGCTTATATGTCCAGGTTTAAACAACCACATCAGCCGGGATGTTGGGGTAGTGAAAAGCCTTGATATCGAGAATTCTGGAAAAATGGACTTTTGCCAGCTTTTAATTAACGACATCAATAGGGTAGCAATAAAGTTTCATGTTGATGATATGAATCAAAGTGTTGCCGAAGTTTGCGCAGTCCTTCCTCTAATAATATACCTGGATTCGCTCAAGTGCAGAAAATCACTTATGACAAAAGAAACACCCAGAATCAAATACCTGGAGAAATCAGATCTGCTTGCTGTATTGAAAGCGGATGTCATAGACAAAGAGAGGTGGGGACGACTGAATGTAAGTATTCTACATGAGTTCATCTTGTTTCACATAAAGAATCATTCTATCAAATGAACTATTTTAAAATTACCTCTTCTGATAGCCATTCACGATCCATGGTAATAATATTTGTTTACTGTTTGTAGTGGAAAAGCTATGACAAAAAAAGCTATTATTTGAAACCTCCTGTGGCAGAAACGACTTGTAACAAGATAACCTCAACCTCTAACAGAGAATTAGAGGGTTCAGGAACAAAGTCCCAGAGGCTAGATCAATGCATGGACAAGTATATAGATATACTGCTAGAGGAAGAAGCAGGTGATGAAATGAAAAGAAGTAAACTGGAATCAATGGCTAACTGCTTTCGAGCATCCCATCAGTTTGCAACTAACGTGCTGAGATGTTTTGATAGATGCGAGAATGACCTGACCAACGTTGCAAACATTTCAGGCACCAGTCGAATCAAGCAATCAAAGCATACAGCCGAGGTAGCAACTCATGACCTTAATGTTGGAAACGAATGCTCTACTACAGGCAAGTCAGTCGCGGTAACAGTGAATACAATAGATTCAGCTGATAACAACACGCCCTAGAATTTTCACAATAGAGGAATCATGTACATGGACAGAATAAAAAATATAGCAGCACCAGAAGAGGAGCACGACATTGTAACCGCAAGAGCCTTGGATGAACAGGTTTGTATATCTTAGATGTGTATTAGCTACTTCCATCGCACGAGCACATACAAATAATAATCTATGAAATATAAGTGTAATGTAACAACTTGTCCATTTTTTATATTTTTTACTGATATATTTGATGTGTTATTCAGAGTTGTTCTGCGTGCATGGCGACACCGACACCAGTAACAACGCATACTACGGGAGAAGGAGAAGACAATTCTAAGCAATTTGAAATTGACCAATAGCCATCAACGACACAGCTAAGAAATGGAATTGTTGTATTCTGTAGATATGCTGCTAATAGCGAAATTACTAGTGGGCGTGACAGGAAAACTACTTGTAATAATGATGCAAGAGGAAACTCGTCTAAACAAGTACAAGGATGCAACAAAGACGCTGTAGGAGCCGAGGAAGACAGGTTAACCACGCAGTTCAACAATGGTACTGTCACATTATGTCAAGATGCTTGGTTTTTACATTAGACGATGTTTTTTACATTAATAACATGTAAGAGGAAATAACACAGTTTTTTGCAAATATTGCTGGGTGTGACCATGTTGTTACCAGAAATTACTCACAAAGAAGGTTCCTCTAACCATGAGGTCGCTGTTGTTGAAAAAGCAATTCAGAAAGGACATCTGCATGACACAGCTGATGTTAGAACACAGATTGAGAATGCAGACACTTCGTGTATCGGATCAAAATGCCACGGAGAAGATGCAACTAAAACATTTTCGTTGCAAGAGGAAGGATTAAGAACACCTGTTACAAGGAGCAAGGCTCTTGGTCATAATTTCCCAGATAATATCAAATCTTACAAGAGGCCTCAACAAAACATCTTAAAACTTAAGTTGTCTGTGTACGTTCCCCCCACATTTAAGTACAAGGCAGACGCCGCAGTTTCTCGTAGATTGGTAGTAAGCAAGGACTTTCTGGAGAAGAATGAAGAGTAAGCACCAAACTATGCTTTGTGGATTCCTTTAGTAAAATATATGTGTATGTTGTCACAGAATCATGGATCCCGGTTTTTATATTTGATCCTTTTTTTGTTTGTCTGTGGAAATTCTCAGGCTGGTTATGGTGAAATATTCGTCAACTCTGGAACAAGGCCTGGAAATACCAAAATATTAGACTGTGGCAAGGCTTGTAGCATGTTTCAATGGAAAAGGCAAACTAGATGATGACATGATTGACTTCATAATTTCAAGCTGGCGCAGTATCCCGCACTACAAATGTCTTTTCATGAATCGAAGGATAGTACTGCCACTAGGGGTTGCTCGTTTATGTGACATTGGGAAAAGGAGAATTTCACAAATTCTGGAGGATAAGATGAAATTTATCAGTTTGAAGCCGTCTCCAGGATTGAACAGTTCAAACTTCTAATTGGAAATGCAGATTTGAGCAAAGCTAAGATGGTACATTTTTTAATACATAACTCATTAATAACATAAATAAATATTCTGTATTTTTATTTATAACATATAATGAATGTGACTATTTTCCTTGCCCATCACAGATATTTCTGCCTATGTCATTTGACAATCACGTGTCTACTTACATCCTAAACAACTACCGCCAAGGTGGTCGCGTTGAAGTTATTGACACACGGGATTACAGAACACAGAGAAAAGGATTGTCTAAAACAGCTTACCACAATCAAATTGGGGAAAAAATGGTGTGGTTTTTTTACTTTTATAACTTTATAATACAGCTAAAGACAATCTGCATAGTTTGAAAAAAATTATATCACTAACTATGCTCTACATAATGGTTTTTTCAGCTAAAGAGATTTGAAAAGTTCGTTGATGAACTCTACCCGAAGAACAAGCATCCAAAGTGGGGAAATATTGTATCTAGATCAAAACATGTGAAGATACAAAAAGGAGTTGAAGACATGAATGGTTTTTGGATTCTAAAGAGCATTGAGAACTACAACGGCATTCAACTTGTACATGATCTTAAAGATGTAAGTAATACCAGTTTTGAATCAATAGTTTTACTAAATACAATTTTTTGATTGACATTAACAATATATCTTCTTGATTCATTTGAACCATTCGACCAGATGGACGCGATCTCAGTCATGGAGGAGTATCTGTTCTGGGCACTGTTCTCCGAGGCCAGCGAAGAAAAAGATGAACTACCTAAGGAACTGAGAGCTTTAGCACCTAAGTCGAGCTGAAAATAAGCAACGATGCTGTGTACTGTGGTGTTACAAAAAACGATGAATTAATTTGTTTATTATGTAGCAGTAGAATTGATATTTTCCAAGCAGTGCAGTTCTGTGTGGTAAATAAAAACAACTTATCCCCGTGTATTTCATAGGCACCGCCATGCCAGATGTAGATATATATGCACTATCTTTGCTTCCGTGTTTACAATAAGAGTTTTATATATAACTAACCTACCTGAGTTCGACATGCAGAACTGATTGATGTTCAGACCATGAACTAGTAAATGGTTTTCGAAATGAAATCGTTTATAGTAAAAGACATTTGATATTCCGTTTGAATCTTATTGATTAACCACCATTAGATATACTACTTGATTTGCCGTATGCTTCCTTTTCTTGGCTGTCACGCAGAGCTAACGCTTCACGTCTTTCTCCATAAGTTCATCAATCTTTCTCGCCGTCTTTCTCGATTAGTTCATCAATATTTCCTGCCACTAACATGTATTTATCCCGCCATGCAGGAAATTTAGCAACGCTAGATTTCTATTTATAGCCCTCAACATTATCCACCTGCAACTACACCTATCCAGAATGTTTCGCCGTCGCCAACAACGCCACCCACCATCTCCCTTGTTGCCAGACGCAAACGGAGCAAACTCCGCCAGCTTTACACTTTTCCGATCAACCAAGAGATGCTACGCGCAGATCTGAGTTACCAGGACCAGTAGTACAACAAATGGAGGAGGAGATCCAGGAGGAAGGAGTCGCCAAAGAAGCGGTGGAGCCCGAAGCAGAAATAGCAGAAAATCAACAAGGACCTCAAGTAGAAGAAGAAAAAGAAGATGATGAGGAAAAGGATCAGGAAGAGCCTGGTTCACAAAATCTCGATTCAGAAGATGATCCTGGCGTGGTTGAACCAACCACAGAAGAAGAACAAGTTGCCGATCTAGAAATTTCTGCATAAAAGGGTCATACAATTCCCTCATAGATTCAACAATGCAAGAAAAAAGAAGTTGTTCAATAGTATCCTCTTCTAAGCATAAGTTCGTGGAATGTATTAATTAGGATGCTTATTTTCAATTCAATATTGTTTCCATGCGTGTGTATATGAATATTACTACTAGACAAACTTCATCTTACCTTTGTGTTTATCATGTGGCTTGAAATCTTCGAGATAATAAAGATATTATTCAAGTCTATACCTATACACTTCCTTGTAAACATATATATGTAAGGATGCTTCTCTATTCGTTCTTTACATTGTCTGTGGCAATTATATCACACTGCCGAGACTATAGGTTTAGCTGATTGTGCTAAAGTTGAGAAAAGGGTGATTTCTTGACACATAGTGTTATGCTCTTGTCTGCTCTTGTGCGTGTGCACTGCCTTGTGAACAAATAATGCACTGCTCTTTACATCGAAGTATGCTTTCTTCTCTTGTCGGTGTTTGCACTGCCTTCGAAAGGTATATTGCACTGCTTGTGCTATGGACGTAGCGATATATGACTTACCTTAGGCAGTGCACAGGGTCCATTTTGCATCAGATGGGTTGCTTAATTCATTTTTTTGACGGCAACGTATTACTGCCTCGTCAATTCATAACACACTGCCTTTGTATATGTGCACTACTTCGGACCAATAATTGCACTGCTTATTTTATTTTTTCATAAAGTTGCTTCCTATAGACGTAGCTGACTACAATCTAAGCACTGCCTTATGAACAAATATAAGACTACCTATACTCTTGACGTAACCATATATATTACTTTTCTCACGTAGTGCAAAGGGTCTATAATTCATCGAATGAGGTTATTAATAAATTTCTATACTAAAAAATACTACTTCTTTCAAAACATATAATGGACTGCTCTTATAGATGTCCACTACCTTGTGACCGAGTACTACTTTTTTTTGCATTTTTTAATGATTTCTTCTCTAATCGTTATTTGCACTGCCCGTGGTTATTCCATCCAACTGCCTATAGAAATGTAACTGTGCTCACAGAGTGCACAATGTCCATTTTGGTTACGATGAGCTGTTAAAGGGCATTCTTTTCTTCCGCACCATATAACTGCCTTATTAACACACAATGCACTGCTCTTGTTATAATACTTAACTTTGTTAGCGTATAATTATTTGCACTGCTTATGAACGTTCTATCGCACTGCGTTTAATATTGCTACAATATTCACATGCAATATATTGTTTGCTCCGACAATTAGGTTAACTGAACTTCCGTTCGAGCACGAATTTCAATGTTTTTTTGATATTCTAATATAGTTGGTTATCTTATGGCTTTATGCGCTGCCAGTTTCAGTTATATCCTCTTGCCTGTAATATGGACTAAAAGATATATTTCTTATTATATTTCTGTCAGACACAAAACAATGCAGTGGAATTATTAAGATTGAAGTTCGCTTAATTTTGTTTGCACTGCTTTGAAATAGTACAATAGCTCTGCATTTAGTCCTGACAATTTTTTATCAGGTAGAATCTATCTATATTGGTGGCAATCACAAAACATTCCACGGCCATTTTTAAAAGTATTGTTTCCTGGTAATCTTGTATAACTGATAAAGATAATAACAAAACTTAGATGTCCTACAACACTAGTCACATAACGTAAAAACACAAAAAAAACAAGCGATTGCGGTGAAATACAGTTTCTAGGTGGCTAGTAATTATTCAACCATTCAACATGAGTGAACTGCAATGTGAATACTAATTGCCCTGCCTATTTCGTTTTAATATAGTTGTTTCGCTGTAGTTTGTTTGCACTACCTCTAGTGCTACTATTGCACTGTAATGAATATCGATAAAATAAATTGATATACGTGCCTCTGTTACACAGCGCTAAATTTCCGTAGATCCTGAAGAACTATATGTTGCATTTGTCAAGTGTGAGAATATATTTTATTACTTAGCTATCTCCAAGCAGTGCACCTTCGCATCTAGAGGCAGTGCTCCTTAGCTGGGCTCATATGTAAACTATGTGGCGTCAACCCGCTGACGGTTAACACGCGTGCATACAGCAATACATCCCAACGGACGGCTATGATTACACTGTTACTCTTTTTTCCTCTTCTTCTCCGACACTGCTCCACTTTCTCTCTCTTCCTCCACCGTAACTACACAGGGGCAAGCAACGGCGGCAACTCCTTGGCAGCAAAAAGCTTCACCAGCGCTAAGGACTACTGCTACTCCAGATTCTCGACTAGCGGTACGACGACAAGACAGGTACCAGATATTCTCCATTCTCATCCCAGATTCGGCCTGGTGTTGTCCGAAATTCTACGAAGTATTTTCATCTTGTTCTCCATTTACATTGGACACGATTTTACGAGCACTAATTGAAGTTTTATTAGGGTTTTCTTAGGGGGAAAAATGATAGATATAACGCGGATCGAAATCGCCCACAGAAGGTTCCTAGAATTTTCATCCCCAAAACACTTATTCATCGATTTCATGGCTGACGAAAATCGCGGTCACGAAGGTTCCATGCAGGTATTTTGATTATTTCTGGCCATAGTTTAGAGTGAAGCATATATTAAAAAAGGCCAGCGCACATGGTTTGAACAATTTTGAGAATAACAAACCACGAGCAAGAAAACCACTAATCAAACTAATCTAGGGTTTCTTTCGATTTATTGTTTTTAATGTCCGTAGTGAAGTACCATTTTTCTCAACAACATGGTTGAAATTCGAAACAATGACATAGTTTTCAGATAAGAACTGCCAATTATAATTTCAATGAACTTCTCCTCTACGAGTACACAGATTAACAGTTCAAATTTTGGTGGGAAAGTTTGCACCTTTGCTGCACCAATATAGTAACTGATATGCACTGCCAGGAATTTTGTTTACCTGTGTTGATTTCGTACTAGTTGATTCTTCTTGATTCATGAGCTCTTTGCTGACTATACATCTTTTAAATTATTCACTTGATTCTAGTAATTTAAATTACGTATGTGTTTAACTGTTGCTCTGTTATTAATTTTTTTTAAATAACATCATAGGTGTAAAATATAAATTATAATGCATGATTTAATTTTTTCAACATAAACTTCTATAGTTGAGTATTTGTTCATCTCATGGAACACAACGATTAACCAAGAGGAAACACAACAGTGTGGATGAAAACATAGAAGTTGGGTCTGGTACTCAAGAAAACCCTAATGCTGCTCAATCTTTCATAGATAAACCTGGTTTCAAGAAGCAAAAACAAGACACAGTTCACAAAGAACTAGCAGACATGAAGGATGGTGAGATCATAGTGAGAGGGTCACTTTCAGAATTACACAACTTTCTCGAAAACTATGTAACAAATGAACAGAAGATTTTTTTGAGGAATCATGGTTGTGGTTTCGTAGTTGATTTCAAATTGAACGGCAATATTTCCAAGAAGATGATGCTATGGCTATACAGTAAATTTAGACCTGGTTCTCTAACAATTGTTCTTGAGCAAGGGGAAGAGCTTGAAACAAAAGAAGATGTGGTGCAAGCAATTTATGGTTTCCCAAAGAAGAATATATTTGATGCTCCACGACCTTCAAGTGACCGCGATACAAAAGTTTTGCGGTGGCTGAAACAGCAGCTCAGTTTGAGTGAGTCAGATAACATTATACCGAGTAAGCTTTACGATCATGTGAAGAATGGTGGAACATCAGATCTGGCAATAAAGCTCATATTTCTTGTGTTCTTCATCAAGATAACGTGCGCAACAAGTAATGCACATATAGGACAGGAGGCAGGTATGGTCATGGATCTCGATATCAAGAAAATTCAACAGATGAACCTCTGTAAAGTTCTCCTTGATGAGCTAAGGAGGGGGCTGAGAAAATACCAAGATAAGAAGGGAAATAAAAACACAGCTGAGGGTACAACAACATTGCCTCTGATCTATTATTTGGACACTCGTGCACACAAGAAAGCAAACTTGACTAACCTTGCACCAAGAGTTGGTCACCTCAAGTTGGAATATTTCTAGGAAATCAGATCAGATGGCTGGAGCAGTGACACTAGAAGCTACGGAAGCCTTAGGATAAGTTGTATTTATTATCAAAAAACATGTTTATATCTTCATCTAAGAATTTTTCGGTTCGTTTTGAGTCAAATAAATTTAAACTATGTTAATTATCCAAGTCAAAAAAATTAATCACTACTAGAAAAAATCTACACTAATGCAACAAAACACCTACGATAAAGAACATACTGTCTGACTGTGTTTATTTAATTATTTTATACTACAGGCAAGAAGTTATTATCAACTTTCATACTTAATTAGATGTGTGCAAACTACTTCCCTAACGGTTTGTCAAAGCTCAGATGCTGCCGCAGGTTCTGAAACAGCAAATATCGATTTAACCAAAACGATAAATACAATTGGTAACAGCACTCCATTGATACAAAACATAGATGATGAAGCATGTAACTAAGAGCAGATTGGTAAGCTCAATGAGATTGTTCGGTCAAGAAAGGAGGATCTGGAAGTATCTCTTGCTAGATTAAGGATTGTGAAGGTTGACCTCGTGGAAAAGAACAATATGATGGCCAAGGAGAAGGAAATGGCCATATCAAACATCATCATACACAATGCAGAGTATGAACAAGTTCTGGCAAACATGGACCAAATGGAGGAAGTGGACGAAGAAGATAAACCAGAGAAGGTGGTGCCAAGAAGCAGATTCAAGTGAGGAGCACCCCATCATACATGCTGAAGACACCGCCATACCATCATTGAGTACACTTGACACAGCCGTCAATGAACTAATCAATGACCAGACAACAGAATTAAGTAAAGGAGCTACAGAAGTTGTCGATGATGGAAAAAAATAATGTAGCGACTAGAGAATGAATGATGCTAGTATAACTCAAATTACACATGAGATTGCGGCAGACAACATGCCTTGTTCTGGTACAACAAATACAAATGTATGTGATACAGATTTGACAGACAACATGGAGGTTGTTAACAACGAGAGACAACTTGAATATGGTAATGATGAAGTTGATGTTTGCGTGCCTCAGTTATGCATAGTTTCAGTTACAACCACAAGGAACTAGGATCATAATGTGGAATACGATGAAACAGGAGTAGAGAAGCAGGCAGAACAAGTAGAAGACAAAACCAATATCAACACTGAATATTCAATGACAAGTGATCATCTGGAAGAACTGTCGGATGAATCAAATGTTATTGAAACAACTCAAATACTAGTAACTGCAAACACTGCGGCGTCTACAGTTACAACACCTGTTGGGTCTGTCGAGCAAAACACTGATGATAATTTCACCTCACATGCTGAAGACACCACCATACCATCATCAAGTACAACTGGCATAGAAGTTGCTGAACTTATCAATGAGCAGTCAGAAGCACTTGTTGACGAAGGAATGAAAGAAGACATCGACTAGAGAATGAATGATCCTAGTGATACAATGATTACACCTGAGATTCCGTCAGAAAAAAATGCTTGTTATGATAAAGCAGATACAAATGCATGTCATGATGATTTAACAAACGGGATTACTGATATTTAGATTGAAGATGACAACGATGAACTTCAACGCGCTAAAGATGAAGTTCATCAATTCGTGACTGAGGTACAATTTGATTCTGGTAGCACACGGGACTAGGAGCAGGATGTTGAAGTCAATGAAACAGAAACTGGGCAGCCGGCAGAACAAGGAGAAAACCAAACATCAATTGATGATGAGTATTCAACAAAGGGTGATGATTTGTACGGATTGAAAATAGGTGTAAACAGGTGATGATGTGAACAAGGAGAAAACCACAGTAATGGATTCTTACACAGAATTTACAGCAGAAGACATGCCTATTATTCGCAACCTGTGGTTCTATAGAAAGTTCAACAAAATGGAAAACACCTATATACTGTTGAGTGGGTTAACTACAAATATCGAAGGTATGTTGCGTTATAATGTAACAATAATATAATAACAATTAGAAGTTCAATTTATACAATTAGAATCATGATGTATGCAGACTAACAACATGCTTTTGATTTTGTTTTGTAGGAATTCTTGAACTTGATTTGAGTACAGATGAAAAACAAAACACTGTCATGCAGTCTCTTGAGTCAGCGGCTAAAGAAACAAAGAGATTGCTGATTGATGAAAGGAGTCTAGCTCAACTCCATTGCACAGACATGTAAGTACTCAAATTGGCTAAGGACATTGAAAATGAATCTAGTCAGGACCGTGGGAAAAAAAGATCAAGAAGAGTAGAAAGCCAAAAACCTTGGCTATGATATCAATAATGTCTCTAGAAAAGGCTGGAACATCCGGAAGAGTAACCAGAAACAAAAAAACGAGGGATGAAACACCTGTGGTGAAAATGTCACAATTTGAATCTATTACAGCACTACCAGAAACATCGAGGATGCCATCAAGGCCGGCTCGGAAAGGTCAAAATATGTAACATCCCAAAAACTTCAATCCAAGTTTATCAAAGATCAAATCATCCAAATTTAGGATTAACAAAAACTTTTCCATAGTTAAAATGAAAGCATTCATATATGTGTGTATTTAAAATAGGAGTTGTTTTGAATTGCCATGATTGTGTGATCCTTTGCTTCTAAAATGTTTCTTACGTGATTTAAACATCATCTACATCCTTCCCAAACTTTTCCTAAAGAAAATCAAATCAAAAAGAATTAAAATGAAGGAATGGTCATTTGGACAAATTTAACTCTCATGCCTACTTTGGCTATTTCTAGTACTCCATTCTTAACCGAAACAATTCTTGATCTTTGCACCCCTTGCTAGTACACATAATGAGGTACCAAGGCCCACCTTTTGATCTTCTAAAAACATTCTGGAAACTATTTTAAATGGCAGTTCAAAATTGAATCTAATGCATATGCATAGATCACCCCTATTTCAAAAACCATGTATTTGAGCTCCATTTTCAAAACCCTTGCAAGCAAAGACTACCTAGCACTAGTGGAGATCACTCAAAATTTTTGAACTCAAAATTCAAAACTTTTTCTCTTGCGGCCATTTCATCAAACACTTGGCAGGCAGAATCATACCTCTAATCCTAGCTCACTGTTTGGAACAGGGTTTTGCCCCCATTTGATCTCCATTTAATCTCTCTGTCCCCCTTTGATCAAACCATGCCAATTGCAGCCCATCCCCTAAGCCCTAGTGGCAATGCCATGCCATGTCGAGCACCACCCTTGCCGGCCAACCTTGCAACCGCCGTAGCCGACCACTCCCCCTTCCCTCGCCATGTCTAGGAGGTAGCCAATGCTGCACCGCCCCTCTCTGTCCCTTGTCCGAGCCAAGAGCAGCCGTGGACCACCGAGGAGAAACCGCGCCCAGTGCCACCGGACCATGCCGACGCCGCCCGCAGAGCATGCACTTCCCCCGCGTGCACAAGCCACCTCTCGACACCAGCCCGCGCCCACCGCTCCGCCTCGACCCAGAGAACACCTCAGACACCTCCGTTCGCCGCCCAAAGCCCCACAGCCACCGCTCGCCGTGGACACAGCCGCTTCGGACGCACAGAGCGCCACCTCACCCCGACCGCATACCACCGCCCCTACGGCCGCATTGAAGCGCTAGAGCACCGCCAGGGGACCACCCATCGATCTCCATCCCCAGCCATGCCGCTTAGCTCAGAGCCATGTCGCAACTGGCCGATCACCATACCGCTCGATCTCACCGTCGAGCCTATAAAAGGAGCCCTCCCCAGCACCAAAGACTCACACCATTCCACTCCCCTCACCTCTCTGAACCTCACCCACCCCTCGCCGGAGCAAGTGGAGCAGCATCTCGCCGGAATTGGAGCCGGAGCTGCCGCCTCTGGAGAAGAAGGGTGTCGTTGATTCCGGCCACCCCAAGCTCCGCCGCGACCACGCCTAGCCTCGCTGTCGTCTTCCACTTTGTTCGCCCGCATCGCCGACCCCGCTGGAGCCCTGCACGCCTCAGAGACCCCCCACCGAGCCGCTTAGGGTTCGGCGACCCGTCCGTCGTCGACGACGACCCTCAGCCGTAGATCTAGCCTCTAATCGCACGGCCCATAGCGCGCGTACCGTTTCGCGTGTTAAGTGCCGCTGACAAGCGGGACCCCCCTGTCAGCTGAGCCCTGTGCCGCGCAGCGCCCTTGGGCCGGCCCATTTCCTTTCCCGCGCAAGCCCGTAGATTCAAATCTAGGTTTTTCTTTTTAGTTAGACTATAGTTTCTGTCCAGTGTTTCAAAATTCAATTTTGGGAGTTTAACAAATCCAAATTACATGAAACTAATTTTTTCTGGAAGGTATTGAAATGCTCTATCCAAGCCCGTTGGATTTAATTCATTTAGAGTTGTAGATTTCTCCTAATAAAAATAAGAAGACAGAAGCTTTTGCAACATGAAACATTTTTGTAAAATCAACCAAGTTAGCTTTTGAGTTGATTCCAACTCTCAAAAATCACATTTCATCATATCTATCCAAATATGTAATAATATTAAGGTTTACAGGCAGTGACTTTGGACTAGTACCAAAATAATGCTATATAGGCATTTCTAGTCACTTTAAATCATTAAATAATAAACTCAAACCAAAGTAATATTGATCCAACCTTTAAATCTCATTCCCACATGTTAGAATATGTGGTGAGGACAGGTGTCCACATGATCCCATATTTTGGTGGTGAATATTAAAGTGTAGTTAATATTTCAATGAGTAGAAATTACTTTTCCAAAATAAAAAGGTTGAAACTATTGAATTAAAACTTGTGATGTTTGGGATGATAATAGACCATCAATTGTGTGGTTTAGAATACTACTTAGCCTAAGTTAAGTATTGTTTGGTGATTGTGCACTCCCTATGTATTTCTAGACGCTAGTACCAACCAAGCCTTCGAGGAGGAGGAGTTCTACCAAGAACAACAAGAAGAAGAAAACTTCAACCACTGCACCAACCAAGGCAAGCTATTAGTGGCAAGCTAACCCTGGCAAACATGCTTTAGTAAGCTATTGTAGCAAGCTAGAATAAAACTAGATAGTTTAGTAAAGATGCCTTAAGCATACTTTGATCATACCTGCTTAGTTTACACAAAGTTCTTTAATTAATTTTGAAGGTAGCATAAAGAGTATAAAACTTGACCGAATTAGAAACCCTTAGATGTCATTCTATGGCATGAGATTGATCCCACCTTTCCACCTTAGTGAACACTCTTAACCTAGTGTTTTAGAATAGATCAAACTTGAGTCATTTTAGATGGGAACACTTGGTGAAAATGAGTTATGAAAACCTTGGAATGTTGAGTCATTCTATTGAGAAGTTTTGACATGTGTTGAGAAACACAATTGGTTTATGATGATGAAAATGATGAGGCATCAGCCTTAACCCTTTTTATAAAACTGATGGTTGGATTCGGATGCGATACCATTCCAAATTTACCGTACAACCACATTACCGAAATTGGGTAAGGCTTAGCTGGAAATTTATATGCATTAGTATTAGTTCCCTCACGGGAGAGGTTTGAGCTGAGGCTACCTCTCAATCTTGTCCACCTATGCAGTGCCCAAGATGACTGATGGTCATGGTTGGGAGGCCATGCTCATAGGAGAGGTGCTTGTACTAGGGTGTGTAAAGGGAAGGTTATGTTTTATTATCTGCATACCAAGTATGATGATTCAGGGTTATCCCTGACAGATGTATCGAATCTTGTGGTGAAAGTGTACCACCTCTGCAGAGTGTCAAACTATTCGAATAGCCGCGTCCGCGGTTATCGATAGTTGGAATGGCCATACTGTTTTGTTGTCAGATGTTTTCTAAATAACTTGAAATGAATGATGAAGCTTGACTTGACCACAACAGGGTTGTGTAGATGAAAATAGCTTCCCAACTTAAGTGATTCTAGACTTTTATTTTATCTTTTCTTGCTTCAGAACTCAGCTTAGGTTTCAAACTTAACTTGGTAGTTATTCTTTCAATTCAGTACTTTAACTTAGAATCATAACCCTTGCTAGTAGTAGTTTGCGAGTACTTAAAGAGTACTCATGGCTTTTGTCCCTGGCTATTATCATGGCCAGACTATGAAGGAGATTATCAAGATGATGGTCGAGGGGCGACTATGATAACTAGGACTATCTGCCTTCGTCAGCATTGCCTGTGCCCCTGAAGATGGACCCCACCGCTACGCTATCGTTTATTTCCGCTGCTTGTTGTATTAAAGACTGGATCATGAGATCCTTATTTGTGTAAAACCTTATGTACGGTTTGTAATGGATGATGTACTATAATATCCAATCCGTTATGTCTCGCAAAAATGGTAATCCTGGGATTGCGAGGTATGGCATAACGGGCATCTGGGATTAAAAATCCGGGTGTTGATAAGTTGGTATCAGAGCCATCCTAACCATACGAGACCCTAGATAGATTGGACGTCCAAACCAAAAACTTAGCTTCGAAACCAAAGTGAGTATTTATAAACTATTTCCCCTCTTACCCTGGTGAACTCATTCTTTCTCAAATATACATGTTCCTCAAAATTCTTACATTACTACTTAAAATTTGACACACTTGATCACTTCACTAGTTTCCTCATCCTAAATTCTTGTAGATGGAGACTCAGTTTAGCAAGTTTTACCAGTTGGGAAACGGAGGTCAGATGATCTTCGAGAGGGATCTGGATTCACTGTCAGAATTACTGGGACACCCACATCCGGAGTTTCTTGGAGCTCAACTTCCAGGAGCCCCAGGAGGAGACCTACAATGGCTAGTCACCGCAGATCTTCGAGGAAGCATTGAAGCACCAACTTCCGGGAGAATTCAGTTCTCTGTGAGCGAGAACAACTGGCTAGATGGATTAGCCAGGGCAATGCATGAAGCTCTCGCACGTCTATGTGCCCTCAGCGTCAACAAGATTCAAGTAACCCGTTTTGCCCACTATGCAAGACGTGACTTCATGGGAATGCCGATGGAGATGCCAAGTCACCCAAAGTTGAGGCGCCAAGTGGAGAACCTTGACTTCTGGCTTCATGACCGATAGCAGGGACTGGACAATGCCAGAGAGTTAGCCAACCAGAACCGTGCAATTGCCGACCAGAAGGCCCAGACTTTCACACTGCTCGTCCAAGATCGCCAGTCTCTTCGTCGCCAGCGTGCAAAGAAGGATCGCACCATCGCCCGTCTTCGCAAGAAGGTGGCCGACCTCGAGAAGACCGTCAAGGAGCAGGAAGCTCAGCTTGCCGCCAAGGAAGAAGATGATGAAGGAGAAGACATCCAGGGGGATATGGATTCTTACCTCAGCAACGAAGACGATTTTCTGGCAGAGGATGCTGTGGACTTCTACACTGATGATGAAGACTCCGACTTCATCGACAATGAGTAGATGCACTAGAGCACTGTCGTAGCATGAGATGTATCATCTCATTGTATCGTAGTTTGCAGAATGGTTCTTCAAACCATCTGTTTTCCCTTTGATTGTTGTGGTGTGTGTTGTATTGTGTGCTTGCTTGCATGAATGAGAATGAAGTTAGTTGAAAAACCAGAGTCTAACTCAAATTTGTAGCTTTGAAAACCCAAAACCATGAACCTTAGAATTTCCCTCTTACCCCTATATTTATCTCAATCTTCAGATGACTCGTGGAAACCAAGGAGGGAGCAGCTCATCGCAGGACCCAATGCTGCAGATCTTGCAGAATCTCATCGCGGACCGTGAAGCAAGCAGGGCAGAACGTCAAGCCATCTTAGCAACATTGCAGCAGATCGCCCAAATGGCTCTCAACAACCAAGGACATGGAAATCAGGATCACGATGGATCTAAACTCAAAATTTCAGAACACCAATCCCCCAATCTTCAACCAATCTGAAAACCCATTAGATGCTGATGACTGGTTACATTCCATGGAAAACAACATAGAAGTTGCAGGAGTTGATGAGAATGAGAAAGTTCTCTTCACCACTCACTATCTGGCGGGAGATGCGAGAGCTTGGTGGAATAGCGTCCGCAACATGAACCATGGCCAGGTGATAACCTGGGAAACATTCAAGGTCAAGTTCAGCCGCACCCACGTGCCGCAAGGTCTTGTCAACAGGATGAGAGATGAATTCCGTGAACTGAAGCAAGGAAGATTGACTGTAGTAGAGTACCGTGACAAATTCTTGTCACTTGCCAGATATGCACCGGATGAAATCAACACGGAGGCCAAGAAGAAAGAGAGATTCTTAAACGGACTATATGATGAGATGCAGACTATCCTCATCAACATCCGTTTCCACGATCTTGAAGAGCTAGTCGACTCTGCCATTCAGATGGAAGGGAAGATTAACCAGGCAAACGACAACCGCAAGCGTCGTATGATGCAGCAGTCTGGATCCAGTAGTCACCAGAAGTACCGTCCTAACCCCTCACCAGGATATGCACCAAGGAACAACCGACCCCCAAATTCTCGCCCAAGCTACCCCAACCGTAGCGGAGGAAATGTGAAGCCCGGAGGAAACAATCACAACTCTGGCAACGCCAACAACTTCAACCGTGCCCCTCCCAAGAGCAACAACAACAACACTGCCCACAGAACTGGCAGCAATGATGTACCTGTTGCAGTCAAGAACAAGTCCCAGATCACTTGTTTCGAGTGTGGAGTGAAGGGTCACTACTCCAATGAGTGTCCAAAGAAGACTGCCCCCAATGCCTCTGTGAATGCCCCAGCTCAGCAGTAGCGTCGTGTTCAACCAGGCAGGAGATTTGCCCCAGGGAACCCGCACAACCGCAACGGTCGTCTCTTTCACATGAACGGAGAAGAAGCCCAGGAAGCACCAGATGTAGTGTTGGGTATGTTTTCTGTCAACTCGGTTTTAGCAAGAGTATTGTTTGATTCTGGAGCATCGCATTCATTTGTCACCGAAGAATTTGTATGCACTAGTAAGATTCGCCCAACCAATCTGAAGCATGTCATGATAGTTCAAATCCCCGGTTTAACTACAAAAGCTAGAAAATTTTGCAAAGCTGTACCTATCAGAATACATGGGATAGATTTTTATGCCAACCTAATTGTACTTGGAACCAAAGGTTTGGAAGTAGTACTAGGTATGGACTGGATGTCAAGGCATAAAGGACTGATAGACTGTGCTAAGAAAGCCATCACCATGACCAGTAGTTCTAGAATAACAGTAGAACATATCTCTGAAACCTTACCCCGTCAATTCAAATGCAACAAAAGTGTAGCCCTGCCTACCATTGACCAAGTCAGAGTAGTCTGTGAATACCCCGATGTATTCCCAGATGAATTTCTAGGTATGCCCCCGGATAGGGATATAGAGTTCATTATCGAACTAATCCCCGGAACCGGACCTATAGCCCAGAGACCCTATACCATGAACCCCTCAGAGTTAGTGGAACTGACGAAGCAGTTGGATGCCATGTTAGCAACAGGCTTGATTCAGCCAAGTGCATCGCCATGGAGATCACCGGTGTTATTCGTCAACAAGAAAGATGGAGGCAACCGTCTGTGTACAGACTACAGAAAGTTGAATGATGTCACCATCAAGAACAAGTACCCCTTGCCAAAGATAGAGGATCTATTCGATCAGTTGACTGGAGCTCAGGTATTCTCAAAGATTGATCTTAGGACTGGTTATCAGCAACTTAAGATTCGTGCAACGGATATTCCGAAGACCGCCTTTACTACTCGCTATGGTTTATACGAGTATACGGTTATGTCTTTTGGATTAACCAATGCCCCTGCTTATTTCATGAATCTCATGAATAAGATCTTTATGAATTTCTTAGATAAGTTTGTAGTTGTGTTTATCGACGACATCCTTATCTACTCCAAGTCAGAAGAAGAGCATGAGCAACATCTGAGAATCATCCTAGAAACCCTGAGAGAGCATCAGTTATATGCCAAGTTCAGCAAGTGTGAGTTTTGGCTAAAGGAAGTAGGATTCCTAGGACATATTGTGTCTGCCGGAGGAGTCTCTGTTGATCCCAGCAAGATCAAAGATGTCGAAGAATGGGAAGCCCCAACCAATCAAACCCAGGTTCGTTCATTTCTCGGATTAGCGGCATATTACCACAAATTCGTAGAAGGATTCTCGAGCATAGCCCGAGCAATGACCCAATTATTGAAGAAGGACAAGAAGTTTGAATGGATAGACAAGTGTGAAGCCAGTTTCCGGGAGCTGAAGAAGAGATTGATATGAGCCCCAATTTTGATCATGCCAGACATCAAGAAGCCATTTGATGTATATTGTGATGCATCGAAGATTGGTCTAGGATGTGTATTGATGCAAGAAGGCAAAGTCATCGCGTATCTGTCTCGACAACTGAAGCGGCATGAGCAGAACTATCCGACCCATGATCTTGAGCTAGAAGCTGTGGTTCTAGCATTGAAGACATGGCGTCATTATTTGATGGGTAATCGCTGTGAGATTTACTCAGATCATAAGAGCTTGAAGATATCTTCACCCAGAAGGAGTTGAATATGAGGCAAAGAAGATGGATAGAGTTAATCAAGGATTATGACCTTGACATTCACTATCACCCTGGTAAAGCCAATGTGGTAGCGGATGCTCTTAGCAGATTGCCGTGTAGGCTTAACACCATGATCAAAGAGAAGCAACCAAGTTTGTATGAGGAGTTGGAGCAGTTCAGGACTGAGTTAGTTAGCAAAGGATTCCTAGCTAGCATTGAACTTCAACCCACGTTAATTAGCCAAATCAAGGAAGCCCAGAAGGGGAATGAAAGTATCGACGGAATCAAACGTCGTATTGGTATAGGCAAAGTACCTGGATTCACCGAAGACGAAGAAGGTGTACTGTGGTACAAGGGCGATTCGTGTACCAGCAGATTCGGAGCTGAAGGAAATTATCATGAAGGAAGCTCATGATACTCTTTATTCTATCCACCCCGGAGGAAAACAGATGTATCAGGATTTGAAAGAGCAATTTTGGTGTTACAAGATGAAGAGAGAGATCGGAAGCTACATCGCCAAATGTGACATTTGTCAAAGAGTCAAAGCGGAGCATCAGAGACCTGCAGGATTGTTGCAACCATTGCAGATTCCGGAATGGAAATGGGATTCCGTCGGAATGGACTTTATCACCGGTTTACCTACTTCTAGTAAGGGAAATGACTCAATCTGGGTCATAGTTGATAGACTATCCAAAGTAGCCCACTTCATACCAGTCAAGACAACCTACCAGAGTGCAAAGCTAGCAGAGCTGTACATTGCTAGAATTGTTAGTCTGCATGTAACCCCCAAGACCATCGTATCAGATCGAGGGACTCAGTTTACTTCAAGATTTTGGCAGAAAGTTCAGGAAGATTTAGGAACCAAGTTGAATTTCAGTACCGCTTATCACCCACAAACCGATGGACAAACTGAGAGAGTCAACCAGATCTTGGAGGATATGCTTAGAGCTTGTGTGTTGGAATACGGATCAAAATGGGAAGACTACCTACCCTTCGCAGAATTCTCATATAACAACATTTATCAAGCTAGTTTGCAGATGGCACCCTTTGAATTCCTATACGGAAGAAAGTGTCGTACCCCTTTGAATTGGTCGCAAGTAGGAGAGAGTCAGATCTTTGGACCCGATATTCTCCGAGAAGCAGAAGAGAAAGTTCACAAAGTTCGTGAGCACTTCAAGACCGCCCAATCCATACAGAAGAGCTATGCTGACAAGAGAAGGAGAGACCTGACTTTCAATGTCGGAGATTTCGTATATCTCAAGGTTTCACCATTGAAGGGAACTCAACGCTTTAGTCTGAAGGGAAAGTTAGCTCCCAGATATATCGGACCTTTCAAGATTCTGAACCACCGAGGAGAAGTATCGTATCAACTGGAACTGCCTGAAGAGATGGCAGCCATCCACAATGTGTTCCATATATCGTTACTTCGCAAATTCTTGGAAGTGCCTGAGAAGACTGAAGTTTTCAAGAATATCGATCATAGAGCAGCGGAAATCAACAATGACCTGACCTATCGGGAAGTGCCCATTCGTATCTTAGAAGAAGCCTATAGAACCACCAGGACCAGGAGTATCAAGTTTCTCAAGATTCAGTGGAGCAACCATACCGAGGAGGAAGCCACTTGGGAGCGCGAGGATTACATTAGGACATAGTTCCCAGATCTCTTTAGTTTCTAGTTTTCTTGTAAATCTCGGGACGAGATTTTATTTAAGGGGGGAAGGTTTGTAACATCCCAAAAACTTGAATCCAAGTTTATCAAAGATCAAATCATCCAAATTTAGGATTAACAAAAACTTTTCCATAGTTAAAATGAAAGCATTCGTATATGTGTGTATTTAAAATAGGAGTTGTTTTGAATTGCCATGATTGTGTGATCCTTTGCTTCTAAAATGTTTCTTAGGTGATTTAAACATCATCTACATCCTTCCCAAACTTTTCCTAAAGAAAATCAAATCAAAAAGAATTAAAATGAAGGAATGGTCATTTGGACAAATTTAACTCTCATGCCTACTTTGGCTATTCCTAGTACTCCATTCTTAACAGAAACAGTTCTTGATCTTTGCACCCCTTGCTAGTACACATAATGAGGTACCAAGGCCCACCTTATGATCTTCTAAAAACATTCTAGAAACTATTTTAAATGGCAGTTCAAAATTGAATCTAATGCATATGCATAGATCACCCCTATTTCAAAAACCATGTATTTGAGCTCCATTTTCAAAACCCTTGCAACCAGAGACTACCTAGCACTAGTGGAGATCACTCAAAAATTTTGAACTCAAAATTCAAAACTTTTTCTCTTGCGCCCATTTCATCAAACACTTGGCAGGCAGAATCATACCTCTAATCCTAGCTCACTGTTTGGAACAGGGTTTTGCCCCCATTTGATCTCCATTTAATCTTTCTGTCCCCCTTTGATCAAACCATGCCAATTGCAGCCCATCCCCTACGCCCTAGTGGCAATGCCATGCCATGCCGAGCACCACACTTGTCGGCCAACCTTGCAGCCTCCGCAGCCGACCACTCCCCCTTCCCTCACCATGTCTAGGAGGTAGCCAATGCCACATCGCCCCTCTCTGTCCCTTGCCCGAGCCAAGAGCATCCGTGGACCACCGAGGAGAAACCGCGCCCAGTGCCACCGGACCATGCCGACGCTGCCCGCAGAGCGTGCACTGCCCCCGCGTGCACAAGCCACCACTCGACACCAGCCCGCACCCACCGCTCCGCCTCGACCTAGAGAACACCCCAGACACCTCCGTTCGCCGCCCAAAGCCCCAAAGCCACCGCTCGCCGTGGACACATCCGCTTCGGCCGCGCAGAGCGCCACCTCACCCCGATCGCATGCCACCGCCCCTACGGCCGCATTGAAGCGCTAGAGCACGACCAGGGGACCGCCCATCGATCGCCATCCGCAGCCATGTCGCTAGCTCGCCGTAGCCATGTCGCCACCGTCGACCGCCCATCCCGCTCGGTCTCACCGTCGAGCCTATAAAAGGAGCCCTCCCTAGCACCAAAGACTCACACCATTCCACTCCCCTCACCTCTCTGAACCTCACCAACCCCTCGCTGGAGCAAGTGGAGCAGCAGCTCGCCGGAATTGGAGCCGGAGCTGCCGCCTCTGGAGAAGAAGGGTGTCGTTGATTCTGGCCACCCCAAGCTCCGCCGCGACCACGCCTCGCCTCGCCGTCGTCGTCCACTTCGTTCGCCCGCATCGCCGAACCTGCTGGAGCCCTGGTACGCCCCTAGTAGACCCCCACCGAGCCGCTAGGGTTCGAGCTCGCCGGCGACCCGTCCGTCGTCGACGATGACCCTCAGCCGTAGATCTAGCCTCTAATCGCACGGCCCACAGCGCGCGTACCGTTTCGCGTGTTAAGTGCCGCTGACAAGCGGGACCCCCTGTCAGCTGAGCCCTATGCCGCGCAGCGCCACTGGGTCGGCCCATTTCCTTTCCCGCGCAAGCCTGTAGATTCAAATCTAGGTTTTTCTTTTTAGTTAGAATATAGTTTTTGTCCAGTGTTTCAAAATTCAATTCTGGGAGTTTGACAAATCCAAATTACATGAAACTAATTTTGTCTGAAAGGTATTGAAATTATCTATCCAAGCCCATTGGATTTAATTCATTTAGAGTTATAGATTTCTCCTAATAACAATAAGAAGACAGAAGCTTTTGCAACTTGAAACATTTTTGTAAAATCAACCAAGTTAGCTTTTGAGTTGATTCCAACTCTCAAAAATCACATTTCATCATATCTATATAAATATGTAATAATATTAAGGTTTACAGGCAGTGACTTTGGACTAGTACCAAAATAATGCTATATAGGCATTTCTAGTCACTTTAAATCATTAAATAATAAATTCAAACCAAAGTAATATTGATCCAACCTTTAAATCTCATTCCCACATGTTAGAATATGTGGTGAGGACAGGTGTTCACATGATCCCATATTTTGGTGGTGAATATTAAAGTGTAGTTGATATTTCAATGAGTAGAAATTACTTTTCCAAAATAAAAAGGTTGAAACTATTGAATTAAAACTTGTGATGTTTGGGATGATAATAGATCATAAATTGTGAGGTTTAGAATACTACTTAGCCTAACTTAAGTATTGTTTGGTGATTGTGCACTCCCTATGTATTTCTAGACGCTAGTACCGACCAAGCCTTCGAGGAGGAGGAGTTCTACCAAGAAGAAGAAGAAGAAAACTTCAACCACTGCACCAACCAAGGCAAGCTATTAGTGGCAAGCTAACCCTTGCAAACATGCTTTAGTAAGCTATTGTAGCAAGCTAGAATAAAACTAGATAGTTTAGTAAAGATGCCTTAAGCATACTTTGATCATACCCCCTTAGTTTACACAAAGTTCTTTAATTAATTTTGAAGGTAGCATAAAGAGTATAAAACTTGACATAATTAGAAACCCTTAGATGTCATTCTATGGCATGAGATTGATCCCACCTTTCCACCTTAGTGAACACTCTTAACCTAGTGTTTTAGAATAGATCAAACTTGAGTCATTTTAGATGGGAACACTTGGTGAAAATGAGTTATGAACACCTTGGAATGATGAGTCATTCTATTGAGATGTTTTGACATGTGTTGAGAAACACAATTGGTTTATGATGATGAAAATGATGAGGCATGAGCCTTGACCCTTTTTATAAAACTGATGGTTGCATTCGGATGTGATACCATTCCAAATTTACCATACAACCACATTACCTGAATTGGGTAAGGCTTAGCTGGAAATTTATATGAATTAGTATTAGTTCCCTCACGAGAGAGGTTTGAGCTGAGGCTACCTCTCAATGCTGTCCACCTATGCAGTGCCCAAGATGACTGATGGTCATGGTTGGGAGGCCATGCTCATAGGAGAGGTGCTTGTACAAGGGTGTGTAAAGGGAAGGTTATGTTTGATTATCTGCATACCAAGTATGATGATTCATGGTTATCCCTGACAGATGTATCGAATCTTTTGGTGAAAGTGTACCACCTCTGCAGAGTGTCAAACTATTCGAATAGCCGCGTCCACGGTTATGGACAGTTGGAATGGCCATACTATTTCGTTGTCAGATGTTTCCTAAATAACATGAAATGAATGATGAACCTTGACTTGACCACAACAGGGTTGTGTAGATGAAAATAGCTTCCCAACTTAAGTGATTCTAGACTTTTCTTTTATCTTTTCTTGCTTCAAAACTCAGCTTAGGTTTCAAACTTAACTTGATAGTTATTCTTTCAATTTAGTACTTTAACTTAGAATTACAATCCTTGCTAGTAGTAGTTTGCGAGTACTTAAAGAGTACTCATGGCTTTTGTCCCTGGCTATTATCATGGCCAGACTATGAAGGAGATTATCAAGATGATGATCAGCAGGACGGCTATGATAACTAGGACTATCTGCCTTCGTCAGCATTGCCTGTGCCCCTGAAGATAGACCCCACCGCTACGCTATCGTTTATTTCCGCTGCTTGTTGTATTAAAGACTGGATCATGAGATTCTTATTTGTGTAAAACCTTATGTATGGTTTGTAATGGATGATGTACTATGATATCCAATCCGTTATGTCTCGCAAAAATGGTAATCCTGGGATTGCGAGGTATGGCATAACGGGCATCTGGGATTAAAAATCCGGGTGCTGACAAAATACCTTTCCAGTTTTCAAGCATGTGCCTTTTAAATACAAGAAGCACGCAGCCGCTGCTCGAAAGGCTATCTTGGATGAAAGTTTTCAAGATAAATATGCTGAGTAAGACATAATATAGAGTTGTGTTTACATTCTAATGCTGTTTAAAAAAAATACATATTTCATATCTTTCATTTAAAACACTCCCGCGAGGGCGCCCTTTTTCTAGCATTTTCGTTTAAAACATGCACATATAAAAGTAATAGATAGTATGCTAACTTTTAAATGTTCCAAGGATAAAAGCTTAAATGCATCAAGATTTGTTAAATTTTATAATAAAAGGTTAAAAAAATTACAATTTTGGAAAATAAGTATCAGTACTTGGTTTACCATAATAATTTGGAGTAATGACAACAAACTTCTCTGATCTGTTACAGCAAAATCATTATTTAGATTCGAAGAATACAATCTGGAATAATGATAGAAACACAATGGACAGGCTGAGATCTGAAAAACAATCTTAAACAAGGAGGGATGGCTGACAATCAATTGGTTCAGCATTACATAGACATATTTATGATAAGCAATTCCTGCAAAGGCTTTGTGGACGGAGGAAAAAGATTCATATGCAACCTTTCAGTCTCTATGATGACAGAATTCGAGAAGGAAAACTGGATCTACACAGAACAACGTGTGAAGCAATTCAAATCATTGATGGAAAATTTTAAACCAGACATGGCAAAACTGGTAAGTTTCTCTAAATTTTCAAAACATCTATTTCGAAGAGGATTATACAATAAATTTCGAGAGCTTACTATTAATGAAATAAAATTTTATGTTAATGGACTTACTGTTATGTATTCATTGCAGATTGAAATACCTGTTGTCTATAGCTCTCACTTTACAGTTTACTCCCTCAACATGTATATCAGTGGAGGTCGCCTTGACATTATTGACTCAAGGAAATACACCAAGGATTACTTGTTTAAAACAAGAGCAGAATATCACAACAACATTGGACCAATCATGGTTAGAATATTGCTTTCATATTAATCTTTCAACTGCACAATTTAGAATACTGATCAATAAATGTTGCATTTCATGAAAACAGCTTAAAAGAATAGATGAACTTCTTAAAGCGGCATATCCTAGTCACAATTTTCCAGAATTCGCAAAGAAGTTCAACGAAGCAAAGTTCCCTAGGTGTCCAAAGCAAACAGAGAATGAGTGTGCTTACTCGACCCTAAGAAGTATACAGTGGTATAATGGAGACATGATAAAATGCAACCAAGAAGAGGTAAGTCGCGTTGTTTATGTTACAATATAATCTGCTTTATATTTTTTCTATTGGCAACATACGTTCAAAACATACCGATTTCCTGATTGTTGAATAGTTCTTCCCTTCCGCAATGAGAGAAGAATTTAACTACAAGATGATATACGGGATAGAAAACGATCTACTTGATGAACTTCCTGAAGTATTGAGAGCATTCAGACCTACTATCAATGAGAAGGATATCCCCGACTGAAGATGGTCATTAGATTGATACTTGTAATAATATTAATACACTAGGTTGTTCATTAAATCTATGTAAATAAAATATTTCTTATATTTAAGATGTTTGTATGTATCAATATGCTAATAATACAGGCAACTAATATATGCACTTTGAATGTATATGGACAGGCTCTCCGTGTGTATGGCGTATGAACTGCTATCCTATTTTCATAAAATACATATGCGCATGGTGCAACGTAAAGTGCCACGATATTGCACTGAACATGCATTACACTGCACCTACAATACAAACAGAAACGAACTGCCTGTGAAGGAGGTATGCACTGCCTTACTATGGTCCATAAAATTACTGTGTACGGTGCCGGTTAACGTGCCAAGGCAGTACACTGACCGTGCAATGCATTGCTCATCCAATGCATATTGGATTGAAACTGCCTGTGCAACACGTATGCACTGCATTATTATGGTCCCCGACTGAAGTTGTTGTGAGAAACGTTCATCATAAGGTGCCACGGCAATGCATTGATCATGCAGTGCACACCAACTACAATGCAAAGTGACACGCACAGCCCGTAAAGCCAATAGTACACTGCGATCCTAATATGAAAAATAAAGTGTCACGGCAGAGCAATAACCGTGTAATGCACTGCACCAGTAACAAATAGTGATATGCACTGCCTCCAACATACATATGCACTACGGTCCTATGCTTCTTAAAGCTGCTTTGCGAACGGGAAAAGATAAGGTGCAGCGGCAGTGCAGTGACCGTGCAATACACTTCACCTGCAGCGCACTACACCTGTACCTGCAATACACTGCACATAATAAATAAGTATGCACTGCATTCCTATGGTTTGTAAAGGTACCGTGCATATGGTTCAAAATAAGGTGCCAAGGCAGAGCAATAACCCTGCAATGTGCACTGCACCTAAAATTTAAAGTACCACACACTGCACCTGTAACAAATACTAACACCCACTGCCTCCGAAATAACTATACACTGCGGTGCTATGCTTCTTAAAGCAGCTTTGTGATCGGTGTAAGAAAAGGACCCGTGGCAGTGCACTGACCGTGCAATACACTGCACCTATAGCGCATTACACCTATAACTGCAATACACTGCTCCTGACAAATAAGTATGCACTGCGTTCTGATACTTAGTTAAATTACCGTGAGTATGGAGCAAAATAAGGTGCCAAGTCAGAGAAATAACCGTGTATTAAACTGCAACTAAAATTTACACTAGCACACACTGCTTGTTAATCATGTACGCACTGCATCGATGTCATTGATGAAACTGCTGCGCAAACGGTTCAAAATATTGAAACTGCTGTGCACCAGGCGCACCGCATTCCGTATTTCTGCACTGCCTATCCTATCTACCGATAACTGCATAAAACGGAAGTACACAAAGAGTTTCGTTGAAATAATTAGCATTATAGTATCTTTCTATAAAACGAAGCGACGCAACCTATCCATTTAAGTACTCCTTTTTCAAATTCCTCTAAAACTCGTTCCCGTTACTGCTGCCACCAAGAAAACAACTCCTAGCCGAACTTCTGCCGTCGTCTTCAATGAAAGATCATCGATTCACCACTCCCGCGTCTTTGGTAAGCAACCAACATCGTTTAATTTTTTAGAAAATTGTTTACATTTTACAAACATTTGCAAAATGTTTGCATGCTTATATTACTCTAGATCTAAATCAATGTACTGAGATTTATACTGTACATATTTTTACAAATATGAGTCCATTAGTATGAGTTAAAGATAGAACACGATATATCTATATGATGTTGAACTAACACTAAAGTTCTTATACTTTTTTAATGGTATGATGAGAATGTTCATTTGTTTAATTTGACAAATATCAATAGTAGTTTAATTACTAGATTAACCCTATTTATTAGTTCCAGTCTAAACGAACCATATCTATAGAATCAGATTATTAGAAGCAGCATAATTACAAAATATAAGAAAAATTCCAAGCACAAATTATAAATTATTTTATATATGTATAGACATTTAATTACACACAACTATTTTTATTGCGGAAGAAATGGTGCCATGTCAAGTTCGTTTCAGTCACCGTGGTAAAAATTTAGGACATTCAGGCTCGGAATTCATTGTTCGTCTCGTAGAAGGCCGATTCGAGCATTCACTGGTATGTATATACTACGTTTCAATATATATAAATCCATTTCTTAATATTTGTTAACATAATAGTCCTCTCCTTCACTAAATCATTCACAGACTATACCATGCAATCTAAGGTTGCAATTCAATGACATAACTAAACTTGGAGTGGAATTCCAAGCTCTTGGAAAAACATATTATGTTCAAGTCCACAAAGAACGCACAATTACTCGCATTATCGATCCAGGTTGGACAAGGTTTATCACAGAGAACAGGATCAGCGCAGGAGCACACCTATTGTTTTCAATGGGAGCTCTAGGTCCAAAGATCACTTTGATATATTTTGATTCTGAAGAAGATAACAGCAGCAGTGATGATGAAAACAGCAATGTCCAAGTGCTTAATTCTATAATTTTTTCTAAGGCATGCACCCTTACAGATTCTGAGGAAAATTACTTATTCGATATCTTCCCCTCAGCCAATTCATTTTCAGGGTTGCCATTTGTGACTCGTTTGACAAAAACAAACATTAAACAACACAATATGGTATGTTTCTAAATTTAACTTTATTTATTTGTTTATTGATTTCACATCATCCATAATGTTATTACTAAAAAACGTCTTCCTTCTATTGCAACTCAGAAACTACAATTCAAATTCATTTCTACACTTGAAATTGCTAGAGAAGGTCTTGTTGGAGTATGCTTAGGAGCAAGTGGTAATGTCAACACCATGGAGTACAAAACAACAAAAGATGGCCGCTTCTCATTCAACAAAGGCGCATGGAAGAACTTCATTGAAACTACAAATCTCAGTGTTGGACAAGCAATACTGATTACAGCGAAAAAAGTTTCACAACTTAACCCTGAAATGATGTTTGTCATGAACATCATTATTCATAGTAGTCAGGCATTAGCAGAGTCGTCGGAATCAAACTCCAATTGATAATTTGCTTATTTCTTATGTCTATTAAGAATATGTACTTGTTCATATCTTATGTCTATTTAGAATTTGCAATGTACTGAAATGAAATGTTTGTGTCCTGCTGTTATCTCGTAATACTATTATCGGTGCTTTAACTTCGCACTGACTATTATAAATTCTATGTGGAATCAAATTACCAGAATATAAACAATAGACATTGTGCTCCTAGAGATTTGATTAGTGCACAATATACATATTTAACATGAACATATTGTAATTACAATGGAAAAATAATATTAGATTAAATAATGATTATCTGCTATAAGTGTATAGCCATATAATGAAAAATAATATAACTCAAGCGGTACATGTACAAACCAAGTTTTCAAATATCTGCAACATCTACATTGATAGTTTAGCCCAACAAGGCCCACCTGACGGAAACCCTAGAACAACCAAGAAATTGTATATAAAGACATACAACGACCACACCTAGTCTCACACAGCTCAGAAGCCGCCACCTTCCATTTTGCAGCATGTTAAGCAGGTCGATGAAAAATTACATGCTTGTAGATGGAATCATAGGTCTAAGAAATATTAGATACAAATCAAATTGTTCATCTAGAGGTGAAGCCAACCAAAGAATTACATATAGGAAGGGATCTACCAATTCAAGAGCAAATCAATATCGTCAAGTGCATCTGCCATGCCCAAGTCGTTTTACACACCCAAGGTACTACTTTATGTATAAGTTTACTATACAATAGCGATATACAGAAGTTAATATGCTATATATTTATACTAATCTTGGTGTATGAGACAAACATCTAACACTGCTACAAAATCTAAAAATAGGTATATTTTTTCGGTCACACTGTATAAGAAATCCTTTATACGAGAGGAATATCAGCATGCTTGCAAACCCAGACCTTGAATACCGAGGTGAGAGTTTTACCCGGTAAGAATAAATGACTGAACACTCAAAAAATATAACTCATATGCTTAAACTAATATATTTGTTTTCTACCTTTGTCTCTACAGGGTGCAGCATATTGCAGCAAGTCACAATTAGTTCTGCAGTCTGTTGCTGCTGTGATGTTTTGGTGCACTTCATAAGATACATTTTTAATTAAGAGTGTCTTATATAGTGTGACCGAAATATCACATGAAGGTGACGACGATTGGACTATATTATGTACAAATCAAGAATATTAGTCTGTAATACATCGACCGCAATAGAAACAACGAACTAATGTGCTACGACTGTGTATTATAACTGCACTACCATTATATTCATATATGCCATGCTCTCAATAATACTACGCGCAGCCTAGTTTAATTTTGAAGCACTCTAACTGCACTTGTTAGCCCGCGTGCACTACCTTATAAAGAAATTACTTGCAGTCATATAGAAAACTACTTTCGCCTATCCTGCAGGAACACCTCTTTACTTTCGAAGAACTGCCCTATTTATCCTGAGTGCACTGGATTACCTAAAAGTTACAGTGCACTACAAGTGTACACTGGTTTAGATTAGAACCACTACGATTCTACACTAAATGCACTGCCTGTGAAACCAATTAACCGTGGTGTTCTACCAACACAAACAAATATGCAATGACCATGTACTCTTCCTCCACTACCATTATTTAAATATATGCACTGCTCTGCGAGTTGATCCAGCCAAATTAGTTCACTATGAGGCATTGCACTATTTAATCCTCGCGCACTGCCTTGTACTACTCATACTACATGCACTGCCTTTAGTTCGACAATTGCACTGCTCTATGTAATGCTGCAGGTATACTGGTTTTTTTCGAAGCACTACGCTTCCTCAGCCACGTGCACTGCCTAACCTATAAACTATACTAGCCCCTAAGGAATACGGGATGACCCTGCACTCTAAGTGCACTGCCCGTATAGTCATATAGAAAACTGCTTTCTACACGGATACACACCTATGTACTTTCGAAGAACTGCCCTATGTACTCTAAGTGCATTGCCCGTATAGTCATATAGAAAACTGCTTTCTACACGGATACACACCTATGTACTTTCGAAGAACTTCCCTATGTACTCTAAGTGCACTGCCCGTATAGTCATATAGAAAACTGCTTTCTACACGGATACACACCTATGTACTTTCGAAGAACTGCCCTATTTATCCTACGTGCACTGCCCTTATTTCGACAATTGCACTGCTCTATGTAATGTTGCAGGTACACTGGTTTCTATTTGAAGCACTGCGCTTCCTCAGCCACGTGCACTACTTAACCTAGAAACTATACTAGCCCCTAACGAATGCGGGACGACCCTGTACTCTAAGTGCACTGCCCGTATAGTCATATAGAAACTGCTTTATATACGGATACACACCTATATACTTTCGAAGAACTGCCATATTTATCCTGCGTGCACTATTTATCCTGCGTGCACTGCCCTTAGTTTGACAATTGCACTGCTCTATGTAATGCTGCAGTACATCGGTTTCTGTCAAGCATCGCTTCTCACCACATGCACTGCCTTACCTAGAAACTATACTAGCCCCTAACGAATGCGGGACGACCCTGCACTCTAAGTGCACTGCCCGTATAGTCATATAGAAACTGCTTTCTACACGGATACACACCTATGTACTTTCGAAGAACTGCCATATTTATCCTGCGTGCACTGCCCTTATTTCGACAATTGCACTGCTCTATGTAATGCTGCAGGTACACTGGTTTCTGTTCGAAGCACTGCGCTTCCTCAGCCACGTGCACTTCCTAACCTAGAAACTATACTAGCCCTAACGAATGCGGGACGACCCTGCACTCCAAGTGCACTGCCCGTATAGTCATATAGAAAACTGCTTTCTACACGGATATACACCTATGTACTTTCGAAGAACTGCCCTATTTATCATGCGTGCACTATTTATCATGCGTGCACTGCCCTGAGTTCGACAATTGCACTGCTCTATGTAATGCTGCAGGTACACTGGTTTCTGTTCGAAGCATTGCGCTTCCTCAGCCACGTGCACTGCCTAACCTAGAAACTATACTAGCCCCTAACGAATGCGGGACGACTCTGTACTCTAAGTGCACTGCCTGTATAGTCATATAGAAAATTGCTTTCTACCCGAACACATACCTATGTACTTTCGAAGAACTGCCCTATGTACTCTAAGTGCACTGCCCATATAGTCATATAGAAAACTGATTTCTACTCGGATACACACCTATGTACTTTCGAAGAACTACCATATGTACTCTAAGTGCACTGCCTGTATAGTCATATAGGAAACTGCTTTCTACATGGATACACGCCTATGTACTTTCGAAGAACTGCCATATTTATCCTGCGTGCACTGCCCTTATTTCGAAAATTGAACTGCTCTATGTAATGCTGCATGTACACTGGTTTCTGTTCGAAGCACTACGCTTCCTCAGCCACATGCACTGCCTAACCTAGAAACTATACTAGCCCCTAATTAAATGTGGGACGACCCTGCACTCTAAGTGCACTGCTCGTATAGTCTTATAGAAACTGCTTTCTACACGCATACACACCTATGTACTTTCGAAGAACTGCCCTATTTATCCTGCGTGCACTGCCCTTAGTTCGACAATTGCACTTCTCTATGTAATGCTGCAGGTACACTAGTTTCTGTACGAAGCACTGCGCTTCCTCAGCCACGTGCACTGCCTAACCTAGAAACTATACTAGCCCCTAATGAATGCGGGATGACCCTGAACTCTAAGTGCATTGCCCGTATAGTCATATAGAAAACTGCTTTCTACACGGATACACACCTATGTACTTTCGAAGAACTGCCCTATGTACTCTAAGTGTACTGCCCGTATAGTCATATAGAAAACTGTTTTCTACACGGATACACACCTATTTACTTTCGAAGAACTGCCCTATGTACTCTAAGTGTACTGCCCGTATAGTCATATGGAAAACTGCTTTCTACACGGATACACACCTATGTACTTTCGAAGAACTGCCCTATTTATCCTGCGTGCACTGCCTTTAGTTTGACAATTGCACTGCTCTATGTAATGCTGCAGGTACACTGGGTTTTTTTCGAAGCCAGGACTAGGACGCCAAATTTAGCATACTGCTCTATGTAATGCTGCAGGTACACTGATAATATTAAATTGCACTGCATCAATTAGCAATTACAATAGCAGTACTAGGACGCCAAATTTAGCATACAGTGCAAGAAGATTACAAAAAAGCAATATAGTACATAATTGGAGGCACAATAAAGTGCTAGAAGATCAAAATAAGAAACAAAAGGCTTAGTGTACTCACATTACAAAGATATATTTAATTTTTATTGCATTTCGGTCAATCACTATAGAGAAGGTGGCTAGGCTTTAGACATTGCAAAAACACTACGGACAACTAATGGTGTAGATAACTTGGATAAAACTGATAAGTCTTCTTCAGCATGTCTGCACAGAACAAGCCTACATCAAAATCAACTATCATCAGAACATAGCGACCATTAGCTGACGTTGTTATAACACGCAACACAGCACAAACTGGGAGATTGCAATTCTCACAGATACTACCAAGTCTTTCCTTCTAGTAATCTTCAATATCCCAGCCAAAAGCAGTTCTGCATGCAACAGGAAGATCTATCATTGTCTGGATGATCCACTTATTTTGACCATTGTTGTAGTTAAGGAGCCAAGTTGTCAGTATACCATCACTAGAAAAGGAAGCTAGTAAAATGCTTCCTGATCTATCCTCGGAAATACAATAATTCCTCTGATCCTTTGTTGTTAGCCTGACTGATTCAGGGAATTGTATCACAGAAGTTAAATGTGTGGATATGTTGTAACACAGAAGAAGGCCTACAACATACGCCATAAACAGGTCTTTGCCTATCAGGATTCCTTCAGGCTGACTACGGTAAGTGGTTGGTGTTGGCACAGGAATTGGGTTAGAAATATGCATCTCCCATTGACCATTTTGCTGAATACAGACATGCACAAATATTCCAGATGTTGTATTAGAAGTAACACCATGATATGAAACCTTGCAAGCATTTAATATATTTCTACGAAAGAATGTCATTCCTGATCTAGCAGCACTTGGAATCAAACAGAATTGCCCATATGAATGTTCTGTATCACTCTTCGACGTTGATGGCATTCGTGTAACAGGTGAGGCAAGGAAAGTGAACAAATCTAGAGACTTGGAAGGATAATTAACATAGTACCTAGAATCTCTAGAACCATGTGGAAAGACCTGAATGAGGACTCCTCCGTTTCGACAGCAGACGACCAATTCCCTTAGAAGATATGTTGAATCTAAGTTTGAACAAATAGCTAGAGATGTTTCATCTTTAGATGAATATTCAAGATCCTGTAGCCTATTACCAACCTCAGGCATCCAATGATAATCAACAAGAAATGCTAGGCATGATGGCAAATTTTTCTTCATATAACGCGAAAGAAATCCAGGCTCTTTGAGTGCAGTATACCAAGCTTTGTTGAGGATACAGCAACGGATCAAAGATTTTGTAGACGCTAACCTTAAAACAATCTCCTGCACCAAATCTAGGTCCTCACCCACGCGACTGATCGAGGAACCAGATCTAGTAAAATCCATCGCTATTCAATAGATTGTTTTCTTTTGCTCTAGACAGAAGAAGAAGGGTTTGTTTCTTTTTGTGGAAGAATGAGGCCGTAACGTCCTATGCTAGCCGTATCAATCGGTTAACATCCAAGATAAAATATATTGAATGAGAAACTGCTTTGTAGGAACATGCGTACTGCTCTAAAATTGTAGATGTGGTAGCTGGTAAACTGCTCTGTTAACCTACGTGAACAACCACAGGCGGAGCCCGCAACACACACTCCGAAATACAAGGCGCTACGAAATACACGGCGCTTCAAGATCTTTATGAATGTTTGATGCGCCGAAGGCGCCGTGCCACGGGCGAAGCCCGCAACACACACTCCAAAATACAAGGCCCTACGAAATACACGGCGCTCCGAAATACACAGCGCTTCAAGATCTATATGAATGCTTGATGCGCCGAAGGCGCCGTGCCACGGGCGGAGCCTGCAACACACACTCCGAAATACAAGGCGCTACGAAATACACGGCGCTCCGAAATACATGGCGCTTCAAGATCTATATGAACGCTTGATGTGCCGAACGCGCCGTGCCACGGGCGGAACCAGCAACACACGCTCCGAAATAGAAGGCGCTCCGAAATACAAGGTGCTACGAAATGCACGACGCTCCGAAATAGACGACGCTTCAAGATCTATATGAATGCTTGATGCGCCGAAGGCGCTGTGCCACGGGCGGAGCCCGCAACACACCCTCCGAAATACAAGGCGCTATGAAATACACGATGCTCTGAAATACACGGCGCTTCAAGATCTATATGAATGCTTGATGCGCCGAAGGTGCCGTGCCACGGGCGGAGCCCGCAACACACACTCCGAAATACACGGCGCTTCAAGATCTATATGAATGCTTGATGCGCCGAAGGCGCCGTGCCACGGGCGGAGCCCGCAACACACACTCCGAAATACAAGGCGCTACGAAATACAGGGTGCTCCGAAATACACGGCGCTTCAAGATCTATATGAATGCTTGATGCGCCGAAGGTGCCGTGCCACGGGCGGAGCCCGCAACACACACTCCGAAATAAAAGGCGCTCCGAAATACACGGTGCTTCAAGATCTATATGAATGCTTGATGCGCCGAAGGTGCTGTGCCACGGGCGGAGCCCGCAACACACACTCCGAAATACAAGGCGCTCCGAAATACAAGGCGCTCCGAAATACACGGCGCTTCATGATCTATATGAATGCTTGATGCGCGGAAGGCGCCGTGCCACGGGCGGAGCCCGCGACACACACTCCGAAATACAAGGCGCTCCGAAATACAAGGCGCTCCGAAATACAAGGCGCTACGAAATACACGGTGCTCCAAAATACACGGCGCTCCAAGATCTATATGAATGCTTGATGCGCCGAAGGCGCCGTGGCACGGGCGGAGCCCGCAATACACACTACAAAATACAAGGCGCTCCAAAATACATCTGTGTACTGCTCTTAATATACAAATGCACTACGTTACTGTAATTCGTTCAGAGTCAATACATTCTGATGCGCTGAATCATCTGTGTACTGCTCTGAATATACAAAAGCACTGCGTTACTGTAATCCGTTCAAAGTCAATACATTCTGCTGCGCTGAATCATCTGTGTACTGCTCTTAATATACAAATGCACTGCGTTACTGTAATCCGTTCAAAGTCAATACATTGTGTTGTACAAACCAGACTCCTCCCATTACACCCCATAAAATCTCCATTGCCCGTAAAGAGAAAATAAAGATAATAAAAATAAACGAAAAATGAAAAAGATAAAAATCAAAATAAACGATAATGAAAAAGAAAACACACTAAAAACGGAAGTGAGAGCAAGTGTATACCTAACGTGCGAAGCGGACAACAACATACAAAGAGAAAACAAAGGAAAGAGAAAAAACCGGCCACACCTACGAGAGCAGTTACGGGATGATTCATGACGACATCGCGGTTTGGATACGACGGCAGCTCGCCACAAGATTCTCGCTGACGAAGCGGCAGTGAGCTAGTCGCTCTTCCTATCGCCTCAAAGATTTCGAGACAGGAGTAGCATACCCCAACCCCTGGAACGTCGCACAGCTGCAGCGCTTCTATCCTTAGTCGTCTTTTCTTTCTTACATTACAAATAAAGCTATTTAGCCAAGGCCACTTAGCCACACATTTTACCTCATACTGATTCTACGAGTAAATAAAGCTAAGTGCCCTGAAACTCTATGTTTTTCTAGCCATTATATCACTCGAGGGCTGCACCACCCTTTATACAACTGTTCTACGAACCAATCGCGATATCCCGAGTAGCTGACGCAATAACCGAACCCTTGACAAACATCAACCCGGCTGCAACACACCTGGTAGGTTGGCAAGGTGCTGAGATAAACACACGTCAGGCTAACGAAAAGGAATCACACAGTGCAATGCACTCGCAAACATACGAGCTAGCAAGCTCTTTACATATCAATATTAATCAATTATATCCAGCATACATACGAACTTTACAATACTGGTATACCTATGTGCAGGATACAAGCTAAACTACTATTGCAACAGAAGAACGTTTGTCTACTCCTCGAAGAAGTCGACAATTTGCTCCGCTGGGTGATCCACCGCCTGGTAATAAGGAACCATATTCCAGGTCAAACCTGCCGGCGGAGTCGGCGGACCAGCAGCAACAGCTGCAACATCAACATCAGGCCTATGTAGTCGCACCAACGACAACGCAGCCTTGGCACCAGCCACTAACTGTTGCCGCACACACTCGCAGACTGCACTCAAGTCTTGAAATTTAGCAAGGAGACCCAGCAAGCTCGAGGGAACGATGTCCAGTGAAAACATCGTCTGGTAGATATTCCTCAGGCATGATTGCGATTTCTTTAGAAAATGGAGCACTCATGAGGCATGATCCTGTAGGGTCGCAAGTGCGATTGCGTGATTATGACCCACCCAGAAGTACCCACTTGCCTGAAGTTGTTCCTGGGTTAGGTCGTTCATGCGAATGGCGATCCAATCTTTCTCATCCTACAGATGACGTGCGCTGACAACTATACCAATCAAGAGGCAAAAGTATGAAGACAACGAACTACCATGATTGACTACAAGAAAAGATAAGGAGGCAGAAAGTTAACACTTGAATTGGTCACCAGCTGCGCCACCTCCTCCAGTAGATATTGCTCTCGTTAGGTGGCCTTCTCCGCCTTCGACTTCCATACATCCGCGTTACCGCGGAGGACGAGTAGTTCACATTCCAGCTGCTTAACATGATCGCGTAGCCGCGAAAGAAGAGACAGCTCATCCACCCTTGAGTGCGACTGCGCTAACGTATCACCAATGGTAGGCGGATCCCGAGGTTCACTCGAAGGGCCACGCGAGGTACCCTATCACAAGCCAAGCAAGAGATAATAAGGGACCAAGCAACACATGGACAAAAACCCAAGTGCATTCAAACATAGCAAAAGTATCAACGAAGACATTCAGCCAGCGGCATGTTTTCAACAAAAGAAGTCGAGCTATTAACTATTAGAAATATAACTACTGAGGAGCAGCCTGCTTCTTCGACTTGGACTTCGGTTTCGAGGGCCTCATCGATTCCGTGGCAGTATCATACGCCACAGACTTCCCACCGGCCCCTGACGCCGCAGCCTTTGCCGCCTTCTTGGCTCGCTGCAGCTCCTCAGAATACTTGGCGACTATGTTGATAAGTTGCGGCCTTTACTTGCCGCAAACAGTTGCAAAGGGAGAAAAAACTACCCATTGCCCATCTGCACCGATGGGCATCGCCTTGGAGACTGCAGCTAGATCCATCTCCACTCCATGGTGGTGCCGACCGCGCGGTGCGATTTCCTGAAATCCGAGGGGATACCTTCGGCGAGGGACTCCACCAGGTCATCCAAGTTCTCAATCAGCTCAGCCTTAGGCACCAGCTCCTCGCGGATGCGACTGAGAACACCCTTAGCTTTGGTCAGCATTCCCTGAATCGACGCGCTGTGGTCTTCGACTGCCGCGACATCGCCTTCCAAGGCATCATCGCGACGAAGCGCTTGGGCGTCAAAGCTCAAACCGCCAGCATCTACACAGAGTGAAGCGTCAGCACAATAGCAAGACATTGAAGAAAGAAGCAGTCAAGACATAGAAGGAAAAATACCTGAAAGAGACTTGGCAATCGAGAAGACCTATTCTTCGAACAACTTCTCCCTCGCAGCGATGGAGGCGCGTAAATCCTCTTCGCATTTCCGTGCTTCATCAAGCGCAGCGCCTGCCTCGTCGCGACTCGTCACCGCTGTGGCGAGCGTCTTTTCAAGAGAAGCGGCTTCACGAAGAAGTACGTTATGCTCAGCTGCAAAAAATACAAGATGGACCATGCTCAGTCGAATATATAAAATATCACAAGGACGAAGAAGAAGAAGCAAAAAAATACTAACTTTCAACCACGCGATGGCGATTGTCCAGCAAGGCGTGCTATCGACCCATTGCAAGTTCTTGTTCCGCCAGGCAAGCAGCTTCCTTGACAATAAGCTGCAATAGGAGAAAAGCAAAAGGATCAGCAGATAGCATGGATGACTAATTCTATTGCAAGTAAAAGCAACATCACACATAAGTGCTCTCCGTCGGCCTTCTAGTCGCGGATGTAGAACCACTTGTCCCTCCACCCTTGGACGGACGCCATGAGCTTTATATCGAAGTATGTGACAGAGGAGTCGACATGGACCCCGCAGCCTCCTACGTCGTAGACTACGGAACTAGATGCCGACTGACGCTTCAGCTTGAAAAGCCATTTGAAGAGACCAAAGTGTGGCTCGACTCCGAGCTAGCACTCGCAAAGTATAATATAGCAGGCGATGTGGAGAATAGAGTTGGGGGACAGCTGATGCAACTGGAGCCCATAGAAGCAAAGGAGGCCCCTGAAGAAAGGATGTAGGGGCAGAGACGGACCGCAGATGATGAACGCTAGGAACATCACCCGGAAACCAGCACGAGGACAAGGTACCTTGCTGCCTGGCACTCGCGAGTCACCAACCACGGGAGATAGAACTCCATCTTGACGAAGAAGACGGAGCTCGGACGATTTGATGACGGACACGCGCCACACATCATTAGTGACGCAGGTGCCTGCGCCCTTCTTCTTCCCAGCACCGGCGGTGTTGGTGCCCGTAGCGGTGGAGCCGCCTTTCTTCTTGGCAGTGGCGGACTCAGCAGCAGCGCCTCCTTTCTTCTTCCCCATCTTGCGGTGGCGATGCAAGCGGAGAAAATAACTCGGACACGCACGGAGTTGGTCCAGCGCCGCGAACGGGACGAACTCTAGGAGGCAGAGAGCGGCAGCAATGGCAATGGAGGCACAAAGCAGAGAAAGAGCAGATGGGAAATTACCATAGCTGCGCTGCTACTTAACCTCCTGGCGGATGCAATCCAACGGCCAGCAGAAACCCTATTGGACGCGTGGCGCACATCGTGATCGACCCGTGGAGAGGCTAAAACACGAACCGTCCCCCACTACCACCATTACACGCGGAAATCGAGGAGGCACAGTTAAAACGAAAGATTACGCACGCTCGGTCAAGTCAGGGTCAGAAAATGGGACCCACCGCTCGTCACGTCCCGTCAAAGCCGCTCATGCGGGCAACTAAGGTCATCACATCGTCAGCACTGATGTCATCAAAGATTTAGCACTAGAAGACTTCGACTACTTTAGTCCCTGCTCGAGTCTTCGACTCCATCAAGCACTCGGGGGCTACTCCCATAGGGAGCGCTAGTCGCACACCCTACGATTTTCTTTTCTACAGGAATATGGACATTCAAAGCATACCCAACCACTCGAATCTACGATTTGACTATGGATCATGGGTTACTCCCATAGGGAGCGCCGGAAATAAATTCGACTGAAACAAGCAAACAAAAGACGACAGCAGTCGCAAAAGCTCTTTAGTCTCCGCCTGAGTCTTCGACTCAACCAGGCACTCGGGGGCTACTCCCATAGGGAGCGCTGGTCACGCACTCTATGATTATTTGTACATCATACTGTGTGTTGATAACATCCACACTCGAATTTTCCCTACAAAAGACTGCGTCACCTGGGTCACCCGAATAATCTCCGTGATGACAAAAAATTCGGATGTCGCGCTTGCAGCGTGAAGATAAGACCTAAATAAGGCATGGCAACGCATTTGCTGTGCACTACCAGAAATATATCCATGCCTACATGTACGATGAACATGCCTCGACGGACGCGTCGAGTGCTCACACCCTTATACTGGAATTTGACTCCTGTAAGACCGGCGCGGCTTGAGTCGAATTACACCAGCACTTTTCCGAATTTCAGTCCGGGGACTCGAGTTCGAGTAGATTACGTTGTTTTGCCCTAAGGTAGTTAACTGATACCGATACATCGGTTAAATCAGGCACGCATATCAACAATCCCTATGACATAAATAGAACACTCGAAAAATACTCAGTCATGTACTCGAAAGGCTTTGTAAAGTCCTCAGTCGAATCTACGATTCCACTAGACACTCGGGGGATACTGACATGGGTATACCCTGCAGGTACTCGAGTTTGGTATATACGGTCCAGATATGATGGAAGCCCACGGCGTTGCCATGGCCCCATGAAGACTTCGAGTGGCCCACGGACTCTCGATTACTTGAGAGACAAGAAGAAGCTTAAAGATAGAAAGTTTAAAGGGAAAAACCTAATCTGTAACCGACTCGACCTGCTATCCGAGACCTGGCCTATCTATATAAAGGCTAGGAGGGGGTGGCGAGGAGGACACACATGCAACCCTAGTTTCCACAACCCTCGCCAGATTGCATCTGCGCGCCCTTGTAATCTTTGATTCCTTCGTTAATTCCAAGAGCATACAAGTAGGAGTAGGGACCTCCACGAGGCCTAAACCTGGGTAAACCTTGCGTCCCTGTGTGCTTGTTTGCTAGCCGATTGATGCTTCCAGCGCTCCCTCCTACTCTAAAACCCAAGTCCATAACAATGGGCATTGACGAGTTAAACCCTCGTCACAAGGCATTTGAGCATTGCACATTCAAGGATATGTGATCACGCAGCCTTGGTGACCACTCTCTCGCTCTGGATGGTAGGGAATGAGAATCACATCCTTTCCCGAGTTTGTTTGCAGGAAGTATGAGAGGTAGTCGGTGGCCATTAAGATTCCCTCATGTGTTCTCAAGACGGCGTCATGCATGAAGTAGGAATCCACTATCGCGATGCCCGGGGTCCCGTCTCTAATGATCTGTATGGCCATATTGAGCGAGAGAAGCTGGACCAGGGTATCGTGCAGCCGAAATCCTTGCAACATGTCGAAGAGGTCGATATGCCTCACGTAGAAAATATCCCCGAGGGCTACTGTGACGAAGCCCATCACATTTGGCACCATAGCCTTGTAAACCAGGTACGACTGATCACCCTCTAAAATGCGGTGCGCCTCAACAAATAGACAACCATGATGAATACTACACATATGCGAGCCTGCGACCGTGAGCATCAATTCATTGAGCATTGGTGTACCTGCCTCGTGCACCCGCTTCCTGCGATTTTCTACAGGGTTGTCCTGAGTCCAGATAGCAGGCTTTGGATTTGAGCTCGCACCCTTAGGCTTCCTTTTGCGACCCTTCTTGCCCTTTACAGCGTCATCGGCCGTCGCTACCTCCTCGACCGCCCTATGGAGGGTGCTAGGCTGATCATAGGACGAGTTGGCATCTGAGGCTCGGTGATGGCAGCGGGTGGCGGTGTCTCCTGACTAGATGGGAAGAGACACACTTGGAATGTGGGTTTCGCCGAGGGTCCAGGTGCTGGTTGGGGCTCGACAACTGTCTGCGTGAACAACTGGCCTCCCTGTTGCTCATGGTCATCATCACCAAACGTTGTGTTCAAGAACTGGTTGCCAAAGTTTTCATCAATTTCATCATCATCGGTGGGATACTGTGCCATCTCGATGCCTTCATGTGCTGGTTGTGCTGCCTCTGGGTGGTGCCCCGGCCCTCCGTCCCAAACGGATTTGGCTCTTCGGCCATAGGAACATGTAGCTGAAGCCGGTATTGAGGACTGCTGGCTCGTCACTATCCCATCCATGGGGTTGAGAGGGAGGTTCCAAGCCCTCGTAACCCAGAAGCCTCATACTGTATTTGACCCTAAGCATGTCGGGTGCCATTGGTTTGCTATGGAAGATGTGGTTCGCTGGTTGAACAATAGAACCCTTGGCTACATCCTTCAACTCGCCATTCACCTAGTGTAGTAGAGTGATAGGAGTGTCTTACTGCAAAAGACATGTATAGGCCGGTCGTCAGTAATGGGGTTTAAATCATTTAAAAATATTTGTTTCGCCAAAGTTATAACTAAGGCCATATTACTATCCCATATGAATCTAGGATTCCAAAGACAGTTTATTGGTATTTTTCTGATCTATAACCAATTTAGCATGATTTATTTACTCCAAAAATGCCATTAAACCAATTAAATTACTATAGTAAATCTACAATGTACATGTTGGATCTAACTGAATATTAATATTCGTAATACTTTTCTGAATCCATAGATATATTATTTTCTAAATTTGGACTTATAGATAATTTCCTATGAATTTTGCAAGATTAAAACATTTTCTAAGTTTTATTTAATTTCTGGAATTACAAGGAATATTCCTGGGATATAACGGGTGACGTGGATGCTGACGAGGCGTGATGATGTGGTGACCTGTGCTGACAGGGCAGTGACTGGGAGTTGATGGTGCTCCTGACGAGCAGGCGACGCGGTGAACCCTGATAGGCCGGTACCTATTCGGTCTGGCCAACTAATCAGAACCACGGATGAAGGATCGGACGGTGATGGTCATCCTAGGCGTCAACGATGGTGGTGGTGGTCAACAATGCATGGACGTCAGAGGCAGCGGCTCTGATGCTGGAGATTGGCGGAGTTGCAGTGGTCTTCGACATCTAGGAGTTGGTCGACAGGATGCGGATGTTGGCGGCGGGCTCTCTAGTTTCCTATGCATCATATGTCTCTTCCCGTAATGGCGGTACGCCGCGGCTAGAGAGGATGGGTGGCTGCAGTGCTCCGGTGACTGGTCCATGACGCTTAAGTGGCCTAGGGGATGGGGAAGAGGTTTGGAGCAATGCGACGGAGCATGGGGAAAGACTAAGAGGGAATGGGAGGCTCGGGCGGCGCAAAACCATGACTTTGAGATTGATCTGGAAGCTCTGTCAGCGAGCTCGATGGTGGCGCTTAGGTTTTGCAATTTTTGAAAACTTCAGAAGATGATAGGGGCAGGGGTTATATAGGGGTTCAAAACATGAAGGAGGGAGCAAGAAATCGAACAACTCATCGCGGTTTGTGGGGTCTATGCGATAGGATCGGGACTTCCTGTCGACTATGATCGGTCGCTAGGAATGGGACAACAGTGGGCCCCACTTATTGGTGGAATAGGAAAGGGGAAGGAGGCCAGTTAGTTGTTTGGCTAGCCATGGGCCGCTGGACTCACTGCAGCAGCTGCTCTACGTGGCAGAGAAGAGGGTGGTTGGCTCGCACACATGCGATGGATAGCGGCGGGCTGGTCGGGCTGGCGTGGCCGACTTGCTAGGTAGGATTAGGTTTTTTTTGTTTTTATTCATTTTATTTTCTGTTTTCTTTTATATTTTTAGTTTTAGGGATCCAAATTAGTCCATTTAAGTTTCTAAAGTTTTGTTAAATTCAGAATAATATACTAGGGGACCTTGGAACATATTTCCTTTCCAACTTATTATCATTCAGTTTGGCCCATAGGCATATTATTGCATTTTCTTTATCTTATATTATTTAAATCACAACTTTTGGATTTGCACTCAAAATTGCTCCAAACCAGTTTCTATGCACTTACAAATTGGTTTAAACATTTCGAAATACTTTTGCTCAACTTCAATATGGACCAATGACATCCATCCTTTTCTACTTAGTATGGAATAATCCCATTTCAGTGTTTTGGGTTTCTCCTTAGACAATGGAATTATTTCTTAGGTATAAGTTCAATGATGCTCATGCATGCAACATGATTTTGCATTTTGTAATATTGCACACCAATTCTACAATCTAGAACCAATCCATGACGTTTTCATATATGGCTACTTAGGTCATAAGAAGAGAATATAAGGTTTCAAATTCAAGGTTGAGAGGATTTTCAATTCAAAAACTTTCTTTTCTTTGAAAATCTTCAACAAAGTCAAACAATCATTCAACTTATTTTATTTATTTCACATTCCAAAATTAGGAAATTTTAGAATGTGACAGATGCGCGGGAATGGCACATCAATAGTGACTTTCCCATCCCGGGTCAAATTAAAGTACCATGTGCTTTGGCAAGTTGGAGATAAAGACAATGGGAAGGATCTAGGATGCGGTATCGGACTGCGCAATAATACAAGGCGCAGGAATAGACCTCCACAATAGACAAAGATAAATGTGGGATCTAGAAGCTAAGCTAGGACCCGGGAAGCACCCGATTGGATGGAGGGGTCCGGTAAAGAAACCGTAGGACTCCTCCGCAGGGGAACGTCATGATGGTATCATAGTAAGCATCCTAGGCTAGTGTGGTGACCCCTTGCCCTATAAAAGGAGGGCCAAGGCCTTAGTGAAAGAAGGATGATGAGTATTGGAAAATAGAGGAAGCTCTCTAAGGTTCCAAAGCAGTATAATATCAAGAGAAAGAAGGAGGAAGAAGGATACCGGGAATGGCTCCTCGCCATTGGCGGATATAGGCTAGCTAACCCTACTCGAGAAGAATAACCATTGTAACAATGTATAGCTGATGAGTGCAAATATGATGCATATGTAAGCATATAGATTATTCATACTAGACTTCTCTCTGCGCACCCCGCGGTGCGGCCGGTATAAAGAATGCTTTAGGATGTGATCTCATTACATCTACGTGCAGGAGAAAAGTCAAAATATAAGTGATATTCTTTATTCGAGGTGGCACGCTGATGCATGTAAAATGCATACACGAACTTTGTAGTTTGTTTCTATTAATTCCCACATATTTTCTATACATATGATATTATATTCATGTTTTACATTGATTTATGGAGATTTAGCAATGATCCACTTTATTTTCTTTATAACTCTGCAGGACAAGAAAACCATGTTTTGTGTATTTTTTCCTTTTAGGGACCTAAACAAAGTCAAATGGAGCTGGGCTTTCAGGAGTTCAATATTTCATCAAGATGAGCTAGGAGGGCCAAAAGGGCCCAAGTGGCACGACCAATAGGCCACCCATTCCCTTTACCTCCTCGACCATCGATTCGCTACGATCTTTAACCCACCACATTCGTATGACCTAAAAACCACTATATAAAGGGCCCCTCAACAGTTCCAGGAGGGAGGCGCCATAGAAACACCAAAACAGAGCTAGAACCAGCGAATATTGGAGGGGGGAACTCCGCCGGAGCCGCCGCTAGAGGGATCGCTACCTTCCCCAACGTCTCCACCATCATCACCATGATGAAGAGGGAGTAGTCCACCTCTGGACTATGGGTTTGTGGTAGTAGCTTGATCTATCTCTCTCTTTTTCATCATAGATCTAGTACCGTATGAGCATCCCAACATGATTATGGTTATATTTGTAATTCCTATGTGGTGGATCCTTATTATATGATTTGATCAATGAGATTGGAACCTATTATGTGTAAGATGTATTGGTAGATGCATATCATATACCCCATTCATAAGTACTTGTTCTGATCCAACTTGTATGCAAGAGCATGTGTGGTGTGAAGTGTGTATTAGATGGATTAGCATGGTGGTAGTGATTGAACAGTAACAACAAATTCATGATCTTATGGTATTTAACTTTGTTTTGCTGACTCACTAGGCATAAAGTGCATCCATGTGCTATAATTATCTTGTGAAAGTTAGATAACCTTGCTTGGTCAAGGTAGAATATTTGTGATTCAAACATCATGTCAAATTACCTAAGTCTATTCTTTGTTGATTCTTAATTCAAGATTGCTTGGAGTTTTCCCTTTCTTGAGGAGTATAAGAGATATGTGTTGCATCAACTCTATGTTAGGACATCATGCCTATATGAATGCTTATCAAACGCAAGTACAAGTTCCACCAATAATAGGTCTCTGATGAATTGCTTGTGTCCATTACAACCCAAAAAGAGAGTAGACAAGTGAACCCATGAACCCCAGTCCATTTTAAACCATTAGAAACACCTTTCCAACACCACTATCACACTTCATATTTTCTGCAATTTATTATTTCGAAAATACAAAAATACTTTCTTCACTTGCACACACACAAAACCCAAAAACAACTATATTTTATTGCTATTGTCTTTCTTGCCTATATTTTATTTTTTTTACTTTCTTTATTTTGTTATTTCATGTTACTAATACGGAACCTTGTGCTTGAAAACCACACGTGGAGTTGGGGACACAAGACAAAACTTTGGTTTGTAGGTTGCTTGAAGAGGAAAGGAAGAATAAATCTCTAAGAAAAAACCCTAACTTGTAACCGACTCGATCTACTATCCTGAGACCTAGCCTATCTATATAAAGGCTAGGAGGGGGCAGCGAGGAGAACAATCACAACCCTAGTTTCCACAACCTCGCCAGATTGCATCTACGCACCCCTGTAACTTTCGACTCATTCGATAATTCCAAGAGCAGACAAGTAAGAGTAGGGTCCTCTATGAGGCCTGAACCTGGGTAAACCTTGCGTCCCTGTGTGCTTGTTTGCTAGCTCATTGATGCCTCCAGCGCTCCCACCTTCTCCAAAACCCAAGTCCATAACAATGGGCATTGATGAGTTTAACCCTCGTCAATTGGCAGCTTCTGTGGGAACTGGGAGTGCTGATTTCGCGGCTTCTTCGGCCCCGTCAACTGGATCTACAACTCTGCAATAGTGGAGATTCACCTCGTCTTTGGTGCTTCCGACTTCACCGTGCATACGCCGGCCACTCACCCGGATTTCGAGTCCGTGGGCAATGGGATCGACCTGGCAGTCGGGAGCTTACGCTTCCAAGTTGGATAGTTGGGCACGCTTCGCCTCCCTGATCAGCCGACAGTCCCCACGATTGCTCCAGCATCGTGGTTTCAACCACCGATCGGCACCCTAAGTGAGCTCAATGCCCCTACAACAGTCGGGAACACGGACAACCACAGCAGTCGCGAATCCGATTTGGGCGATCTCGCCATAGAGGATAGAGCCTACGGCTGTGGATCTGAAAGCTGCGGAAGAAACAACTTACCCAATCACTACATGTGCGCCATCGTCAACACAGGAGACAACGGCGACAATTGCGACAACGCCGGTACTGGTCCCTCCAACAGTGGTATACCAGTCAAGAACGGTGGCCCACCAATAGAGCACCAACCAACAACGGGCCGGAGAATCACCCGACCCTTACCGCGAATGAGGACACCCAGGAGCACATGTTGATCAAGCTCAACGACGCTGAGTGGGCTCATTGCCAAGAAGCCTTATAGGGTAACCCCTGCCGCCAAACTCATCGCAAGACATGCTGATGGGTTATCATTGGTTGCTCAAGGAAGAATTGAAGCGCCAGCAGCAAGTAATCGCTGAGCTCGAGGGGCGCAAAAAGGCGGCAAATGAGTTAAGCCTTCGGCGAGCTCAGCTCTCCTCCATGGGAGGATCCTCCTCCAAGGGTAATGAGCATATGACCGCCAAGAGACACTCTCGACTGGCCCACCTCACCGATAAGGACCGAGAAGAGGCCGCGCGAGTCCTCAACTTCTCGTCCATGATGGTGGACACGCGAGGCAATGTGCTCCTGACGATGCCACAAGCAGCGGTGACAGCAGCCACCATGTACCTCCTCAACAACTAGCCATCGGCTGGGGATCCAAGGGATGCCATGCACCGATCTATGATTGCGGGCCTGGGGCTAGTCGAAGCTTCCCTCATCAAGGAGCCAACACCGGAGCCGAAGAAAATAAAGCTCTAGCCAAATGCTACTCTTCACCCTCCTCAAGCAATGATAGCCACGACCTATCACGGCGACGCTGCTCATGGTGGCATGACTACGACTATGACATGCGTGATGACATCACGCAACGCAAGGTCGACAAGATGCACGCAAGGGCGCGCCCGTTTGAATGACTCGGAAGATGACGGGATAGAGGTCTGCGGCACCAGCTGCTTCAGTAGAGCCATTCGACACAAGCGAATGCCAAAGGGGTTTAAACTCCCATCGAAGAACCCAAAATTCGATGGCCTACAGGACTCGAAGATCTGGCTGGAGGATCACATCTCCTCCATCAGGCTCCACGGTGGAACCACGACCACGGCAATGCAATGCCTCCAGCTATAGCTACAAGGCGCCGCTCATGCGTGGCTTAACAACCTCCCGTATAGATCGGTTCGTAGCTGGGAAGAGCTAGTCTACAGCTTCGTATGAAATTTCAAGGGCACTTACAAAAGGCCCGCATCAATCGAAGAATTGAGAGGCTGCTACTAGAAAACTAGCGAGTCGCTGTGCTCGTACATCCAGAGATGGTACATCATCAAACATTATGCAGAAGACACCTCTGAGGATCGCGCAACCAACACGTTCAATGGGGGAATACACCACAGAGAGCTCAGGGAGGAGCTTGGCCGCTCGAAGCCTAAGACAATCGACCACCTAATGGAGATCGTGAACAGGTCGGACGATGGGGAGGACTTGTTAAAAAACCGTGTCCACTCTAATAATGATGGTGACCTCGGCCGCAGATGTGATCGGCGAAGAAAACATCGAATGCGCGGTTACAAGGACCGCGAGGTTGTCGACATGGTCATGGCTAGCTATGCCGACAAACACGACGACAACAACCGCAACAGCGGATACCGTAGTGGTGGATATAGCGACAACGGGAAAACCACGCAAGTGTGGCAACGCCGCACTCGCGATGAAGCACCTGGAACATCTATCTAGGACAAGCTGTTCGGACCGTGCAATGTACACTTCTACATCAACAAGCACGACGGTAAGAAAAAGTCCAGCCACCTTCTAAAAGACTGTCGCGAGTTCCTGAAGCTCCACGAAGGCCTGGCCCAGATGAATCGCGATGGGATAAACTAGGGCTATGGAGCTGCCCCGGGTGTTGTGGCTCGTGGAGCACCTCCACCACCAACCGGGCCACCACCACCTGCGGCTGCGCCAGTCCAGAACAATAGAGGTGAGCCATACCCGCGATCACTGGGGAACATGGGGATGATCCAAAAAGGACGCCCCTGAAATCGAGTGCAAAAATCAATCACTCGCCAAGTCAATCGGGGGACAAACTCTCCGCCCTCCACCACTGAGTACCTCAGTGGAAGTGAGTCCTGCATCACCTTCGACAAGCGCGATCATTGATACGTCCATAATGTATCTATAATTTTTGATGGTTTTATCCTAGTAATATGCTTTTGACACTCCGTTTTGTATAAAGTTTATAATTTATTTGGACTAACCTACTAATAGTTGAAAAATTACACAATGTTCTTATTTTACACTTTGATGTGTAGGAATTACCAAGAATACAAGTGGAAACCTTGTTGGAGTCAAATTGGGATTTTTCCAGAAATCTGTCTCAGAACTCTTTTTAAAGATGGTCACATTTCGGGTCTAAGATGGTGTAAAACGGAAAACTCTTCAACTACAAAGTTGTTGGAAATTTCGTGACAAACGTTCTAGAAATAAAATTTAGCTGATTCCATTTCCGTACGGACCTTTTAGGCCCGATTTACTACAGCCTAAGATGGGGTGACGGTAATCCGAGAAGCTATATAGAGGGAGGAAACCTAATTCGCCTAGGGCATCTCCACCCACGAATTTGCAGGCACCAAAGCCACGTTTTGGCCTCCCCCATGGATCCCATCTCCATGGGGGAGGGCTCCCAAGAATCCATGAAGGAAGGAGGCTAAGGGGCGGTGCTCCCTCATGATACCGGCGACGGGGAAAGAGTCCCCCGCATCGCCGTCGGCGCCGCCGCCGCCCTCTTCACCATCTTCACTGCCATCTCCATGACCTAATACTCCTAGTATGCAGTGGTTCATCCTCCCACACACCTCTGTACCGTCCTATGTAAACATGGTGTTTGATGCTATAAGTTATAATCCTATGATCTATGTCATTTGTGCGTAGTTTCTTTGTTCTTAAATTGAATGGTTAAACGTTTTTGGTTCATTAGAGTTGTATGTTGATATGGTACAGTCCTTTGGTGTTCATTATATTTGTGCGCGCATGGATTAAACATCATAGGGTTTGTAGTATGTGTAAAAGGAAGGGGGAGTTCTGTCGGAGTGACAGAAACCTAAGGACGCGAACCGGAACATTGCACGTATGGGAGTAAGAGGACCATTAAACTTAAGGCTATGGTTGGGGAAACCTTAATGCATTGGTTAGTACTTACGGATGTTTGCTAATAATCCAATCATATAGTACATGTAATTCCAAGTAGTGAAGCGCATGTATATTTAGCCTCTCCCACATAGAAAACTGCATCACAGATAATGAACCCGATCTATTCGCTATTTAAACTTGGACAAAGCTACCACAATTACCACCACTATTCCACACTCATGGTGCTGTTAGTTTAGTGTATTTTATTGCTGTAGCAACTAGCTTTACTTTCTTGTTATTTATTATCATGCAAAGCTATCTCTATTACTCGTATTATTGCTCTAGTTTTATTTCCTAGATAATGCAAACATTTAGTGTGCGTAGAGTTGTATCAGTGGTTGATAGAACTTGAGAGAAAATTTATCCTACCTTTAGCTCCTCGTTGGGTTCGACACTCTTACTTATCGAAAAGGCTACACACGATCCCCTATACTTGTGGGTTATCAAGACCTTTTCTGGCGCCGTTGGCGGGGAGCAATAGTGTGTGGGTGAATATTCTTGTGTGCACTTGTTTGCTTTATCTCTAAGTAGTTTTTACTTTCAGTTTTAAGTTGTTCTCTATGTTAGTATGAATAGGGAATGTGAATTACAAAAAAAATTAGTTGTACTTGTTACCTAAAAATGTTTTCAAAAAGGAAAGTGATTAGAAAGATGAGTGATGGTTAAGTGGGGGTCGACCTTGAACACTTGTGTTCATGCCTATGAAACGAATACACATCTTTCCATGGAAGATTTTCAGTTAAAAACTTGTAGGAATGCATGAAGGCTTGAAAAAGAAAGATATTCCTGGTATTGATCTTAATGTTTATTTATTCGAAAATACTTGAATCTTGCTCGAATGCCTAACTTAAAGGTGTTAAAGAAAAGTACTTATTAGGGAGATAACCCAAAAGTTTTAGATGAGTCTTGGAAGTTATTACCTCTGTAATAACCGCTCCTTATCTTTTTTTATTTGCTTTTTTTGCCAAGAGTAACCTCTAATGAGAGAGAAGTAATGCTTGGGAAAGTTGCTATCCCGAAACAGATTTTTGTGCTTCGCCGTAAAAATTCGTGTAAAATCTCTGTACGACGGTTTGAGCTGTGATTTTTGGTGCTTTCGCCCCTGGTTGTTATCTAACTTTCGTTAGCTCAACACTTTTCTATTTGAGCAACATAATGTCTTCAAAAAAATTGCTTTTTACCTGCTGGTATGTTTTCACAGATTTCTACCATTATTTGCATTTGCTTCTTGTTGATTCCTTTTTGGGTTCTCTTTGGGCAATTGAGCTTTTTGAGGGAAGTGCTACAATAGTTTGTGTTTTAATGGAAGTTTTATTGGTGTTGAAACTGAACCCAAAAAGACTTATTATCTTGAATACACTAATGTTGCTAATAAAGATTGTGTGAAGTTTTTTATGAAGGAAAATTTTCAGGTGTATGGAGAGAATGATGTAATGAGATGAAGAATGGACTAAAGATCAATCTTGGGGATGCCACCCATGTCACACCAAGAAATATCCAAGAAGTACAAGCGTCAAAGCTTGGGGATGCCCAAGGCATCCCCTTCTTCATCAATAAAAATCTCAGGTTTCTTTCAAACACTTCATTTTTATTGTTTCATGCACAGTTGTGTTGTTCTTGGAGCGTCTTCGTTTTCGTTTGCTTGAATAAATTGGTTGGACCCCCTCTTTAATACATTAGTTTTCAAATAAGTGTGGTTTTGATTGGAAAAGAGTAGGAAAAGTTCATGTTTAAGTGGTAAAATGAGCTCGTTTTTGACGATGGCATATGCTTTGTCATGTCATGCTTGATAATGTTTTGGCTTTATGCTTAATGATTTTTGCTGTAGCATGATGTGTTATAAACAATTGAGATTGCTTAATGTGCCTTGAAAGAATCATGCGTTGTTTTAGCATATTAAAGCATAGTATTGGGGTATTCTCCTTTGATGCTTTATTTGGATTTACTTGGCGCATGCTCACACCATGTTATGACTATCCCAAGTCACCATAGCCTTTATGATCCTTTAGTTTTCGACTTGTAATATCACTTTATGCTTTAATTAATGATGTTTTGTCGCTTTGCATGATTATGGCCATTATTTCTCTCTTTGTTGGTCGCTCCCAGTCTTTTGCTAGCCTCCATAACCAAGTATGAGTTACACTCATGCATTCAACTCCAAATAAAACCAAGTTTTTCCAAAGAGTCGACCATACCTACCTATTAGCATTTGCTATTCCAAGTATATTCATGTTTTTATCTACCTTCCGAATTAAACTTGTTATGAGAAAACCAGTGATTAAAGCTCTCACAAACTTTATGGCACACTTTACTTTTCTTGCCCTTAATAAACTTCAACCATTGTGTCATCTATGTTGTATATGCTTGCACTTATGTGTTGGGGATTAGCAGAACCATGCTGTCATGGGGAACGCTTTCAAAATTGCACTTGTACATTGTACCTAGTTGATATCATGCACTTTTGTCTATGGATGTCATCGGTGTGAAATGAAAGGGGAGCTTGTAAGTCCATGGAGTTATGTATGTGTGTTAGAGAAATGCCTGGGCTGCCGGTCTAATCCATGCCTAATCATGGTGGAAACCTGCAGCGTAAGCATAATGAGCAATCTATGAAGCATTCTTCTTATAAAAAAGAGATTGAGAAAAAGAGAAAAAGAAAAAAAGATATGAGAAAAGAGGAAAGAGAGAAAAAAGCACCAGTTTCCCATGGTAAATAAGAAGATTGCTGAGATGCTCGTTGTCTGCTTGCCTTGTCATTTTGATATGGGGATTCTTCCGTATCATCGGGCAAGGGGTACGTCGTTGGCGGTTCTCTATGATACACATGTACTTAACTTACCGGTAACTAAACATGAGTAGCATGAGGAGCGGCCCTCGTATTCAAGGGACATGAGATTTCCAACTTATACTATGTCAAGCATATACTCCATGGTTTGTTCACTTTAACCTTAATCACCTAAAGATGCTTATGATAGGGGCAATGAGAGCTGAAAGCTAATAAGTACCATAATTTTTGGAAGCTCTTTATGGGACTTGAATCACTGCTTCCTTCTAAGAAGGACTTTCTTTTACTTTTATGTTGAGTCTCCATCTTCTATCTTTATGCACCTATTAAGAGAGCATAGTGGCCATTCTTAGTTTAATGTGCATTGTCCCAAGACTTGTTGATGCATAACTTTGATATTGCTTGTTCTTAAACTATTTGTATCTAGTCACCCTTATGAACTTTGAAGGTGTCCTATGCATTTATGTTTTCCTACTCTATGAGGGACAAGCTGAATACCATTCTCATTATGCTTTCTTTATGTGAAACAAACAAACGTCTTGGAAAGCATTGTTATTCCTGAATCTTTTGTTTGTGCCTTTTCATGTTACAACATAGTTGCTATGTATTATTATTAGAACTCTATCTTTCATGATTCATGTTTAGAGTACCTTAATCCTAGCTATCAATGCTTTTACAATAATGATAATCAAGATTGTGTTGTCTGCATGTCACCTCAAAAATTATATTGTTTTGATCGTTTACCTACTCGAGGACGAGCTGGAACTAAGCTTGGAGATGTTGATACGTCCATAACGTATCTATAATTTTTGATGATTTTATGCTAATAATATGCTTTTGACACTTCTTTTTGTATAAAGTTTATGATTTATTTGGCCTAACCTACTAATAGTTGCAAAAGTGCACAATGTTCTTGTTTTACACTTTGATGTGTAGGAATTACCAAGAATGCAAGTGGAAACCTTGTTGGAGTCAAATTGGGATTTTTCTAGAAATCTGTCTCGGAACTCTTTTTAAAGATGGTCACGTTTCGGGTCGAAGACAGCATCAAACGGAAAACTCTTCAACTATATAAACGGAAAACTCTTAAAGTTGTTGTAAATGTCATGACAAACGTTCTGAACATAAAATTTAGCTGATTTTGAGCCTGTACGGAACTTTTAGGCCCGATTTACTGCAGCCCAAGATGGGGTGACGGGAATCCGAGAAGCTATATAAAGGGAGGAAACCTAATTCGCCTAGAGCATCTCCACCCACGAATTTGCAGCCACCAAAGCCACGTTTTTGCCTCCCCCATGGATCCCATCTCCATGGGGGAGGGCTCCCAAGAAGCCATAAAGGAAGGGGCTAAGGGGAGGTGCTCCCCCATGATACCGGCGGCGGGGAAGGAGTCCCCCGCGCCGCCGCCGGCACCGCCGCCGCCCTCTTCACCATCTTCACCGCCATCTCCATCACCTAATATGCAGTGGTTCATCCTCCCACACACCTCTGTACCGTCCTATGTAAACATGGCGTTTGATGCTATGTCATGTTTGCGTAGTTTATTTGTTCTTAGATTGAATGGTTGAACGTCTTTGGTTCATTAGAGTTGTATGTTGATATGGTAGAGTCCTTTGGTGTCCATTATATTTGTGCGCGCATGGATTAAACATCATAGGGTTTGTAGTATGTGTAAAAGGAAGGGGGAAGTTCTTCTGGAGTGACAGAAACCTGAGGACGCGAACCGGACATTGCACGTATGGGAGTAAGAGGACCATTAAACTTAAGGCTATGGTTGGGGAAACCTTAATGCATTGATTAGTACTTACGGATGTTTGCTAATAATCTAATCATATAGTACATGTAATTCCAAGTAGTGAAGCGCATGTATATTTAGCCTCTCCCACATAGAAAACTACATCGAAGACAATGAACCCGATCTATTCGCTATTTAAACTTGGACAAAGCTACCACAATTACCACCACTATTCCACACTCATGGTTCTATTAGTTTAGTGTATTTTATTGCTGCAGCAACTAGCTTTACTTTCTTCTTATTTATTATCATGCAAAGCTATCTCTATTACTCGTATTGTTGCTCTAGTTTTATTTCCTAGATAATGCAAACGTTTAGTGTGCGTAGAGTTGTATTAGTGGTTGATAGAACTTGAGAGAACATTTATCCTACCTTTAGCTCCTCGTTGGGTTCGACACTTTTACTTATCAAAAAGACTACACACGATCCCCTATACTTGTGGGTTATCAATCATCTGCGCCAAGTACCTCGCCCATGCCACTATCCCCTGGTGCTCGAGGCACAGATTGGAGGCTTCGAGATGAGTCACATCTTCATGGAAGGCGGGAGCGGCATTAATCTCATGTTCGCAAGTACCTTGCGCACAATGCGGATCCCTCTGACATGTCTGGAAGTTTCAGACACGACCTTCCACGGAATCGTCCAAGGGAATGGCGTATACCCCCTGGGTAACATCTTCCTCGACGTCATCTTTGAAACGCCGTTAAACTTTCAGCGAGAGTGCATTGAATTCGAAGTCGTCGACTGGCCCTCACAATACCACTGCATCCTCGGACGTGTCGCGTTCACGAGGTTCATGGCGGTGCCACACTACGCGTACTTGCAGATGAAGATGCCAGACCCAAATGGCATTATCACCGTCAACGGAAGCTTTGAGAGATCTGATAGCTGCAATAGGGAATTCAAAAAAAAACTCCCAGTCTTTCGGCATGCAAGAGGAGCTGGCACGGTTGAAGGAGTCGACAGACAACAGTCTTCCCCCCGAGCAATCCAAGTTCACCCGACCAATCCTTCGACATGTCGGTGCACACCAAGAAAGTCCAGGTCCATCCAATAGACCCAACCAAGACGGCCCTCATCGCCAACAACTTGTGTCTCGCATAGGAACTCGTGCTCATCAAATTCGTCCGTGAGCATTGGGAAATCTTTGCCTGGTGTCGAGCAGACATGCCAGGAGTTCCCAGGGAATTCGCCGAGAACTCACTCAACGTGAATCCTGAAGTGAGGCCAGTCAAACAAACAATGCGCCGACTGTTTGAAACAAGGGCAAAAGCGGTCGGTATGGAAGTCAACAGACTCCTCAATGCTAACTTCATACGTGAAATCAAGGAAAGCAGCTGGGTAGCAAACCCTGTGCTTGTTCCTAAAAAAGACACGGATATCCTGTGGATGTGCGTGGACTTCACCTCCCTGAACAAGCATTGCCTGAAGGACCACTTCCCGTTGCCTCGGATCGATCAGATAATCGACTCCACAAGGACGCGAGTGTCTCTGTTTCCTCGACGCCTACTCAGGCTATAATCAGATTCGAATGAAGGAGGATGACCAGGAGAAAACGGCGTTCATCACGCCCTTTGGTGTCTTCTGCTACACAACGATGCCCTTCAGGCTGAAAAATGCAGGAGCCACCTACCAGCGGTATATGCAGGCCTTCCTCAAGAGCCAGCTTGGTTGCAACATCCAAGTCTACATCGACAACATCGTCGTCAAAACCAAGGAGGAAGCCTCGTTACTCGACAATCTCCGCAAGACCTTCGATAACCTCGACCGCTACCGGATCAAACTAAATCTGGAAAAATGCGCCTTCGGCGTTCCATCTGGGCAATTGCTCGGGTACCTCATCTCTGCGAGAGGGATCAAGGCCAACCTGAAGAAAATAAAAGCCATACTGGCTATGAAGAAGCCAAAGAACGTAAAGGGCGTCCAACAACTGGTTGGACGAATCGTGGCGCTCAGTCAATACGTTAGTCGGATGGGTGAAAAGGCACTGCCTTTCTACCAACCTCTCTGCAAGGCTGACAAATTCGAGTGGAAAAGCAAAGCACAAACAGCATTCGAAGGCCTCAAGCGTCTACTATCCACCTCGCCGGTGTTGGTAACACCTCGCGAAAAAGAGCTGCTATTGCTATACATATCAGCCACCAACCAGGTGGTTAGCACTGTCCTCGTGGTGGAACGAGCCGAAGAATTGTGGTAAACGATGCCCCAGTAGGGCACATACTCAATAATCCCGACGCCACTGCATGAGTCGCGCAATCGGAAATTGAACTGTCTCCACGAGACATCACGTATGAGAAGCGAGACGCGATCAAGTTGCATGTTATCCCGGATTTCCTCGTGCACTGGATGGAAAACTAGCTTCCCGATAGGCCAGATATGTCATATCTATGGACAATGCACTTCGAAGGGTCCAAGCGCAAGGAGGGAGCTGGCGCAGGCATCATACTGACATCACCGCAAGTCGACAAGATGAGATATGTTCTACGAATGCAGTTCACCGCCTCCAACAATGAAGCTGAATATGAAGCCTTACTCCACGGGATGCGTATGGCAAAAGCCTGCGGCACAAAGAGGCTCGTCATCTACGGTGACTCCAAGATGGTGTTCAATCAAAGAATGAACGAGTGCGATTCTCTGAGAGACAACATGATCGCCTACTATGATCTCTACGACGCACTTGAGGGAGACTTTGACAGCTGCGAGCTGTGACATGTTGGCCGCGAGAGAAACGAGGAAGCATACACACTTGCCAACATCGGCTTCACTTGTGCCCTAATGCCACCCGAAGTATTTCTAGAGCGCATCTGCGTGTGCTCCATCAAGCCAAAAGCTCCAGAACACAAAACCAGCACGTCAAAGGACTCAGGGGCTATGCCACCCAGCGTGCCAATGGCACTCGACAACACGGAGCCAGACACAGGACTCGAAGGCCCCATGGAGGTCATGATGATCGAGCGATCTTGGACACAACCATACATCACATACTTGCTCAGCAAAAGAATGTTAGATGACAGCGGATGCGTCATATAGCGTGATGATCCAAGGCATTCGCTGTTATCAATGGCGAATTGTACAAGTGCAGCATCACAGGAGTCCTTCAATGGTGCATCTCCAATGGAGACGGAAGAGCCATCCTCCTCGAGATACATGAAGGCACTTGCAGCCACCACGCCGGTAGTCACGCTCTTGTCGCCAAAGCTCTACGAGCGGGATTCTACTGGCCAACAGCAATGCACGACACCAAGGATATCGTCCAGTGTTGCAAGGCCTGCCAGCGATTCACGGACAAGCCACATGCACCCGGCACAGAACTCAGGCCAATACCTGTGGCTTGGCCCTTCGCACAATGGGTACTCGACATGGTCAGCAAGCTCGAGAAATCTTCACAAGGAGGATACGTCTACCTTTTGGTGATGGTTGACAAATTCACCAGGTGGATCAGATAATCGACTCCACCGTAGGATGCGAGCGTCTCTGTTTCCTCGACGCCTACTCAGGCTATAATCAGATTCGAATGAAGGAGGATGACTAGGAGAAAACGGTGTCCATCACGCCCTTTGGTGTCTTCTGCTACACAACGATGCCCTTCAGGCTGAAAAACACAGGAGCCACCTACCAGCAGTGTATGCAGGCCTTCCTCAAGAGCCAGCTTGGTTGCAACATCCAAGTCTACGTCGACGACATCGTCATCAAAACCAAGGAGGAAGCCTCATTACTCTACAATCTCTGCAAGACCTTCGATAACCTCGACCGCTATCGGATCAAATTAAATCTTGAAAAATGCTCCTTCGGCGTTCCATCTGGGCAATTGCTCGGGTACCTCATCTCTGCGAGAGGGATCAAGGCCAACCCGAAGAAAATAAAAGCCATACTGGCTATGAAGAAGCCGAAGAACGTAAAGGCCATCCAACAGCTGGTTGGACGAATCGTGGCGCTCAGTCAATACATTAGTCGGATGGGTGAAAAGGCACTGCCTTTCTACCAACCTCTCTGCAAGGCTGACAAATTCGAGTGGACAAGCAAAGCACAAGAAGCATTCGAAGGCCTCAAGCGTCTACTGTCCACCTCGCCGGTGTTGGTAACACCTCGCGAAAAAGAGCTGCTATTGCTATACATATCAGCCACCAACCAGGTGGTTAGCACTGTCCTCGTGGTGGAACGAGCCGAAGAAAGTAAAGTCCACGGGGTACAACACCCAGTCTACTACCTCAGCGAGGTGCTCACACCGACAAAGCAGCGGTACCGTCATTATCAGAAACTGGCATACGACATCTTCATGACAGTCAGGCAACTGCGCCACTACTTCTAGGAGCATCGAATAATCGTGGTAAACGATGCCCCAGTAGGGCACATACTCAATAATCCCGACGCCACTGCATGAGTCGCGCAATCGGAAATTGAACTGTCTCCACGAGACATCACGTATGAGAAGCGTGACGCGATCAAGTCGCATGTTATCCCGGATTTCCTCGTGCACTGGATGGAAAACTAGCTTCCCGATAGGCCAGATATGTCATATCTATGGACAATGCACTTCGAAGGGTCCAAGCGCAAGGAGGGAGCTGGCGCAGGCATCATACTGACATCACCGCAAGGCGACAAGATGAGATATGTTCTACGAATGCAGTTCACCGCCTCCAACAATGAAGCTGAATATGAAGCCTTACTCCACGGGATGCGTATGGCAAAAGACTGCGGCACAAAGAGGCTCGTCATCTACGGTGACTCCAAGATGGTGTTCAATCAAAGAATGAACGAGTGCGATTCTCTGAGCGACAACATGATCACCTACTATGATCTCTACGACACACTTGAGGGAGACTTTGACGGCTGCGAGCTGTGACATGTTGGCCGCGAGAGAAATGAGGAAGCATACACACTTGCCAACATCGGCTTCACTTGTGCCCCAGTGCGACCCGAAGTATTTCTAGAGCGCATCTGCCTGTGCTCCATCAAGCCAAAAGCTCCAGAACACAAAACCAGCACGTCAAAGGACTCAGGGGCTATGCCACCCAGCGTGCCAATGGCACTCGACAACACGGAGCCAGACACAGGACTCGAAGGCCCCATGGAGGTCATGATGATCGAGCGATCTTGGACACAACCATACATCACATACTTGCTCAGCAAAAGAATGTTAGATGACCTGACAGATGCGCGTCATATAGCGTGATGATCCAAGGCATTCGCTGTTATCATTGGCGAATTGTACAAGTGCAGCATCACAGGAGTCCTTCAATGGTGCATCTCCAATGGAGACGGAAGAGCCATCCTCCTCGAGATACATGAAGGCACTTGCAGCCACCACACCGGTAGTCACGCTCTTGTCGCCAAAGCTCTACGAGCGGGATTCTACTGGCCAACAGCAATGCACGACACCAAGGATATCGTCCAGCGTTGCAAGGCCTGCCAGCGATTCACGGACAAGCCACATGCACCCGGCACAGAACTCAGGCCAATACCTGTGGCTTGGCCCTTCGCACAATGGGGGACTCGACATGGTCAGCAAGCTCGACAAATCTTCACAAGGAGGATACGTCTACCTTTTGGTGATGGTTGACAAATTCACCAGGTGGATCAGATAATCGACTCCACCGTAGGATGCGAGTGTCTCTGTTTCCTCGATGCCTACTCAGGCTATAATCAGATTCGAATGAAGGAGGATGACCAGGAGAAAACGGCGTTCATCACGCCCTTTGGTGTCTTCGGCTACACAACGATGCCCTTCAGGCTGAAAAACGTAGGAGCCACCTACCAGCGGTGTATGCAGGCCTTCCTCAAGAGCCAGCTTGGTTGCAACATCCAAGTCTACGTCGACGACATCATCATCAAAACCAAGGAGGAAGCCTCGTTACTCGACAATCTCCGCAAGACCTTCGATAACCTCAACCGCTATCGGATCAAATTAAATCTTGAAAAATGTGCCTTCGGCGTTCCATCTGGGCAATTGCTCGGGTACCTCACCTCTGCGAGAGGGATCAAGGCCAACCCGAAGAAAATAAAAGCCATACTGGCTATGAAAAAGCCGAAGAACTTAAAGGCCGTCCAACAGCTGGTTGGACGAATCGTGGCGCTCAGTCAATACATTAGTCGGATGGGTGAAAAGGCACTGCCTTTCTACCAACCTCTCTACAAGGCTGACAAATTCGAGTGGAAAAGCAAAGCACAAACAGCATTCGAAGGCCTCAAGCGTCTACTGTCCACCTCGCCGGTGTTGGTAACACCTCGCGAAAAAAAGATGCTATTGCTATACATATCAGCCACCAACCAGGTGCTTAGCACTGTCCTCATGGTGGAACGAGCCGAAGAAAATAAAGTCCACGGGGTACAACACCCAGTCTACTACCTCAGCGAGGTGCTCACACCGACAAAGCAGCGGTGCCTGCATTATCAGAAACTGGCATACGACATCTTCATGACAGTCAGGCAACTGCGCCACTACTTCTAGAAGCATCGAATAATCGTGGTAAACGATGCCCCAGTAGGGCACATACTCAATAATCCCGACGCCACTGCATGAGTCGCGCAATCGGAAATTGAACTGTCTCCACGAGACATCACGTATGAGAAGCGAGACGCGATCAAGTCGCATGTTATCCTGGATTTCCTCGTGCACTGGATGGAAAACTAGCTTCCCGATAGGCCAGATATGTCATATCTATGGACAATGCACTTCGAAGGGTCCAAGCGCAAGGAGGGAGCTGGCGCAGGCATCATACTGACATCACCGCAAGGCGACAAGATGAGATATGTTCTACGAATGCAGTTCACCGCCTCCAACAATGAAGCTGAATATGAAGCCTTACTCCACGGGATGCGTATGGCAAAAGCCTGCTGCACAAAAGGCTCGTCATCTACGGTGACTCCAAGATGCTGTTCAATCAAAGAATGAAAGAGTGCGATTCTCTGAGCGACAACATGATCGCCTACTATGATCTCTATGACGCACTTGAGGGAGACTTTGACGGCTGCGAGCTGTGACATGTTGGCCGCGAGAGAAACGAGGAAGCATACACACTTGCCAACATCGGCTTCACTTGTGCCCCAGTGCCACCCAAAGTATTTCTAGAGCGCATCTGCGTGTGCTCCATCAAGCCAAAAGCTCCAGAACACAAAACCAGCACGTCAAAGGACTCAGGGGCTATGCCACCCACCGTGCCAATGGCACTCGACAACACGAGCCAGACACAGGACTCGAAGGCCCCATGGAGGTCATGATGATCGAGCGATCTTGGACACAACCATACATCACATACTTGCTCAGCAAAAGAATGTTAGATGACCTGACAGATGCGCGTCATATAGCGTGATGATCCAAGGCATTCGCTGTTATCAATGGCGAATTGTACAAGTGCAGCATCACAGGAGTCCTTCAATGGTGCATCTCCAATGGAGACGGAAGAGCCATCCTCCTCGAGATACATGAAGGCACTTGCAGCCACCACGCCGGTAGTCACGCTCTTGTCACCAAAGCTCTACGAGCGGGATTCTACTGGCCAACAGCAATGCATGACATCAAGGATATCGTCCAGCGTTGCAAGGCCTGCCAGCGATTCACGGACAAGCCACATGCACCCGGCACAGAGCTCAGGCCAATACCTGTGGCTTGGCCCTTCGCACAATGGGGACTCCACATGGTCAGCAAGCTCGAGAAATCTTCACAAGGAGGATACGTCTACCTTTTGGTGATGGTTGACAAATTCACCAGGTGGATCAGATAATCGACTCCACCGTAGGATGCGAGCGTCTCTGTTTCCTCGACGCCTACTCAGGCTATAATCAGATTCGAATGAAGGAGGATGACCAGGAGAAAACGGCGTTCATCACGCCCTTTGGTGTCTTCTGCTACACAACGATGCCCTTCAGGCTGAAAAACGCAGGAGCCACCTACCAGCGATGTATGCAGGCCTTCCTCAAGAGCCAGCTTGGTTGCAACATCCAAGTCTACGTCGACGACATCGTCATCAAAACCAAGGAGGAAGCCTCGTTACTCGACAATCTCCGCAAGACCTTCGATAACCTCGACCGCTATCGGATCAAACTAAATCTTGAAAAATGCGCCTTCGGCGTTCCATCTGGGCAATTGCTCGGGTACCTCATCTCTGCGAGAGGGATCAAGGCCAACCCGAAGAAAATAAAAGCCATACTGGCTATGAAGAAGTCGAAGAACGTAAAGGGCGTCCAACAGCTGGCTAGACGAATCGTGGTGCTCAGTCAATACATTAGTCGGATGGGTGAAAAGGCACTGCCTTTCTACCAACCTCTCTGCAAGGCTGACAAATTCGAGTGGACAAGCGAAGCACAAGAAGCATTTGAAGGCCTCAAGCGTCTACTGTCCACCTCGCCGGTGTTGTTAACACCTCGCGAAAAGGAGTTGCTATCGCTATACATATCAGCCACCAACCAGGTGGTTAACACTGTCCTCGTGGTGGAACGAGCCGAAGAAAATAAAGTCCACGGGGTACAACACCCAGTCTACTACCTCAACGAGGTGCTCACACCGACAAAGCAGCGGTACCTGCATTATCAGAAACTGGCATACGACATCTTCATGACAGTCAGGCAACTGCGCCACTACTTCTAGGAGCATCCAATAATCGTGGTAAACGATGCCCCAGTAGGGCACATACTCAATAACCCCGACGCCACTGCACGATTCGCGCTCTCGGAAATTGAACTGTCTCCACGAGACATCACGTATGAGAAGCGAGACGCGATCAAGTCGCATGTTATCCCGGATTTCCTCGTGCACTGGATGGAAAACTAGCTTCCCGATAGGCCAGATATGTCATATCTATGGACAATGCACTTCGAAGGGTCCAAGCGCAAGGAGGGAGCTGGCGCAGGCATCATACTGACATCACCGCAAGGCGACAAGATGAGATATGTTCTACGAATGCAGTTCACCGCCTCCAACAATGAAGCTGAATATGAAGCCTTACTCCACGGGATGCGTATGGCAAAAGCCTGCGGCACAAAGAGGCTCGTCATCTACGGTGACTCCAAGATGGTGTTCAATCAAAGAATGAACGAGTGCGATTCTCTGAGTGACAACATGATCGCCTACTATGATCTCTACGACGCACTTGAGGGAGACTTTGACGGCTGCGAGCTGCCACATGTTGGCCGCGAGAGAAACGAGAAAGCATACACACTTGCCAACATCGGCTTCACTTGTGCCCTAGTGCCACCCGAAGTATTTCTAGAGCGCATCTGCGTGCGCTCCATCAAGCCAAAAGCTCCAGAACACAAAACCAGCACGTCAAAGTACTCAGGGGCTATGCCACCCAGCATGCCAATGGCAGTCGACAACACGGAGCCAGACACAGGACTCGAAGGCCCCATGGAGGTCATGATGATCGAGCGATCTTGGACATGACCATACATCACATACTTGCTCAGCAAAAGAATGTTAGATGACCCGACAGATGCGCGTCATATAGCGTGATGATCCAAGGCATTCGCTGTTATCAATGGCGAATTGTACAAGTGCAGCATCACAGGAGTCCTTCAATGGTGCATCTCCAATGGAAATAGAAGAGCCATCCTCCTCGAGATACATGAAGGCACTTGCAGCCACCACGCCGGTAGTCACACTCTTATCGCCAAAGCTCTACGAGCGGGATTCTACTGGCCAACAACAATGCACGACACCAACGATATCGTCCAGCCTTGCAAGGCCTGCCAACGATTCACGGACAAGCCACATGCACCTGGCACAGAACTCAGGCCAATACCTGTGGCTTGGCCTTTCGCACAATGGGGACTCGACATTGTCAGCAAGCTCGAGAAATCTTCACAAGGAGGATACGTCTACCTTTTGGTGATGGTTGACAAATTCACCAGGTGGATTGAGGACATGTCGATAACAAACCAATCAGGATCCAGCGCTGTCAAATTCTTCGAGTCCATCATCTTCTGCTTTGGGGTGCCACATAGCATCATCACGGACAATGGGATGAACTTCACCTCCAAGGAGTTCCAGGATTTCTGTGAAAACCTAGAAATCCACATTAGCTAGGCCTCGGTGGCACATCCCTAGACCAATGGTCAAGTCGAAAAGGCCAACAGCCTCGTCTGCAGCGGGATCAAGAAAAGGCTCCTCCGGCCACTCGAAAAAGCTGCTCGATGCTGGCCCGACGAGCTGCAATCAGTACTATGGATCCTACGCACAACTCCGAACAGCACTACAGGATACACTCCATTCTTCATGGTACACAGCGCCGAGGCGGTACTACCCGTAGAGGTGCGCTACAAGGCCCCACGGGTAGTATCATATAGCGAGGAAGAATCAACCCTCGCATTCGAAGGCTCCATCAACCTCCTCGATGAGGAACATGAGATTGCAGCGGACAGATCCATGATCTACTAGCAGAACCTCCGCAATTAGCACAGCAGAAGGCTACGCCCTAGATCCTTCGTCGAAGGAGACCTGGTCCTGCGACTGAAGCAGCAAGGGAACCTCAAATTCGAGTCCCCTTGGGAAGGACCTTATGTGATTACCGAAGTAATCCCAGGTGGCGCCTACCGCCTTAAAGACGTAGAAAGTGGAGTCGCATACTCCAACCCCTGGAACGTCGTGCAGCTGTGTTGTTTCTACACCTAGATGTTTTTACTTTACAAATAAGGCTATTTAGCCAGGCTACTTAGCCACACATTGTACCTCGTGATATTCTGCGAATAAATAAAGCTAAGTGCCCCAAACTTTGTGTCTATATTTTTCTTGCAATTACATTGCTCGGGGGCTACGCCACCCTTTTAACCTCGTTACATGAACAACACAGTATCCCGGGTAGCTGACGCACTATCAATCGAACCCTTGGCAAAATCATCCTAGCTGCAATGCACCTGACAGGTTGACATGGTGCTAAGATGAATATACGTCAGGCTAACGAAAAGGAACTGTAGAGTACAAAACACTCAAAAAATATACAAGCTAGCAATCTCTTTACATATCAACGGGTATAAAAAACACACCCGACGCAATTCTATGAACTTTACAACACCTGTGCATTTCCTGTGCAGGACCATATTATCCTACTTCTACAAAAGGAGAACATTCGTCTACTCCTCAAAGAAATCGACAATATCCTCAGCTGGCCGATCATGTTCCATGTCATCCCTTCTAGTGGAGGCGGTGGACTAGAAGCAACAGCTGCGACATCCACATCTGCCCGATGCAGGTGAACAAGTGCTAGTGCAGCCTTGGCACCCACGACCAACTGCTGGCGCACGCACTCGCGGACCTTGCTGATATCTTGAAATTTTGATAGCAAAGCTAGCAAGCTTGAAGGCACCACGTCCAGAGGAAACATCGCCTGAAAAATATGCTTAAGGCATGACTGTGCCCTCTTCAAGCATTGTAGGACTCGAGATGCACGATCTTGCAGCGTCACCAAGCATTGTAGGACTTAAAATGCTCATTCAACTGAGCAACTTTGTCCAAGAGATACTTCTCGCGCATGCTGGTGTTCTTAGCCTTCGACTTCCACACGCCCGCGTTACCACGGATCATGGGCAACTCTCGCTCCAACTGCTTTATGCGATCGTGCAGTCGTGCCAACAACGACATCTCCTCCACCTTTGAACGTGGTTGCGCCATAGTTTCATTGGTGGGAGGAGAGTCAGGAGGACCAGTCGAAGGACCCTATTACAGCCTAAGTAAGAGGCATATAAGACCAACCATCCATTAATAAAAGAGAGAAGTGCACTCAAATTCAGCAAGTGTCAAAAGGGGCACCCCCACAGAATATAGTTCAACAAGGAAATCTAAAACTATTACAAAAGGCGGCTAGGAAATGCTCTATGGCTTCGCTTTAGACTTCGGGGGCTTCCTCGAATCTGTAGCAGTCTCTAATGCCATAGACTTCCCAGCTATATTCCCAGGAACCATAGCTTTTACATTCTTCAACTGCCGGAGCTCCGCCGAATAAGCGGCGACTGTTTCAAGGAGCCAAGCCCCATACTTACTACAACTAGTGGCGAAAGGAGCAAATACTACCTGTTGTCCATCCGTAGTGACCAACATCACCGAGGAGATTTCACTGGGGTCCAGTTCCACACCGTGGGCTTGCGCCATCACGAGTCCCATGGTCGCTCCAAATGCCCACTACAAGTTCTTGAAGTCCATTGGAACACCTTCTGCAAAGGATTCCACCAGGTCATCGAGATTTTCGATCAGCTTGGCCTTGGGGACCATTTCCTCTCGAAGACGGCTCAGCATGCCCTTGGCTCTCCCGAGTAAGTCCTTGGCAGAGAAGCTGCGGTCCTCGATTGCAGCCATGGCGCCAGCCAAAGCATCTGGACGGGCCAAGGCCTGGTTATCAAAATCCACGCCGGCAGCATCTGCAGAATACACATATGAGCACAGTAATATGAAGGAAATGTACATGGCAAATACAAGCGAGACTGTGTCATACCTGAGAGTGCTTTTGCGACAGAGAAGAGCTGTTCTACGAACACATTCTCCCTCTCAACAGTGGAGGAACGCAAATCTTCCTCGCGCTTTTGCGACTCCTTAAGAGCCTCGACTGCCTCGTCGTGTTTCTTCTCTGCCGTAGCAAGTCCCTTCTCGAGGGAAGTGACGCAACGAAGAAGCTCATTATGCTCACCTACAAGAGACAAAAATGGCAAAACCCGAGCTCACCAACCTCTAAACAAGAAGAGCGGAAATAAAAGTATAAAGCTAACCTTGGAAGGCATGGTAGCGGGTTTCCAGCGAAGCATGCTGTCAACCCAAGGAAATGATCTGCTCGACGAGGCGAGTAGAATCCTTCATGATAGGCTACAAGATAAAGGAAGTAGTGTGAGCATTAACATAAAATTCGAGTGCCAACAACACGAAGAAAACTCACGTGTTCCTCTAGGGACTCCGAAGATTCCTTCGTAATCGATGTCTGGGCAACAACTGGATGCTCCCCAGCATGGGGAGAGCTTGAAGAGTTTGCACCAGAGTGGGCCACTAACGGAGGAGAAGGAGATGGTGCCGCCACCTCCTTGTCTTTGGAGTCTATGACTCCAGATTCCTTGACAAATTGACAGTCGTCAAAATATGACGATGCCATCTGACTACAAAATTATCCAACACTACTTCAGAAGAAGATATTTTGAGAAGGAAGGACGAACTCGCAAAAACATACACACTTACCCGTCAAACTTGTTGAGGTTGAAGGAATCATCACACGACTCCTTTGGCAACCTCAATTTCTTCCGTGAAGGAGGAGCCATGGCGCGCACGGGCACGGCAGGAATTGGCTCCTCTGCCATAGCAGGAGGATCCTCTTGCGTCGACACCGACGAGGCATCTGAGTCCTTGCTTCATGAGCGCTTGCGAGTCCCCTCGGACTTGGGGCTTCGTGTTCCTCCTCCACGGGAATGGTAGAGCCCGAGTCATCTTCTTCTTTGACCTCACGAGGAATCACTCCCTCGGGCTGAGGAGGCAAGTTGGCGCCCACTTTCTAGTTCTGAAACTAGAACCAAGCATCAACACAAGTTACAATGAGCAAGCAATCGAAAAATAAGAATAGATTTTAAAAGGAAATCCACCTCAGGCGGAGGATGGTTTGCAGATAACGGAGGTACGACTGAGTCACCCGGGAGATCCTCCTTGGTGGTGTACTTGGTCACCAGCCAAAACCTCCTGTCTACTTCGCCAGAAGAAATGCCCTCTACAGATATGCAAGTGACATCACCAGTACCAATCCAGCAGTACATCGGATGCACCCTGGCCTATACAGGCTGTACTCGGTGATGCATCCAAGTGCGAATGAGATCGGCGCCGCGTACTTCTTTGCCTATGCGGCTTTCAAGGTCATAGACATGCTGATACAGAGTCTTCGTTTCCTCGACTTCGCTGGGCATCACAACATTCTTCCATGACCTCCTCCTCTTGCAGGCCGCCATCAGATCAAAGGGCGCGAGTCCGTAGTGCTCTCCATCGACCTTCTGGTCACAGATGTAGAATCACTTCTCCCTCCATCCTTGGACCGACGCAGTGAGCATGATGGAGAAATAGGTGACATTGGAGTCGACGTGGATCCTGCAGCCTCCTACGTCGTAGACTACTGAACCCGAACCCGACTGACGTTGGATCTTGAAGTGTTTTTTGAAGAGGCCAAAGTGTGGCTCGATTCCGAGCCAGCACTCGCAAAGAGTAATGAAGCAGGCAATGTGGCGGATAGAGTTTGGGGTCAGCTGGTGTAGCTGGAGCCCATAGAAACAAATTAAACCCCTAACAAACCGATGAAGGGGGAGAGAAAGACCACGAATGATGAACGCGAGGAACATCACTCGAAACACCGCTGGAGGACTGGGGATTACCTCGTCACCAGGAACGCGGGAGTCATCCTCCACGGCAGAGAGCGTTCCATCCTAGCGCTGGGTGAAAAGCTCTGAGGGCTTGATGATGGATGGCTGCCACGACCCATTGGTGATGCGGGTCCCTATGACCTCCTTCTTCCCAGCTCCGGCGGCATCACTGGTGCCCATGGTGGTGGGGCCTTTCTTCTTGGCCGCAGTAGTGGCAGCCGCAAATCCAGGGGCAGAGGATCATTTCTTCTTGCCCATCTGGCGCTTGCAGTGCGAGCACATGAAGTAGCTCAGGAATGTATGAAGTTGATCCAACGCCACACGGAAGGTGCAAACAATGTAGCAGCAGGAAGAAGTAATGGAGGCTATGTGTCAACACCCAGATTTTTAATCCCAGATGCCTGTTATGCCATACATCACAATCCCAGGATTACCATTTTTGCAGGACATAACAAATTGGATATCACAGTACATCATCCATTACAAACCATAATAAGGTCTTACAAATAAAGGATCTCATGATCTAGTCTTAATACAAACAAGCAGCGGAATAATAAGCGTAGCAGTGGGCTCCATCTTCAGTGTCACAGGTAATGCTAACGATTGGAGATGATCCTAGTTGTCATAGACATCTTGTTGTCCATCATCCTAGTAGTCCTCCTCATAGTTTGGCCATGGGAATAGCCAGGGACAAACGCATGAGTACTCTTCAAGTACTCGCAAACTATCACTAACAAGTAAAGGAGTTCTAATAGGAAACTTAAGCTCTAGGTTTGTTTGCAAAAATCTAGGTTTATCTAAACTGAGTTTTGAAGTAAAGAAAACTAAGTAAAATTTTCTAAAACACTTTAAGTGGGAACCTAGTTTTCACATTTACAACCCTGTTGTGGTCAAGTCAAAATCATAGTTCACTTCACAAGTCATTTGGAAAACATCTGACGACGGAATAGTGTGGCCACTCCAACTCTCCATGACCGCGGACGCGGCTATTCGAATAGTTGACACTCTGTAGAGGTGGTACACTTTCACCATCAAATTTGATACATCCGCCAGGGATAACCTTGAATCATCATACTTAGTATGCGGATAATCAATCATAACCTTTCAATTACACACTCTAGTATAGGCACCTCCCCTATGAGCTTGGCCTCCCAGACATGGACATCTGCCATCCTAGGCACTTCATAGGTGGACATCATCAAGAGGTAGCCTCATCTCAAACCTCTTCCGCGAGGGAACCCATACTAATGCATATAAACTTCCGACTAAGCCTTACCCAATTCAGGTATTGTGGTTATACGGTAAAATTGGAATGGTATCGCATCTGAACCCAACCATCAGTTTTTATAATGGGCTAAGGCTCATGCCTCAACATTTTCATCATCAAATCCATTTGTGTTTCTCAACACATGTCAAAACATTTCAATAGAATGAATCATCATTCCAAGGTTTACACAATCATTTTCACCAAGTATTCCCATCTAAAGTGATCAAGTTTTATGCTTAGCACTAGCCACTAAGTTAAGAGTGTTCACTAATGAGGGTGCTAATCTTCAATCTCATGCCGTAGAATGACATCTGGTATAGGCCTAGTTTTATACTCTTTATGCTATTTATACTACTTTCCAATACTCACAAAGCACTAAAAGTAAAGAACTTTGGTAAAGTAAAAGAGTAAAGCTTGCAAGTAAAACTTGGGATGGGTATAAATCAAAGGTATATAACCAAACCATGCCTAATGCATCTTGCTTAGGTTAAAGCTTGCATGGTTAACTTGTATAATTCTTGCTTGCCAATAATAGCTTGCATAGATCTAGCTTGCATAGTTAAGAAACTTGCAAGTGTTAGCTTGCCTTGATTGGTGTAGTGATTGAAGTTTTCCTCCTCTTCTTCGGGGTACAACTCCTCCTCCTCGTATCTTGGGTCGGTACTATCGTCTATAAAAAAAATACGGGATACACAAATCACCAAACAATACTTAACTTATTCTATTTAGCACACTAAGGCTCACACTTGATGATCTAGCATCATCACAATCATCACATGACTTAGAGAACTAGTTTTATTTAGTTTATTTGAGCAAAGTAATTTCTACTCATTGAAATTAATTAAGATTTAATATTCTCCAATTAAAATATGGGATCATGTTGACACATGTCATCACCACATATTCTAATACATGGGAATGTGATTTAAAGGCTTGTCACATTTTATAAGGTGTAAGATTATTATTTAATAAATTTAAAGTGACTAGAAATGCCCTAATAGCATCCTTTTGGTACTAGTCCAATGTCACTGCATGCAAACCTAAATATTTTTACGTATTCAGATACATATTGTCATATGTGATTTTTGAGGGTTGGAATAAACTCAAAAGAAATTATGGTTGATTTTTGAAAAATATTTGAAGTTGCCAAAGTCTCTATCTTGTTATTTTTACTAAAGATTATCTCTAACTCCAAACGAATTAAATCCAATAGGCTTGGATAGATAATTTAAATACCTTTCTAGAAAAATTTGAATCATGCAATTTGGTTCAGTGAAACTCTCTGAATTGATTTTTGAATATGTGGAAAGAAACTAGTTTAAACTAAAATGGAAAAATCCATATTTGAATTTCCAGGCCAGTGCGGGAAGTTAAACGGGCCGGCCCAACTGCACTGCACCACGGAGCAGGCTGCTGACAGATGGGGTCCACTAGTCAGTGGGACTAACTATGCGAAGTGGTATCTAAGCATCTGGGTCGTGCGATTAGAAGACATATCAACGGCTGGGAGTCGTCGTCAACGACGAACTGCTCCGGCGAGGAATCAACCCTAACACGGTGGTGGGGGTCTGGCTAGGCTCACCTGGGCTCTAGCTAGGGTCGGTGATGGGGGCGATCGACGTGGTAGACAACGGCGCTTCGAGGCACGGTCACGGCAAGTCTTGGGGTGGTCGAAATCAATGGCGCCCTTCTCCTCCAGCAGCGGCGGGCTCCGGCCAAATTCCGGCGAGAGAGAGCTCACCTTGCTCCGGGAAGAAGTGGGGGAGGGTCAGTGAGAGGTGGTGAGTGGAATGGTATGGAGAAATGAGGCGGGGGTGGCCTCCTTTGTATCATGGCGAGGGACCGACGGTGGCGCGCGAGCTTCGTCGGTGTGATGCTACAGTGCTATCGGCGTGGCGAAGGGCAAGGTCTGGTTCTGGCGGTTCTCACGGGCTTAATGGCGAGGCGTGGGGTGGTGCGGTTCTGTCGGTAGCGTGCGGTGCTCCACACGGACGTACAGATGTTTGTGGCGGCGTGCGGCAGCTATGGGTCGCATGAAAACGAACGGGGTTGTCTGCTGGGTTGCGATGCTCATGGCGGGCGTGAGTGTGCGCGGCGAAGTCAAGGCGTGGTTTGGGCGAGCTGGTCAGGTGCGGCGAGCTGGCGCGCTATAGACATGGTGCAGAGGCACGGTGCACGGCGTAGCTAGTGTGGTCTAGGGTTCGGCTGGGGTCGAGGCGAGGACAAGGGGTGGCGGTGGAGTACGGTGTGCTTCCTGCACATCATGGTTGGCTGCGGCAGTGTCTCCTGTGAGCTGGCCATGGTCGGCCGACGATGACCAAATTCGGGCGGCGCTCTACTTTGCAAACGGCAAAGGGGGGACTTGGTCTGGGTGCTGGCTATGCTCAAGGGAGACAGGGGAGTGAAATGGAGACCAAATGGTCGACTAATTACTGTGGAAACAGTGAAGTTAGGCAGGTGGTTAAATTAGTGTAAGCAAGGTGTTTGTGGAAATGGCCGCATGAAACTTGCTTTGGAAATTTTGATTCAAAATTTTTGAGTGATATTAAGTTAAGCTTGAGAGTCTATGTTTGCTTGGAGAGGTAAAGGGGAATTGATTTGATAGGTTTTTGAAAAAGTGGGATCTTAACATATGAACTAGATTAAATTTTCAACTGTCCATAAAAATAATTTGAAAGATGTTTTTGTAAGTTTGCAAAGTGGGCCTTGATTCACTTTTACTTGGTCTAGCAAGGGGTGAAAAGAAATAGAAATGTTTCTGTTAGAATTCTTCTTCTAGGAACACACAAAGTAGCCTAGTGGTTGATTTTGGTCAAAATGACCATTTGCTTTATTTATTCATATTTGATTTCTTTTTCTTTTGATTTTGCTTGTAATTGCTCTAGATGATGTAGTATTCACCTTTAAACCATTTCACATTAGTCGCAACAATCAAGCATGGCATAAGCACTCAAATCTACACTAATGCAAACACACATGCATTCATATTCATTTTCTTTATAAAAGTTTTTGTTAACCCTAAATTGGGTGATTAGAACTTGATAATCTTGATTAGAAGTTTTGGGGTGTTACAAACCTTCCCTCCTTAAACAAAATCTCGTCCCGAGATTCAAGAAAAACTAGGAACTAAAGAGATCTGCAAACTCAGTCCTAATGTAATCTTCTCGCTCCCAAGTAGCATCTTCTTTGGTATGGTTGCTCCATTGGATCTTGAGAAACTTGATACTCTGGGTCCTGGTGGTTCTGAAGGCTTCTTCCAAAATACGGATGGGTACTTCATGATACGTCATATCCTTGTTGACATCAATGGCTCAGTGATCGATGGTCTTGAAAACTTCAGTCTTCTCCGGAACTTCTAGGCATTTGCGAAGTAACGAGATATGGAACACATTATGGATGGCTGACATCTCCTCTGGCTATTCCAGTTGATAAGAGACTTCTCGTCGGCGATTCAGAACCTTGAAGGGTCCAATATAGCTCGGGGCTAAATTTCCTTTTAGCTGAAAACATTGCATTCCCTTCAAAGGCGACACCTCGAGATACACAAAATCTCCAACATTAAAGGTCAGGTCTCTACGTCTCTTGTCGGCATAACTCTTATGTCTGGATTGGGCGGTCTTGAGGTGCTCACGGACTTTGTGACCCTTATCTTCGGCTTCTCATAGGATGTCGGGTCCGAAAATCTGACTCTCTCCTACTTGCAACCAATTCAAAGGGGTACGACACTTCCTTCCATACAGAAATTCAAATGGGACCATTTGCAAACTAGCTTGATAACTTTTGTTGTATGAGAATTCTACGAAAGGAAGACAATCTTCCCATTTTGATCCATACTCCATAACACAAGCTCTCAACATATTTTCTAAGATTTGATTGACTCTTTCAGTTTGTCCATCGGTCTGCGGGTGATAAGCTGTGCTGAAATTCAACTTGGTTCCTAATCCTTCTTAGACTTTCTGCCAAAATCTTGAGGTAAACTGGGTTCCTCGATCCGACATTATGGTCTTGGGGGTTCCATGCAAACTGACGATTCTAGCAATGTACAACTTTGCTAGCTTCGAAATCTGGTAGGTTGTCTTGAGGGGTATGAAATGGGCTACCTTGGATAGTCTATCAAGTATGACCCAAATAGAGTCATTTCCCCTACTAGAAGTAGGCAAACCGGTGATAAAGTCCATTCCGACGGAATCCCATTTCCATTCTGGAATCTGCAATGGTTGCAAAAGTCCTACGGGTCTCTGATGTTCCGCCTTGACTCGCTGACAGATATCACACTTGGCTATGTAGCATCCGATTTCTCTCTTCATCTTATGCCACCAAAATTGCTCCTTCAAATCCTGATACATCTTCATTCCTCAGGGGTGGATAGAATAAAGAGTATCATGAGCTGCCTGCATGATAACTTGCTTCAGCTCCGAATCTGCTGGCACATAGATATGTCCTTTGTATCACAAAACTCCTTCATCTTCGGTGAATCCTGGTACCTTTCCTGTACTAATACGTCGTTTGATTCCATCGATACATGCATTTCCCTTCTGGGCTTCCTTGATCTGGCTGATCAAAGTGGGTTGAAGTTCAATGCTAGCTAAAAATCCTTTGCTAACTAGCTCCGTTCTAAACTGCTCCAACTCTTCATGCAAACTTGGCTAGGCTTCTTTGATCATAGTGTTTAATCTACACGGCAATCTGCTAAGATCATCCGCTACCACATTGGCTTTGTCGGGGTGATAGTGAATGTCAAGGTCATAATCCTTGATTAACTCTATCCATATCCTTTGCCTCATACTTCAGCTCCTTTTGGGTGAAAAGATACTTCAAACTCTTGTGATCCAAATAAATCTCCCGGCGATTAACCATAAGGTAATGACGCCATGTCTTCAGAGCTAAAACTACAACTGCTAGTTCAAGATCATGGGTAGGGTAGTTTTGCTCATGCTGCTTCAGTTGTCTGGACAGATATGCTATGAAATTTCCTTCTTGCATCAACACACATCCGAGATCAATCTTGGATGCATCACAATACACATCAAAAGTCTTCTTGATATCTGGCATAATCAAGATTATGGCTGAAATCTATCTCTTCTTGAGCTCTTGAAAACTTGCTTTACATTTGTTGGTCCATTCAAACTCTCTATCTTTCTTCAACAATTGGGTCATCGGTCTTGCGATGCTTGAAAATCCTTCAACAAACTTGCAGTAATATCCCGCTAATTCAAGAAATGCATGGACTTGAGTTTGAGTGGTTGGGGCTTTCCATTCTTCTACATCTTTGATCTTGGCGGGATCGACAACGACTCCTCCTGCCGACACAATATGTCCTAGGAATCCTACTTCCTTCAGCCAAAACTCACATTTGATAAACTCGGCATACAACTGATCCTCTCTAAGGTTTCAAGGATGGTTCTTAGGTGTAACTCATGATCTTCTTCTGACTTTGAATAGATTAGAATATCGTCGATAAAAACAATGACAAACTTATCCAGAAAGTTTATAAAATCTTATTCATGAGATTCATGAAATAAGAAGGGGCATTGGCTAATCCATAAGACATGACCGTATACTCATACAATCCATATCTGGTGGTAAAGGCGGTCTTTGGAATATCCGTTGCACGAATCTCGAGTTGATGATAACCAGTTCTAAGATCAATCTTAGAAAATACTCTGGCACCAGTCAGCTGATCAAATAGATCCTCTATCTTGGGGTGGTGGGTACTTGTTCTTGATGGTGACATCATTCAGCTTCCGGTAATCCATGCACAAATGGTTACCTCCATCTTTCTTATCCACAAACAGAATAGGTGATCTCCATGGCGATGCGCTTGGTTGAATCAGACCTTTCTCCAACATAGCATCGAGTTTCTTCTTCAGCTCCACTAATTTAGATGGGTTCATACTATAAGATCTCTGGGCTATGGGTCCACTTCCAGGAATTAGTTCAATAATGAACTCGATATCCCGATCTAGGGACATACCAGGCAATTCATCTGGGAATATGTCGGGGTATTCACAGACTACTCTGACTTGGTCTATGGTTGGTTGGGCTAGACTCTTGTTGCATTTGAACTGATGGGGCAAGGTTTTTGATACATGCTCTACTGATACTCCAAAGCTACTGGTCATGGTTATGGCTTTCTTGGCATAGTCGATCAATCCTTTATGTTTCTACATCCAATCCATTCCTAGTACTACTTCCAAACCTTTGGTTCCAAGTACTATTAGATTGGCATAAAAATCTATCCCATGTATTCTGATAGGTACAACCTTGCAAATTTTTCTAGCTTTGGTGGTTGAACCAGGTATTTGAGCTATCATACCATGCTTCAATTTTGTTGGTTGAGTCTTACTAGTGCATGCAAATTATTCTATAACAAACAAGTGCGATGCTCCAGAATCAAACAACACTATTGCAAGTACCGAGTTAACAGAAAACATACCCAGCATGACATCGGATGCTTCCTGGGCTTCTTCGGCATTCATGTGGAACAGACGGCTGTTGCGGTTGAGCGAATTCCCTGGGGCAAATCTCCTTCCAGGCTGAACACGACACTGTTGCTGAGTGGGGGCATTCACATTGGTGGTGGCTGAAAGCTTCTTGGGACACTCATTGGAGTAGTGACCCTTGACTCCACATTCAAAGCAAGTAATCCAGGACTTGTTTTTGGCTGCAACAAGCACGACATTGCTTCCAGTCCTTGGGGCAGTATTGTTGTTGTTGTTGTTGGACTTGGGCGGTGCACGGTTGAAGTTGTTGGAGCTGCCAGGGTTGTTGTTATGGTTTCCTCTAGACTTCAAGTTTCCTCCGCTACGATTGGGGTAGCTTGGACAGGACATCGGGGGTCTATTGTTTTTGGGGAATATCCTGCAGACGGGTTGGGGCGATACTTCTAGGTATTGTGGGACCCAGTCTGGTGCATCATCCTGCACTTGTGTTTGTCATTGTCTTGGTTGATCTTCCCTTCCATCTAGATGTCAGAGTCTACTAGCTCTTCTAGATCTTCAAAAAGGATGTTGACTAACACAGTCTGCATCTCATCATGCAATCCATTCAGGAACCTTTCCTTCTTCTTGGCTTCAGTATTGATCTCATATGGGGCATATCTAGCTAGGGACAGAAATTTGTCATGGTACTCAACTACCGTCATCCTTCCTTGCTTTAGTTCCCTGAATTCATCTCTCATTTTGGTGACTAAACCTTGTGGCACATGGGTGCGGCCGAACTTGATCTTGAATGCTTCCTAAGTCATCATCTGACCGTGGTTCATGGTATGGGTGTTGTTCCAATAGGCTCTTGCATCTCCTGCCAGATAATGGGTGGCAAACAGTACTTTCTCATTAGCGTCGACTCCTGCGAATTCTAGATTGTTCTCCATGGTTTGCAGCCAGTCATCAGCATCTAAGGGATCCTCCGATTTGTTGAAGATAGGGGGATTGGTATTCTAAAAGTTCTTAAGCTTGGATCCATGATGATCCTAATTTCCATGTCCTTGATTATTGTGAGCCATCTGAGTTATCTGTTGAAGAGTGGCTAGGTTGGCTTTTCGTTTGGCTCTACTAGCTTCATGGTCAGAAACTAGCATTTGCAGAATCTGCAACATCGGGTCCTGCGATGAGCTGCTTCCTCCGGGGTTTCCACGAGTCATCTGAAGATTGAGATAGATAATGAGGTAAGAGGGAAAGTTCTAAGGTTCATGGTTTTGTTTCAAAAGCTTTAAACTTTGAGTTTGACTCAGGTTTTGCAAAGTAACTTATTCTTCTCATTCATTCATTCATACCAGCACACAATACAAACACACACCACACACAAATGGAAAACAGATGGTTTTAAGAACCATTCCGTGAAACTACGATACAGTGGGACCGATACAACTCATTCCTACGGTAGTGATCAAGTGCATCTAATCATCATCAATGAAGTCGGAATCATCATCATCAGTGTAGAAATCCATGGCATCATCCTCCAGGTAGTTGCTATCATCACTGAGGTACGAGTGAAGATCACCCTGGATGTCTTCACCTTCTTCCTCTTCCTTTGCTTCAAGCTAGACTTCTTGCTCATGGATGGTCTTCTCGAGAGCGGCCACCTTCTTGCGAAGGCGATCGATGGTGCGATCCTTCTTATCGCGTTGACGACAAAGTGATTGGCGATCCTTAACGAGCATGGTGAGAGTCTGGTCCTTCTTGGCAGCAATGGCAAGGTTGTGGTTGGCGTAGGCTCGAGCATTGCCCAATTCCTTCTGCCTATCATACAACAGGAAGTCAAGATTTTCCACCTGGCGCTTCAACTCCGGGTGACTAGGCATCTCCAATGGCATTCACATAGAATCACACCTTGCAAAGTGAGCAAAGCGAGTTACCTAGATCAAGTTGATGTTTTGCCCAGCCAGACGGGAAAGAGCTTCATGCATAGCCCTGGCTAATCCATCTAGCCAATTGTTCTCTTGCACGGTGAATTGGATCTTCTCAGAAAGGTGTGCTTCCATCTTGCCTTTGAGATATGCAACTATCAGCCATTGTAGATCTCCTCCTGGGTGATCCTTGAATTGAGCCCTGAAGAATTCTGAATGCGGGCGCTCAAGGTACTCTGACAGTGCATCTAGATCCCTCTCAAAGATCAGTTGGTCTCCGTTGCCCAACTGGTAGAACTGGCAATACTGAACTTCGATCTATAAGAATTTAGGATGAGTAAGTTAGTAAGGTGATCAAGTGTGTCAAATTTTTATGTAGGAAAGTAAGAATTTTGAGGAACATGATTTTTTGAAAGAATCAAGGATAAGAGTGGGAATAGGTTCTCAGAAATACTAACTTATTTGGTTTTGAAACTAAGTTTTTGTTCGGACGTTCATTCTAACTAGGGTCTCCTATGGTCAGGATGGCTTTGATACCAACTTGTCAACACCCGGATTTTTAATCCCAGATGCCTGTTATGCCGTACATATCAATCCCAGGATTACCATTTTTGCAAGACATAACAGATTGGATATCAAAGTACATCATCCATTACAAACCATAATAAGGTCTTACAAATGAAGGATCTCATGATCCAGTCTTAATACAAACAAGCAGCGGAATAATAAGCGTAGAAGTGGGCTCCATCATAATTGTCACAAGCAATGCTGATGATGGGAGATGATCCTAGTTGTCGTAGATGTCTTGCTGTCCATCATCCTGGTAGTCCTCCTCATAGTCTGGCAACGGGAATAGCCAGGGACAAAGCCATGAGTACTCTTTAAGTACTCGCAAACTATCACTAACAAGTAAGGTAGTTCTAATAGGAAACTTAAGCTCTAGGTTTATTTGCAAATAGCCTGGTTTATCTAAACTAAGTTTAGAACTAAAGAAAACTAAGTAAAATGTTCTAAACCACTTTAAGTGGGAACCTAGTTTTCACATTTACAACCCTGTTGTGGTCAAGTCAAAATCATAGTTCACTTCACAAGTCATTTGGAAAACATCTGACGACGGAATAGTATGGCCACTCCAACTGTCCATGACCGCAGACGCAGCTATTCGAATAGTTTGACACTCTGCAGAGGTGGTACACTTTCACCACAAAATTTGATACATCCGTCAGGTATGACCCTGAATCATCATACTTAGTATGTAGATAATCAATCATAACCTTTCAATTACACACTCTAGTATAGGCACCTCCCCTATGAGCTTGGCCTCCCAGCCATGGCCATCTGCCATCCTGGGCCCTACATAGGTGGACATCATCAAGAGGTAGCCTCAGCTCAAATCTCTTCCGCAAGGGGACCCATACTAATGAATATAAACTTCTGGATAAGCCTTACCCAATTCAGGTATTGTGGTTGTACGGTAAAATTGGAATGGTATCGCATCCGAACCCAACCATCAATTTTTATAACGGGCTAAGGCTCATGCCTCAACATTTTCATCATCAAATCCATTTATGTTTCTCAACACATGTCAAAACATTTCAATGGAATGACTCATCATTCCAAGATTTTCACAATCATTTTCACCAAGTATTCCCATCTAAAGTGATCAAGTTTTAGGCTTAGCACTAGCCACTAAGTTAAGAGTGTTCACTAATGAGGGTGATAATCTTCAATCTCATGCCATAGAATGACATCTAGTATAGGCCTAGTTTTATACTCTTTATGCTATCTATACTACTTTCTAATACTCACAAAGCACTAACTAAAAGTAAAGAACTTTGGTAAAGTAAAAGAGTAAAGCTTGTAAATAAAACTTGGGATGGGTATAAATCAAAGGTATATAACCAAAGCATGCCTAATGCATCTTGCTTAGGTTAAAGCTTGCATGGTTAACTTGTATAATTCTAGCTTGCCAATAATATCTTGCATTGATCTAGCTTGCATAATTAAGAAACTTGCAAGTGTTAGCTTGCCTTGATTGGTGTAGTGATTGAAGTTTTCCTCCTCTTCTTCGGGGTAGAACTCCTCCTCGTAGCATCGGTCGGTACTATCGTCTATAAATAAAATACGGGATACAGAAATCACCAAACAATACTTAACTAATTATATTTAGCACACTAAGGCTCACACTTGATGATCTAGCATCATCACAATCATCAGATGACTTAGAGAACTAGTTTTATTTAGTTTATTTGAGAAAAGTAATTTCTACTCATTGAAATTAATTAAGATTTAATATTCTCCAATTAAAATATGGGATCATGTTGACACATATGATCACCACATATTCTAATAGATGGGAATGTGATTTAAAGGGTTGGTCACATTTTATAAGGTGTTAGATTATTATTTAATAAATTTAGAGTGACTAGAAATTCCCTAATAGCATCCTTTTGGTACTAGTCCAATGTCACTGCATACAAATATAATTTTTTTACCTATTCAGATAGATATTGTCAACTGTGATTTTTGATAGTTGGAATCAACTCAAAAGCTATTATGGTTGATTTTTGAAAAATGTTTGAAGTTGCAAAAGTCTTTGTGTTGTTATTTTTACTAAAGATTATCTCTAACTCCAAATGATTTAAATCTAACAGGATTGGGTAGATAATTTAAATACCTTTGTAGCAAAATTTGAATCAGGCAATTTGGTTCAGTGAAACTCTCTGAATTGATTTTTGAATATGTGGACAGAAACTAGTTTAAACTAAAATGGAAAATTCCATATTTGAATTTCCAGACCAGCGCGGGAAGTTAAACAGGCCGGCCCAACTGAACTGCACAGTACAGTGGGCTGCTGACAGATGGGGTGCACCAGTCAGCGGGACTAACTACGTGAAGCGGTATCTAAGCATTTGGGCCGTGCGATTAGAAGACAAATCAACGGTAGGGAGTCGTTGTTGACGACGAACTGCTCCGGTAGGGAATCAACCCTAACGCGGCAGTGGGGGTCTGGCTAGGCTCATCTAGGCTCCAGCTAGGGTCGGCGACAGGGGTGATCGACTTGGTAGACAACGGCGCTTCGAGGCGCGGTCACGACAGGTCTTGGGGTGGTCGAAATCGACGGCGCCCTTCTCCTCCAGCAGCGGTGGGCTCTGGCCAAATTCCGGCAAGAGAGAGCTCGCTTTGCTCCAGGAAGATGTGGGGGAGGGTCAGTGAGAGGTGGTGAGTGGAATGGTGTGGAGAAATGAGGCAGGGGTGGCCTCCTTTTATACTGCGGCGAGGGGACCAAACGGTGCGGGCGCGAGCTCGTCGGTGATTATGCTACAAGCGGCTATCGGTGTGGCGGAGGCTAGTGGGCAGTGTGTGGCTCCCTGGCGGTTCTCACGGTCTTAATGGCAAGGCGTGGGGCGGTGTGGTTCGGTCGGGTGCGTGCAGTGCTCCACGCGGACGCAGAGGTGTTTGCGGCGGCATGCGGCAGCTGTGGGTCGCGCGGTGGCGAACGGGGTTGTCTGCTGGGTTGCGGTGCTCATGGCGGGCGTGAGCGTGCGTGGCGAAGGCAAGGCGCGGTCTGGGCGAGCTGGTCGGGTGCGGCGAGCTGGCGCGCTCTAGACATGGTGTAAAGGCACGGAGCGCGGCGTAGCTAGGGTGGTCCAGGGCTCGGCTGGGGTCGAGGCTGGGACAACTTCCGGCTAAGCATTACCCAATTCAGGTATTCTGGTTGTACGGTAAAATTGGAATGGTATCGCATCCGAACATAACCATCAGTTTTTATAATGGGCTAAGGCTCATGCCTCAACATTTTCATCATCAAATCCATTTGTGTTTCTCAACACATGTCAAAACATCTCAATAGAATGACTCATCATTCCAAGGTTTTTATAATCGTTTTCACCAAGTATTCCTATCTAAAGTGATCAAGTTTTATGCTTAGAACTAGCCACTAAGTTAAGAGTGTTCACTAATGAGGGATGCTAATCTCAATCTCATGCCATAGAATGACATCTAGTATAGGCCTAGTTTTATACTCTTTATGCTATCTATACTACTTTCCAAAATCTCACAAAGCATTACTAAAAGTAAAGAAATTTTGGTAAAGTAAAAAGAGTAAAACTTGCAAGTAAAACTTGGGATGGGTATAAATCAAAATGTATAACCAAGCATGCCTAATGCATCTTGCTTAGGTCATCTTGTATAATTCTAGCTTGCATAGATCTAGCTTGCCTTTATTGTTGAAGTGATTGAAGTTTTCTTCGTCTTCTTCGGGGTGGAACTCCTCCTCCTCGTATCCTTGGTCAGTACTATCGTCTATAATGGAATACGGGGTACACAATCACCAAACAATACTTAACTAGTCTAAATAGCATAGTAAGGTTCACACTTGATGATCTAGCATCATCACAATCATCACATGCAATAAAGAACTAGTTTTATTTGAGAAAAGTAATTTCTACTCATTGAAATTAATTAAGATTTAATATTCTCCAATTAAAATATAGGATCATGTGGACACATGTCATCACCACATATTCTAATACATGGGAATGTGATTTAAAGGGTTGGTCACATTTTATAAAGTTTAAGAATATTATTTAATAGATTTAAAGTGACTAGAAATGCCCTAATAGCATTCTTTTGGTACAAGTCCAAAGTCACTGCATGCAAACCTAAATATTATTACATATTCAGATAGGTATTATCAAATGTGATTTTTGAGAGTTGGAATCAACTCAAAAGCTATTATGGTTGATTTTTGAAAAATGTTTGAAGATGCAAAAGTCTCTGCCTTATTATTTTTGCTATAGATTAACTCTAACTCCAAATGATTTAAATCTAACGGTCATGGATAGATATTTTAATTATCTTTCTAACAAAATTTGAATCATGCAATTTGGTTTAGTGAATCTCTCTGAATGGATTTTTGAATAAGTGGACAGAATAGGATTTCAATTAAATTGGAAAATCCATATTTGGACTTCCAGGCCTAGGCGGGAACTCTAAACGGGCCGGCCCAACTGCACAACACGTGGCTGATAGAGGGGGTCCACTGGTCAGTGACTCACCTAACACGAATCGGTATCTTTCAATTTGGATGCTATGTTCTAAATCTAATCCAACGGCTGAGGGTCGTCATCGACGACGAACAGCTCCGGCGACGAGCTAAACCTAACACGACTGTGGTGGTCTCTCGGGGCTCACCTGGGATCTAGCTAGGCTCGACGACGGGGGCGATCGATGTGGTAGACAACGACGAGGCGAGGAGCGGACACCGCAGGGCTCGGCGTGGTCGGAATCGACGGCGCCCTTCTCCTCCAGCAGCAGCGGACTCTGGTGAAATTCCGGCACGGTGGTGCTCGCCTTGCTCCGGGGAGAGGTGGAGAAGGTCAGTGAGGAGTGGGGAGTCGAGTGGTGTGCAGAATGGAGGCTTGGGTGATCTCCTTTTATAGCTCGGCGAGGGGACCGAGCGGTGCGGCGGTGAGCTCGACGGTGGCCTCGCTATAGGCAGCTAACGACATGGGCGAAGGCGTAGGCCGGTGTGGTGTCTCCTAGCGGTTCTCACGGACTTAATGGCGTGGCATGGGGCGGTGTGGTTTGGTCTGGCGCGTGCGGCGCTCTGAGCGGAGGTAGAGGTGCTTGCGGCGGCGTGCGGCTGTTGCGGGTCGCGCGGCGGCGAACGGGGGTGTCTGTCGGGGTGGGGTGATCATGGCGAGGCTGCAAGTGTGCGGTGAGGGCAAGGCGCGAGCTGGCGGGGCTGGTCGGGCACGGCGCACTGGCGCGCTCCAGACATGGCGCAGAGAGGCGGTGTGCGGCGCGACTAGGGTGGTCCATGGCTCGGCTGGGGCTGTGGCCTGGACAGGGAGTGGCGGTAGGCTACGGCGGTGCTAGTGGACATGCTGGATGGGCAAGAGGTGGTCTAGTGCGAGCTGGCCGTGGTCGGCCGGCGATGACCACAAAACAGCGGCGCTCCACTGTTCTCTACAGCAAATGGGGGCTTGTCTGCTGCTGCTAGACACTCAGGGGGACAAGGGGGTTAAGAGGGCGATCAATTGGTCGATGATCGCTGTACAAAACAGTGAAGTTAGGCTAGAGATTATTCCGTGCATGCCAAGTATTTGTGTTAATGGCCGAATGAGATTTATTTTTGAATTTTTGATTCAAAATTTTTGAGTGATCTTATATTAAGCTTGAGAGACTAGGTTTGCTTGGAGAGGTCAATGGGAATTGATTTGGTGGGTTTTTTAAAAAGTGTTATCTTCCCATATGAATTGGATTCAATTTTCAAATATCCTTTAAATTGATTTGCTAGAGGTTTTTATAAGTTTGTAAAGTGAGCCTTGATACATCTTTACTTGGTCTAGCAAGGGGTGAAAAGAATTAGAATTGCTTCTGTTAGAAATTCTCCTCTAGGAACACCTAAAGTGGCCTAGTGGTTTAAAATGGTCAAAATGACCATTTGGTTTATTTATTCTTATTTGATTTCTTTCTCTTTGGAATTGTTTGTAGATGGTCTAGATGATGTGGCATTCACCTTTAAACCATTTCACAACATTTAGAACAATCAAGCATGGCATATACACTCAATTCTACACTAATGCAAACACACATGCATTCATATTCATTTTTCTTAACAAAAGTTTTTGTTAACCCTAATTTGGGTGATTAGGAACTTGATAACCTTGATTACAATGACCAACAACAATATATGGAAACACATGATGGCCCCCATGCATTCTAGAAATAACTTGATCACTTGAACCTTGAATGTCGAGTCTCATTCCCTTTTCTCTATGATACCAAGTTTGTCCAAGATCTGATCGCCAGTATCAACATACCTAGTTAGATTTTGTTGCTGACAAACATATTTACTCGTTCCTGTGATATTACATCCTCGTGACCTAGTCACATGTTTGCAAACTTGTAAATGTAATCTCACCGAGTGGGCCTAGGCCCTAGGGTATCTATCCATCACTCGGATGTGCAAATCTCGTTCTTAATACATAGGCCTCAAAAGTTCCTATGGAATACCCAATACACACCTTTCTAGTCACCTAGTTACGCTCAGGATGGTTGATGTGATCAAAGCAACCTCGGTCGATAGTGATTAATATGATCTCATAGTTGAAGGGGTGAATCACTATGCTTTGGTAGATATTGCAATATTGAACTATGTGACTGGATCATATTGCAATACTATGGTTGGGTGTTTTCTGTCACTTCATTCATCTAATGAAGTGACCTTATTATCAGTTGTTGTATAAAGTCCATGATCAGGAAACCTCGATCGTCAGCTGCCCAACAAACTAGTCTAGAGGATATTAGGGATATGGTTTGTTTATATATCACACCTGCATTAATGTTTCCACTTAATATATTTATAACATGATACAAAACTATGACGAACTAATGAGACATGTCAATAAATATATCTTTATTATTGGACTCTAGGGCATACGTTCTTCGGTCTCCCACTTGCACTAGAGTCAATAATCTAGTTATGCATTTTAACACCTATGGCATTTTGGTGTTATCGACACATGTTGCTTGTGATTAAGCCAATGTCAAGAACTGACACATTCAGCTCTGTGTGTATATTCATGTCTATGTGTCACTATGCATCACTCATTCTCAAGTGAGATGACATTTTATAAATTAAGTCTTATGGCAAGACTTCAATTATTAGTATAGCTCACATGGAACTGCACTTAGTTTTGATGACAAAACTATTTTACACAAAAAACCCTCTATATGTTGCTTCTAAAGAATTCATTTACTCAACCATTATTGTAGTATCCGTCACAATGTTATAACTTTGGAACTAGTCCAAATACATCATGGAACTTTGTTCCATTAGACCGTGCCGCCTGATTTCTTAAGACATAGCCTAATTAAGATAAACTTCACTTGTATATGTGATAAACACTTTCATAAATGTAATGCATTACATAGAACTATTTCATCACTTGTACATACATAGCATATGCTTGTTTCATCCAAAGTACACGAGAATATGATTACTATTGCCCAGTGATCATCTTATGAATCACTTTGATATATTCCCCTAACACTTAGAGCATAGGACTCATCTACATATGTACATATCATGTCATTCATGATTTAATCAATCATGAGGTTTCACTTATCAATTTTCAACACAACTGATCTTGATTCCATGTGGCAAGAACTTTTCTTGCCTATATTGACCATGAGACTCATACATCTCACACTCAAATATGCCATCATATTGAACTAATTCAATATTTCATATATGTACTTTAACATAACTATATTAGCATTTCAATCCATATGTGTAGACTTTTATGCCTAATATTCAGGCTTTGCCTAAGTCTTTCATCAAAATCCAATTTCAATAAAATTCTTAATTTGTGTCTCATAAAAGATACGTCATTTCAAAATCACTTAATGTATTTCACAAATTGCATTGGAAATATATCTTAACACTCCAACTTAGTTTCTTGTAAACACAAGCATCTCCATCATTCTAAACTTAAACTCCTTAATAGATTCATCAGAGTGAAGATTCCAACTTCCGAATGCATATTGGATCCATTGAAATTTGCATATATTTTAGCACCTCTCGAATTAAAAAAACCCATTGGATAGTGTCATGTACACATCCTACGCACCCACTCTTTTAGAAGAACGTGTTTTTGTTTATTCAACTACCATATATCAATATGTAGTGGTTGCTACAATAATCCGTACAGACTAAATATCATTGTGGAAGATCCAATCTTCTCAAAGTCAACTTTTGAACTTTGTCATAAACTACTTTCCGTCATGTCAACCATTTCACAGATGTAAACATTTATATCTGTTTGTTTATATATCCATTTACACTTTGAAAATATTCATGCGTTCTAGAGGGTCTACCAAGTTCAGAACTTGATTTTAGTATATGGATACTATCACAAATTCTCATGGCCTATAGCCATTTAACAGAGTTAGGGATCATAATCGCTTCTTAGCATGTAATCAGTATATCATTGTCCAATAACGACACTGTCCTCAAATCTTGTTATTTGATTATTACCAGATCCACATGGTTCAATAGGAACATAGATTTCCAAAACATACAACATTTACAGAAATGGTAGCCATGAGCATTGTAGCAGTCTCCAGAACACTTTCCAGCGTTGCGCTCCTCTGATCATGTCACTTAGGTTCAAATAACCAGATCCAAATTTCTATTGTCCTTCCACTTAACTTTTCATGAAAAGTTCCTTCTGAAATAACGAACCATTTTAGCGACAAAGACTTTTGTCTTTAGTGTTATGGTGGAGGAATTCCCAATGATTACCTTTTGGGATAACCAACAAAGACGTATGTATCCGACTTTGGTTTTGTTAATATTTTACATGTGCCTTCCATACCAAAAATTAATAAAAGACAAACTGGGTTTTACCCCTTGCCATCTCAATGGATCAGGATGTTGCTCTTTTCAGTGTAAAAGTGGTTTGTCACTATAGTATAATCTTTTAAATCATAATGGTAGTTTTATATTCAATCTTGCCAAGTCAAACTAGGTTCGACTATATTCTCAAAACATTCCATATTACTATGGTGTTTTGGGAAACTCAAGTTTACAAAACAATTTCTAAACTTTCAAATGTTTGCTAAACTTTGTAACTCAAATCTCTTGTTTGATGATTCAATTATAAAACTCCTGTTTTTCTTGTTACACTGATTTCTTTATTCGCAACGACTTTATGAAAGTCTCTAGAAACTCAAACATGCCATAACTCTTATGGTGTTGTTTTTACGAAACTGGGTGATTTCTTCTTCATGCTAAAACCTTTGAACATGTTTCAAATGTCTTATACTTTTCCTTATTAAACAGATATACTCATATATCTATTTAAGTCCTCGGTGGAATTATATGAAGTAGAATAATCCACCACACACAGTTTTACATCATGGACCTCATACATCAATATGTATTATTTCCACTAAGTTAGCTGTTCGTTCAACTTTTTCCTATGAACGGAGGTTTACTCATCTATATGAAATAGTTACAAGCGTCAATTCATACGAAAATAATTTGACTCCAAAATTCCATCAAGATGGAGTTTCTTCATGTCTTTCTTCCTAATATAACTTAAATGGTGGTGTCACTTCCAATCATTTCGTCTTGCGACAATTTTGGCATTTAGTTTTATGAATATTATTTCCCCAACAAGATTTATAATGGTTCATCCATCAACTATGGAATACAATAATTATTTGAACAACAGTTTGTTCTCACAATACTAGAACCAGATAACAATTATCAGAATAAATCTTAATGGCTTGGTTCTTGAAGTAGATGACAAACATAATAACCCTTTATTTGGTTATCGATGAACATCATTGCCATATTCTTTTGCTAGTTATTCAGACCATCGTATGTCTTATATTGAGTTACTGTATGAAATTTCATACCAACCAATTTAGTATCTAATACCGAAGAATTAAATTGTTTTAATAAGAAAATAATATACATTCGTAACATGTATATCTGGTATATACCTGAGCTGGACAATCCAGTCCGTTAATTTTTGCCGATTACATTTATGGATTCTCTTCCAACCTTTTCCTCTCTTTCAGAAGAATCCATGAACATCAATAGTGGCACCAATCACATGGTACTTAGTTTAAGTGTGTTAGTCAAACACTAATACCCTTAAACTCACACTTTTAAGTGGATCACAATCATCACATGATTCGTGTTCTTCTGGATTCATCTATTACTGATCCTTTTAGTATACTAAACATTTTATCTATACCTTTTATTCATCTTATCATGACAACTTTCATGATTGAACTATTATAGTTCATAATGACAAACATTTGTATAATTTTAGTTCCCAAACTTATTGGTAGGTATGTCTAGCGTCACCATCATTCGCAAATGCTCATCCAATATGAGAATCTGTTTCTAACTAAATTATACTTTGTCATGTTGCAATCAAACAGTGTTTTAGATATCAAAATATCTTTTACACATGATGATTTCTGAATCTTTCATCTCCTAGATAATCTTGATACAAATAACTCTATTTCTAATATCAAGTATCATGGAGGCAAGCATGATCCTTTTTTACACTAACTTTGGAACCTATTACGCTAGGATTAATACACTTATTAACCCTTATGGAGTAAGTGAGGTTTACTTGAAAGTCTTCTTTAGGAATTTTATCTATAACTTGACCCTCAAACAATACGGTACTAGTCCATAATGTAAGTATCTAGAATACTATAGTTCTGTTATCTCAATTACAACCAAGGTAGTCTATAACGAATGCCAACTACAAGAACTATGCAAATTCACTTAGATTGTTTAGTTCATACTATGATTTCATTACCAGAACTCCCACTCAAACAAACATCTCTAAACGTTCATTTAGTGATTACACGATCCCTTTACACCGTATCATCCCCGATCCCCACGGCCTTTGATACAACTTCCAGGGTAGATATCAACATATCGATCACATCACCATGCGACTCATGCTTAACCTTTCAATCAATTGTTTTCTGAGGCCATGTCTATACATGGTAGGCTTTCCAATTTTAACCACAATGTATTACAGTGCATACATGGCTTGCACCCACCATATGCAAATGTCAAGATGTCTACCACCTGATTGTCACGACATGCTTCATAACAGCAAACTTTCTTGGTGGTGCACACTTGTGGGAGAACACGATCATTGGAATTATGTTGTGGGATCATCTAATAATGCTGCTGTCGTAAGTATAATACTAGATTAATAAGATGCACAACCAATTCACATCAAATGCAAATAGTTTAGGGGATATGATATGTTTGTCGCACCTTGATCTCCATCGAGTGCGCTGGCTTTGCACGAGGTTCACGGTGCCAACTTGCCTTCGGCAGTTCAACTCATAAACACTTACCTTGACCATACATATAACAAGCCCCTACAAAATAAAGTTAGACGCCTCTACTTTATCTTTGCATGTTTTACGCGGTTTTTAGGGATTTTGCAAGAGAACTTTTTCTACATACGAACTTTAAACCATAACAAGGATTAACTAGTTGCCGCTTTAGGTCCCTTATCATGGTCGTCCTTTGTAAATGACATATCAACTAATGTCGGAGAGACAGACACCCGTTGGCCACTTATATGGTACAAGCCATATGTTGAGCATGGATCTAGTATCGTGTAAGATTATGCGTAGTCGGTCTAGGCCGCTTCATCCGACATTGCCGCGATATGAACAAGTACATGTGGGAGTGTCGTCGGATTGATGACAAGTACGCCATGTGGGGGTCCTCGAGGCGTGTGGAAGAGAGGGGTGTGAGACGTACGGTGTTCCTAGACGGTGAGCACACAAGTTTACCCAGGTTTGAATCCACCGGCTTTGAGATGATCCTACTCCTGCTAGCAATCCAGTAATACGGCAGAGCCGGAATATGGGTTACAAGGGTTTCGCCTGTGCGAGTTGAGATTGTAGACTATTGTCAGGGTACCCTAAAGGCTCTCCCTAGGATAGCTTATATAGATATCTGGCCTAGGGGTTACAGGAGAGAACTATTCGACTATGACTAAGAGTCGGTTACAGAGTACATCTTGAACTACAAGTAACACTACGGGCCTATGTCGGTAAGTCTTCTGGACGTTCTCATAGCCGGACAGGACTCCGTCTCTTCTCCCTAGCTGGGCCACCCATGAAGCAAAGCTCTAACCCGAAGTGGGCCACCCTGGTCAGTGAGGCACAGTGAGGATACCTGGAAAGTATATCCCCAACAGCAGCCCCCAAAAGCCTCCAAGATCCAGAGTCAGATTTCATCATCGTCTAGCTTGATCTTCGGCTTGCAGAATCTGTAAGGGTTCCTGAAACTTCAAAAAGAAAGGATAGGATCTGAGTCTCAAATGAGTCGTCCCCCACTATCATTGAACCATGATATGATCTAGCAGCACTTGGAATCAAACAAAATTGCCCATATGAATGTTCTGTATCACTCTTCGACATTGGTGGCATTCGTGTAACAGGTGAGGCAAGGAAAGTGAACAAATATGGAGACCTGGAAGGATAATTAACATAGTACCCAGAATCTCTAGAACCATGCAGAAAGACCTGAATGAGGACTGCTCCGTTTCGACAGCAGACGACCAATTCCCTTAGAAGATATGTTGAATCTAAGTTCGAACAAATAGCTAGAGATGTTTCATCTTTAGATGAATATTCAAGCTCCTGTAGCCTATTACCAACCTCAGGCATCCAATGATAATCAACAAGAAATCCTAGGCATGATGGCAAATTTTTCTTCATATAACGCGAAAGAAATCCAGGCTCTTTGAGTGCAGTATACCAAGCTTTGTTGAGGATACTACAACGAATCAAAGATTTCGTAGACGCTAACCTTAAAACAATCTCCTGCACCAAATCTAGGTCCTCACCCACGCGACTGATCGAGGAACCAGATCTAGTAAAATCCATCGCTATTCAATAGATTGTTTTCTTTTGCTCCAGACAGAAGAAGAAGGGTTTGTTTCTTTTCGTGGAAGAATGAGGCCGTAACGTCCTATGCCACGGGCGGAGCCTGCAACACACACTCCGAAATACAAGGCGCTCCAAAATACAAGGCGCTACGAAATACATTGCGCTCCGAAATACACGGCGCTTCAAGATCTATGTGAATGCTTGATGCGCCGAAGGCGCCGTGCCACGGGCGGAGCCCGCAACACACACTCCGAAATACAAGGCGCTACGAAATACACGGCGCTCCGAAATACACGGCGCTTCAAGATCTATATGAATGCTTGATGCGCCGAAGGCGCCGTGCCACGGGTGGATCCCGCAACACACGCTCCAAAATAGAAGGCGCTCCGAAATACAAGGTGCTACGAAATGCACGATCTATATGAATGCTTGATGCGCCGAAGGTGTCGTGCCACGGGTGGAGCCCGCAACACACCCTTCGAAATACAAGGCTCTCCGAAATACAAGGCGCTACGAAATACATGGTGCTCCGAAATACACGGCGCTTCAAGATCTATATGAATGCTTGATGCGCCGAAGGCACCGTGCCACGGGCGGAGCCCGCAACACACACTCTGAAATACAAGGCGCTCCCAAATACACGACGCTTCAAGATCTATATGAATGATTGATGCGCCGAAGGCGCTGTGCCACGGGCGGAGCCCGCAACACACACTCCGAAATACAAGGCGCTCTGAAATACAAGGCGCTACGAAATACACGGCGCTTCAAGATCTATATGAATGCTTGATGCGCCGAAGGCGCCGTGCCATGGGCGGAGCCCGCAACACACACTCCGAAATACAAGGCGCTACGAAATACACGGTGCTCCGAAATACATGGCGCTCCAAGATCTATATGAATGCTTGATGCGCCGAAGGCATCGTGCCACGGACGGAGCCCGAAACACACACTCCAAAATACAAGGCGCTCCGAAATACATCTATGTACTGCTCTTAATATACAAATGCACTGCGTTACTGTAATTCGTTCAAAGTCAATACATTCTGCTACGCTGAATCATCTGTGTACTGCTCTTAATATACAAAAGCACTGCGTTACTGTAATCCGTTCAAAGTCAATACATTCTGTTGCGCTGAATCATCTGTATACTGCTCTTAATATACAAATACACTTCGTTACTGTAATCCGTTCAAAGTCAATACATTGTGTTGTACAAACCAGACTCCTCCGATTACACCCCATAAAATCTCCATTGCCCGTAAAGAGAAAATAAAGATAATAAAAATAAACAAAAAATGAAAAAGATAAAAATCGAAATAAACGATAATGAAAAAGAAAACACACTAAAAACGGAAGTGAGACAAAGTGTATACCTAACGTGCGAAGCGACAACAACGTACAAAGAGAAAACAAAGGAAAGAGAAAAAACCGGCGACACCTACAAGAGCAGTTTACCGGGATGATTCATGACGACACGCATCGGATTTAGCCGGCTCATGCATTCGCGGCATGCAGCAGCAATGGCTAGTCGCTCTTCCTATCGCCTCAAAGATTTCGAGACAGGAGAAGCATATCCCAACTCCTGGAACGTCGCACAGTTGCGGCGCTTCTACCCTTAGTCGTATTTTCTTTCTTACATTACAAATAAGGCTATTCAGCCAAGGCTACTTAGCCACACATTGTACCTCATACTGATTCTGCGAGTAAATAAAGCTAAGTGCCCCGAAACTCTATGTGTTTCTAGCCATTATATCACTCGGGGGCTGTGCCACCCTTTATACAACTGTTCTACGAACCAATCGCGATATCCCGAGTAGCTGACGCAGTAATCGAACCCTTGACAAACATCAACCCAGCTGCAACGCACCTGGTAGGTTGGCAAGGTGCTGAGATAAACATACGTCAGGCTAACGAAAAGGAATCGCATAGTGCAACGCACTCGCAAACATACGAGCTAGCAAGCTCTTTACATATCAATATTAATCAATTATATACAACATACATACGAACTTTACAACACCGGTATACCTATGTGCAGGATACAAGCTAAACTACTATTGCAACAGAAGAACGTTTGTCTACTCCTCGAAGAAGTCGACAATTTCCTCCGCTGGACGATCCACCGCCTGGTAATGAGGAACCATATTCCAGGTCGAACCTGCCGGCGGAGTCGGCGGACCAGCAGCAACAGCTGCAACATCAACATCAGGCCTATGCAGTCGCACCAACGACAACGCAGCCTTGGCACCAGCCACTAACTGTTGCCGCACACACTCGCGGACTGCAGTCAAGTCTTGAAATTTAGCAAGGCGAGCCAGCAGGCTCGAGGGAACGATGTCCAGTGAAAACATCGTCTGGTAGATATTCCTCAGGCATGATTGCAATTTCTTTAGAAAATGGAGCACTCGCGAGGCATGATCCGGCAGGGTCGCAAGTGCGATTGCGTGATTATCATCCACCCAGAAGTACCCACTTGCCTGAAGTTGTTCCTGGGTTAGGTCGTTCATCCGAATAGCGATCCAGTCTTTCTCATCCTACGGATGACGCGCGCTGACAACTATACCAATCAAGAGGCAAAAGTATGAAGACAACGAACTACCATGATTGACTACAAGAAAAGATAAGGAGGCAGAAAGGTAACACTTGAACTGGTCACCCAGCTGCGCCACCTCCTCCAATAGATATTGCTCTCGGGAGGTGGCCTTCTCCGCCTTCGACTTCCATACATCCGCGTTACCGTGGAGGACGGGCAGTTCACATTCTAGCTTCTTAACACGATCGCGTGGCCGCGAAAGAAGAGACAACTCATCCACGCTTGAGTGCGACTGCGCTAAGGTATCACCAATGGTAGGCGGATCCCGAGGTTCACTCGAAGGGCCACGCGAGGTACCCTATCATAAGCCAAGCAAGAGATAATAAGGGATCAAGCAACACATGGACAAAAACCCAAGTGCATTCAAACATAGCAAAAGTATCAGACACCACAGACTTCCCACCGGCCCCTGACGCATAGCCTTCGCCGCCTTCTTGGCTCGCTACAGCTCCTCAGAATACTTGGCGACTGTGTTGATAAGTTGTGGCATGTATTTGCCGCAAACAGTTGCAAAGGGAGAAAAATCTACCTATTGCCCATCGGCGCCGATGGGCATCGCCTTGGAGACTGCAGCTAGATCCATCTCCACTCCATGGGCTTGCACCATGGCGAGTGCCATGGATGTGCCGACCGCGCGGTGCGATTTCCTGAAATCCGAGGGTATACCTCCAGCGAGGGACTCCACCAGGTCATCCAAGTTCTCAATCAGCTCAGCCTTGGGCGCCAGCTCCTCGCGGATGCGACTGAGAACACCCTTAGCTTTGGTCAGCATTCCCTGAATGGACGCGCTGCGGTCTTCGACTGCCGCGGCAGCGCCTTCCGAGGCATCATCACGACGAAGGGCTTGGGCGTCAAAGCTCAAACCGCCAGCATCTACACAGAGTAAAGCGTCAGCAGAATATCAAGACATTGAAGAAAGAAGCAGTCAAGACACAGAAGGAAAAATACCTGAAAGAGACTTGGCAATCGAGAAGACCTATTCTTCGAACAACTTCTCCCTCGCAGCAATGGAGGCGCACAAATCCTCTTCGCATTTCCGTGATTCATCAAACGCAGTGACTGCCTCATCGCGACTCTTCACCGCTGTGGCGAGCGTCTTTCCAAGAGAAGCGGCTTCACGAAGAAGTACGTTATGCTCAGCTGTAAAAAATACAAGATGGACCATGCTCAGTCGAATATATAAAATATCACAAGGACGAAGAAGAAGAAGCAAAAAATACTAACTTTCAACCACGCGATGGCGATTGTCCAGCAAGGCGTGCTGTTGACCCATTGCAAGTACTTGCTCCGCCAGGCAAGCAGCTTCCTTGACAATAAGCTGCAACAGGAGAAAAGCAAAAGGATCAGCAGATAGCATGGATGACTAATTCGATTGCAAGTAAAAGCAACATCACACATACGTGGTTTCCAGCTCGAAATTCAAACCAAGCCGGAACTTGGTCTCTGACGTAACCTAACACTAGTCATGGTCAAGTCACGTCACTGACAGACATTCCTGTCAGCACGACCATTGGTGGGTCCTCCTTTCGCAGAACCGACGCATTGTTTTAATGCGTGCGTGGAGATCGAGGCGGCGTAATCATCGCGTGGGGGTTACCCAGTTTGTTCCACGACGCGTGGCGCGTTCACTATTGCGTTTACACGAATCTTGACGCGGCTGGATGATATAAGTGGTTAGGATTCTTTTCCCCATTTTCTTCACCAGCACTTGCGCCGTTTCCTTCCTCCCAACATCTCCCACGAACACAGAGTTCCTCTACTTCCCAGAATCCTCCAGCGCTGCCCATCCTAGGTCACCGGCACACGAAAAAATGGCTTCAGCGTCATCTTCCAGCACGGCAGCAACGACAGCGACGGTAGCAGAGAAGGAGAGCAATCGCGGGGTCTGGATCCCGTGCGTCCTTGATGACGCCAAGCTCCGCGTCGTGGAGGACGAAGGGCTCCTCCGTGCCGGCGACTGGCGAAGCGGCTTTGACGAAACCGTCCCCAATCCCCGCGCCGGTGAGCGGGTACACTTTGGCACCCACCTAGATAGAGGTTTGAGTTTCCCTCCCTCAGACTTCTTTTCTGAGGTTATCAATCACTAAGAAGTGCAACTCCATCATCTTCCCATGAACTCTCTCTTAGAGATGAGCGCGTACGCATCTTTGTGCGAGGGGTGCCTAGGCATTAGGCCGAGTCTCACTCTTTTCCGGTTTTACTTTCATGTCCGGAGAAACTCCATCACTGCCGGTAATCCATACATTACCGGTATTAGTTTTTCTGTTAGAAGAGAGCGCGTCTATCCTCGGATTATGGCCACTGAGTCGTTGAAACAATGGTCGTCCACTTTCTTTTATCACAAGGATATTCTTGCTCCCGGCAAAGCTACTGCTTTGACGACTTTCATCAACGGTGCCGCCACGCCCCAAGAGTCATGGGACACAGATGCGCCGGCTCTCAGTGACGATCTGCTTCTTGCCAAGAGGCGGATCAAATATTTGATGAAGCACAAGGGCCTTAAGGGGTCTGACTTAGTTCACTTCTGGGTGGCGCGCCGGATCCAGCCTCTTCAACATCATGGAGACCGGCTTATGCATTCCATTACAGCATCCAAGAAAGATTCCCTCCAGATCTACTACAAGCCTTACTCGGATAAAGAATACGTGTGTCAAATCAAGTGGCTGATAAGGAAGCAGATTGAGAGGAAAATCCCAGAGCTGTCTTTGGACATGCATACGGCTAAAGATCTTGTGGTACCGGTAAGTTTCTAGCAGAAACTCGAATTATGTGTTCATCTTTACATTGTTTTGCAATACTGAGATATGTCGTCTCTTTTTAGATTGCTGACCTCCCCAAGTTGGAGCTTTCTCCTGTCGAGGGATATCCTCCTGAGATTTCTCAGGACGACGGAGAGTTGATTCCACTGCCGGAGACTTTTACCCGAAAGCATAAAACTCCGACAGTTGCTATTGGCACAAAGGAGGTGCCCATTGTGAAGAGGTAATATTTCCTCACAAGGTATTTGTAACACCCCAAATCTTTAATCAAGGTTATCAAGTTTCTAATCACCCAATTTAGGGTTAACAAAAACTTTTATTAAGAAAAGGAATATGAATGCATGTGTGTTTGCATTAGTGTAGAATTGAGTGTATATGCCATGCTTGATTGTTCTAAATGTTGTGAAATAGTTTAAAGGTGAATGCCACATCATCTAGACCATTTACAAAGAAAATCCAAAGAGAAAGAAATCAAATAAGAATAAATAAAGAAAATGGTCATTTTGACCATTTTAAACCACTAGACCACTTTAGGTGTTCCTAGGAGAAGATTTCTAACAGAAACATTTCTATCTCTTTTCCCCCCTTCCTAGACCAAGTAAAGATGTCTCAAGGCCCACTTTACAAACTTACAAAAACATCTAGCAAAGCCATTTAATGGACATTTGAAAAATGAATCAAGTGTATGTGTTAAGATCACACTTTTTCAAAAACACATCAAATGAATTCACCCTGACCTATCCAAGCAAACCTAGTCTCGCAAGCTTAAGACAAGTTCACCCAAAAGTTTGAATAAAAAATTCAACAATAATTTTCATGCGGCCATTTCCTCAAACACTTGGCAGGCACAGAATAAACACTAGACTAGCTGCACTGTTTGGTACAGTGATCATCTACCATTTGGTCTCCAATTTAACCCCCTATCCCCTCTAAGCCTAACCCAGCCCCAGACCAGCTCCCCCCTTCGCCGCTAGCACAGTGGAGCGGCGCACATTCTTGGTCGTCGCCGGCCGACAGTGGGCAGCATGCAGGAGCCATGCCAGCCTCGCCCAAGACGTGCACCAGACACGCGAGCTCCTACCGCCACCCCCTATCCATCCCACGGTCAAAGCCCATCCCTGGACCAGACTAGCACCACCGCGCACCGCCTCTTTGTGCTGTTTCTAGAGCGCGCCAGTGCCCCATGCTCGACCAGCCCGCACGCGCCACGCCTTGAACTTCCCTCGCGTGCATAGACCCGCCATGATAGCATCACCCGGGCAAACACCCCCGTTCACTGCCGCGCAACCCTCAGTAGCCGCACGCCGCCACAAACACCTCTGCCTCCGCCTAGAGCGCCGCACGCGCCCGACCAAACCCAACCGCCCCACACCTCGCCTTTAAGCCAGCAACGACCGCCAGGAGACACCACACCATCCACCTACCCCAGCCATGCCCTTAGCTCTCTATGCCGCCCTCGCCGCAGACGCCAGCCCGCACCGCTCGGTCCCCTTGTAGAGCTATAAAAGGAGGCCACCCCATCCTCCATTCCTCACACCATTCGACTCCCCACTCACCACTGAGCCTCCCACACCTCTTGTCTGAGCAAGGCGAGCACCACAATGCTGGAATTGCATCGGAGTCCACCGCTGCTAGAGGAGAAGGGCGCCGTCGATTGCGACCACCCCAAGCCTCGTCGTGACCGTGCCTCGCTTCGTCGTCGTCTACCACACCGTCTGCCCCCGTCGCCGAGCCTAGCTGGAGCCCAGGTTAGCCCCACCAGACCCCCACCGCCGCGCTAGGTCTAGTTCCTCGGCGGAGCTGTTCATCATCGACGATGACTCTTGGTCGTTAGATTAGAAGTTGATCGCACGGCTCAGATTCTCCCATACCGTTTTGCTTAGTTAGTTTCTCTGACTAGTGGGTCCGCGTTGTCAGCAGCCATGGCCAAGTCCCACCGGCTGGATCTAGCTTTCTGCTGGCCCAAAAAATTCAAATAAGTGATTTTCCAATTTAGTTGAAATCATATTCTGTCCACTTATTCAAAAATCAATTCAGTGAGTTTTACTTAACCAAATGGCATGATTCAATTTTTTTAGAAAGATAATTAAAATATCTATCCAAGCCCGTTGGATTGAAATTATTTTGAGTTAGAAATAATCTATAGAAAAAATAACAAAACAGAGACTTTTGCAACTTCAAACATTTTTCAAAAATCAACCATAATAGCTTTTGAGTTCATTCCAACTCTCAAAAATCACATTTTACAATACATATCTGAATATGTAATAATATTTAGGTTTGAATGCGGTGACTTTGGACTAGTACCAAAATAATTCTATATAGGCATTTCTAGTCACTTTGAATCATTTAAATAGTAATCTTAAACTTTATAAAATGTGACCAACCCTTTAAATCACATTCCAATGTATTAGAATATGTGGTGATGACATGTGTCCACATGATCCAATATTTTAATTGGAGAATATTAAATATTAATTAATTTCAATGAGTAGAAATTACTTTTCTCAAATAAAATAATTCAAACTAGTGCTTTAATGCATGTGATGATTGTGATGATGCTAGATCATCAAGTATGAACCTTAGTGTGCTAAAGAGACTAGTTATGTATTGTTTGGTGATTGTGTACCCCGTATTCATTTATAGACGATAGTGCCGACCAAGTCTACGAGGAGGAGGAGTTCTACCCTAAAGAAGATGAAGAGAACTTCAATCACCGCACCAATCAAGGCAAGCTATTATTAGCAAGCTAGAACTAATCAAGTTAACACTTTCCTCCTTTTGATAACTTAAGATATTGCATTAGGCATGCTTGGTTAAACCTTTTGAGTTATACCCATCCCAAGTTTTACTTGCAAGCTTTACTCTTTTACTTTACCAAAGTTCTTTACTTTTAGTTAATGCTTTGTGAGGTTTTGGATAGATAGTATAGATAGCATAAAGAGTATAAAACTAGGCATATACTAGATGTCATTCTATGGCATGAGATTGAGATTAGCATCCCTCATTAGTGAACACTCTTAACTTAGTGGCTAGTGCTAAGCATAAAACTTGGTCACTTTAAATGGGAATACTTCGTGAAAATGATTATGAAAACCTTGGAATGATGAGTCATTCTATTGAAATGTTTTGACATGTGTTGAGAAATAAAAATGGATTTGATGATGCAAATGTTGAGGCATGAACCTTAGCCCTTTATAAAAATTGATGGTTGGGTTCGGATGCGATACCATTCCAATTTCACCATACAACCACAATACCTGAATTGGGTAAGGCTTACCCGGAAGTTTATATGCATTAGTATGGGTTCCCTCGTGTAGGAGGTTTGAGCTAAGGCTACCTCTTGATGATGTCCACCTATGCAGTGCCGAGGATGGCAGATGGCCATGGCTGGGAGGCCAAGCTCATAGGGGAGGTGCTTATACTAGAGTATGTAAAGGAAAGGTTATGATTGATTATCTGCATACTAAGTATGATGATTCAGGGTTATCCCTGATGGATGTATCAAATTTTTTGGTGAAAGTGTACCACCTCTGCAGAGTGTGAAACTATTCGAATAGCCGCGTCCGCGGTCATGGACAGTTGGAGTGGCCGTATTGTTCTGTTGTGAGATGTTCTCAAAAAGACTTGTGAAATGAATTATGACTTTGACTTGACCACAACAGGGTTGTGACTATGAAAATTAAGTTCCCACTTAGGTGATTTAGAACATTATTTTAGCTTTCTTTACTTCTGAACTCAGCTTAGGTTAAATTTAGATTTTGCAAATAAACTTAGAGCTTAGCATTCCTACTAGAACTACCTTACTTGTTAGTGATAGTTTGCGAGTACTTAAAGAGTACTCATGGATTTGTCCCTGGCTATTCTCGTGGCCAGAGTATGAGGAGGACTATCAGGAAGATGGATAGCAGGATGGCTACGACAACTAGGATCATATCCCATCATTAGCATTGCCTATGACACTGAAGATGGAGCCCACCGCTACGCTTATTATTCTGCTGCTTGTTTGTATTAAGACTGGATCATGAGATCCCTTATTTGTGTAAGACCTTATTATGGTTTGTAATGGATGATGTACTGTGATATCCAAATCTGTTATGTCTCGCAAAAATGGTAATCCTGGGATTGTGATGTATGGCATAACAGGCATCTGGGATTAAAAATCCCGGTGTTGACAAGTTGGTATCAGATCCATCTTGACCATAGGAGACCCTAGTTAGAATGGACGTCCGAACAAAAACTTAGTTTCAAAGAAAAAGAAGTAAGTATTTATGAAAAGATATTCCCACTCTTATCCTTGATTCTTTCAAAAAAATTCATGTTCCTCAAAAATTCTTACATTACTACATAAAATTTGACACACGTGATCACCTCACTAACTTACTCATCCTAAATTCTTATAGATGGAACTTCAGTATTGCAATTTCTACCTGACATGGGTATACTCTATAGGTACTCGACTTTTGTATATACGGCCTGGATACAGCAGAAGCCCATGGCATTGCCAATGCCCAATACAGAATTCAAGTGGCCCACAGACTCTCGATTGCTTGCGAGACAAGAAGAAGCTTAAGATAGACAGTTCAAAGGGAAAACCCTAATCTGTAACCGACTCGACCTGCTACCCGAGACCTAGCCTATCTATATAAAGGCTAGGAGGGGGTGGCGAGGAGGACACACGCAACCCTAGTTTCCACAACTCTCGCCAGATTGGATCTGCGCACCGCTGTAATCTTCGATTTCTTTGTTAATTCCAAGAGCAGACAAGCAGGAGTAGGGACCTTTACGAGGCCTGAACCTGGGTAAACCTTGCGTCCCTGTGTGCTTGTTTGCTAGCCGACTGATGCCTCCAACGCTCCCTCCTTCTCCAAAACCCAAGTCCATAACAATGGGCATTGATGAGTGAAACCCTCGTCAATTGGCGCCATCTGTGGGAATTGGGACAACTTCGCAATAGCGGAGATTCGCCAGCTCTTCGGCTCGTTCGACTTCATCGTCCACACGCCGGCCACTCTCCCGGCTTTCGAGTCCGTGGGCGATGGAATCAGTCTGGCGATTGGGAGCTTCCTCCTCAAGGTTGGTCAGATGGGCATGCTTCACATGCCTGACCAGCCAACGGCACCCACGATTGCTCCAGCATCGTGGTTCCCACCACCAATCGGCACCCTCAGCGAGCTCAACACCTCGGCAACAGCTGGGGGCACGGATAGCGAAAGTACTCACAGTTCCGATCTGGGTGATCTAGCCACCGAAAATGGAGCCTACGGCTCTGGATCTGAAAGTTGTGGGAGCAACAGCTTCCCTAACCACTTCATGTGTGCGGTCATCAACGCGGGTGACACCACCGCCAATCGCGAAAACGCTGGCCCTGGATCTGGCACCAGACCGCCCAACGGCGCTGAACTGCCCAACGACAGCACGTCCAACGATGGACCCGCCAACGGTGGCAACGACGCGCCCGTCAACAACGCAGCGGCAGTCGAACCGCCAACCATGGTGAACGAACACACAGGAGAGCGTGTCGTGATCAAACTCAATGACAACGAGTGGGCCCGTTGCCGAGAAGCTTCACGAGTCAATCCTCTGCCCCCCGGCACGCCGTAGGACATGCTGATGGGCTACCATTGGATACTAAAGGAGGAGTACAGACGCCAGCTACACGCAATCGCGCAACTCGAGGCGCATAAAAAGGCGGAGAATGAGTCGAGTCTTCGATGGGCTGGGCTCTCCTCCCACGGAGGATCCTCCTCCAAAGGCAATGAATATGTGGCCAACAAGAGGCGATCTCGGATGGCCCATATCATCGAGCAAGAATGCATAGAAGCTGCAAAAGTCCTCGACTTCAGCTCTATGACAGTCGACACACGGGGCAATGTGGTCCCCAAAACACCGCAAGCTGCGGTGACAGCGGCCACCATGTACCTCCTCAACAACCAGCCGCCAGTTGGAGATCCAAGAGCTGCCATGCACCGATCAATGATTGCGGGCTTGGGGATAATCGAGGCTGCCCTCGACAAAGAGCCAATGCCGGAGCAAAAGAAACTCGCAAGGCCGACAGCTACGACAGGGAATTCAACAGAATCTCCCAGTCCTTCGGCATGCAGGAGGAACTCGCAAGGCTAAAGGAGTCAACAAACAACAGTCCGCCTTCCCTGAGTAGGCCAAGTTCACCCGACCTGTCCTTCGACTCGTCGGTGCACACGAAGAAAGTCCAGGTCCGCCCAACAGACCCGACCAAGACGGCCCTCATCACCAACAACTTGAGTTCCGCATAGGAAATCGTGCTCGTTGAATTCCTCCGTGAGCACTAGGAAATATTCGCCTGGTGTCCAGCGGACATTCCAGGGGTTCCCAGGGAATTCACCGAGCATGCACTCAATGTCAATCCGCGCAAGGCTACCAAGGCATAATTCGTATGCGAACCAAGAGCAAAGGTAGTCGGAATGGAGATTAACAGATTCCTCGATGCCAAATTCATACGCGAGACCAATGAAAGCACTTGGCTCGTCAACACGGTGCTGGTACCTAAAAAGACACATATATCCTATGGATGTGCGTGGACTTCACCTCCCTAAATAAGCACTGCCCAAAGGATCACTTCATGTTGCCGCGAATCAACCAAATAATCGACTCCACTGTGGGATGTGAGTATATCTGCTTCCTCGACGCCTACTCAGGCTATAATCAGATTCGAATGAAGGAGGAGGATCAAGAGAAAACGGCATTTACGAAGACTTTTGGTGTGTTCTGCTACAACATAATTCCCTTCGGGCTAAAAACTGCAGGAGCCACCTATCAGTGGTGCATGTAGGCTTGCCTCAAGAATCAACTTGGTCGCAACATCCAAGTCTATGTTAACGACAGCGTCATCAAAACCAAAGAGGAAGCCTCGCTAATCGACGATTTACACAAGACCTTCGCCAACCTCGATCGCTACCGGATCAAGCTCCATCCGGACAAATGCGCCTTCGGCGTACCATTTGGGCAACTACTCGTGTATCTCATCTCCGCGAGGGGGATTGAGGCGAACCCGAAGAAAATAAAAGCCATACTAGCCATGGAGAAGCCGAAGAACATAAGAGGCGTCCAGCAATTGGCTGGGCGAATCACGGCGCTCAGTCGATTCATCAGTCGAATGGGCGAAAAGGCACTGCCTTTCTACCAACTTCTCCGCAAAACTGACAAGTTCGAGTGGACCAACAAGGCGCAGGAAGCATTCAAAGACCTCAAGCGTCTACTATCCACCTCGCCAGTACTGGTGACTCCACGTGAAAAAGAACCATTGTTGCTCTACATCTCCACCACCAGCCAGGTAGTCAGCACGCTGCTCGTGGTGGAACGAGCCGAGGAAAACAAGGTCCACGGGGTGCAGCACCTAGTCTACTACCTTAGCACGGTGCTCACGCCAACAAAGCAGCAGTACCCGCATTACTAGAAGCTGGCATACGACATCTTCATGACAGCCAGGCGATTGTGCCACTACTTCCAGGAGCACCCAATCGTGGTGGTCAACGACACCCCGCTTGGGCATATCCTCAACAACCCCGATGCCACCGGACGAGTCGCGCTTTGGGGAATTGAGCTGTCTCCACGAGACATTACATACAAAAAGTGCGACGCGATCAAATCGCAAGTCCTCCCTGATTTCCTCGTGCACTGGATGGAGAACCAGCTCCCCGAAAAGCCAGATATGTCTTACCTCTAGACAATGCACTTCGATGGATCCAAATGAATGGACGGGGCTAGCGCAGGTGTCATACTGACATCGCCCCAGTGAGACAAGCTGAAATACATTCTGTGAATACAGTTCACTGCCTCCAACAATGAAGCTGAATACGAGGCCCTACTGCACGGGATGCGGATGGCGAAAGCCTACAGCGCCAACAGGCTCAGCATCTTCGACGACTCTAAACTGGTGGTCAACCAAACGATGCACGAGTGTGACGCGCTGAACGACAACATGATCGCCAACCGTGACCTCTACGACACACTCGGGGGGACTTCGACAGCTGAGAACTACGGAACGTAGGCTGCAAAAGCAATGAAGAGGCGGATGCACTCGCCAACATTGGCTCCACCTCTTCCCCCATACCACCTGGGGTATTTCTCGAGCGTATCTGCGAACGCTCCATCAAGCCAAAGGCCACAGAGAAGAAAACAAGCACAACAACAGACTCGGGGGCTACACCACCCAATGAGCTAGTGGCACTCGATGACCTGGAGCTTGACACAGGACTCGAAGGACCAATGGGTGTAATGATGATCGAGCCATCTTGGACTCAATCCTACATCACATATCTTCTCAGCAAGAGGCTCCCTGACGACCCGACTGCCATGTGACACATTGCGCGATGATCCAAGGCATTCGCCGTCATCAACGGCGAACTATACAAACATAGCATTATAGGAGTACTCCAACAGTGCGTCTCCAACACGGACAGAAGGGCCGTCCTCCTCAACATCCATGATGGAACTTGCGGGCACCATGCCGACAGTCGCGCCCTTGTCGCCAAAGCTCTACAAGTTGGATTCTACTGGTCCACGGCCATGCATGATGCCAAGGATATCGTCCAGCACTGCAATGCTTGCCAGGGATTCGTGGACAAACCACACGCACCTGGCGCGGAACTGCGGCCAATACCATTGGCTTTCCCTTTGCGCAATGGGGACTCGACATGGTAGGGAAACTCCCAAAGTCCTCGCGAGGGGGCTACGTCTACTTCCTGGTCGCAGTCGACAAATTCACCAAGTGGATAAAGGCCATGCCGGTGACAAACCAGTCAGGAGCCAGTGCCGTTAAGTTCTTCGAGTCCATTGTCTATCGCTTCGGAGTGCCAGAGAGAATCATCACGGATAATGGAACGAACTTCACCTCTAAGGAGTTCCAGGGTTTTTGCGAGAACCTGGGAATCAACATAAGCTATGCCTCCGTAGCTCCTCCAGAGACCAACGGTCAAGTCGAAAAGGCCAATGGCCTCGTCTACGGTGGAATCAAGAAGAGACTCCTCCGGCCACTCGAGCAAGCCGCCGGATGTTGGCCAGACGAGCTACAGTCCGTACTCTGGAGCCTGCGCACAACCCCAAATAGCGCCACGGGATATACCTCGTTCTTCATGGTGCACGGTGCTGCAGCAGTGCTACCCGCAGAAGTACGCTTTAAAGCCCCACGGGTGGTCGCATACATAGAGTAGGAGTCAACACTCGCACTCGAAGACTCCGTCGATCTCCTTGACGAGGCACGGGACATCGCAACAGAAAAATCAACGATCTACCAGCAGAACCTGCGCAACTACCACAGCAGAAGGCTATGCCCCAGATCCTTTGCCGAAGGAGACCTGGTCCTGAGACTGGAGTAGCAAGGACACCTCAAGCTCGCGTCCCCTTGGGAGGGACCATATGTGATTACAGAAGTAATCCCAGGTGGCGCCTATGACCTTAAAGACCCCGAGACAGGAGTCGCTTACTCCAACCCCTAGAACGTCGCATAGCTGCGTCGCTTCTACCCCTAGTCGTTTTTTTACAAATAAGGCTATTGAGCCAGGCTACCTAGCCACACATTGTACCTGATACGTCCATTTTGCATCACTATTCTATATCATAATTCGCTGTTATTCATTGATATATTTCATATTAAGAGGTGATACTTATGTTATTTCATCTGTTTTTGCATGGTTGATGACTTTTGGAGCATGGACCGCTGCAGTCAGGATTCTGATGGAAAAGGTGTTATTTGGAGGCAAAATTCGTGAAGATCAGAAAATCCGGGAAAATATAACAAGGAAGCCAGAAGGAGGAGTGAAGATGGGCCATAGGGGGCCCACACCACCCCCTGGCACGGGCCACCCTAGGCCGTGCCACCAGGTGGTTTGGCCGCCTTGGCCCACTTCTGGCTCTCCCCTCTAGCGTATATATTCCTCCTAAAACCATAAGACTCGGGGGGCGACCACAGAAAGATTCCGCCGCCTCTAGGGGGCGGAAAACACCAAGAGAGAAAGATCTCTCCGGCAGACAGATTTCTGCTGGGGGAATTCCTTCCCGGGAGAGGGGAGATCGGCGCCATTAACATCACCATCAAGCTGGACTTCATCTGGATCATCATCATCACCATCATCACCATCATCACCCTCATCACCATCTCCATATTGCTGTAACAATTGGGTTGAATCTTGCATAGTTCTTAGGGGAAACCTTTCCGCTGTTGATTACTCTTTGTAGTTGATGCTATTGAGTGAACTGTTGAATTATTGTTTATGTTCAGATTGTTATACATCATTATTCCATCTCTGATCATGATCCATATGATGTCTTGTGAGTAGTTTGTTTTGTTCTTGAGGACATGGGAGAAGTCTTGTTGTTAGTAGTGGAGTTGTGTTGAGAAAGATTCAATAGTTTGATATTTAAGTTGTGGTGTACTTCTTCTAGTGGTGTCATGTGAACGTCGACTACATTACACTTTACCTATATTGGCCTAGGGTAATGCATTGTGTATTTGGCTACTAATCGTAGGGGTTGCCGGAGTGATAGAAACTTGAACCCCCGTTAGGAAACCATTGCACAAGGGACGTAAGGGTCTTAGAGTTTAAAGCTGTGGTTAGGTTTCTACCTTAATTACTTTCTTGTACTTACGTATGTTTGCAAGGGGTATAAGCACAAGTATGTATTAGTCCTAGGAAGGTCGGTACATTAGCACAGGTTCACCCACACAACACTTAGCAAGCTAAAGAAGATTAATCAACTATATGAAGCGAAAGCACTTCATAGTCTTCCCATGTGTCCTCAAGAATGTTTGGTCATATTAAGTAATACAACCGGCTTGTCCTTTGCTGAGTAAAGGATTGGGCCACTTGCTACATTTATTCCTACTATCGTTTTTTTACTCGTACTTTATTTACTTGCATTATCAAAACCCCTAAAAATCTGTTTGCTAAGTATTTGCAGAGAATTCATGATCCATACCACTAGCCAGCACCTTCTGCTCCTCGTTGGGTTCGACACTCTTACTTATCGAAAATACTGCGATGCACCCCATATACTTGTGGGTCATCAAGACTATTTTCTGGAGTCGTTGCCAGGGAGTGAAGTGCTTTTGGAGAGTGGAACTGGTGAAGAGAACTTCTACTGTGAGTATTGTTTACTTCTGTTAGTTGCTTTATTTTCGTTATGGATAATTCGCTGAGTTTCTTATTTGGTAATGCTACTACCACTGCTAAGGTAGTAGATGAACCACCACCTGCTGAGAATGATGCTTTCAAAATACCTACAAGAATTGTTGATCGTGTTATGGATAACTACTATGTTGGGGATGGACATTCCATCCCGGTGACCATTTACTCTTTATACACGAATTATGCCGGTTGTTCAAGTGTGCAGGTATTACAATAGATCAAGTTAAGAAGAAGTTATTCTCATTATCACTAAAAGGAAGAGATGAGGAATGGTATAATCTGCTGAACAATGGTCAAGCTCTGGAATGGGAGGAAATAGTACCTCTCTTTTATTCAAAGTTTTATCCTCCTAGTGAGATTCATAATGATCGGAATCAAATATACAACTTTTGGCCTCTTGATGGAGAGAGTACAACTCAAGCTTGGGGGAGATTGAAGTTACTAATGCTCAAATGTCCCAATCATGAGCTCCCCAATAATATTATTATCAATAACTTTTATGCAAGGCTTTCTCTTCATGATAAGGATTTATTGGATGCTTCTTGTGATGGATCATTCACTCGCATGGAAGAAGAAGCTAAATAGGATCTTCTGGACCGTATTCAAGACAATGCTGAAGCTTGGGAGAATGACAAAGGAAGAAAGTTAGGTATAAATTATGATTGTGAATGCATTTAATCTTTTATGCGAACTGATGACTTTCAAAATATTAAAAATGCTTATGGTCTAGACTCTCAAGCTATTGCTACTTATTTTAAGGCTTTTGCTTCCTACATTAAAGTGCCTAAAAAGAAGTGGAATAAGTATCATGAACCTTATAAAGATATTTCTAAGAGTGTTCCTGCAAGAAATACTGAAGTTTATACTGCTAATCATATTTTACGCTTACCTTACATTGAGAAAATGCCTTTCCCAGTTAAGATAAAGGAACATTCTATGATAGCTAGTATGGTTAATCAAAGTACAAATAAAGTTGTTGAACCTGATAAACAAATGGATGATGAACCTATAATAGCAAATGTGAAACTTTGTGACTAAATATGTAGAAGAGGGACACACTATCCTTTGTAAGGATACCTCTAATATTGCTTCACAAAGTAGTGTTATAAGAACTGGTATTCCTGTGTTTTCTGTTAGAATAAGTGATCATTGCTATGATGGTTCTTGTGATAGTTATATTGTTAAGTTTATGCATGATACTGAAAGTTATTATGAGAGAGGGAAAAGTGTTCTTTTGCATCTCAATAATCTCAAGTTTCCTCGTTTTATGCTGAAAGTTTTTATGTTGCACTTCTTTTCCCTTCTTATGCTAGTGGTTTCTGGTTTCAACAACTTGTTTTTTTACAAAATTCCGTTGCATAGGAAGTGGGTTAGGCTTAAATGCATGTATTTTTGCTTGTTAATGCTCTCTTTCACCTCAATTCATATCTTATGTGAGCATCTTCAAAATCATCATGACCATCTTAATGGCTATAAAGAAAGAGCTTTTTGGGAGACAACCCAGTTTATTTTTGCTTTCAGTTTGTTTTTGTTTATTTGAGTCTTGGAAGTTATTACTTTGGTAGTAACCTCTTCTTATCCTTTTTGTTTGGTTTTTGTGTCAAGATCAACCTCTAATGAGAGAGAAGTAATATTTGGGGAAGTTGTTGTCCCGAGACAGATTTTTGTGCTTCACCATAAAAATTCGTGAGAGATCTCTGTCTGTCGGATTGAGCTGTAATGTTTTGTTCTTCTGACCTAGGTGGTTATTTAACTTTCATTAGTTTTGCACTTTTTGACTTGAGCAACAGAAGATTTTCGAAAAAAATGATCTGTACCTGCTGGTCTGTTTTGACAGATTTTGCCACTCTTGCATTTGCTTCTTTATTCGATTTTCTTTTTGAATTATTTTTGGCTTTTCGGAAGGAGTTGCTATAGTAGGTTATGTTTTGATGGTTTTCAGTTGAAGTTGAACTCAAAAGGTTTTATCACTTCACTTATACTAATGTTGCTAATGAGAACTTTGTGAAGTTTTGTGTGAAAGAAATTTCCAGGTAGTGGAGGTAATGATGTAGTAAGGAACTGAAAGGTTTCATGACACAAGTAATAAGTGTATGAAGGTGATGATATTGATGTTATTCAAGTGGTGACTCCGGAAGAATCTACTAGATACCAAATTTAGAGACCTGTAGAGTCCGTTTTCAAATAGGTAACAGTTCTGGTAAGAAAAGTTCCGGGAATGATCTATCCAGTTATATTTTTGCAGGTTTTAGTCAATAAGGAAAGCTACAAAGTGAAAGAGGGACGGAAACAGAGCCAGGGTGGCTCACATCACCCTGTGGCGTGGGCCCTCCCTGGCCACGCCAGCAGGTGGTGTGGCCACTCCGGACTCCGTCTCCGACCCGTTTTCTCCCAGTACCTTCCTTTTGGTGTGAAACTTTGTAATATATAATCCCCCGGATCCTCTGAGGTGCGTATATCGTGTTTTCGTTTTGATCTATTTCTGACAGGTAGAGTCCCAGATTTGGAGCCACAATGTCTTCCTTTGGATCAGCCAAGGAAGATTCTTTAGAGGATATCATCAACCCATACATGAGAGAGTTGAAGATTCATCCCAAGGAGTTGTTGTTTGAAGATGGGGAGGTCCGGATAAAAGAGGTTCAAGGCCCTAAGGGTGAAGGAGGTCTGGAGGACAGGATGGAAGCACTGTAGCAAGAACTCTTTAGGTACAAGAAGATGGCGGAACGCGAAGTGGATATCATCCATAAGATTTGCTCCGAACTCATCGCCGAGCACCAAAAAGAGATTGCTGAGCTCAAGGATGAAGTCCTCTCACTCTGCCAAACAACCAACAAACTGCAAACGCAGCTCTACGACATTCAAAATCAAAACTTTGAGTATGAGCTTTGGTTTAAACGCATAAGTGCTACTGCAAGTTTCAGGATGCTGGAGACCATGATGTCCTTTGTTGATGGGGAGCCCTTGCCCTAGAAGTCAGACGATGATGAGAGAACACCACCACCGCCGAAGGAGTAATTTGTCATCAGGTTTGGCATCCTGTTAGTTTGTTCCAAGCGTGGGGGAGTGTCACGGTATCATATCACTATCTTCTATCTTTTTACCTTTTTAGTAGTCATATCATGAATAGAGAAGTTATCATGTAGGATGGTTTGCATTATGGGAGTGTCCCCTCTCTCGTTAGATATGTATCCCTTGGTGTGAGTTGCCATTTGGAATATTAATGATAAGTTCTATCATTTACTCTTTTGCATATCTTATATTAGTTTTCAATTCATGGTTATATGATTGATCTTGTTGTTACTATTGGTAGCACTTTGGGATCATTGAGTTAATTTAGTTGGTTTTGGCAAACCCGGCTCGGTCAGTAGCACACTATTTTTGAGAGTTGAATGATAAAAGTACTCTAAAGAAATATAATTTCATCATCTTTCTTTCTTGATTTGCTCATAAGTTTAGTATTCTCTGGTTAAGATCTTTTGTGCTTCCAAGGAAGATTGCATGTTTGTCTTTATCACTTGTATGTTTGTTTGTTTCCTTCAATGCTTATACTTGCTACCCAGCCTTGCTAGCCAAAAACCTGTACTGAGAGGGTATTCTTCTCGTGCATCCAATCCTTTAAAACCAAAACCTTTGTCATTTGCATCCACCATACCTACCTATTAGCATTATTGCTATTCCAAGTAAATTCTTGTTTTTATCTACCTCCTAAATTAAACTTGTTATGTGAAAATTAGTGATTAAAGCTCTCATGAACTTGATGGCACACTTTACTTTCTTGCACTTAATAAACATGAACCATTGTGCCCATCTATGTTGCGTATATGCTTGCGCTTTGTAAGTTGTGATATAGAAGAACCATTATGTCACGGGGAATGCTTTCAACATTGCACTGGTACTTTTGTAACTACCTCGGTGAATTACGCTCTAAGTTGCATGCCTGGACGAGAGAAAGTGGTTAAAATAGTACGGTGGGGCCAGGGGCCACTCACCGGTAGACCTTTCGGCCGTCCTAACCACTTCCAGAACATCGGGACAAGAATGAGCGGCATAATCGGCAGGCGAAGGGATCAACTACATACACAAGTGAGTATGTATGCAAGCCACCATACAATAGTTTTCAGAGCCATTCCATCTAAAAGAAATAGAAATATTGCAACACCATACGGCAAGATCCAAATATCCTAGGTAGAGATAATAGTTTAGGATAGCTCCTCATACATCAAACATAAGAGTATCAGGCAGAAGCGGAAAACAAGATCCGAGTACGGATAAGAAGCAAATCGGCATAAGATGCCACATAAATAAACACATCCCGCCCACAGATCTCACGGATCCCCATCCCCGGAATCTCTACATCGCGTGATCGTTGCCAACATCATCTGTCTCCTCCACCCAGTATCCATCTTGCGAGTACACCTGTTCATCTGAATCAAACAATTTATCGTGTGACCCCTAGGGGTACTCAGCAAATCTTTATGCCTCTAAAGGGGACATATACCTGGGGTGATGCAATTGCCGCAAAAGATAATAACTAACAAGTCTATAGATACTCGTTAACCATCCGCCTAACCAATGATAGACGGATGTCCGTTAATTAGTAACAACAGTTATAACAGTATAATTAACAGATCCATCCTCCTTCTCGCTTACCAACGAGAAAGCGAACGAACAACCCATCCGTTGACAGTTTTATTAACCATTCCATGAGTATTGCTCTATTTATTAGTCAAGTACTTAGTCAAATTAAAAGCGGTACTTTAGTTATACTTGTCTATAATCGAGAAACTGTGCTCCAAGTTGTTCATAACCGCGGACACGGCTTTCAGAAAGATTTACCCTGCATGGGTGCACAAATAGCAACACACACTCGATCAACCTCGTAAAAACCAAATCAAAACCCAACGAGGCATTCACGACAAAGCGATCACAGGATTCAGAAATATTTCAGGGGGCCACCCCATTAAGCTACCCGCAACGAAGTTGGACGGCTCCGAGACGGAACCAAGGTTTGCGCCAATGGCTGTAAACGATTGGGAACCCGAAAGTGTGACTGGGCTTGTCGATACCGCGAAAACACTCCGCAATCCTAAATAGTACAGGTGCTCCTCGCACAATCTTAAATAAAACAGTAAAACATGGCATAAGTACAGGATAGTAACAAAGCCCCAAACTACTTTGTGGCCCCACGAAATAGAAATGAATCAAGATCTGGCACAGGGGGGTCCATAAGGCCTCCCGGATGTGGATAGTGCGAATAGTCAAGGAACAGGAATGAAGTACTCGAGGTCCTACGGGACACAAGTGAGCATGAAAAACCAAATAGCAGATATTGCCCACCGGTGCCTCTTTCATTAGTTATCCCATTACTACTCAGGTTAAGTTGTTTAGGTACCTCATTCCATCAAACACTCACATACCTTACACATGCTGTTCTACGACTCGCATGGCTCAAACAACTCCTATAGTAATGGCTCATGGGAGTGAGGAACAAGCTCGGTGGGGTTTAAAAGTAAAGGCTATGCAGTACTTGGGATTCAATTTAATGCAATCGCGACTCAATGATGCAAGAATAAGATAGAGGCAATAGGTACTATATGTATGCAAGCATGTGTAGTGCTTGCCTGGCAGCTCAGTTGAAGCGAGAGACGGATCTGGGTAGTGCTCCTGGGATTCCTGATATATCCCCTGCTTGGCATCTATTCGAAGAAGAACCAAACAAACAAGGGCCAACATAAATAAAGTGCACAAGCATATGAATTAAAATGTGACAAGCAAACAAGCATGCCATGATGAATGATGCACAAGTTACATGGCAATAATGTAGCATGGCATGGGTGAGGTGTGGGGTACAAGAATAAAGCATTTTATTAAGTTTTAGTCATGTTTTGCTCTCATAACACTTGCTGTATACTTTATATTTATATGATGCATCCTGCAATTCAGAACATGGAATGCATAGTTAGAACGGGCTCATCGTGCTGATCGATTTAGACATATTATTTTTCGAAATTGGAGTTGTAGAATTAAAGTTATTAATTAATTAAGAAAAGGCATCTTTATTGCATTTAAACAATTCGAAAATTTAATTTACCCAAAAGATATTTTGAATGGCACATTTGAATTCCTCACATTTTTCTGATTCCAAAACTTATATTATTTGTGTTATTTGGATTTACAACTTGAAATTATTAAAAAAGATTTAAATTCATATTAAAACATTTTCTGAAATTGTTTTTATACAACAGATAAACACCTAGACTTTTTACACCCAGAGACAGCTGACTGTGACGGTGGGACGATCTTGTTGGGTGGAATCGGCGCGCGGCGGTCTTTTTCCACCAGCGCAGAAGCTAGCCGGGGAGACCAACAGGTGGGACCGGATGCTCCGCAGGCCCACGCGACAGAGGCGAGCCGGGCGCGTGCTACGCGGTAAAACAAGGGGCCGCTGGTTAAGTTTACAGAGGTGAGGGGGCCGTTATGTAAAAAGCCAACGAGGCTGACTGGTAGGGTCGGAGGGGAGCGCGGGTTTGAGGGAGTAAAAAGGTGGGGGTTTTGTGCAAAGTGCGCACAGGCACTGTTCCTCTTCTCTGAATTTACTGACAAAACGACAGAGACGTGCTGGCGTGGTGGGGGCTCGATCTCGCGATCGATCACGCGCGCGCAGGCGGCGGAGACCACTGGGGCTGGCTGGGGTTGATGCAGGGTAAGCGTGGCGCGGGTAGGTAAGGTTCTCGCGTCGCCTCGACGAGCAACGCACGCGCACGTGGTCCGACGAGCACAGGCGACCAGGGGAAAAGGAAGGTGTCAAGGAGGGAGGTTGGCTCACCGCGGAGTGGTCGGTGGTGGTGGATTGGGCTGGGGAGCAGCAGATCGGCGACGATGCAGACAGCCGGAGCTAGGGTTTGCGCGTCGGGCCGTCGGTATGCAGCAGGTTCGGGGCGCTCTCTTCCTCGCTGCTATACACAGGGACGTCGTCGGGGGCCTCGCGGTCTTCCTCGACACCCACACACCATGTCCGCCGCCTTGTTTCGAACATGAGCAAATATTCCAATACAATCCATATGGAAGCTAGAAAGAGGAATGCCACTCATAATGCATGCAAAGGTGGCTCCACATATCAATAATGTGAAAACAACATGATGCTAATATGAGAGCATGTGGAGTTAGAAGTGGATCCATCCCAACCCACATGAGCTAGATTAAATGCCAAAGGAAAGTGTAAGAGCTCATGGATAATTAGGATGGTGGAATTATAAGGTGGTGACAAAGAAAAGGTGGTGGAGTTGATTAAAAGATATGCTCCCAACTCAACTTGGGCATCAAGCATTTATCAAGAACCAAATACAATATAACAAGAGGCAAATACAATTAATAATGCATATGAGAGAAGAACCAAATGAAAAGGGTTTTATATGATGCTCAAATGCAAGGTGGCATGATGTCATGAGCATGATATAATTATGATGCAACCATTATATGTAGGAAGTAGCAATTATATTACTAGACCATGTAGCATTACATATGTTAGACAGATGGGATGCTACAACTCTCCCCCACTAAACAGGAATCTCGCCCCGAGATTCTAGGAAGAAGAAGAAGACACGAAGAGGGTAGGATACTTGGCACGGAGCTCATCCTCGCGTTCCCAAGTGGCTTCATCAACGGAATGGTGCGACCACTGCACCTTGCAGAACTTGATGGACTTTTTGCGAGTCCTTCTTTCTGCGACTTCTAGGATTTTTGTGGGGTGTTCTTGATAAGACAGATCTTCTTGGAGATTGATAAGCTCATGGTCCACGGTCCTACCGAGATCCTTGAAGCACTTCTTGAGTTGAGAGATATGGAAAACATCATGGACTTTGAGTTTTTCCGGGAGCTTAAGAGCATAAGCAACTTCTTCTATTCTTCCACGAACTTTGAAAGGACCGATGTATCTAGGAGCCAGCTTTCCTTTGATACCAAACCGGTGCGTGCCTCTCATGGGAGTGACACGAAGGTAAACGAGATCACCAGGGACATACTCCATGTCCGTGTGCTTTCTGTCATAGTTTCTCTTCTGGCGACTTTGAGCAACCTTCAGGTGTTCAAGAATGATGTGAACCTTCTCCTTCGCTTGAGTTACAATGTCGGGGCCAAACAATGTTCTTTCACCTGCGCCCGACCAACCAATCGGAGTTCTGCATTTGCGACCATAGAGAACCTCAAATGGTGCCATCTTTAGACTTTTCTGGAAGTTGTTGTTGTAAGAGAATTCAGCATAAGGAAGACATTCTTCCCACTTCATGCCGAAAGAGATAACGCAAGCATGGAGCATATCTTCCAGAATCTGATTGATCCTTTCAACTTGTCCTTGTGACTGAGGGTGGTAAGCCGTGCTGAAGTTCAATTTTGTGCCCAAAGCATTTTGGAAACTTCCCCAGAACTTGGAAGTGAAGATGCTCCCACGGTCTGAACTGATCTCAAGAGGAACCCCATACAGAGAGAAAATTCTGTTGATATAGAGCTCAGCCAACTGAATTGCAAAAATTGTTTCCTTGACGGGAAAGAAGTGAGCCACTTTAGAAAGCATGTCAATGACAACAAAGATTGCATTGTTTCTCTTCTGCGACCTTGGAAAACTAGTTATGAAGTCCATCTCTACTTTCTCCCATTTCCATTTCGGAGGTTTCAATGGCTGTAGAAGACCGGAAGGTTTTTGATGGACAGCTTTAACTCTGCGGCAGACATCACACTCTGAGACATACTTGGCACAATATCGTTTCAACCCAGGCCACCAATACTGTGTTTTCAAGTCCATGTACATCTTAGTGCTGCCAGGGTGGATAAAAAGAACTGAATCATGCGCCTCCTTAAGAACTTGCTCTCTCAAACCCGGGTAGTTCGGAACAAACATCCGGTGTTCAAAGAAAAGAGCGCCTTGGTCGTCGACGTGGAAGGACTCATACTTCGGAAGTTGCATGTTGGAGATGATCTTTTTAGTGTAAGGATCACCAAGTTGAATGGAGCGAACTTTTTCTTTCAAGAGAGGGGTTGCTAGAAGGTTCAGAAGATACCCTTGATCCACAATTTCAAGGTTGAGCTAACGGAATTCCTCGCACAAGAGAGGCTGTTGTTCTTCCACCATCAGGTTGCTGACATAAGCTTTTCGGCTGAGAGCATCGGCCATGACATTAGCTTTGCCCGGAGTGTAGTTGATGGTCAAATCGAAATCATTGATTGCTTCAATCCACCTTCTCTGACGTAGGTTGAGGTCCGGCTGTGTGAAGATATACTTCAGACTCTTGTGATCAGAAAAGATCTCACAACGGTTGCCAAGCAAGTAGTGCCTCCATACTTTCAAAGCAAAGACAACTGCTGCGAGTTCAAGGTCATGTGTAGGATAGTTGATCTCATGCGTCTTCAACTGTCGAGAGGCATAAGCAACAACTTGTTTTTCTTGCATAAGGACCGCATCCAATCCTTGCAAGGAGGCGTCATAGAATATCTGGAAAGGCTTTGATGTATCTGGAGGAATCAAGACTGGTGTGGAAGTGAGCTTCTCTTTGAGTGTTTCAAAGCTTGCTTGACATGCAGGAGACCAAAAGTATTTCTTGCCTTTCTTGAGGAGATCGGTAAGAGGCTTCGCAATCTTCGAGAAATTCTGAACGAAGCGACGACAGTAACTAGCAAAACCAAGGAAACTCCGGACTTCTTTGACATTTATGGGTGGAAGCCACTCAACAATTGTCTTAACAGTTTCTGGGTTGATGGCAATGGCCTTGGAAGAGATAACGTGCCCAAGGTAGGTGACTTCAGGCAGCCAGAACTCACACTTGGAGAACTTTGCATGCAGGCAGTTCTCACGAAGCTTGTTTAGGACACACCGAAGGTGTTCTTCATGTTCTTCCTTTGACTTAGAATAGACTAGGATGTCATCCAGATAGACCACAACGAACTTATCAAGATACTCCATGAAAACCGAGTTCATAAGCCTCGAGAAGGTGCCAGGTGCGTTGGTGAGACCGAAAGACATGACCGTGTACTCATACAGGCCATAGCGGGTGGTGAAAGCTGTTTTGGGAACATCTTCTTTGCGGATCTTTATTTGATGATATCCACTTCTCAAGTCAAGTTTAGAGAATACCACAGCTCCAGCTAGCTAATCAAAGAGATCATTAATTCGCGGAAGGGCATATTTATTCTTGATGGTTTTAGCATTGAGAGCCCAATAGTCAACACAAAGTCTATTGGTCTTGTCTCGCTTCTTCACAAAGATGGTTGGGCTACCCCAAGAAGAAGTACTGTGTTGAAGGAAACCCAACTTCTCTTGTTCATCAAGCTGACGTTTGAGTTCAGCCAACTCAACAGGACCCATTTTATAAGTCCGCTTGGAGATAGGAGCGGTTCCAGGTTCAAGCTCAATCAGAAACTCGACCTCTCGGTCAGGAGGCATACCTGGCAACTCTTCGGGAAAAACATCTGGGAACTCACAGACCACCGGAACACTCTAAATAGCTTCCATAGCATCATCATTCAGAGTCGCCAAAGAGAAAAGCTGAATTGCAGGAGATAGACTTGGAGAATAGACTATATGGCCTTCAGGAATTTTCAGAGAAACCGAGCCTTCAGCACAATCAATCACAGCTGCATTTGCTGTTAGCCAATCCATGCCCAAGATAACATCAATGTCAGAATTGCCCAGAATAATTAAGGAAGCCGGGAACGAACAACCACCAATCTCAATTTGATTGCCATGGATGATTTTTCAAGATGCCATTGTTGCTTTAGGAGAAAGGACCATTAACCGTTTAGGGAGAGGATCCATAGGTAACCCATTCTCATCAGCAAAACTTGTAAAGACAAAAGAATGCGATGCACCAGAATCAAACAAAACTCGTGCAGGAACTGAGTTAACAGGAAGCATGCCCATCACAACTCCAGGTGCATGCTCGGCTTGAGCGACGTTGACACAGTTGGCACGAGCAACAGTAGACCCGGGCTTGGTGTTGATGTTGAGAGCCCGAGGTGGAGGTGCACGAACCATAGAAGAACTTGCCGCTGGTCTTGGAGGTGGTGGAGGAAGAGCTTTGTTGTTCATTGGACAATTCTAGTGTTGATGCCCAGTGTTTCCACAGGTGTAACAGGCACCAGGTGGACGTGGAGCAGCGTAGCCAGGGACTCCGCCAGGCGCTCCAGAGTAGTTGTGGTTGTAGCCCCTGGGAGCAGCAGAGAAGGAGTTTGGTGGCCCTGCCGCATAGCTTGAAGGTCTTGGTGGAGCCGGGAGCGACGGTGGGGTGTTAGGAACCCACACACGGCGCTTAGAAGGAGCTGTCATAGCAGAAGAGCTTGCTGTGTCGCGGCTGTGTTTCTTGGACTCCTCAAACACTTGCCTACTTGCTTCTTCCTGCAGAGCTGTATGTTGGAGTTCTAGAAAAGACCCCGGCCTTGCATGAGTGATTGCATATTTGATTGATGCATTGAGCCCTTGTCTGAACCTCTTTTGCTTCTTCTTGTCATCAGAGATCTCATCGCCACCATACCGAGAAAGGTTCATGAAGTTTCTGATATAGGTATTGACATTGTCATTGCCCTGCTTGAGGTTGAGAAACACTTCCTTCATCCTTTCCATGACAATTTCTGATAGATATTGCTCTTTGAAAGCCCCAGTGAACTGCTCCCAAGTAGGCTGAAACTCAGAGTGGTTTGCCTTTAGGTAATTCTACCACCACAGAGCTGCATCTCCCTTTAGAAGGTGAGTGGCACATTTTACCCATTCTTGCTCAGGAACATTAGCAGTCATCAGCAACCTTGACATCTCACACAACCAATCATCTGCGTCCAGAGGCTGATCAGACACCTCAAAGTGGCGCGGGTTGAACTTCAGAAAACTCTTGATGTCTCCACGCTTGGGAGGTGGAGGTAGCGGAACAAACTCATTCCTCCTGACACTTTCTTCAAATCGCTACTGGTTTTGTTGCCTTGCTCCCAAGGCATTAGCAATACTTGCCAACATAGCCCCCAGTTCAGGTGGTATGTCCTCCTCAGAACGGTGTGGTGGTGCAATCCTGTGATTGATATAAAACACAAGTCAGTACCATAATGGAGAATAATAATAATCCAAAATAGTACCAAAATGGAATTAACCAAAATTAAAGGATACAAATTACTAAGATGATATTAAAATATCAACAAAGTTCAAAGCACCTAGAAGATATTAAGCATATCGACACGAAACAAGGAGTGTGGTACACAAGCTAACAAAGAAAAAAATTCCGCAAATTTCGGCATTAAAATACCACTATATGCACAAAACCACTTAACGAATCAAGATTAGTAACTCTACCAATTCAATATACAACAGCGAATGATAAAAGTAGTGGTATGGTCGCGACTCCATCCCGCACTCAAATCATTACTCCGCACATGAATAAGTAAAACACATATCCCAACACCTTCTTTTTAAGATGAACCTAAAGATTAGTAACTACGGAAACGAACACCCCAAGCAAGATAGCGTCGGATAACAAATAGTAAGACAGATCGCGTCGGTATACAACGAATCAGATGGATCGCGTCGGTTTATAAGGGATTGTCGGTATGGAATGTACCAATAGTTGATAACTAAAAGGCAGATAGTGATAACAAGTTGGATGCAACAGATAGACAAGGAATTACACACACACACACAACCTATGGTACTACGGAACCCAGAACACGTGAATCCTAGTTTGAATTTTTGAAGAGGATTGAAAACGTTACACTTCCTTACCAGAAAAAGGGTGGGTGGGTGGGTAAGAAGAAAATTAGAAGCAGTCCTACTCTCATGTTTTGTTTTTCCCTAGTATACATAGCTACCAAAATATTTGCTAGATTGACAACGACCATTTGGTTGAGACCCTGAAGGGCGGGATGGCTCTGATACCAATTGTAACTACCTCGGTGAATTATGCTCTAAGTTGCATGCCTGGATGAGCGAAAGTGGTTAAAATAGTACGGTGGGGCCAGGGGCCACTCACAGGTAGACCTTTCGGCCGTCCTAACCACTTCCAAAACATCGGGACAAGAACGAGCGGCGTAATCGGCAGGCGAAGGGATCAACTACATACACAAGTGAGTATGTATGCAAGCCACCATACAACAATTTTCAGAGCCATTCCATCTAAAAGAAATAGAAATATTGCAACGCCATACGGCAAGATCCAAATATCCTAGATAGAGATAATAGTTTAGGATAGCTCCTCATACATCAAACATCAGAGTATCAGGCGGAAGCGGAAAACAAGATCCGAGTACGGATAAGAAGCAAATCGGCATAAGATGCCACATAAATAAACACATTCCGCCCACAGATCTCACGGATCCCCATCCCCGGAATCTCTACACCGCGTGATCGTTGCCAACATCATCTGTCTCCACCCAAAGATCCATCTTGCAGTACACTGTTCATCTGAATCAAACAATTTATCGTGTGAGACCCTAGGGTACTCAAAGAAGTCTTTATGCCTCTAAAGGGGACATATACCTGGGGTGACGCAATTGCAGCAAAAGATAATAACTAACAAGTCTATAGATACTCGCTAACCATCCGCCTAACCAATGATAGACGGATGTCCGTTAATTAGTAACAACAGTTATAACAGTATAATTAATAGATCCATCCTCCTTCTCGCTTACCAACGAGAAAGCGGACAAACAACCCATCCGTTGGAAGTTTTATTAACGATTCCATGAGTATTTCTCTATTTACTAGTCAAGTACTTAGTCAAATTAAAAGCGGTACTTTATTTATACTTGTCTATGATCGAGAAACTGTGCTCGAAGTCGTCCATATCCGCGGACACGGCTTTCAGAAAGATTTACCCTGCAGGGGTGCACAAATAGCAACACACACTCGATCAACCTCGGAAAAACCAAATCAAAACCCGACAAAGTGATCACAGGATTCAGAAATATTTCAGGGGGCCACCCCATTAAGCTACCCGCAACGAAGTTGGCCGGCTCCGAGACGGACCCAAGGTTTGCGCCAATGGCTGTAAACGACTGGGAACCCGAAAGTGTGACTAGGCTTGTCGATACCGCGAAAACACTCCGCAATCCTAAACAGTACAAGTGCTCCTCGCACAATCTTAAATAAAACAGTAAAACATGGCATAAGTATAGGATAGTAACAAAGCCCCAATCTACTTTGTGGTCCCACGAAATAGAAATGAATCAAGCTCTGGCTCAGGGGGGTCCATAAGGCTTCCTGGATGTGGATAGTGCGAATAGTCAAGGAACAGGAATCAAGTACTCGAGGTCCTACGGGACACAAGTGAGCATGAAAAACCAAATAGCAGATATTGCCCACCCGTGCCTCTTTCATTAGTTATCCCATTACTACTCAGGTTAAGTTGTTTAGGTACCTCATTCCATCAGACACTCACATACCCTACACATGCTGTTCTATGACTCGCATGGCTCAAACAACTCCTGTAGGAATGCCTCATGGGAGTGAGGAATAGGCTCGGTGGGGTTTAAAAGTAAAGGCTATGCAGTACTTGGGATTCAATTTAATGCAGTACATAAGACCAACCCATGTGGTTGCAGCAGAACCAACCGAGTGTCTTGGAGAAAACAGAGTTGCCGGTGAGGTTGATTGGGGCAATGTTCTGCTCCATCCGGGTGGAGACGATGGTGTAGCCCCACCCATGGGAGTCAATATTATGTGTGAAGTACTAGGCATTAGAGACGATGGCCAGGATTCTGAATCAGATGAAGAAGAAGGCACTATAGAGGATCAAGAATCTGGTGATGATGAAATACACGAGGAACTTAACGATGAGGCTGGTATTCCAGTCAATGATTTGGGTGTTGAAGTAGAAGAAATGAAACATGACCACGAGTATCCTATAATTTTGGTCGGCACCGAGTTCAGTAGCATGCATGAGTTCAGGTTGTCGTTCTGTCATTTTTGTATCAAGGGGGAGTTCGACGTTTATTGACTGAAGAACACTGCCCAGAGGTATGAGGTCGTTTGCAAGTTAACATGGATGAATGGACGGGCCGAGGTACATTGTCCATGGAGGATCACAGCAAGAGCCTTACCTACGTCTAAGGCAATTAGGGTACTGGGGCAATGAATGCGGCAAACCATTAGAACTTTCTCTCTTTTCACTCTATAACTACAATTGTTGTGCGATATCTTTCTGGCAACTAGTCGACTCCACTTATCTTTTAAATGAATTTGTGTTGCAGGTGAACAAAATGAGCCCTCCACACATGTGTCCGATAGGCAGCAAACTGAAATCCTCAATGGCTGATATGGAGTGGGTGGCTATGCAATCTATGTCCATACTAAACGATAACCCCACGGAGACCATGAAGAATATTCAGACTAGCCTCGGTTCTAAGTACAACATTGTCATACCGTATTACACGGTTTGGAAAGGTAAGAGAAAGCTCTGGGGGTCATGCACGGGGATTGGACCAATAGCTTTAGGATGATGTACAACTTCAAGGTGGAGGTACAAGCTAGGTGGGGGAGTGTTGTGGAGATTGACACCGAATCAGTACATGGTAAAATATATTTCAAAAGATTTTTCATGGCTCTTAAACCTTGTATCCAGGGATTCAAGGACGGATGTAGGCCGTATCTGAGTGTAGATAGCACTGTCCTAACTGGCAAATGGAAAGGCTATCTGCCATCTGCCACAGCACTTGATGGTCACAACTGGATGTTCCCAGTGGCATTCGGGCTGTTTGAAACAGAAACGGAGGAAAACTGGGTCTGTTTTATGAGGCAGCTCAGGAGATCAATAGGCCACATGGATCCATTGGCTATATCCACGGATGCATGCAAAGGGCTAACGAATGCAGTGAAGGAGGTGTTCCCACGAGCTGAAGGTAGAGAATGCCATGCCCATATGATGCTGAACTTGTACTCACACTATGCAGGCAGCGTATTTCGTTACATGTTTCCTACTGCTAGAGTTTACAAACCTAGTAGCAGTGAATATTTCATGAGCAAGATTTTTGCGGAAGCCCCTGAACTTCCAGACTACTTAGCCATCCATCATTCGCAGCTATGGAAGAGGAGTCAATTCAACCCTGACATCAAAGTTGATTACATAAACAACAACCTTGCAAAATGCCTAAATAACTGGGTGAAGGACATAAAAGTGCGTCCTGTTCATATCTTGATGGAAAACATACGTGGTATGATCATGAAGCTGTTAAATATAAGGAGAGAGATCAGTAGGAGACTTAGAGGACATATGCTACTGGGCCAGGTACAAGAATCGCACAAGAGAAGCCGAGGACTTGCTCATCTTAAAATTCTCCCGTCAACCAGCAGCAGCTGTGAGGTAGTCGATATGTCCAAGAGTGGCAAAAGGGATGTTGTGAACTCCATCTGCGAGAATTCACCTGCTTAGAGTGGCAGCATCCTGGGAAACCTTGCGACCACGCCTTCGCCTTCTTGGTGAAGAAAAGAACTCTACCACATTTGGATCAGTATTTGTCAGACTAGTACTCTATGGAAAAGTTCAGAGCTACGTACGCTGGATCCATCCATCCATGTTGATGACCCACAAGTATAGGGGGTGTATCGCAGTATTTTCGAGGGAAGTGAAACCCAATTTATTGATTCGACACAAGGGGAGCCAAAGAATATTTCTCAGCCTTAACAACTGAGTTGTCAATTCAGCTGCACCTGGAAACAATCTTGCTCACAGCAGTTTATCAGTACCAACAGTTTTGTAGTAGGAATAGTAAAGTAACAGCAGTAGTAAAGCAAAGACAGTAGTAACAAAAGTAGTAAACAGTGGGATTCGAGTGCGGTAGGCATAGGAATGGATGGACGGGCGTTGCATGGACAAGACAATTCACATAGCAATCAGAACATAGGGCAATTTCAGATAAATAAGATAAAGCATCCAAGTACTAGAAAATCCTAGGCATGTGTTCCATATATAGTCATACGTGCTCGCAATGAGAACTTGCATAACATCTTTTGTCCTGCCAGCCCGTTTGCAGCGGGGCCTCTAGGGAACTACTAGCAATTAAGGTGCTCCTTTTAATAGAGCACCAGAGCAAAGCATTAACACTCCGTGAACACATGTGATCCTCACATCAAAGCCTTTCCCTTCCGGTTATCCCGATTTACATCGCCGGGGCCATAGGTTCCGGACAACGACGTGTGTATACAACTTGCAGATAAGACCCAAAACAATACTATCATAATGAATCAATAACATGTTCAGATCTGAAATCATGGCACTCGGGCCCTAGTGACAAGCATTAAGCACAACAAGTTGCAACAAAGTCATAAAGCACTAATAAAAAATACTAGGCACTATGCCCTAACAATCTGATGCCATTACATGAACGATCTCATCCAATCCCTACCATCCCCATAGCCTACAGCGGGGGATTACTCACTCATAGATGGAGGAAACATGGATGGTCGATGAAGATGATGGTGGAGATCGATGGAGATGGCTCCGGGGGCACTTCCCCGTCCCGGCAGGGTGCCGGAACAGAGATTTTCTGTCCCCCGAATCTCCCCTTCGGTGGCGGCGGCGCAGCGGAACTTTTCGTGCAAAAACGTCGAACCCCCCGCCCCCCGAATTTTTTAGGTTAGATGGTTTCTTATAGGCGAAGAGGGAGACCGAGGGGGTGCCTAGGGCCACCACACCATGCCCTGGCGCGGCCAGGCCCAGCCCGCGCCTAGGGGTGGTGTGGCCAGCCCCTGGCTCTCCTACGTCTCGTATTCTGGCTCCTAGAGTCTTCTGGAAAAATAGGCACTTTGGCTTTTGTCCCGTCCAATTTCGAGAATATTCATTTTCTGACTTTCCTGGAACCAAAAACAGCAGAAAACAGGCAGCTGGCACTGTGGCTCTTGTTAATAGGTTATTCCAAGAAATCATATGAAAAGTACTCCAAAGTGTGGACAAAACACAAGAAAGTAGATAAAACCAAGCATGGAGCATCAAAAATTATAGATACATTTGCAATGTATCAACATCCCTAAGCTTAACTCCTGCTCGTCCTCGAGTAGGTAAGTGAAAAAAAAAGAATAATTTTTGAGGTGACATGCACCATCAAAGGCTTGACCAAAGTATTTGTAAACATGCAAAGCTGGGATCATAGCACCTCAATCATAACATGAAAGACAAAGTTCTACCAATAAGACAACGTAACTATGATGTAACATGAAAAGGCACAAACAAATGATTCATGAATACAATGCTTTGCAAGACGTTTGTTTGTTTCACATAAAGAAAACATAGCATAATAGTATTCAGCTTCTCCCTCAATAGAATAGCAACTATAAATGCATAGGACACATTCAAAGTTCATAAGAGTGACTAGATACAATAGTTTAAAACAAGCAATATCAAAGTATGCATCAATCAACTAGTCTTGGGACAATGCACATAGAACTAAGAATGGCCACTATGCTCTCAAAGTAGGTGCATAAAGATAGAAGATGGAGACTCAATATAATGGTGGAAGAAAGGCCTTTTGTAAAAGGAAGTAGGGATTCAAGTCTAATAAAGAGCTTCCAAAAATTATGGTACTTATAGCTTTCAACTCTCATTGCCCCTATCATAAGAATCTTGAAGTGATTAAGGTTAAAGTGACACAACTAAGAGGATATGCTTGACAAGTTATAAACCAAAATCTCATGTACGAAGACCGATCCTCATGCTACTCAACTTCAGTCACGAGTAAGCTCTTGTCATTGTAAGTACATGTGTGTCATTAAGAACCGCCAACGGGGTACCCCTTGCACATGATACGGGAGCTTTCCCATAATCAAAATGATAAGGCAAGCAGACAATGAGCATCTTAGCGATCTTTTTATTTTCTATTTGCATAGGTTTTTATTGAGGATGCTTCATAGAGTGCTCATTATGGTGATGCTGCAAGTTTCCACCATGATTAGGCATGGCTTAGGCTAGCGTCCCAGGCATTTCTCTAACACACATACAAACTCCATGATCTTACAAGTTCCACTTTTATTTCACAATCAGGGATCCATAAGCAAAAGAACATGATATCAACGGGGTACAAAGTACAAGTGCAATGTTGAAAGCGTTCCCCATGAAACATGGTTCTGCTAATTTCAACTTATAAAGTGCAAGCATATACGCAACAAAGAAGGACCCAATGGTTCAAGTTTATTAGAGGCAAAAAGTAAAGTGTGCTATCAAGTTCGTGAGAGCTTTAATCACTAGTTTTCTCATAACAAGTGGAAGGTAAACAAAAGCATGAATATACTTGGAATAGAATAAGCTAGTAGGTAGGTAAGGTGGACTCTTTGGAATAACTTGGTTTAGGGAGTTGGATGCATGAGTGGAACTCATACTTTGTTGTGGAGGCTAGCAAAAGACTGGGAGCGACAAACTAAGAGAGCAATAATGGCCATAATCATGCAGAGCGACAAAACATCATTGATCAAAGCATAAAGTGATACTACAAGTTGAAAACTAAAGAATCATAAAGGCTATGGTGACTTTGGATAGTCATAACATGGTGTGAGCATGCGCCAAGTCAACCCAAATAAAGCATCAAAGGAGAATACCACTATACTATGTTTTAATATGCTAAAACAACGCATGATTCATCCAAGGCACATTAAGAAATCTCAATTGTTTATAACAAGTCATGCTACAGCAAAGAATACTAAGCATAAAGCCAAAACAATATCAAGCATGGCATGACAAAGCATAGCCACAGTCAAAAACAAGCTCTTTTTACCACATAGGCATGAACTTTCCTACTCTTTTCCAAACCAAACCAAACTATTTGCAAACCAAATGTAAGAAATAGGGGGTCCAACCAATTTATTCAGAAAACTAAGCAAACCAAGCAAACTAAAACCAAAACAAAAATGAAAAAGAAGACACTCCAAGAAAAACACAACTGTGCATGAAACAATAAAAATGAAGCGTTTGGAAGAAACCTTGGATTTTTATTGATGAAGAAGGGGATGCCTTGGGCATCCCCAAGCTTTGACGCTTGTACTTCTTGGATATTTCTTGGGGTGACACGCGTGGCATCCCCAAACTTGAGTTGTAGTCCATCCTTCATCTCATTACTCATTCCTTCCATACACCTGAAAATTTTCCTTCATACAAAACATCACACAATCTCATTAGCAACATTAGTGCACTTAAGATAAATAAGTCTCAAGGTTCAGTTCTAACACCAAATAAAATTCCATTAGAACACTAGCTACTGTAGCACTTACCTCAAAAAGATCAATTCCCCAAAAGAACTCAAGAAGGAACCAACAAGAAGCAAATGCAGAAAATGGCAGAAATCTGTCAAAACAGACCAGCAGGTAAAGAAGAATTTTTTCGAAGACCTTCTGTTGCTCAAATAAAACAGTATTGAACTAACGAAAGTTATATAACAACCTGGGACAGAAGAACAAAAAATTACAGCTCAATCCGACATACAGAGGTCTCTCAGGAATTTTTATGGTGAAGCACAAAAATCTGTTTCGGGACAGCAACTTTCCCAATCATTACTTCACTCTCATTAGAGGTTACTCTTGGCACAAAAAGCAAATAAAAAGGATAAGGAGCGGTTATTACTGAAGTAATAACTTCCAAGACTCAACTAAAACTCTTGGGTTATCTCCCAACAAGTACTTTTCGTTAACGCCTTTAAGTTAGGCAAAAGCAAAAACTGAAAATGGATAAAATGGAAGTAAGCGGAGATAATGATGGTGGAAACATTGTTTTGTTCAATGAAATCCTTTTGTTAACAAGGTTGATCAGGTCTTGTTACCAAAACAATTTCATATGATACAAAACTTTGTATTCCACTAATGATTATGTTACCTCAACCTTGATAGCAATGGTCCCAATCATAATAGTTTCAAATTTTTCTCTTGGTAGGGGACAATATATTTCTCCAACTTGAATGCCCTCAACATATTCAATTGTATTCAAACCATAAGTCCTTTCAATCTTCTTGGGGAAATAGACAGTGTGTTCCTTGTCATTAACATTGAAGGTCACCTTCCCTTGATTACAATTGATAACAGCTCCTGCAGTATTTAAGAAAAGGTCTCCCAAGAATAATAGACATATTATCATCTTCAGGCATAATAGTTTGAGAGGATGCTCTCATAAGAAATATGAGTTGAAGTAAAAGAGAGCATCAAGAAGAAAATTCAAAACACATTTAAGTCTAACCCACTTCCTATGCATAGGAATCGTGTATGCAATTAAATTCGCAAGGAACAAAGTGGCAGGCATAGGAAGATAAAACACGAGTAACTTCAAAACTTTCAGCACATACAGAGGTGTTTCAATACCATGAAAACTTCTACAACCATATTTTCCTCTCTCATAATAATTTTCAGTAGCCTCATGAATAAACTCAACAATATAACTATCACCTAAAGCATGCTCTTCATGATCTACAAGCACTAGAGCTTTATCATAAACATCTTCAAAAGAAACCTTGGGAACATAACATTCATCCTCCTTTAGTAAGCATGGAGGACAATCAAATAATGTAAGGGATAAAGAGTTACTCTCATTAGAAGGTAGGCATGGGTAGCTAATCCATTCTTCCTCCTTTTGTTCATCACTCTCCTCCTCTTTTTCATCAAATGAGATTTCAGGTTCATCAATTTCTTCTTCCATAGGATCCTGCAAGGCATTAGTCTCTTCCATAGGGTCCTGCAAGGCATTAGTCTCTTCCATTTGTGGAAGCATCTATTAAAATATTCAAGGATATGGCTATTTTCATCCTTGTAATTATCAAAGAAAAATTTAAGTATACCATAAACCTCATACTTATAAGGTGAATCATCAATATTTTCAAGCAAACTTGCAAGTTCAAAAGCACCCTTCCAAGACATAAATTCTTCAATTTGTTCTGCATCATAAAAGTCATAAATTCCTTTAGCATAGGAAGATATGGTATCATTATCATTATACTCACATTGAAAAGGGAGGTGTTTATACCTCTTTCTGCAACGAGATTCATCACAACAATAAGTAGCATTATAAATAGAGCACACGTTTCTAGCAATGGTATACAATCTATCAATTTGTTCCCATAAGTGTTTCCCTTTTTGTGACAACCGGTGTTCCTTATAATAATATTTTTGATCTTCTGTGAACGCACCTTCCCAATAAGCTTCAGTTTCAAAGAAACCAACCATTGACAACAAGCATGATAAAGCAAGACAATAACAGACCAACGAAAATAACAACTAGAGTAGGAACTAATTTTTTTTGTATTTTTGATAAAGAAACAAGCAAACAAGGAGAAAATAAACTTAGCTTGAACAATAGTGAATCCAAGTGGACTTGATAAATAAAGTTATGCTCCCCGGCAACGGCGCCAGAAAATAGTCTTGATGACCCACAAGTATAGGGAGTGTATCGCAGTATTTTCGAGGGAAGTGAAACCCAATTTATTGATTCGACACAAGGGGAGCCAAAGAATATTTATCAGCCTTAACAACTGAGTTGTCAATTCAGCTGCACCTGGAAACAATCTTGCTCACAGCAGTTTATCAGTAGCAACAGTTTTGTAGTAGGAATAGTAAAGTAACACGAGTAGTAAAGCAAAGACAATAGTAACAAAAGCAGTAAACAGTGGGATTCGAGTGTGGTAGGCATAGGGATGGATGGATGGGCGTTGCATGGACAAGACAGTTCACATGGCAATCAGAACATAGGGCAATTGCAGATAAATAAGATAAAGCATCCAAGTACTAGACAATCCTAGGCATGTGTTCCATATATAGTCATACATGCTCGCAATGAGAACTTGCACAACATCTTTTGTCCTGCCAGCCCGTTTGCAGTGGGGCCTCTAGGGAACTACTGGCAATTAAGGTGCTCCTTTTAATAGAGCACCGAAGCAAAGCATTAACACTCCGTGAACACATGTGATCCTCACATCAAAGCCTTTCCCTTCCGGTTATCCTGATTTTTGTCACTTTGGGGCCATAGGTTCTGGACAATGACGTGTGTATACAACTTGCAGATAAGACCCAAAACAATACTTTCATAATGAATCAATAACATGTTCAGATCTGAAATCATGGCACTCGGGCCCTAGTGACAAGCATTAAGCACAACAAGTTGCAACAAAGTCATAACAATCTGATGCCATTACATAAACGATCTCATCCAATCCCTACCATCCCCATAGCCTACAGCGGGGGATTACTTACTCATAGATGGAGGAAACATGGATGGTCGATGAAGATGATGGTGGAGATCGATGGAGATGGCTCCGGGGCACTTCCCCCATAGGTGCCGGAATGTAGATTTTCTGTCCCTGAATCTCCCTTCGGTGGCATGCAAGCAATGAACTTTTCGTGGAAAAACATCGACCCCCCCCCCCCGAAGTTTTTAGGTCAGAAGGCTTCTTATAGGCAAAGAGGGAGACCAAGGGGGTGCCTGGGGCCACCACAACATGCCCTGGCACGGCCAGGCCCAGCCCGCGCCTAGGGGTGGTCTGGCCAGCCCCTGGCTCTCCTCCGTCTCGTATTCTGGCTCCTGGAGTCTTCTGGAAAAATAGGCACTTTGGCTTTTGTCCCGTCCAATTCCGAGAATATTCCTTTTCTGACTTTCCTGGAACCAAAAACAGCAAAAAACAGGTAGCTGGCACTGTGGCTCTTGTTAATAGGTTAGTCCAAGAAATCATATGAAAAGTACTCCAAAGTGTGGACAAAACACAAGAAAGTAGATAAAACCAAGCATGGAGCATCAAAAATTATAGATACATTTGCAATGTATCACATGTACAGACCCATCTCAGTGGCCTCAAGTCCAACTATCTTTCAAGCTTTGCCAGCCAGTTACAAAAAGTGGTAAGGGAAGACCTCAGGTGAATAGATTTAAGAATTTTCTCGAGAAGAAGGGTTTGGATTTCTATGCAACCAAGCAGGGGAAAACAGATGCAAGACCTGCCATCTAATAGGCCATAGAGCAGCGGGTTGTCCCCTTAATGCTCCCAAACCTAGGTATGAGATGGTACATTCACAAGAAAAAATATTTATAGTCTGTAGATATAAGGTAGTAATCCATGTACTCGTTTTTTTACAGGAAGCGCAAGATAAGAAACAAGACAGCCGACTTAGTGATTTTGTTGCGGGAAGAAAACCAAAACGAGTGGAGTGATGATGCTGGACAAGATTCTGGTGGTGATTGGCCTAACTTCCCTCGACCCGGAGATGCAGGGTACGTGAAGGTAAGAAAATTGGCACCCAGGAAGAGGAAGAAGGCAGGAGATGAAGAAGCCAGTGGACGTGAAGGCAAGAGGAAGAAAGTTGGCACCCAGGCAGAGAAAGAAGGCTAGCAGTGTAGACGCCTAATGATTTATTGAACTTGAACCTATATATGTAGTTCGGTTAAACTCTGGAGCTTTGTGCGTGGAACTGGCCGGGCGAAACAATCTGCCTCCCGTACTCGGAGTAAAATGTATCGTGACTTTAGGATTGGATACAACCGAGGCCACTAGTTGAAGCCGAAATTGTGACTGTGCCACTACTATCTGAACAATCGCGATAGCTGAGCGGTTAAGGGGTCTCCAAAACCGATGGGTGTTAGTGCCACAGACATGAATAATTTATAGGTGCTTAATAAATCCCTACTATTGGCATTACACTTATGATAAGTTTCTGGGCTGAAAAACAAGTTCTAAGCTGCCTGCTACACTCCACGAAGCATCAACTTATTTCAGCTACTGGACAACGACATGGCAACATAAACTGCAAATGCAACAGATAATGCCCAGATAGTGAGGAAATTGTTTCCACTATCTGGCCTAATCTTGAGCCCGTCAGTTTCACCACCTCCTTGCCCCTGCCTCCCCTGCACCTGGCAAAGCTCCCGGATCTCTCGCTCCATCACACGAATCTCCTCTTTCTTGTCCCACACAGCATCACGCGTATCCTGAACAAGCTCTTTGTGAAAACCTGTCAGTGGCTTTTCGATCCACACAAACTTGTCACAGCCAGTCCCCCTCCCTTCCTGCGAAGTAGATCGAAGGAAACAAAAATAATAATTACATTACGCTTTCCGGATCCGGGTTACCATTGTACCTACAGTAGGAACTTACCGCTCTGATGCTGCAATTGCTGAATTTTCCTACAGTGTTTTCGTCGGTCCATGAAATCCATCTCGGCATCTTCTCACTGCACAAACACAGCATATCGGGGTAGTAATCGTAGGGTGCCCTCAGGTACCTGATGGGGGCACCCGCCTGACAGTGTTGAGCCGACCCTGATTCTGCCCGAGACGAACTGCACGAGCTGCGAGCCATGAGCAAGGGGAGCAAGGGCAGAGGAAAGAGGAGCCTTTGGATGTCAGGGTAGTGGTGAAGCGCGATTTATCCCTAGTTAATAACTCAGGCAGAATCCTACCGTCCACATTCGACTAACAGGTGGGGGACCTAGAATGTGGACTTGTCAACCAAACCTCGTGCCTTCGTGGTTCAAAAGCCCTCTCGTGCGCATTGGACGAAATTTTTTGGCACCTTGCCCACGTACGTATCACTGGGAGGCCTTCCTCAAGAACCAGACACGCCTGGCCCATAATCTTACTCCCTCCTATGAACTTGTCATGGCTCGTGCCAGCAGATCCATCCGCTCCACCGCTTCCGGTAGGGCTCGCCGCGGTGGATCCACCCCAAGATCCTATCATCGCAGTATCAAATGTCCATGGTTTCTTCAGAGGAGCGACGACGCTACGTATCCGAGCTTGGCCCCTCCTACATGTAGAAGGACTGATGCGGCGTCGAGCTCGAGTAGGAGCCGCCAGGTGCGACGGCGCTCGGTCTACGCCAACCCTATCACCTTCGTCATTGTCGATTCCGATGTGGAGGACGATGGGGACGAAGCTGTGCAGAACACCATTGTTGCCTCCTTGGTGAAGGGCAAGCCACGGGAGGGAGTGGATGTTGCTGGGAAGGGCACGACGGTGTCAACAATCAAGGTGGACTCCGACGACAGCGGTGTGATGTGGGTTTAGATGTTGTTTAGGATGGGTGCAATTTCGGTTGTGTTTAGTGCGAGTACAATTATTGTAATGGGTTTGTCGAGCTATATTGAGAAATATGTGCAATAGCAGCGTGTGAGTGCTTCCACTTTAGAAATTGTGTCTCTGCCATTTGCATGTTGCATTATCAACATAGATTACATGTAAACAATCCAACGAAAATCAGATTACAACCATCAGACAGGAGTGGCAGGATGGAAGAGAAGTTGGGACAGTGGCTTTGAGGGGAAGGAAGAGAAGGGGGCGTGACACTGGCAGGTGGGCCCTCGGAACAAGTGACACTGACATGCGGGGGCGGGAGCACACGGTATTGCCAGTCTGTCCAGAGCAAGCGGACTTTGCAACGTGACAACAGCATGCTGATTGGACCAATAACTCGTCAAATTATTAAGGAGTACTAAAAAATACAACTGGGATACATTCGCACAACACGTATGCTCTACGCACCTGAGAAGCATCGCTTAAGTCTAACAGTAACGATAACATAAGTACTACATTTCCCTGTCGGTCTTCTGGATACAAATGTAGAAATGCATTGTAACTACCTCGGTGAATTACGCTCTTAGTTACAAGCCTGGATGATCGGAAATGGTTAAAATAGTACGGTGGGGCCAAATGCCACTCACAGGTAGACCTTTCGGCCGTCCTAACCATTTCCAAACATCAGGACAAGAAGGAGCGGTGTAATCGGCAGGCGAAGGGATCAACTACATACACAAATGAGTATGTATGCAAGCCACCATACAACAGTCCTCAGAGCCATTCCATCTAAAAGAAATAAAAATATTGCAACACCATACGGCAAGATCCAAATATCCTAGATAGATATAATAGTTTAGGATATCTCCTGATACATCAAACATCAGAGTATCAAAGGAAGGAAAACAAGATCCGAGTACGGATAAGAAGCAAATCGCATAAGATGCCCCATAAATAAACACATCCCGCCCACAGATCTCACGGATCCCGTTCGAATCTCTACACCGAGTGATCGTTGCCCACATCGTCTGCCTCCTCCATCCAAGATCCATCTTGCGAGTTTACTGCTCATCCGAATCAAACAATTTATCGTGAGACCCTAGGGTACTCAAGAAGTCTTTATGCCTCTAAAGGGACACAACCTGGGTGACGAATTGCAGCAAAAGATAATACCTAACCACTCTAGGGATACTCGCTAACCATCCGCCTAACCAAAGATGAGCGGATGTCCGTGAATTAATAACAACGATTATAACAAGAATATTAATGATCCATCCTCCTCCTCGCTTACCAACGAGGAAGCGGACGAACAATCCCATCCGTTGGCAGTTTTATTATCCATTCCATGAGTGTTGCACTATTTACTAGTCAGGTACTTAGTCAATTTAAAAGCGGTACTTTAGTTATACTTGTCTATGATCGAGAAACTGTGCTCCAAGTCGTCCATGACCATGGACACGGCTTTGAGAAAGTTTTACCAGGGTGCACAAATAGCAACACACACTCGATCAACCTCGGAAAAACCAAATCAAAACCCAACGAGGCATTCACGTCAAAGCGATCACAGGATTCAGAAATATTTTAGGGGGCCACCCCATTAAGCTACCCGCAATGAAGTTGGCCGACTCCGAGACGGACTCAAGGTTTGTGTGGACGGCTGTAAACGACTGGGAACCCGAAGTGTGACTGGCTTGTCGACACATAAAACGTGTCACAATCCTAAAAGACAGGTGCTCTCGCACAATCGTAAATAAAGCAAAGAAAGCATGGCATAAGTACAGGATAGTAATAAAGCCCCAAACTACTTTGTGGCCCCAAGAAATAAGAATGAATCAAGCTCTGGCTCGGGGGTTCATAAGCCTCCGGATGTGGATAGCGAATATTCAAGGAACAGGAATCAAGTACTGGGTCCCACGGACACAAGTGAGCATGAAAACCAAATAGCAGATATTGCTCACCGTGCCACTTTCATTAGTTATCCCATTACTACTCAGTTAAGTTGTTTAGGTACCTCGTTATCCATCGACACTCACATACCCTACACATGTCGTTTCTACGACCCGCATGGCTCAAACAACTCCTGTAGTAATGGCTCATGGGATGGAGGAACAAGCTTCAGTGGGGTTTAAAAGTAAAGGCTATGCAGTACTTGGGATTCAGATTAATGCAATCGCGACTCAATGATGCAAGAATAAGATAGAGGCAAATAGGTATTATATGTATGCAAGCATGTGGTAGTGCTTGCCTGGCAGCTCAGTTAAAGCGAGAGAAGGATCTGGGTAGTGCTCCTGGGTCTAATCGAAGAAGAACCAAACAAACAAGGGCCAACATAAATAAAGTGCACAATCATATGAATTAAAATGCGACAAGCAGACAATCATGCCATGATGAATGATGCACAATTTGCATGGCAATAAGGTAGCATGGCATGGGTGAGGTGTGGAGTACAAGAATAAAGCATTTTATGGAGTTTTAGTCACATTTTATACTCAAATAAGTTGCTGTATACTTTATATTTATATGCTGCATGCTGCAATTCAGAACATGGAATGCATAGACAGAAAGGTCTCGTCGAACTGATCGATTTAGACATATTATTTGTCAAAATTGGAGTTATAAAACAAAAGTTATTAATTAATTAAGGCCAAGGGCATTTTGTTGTAATTTTAAACAACTCGAAGATTTAAAGTGTTCAAACATTATTTTGAAGGGTATATTTGAATTCCTCATATTTTTCTGATTCAAAAACATATATAATTTGTATTATTTGGAATAATATTTGAAAAGTTATTTAAAAACAGATTTGAATTTGAATTTAAAACAAATTTGAAAAGTTTAAATTAAAACAGAAAACAGAAAACCTTTTCGTACTCAGACAAACCTAACCATAGACACAGACAAGTGGGGCCAAGCTGACTGGCGGGGCACCTTGAAAAAGCTTTTTACACCATGAGTTGGCTTTAGTCAGGCGAAGGCTAAGCTAGCCCATGCGTCGGCAAACGAGAGCTGCCGTGGGGTTGTGATGGAGCTTGATTGAGGGCCGAAGAGCTAGGGGCTTAATCGCAAGAATGCCGTGCAGAGGGGTAGGCTAGACCGCGGGTTGAGCGCGGGATAAAAAGAGGGGGCTAAAGACAAAATTACCACGGCCCGTACTGTGGATCTTCTCCTGATCTGGCAGCGCTGTATGGCAATGGCAGGGATTCGATCTCGCGACAGGGCTCATGTGCGCCAGAACGGCTAAGCGGGGTTGTTGTCGGGAGGTAGCACCAGCTAGGTGAGGCTTCTGTGGCGCTGAAACGTGCGACATCGAGGCACACCGAGGGCGTTCGTAACGCTGGCGCAGCTAGGGTTTCCCGGTGGGGCGGAGGTTGTCTAGGCGATATAGGGGCTCACCGCGGGGTGGTTGATGGCGGCGGATCGGTGCGGGGAACGACGGATCGGCGAGGAAGCAGAGGCCGGGGAGGAGCTAGGGTTTCGGCTCGGTGTCGATGGCGTGCAGCAGGTCTGGGCCGTCTCCTCCTTGTCGTCGTGTATAGGGCTGCTGCAGAGGACCTTCCCGACCTCGCCGACAACCTCCCCGCCTACGCCTCTGGATCGACGGGAGCTGGTGGAGACCGACGGTGGCCGGCGATGGGGTAGATGGTGGCGGTGGAGAAAAGAGGGGAGAGGGCAAGGCCCTGGGGTGGATCTGGGAGAGGCACAGGTGCCATGGGGAAGGAGGAAAAGGAGGGAGAGAGAGGAGGAGCAGCCGTGGCAGGGGGTAGTTAAAGGTGGCTCGGGTGCCACCTTTTCCCTCCTCCTCACGTGCTCGGGCTGGACGGCATGGGCAGGGGGAGGGTGATGGAGGCTGCCAGTGGGGCCAGCGAGGTCAAGGAGGCCGGGCTCGGTGTGGGGCCTTGTGGCGAGAGAGAAGGAGAGAGAGGCTCGGGTAGATGTAGCTAGGGCTAGAGGCTCGGGTTAGGGTTTGTGCTAGGGTTGGGGTAGGAGGGTAGCTCGGCCAGGGGGAGTAGGTGGCTAGGTGGGGCCTGCATGGTAGGGAGAGGGGGCACCTCGGCATGGGTGGAGGCGGGTGAGAAGAGAGGGGTGATGGGTGTAACTAGGGTTAGATTAGAGAGGAACTAGGTTTAGGTTTTGGGTTAGCTAGGTTAGAGGAGGAGAGATGAGAGGGGTTAGGGTTTAGGGGTGATCCACTAAGATCAAGCAAGGGTGGAGGATGTGATGATGGATAAGGAGAGTGAGATGAGAGAAGAGGTGGTGTGAGGGTTTTAACATGATCCCAACACAAGATCAAGATGATGGGGTTTTGAATAAGAGAGAAAGGGAAGCTCACAAAAGAAAGGATCCACTCAAAAACCAAAGAAAAACCAAAGGAGAAAGAATGGTGGTGCTTTGCATGGCCCATGCAAAACATTAAATGCCATGTTTTAACCTTGTGAAAACAAAATAATAATCATGGCATTATTCCTATGCATTACCCAAAATGTGGAGTAAGGCCAAGCAAAAGAATTTAAATGAAAGTTCCAAGTGGAGTAGATGGAGATGATCATATTTGATTATAATTTGGACTTGCTAGTGTGTATATTCCACTAGATGTTTAATAGTCCCAAAAATATCCCAACATGAGCATAAATCCATAATAATCCATATGAAAGCTAGGAAAAGGAGCACTACTCATAATGCATGCAAAGGTGGCTCCACATATCAATAATGTTAAAACAACATGATGCTAATATGAGAGCATGTGGAAATAGAATTGGATCCATCCCAACCCACATGAGCTAGAGGTAAAATCCCAAAAAGGTGCAAAGCTCATATTTAGTTGGATGGTGGCATTATAAGGTGGTGAAAGAAAGGTTGGTGGAGTGAAATAAAAGATATGCCCCCAACTCAACTTGGGCATTTAAACAATATATCAATAACCAAATACAATATCAAGAGGCAAATACAATTTACAATGCATATGAGAGGAACCAAAACAAAAAGGGTTTTATATGATGCTCAAATGCAAGGTGGCATGATGACATGAGCATGATATAATGATGATGCAACAATTATATGTAGGAAGTAGCATTTATATAGACTAGGCTAGTAGCATTGCAATTGTTAGACAATTGGGATGCTACAACTCTCCCCCACTAAACAAGAATCTCGCCCCGAGATTCCTAGGAAAAAGAAAACAACACAAGGAGAGGCGGATGTTCGGACGAAGGTGACCCTCACGTTCCCAAGTTGATGAACAACGGAATGGTGCGACCACTACACCTTGCAAAACTTGCTAGACTTGTTGCGAGTCTTGCGTTTTGTTTGAGAAACAACGGGTTAGAAGAATTGAAGGATTGTCGTGAGACAAGAAGGATAGGATGGACATAGCTCCGGTTTTCTCAAGAAACATGATAAAAGAATAGGACCACTTGTGAAAGAAAGGACAAGATGATGTATCATGGATAAAGAAAGACACACCATTAAGATGAAAGATTTACCGATACTAGAGATGATGAAATCTTTGTCTCGCCGGAAGAAAAGAACTAGGTTGGAGAGGTTTTGAACCACTATGACAATAGCATCGTATCTTCTCTCGGATTTGAGAAATGAAGTTCGGAAACAATATTGCCTTCAAACAATAGAGTCCCTTGATATCAACAGAAAGATTTAGTTACACATCGTCGGATTAGATTCTTCTTGCGCCGGTAAGAACCAAAGGATCACGCAATTGAGGTGCGCGGATATAACTTCTAGAGACAGATGTGAAGCCAGATCATGGTGGAATCCCGAAAAGCGAAGAATATGGAGGATCTGGAGTTTATTGTAGATATACTTATTGCTTTCTTTAGCCTTGAGGCTAACGCAATAGATTTGCGGCTGATGGCATCAACCATAATTGGCTTTACCACGGAAATGAATTGATGAAACAAAAAAGAGATAGTTTCCTTTCATCTTGTTTGGGGATGTCGAGCATCAGTAGGATGACGAGGATAGAAAGAGTTTGCGTTTGTTCCCACCGGATAATTGATGATTTGCTCCCTCTAGAATAGACAGACCACCAACAAGAGATTATTGATTACTTTCTTCGAGAGAGCACTCCGGAAAAACAAGGACGGAAGTAAAAGTATCAAGGGATAAAGGCCACTTCTAACTTCCGTGGAATGAGTGAAATCACATTAATTCACCAATTCAATGTACAAGGGCGAATGATAAGAGTAGTGGTGTGGTAGCTACTCCATCCCGCACTCAAAGCATTACTCCGCACATGAATAAGAAAACCATGCAACCCAACTACCGAAACAGACTGAAGGTATTGACAAAAACTCATGGAACTTCGTTAGAAAACAAGGATAGATGCAAACGATTTGCCGGGTTCACAGATAGATAATGATGATGATGTTGTCGTCATGTCGGAAGTACCAAGCCACCGGGAAGATATGAAGGAAGATTACGGAGAACAACTGCAAGATTCAACAGCTATAGAAAAGATAGCACCAACTTGAACGGAAGGAATACAAGATCTGGAAGGTCTTCATGGCCTCCGGTGGATTGAGCATCGACGATAGAGCGAGAGGGTTTCAAAGATCACTTGACGAGACTGAGGTGAAAGAACTCCATGTTCTTCTTGAAATGATTGAGAGAGATTTAGCAGTCTTGAGGTAATCTTCGGCTGAACGACGATGATAACTCGCCAACAAGGAAAAACTCTAGGTTTGATTGAAGATGGAATTAACATTGGACTTGCTGATTCCAGAATTGAAGCGATCTATTTAGCAGAAGGATGTGGCTGAGATAGGTGACTTCAAAAAGTCAGAGTTCTCACTTTGAGACTTTGCACACAGGCAGTGCTCACGAAGCTTGAGAGAAGAGACACAGATGATCTTCCATGTCCTTCCATTGATATGGAATAGGCAAGCATATTATCAACATATACCACCATGGATTAACAAGATATTACCAGAATATCAAGTTCAAGAGGCGGGAGAAACGAACCAATGCTCGAAACACTTCCTGAGCTCAACGCTCTTTGAAAGATCGACGTTACGAGTAAGGATTCCTGTTGAAGAAGATGCGCTGGCAGAATAGATTATCTGGTCCTTCGGAAGAAAAAGAGATGTCACCTGGTTCACATTGTCGATTGGATCACCGGTTACAAAGATAAAGAGATCTTGGATAAAGAAAAGATGATAGATCATACCTCAAGCAAAGCTACCAGAGACGAAAAGATGCAATTCCCTCGTCTCAAAGAGAATTTTGCAGATATGGAGTTCAAAAAGATGTGCAGCATGATGAACAGATGATAGACCGCCGTAGTGCTTTGAGAAACTCCGGATTGCCAAAGATGCTTGAATATGCATAGATATGATCACGGTGTACCCAAAATCACAGGAGATAACCGTCACCATTTGAAGGACAGTGGTGATTGCATTTTCCATATTCCACTCATGATAAGTGTCATATAGCTATGCTGAGAACCAAATTACAATCACCAGCATCGGATCGACACATGTGATGTAATTAGCCCAAGAGAATTGGAGATGAAAAGAAACTCTAGGATTAAGCGCCGGTTACAAAAGAATGAGTTAGCATGGACATGCTGATAAAAGGGAGATAGATAATGTATCACACACGACTGAAAAGGAGTGTGGAAGCACAGATGTATCAAAGAAATTTTTTCCGCATTTTTCGGTATTAAAATATCAATAGATGCGCAAAAACACTTATCAGGTAGAGATTAGCAACTCCACCTTCTGTGAAAGCATGCTGGAAGGAAGAACACCCTTAAGAAGATGGCACCGGTTAACAAGGAGTCAGATAGATCGCGCCGGTTTTCAAAAGCCTGTCAGTATGGAATGTACCAACAGTTGATAACCAAAAGGCAGATAAAGATAACATGTTGGATGCAACAGATAGACAAGGAATTACACACACACACACACACACACACTTTCTATGGTACTACAGAAACCCAGAACACGTGAATCCTAGTTTGAATTTTTAGAAGAGTATTGAAAACGTTACACTTCCTTACCAGAAAAGGGTGGTGGTTGGGTAAGAAGAAAAGTGGAAGCAGTCCTACTCTCACGTTTTGTTTTTCCCTAGTATACATAGCTACCGAAATATTTGCTAGACTGACAACGACCATTTGGCTGAGACCCTGAAGGGCGGGATGGCTCTGATACCAATTGTAACTACCTCGGTGAATTACGCTCTTAGTTACAAGCCTGGATGATCGGAAATGGTTAAAATAGTATGGTGGGGCCAAATGCCACTCACAAGTAGACCTTTCGGCCGTCCTAACCATTTCCAAACATCGGGACAAGAACGAGCGGCGTAATCGGCAGGCGAAGGGATCAACTACATACACAAATGAGTATGTATGCAAGCCACCATACAACAGTCCTCAGAGCCATTCCATCTAAAAGAAATAAAAATATTGCAACGCCATACGGCAAGATCCAAATATCCTAGATAGATATAATAGTTTAGGATATCTCCTCATACATCAAACATCGAGTATCGGTGAGCGGAAAACAAGATCCGGGTACGGATAAGAAGCAAATCGGCATAAGATGCCCCATAAATAAACACATCCCGCCCACAGATCTCACGGATCCCCGTTCCCGGAATCTCTACACCGAGTGATCGTTGCCCACATCGTCCGTCTCATCCACCCAGTATCCATCTTGCGAGTTTACCTATTCATTTGAATCAAACAATTTATCGTGTGAGACCCTAGGGGTACTCAGCAAGTCTTTATGCCTCTAAAGGGGACATAACCTGGGGTGACGCAATTGCAGCAAAAGATAATACCTAACCACTCTAGGGATACTCGCTAACCATCCGCCTAACCAAAGATAGACGGATGTCCGTGAATTAATAACAACAGTTATAACAGTAATATTAACAGATCCATCCTCCTCCTAAACACCAACGAGGAAGCGGACGAACAACCCCATCCGTTGGCAGTTTATTATCCATTCCATGAGTGTTGCACTATTTACTAGTCGGTACTTAGTCAATTTAAAAGCGGTACTTTAGTTATACTTGTCTATGATCGAAACTGCTCCAAGTCGTCCATAACCGCGGACACGGCTTTGAGAAAGTTTTACCTGCGGGGTGCACAAATAACACACACTCGATCAACCTCGGAAAAACCAAATCAAAACCACGAGGCATTCATGACAAAGCGATCACAGGATTCAGAAATATTTCAGGGGCCACCCCATTGCTACCATAGCGAAGTTGGCCGACTCGAGACGGACTCAAGGTTTGTGTGGGCGGCTATAAACAATCGGGAACCGAAAGTGTGGGGCTTGTCGTCTGGTGAAAACGTGTCACGATCCTAAACAGTATAGGTGCTCCTCGCACAATCGTAAATAAAGCAGTAAAGCATGGCATAAGTACAGGATAGTAATAAAGCCCCAAACTACTTTGTGGCCCCAAGAAATAAGAATGAATCAAGCTCTGGCTCAGGGGGGTTCATAAGCCTCCCGGATGTGGATAACGCGAATATTCAAGGAACAGGAATCAAGTACTCGGGGTCCTACGGGACACAAGTGAGCATGAAAACCAAATAGCGATATTGCTCACGGTGCCACTTTCATTAGTTATCCCATTACTACTCGGGTTAAGTTGTTTAGGTACCTCGTTATCCATCGACACTCACATACCCTACACATGCTGTTCTCGACCCGCATGGCTCAAACAACTCCTGTAGTAATGGCTCATGGGATGGAGGAACAAGCTTGATTGGGGTTTAAAAGTAAAGGCTATGCGACTTGGGATTGATTAATGCAATCGCGACTCAATGATGCAAGAATAAGATAGAGGCAAATAGGTACTATATGTATGCAAGCATGTGGTAGTGCTTGCACTGGCAGCTCGATTGAAGCGAGAGAAGGATCAGGTAGTGCTCACAGGTTTCTTGATATATCCCACCTTTCGGCGTCTAGAAGAAGAACCAAACAAACAAGGGCCAACATAAATAAAGTGCACAAGCATATGAATTAAAATGCGACAAGCAAACAATCATGCCATGATGAATGATGCACAATTTGCATGGCAATAAGGTAGCATGGCATGGGTGAGGTGTGGAGTACAAGAATAAAGCATTTTATGGAGTTTTAGTCACATTTTATACTCAAATAAGTTGCTGTATACTTTATATTTATATGCTGCATGCTGCAATTCAAAACATGGAATGCATAGACAGAAAGGTCTCATCGAGCTGATCGATTTAGACATATTATTTGTCAAAATTGGAGTTATAAAACAAAAGTTATTAATTAATTAAGGCCAAGGGCATTTTGTTGTAATTTTAAACAACTCGAAGATTTAAAGTGTTCAAACATTATTTTGAAGGGTATATTTGAATTCCTCATATTTTTCTGATTCAAAAACATATATTATTTGTATTATTTGGAATAATATTTGAAAAGTTATTTAAAAACAGATTTGAATTTGAATTTAAAACAAATTTGAAAAGTTTAAATTAAAACAGAAAACAGAAAACCTTTTCGTACTCAGACAAACCTAGCCATAGACACAGACAAGTGGGGCCAAGCTGATCGGCACACGCTGAAAAAGCTTTTACACCGCTGGTTGGCCTAGTCATTGTGGTGGGCCAACAGCGAGCTAGGGCCCATCGTGGCTGACAACGAGCGAGACCGCTGTGGGGTTGTGATGGAGCCGGGTTGAGGGCCGAAGATGGGGGCTCTGCAAGAATGCCAGTGGTGCAGGTGGGGTAGGCTGGACCGCGGGTTGAGCGCGGGATAAAAAGAGGGGGCTAAAGACAAAATTACCACGGCCCGTACTGTGGATCTTCTCCACGGTCTGGCGCGCGCGGTGCGCGGCGCAGCGAGGCGGGGATTCGATCCCGCGACCTGGGGCTCGCGCGCGGAGACGGTAACCAGTGCGGCTAGGCGGGGTTGTTGTCAGGGAGGTAGCACACAGCTAGGTGAGGCTTCTGCCGCTGAAAAACGTCTGAATAACGGCGAAAGGCGCACCGAGGCGTTCGTCAAACTCTGGCGCACTAGGGTTTCCAGTGGGGCGAGGTTGTCCAGCGATATAGGGGCTCACCGGGGTGGTTGATGGCGGCGGATCGGTGCGGGAAGCACGGATCGGCGAGGAAGCGAGGCGGGAGGAGCTAGGGTTTATTTCGGTGTCGATGGCGTCTGGCAGCAGTCTGGGCCGTCTCCTCCTCGGCGTCATGTCGGGGATGCTGCAGAGACCTTCCGACCTCGCCGACAACCTCCTGCGCCTCGCCTCTGGATCGACAGGAGCTGGTGGAGACCGGTGGTCGATGGGGTAGATGGTGGCGGTGGAGAAAGAGGGAGAGGGCAAGGCCACAGGGTGGATCTGGGAGAGGCACAGGTGCCGTGGGGACGGAGGAAAAGGAGGGAGAGAGAGGAGGAGCAACCGTGGCAGGGGGTAGTTAAAGGTGGCTCGGGTGCCACCTTTTCCCTCCTCCTCACGTGCTCGGGCTGGACGGCATGGGCAGAGGGAGGGGTAGATGGAGGCTGCCAGGTGGGGCCAAGGCGAGGTCAAGGAGGCCAGGCTCGGTGTGGGGCCTTGTGGCAGAGAGAGAAGGAGAGAGAGAGGCTCGGGTAGATGTAGCTAGGGCTAGAGGCTCGGGTTAGGGTTTGTGCTAGGGTTGGGGTAGGAGGGTAGCTCGGCCAGGGGGAGTAGGTGGCTAGGTGGGGCCTGCATGGTAGGGAGAGGGGGCACCTCGGCATGGTTGGAGGAGCGGGTGAGAAGAGAGGGGGTGATGGGTGTAACTAGGGTTAGATTAGAGAGGGAACTAGGTTTAGGTTTTCGGTTAGCTAGGTTAGAGGGAGGAGAGATGAGAGAGGGGTTAGGGTTTAGGGGTGATCCACTAAGATCAAGAATGGGTGGAGGATGTGATGATGGATAAGGAGAGTGAGATGAGAGAAGAGGTGGTGTGAGGGTTTTAACATGATCCCAACACAAGATCAAGATGATGGGGTTTTGAATAAGAGAGAAAGGGAAGCTCACAAAAGAAAGGATCCACTCAAAAACCAAAGAAAAACCAAAGGAGAAAGAATGGTGGTGCTTTGCATGGCCCATGCAAAACATTAAATGCCATGTTTTAACCTTGTGAAAACAAAATAATAATCATGGCATTATTCCTAGCATTACCCAAAATGTGGAGTAAGGCCAAGCAAAAGAATTTAAATGAAAGTTCCAAGTGGAGTAAATGGAGATGATCATATTTGATTATAATTGGGACTTGCTAGTGTGTATATTCCACTAGATGTTTAATAGTCCCAAAAATATCCCAACATGAGCATAAATCCATAATAATCCATATGAAAGCTAGGAAAAGGAGCACTACTCATAATGCATGCAAAGGTGGCTCCACATATCAATAATGTGAAAACAACATGATGCTAATATGAGAGCATGTGGAAATAGAATTGGATCCATCCCAACCCACATGAGCTAGAGGTAAAATCCCAAAAAGGTGCAAAGCTCATATTTAGTTGGATGGTGGCATTATAAGGTGGTGAAAGAAAGGGTGGTGGAGTGAAATAAAAGATATGCCCCCAACTCAACTTGGGCATTTAAACAATATATCAATAACCAAATACAATATCAAGAGGCAAATACAATTTACAATGCATATGAGAGAGGAACCAAAACAAAAAGGGTTTTATATGATGCTCAAATGCAAGGTGGCATGATGACATGAGCATGATATAATGATGATGCAACAATTATATGTAGGAAGTAGCATTTATATAGACTAGGCTAGTAGCATTGCAATTGTTAGACAATTGGGATGCTACATGCATCTGCCTGTTCGGTCCAGTACCGACAAGGTACTGAGATGGCACACATAGGATCGACCTTAGGTCCGCATACTCGACCTCCCGCGACATCGGGCAGCTCGGCGCCTCGGCAAGCACAAGAATGCTATCGGACAACGGCGGTTGGGCGTTCGCCCACATGTGCACCGTGTATACGAGCCAGGCGCATGAGACCGACCTGACGCATACGGCACACATGACGGTGGGACTGGCTCTGGTTCCCGGAACACCGGCGGTGATGATCAGGACGAAAACAAAGCCATCCCTCCCCTGGAAAATTAGCCGACGGCGTGCCGAGTCAGTGAACGGCACCTACTCTTGGAGAAGTTGGGCTTGCCCGTACGAGATCCTAATCACTTCGATCAAGTGCTCCTATGCAAGGTGGACGACGAGCTCTGCCGGCAGGCCGGTGTAGTTGCAGCCTGGCTCCGTGCAGGAGCACACGCCATGTGGGCACGCGAGCTCGTGGAGCGGGAGCTCATGGTAGGAGTAAAAGCGAAAGCATCCTAGGTGGGAGCGCACGAGCGGGAACATCGCTGTGAAGTTGCACACGAGGATCTCCAGATTCTTGGGCTGCAGCATCTGCCACATCTAAAGTTCGTCGAGAAATCAGAAAAAAGATCAGCAGTTAGATTGGAGAATAGAAGGAATATGTAGGATAAGTTCAAAAGCTTGTAAAATGATTTCTTAGCATGAAGGTAGCGACCCGAGAATTCGCGGATGTCGTCGGTTTGCGGCTACGGCAGGATGGGAGTGAAGTGGGGAAAGTGGCTTCGAGGGGAAGGAAGAGAAGTACGGGGAGGAAGAGAATTAATGGGGACATGACACTGGGATATGGCCCATTGAACTTGTGAGTCGTGACACTCGCAACAAGGGAACGCCCGGTGTTGCCTGTTTGTCCAGAGAAAGCGTGGCCAATCATGCCGTAGAACAGCCTACTCGCGGATCGCTCTCACGAAGACCATACCAATCGTCCAAGCACCCCCATTGAACGGTATGTAATAATTGTCAAGAAGAACAACTGTGTTAGGGCGGGCCTTCTAGAAGACTCGGTGTACCGACCACCCATTGGGGGGCTAAGGTCAGGGCTCTCCTAAGGTTAGGATCCATATGTGGTTTATGAAAAGAACACACATCCAATGACACTGGTGGATCCTTATGTGGTTTGTGAGAAGAACACACATGCATCACACTGGGTGGATCCATATGTGGTTTATGAGAGGAACACACATGCAATGACACTAGTGATATGTGGTTTGTGAAAAAGAACACACATGCAATTACTCTAACTGTGGTTAATGAAAAGAGCAGACATGCAATAACACTGGTGGATCCATGTGTGGTTTGTGAGAAGAACACACATGCAATGACACTGGCTGTGGTTCATGAAAACAACAGACATGAAATGAAACTGGTGGATCCATGTGTGGTTTGTGAGAAGAACAGACATGCAATGACTCTAGATGTGGTTCATGAGAAGAACACACATGCAATGACACTGGTGGATCCATGTGTGGTCTGTGAGAGGAACCGACATGCAATGACACTGGGTGTGGTTCATGAAAAGAATACACATCCAATGACACTGGTGGATCCTTATGTGGTATGTGAGAAGAACACACATGCAATGACACTGGTTGATCCATATGTGGTTTGTGGAAAGAACACACATGCAATGACTCTGGTGGATCCATGTGTGGTTTGTGGAAAGAACACACATGCAATGAACAGTGGTGGATCCATATGTGGTTCATGAAATGAACCCACATGCAATGACATTGGTTGATCCATGTGTGGCTTGTGGAAGGAACACACATGCAATGACTCAAGTGGGTCCATGTGTGGTTTGTGGAAAGAACACACATGCAATGACTCTGGTTGATCCATGTTTGGTTCATGACATGAACACACATGCAATGACATTGGTTGATCCATATGTGGTTTGTGACAATAACACACATGCAATGACATTGGTTGATCCATGTGTGGTTGTGGAAAGAACACACATGCAATGACTCAAGTGGGTCCAAGTGTGGTTTGTGAAAATAACACACATGCAATGACTCTGGTTGATCCATGTGTGGTTTGTGGAAAGAACACACATGCAATGACTCTAGTGCTGGTTTTAGTATAAGAACACACATGCAATGACTCTGGTGGATCCATATGTGCACACATGCAATGACACTGGTTGATCCATATGTGGTTTGTGGAAAGAAAACAGATGCAATGACACTTGTTGATCCATGTGTGGTTTGTGGAAAGAACACACATGCAATGACTCTAGTGGATCCATGTGTGGTTCAGGACAGGAACACACATGCAATGGCATTGCTTGATCCATATGTCGTTTGTGACAATAAAACACATGCAATGACATTGGTCGATCCATGTGTGGTTGTGGAAAGAACACACATGCAATGAGTCAAGTGGGTCCATGTGTGGTTTGTGAAAACAGAACACATGCAATGACTCTGTTTGATCCATGTGTGGTTTGTGGAAAGAACACACATGCAATGACTCAAGTGCAGGTTATAGTATAAGAACACACATGCAATGACTCTGGTGGATGCATATGTGGTTTGTGAAAAGAACAGACATGCAATGACTCTAGTGGGTCCATATGTGGTTTGTGGAAAAGAACACACAAGCAATGAACACTGGTGGATCCATAACTGGTTTGTGGAAAGAACACACATGCAATGCCATTGGTTGATCCATGTGTGGTTTGTGAAAAGAACACACATGCAATGCCACTTGTTGATCCATATGTGGTTTGTGAAAAGAACACACATGCAATGACTTTAGTGGATCCATATGTGGTTTGTGGAAAGAACACACATGCAATGACCACTGGTTGATCCATGTGTGTTTCATGACAGGACCACACATGCAATGACATTGGTTGATCCATATGTGGTTTGTGGAAAGAACACACATGCAATGAACACTGGTGGATCCATGTGTGGTTTGTAGAAAGAACACACATGCAATGACATTGGTTGATTCATATGTCCTTTGTGGAAAGAACACACATGCAATGAACACTGGTGGATCCATGTGTGGTTTGTGGAAAGAACACACATGCAATGACACTGGTTGATCCATATGTGGTTTGTGGAAAGAACACACATGCAATGACATTGGTTGATCCATATGTCGTTTGTGGAAAGAACACACATGCAATGAACATTGTCGGATCCATGTGTGTTTTGTGGAAAGAACACACATATAATGACTCTAGTGGGTCCATATGTGGTTTGTGAAAAGAACACACATGCAATGACTCTAGTGGATCCATATGTGGTTTGTGGAAAGAACACACATGCAATAACCACTGGTTCATCGATATGCGGTTTGTGGAAAGAACACACATGCAATGGCATTGGTTGATCCATGTGTGGTTTGTGAAAAGAACACACATGCAATGCCACTGGTTGATCCATGTGTGGTTCATGATAGGAATACATGCAATGAACACTGGTGGATCCATATGTGGTTCATACAGGAACACACATGTAATAACCACTGGTTGATCCATATGTGGTTTGTGGAAAGAACACACATGCAATGACTCTAGTGGATCCATGTGTGGTTCATGACAGGAACACACATGCAATGACATTGGTTGATCCATATGTGGTTTGTGACAATAACACACATGCAATGACATTGCTTGATCCATGTGTGGTTGTGGAAAGAACACACGTGTAATGACTCAAGTGGGTCCATGTGTGGTTTGTGAAAAGAACACACATGCAATGACTCTGGTTGATCCATGTGTGGTTTGTGCAAAGAACACACATGCAATGACTCTAGTGCTGGTTTTAGTATAAGAACACACATGCAATGACTCTAGTGGATCCATATGTGGTTTGTGAAAAGATTAGACATGCAATGACCCTAGTTGTGGTTCATGAAAAGAACACACATGCAATGACGCTGGTGGATCCATCTATGGTTGGTGAGAAGAATAGACATGCAATGACTGTAGATGTGGTTTGTGGAAGGAACACATATGCAATGACTCAAGTGGGTCCATGTGTGGTTTGTGGAAAGAACACACATGCAATAACTCTAGTTTATCCATGTGTGGTTCATGACAAGAACACACATGCAATGACATTGGTTGATCTATATGTGGTTTGTGAGAATAACACACATGCAATGACATTGGTCGATCGATGTGTGGTTGTGGAAAGAACACACATGCAATGACTCAAGTGGGTCCATGTGTGGTTTTTGAAAGGAACACACATGCAATGACTCTGGTTGATCCATGTGTGGCTTGTGGAAAGAACACACATGCAATGACTCTAGTGCTGGTTTTAGTATAAGAACACACATGCAATGACTCTGGTGGATCCATATGTGGTTTGTGAAAAGAACAGACATGCAATGACTCTAGTGGCTCCAAATGTGGTTTGTGGACAAGAACACACATGCAATGAACACTGGTGGATCCATAAGTGGTTTGCGCAAAGAACACACATGCAATGACTCTAGTGCTAGTTTTAGTATAAGAACACACATGCAATGACTCTGGTGGACCCATATGTGGTTTGTGCAAAGAACAGACATGCAATGACCCTAGTTGTGGTTCATGAAAAGAACACACATGCAATGACACTGGTGGATCCATGTGTGGTTTGTGAGAAGAACAGACATGCAATGACTCTAGATGTGGTTAATGAGAAGAACACACATGCAATGACACTGGTGGATCCATGTGTGGTCTGTGAGAGGAACACACATCCAATGACACTGGTGGATCCTTATGTGGTTTGTGAGAAGAACACACATGCAATGACACTGGTTGATCCATATGTGGTTTGTGGAAATAACATACATGCAATGACTCTGGTGGATCCATGTGTGGTTTGTGGAAAGAACACACACGCAATGAACACTGGTGGATCCATATGTGGTTCATGATAGGAACAAACATGCAATGAAATTGCTTGATCCATGTGTGGTTTGTGTTAGGAACACACATGCAATGACTCAAGTGGGTCCATGTGTGGTTCATGACAAGGACAGACATGCAATGACTCTGGTTGATCCATATGTAGTTTGTGACAATAACACACATGCAATGACCTTGGTTGATCCATGTGTGGTTGTGAAAAGAACACACATGCAATGACTCAAGTGGGTCCTGATGGGTTCTTAGCATGGAAAACAAAAAAAATTCTACCGCAAGAACGAACAAAACCCAGATCTAATCTAGATAAAAGCCAAGATCTAATCTATTAGACATGTGCAACGAGATAGATCTGTACTAACCCTCGTAGACCCAAAAGCATTACGAGATCGGATATCGTGGTTGATGTAGTCGATCACTTGCCAATCTCAAGATCGAGTAGATGATCCTTCCGGCGCCACATTCCGGCAGCGCTTCCGCAGTCGGTCACACGTGCGGAGTCGAAGCAGACCTTCCTCTCCCCATTCCAGCGAGCAGCGGAGGTAGTAGATCTCTCCACGGAATCCCAGCAGCACGACGGCGTGGTGGTGGTGGTGGAGTAGAGAATTCTGCAGGGCTTCGCCTAAGCCAGAGCAGAGGGAAGGAGGAGGAGAGAGGCAACTTGAGATCTAGAGAATATAAGGGGCTTGGGGCTTGTGCCTCCACCCCTCTATTTAAAGGAGGGAGGCGCCATGGGGAGGTGGAGTCCTTGTAGGACTCCCCTCTCCCTTGGCCGGCGGATCAAGGAGGTGGGGAAGAGTCCTACTCCCCACGAATCCTTGTCTTACCCCACAAGGATTCCTTGATCCTTTCTTGGTTTTCAAGTAAACTCCAAGAAATCTTCTAGTACCTTTCGGAACATTTCAAAACCTTCTAGAATCCCCATACAAATACTCTGGAACATTTCCTAACTTAGAAAATGATCCCCAATATATGAATCTTATTCCCCGGACAATTTCGGATCTCCTTGTGATGTCCCGGATCCAATCCGAGACTCCGAACAACATTCGGTCTACAACGCACATTCCATATCTACTTAAAACAACTTCGAACCTTAAGTGTGTCACCCTACGGTTCGATAATATGTAGACAAGATGGAGACACATCTCCGATCAATAACCATTAGCAGGATCTGGAGATCCATAACGGCTCCCACATACTCAATGATGACTTTGTGATCGATAGAACCATTTAACATATGAAACCAATTCCCTTTGTCACGCGATGCTCTACTTATCCGAGGTTTGATCGTCGGTATCTCCATACCTAGTTCTAACTCGTTACTGATAAGTACTCTTTACTCGTTCCATGATATGTCATCCCTTGTGACCTAGTCACATGCTTGCAAGCTAACTAGATGACATTCCACCGAGAGGGCCCAGAGCATATCTATCCATCATATGGATGGACAAATCCCAATCTTGGTCCATGCGCTTCAACACATACTTTTCAGAATACCCAATGACACCTTTATAACCACCCTGTTACGAAGCGGTGTTTGATGTCATCAAAGTATCCATCCGGTGATATTGATTAACATAACCTCATGGTCGAAGGATTAGGTTACTATGTATTTGAAAGCTTGTAGCAAAACGAACTTAATGACTTGATCTTATGCTATGCTTACTATGGGTGTGTGTCCATCACATCATTCTCCTAATGATATGATCTTGTTATTAACGACATCCAATGTCCATGATCAGGAAACCATGATCATCCATGAATCAACAAGCTAGTTTAACAAGAGGCTTACTAGGGACTCTTTTATGTTTACAAAACACACAAGTATTAATGTTTCCGGTTAATACAATTATAGCATGGGATGTAAACATTTATCATAAACATAAAGATATAATAATAACCACTTTATTATTGCCTCTTGGGCATATCTCCAACAGTCTCCCACTTGCACTAGAGTCAATAATCTAGTTAAAAATTTGTGCATTCAACACCTATGGCTTTTTGGTGTTGTATAGACACAATTACTAGTGGTAAACATAATCTTCGGATCTGACACTTCCAGGTCCGTGTGTATTTGCATGTCCTTGCGTCTCTACGCATTACTCATTCTCCAATGAGATGGCATTGTATAAATTTGGTCCTTTGGTGAGACCTTTAGTTCCTTGGGATTAAATCATGTTGATACAAATGTCATACAATGTATCTTCATAGTATTATCCCGCTATGAACCACACCTTGTTTGATAACAAACTACTTGACGCAAATGCCCTCATTTGCTGCTACAATAGCAGTAATATACTTAGCCTTTTGTTGTAGTATCTGTCACAATGTTTTAACTTTGGTACTCAACCAAATCCGTTATGGAACTTCTTTTCCATTACATTGTGCCACCCATAGTTTAAATTGAGATAAACTTAATTTATGACAAAACTAGTATCAATGCAACAATTTACAATGAACTATTTGTCACCACTATATAAATAATATATTCTTAGTTCCTCCAAAGATCATAGGAATATCCCTACTATTGTCCAATGATCATCTTATGAGTCATTCTGGTATATGCTCATAACATTTAGAGCATAGGACATATCTGGATGTGTACATCTCAAAGAATGATTGATCAAAATATTCATTTGATTTCACCAAGTGTCAAAACACTTGAATCTCGTGTCAACACACTTGAATCTTGATTCAGTCCTTTCCGTGCGTCAAGAACCTTTCTTGTTGTTTCCATATTGAACTCATTCAACATCTTATCTATGTACATTTGGCAAAACCATATTAGCACCTCAATTTATCCATATAGACATTGATGCCTAATTCTTGGGTTATGCCTAAGTCTTTCATCGAAATGAAATTCTTAACCTGTGTCAATAAAAGATACATCATTTCTAATCAACAATATGTCTTTCACATAATGTATTAGAAATATGTCTTAGCACTTCCACTTAATTTCTTACAAAATGCAAAAATCTTCATCATCTCTGATGAAATTAAACCTTTTAACGGTTTCATCACGGTGAAGATTCCAACTCCGCGATGCTCACTTCAACCATTGAAGTTTTGCATACTCTTTTAGCATCCTTTGAATTAACAAAACCCTTTGGATCGTGTCATGGACACATCCTAGGTAACCTTCTATTAGAAGAACTTGTTTTGTTTGTTCAACTACCATATACCAAAATATATGTAGTGGTTGCTACATTAATCCGTCCAGACTAAATATCGCTATGAAAGATCAAATCTTATCATAGTCAATTCCTTGAACATTGTCGTAAACTCTTTCCGACATGTCGACTATTTTATAGATGTGAAACATCCATGTCTATTTCTTTATAGATCCATATCATTTGTAAGGTCTTGCACCTTTCTAGAGGGTCTTTCAAATTCAAAGCTTGATTTCTCGTGTATGGAATTATCACGGATTTTATGGCTTCAAGCCACTTAACAAAGTCAGGGCCCATCATTGATTATATGCATGTAGTCGGTTCATTATTGTCAAATAATAATGATTTAACTCTCAAATCTTGGCATTTGATTACTTACCCGACCTACTTGGTTCAATAGGAACTTAGATCCCTGTGACCTCATCCTTTGAGGCACGTGAGCCATGAGCATTGTTGCTGCCTCCGGGACACTTACCGACGCTGCGCAACTCAGCACATATTAGCCAAGGTTCAACAACCTGGTCAAAGTTCTATTGTCCTCCCACTTAACTTTTCACCAAAAATTCCTTCTCAAGAAACTTGACATTCTAAGTGACAAACACTTTTGTCTTCGGTGTTATGGAGGAATACCCAATAGTTATTCGAAATATCCTACAAAGACATGCTTATCCGACTTTTGTTGTAAACAGTTTACTTATGCCTAGCATACCAAAAATTTAAGAAAGGACAACCTGGATTTTATCCCAAACCATGACTTATATGGTGTCATTTCAACGGATCACGATGGAGCTCTTTTCAGTGTAAAAGCGGTAGTCACTAAAGCTTTAATCTTTAAAATATAATGGTAGTTTTATAAATGACACCTTTGATCTTACCATGTCAAACAAGGTTTCATTACGTATCTTGAACACTCCATACTCCAATGGTGTTTTGGGAATTGCAAATCCATGGAACGATTCCTCAAATCTTAGGTGTTTTGCTAAACTTGTAACTCAAACATCTTTATGATCCAATCATAAACTTTTTTTATTTTCTTGTTACAATAATTTTCCACTTCATCTTGAAAGGCTTTGAACATTTTCAAATGTTTCATACTTCTTCCTTATTGAGTAAGTATATACATATACTCACTCAAATCTTCGGAGAAAGCATATGAAGTTGAAATCCATAATACGACTCACACATAATGGACTATAACATCAATATGTACAAATTCCAATTAGTTAGTCGTCCGTTCCTCTTTTGGCCTACGAACGGAGTTTTAATTATCTCCAGGAAAGTATCACAAGCATCATTTGATCAAAATCAAAGACTCCAAAAATCCATCAACATGGAGTTTCTTCATGTATCCCTTTCAATATAATTTAAATGGCGATGTCACTTCGCAAGTGATCTTTCAATTATTTGTCTTGCGACATTTTAGCATTAGTTTTGTGGTAGTTATTTCTCCAACCAGACTTGTATATCATCCATCTATTATGGAATACAGTAATTATTTGAACAACCTTTTGTCGTCATAATACCTGATCAAAATAACAATTATTGAAACAAACCTTGAAGGCAAGCCTTGATGTTAACGAGCAACACAACAACCCTTTGTTTGTTTTCGATGAACATCATCACATATTCTCTTGCTAGTTACTTAGGCCATTGCAGTTCATGAATTGTGTTGTCCTGTATGACACTTCATACCAACCAATTCGGTATCCAATACCGCAGAACCACATTGTTGAACAACCAAGGAATACAGCCATAACATGTATCTTCTATACCTAAGTTGGACATCTCCAATCTTTTCTTTTCTGCCAAATATTTTATAGATTCTCTTTCAACAATTCCTTTTCTTTTAAAAGAATCTATCAACATCAACAGTGGTGTCATTCACATGACACATAGTACAAAGTGTGTATAGTCAAATACTAATACCTTTGAACTTGCACTTTGAAGTGGATCACCTTCATCAAATGTTTGGCATTCTTTCAAAATTCCATTCTTCAGTAATCTTTTAGTGTAGTAAACATTTTACTTACATCTTCTATTCATCCTTATCATGACAACTTTCATGATCAAGCTGTTATAGCTTATAAAGGTGAATTGTGAGTATAATGTTTCTTTTCCAAAACCTTTTGGAGGATTAGGACGACTGGCGTCTCCAACCTTCACAAATTCTCATCAAATATGAGGACGTATACTCTATCATGTTGTAACCAACACATTGTTTTAGATATCGCAATACCTTTCACATATGATGGTTTCTGAAACATTGCTTTCAGCTCTTAGATAAACTTGATATTAAAAACAATCTTTTGAGTATCAAGGATCATGGAGGCAAACATGATACATTAGATACTAACACTGGAATTGTTACTCTTGATTTAATACTATTTATTAAACTTCACAGAGTAAACAGAGTTTGCTGAAAGTTTGCAATATGACTTTTAAACTTTAGATTGACACTCAAAACAATATGATACCAGTTCGTAAAGAAAATATCCAGAATTTCTATAGTTCCACTATCTCAACTATAACTAAGCGTAAGGTGGTGAACGGATGCCAATGACTACAACAAACTATGCAAATTCACTTTGATTGTGTTTATGATAAATTGAGTTCGACTAATCCAAATTACAAATAAACTCCCACTCAAAACAACATCCCTCGAGTTGCTTTAGTGATTACACGAACCAAATCCACTACACCAAGTCCGATCATCACGTGAGATGATGTAGCTTTAAAGGCGAACAATCAACATGTTCATCATATCATCCATATGACTCATGCTTTACCTTTCGGTATTCCGTGTTCCGAGACCATGTCTGTACATGCTAGGCTCGTCAAGGTTAACCTTAGTATCCGCATGTGCAAATCTGGCTTGCACCCGTCGTATGCACACGTAGAATCTATCACACCCGATCATCACGAGATGCTTCAAAACGACGAGTCTTAGCAAAGGTGCCTACTAAGGACGAACACTTTATTACTTGATATTTAGTGAGAGGGATCATCTTATAATGCTACCGTCGCAATCTAAGCAATACAAGATGCATAAATGATTAACATCACAGGCAATTCATAATTAGTGTGATATGATACGTCCCTTTCTTCTTATGCCTTTGATCTCCATCTCCAAAGCACGGACATGATATCCATCATCACCAGCATTGCGTCTAGGTCAGTGGCGCCGCTTGATGGTTGTCCATCATCACTAGCAACTATTACAACTACTTGGAATAAAGCTATTACAAGATGATTAGACACGCAGGTCTTAATAGAATTAAAGACAACCATTAGGCTCCTACCGGTTGCCATATTACAACAAGGATCATTGCATACATCAAATATAATCACAATCACATGATGGCAATATCACATCACAAAACCCCTGCAAAAACAAGTTAGACGCCTCTAATTTTCTTTGCATGTTTTACGTGGTTTGGGGCTTTCGAATAAGAACGAATCTTACCTACGAAACTGAACCACAATGTTGATACAAGTGTTATCAAGTGCAAAGTGTAGATTGGATCTATACTATGATGGGAGAGACAGACACCCGCAAAGCCACTTGTGCAATACGAGTTGCACGTCAACTGTGGAGCAAGTCTCATGTGCGATGACATGTAAGCTTAGCCCGAGCCGCTTCATCCCACCATACCGCAAGATGCAAAGTACACAAAGCAAAAGACGGCACGAGCACCAACGCCCACAAAACCATTGTGTTCTACTCGTGCAACAGATCTACGCATAGACACGGCTCTGATACCACTGATGGGTTCGTAGCATGGAAAACAAAAAAAATTCTACCGCAAGAACGAACAAAACCCAGATCTAATCTAGATAAAAGCCAAGATCTAATCTATTAGACATGTGCAACGAGATAGATATGTACTAACCCTCATAGACCCAAAAGCGTTACGAGATCGGATCTCGTGGTTGATGTAGTCGATCACTTGCCGATCTCAAGATCGAGTAGACGATCCTTCCGGTGCTGCGTTCCGGCAGCGCTTCCGCAGTCGGTCACACGTGCGGAGTCGAAGCAGACCTTCCTCTCCATGTTCCAGCGAGCAGCAGAGGTAGTAGATCTCTCCACGGAATCCTAGCAGCACGACGGCGTGGTGGTGGTGGTGGAGTAGAGAATTCTGCAGGCCTTCGCCTAAGCCAGAGCAGAGGGAAGGAGAAGGAGAGAGGCAACTTGAGATCGAGAGAATAGAAGGGGCTTGGGGCTTGTGCCTCCACCCCTCTATTTAAAGGAGGGAGGCGCCATGGGGAGGTGGAGTCCTTGTAGGACTCCCCTCTCCCTTGGCCGGCGGATCAAGGAGGTGGGGAAGAGTGCTACTCCCCACGAATCCTTGTCTTACCCCACAAGGATTCCTTGATCCTTTCTTGGTTTTCAAGTAAACTCCAAGAAATCTTCTAGTACCTTCCGGAACATTCCGAAACCTTCTAGAATCCCCATACAAATACTCTGGAACATTTCCTAACTTAGAAAATGATCTCCAATATATGAATCTTATTCCCCGGACAATTTCGGATCTCCTTGTGATGTCCCGGATCCAATCCGAGACTCCGAACAACATTCGGTCTCCAACGCACATTCCATATCTACTTAAAACAACTTCGAACCTTAAGTGTGTCACCCTACGGTTCGTGAATATGTATACAAGATGGAGACACATCTCCGATCAATAACCATTAGCGGGATCTGGAGATCCATAACGGCTCCCAGATACTCAACGATGACTTTGTGATCGATAGAACCATTTAACATATGAAACCAATTCCCTTTGTCACGCGATGCTCTACTTATCCGAGGTTTGATCGTCGATATCTCCATACCTAGTTCTACCTCGTTACTGATAAGTACTCTTTACTCGTTCCATGATATGTCATCCCTTGTGACCTAGTCACATGCTTGCAAGCTAACTAGATGACATTCCACCGAGAGGGCCCAGAGCAGATCTATCCATCATATGGATGGACAAATCCCAATCTTGGTCCATGCGCTTCAACACATACTTTTCAGAATACCCAATGACACCTTTATAACCACCCTGTTACGAAGTGGTGTTTGATGTCATCAAAGTATCCATCCGGTGATGGTGATAACATAACCTCATGGTCGAAGGATTAGGTTACTATGTATTTGAAAGCTTGTTGCAAAACGAACTTAATGACTTGATCTTATGCTATGCTTACTATGGGTGTGTGTCCATCACATCATTCTCCTAATGATATGATCTTTTTATTATAGACATCCAATGTCCATGATCAGGAAACCATGATCATCCATTAATCAATAAGCTAGTTTAACAAGAGGCTTACTAGGGACTCTTTTATGTTTACAAAACACACAAGTATTAATGTTTTCGGTTAATACAATTATAGCATGGGATGTAAACATTTATCATAAACATAAAGATATAATAATAACCACTTTATTATTGCCTCTTGGGCATATCTCCAACAGTCTCCCACTTGCACTAGAGTCAATAATCTAGTTAAAAATTTGTGCATTCAACACCTATGGCTTTCTGGTGTTGTATAGACACAATTGCTAGTGGTAAACATAATCTTCGGATCTGACACTTCCAGGTTCGTGTGTATTTGCATGTCCTTGCGTCTCTATGCATTACTCATTCTCCAATGAGATGGCATTGTATAAATTTGGTCCTTTGGTGAGACCTTTAGTTCCTTGGGATTAAATCATGTTGATACAAATGTCATACAATGTATCTTCATAGTATTATCCCGCTATGAACCACACCTAGTTTGATAACAAACTACTTGACGCAAATGCCCTCATTTGCTGCTACACTAGTAGTCATATACTTAGCCTTTTGTTGTAGTATCTGTCACAATGTTTTAACTTTGGTACTCAACCAATTCTGTTATGGAACTTCCTTTCCATTACATTGTGCCACCCATAGTTTAAATTGAGATAAACTTAATTTGTGACAAAACTAGTATCAATGCAACAATTTACAATGAACTATTTGTCACCACTATATAAATAATATATTCTTAGTTCTTCCAAAGATCATAGGAATATCCCTACTATTGTCCAATGATCATCTTATGAGTCATTCTGGTATATGCTCATAACATTTAGAGCATAGGACATATCTGGATGTGTACATCTCAAAGAATGATTGATCAAAATATTCATTTGATTTCACCAAGTGTCAAAACACTTGAATCTCGTGTCAACACACTTGAATCTTGATTCAGTCCTTTCCGTGCGTCAAGAACCTTTCTTGTTGTTTCCATATTGAACTCATTCAACATCTTATCTATGTACATTTGGCAAAACCATATTAGCACCTCAATCTATCCATATAGACATTGATGCCTAATTCTTGGGTTATGCCTAAGTCTTTCATCGAAATGAAATTCTTAACCTGTGTCAATAAAAGATACAACATTTCTAATCAACAATATGTATTTCACATAATGTATTAGAAATATGTCTTAGCACTTCCACTTAATTTCTTACAAAATGCAATGACCCTAGTTGTGGTTCATGAAAAGAATACACATGCAATGACACTGGTGGATCCATGTGTGGTTTGGGAGAAGAACAGACATGCAATGACTCTAGATGTGGTTAATGAGAAGAACACACATGCAATGACACTGGTGGATCCTTATGTGGTTTGTGAGAAGAACACACATGCAATGACACTGGTTGATCCATATGTGGCTTGTAGAAAGATCACACATGCAATGACTCTGGTGGATCCATGTGTGCTTTGTGGAAAGAACACACATGCAATGAACACTGGTGGATCCATATGTGGTTCATGACAGGAACACACACGCAATGACATTGGTTGATCCATGTGTGGTTTGTGGAAGGAACACACATGCAATGACTCATGTGGGTCCATGTGTGGTTTGTGGAAAGAACACACATGCAATGAATCTGGTTGATGCATGTGTGGTTCATGACAAGAACACACATACAATGACATTGGTTGATCCATATGTGGTTTCTGACAATAACACATGTGCAATGACATTGGTTGATCCATGTGTGGTTGTGGAAAGAACACACATTCAATGACTCAAGTGGGTCCATGTGTGGTTTGTGAAAAGAACACACATGCAATGACTCTGGTTTATCCATGTGTGGTTTGTGGAAAGAACACACATGCAATGACTATAGTGCTGGTTCTAGTATAAGAACACACATGCAATGACTATGGTGGCTCCATATGTGGTTTGTGGAAAGAACACACATGAAGTGACACTAGTTGATCCATATGTGGTTTGTGGAAAGAACACACATGCAATGACTCTAGTTGATCCATGTGTGGTTTGTGGAAAGAACACACATGGAATGACTCTAGTGGATCCATGTGTGGTTCTTGACAGGAACACACATGCAATGACATTGGGTTATCCATATGTGGTTTGTGACAATAACACATATGCACTGACATTGGTTGGTCCATGTGTGGTTGTGGAAAGAACACACATGCAATGACTCAAGTGGGTCCATGTGTGGTTTGTGAAAAGAACACACATGCAATGACTCTGGTTGATCCATGTGTGGTTTCTGGCATGAACACACATGCAGTGAACACTGGTGGATCCATATGTGCTTTGTGAAAAGAACACACATGCAATAACCACAGGTTGATCCATATGCGGTTTGTTGAAAGAACAGACATGCAATGCCATTGGTTGATCCATGTGTGGTTTGTGGAAAGAACACACATGCAATGACTCTAGTGGATCCATGTGTGGTTCAGGACAGGAACACACATGCAATGGCATTGGTTGATCCATATGTCATTTGTGACAATAAAACACATGCAATGACATTGGTCGATCCATGTGTGGTTGTGGAAAGAACACACATGCAATGAGTCAAGTGGGTCCATGTGTGGTTTGTGAAAACAGAACACATGCAATGACTCATGTTGATCCATGTGTGGTTTGTGGAAAGAACACACATGCAATGACTCTAGTGGATCCATGTGTGGTTCTTGACAGGAACACACATGCAATGACATTGGTTGATCCATATGTGGTTTGTGACAATAACACACATGCACTGACATTGGTTGGTCCATGTGTGGTTGTGGAAAGAACACACATGCAATGACTCAAGTGGGTCCATGTGTGGTTTGTGAAAAGAACACCCATGCAATGAGTCTGGTTGATCCATGTGTGGTTTCTGGCATGAACACACATGCAGTGAACACTGGTGGATCCATATGTGCTTTGTGAAAAGAACACACATGCAATGCCATTGGTTGAACCATATGTGGTTTGTGAAAATAACATACATGCAATGACTCTAGTGGATCCATATGTGGTTTGTGGAAAGAACCCACATGGAATGACCACTGGTTGGTCCATGTGTGGTTCATGACATGAACACACATGCAATGACTCTGGTAGATCCATGTGTGGTTTGTGGAAAGAACACACATGCAATGAACACTGGTGGATCCATATGTGGTTCATGACAGGAACACACATGCAATGACTCAGGTGGATCCATGTGTGGTTTGTGGAAGGAACACACATGCAATGAACACTGGTGGATCCATATGTGGTTCATGACAGGAACACGCATGCAATGACATTGGTTGATCCATATGTGATTTGTGGAAAGAACACACATGCAATGAACACTGGTGGATCCATGTGTGGTTTCTGGAAAGAACACACATGCAATGACACTGGTTGATCCATATGTGGCTTGTGGAAAGAACACACATGCAATGACTCTAGTGGTTCCATATGTCGTTTGTTGAAAGAACAAACATGCAATGACATTGGTTGATCCATGTGTGGTTTGTGGAAAGAACACACATGCAATGACTCTAGTGGGTCCATATGTGGTTTGTGGAAAGAACACACATGCAATGACATTGGTTGATCCATGTGTGGTTTGTGGAAAGAACACACATGCAATGACTCTAGTGGATCCATATGTGGTTTGTGAAAAGAACAGACATGCAATAACTCTAGTGGATCCATATGTCGTTTGTGGAAAGAACAAACATGCAATAACCACTTGTTGATCCATATACGGTTTTTGGAAAGAACACACATTCAATGCCATTGGTTGATCCATTTGTGGTTTGTGAAAAGAACACACATGCAATGGCACTGGTTGATCCATGTGTGGTTCATGACAGGAACACACATGCAATGGACACTAGTAGATCCATATGTGGTTCATGACAGGAACACACATGCAATAACCACTGGTTGATCCATATTTGTTTTGTGGAAAGAACACACATGCAATGACTCTAGTGGATCCATATGTGGTTTGTGGAAAGAACACACATGCAATGAACACTGGTTGGTCCATGTGTGGTTCATCACATGAGCACACATGCAATGACACTAATTGATCCATATGTGGTTTGTGGAAAGAACACAATGCAATGACTCTGGTTGATCCATGTGTGGTTTGTGGAAAGAACACACATGCAATGAACACTGGGGGATCCATATGTGGTTCATGACAAGAACACACATGCAATGACGCAGGTGGATCCATGTGTGGTTTGTTGAAGGAACACACATGCAATGAACACTGGTGGATCCATATGTGTTTCATGACAGGAACACACATGCAATGACATTGGTTGATCCATATGTGGTTTGTGGAAAGAACACACATGCAATGAACACTGGTGGATCCATGTGTGGTTTGTGGAAATAACACACATGGAATGACACTGGTTGATCCATATGTGGTTTGTGGAAAGAACACACATGCAATGAACACTGGTGGATCCATGTGTGGTTTGTGGAAAGAACACACATGCCATGACACTGGTTGATCCATATGTGGTTTGTGGAAAGAACACACATGCAATGACACTAGTGGTTCCATATGTGGTTTGTGGAAAGAACAAACATGCAATGACATTGGTTGATCCATGTGTGGTTTGTGGAAAGAACACACATGCAATGACTCTAGTGGGTCCATATGTGGTTTGTGGACAGAACACACATGCAATGACATTGGTTGATCCATGTGTGGTTTGTGGAAAGAACACACATGCAATGACTCGGGTGGATCCATATGTGGTTTGTGAAAAGAACAGACATGCAATGACTCTAGTGGATCCATATGTGGATTGTGGAAAGAACACACATGCAATAACCACTGGTTGATCCATATGCGGTTTGTTGAAAGAACAGACATGCAATGCCATTGGTTGATCCATGTGTGGTTTGTGAAAACAACACACATGCAATGCCACTGGTTGATCCATGTGTGGTTCATGACAGGAACACACATGCAATGAACACTAGTAGATCCATATGTGGTTCATGACAGGAAGACACATGCAATAACCACTGGTTGATCCATATGTGGTTTGTGGAAAGAACACACATGCAATGACTCTAGGGGATCCATATGTGGTTTGTGGAAAGAACACACATGCAATGACACTGATTGATACATGTGTGGTTTGTGGAAAGAACACACATGCAATGACTCTAGTGGATCCATGTGTGGTTCATGACAGGAACACACATGCAATGACATTGGTTGATCCATATGTGATTTGTTGAAAGAACACACATGCAATGCCATTGGTTGTTCCATGTGTGGTTCATGACAGGAACACACATGCAATGAACACTAGTACATCCATATGTGGTTCATGACAGGAACACACATGCACTAACCACTGGTTGATCCATATGTGGTTTGTGGAAAGAACACACATGCAATGACTCTAGTGGATCCATATGTGGTATGTGAAAAGAACACACATGCCATGCCACTGGTTGATCCATATGTGGTTTGTGGAAAAAACACACATGCAATGACTCTAGTAGATCCATGTGTGGTTTGTGGAAAGAACACGCATGCAATGAACACTAGTGGATCCATATGTGGTCCATGACAGGAACACACATGCAATGACTCAGGTGGATCCATGCGTGGTTTGTGGAAGGAACACACATGCAATGAACACTGGTGGATCCATATGAGGTTCATGACAGGAACACACATGCAATGACATTGGTTGATCCATATGTGATTTGTGGAAAGAACACACATGCAATGAACACTGGTGGATCCATGTGTGGTTTGTGGAAAGAACACACATGCAATGACACTAGTTGATCCATATGTGGTTTGTGGAAAGAACACACATGCATTGACTCTAGTGGTTCCATATGTCGTTTGTGGAAAGAACAAACATGCAATGACATTGGTTGATCCATGTGTGGTTTGTGGAAATAACACACATGCAATGACTCTAGTGGGTCCATATGTGGTTTGTGGAAAGAACACACATGCAATGACATTGGTTGATCCATGTGTGGTTTGTGGAAAGAACACACATGCAATGACTCTGGTGGATCCATATGTGGTTTGTGAAAAGAACAGACATGCAATGACTCTAGTGGATCCATATGTGGTTTGTGGAAAGAACCGACATGCAATAACCACTGGTTGATCCATATGCGGTTTGTGGAAAGAACAGACATGCAATGCCATTGGTTTATCCATGTGTGGTTTGTGAAAAGAACACACATGCAATGCCACTGGTTGATCCATGTGTGGTTCATGACAAGAACACACATGCAATAAGCACTAGTAGATCCATATGTGGTTCATGACAAGAACACACATGCAATAACCACGGGTTGATCCATATGTGGTTTGTGGAAAGAACACACATGCAATGACTCTAGTGGATCCATATGTGGTTTGTGGAAAGAACACACATGCAATGACAATGATTGATCCATGTGTGGTTTGTGGAAAAAACACACATGCAATGACTCTAGTGGATCCATGTGTGGTTCATGATAGGAACACACATGCAATGACATTGGTTGATCCATATGTGATTTGTGGAAAGAACACACATGCAATGCCACTGGTTGATCCATGTGTGGTTCATGATAGGAACACAAATGCAATGAACACTAGTAGATCCATATGTGGTTCATGACAGGAACACACATGCAATAACCACTGGTTGATCCATATGTGGTTTGTGGAAAGAACACACATGCAATGACTCTAGTGGATCCATATGTGGTTTGTGAAAAGAACACACATGCAATGCCACTGGTTGATCCATGTGTGGTTCATGACAGGAACACACATGCAATGAACACTAGTAGATCCATATGTGGTTCATGACAGGAACACACATGCAATAACCGCTCGTTGATCCATATGTGGTTTGTGGAAAGAACACACGTCCAATGACTAGTGGATCCATATGTGATTTGTGAAAAGAACACACATGCCATGCCACTGGTTGATCCATGTGTGGTTTGTGGAAAGAACACACATGCAATGACTCTAGTGGATCCATGTGTGGTTCATGACAGGAACACACATGCAATGACATTGGTTGATCCATATGTGATTTGTGGAAAGAACACACATGCCATGCCACTGGTTGATCCATGTGTGGTTCATGACAGGAACACACATGCAATGAACACTAGTAGATCCATATGTGGTTTGTGGAAAGAACACACATGCAATGACTCTAGTGGATCCATATGTGGTTTGTGAAAAGAACACACATGCAATGCCACTGGTTGATCCATGTGTGGTTCATGACAGGAACACACATGCAATGAACACTAGTAGATCCATATGTGGTTCATGACAGGAACACACATGCAATAACCACTCGTTTATCCATATATGGTCTGTGGAAAGAACACACATCCAATGACTCTAGTGGATCCATATGTGGTTTGTGGAAAGAACACACATGCAATGACTCTGGTAGATCCATGTGTGGTTTGTGGAAAGAACACACATGCAATGAACACTGGTGGATCCATATGTGGTTCATGACAGGAACACACATGCAATGACTCAGGTGGATCCATGTTTGGTTTGTGGAAGGAACACACATGCAATGAACACTGGTGGATCCATATGTGGTTCATGACAGGAACACACATGCAATGACATTGGTTGATCCATATGTGATTTGTGGAAAGAACACACATGCAATGAACACTGGTGGATCCATGTGTGGTTTGTGGAAAGAACACACATGCAATGACACTGGTTGATCCAAATGTGGTTTGTGGAAAGAACACAGATGCAATGACTCTAGTGGTTCCATATGTCGTTTGTGGAAAGAACTACATGCTATGACATTGGTTGATCGATGTGTGGTTTGTGGAAAGAACGCACATGCAATGACTCTAGTGGGTCCATATGTGGTTTGTGGAAAGAACACACATGCAATGACATTGGTTGATCCATGTGTGGTTTGTGGAAAGAACACACATGCAATTACTCTGGTGGATCCATATGTGGTTTGTGAAAAGAACAGACATGCAATGACTCTAGTGGATCCATATGTGGTTTGTGGAAAGAACACACATGCAATAACCACTGGTTGATCCATATGCGGTTTATGGAAAGAACAGACATGCAATGCCATTGGTTTATCCATGTGTGGTTTGTGAAAAGAACACACATGCAATGCCACTGGTTGATCCATGTGTGGTTCATGACAAGAACACACATGCAATAAACACTAGTAGATCCATATGTGGTTCATGACAGGAACACACATGCAATAACCACGGGTTGATCCATATGTGGTTTGTGGAAAGAACACACATGCAATAACTCTAGTGGATCCATATGTGGTTTGTGGAAAGAACACACATGCAATGACAATGATTGATCCATGTGTGGTTTGTGGAAAAAACACACATGCAATGACTCTAGTGGATCCATGTGTGGTTCATGATAGGAACACACATGCAATGATATTGGTTGATCCATATGTGATTTGTGGAAAGAACACACATGCAATGCCACTGGTTGATCCATGTGTGCTTCATGATAGGAACACACATGCAATGAACACTAGTAGATCCATATGTGGTTCATGACAGGAACACACATGCAATAACCACTGGTTGATCCATATGTGGTTTGTGGAAAGAACACACATGCAATGACTCTAGTGGATCCATATGTGGTTGGTGAAAAGAACACACATGCAATGCCACTGGTTGATCCATGTGTGGTTCATGACAGGAACACACATGCAATGAACACTAGTAGATCCATATGTGGTTCATGACAGGAACACACATGCAATAACCGCTTGTTGATCCATATGTGGTTTGTGGAAAGAACACACGTCCAATGACTCTAGTGGATCCATATGTGATTTGTGAAAAGAACACACATGGCATGCCACTGGTTGATCCATGTGTGGTTTGTGGAAAGAACACACATGCAATGACTCTAGTGGATCCATGTGTGGTTCATGACAGGAACACACATGCAATGACATTGGTTGATCCATATGTGATTTGTGGAAAGAACACACATGCCATGCCACTGGTTGATCCATGTGTGGTTCATGACAGGAACACACATGCAATGAACACTAGTAGATCCATATGTGGTTCATGAAAGGAACACACATGCAATAACCACTTGTTGATCCATATGTGGTTTGTGGAAAGAACACACATGCAATGACTCTAGTGGATCCATATGTGGTTTGTGAAAAGAACACACATGCAATGCCACTGGTTGATCCATGTGTGGTTCATGACAGGAACACACATGCAATGAACACTAGTAGATCCATATGTGGTTCATGACAGGAACACACATGCAATAACCACTCGTTGATCCATATGTGGTCTGTGGAAAGAACACACATCCAATGACTCTAGTGGATCCATATGTGGTTTGTGGAAAGAACACACATGCAATGACCACTGGTTGATCCATGTGTGGTTCATGACATGACCACACATGCAATGACACTAGTTGATCTATATGTGGTTTGTGGAAAGAACACACATGCAATGACTCTGGTAGATCCATGTGTGGTTTGTGGAAAGAACACACATGCAATGAACACTGGTGGATCCATATGTGGTTCATGACAGGAACACACATGCAATGACTCAGGTGGATCCATGTTTGGTTTGTGGAAGGAACACACATGCAATGAACACTGGTGGATCCATATGTGGTTCATCACAGGAACACACATGCAATGACATTGGTTGATCCATATGTGATTTGTGGAAATAACACACATGCAATGAACACTGGTGGATCCATGTGTGGTTTGTGGAAAGAACACACATGCAATGACACTGGTTGATCCATATGTGGTTTGTGGAAAGAACACAGATGCAATGACTCTAGTGGTTCCATATGTCGTTTGTGGAAAGAACAAACATGCTATGACATTGGTTGATCGATGTGTGGTTTGTGGAAAGAACACACATGCAATGACTCTAGTGGGTCCATATGTGGTTTGTGGAAAGAACACACATGCAATGACATTGGTTGATCCATGTGTGGTTTGTGGAAAGAACACACATGCAATGGCTCTGGTGGATCCATATGTGGTTTGTGAAAAGAACAGACATGCAATGACTCTAGTGGATCCATATGTGGTTTGTGGACAGAACAAATATGCAATAACCACTGGTTGATCCATATGCGGTTTTTGGAAAGAACACACTTGTAATGCCATTGGTTCATCCATGTGTGGTTTGTGAAAAGAACACACATGCAATGGCACTGGCTGATCCATGTGTGGTTCACGATAGGAACACACATCCAATGAACACTAGTGGATCCATATTTGGTTCATGACAGGAACACACATGCAATAACCACGGGTTGATCCATATGTGGTTTGTGGAAAGAACACACATGCAATGACATTGGTTGATCCATGTGTGGTTTGTGGAAAGAACACACATGCAATGACTCTGGTGGATCCATATGTGGTTTGTGAAAAGAACAGACATGCAATGACTCTATTGGATCCATATGTGGTTTGTTGAAAGAACACACATGCAATAACCACTGGTTGATCCATATGCGGTTTGTGGAAAGAACAGACATGCAATGCCATTGGTTTATCCATGTGTGGTTTGTGAAAAGAACACACATGCAATGCCACTGGTTGATCCATGTGTGGTTCATGACAAGAACACACATGCAATGAATACTAGTAGATCCATATGTGGTTCATGACAGGAACACACATGCAATAACCACGGGTCGATCCATATGTGGTTTGTGGAAAGAACACACATGCAATGACTCTAGTGGATCCATATGTGGTTTGTGGAAAGAACACACATGCAATGACACTGATTGATCCATGTGTGGTTTGTGGAAAGAACACACATGCAATGACTCTGGTGGATCCATGTGTGGTTTGTGGAAAGAACACACATGCAATGAACACTGGTTGATCCATATGTGGTTCATGACAGGAACACACATGCAATGCCACTAGTTGATCCATATGTGTTTTTTGGAAAGAACACACATGCAATGACTCTAGTGGATCCATGTGTGGTTCATGCAGGAACACACATGCAATGACATTGGTTGATCCATATGTGATTTGTGGAAAGAACACACATGCAATGAACACTAGTAGATCCATATGTGGTTCATGATAGGAACACACATGCAATAACCACTTGTTGATCCATATGTGGTTTGTGGAAAGAACACACATGCAATGACTCTAGTGGATCCATATGTGGTTTGTGAAAAGAACACACATGCAATGACACTGGTTGATCCATGTGTGGTTTGTGGAAAGAACACACATCCAATGACTCTAGTGGATCCATATGTGGTTTGTGGAAAGAACACACATGCAATGCCATTGGTGGATCCATGTGTGGTTTGTGGAAAGAACACACATGCAATGACTCTGGTGGATCCATGTGTGGTTTGTGGAAAGAACACACATGCAATGAACACTGGTGGATCCATATGTGGTTCATGACAGGAACACACATGCAATGACTCAGGTGGATCCATGTTTGGTTTGTGGAAGGAACACACATGCAATGAACACTGGTGGATCCATATGTGGTTCATCACAGGAACACACATGCAATGACATTGGTTGATCCATATGTGATTTTTGGAAATAACACACATGCAATGAACACTGGTGGATCCATGTGTGGTTTGTGGAAAGAACACACATGCAATGACACTGGTTGATCCATATGTGGTTTGTGGAAAGAACACAGATGCAATGACTCTAGTGGTTCCATATGTCGTTTGTGGAAAGAACAAACATGCTATGACATTGGTTGATCGATGTGTGGTTTGTGGAAAGAACACACATGCAATGACTCTAGTGGGTCCATATGTGGTTTGTGGAAAGAACACACATGCAATGACATTGGTTGATCCATGTGTGGTTTGTGGAAAGAACACACATGCAATGGCTCTGGTGGATCCATATGTGGTTTGTGAAAAGAACAGACATGCAATGACTCTAGTGGATCCATATGTGGTTTGTGGATAGAAAAAATATGCAATAACCACTGGTTGATCCATATGCGGTTTTTGGAAAGAACACACATGTAATGCCATTGGTGGATCCATGTGTGGTTCATGACAGGAACACACATGCAATGGCACTGGCTGATCCATGTGTGGTTCACGATAGGAACACACATGTAATGAACACTAGTGGATCCATATTTGGTTCATGACAGGAACACACATGCAATAACCACGGGTTGATCCATATGTGGTTTGTGGAAAGAACACACATGCAATGACTCTAGTGGGTCCATATGTGGTTTGTGGAAAGAACACACATGCAATGACATTGGTTGATCCATGTGTGGTTTGTGGAAAGAACACACATGCAATGACTCTGGTGGATCCATATGTGGTTTGTGAAAAGAACAGACATGCAATGACTCTAGTGGATCCATATGTGGTTTGTGGAAAGAACACACATGCAATAACCACTGGTTGATCCATATGCGGTTTGTGGAAAGAACAGACATGCAATGCCATTAGTTTATCCATGTGTGGTTTGTGAAAAGAACACACATGCAATGCCACTGGTTGATCCATGTGTGGTTCATGACAAGAACACACATGCAATGAATACTAGTAGATCCATATGTGGTTCATGACAGGAACACACATGCAATAACCACGGGTTGATTCATATGTGGTTTGTGGAAAGAACACACATGCAATGACTCTAGTGGATCCATATGTGGTTTGTGGAAAGAACACACATGCAATGACACTGATTGATCCATGTGTGGTTTGTGGAAAGAACACACATGCAATGACTCTAGTGGATCCATGTGTGGTTCATGACAGGAACACACATGCAATGACATTGGTTGATCCATATGTGATTTGTGGAAAGAACACACATGCAATGCCACTGGTTGATCCATGTGTGGTTCATGACAGGAAGACACATGCAATGAACACTAGTATATCCATATGTGGTTCATGACATGAACACACATGCAATAACCACTAGTTGATCCATATGTGGTTTGTGGAAAGAACACACATGCAATGACTCTAGTGGATCCATATGTGGTTTGTGAAAAGAACACACATGCAATGCCACTGGTTGATCCATGTGTGGTTCATGACAGGAACACACATGCAATGAACACTAGTAGATCCATATGTGGTTCATGATAGGAACACACATGCAATAACCACTTGTTGATCCATATGTGGTTTGTGGAAAGAACACAAATGCAATGACTCTAGTGGATCCATATGTGGTTTGTGAAAAGAACACACATGCAATGCCACTGGTTGATCCATGTGTGGTTCATGACAGGAACACACATGCAATGAACACTAGTAGATCCATATGTGGTTCATGACAGGAACACACATGCAATAACCACTCGTTGATCGATGTGTGGTCTGTGGAAAGAACACACATCCAATGACTCTAGTGGATCCATATGTGGTTTGTGGAAAGAACACACATGCAATGACCACTGGTTGATCCATGTGTGGTTCATGACATGACCACACATGCAATGACACTAGTTGATCCATATGTGGTTTGTGGAAAGAACACACATGCAATGACTCTGGTAGATCCATGTGTGGTTTGTGGAAAGAACACACATGCAGTGAACACTGGTGGATCCATATGTGGTTCATGACAGGAACACACATGCAATGACTCAGGTGGATCCATGTGTGGTTTGTGGAAGGAACACACATGCAATGAACACTGGTGGATCCATATGTGGTTCATGACAGGAACACACATGCAATGACATTGGTTGATCCATATGTGATTTGGGGAAAGAACACACATGCAATGAACACTAGTGGATCCATGTGTGGTTTGTGGAAAGAACACACATGCAATGACACTGGTTGATCCATGTGTGGTTTGTGGAAAGAACACACATGTAATGACTCTTGTGGATCCATATGTGGTTTGTGAAAAGAACAGACATGCAATGACTCTAGTGGATCCATATGTGGTTTGTGGAAAGAACACGCATGCAATAACCACTGGTTGATCCATATGCGGTTTGTGGAAAGAACACAGATGCAAGGACACTAGTGGTTCCATATGTCGTTTGTGGAAAGAACAAACATGATATGACATTGGTTGATCGATGTGTGGTTTGTGGAAAGGACACACATGCAATGACTCTAGTGGGTCCATATGTGGTTTGTGGAAAGAACACACATGCAATGACGTTGGCTGATCCATGTGTGGTTTGTGGAAAGAACACACATGCAATGACTCTGGTGGATCCATATGTGGTTTGTGAAAAGAACAGACATGCAATGACTCTAGTGGATCCATATGTGGTTTGTGGACAGAACAAACATGCAATAACCACTGGTTGATCCATATGCGGTTTTTGGAAAGAACACACATGTAATGCCATTGGTTGATCCATGTGTGGTTTGTGAAAATAACACACATGCAATGGCACTGGTTGATCCATGTGTGGTTCATGACAGGAACACACATGCAATGAACACTATTAGATCCATATGTGGTTCATGCCAGGAACACACATGCAATAACCACTGGTTGATCCATATGTGGTTTGTGGAAAGAACACACATGGAATGACTCTAGTGAATCCATATGTGGTTTGTGGAAAGAACACACCTGTAATGACAACTGGTTGATCCATGTGTGGTTCATGACATTACCACACATCCAATGACACTAGTTGATCCATATGTGGTTTGTGGAAAGAACACAATGCAATGACTCTGGTGGATCCATGCGTGGTTTGTGGAAAGAACACACATGCAATGAACACTGGTGGATCCATATGTGGTTCATGATAGGAACACACATGCAATGACTTAGGTTGATCCATGTGTGGTTTGTGGAAGGAACACACATGAAATGAACACTGGTGGATCCATATGTGGTTCATGACAGGAACATACATGCAATGACATTGGTTGATCCATATATGGTTTGTGGAAAGAACACACATGCAATGACTCTAGTGGATCCATATGGGGTTTGTGGAAAGAACACATATGTAATGACAACTGGTTGATCCATGTGTGGTTCATGACATGACCACACATCCAATGACACTAGTTGATCCATATGTGGTTTGTGGAAAGAACACAATGCAATGACTATGGTGGATCCATGCGTGGTTTGTGGAAAGAACACACATGCAATGAACACTGGTGGATCCATATGTGGTTCATGATAGGAACAGACATGCAATGACTCAGGTGGATCCATGTGTGGTTTGTGGAAGGAACACACATGCAATGAACACTGGTGGATCCATATGTGGTTCATGACAGGAACACACATGCAATGACATTGGTTGATCCATATGTGGTTTGTGGAAAGAACACACATGCAATGAACACTGGTGGATCCATGTGTGGTTTGTGGAAAGAACACACATGCAATGACACTGGTTGATCCATATGTGGTTTGTGGAAAGAACACACATGCAATGACTCTAGTGGTTCCATATGTGGTTTGTGGAAAGAACAAACATGCAATGACATTGGTTGATCCATGTGTGGTTTGTGGAAAGAACACACATGCAATGACTCTAGTGGGTCCATATGTGGTTTGTGGAAAGAACACATATGCAATGACATTGGTTGATCCATGTGTGGTTTGTGGAAAGAACACACATGTAATGACTCTTGTGGATCCATATGTGGTTTGTCAAAAGAACAGACATGCAATGACTCTAGTGGATCCATATGTGGTTTGTGGAAAGAACACGCATGCAATAACCACTGGTTGATCCATATGCGGTTTGTGGAAAGAACACAGATGCAATGACTCTAGTGGTTCCATATGTCGTTTGTGGAAAGAACAAACATGATATGACATTGGTTGATCGATGTGTGGTTTGTGGAAAGGACACACATGCAATGACTCTAGTGGGTCCATATGTGGTTTGTGGAAAGAACACACATGCAATGACGTTGGCTGATCCATGTGTGGTTTGTGGAAAGAACACACATGCAATGACTCTGGTGGATCCATATGTGGTTTGTGAAAAGAACAGACATGCAATGACTCTAGTGGATCCATATGTGGTTTGTGGACAGAACAAACATGCAATAACCACTGGTTGATCCATATGCGGTTTTTGGAAAGAACACACATGTAATGCCATTGGTTGATCCATGTGTGGTTTGTGAAAATAACACACATGCAATGGCACTGGTTGATCCATGTGTGGTTCATGACAGGAACACACATGCAATGAACACTATTAGATCCATATGTGGTTCATGACAGGAACACACATGCAATAACCACTGGTTGATCCATATGTGGTTTGTGGAAAGAACACACATGGAATGACTCTAGTGAATCCATATGTGGTTTGTGGAAAGAACACACCTGTAATGACAACTGGTTGATCCATGTGTGGTTCATGACATGACCACACATCCAATGACACTAGTTGATCCATATGTGGTTTGTGGAAAGAACACAATGCAATGACTCTGGTGGATCCATGCGTGGTTTGTGGAAAGAACACACATGCAATATACACTGGTGGATCCATATGTGGTTCATGATAGGAACACACATGCAATGACTTAGGTTGATCCATGTGTGGTTTATGGAAGGAACACACATGAAATGAACACTGGTGGATCCATATGTGGTTCATGACAGGAACATACATGCAATGACATTGGTTGATCCATATATGGTTTGTGGAAAGAACACACATGCAATGACTCTAGTGGATCCATATGTGGTTTGTGGAAAGAACACACATGTAATGACAACTGGTTGATCCATGTGTGGTTCATGACATGACCACACATCCAATGACACTAGTTGATCCATATGTGGTTTGTGGAAAGAACACAATGCAATGACTATGGTGGATCCATGCGTGGTTTGTGGAAAGAACACACATGCAATGAACGCTCGTGGATCCATATGTGGTTCATGATAGGAACAGACATGCAATGACTCAGGTGGATCCATGTGTGGTTTGTAGAAGGAACACACATGCAATGAACACTGGTGGATCCATATGTGGTTCATGACAGGAACACACATGCAATGACATTGGTTGATCCATATGTGGTTTGTGGAAAGAACACACATGCAATGAACACAGGTGGATCCATGTGTGGTTTGTGGAAAGAACACACATGCAATGACACTGGTTGATCCATATGTGGTTTGTGGAAAGAACACACATGCAATGACTCTAGTGGTTCCATATGTGGTTTGTGGAAAGAACAAACATGCAATGACATTGGTTGATCCATGTGTGGTTTGTGGAAAGAACACACATGCAATGACTCTAGTGGGTCCATATGTGGTTTGTGGAAAGAACACAGATGCAATGACATTGGTTGATCCATGTGTGGTTTGTGGAAAGAACACACATGTAATGACTCTTGTGGATCCATATGTGGTTTGTGAAAAGAACAGACATGCAATGACTCTAGTGGATCCATATGTGGTTTGTGGAAAGAACACGCATGCAATAACCACTGGTTGATCCATATGCGGTTTGTGGAAAGAACACACATGCAATGCCATTGGTTGATCCATGTGTGGTTTGTGAAAAGAACACACATGCAATGCCACTCGTTGATCCATGTGTGGTTCATGACAGGAACACACATGCAATGAACACTAGTAGATCCGTATGTGGTTCATGACAGGAACACACATGCAATAACCACCGGCTGATCCATATGTGGTTTGTGGAAAGAACACACATGTAATGACTCTAGTGGATCCATATGTGGTTTGTGGAAAGAACACACATGCAATGACACTGATTGATCCATGTGTGGTTTGTGGAAAGAACACACATGCAATGACTCTAGTGGATACATGTGTGGTTCATGGCAGGAACACACATGCAATGACATTGGTTGATCCATATGTGATTTGTGGAAAGAACATACATGCAATGCCACTAGTTGATCCATGTGTGGTTCATGACAGGAACACACATGCAATGACTCAGGTGGATCCATATGTGGTTCATGACAGGAATACACATGCAATAACCACTGGTTGATCCATATGTGCTTTGTGGAAAGAACACACATGCAATGACTCTAGTGGATCCATATGTGGTTTGTGAAAAGAACACACATGCAATGCCACTGGTTGATCCATGTGTGGTTCATGACAGGAACACACATGCAATGAACACTAGTAGATCCATATGTGGTTCATGACAGGAACACACATGCAATAACAACCGGTTAATCCATATGTGGTCTGTGGAAAGAACACACATGCAATGACTCTAGTGGATCCAAATGTGGTTTGTGGAAAGAACACACATGCAATGACCACTGGTTGATCCATGTGTGGTTCAAGCCATGACCACACATGCAATGACACTAGTTGATCCATATGTGGTTTGTGGAAAGAACACACATGCAATGACTCTAGTAGATCCATGTTTGGTTTGTGGAAAGAACACACATGCAATGAACACTGGTGGATCCATATGTGGTTCATGACAGGAACACACATGCAATGACTCAGGTGGATCCATATGTGGTTTGTGGAAGGAACACACATGCAATGAACACTGGTGGATCCATATGTGGTTCATGACAGGAACACACATGCAATGACATTGGTTGATCCATATGTGGTTTGTGGAAAGAACACACATGCAATGAACACAGGTGGATCCATGTGTGGTTTGTGGAAAGAACACACATGCAATGACACTGGTTGATCCATGTGTGGTTTGTGGAAAGAACACACATGTAATGACTCTTGTGGATCCATATGTGGTTTGTGAAAAGAACAGACATGCAATGACTCTAGTGGATCCATATGTGGTTTGTGGAAAGAACACACATGCAATAACACTAGTTGATCCATATGTGGTTTGTGGAAAGAACACACATGCAATGCCATTGGTTAATCCATGTGTGGTTTCTGGAAAGAACACACATGCAATGACTGGTGATCCATTCATGTTATGGGGACACACATGCAATGAAATGAATACTAGTAGAATGTGGTTCATGAAGGAACACACACACATGCACAAACCAAAGCTGATCCATATGTCTTTTGTGGAAAGAACACACATGTAATGACTCTTGTGGATCCATTTGTGGTTTGTGGAAAGAACACACATGCAATGACACTGGTTGATCCATATGTGGTTTGTGGAAAGAACACACATGCAATGACATTGGTTGTTCCATATGTGGTTTGTGGAAAGAACACACATGCAATGACACGAGTGGATCCATATGTGGTTCATGACAGAACATACACATGCAATAACATTGGTTGATCCATATGTGGTTTGTGGAAAGAACACACATGCAATGATTCTAGTGGATCCATATGTGGTTTGTGAAAAGAACACACATGCAATGACCCTGGTTGATCCATGTGTGGTTCATGACAGGAACACACATGCAATGAACACTAGTAGATCCATATGTGGTTCATGACAGGAACACACATGCAATAACAACCGGTTAATCCATATGTGGTCTGTGGAAAGAACAATTATGCAATGACTCTAGTGGATCCAAATGTGGTTTGTGGAAAGACACACATGCAATGACCACTGGTTGATCCATGTGTGGTTGAAGCCATGACCACACATGCAATGACACTAGTTGATCCATATGTGGTTTGTGGAAAGAACACACATGCAATGACTCTAGTAGATCCATGTTTGGTTTGTGGAAAGAACACACATGCAATGAACACTGGTGGATCCATATGTGGTTCATGACAGGAACACACATGCAATGACTCAGGTGGATCCATATGTGGTTTGTGGAAGGAACACACATGCAATGAACACTGGTGGATCCATATGTGGTTCATGACAGGAACACACATGCAATGACATTGGTTGATCCATATGTGGTTTGTGGAAAGAACACACATGCAATGAACACAGGTGGATCCATGTGTGGTTTGTGGAAAGAACACACATGCAATGACACTGGTTGATCCATATGTGGTTTGTGGAAAGAACACACATGCAATGACTCTAGTGGTTCCATATGTGGTTTTGGAAAGAACAAACATGAAATGACATTGGTTGATCCATGTGTGGTTTGTGGAAAGAACACACACGCAATGACTCTAGTGGGTCCATATGTGGTTTGTGGAAAGAACACACATGCAATGACATTGGTTGATCCATGTGTGGTTTTTTTAAAGAACACACATGCAATGACTCTGGTGGATCCATATGTGGTTTGTGAAAAGAACAGACATGCAATGACTCTAGTGGATCCATATGTGGTTTGTGGAAAGAACACACATGCAATGAACACTGGTGGATCCATATGTGGTTCATGACAGGAACACACATGCAATGACTCAGGTGGATCCATGTGTGGTTTGTGGAAGGAACACACATGCAATGAACACTGGTGGATCCATATGTGGTTCATGACAGGAACACACATGCAATGACATTGGTTGATCCATATTTGATTTGTGGAAAGAACACACATGCAATGAACACTGGTGGATCCATGTGTGGCTTGTGGAAAGAACACACATGCAATGACACTGGTTGATCCATATGTGGTTTGTGGAAAGAACACACATACAATGACTCTAGTGGTTCCATATGTCGTTTGTGGAAAGAACAAACATGCTATGACATTGGTTGATCGATGTGTGGTTTGTGGAAAGAACACACATGCAATGACTCTAGTGGGTCCATATGTGGTTTGTGGAAAGAACACACATGCAATGACATTGGTTGATCCATGTGTGGTTTGTGGAAAGAACACACATGCAATGAACACTGGTGGATCCATATGTGGTTTGTGACATGAACACATGCAATGACTCTAGTGGATCCATATGTGGTTTGTGGACAGAACAAACATGCAATAACCACTGGTTGATCCATATGCGGTTTTTGGAAAGAACACACATGTAATTCCATTGGTTGATCCATGTGTGGTTTGTGAAAAGAACACACATGCAATGGCACTGGTTGATCCATGTGTGGTTCACGATAGGAACACACATGCAATGAACACTAGTGGATCCATATTTGGTTCATGACAGGAACACACATGCAATAACCACGGGTTGATCCATATGTGGTTTGTGGAAAGAACACACATGCAATGACTCTAGTGGATCCATATGTGGTTTGTGGAAAAGAACACACATGCAATGACTCTAGTGGATCCATATGTGGTTTGTGGAAAGAACACATGCAATGACATTGGTTGATCTATATGTGGTTTGTGAAAAGAACACACATGACTCTAGTGGATCCATATGTGGTTTGTGAAAAGAACACACATGCAATGACATTGGTTGATCCATATGTGGTTTGTGTAAAGAACACACATGCAATGACTCTAGTGGATCCATATGTGGTTTGTGAAAAGAACACATATGCAATGACTCTAGTGGATCCATATGTGGTTTGTGGAAAGAACACACATGCAATGCCATTGGTTGATCCATATGTGGTTTGTGGAAAGAACACACATGCAATGACATTGGTGGATCCATGTGTGGTTTGTGAAAAGAACACACATGCAATGACTCTAGTGGATCCATATGTGGTTCATGACAGGAACACACATGCAATGACACTGGTTGATCCATATGTGGTTTGTGGAAAGAACACACATGCAATGACTCTGGTGGATCCATATGTGGTTTGTGGAAAGAACACACATGCAATGACTCTGGTTGATCCATGTGTGGTTTGTGTAAATAACACACATGCAATGACTCTGGTGGATACATGTGTGGTTTGTGTAAAGAACACACATGCAATGACATTGGTGGATCCATATGTGGTTTGTGGAAAGAACACATGCAATGCCACTGGTGGATCCATGTGTGGTTTGTGGAAAGAACACACATGCAATGAACACTAGTGGATCCATATGTGGTTTGTGAAAAGAACACACATGCAATGACAATAGTTGATCCATATGTGGTTTGTGGAAAGAACACACATGCAATGACTCTAGTGGATCCATGTGGTTTGTAAAGAACACACATGCAATGAACTGGTTGATCCATATGTGGTTCATGAAAAGAACACATGTAATGACACTGGTGGATCCATGTGTGGTTTGTGGAAAGAACACACATGCAATGCCACTGGTTGATCCATGTGTGGTTTGTGGAAAGAACACACATGCAATGACTCTAGTGGGTCCATATGTGGTTTGTGAAAAGAACACACATGCAATGCCATTGGTTGATCCATGTGTGGTTTGTGAAAAGAATATACATGCAATGAATCTAGTGGATCCATATGTGGTTCATGAAAGAACACACATGCAATGACATTAGTTGATCCATATGTGGTTTGTGGAAAAGAACACACATGCAATGCCACTGGTGGATCCATGTGTGGTTTGTGGAAAGAACACACATGCAATGAACACTAGTAGATCCATATGTGGTTCATGACAGGAACACACATGCAATGACTCGGTGGATCCATATGTGGTTTGTGGAAAGAACACACATGCAATGACTCTTGGTGGATCCATATGTGGTTCATGAGAACACACATGCAATGACATTGGTTGATCCATATGTGGTTCATGGAAAGAACACACATGCAATGACTAGTTGATCCATGTGTGGTTTGTGGAAACAACACACATGCAATGACACTGGTAGATCCATGTGTGGTTTGTGAAAAGAACACACATGCAATGACTCTAGTGGATCCATATGTGGTTTGTGGAAAGAACACACATGCAATGACATTGGTTGATCCATGTGTGGTTTCTGTAAATAAAACACATGCAATGACTCTAGTTGATACATATGTGGTTTGTGGAAAGAACACACATGCAATGACTCTAGTGGATCCATGTGTGGTTTGTGGAAAGAACACTCATGCAATGACCCGTTTGGATACAAATGTGGGTTGGGGAAAGAACACAAAAGCAAATTCCACTAGTAGATCCATATGTGGTTTGTGGAAAGAACACACATGCAATGCATTGGTGGATCCATGTGTGGTTTGTGAAAGAACACACATGCAATGCCACGTGTGGATCCATTTGTGGTTTGTGGAAAGAACACACATGCAATGAACACTAGTCGATCCATATGTGGTTTGTGGAAAGAACACACATGCAATAACACTAGTTGATCCATATGTGGTTTGTGGAAAGAACACACATGCAATGACTCTAGTGGATCCATATGTGGTTTGTGGAAAGAACACACATGCAATGACATTGGTTGATCCATATGTGGTTTGTGGAAAGAACACACATGCAATGACTCTAGTGGATCCATATGTGGTTTGTGAAAAGAACACACATGCAATGACTCTGGTTGATCCATGTGGTTTGTGGAAAGAACACACATGCAATGACTCTAGTGCTGGTTTTAGTATTAGAACACACATGCAATGACTCTAGTGGATCCATATGTGGTTTGTCTAAAGAAAGACATCCAATGACTCTAGTGGGTCCATATGTGGTTTGTGGAAAAGAACACACATGCAATGAACACTGGTTAATCCATGTGTGTTTTGTGGAAAGAACACACATGCAATGAACACTAATGGACCCATATGTGGTTTCTGAAAAGAACACACATGCAATGCCATCGGTAGATCCATATGTGGTTTGTGAAAAGAACACACATGGCATGACACTAGTGGATCCATATGTGGTTTGTGGAAAGAACACACATGCAATGACCACTGGTTGATCCATGTGCGGTTCATGAGAGGACCACACATGCAATGACACTGGTTGATCCATATGTGGTTTGTGGAAAGAACACACATGCAATGACTCTAGTGGATCCATGTGTGGTTTGTGGAAAGAACACACATGCAATGACACTGGTGGATCCATATGTGGTTTGTGAAAAGAACAGACATGCAATGACTCTAGTGGGTCCATATGTGGTTTGTGGAAAGAAAGACACGTGCAATGAACACTGGTGGATCCATAAGTGGTTTGTGGAAAGAACACACATGCAGTGAACACTGGTGGATCCATATGTGGTTTGTGAAAAGAACACGCATGCAATGCCATTGGTTGATCCATATGTGGAAAGAACACAAATGCAATAACCACTGGTTGATCCATGTGTGGTTCATGATAGGACCACACATGCAATGACACTAGTTGATCCATATGTGGTTTGTGGAAAGAACACACATGCAATGACTCTGGTTGATCCATGTGTGGTTCATGATAGGACCACACATGCAATGACACTAGTCGATCCATATGTGGTTTGTGGAAAGAACACACATACAATGACATTGGTTGATCCATGTGTGGTTTTTGGAAAGAACACACATGCAATGACTCTGGTGGATCCATGTGTGGTTTGTGGAAAAACACACATGCAATGAACACTGGTGGATCCATATGTGGTTCACGACAGGAAAACACATGCAATGACTCAGGTGGATCCATGTGTGGTTTGTGGAAGTAACACACATGCAATGAATACTAGTGGATCCATATGTGGTTCATGACAGGAACACACATGCAATGAACACTGGTGGATCCATGTGTGGTTTGTGGAAAGAACACACATCCAATGACATTGGTTGATCCATATGTGGTTTGTGGAAAGAATACACATGCAATGACTCTAGTGGATCCATATGTGGTTTGTGGAAAGAACACACATGCAATGACATTGGTTGATGCATGTGTGGTTTGTGGAAAGAACACACATGCAATGACTCTAGTGGGTCCATATGTGGTTTGTGGAAAGAACACACATGCAATGACATTGGTTGATCCATGTGTGGTTTATGGAAAGAACACACATGCAATGACTCTGGTGGATCCATATGTGCTTTGTGAAAAGAACAGACATGCAATGACTCTAGTGGATCCATATTTGGTTTGTGGAAAGAACACACATGCAATAACCACTAGTTGATCCATATGCGGTTTGTGGAAAGAACACACATGCAATGCCATTGGTTGATCCATGTGGTTCAGAAAAGAACACACATACAATGACATTGGTTGATCCATGTGTGGTTGTGGAAAGAACACATATGCAATGACTCAAGTGAGTCCATGTGTGGTTCGTGAAAAGAACACACATGCAATGACTCTGGTTGATCCATGTGTGGTTTGTGGAAAGAACACACATGCAATGACTCTAGTGATGGTTTTAGTATAAGAACACACATGCAATGACTCTGGTGGATCCATATGTGGTTTGTGAAAAGAACAGACATGCAATGACTTTAGTGGGTCCATATGTGGTTTGTGGAAAAGAAGACACGTGCAATGAACACTGGTGGATCCATAAGTGGTTTGTGGAAAGAACACACATGAAGTGAATACTGGTGGATCCATATGTGGTTTGTGAAAAGAACACACATGCAATGCCATTGGTTGATCCATATGTGGTTTGTGGAAAGAACACACATGCAATGACTCTAGTGGATTCATATGTGGTTTTTGGAAAGAACACACATGCAATAACCACTGGTTGATCCATGTGTGGTTCATGATAGGACCACACATGCAATGACACTAGTTGATCCATATGTGGTTTGTGGAAAGAACACACATGCAATGACTCTGGTGGATCCATGTGTGGTTTGTGGAAAGAACACACATGCAATGAACACTGGTGGATCCATATGTGGTTCATGACAGGAACACACATGCAATGACTCAGGTGGATCCATCTGTGGTTTGTGGAAGGAACACACATGCAATGAATACTAGTGGATCCATATGTGGTTCATGACAGGAACACACATGCAATGACATTAGTTGATCCATATGTTTTTTCTGGAAAGAACACACATGCAATGAACACTGGTGGATCCATGTGTGGTTTGAGGAAAGAACACACTTGCAATGACACTTGTTGATACGTATGTGGTTTGTGGAAAGAATACACATGCAATGACTCTAGTGGATCCATATGTGGTTTGTGGAAAGAACACACATGCAATGCCATTGGTTGATCCATGTGTCGTTTGAGGAAAGAACACACATGCAATGACTCTAGTGGTTCCATATGTGGTTTGTGGAAAGAACACACATGCAATGACATTGGTTGATCCATGTGTGGTTTGTGGAAAGAACACACATGCAATGACTCTGGTGGATCCATATGCTCTTTGTGAAAAGAACAGACATGCAATGACTCTAGTGGATCCATATGTGGTTTGTGGGAAGAACACACATGCAATAGCCACTAGTTGATCCATATGCGGTTTGTGGAAAGGACACACATGCAATGCCAATGGTTGATCCATGTGTGGTTTGTGAAAAGAACACACATGCAATGCCACTGGTTGATCCATGTGTGGTTCACGATAGGAACACACATGCAATGACATTGGTTGATCCATGTGTGGTTGTGGAAAGAACACACATGCAATGACTCAAGTGAGTCCATGTGTGGTTTGTGAAAAGAACACACATGCAATGACTCTGGTTGATCCATGTGTGGTTTGTGGAAAGAACACACATGCAATGACTCTAGTGCTGGTTTTAGTATAAGAACACACATGCAATGACTCTAGTGGATCATATGTGGTTTGTGAAAAGAACAGACATGCAATGACTCTAGTGGGTCCATATGTGGTTTGTGGAAAAGAACACACAAGCAATGAACACTAGTGGATCCATATGTGATTTGTGAAAAGAACACACATGCAATGCCATTAGTTGATCGATATGTGGTTTGTGAAAAGAACACACATGCAATGACTCTAGTGGATCCATATGTGGTTTGTGGAAAGAACACACATGCAATGACCACTGGTTGTTCCACGTGTGGTTCATGACATGACCACACATGCAATGACACTAGTTGATCCATATGTGGTTTGTGTAAAGAACACACATGCAATGACTCTGGTGGATCCATGTGTGGTTTGTGGAAATAACACACATGCAATGAACACTAGTGGATCCATATGTGGTTCATGATAGGAACACACATGCAATGACTCAGGTGGATACATATGTGGTTTGTGGAACGAACACACATGCAATGAACACTGGTGGATCCATATGTGGTTCATGACAGGAACACACATGCAATGACTCTAGTTGTTCCATATGTGGTTTGTGGAAAGAACAAACATGCAATGACATTGGTTTATCCATGTGTAGTTTGTGGAAAGAACACACATGCAATGACTCTAGTGGGTCCATATGTGGTTTGTGGAAAGAACACACATGCAATGTCATTGGGATATCCATGTGTGGTTTGTGGAAAGAACGCACATGCAATGACTCTGGTGGATCCATATGTGGTTTGTGAAAAGAACAGACATGCAATGACTCTAGTGGATCCATATGTGGTTTGTGGAAAGAACATACATGCAATAACCATTGGTTGATCCATATGCGGTTTGTGGAAACAACACAAATGCAATGCCACTGGTTGATACATGTGAGGTTTGTGAAAAGAATACACACGCAATGCCACTGGTTGATCCATGTGTGGATCATGACAGGAACACAGATGCAATGAACACTAGTAGATCCATATGTGGTTCATGACAGGAACACACATGCAATAACCACAGATTGATCCATATGTGGTTTGTGGAAAGAACACACATGCAATGACTCTAGTGGATCCATATGTGGCTTGTGGAAAGAACACACATGCAATGACTCTAGTGGATCCATATGTGGTTTGTGGAAAGAACACACATGCAATAACCACTTGTTGATCCATATGTGGTTTGTGGAAAGAACACACATGCAATACCATTGGTTGATCCATGTGTGGTTTGTGAAAAGAACACACATGCAATGCCGTTGATCCATGTGTGGTTCACGACAGGAACACAAATGCAATGAACAGTAGTAGATCCATATGTGGTTCATGACAGTAACACACATGCAATAACCACTGGTTGATCCATATGTGGTTTGTGGAAAGAACACACATGCAATGACTCTAGTGGATCCATATGAGGTTTGTGGAAAGAACACACATGCAATGACACTGATTGATCCATGTGTGGTTTGTGGAAAGAACACACATGCAATGACTCTAGTGGATCCATGTGTGGTTCATGACAGGAACACACATGCAATGACATTGGTTGATCCATATGTGGTTTGTGACAATAACACACATGCAATGACATTGATTGATCCATGTATGGTTGTGGAAAGAACACACTGTAAGATCCCTCCTTTGTAAAGGAAAAGATCCCTGTGATTGCAATGCTAGTCCCTGGATCATTGCTAGCATCCACAGTTTAAGATGAAGTACACAGATACAAAGGTCGTTTATTACAGTCATTCTAGAGATAAAACATAGTCTTTTACAACTCATGGCCAAAGTCCTAGTACAAGAGTTTATGGAATAAGTAAATAAACATAAGTCTTCATCTTCATGTGCCACAGGCAAGCATGTTGAGTGTAGACTCATGACTCCTAATCATCATCAGAGTAACCTGCAACATCATAAGTTACAGCCACAAGGGTCAATACTTTGGAATAGTATTGGCAAGTGATACCTTAGTATATAATTAAGTGGACTATAATACTATATGCTTTTGGCTGGTGGAGCTTAGGCTTGCATTGCTCAAAATAGATTTTTCCTTAACTTTTGAAAATACTAAGTTTTTGTTTGGTAAAAACTTTCCAAGTCATCTTCCAATCCAAGACTGAAGATCCACTCAGGGCATCTACTAATCAAGGACTGAAGATTTAGTTGGCACAAACACCCAAGGCATCTATCAAACAAAGACTCTAGATCCACTCAGGGCATCTAACAATCAATGACTAAAGATCCTTTTATCCCTTTGTTCACCCACAAGTTTTATTTAGAAATTGGAGTGATGAGATTCTTGAAGTTTCCATGTCTTGATGCTCAAATTGTCCTTTACCAGGGACATGGCTAAGTACTTAGGTTTTACACTCTACAGAGGTGGTGCACTTTCCCCACAAGCCTTGGTTTCCCAAGAATGATCCTTCAGTAGCCTTTCCTTAGTCAAATGGATGCTCCAACCTATCAACCCATCTACCACCTGTCCAAGAGACTAAGTTCTAGCATCCTAAGATCATGGCAGAGCCCATAATGCCAAGTGGTTGCACTTGAAGCTTCTCAGCATTTGACATCTCAAATCTCTTTGTTTCCTGGGTGGCCATCCACAAGTGAGATACACAAGCCAAGTCCATGGCCTTGTGAACCACTCAACATAAGCCATTCCTTCCATTCCACCCAGGTGGTTCATTAACTTAGTTGTTTTATTTTACAAAAACATAAGTCCTTAGACTTAGAAATTTTTCCATAGTGAATATATAAACCACCCTTGTTTTCTAGTAGCTAGGCTAAGCATGATAGTAATAGGAATCTGGACTTAGGAAATTTTCACTAAGGCTTCACCTAATAGGTTTTCCCAAAGCATAGCTTGTTCTTAGCAAATAACCATGCAAGTCCTATACTTAGAAAAAATATTACTAATGCATAAATAAAATATAGGAATGGAATATTCATGATGATATCACTTGCCTTGGTAGTGTGGAGAGTAGCACTCGCCACAATAACAATCACTAGCAAAATCTACACACAAAGTTGTAGCACACAATTACACACAAATATATACAAACAAGAAATAGTATGAATGCATGCATGCATGAATCTACCAAGTGATGATTTTTGAAAACTCAACCAAGCAAGTACATGAATACAGAAACTTAGCAAGCCACTAGTTTACCAACTAAACAAAATTTAACCCTAAACAAAAATACTAAACTAAATCTATACTTAAAAAGGCCTCAAACAAGTCTCTGCAATTTAAGCCAATCAAATGGTTACTATTTGCTAAACAAATTAGATAGGCAGAAAGGTCTTGTTTTTCTGAATCCAACGGTATAAAGTTTGCAAAATTCCAACGTGGAATTCAAAAGATATAGGCAATTGAATTTGGATCAAATTTCTGGTTTTAAATTCTATTTCCAGATCTAACCTAGCCACGCGTCATGTTCTTATTCGCCGTACCGGTTAAATGCGGATCGAGCGGCTGAGACCGCTGATCTAAAGGGCAGGTGCGGCTCAGATCAACGCTGCACTTCTTCGATTAGTCATTCTATCTAAGCCATCGATGCGGATCTAACGGTTCTTATCGACCGCCAAACTGGCGGCGTGAGCGGCATACCGCGGCGGAACTGCCGATGACGTTGCCGATGATGTAGACGGCGAGGAGAAGGAGGAGTAGCTCACCGGCTCGGAGGTCACGGCGAAGCTCGTCGTACCATGGTTGGTCAAGGGTGCTCGGGCTATCCTAGATTGCTACCGGAGTTGCCGTGGGCGGCGGTTGCGTCGTGGTCGCCGTGGACGCTGTCGGATCACCCCAAGGCAAGGCGAGGACACGGTTAGATTCACGCAGATGAGCTATGTGCGTGAACTAGAAAGCGGGCGGTCCGGACTTACCACCGGAGTTCGCGGAGTTCGTGCGACGAGCGGTGGTTGCGATATCAAGTGGAACCGGCGACTGGGCAATCTGAGACGGACCAGTGAGGTCGAGATGCGCAAAGACACGCTAAGTCAGATTGTAAGAACGAGAGGCGAGGGGAGCTCGACTCACCGGAATCGATCGCCGGAGAGGCTTGTCTGGGCGGTGCAAAGCTGATTGAGGGCAGCCTGGGCGGAGTGAGCGAGGTGTCCGGGGGAAAAGATCGGCAGAGAGGATCTTATAGCCGGGAATCGACGAAACGCCGAGTTTTAATGCCCATTTACGCCTGCGCCATTACCGCCTTCATCGCTGCGGGCGACGTGGTCGCAGCGCGTGGGGAAGACGAGGACGACGTGGACTGGCCCGCCGCCGAAGAGTGCGAGGTGTTGGTGGGGTCGGGCTGCCGTCTGCTTGCGTGGTGCTCGCGCAGTGAGAAGGAAAAGGAGATCCCGGTGGGCTTCTTGGGCTCGATGTGTTCTTGGGCTGAGATTCTGGCCGCCGCCCTTTTCTTTGTTTAAGCTTTTTCTTTTTCTAATTCCATTTTTTGAATAGAATTTGATATGAATTCAAATCCTTTTGAATTCAAACTTTGGGGATTTTTGGTTCTATGGGTTCACAAACAATCAAATAACCTAGTGGTTAACTTGCAAAGGCTTGGTCAAGCTTGGGTTTCAAAATAAACAGAGATTTGCTCTAGTTGCAAATATTTGGAATAGGGTTTATAAAATATTTGTAAATTTGGAATCTTGGGTTTAAATGCTACTTCTAATCTTTCCAACCATGGAGGCAAGCAAACAAGTTCATAGACAATCAAATCTCAAAGGGTGATGGCCAATTGAGATAAATTGCCCACATGAAATCATAGCCAAAGTCTGTGTTTCTAAATGATTTTGAGAAAACCCTAAATGGATGAATGATGCAAAGATGATATGAATGAGTTTTGAAACATGATTTTAGGGATGTTACAATCTAACCCTTAAGATGAATCTCGCCCTCGAGATTCGGATTAACTAACAAATAGGTGTGGGTGGTCTTTCCAAGATCATCTTCTCTTTCCCATGTTGCTTCTTCTTGAATGATGATTCCATTGTACTTTGCAAAACTTGATAGTCTTTGTTCTTGTGACTCTTTCGTGGTCTCAAGAATCTTGACGTGCTTTTCTTCATAGGTGAGATCACTTTCTAGTTGAACTTCCTCCAAAGGTATGGTATCCTTCAAAGATGTTTCTTCCAGTTCTGGGTGACATTTCTTAAGTTGGCTTACATGAAAAACATTATGGACTGCTGATAGAGGTGCTGGTAATTCAATTTCATATGCAACTTCTCCTTTGCGACTTAGAATGTTAAATGGTCCAACATATCTTGGTGCCAACTTTCCTTTGACTCAAATCTTTTCACTCCACGAAGTGGTGATACTCTAAGATAAGCTTTATCCCCAACTTCGTAGGTGATTTCACGCTAACATCTGCGTAGCTTTTCCGTCGAGACTGCTATCTTCAACTGTCTCAACCAATTTGACCTTTCTTGGCGTCTTTGATAAGATCTGGTCCAAACAAACTTCTTTCTCCCACACCATTCCATAGCAATGGGTGGTACACTTTCTTCCGTATAGAAACTCAAATGGTGCCATCCCAATACTAGTTTGGTGACTGTTGTTGTAAGAGAACTCTGTAAGGCGCATTTTCATCCCAACTTGCTCCATAGTCTAGGGCACATGCCCTCAACATGTCTTCAAGAATTTGATTAGTCCTTTCTGTTTGTCCATCGGTTTCAGGATGAAAAGCAAAGTGTGAATTCCAATCTCGTCCTAAAGATTCATGAAGTTGTCTCCAAAAGTGAGAAGTGAACTGAGTTCCTCTATCAGACACAATACTCTTAGGTACACCGTGAAGGCATACAATTCTGCTCATGTAGATTTTGGCTAACTTGGCACTAGTATAAGTTGTCTTTACGGGTATAAAATGAGCCACTTTAGTTAGGCGATCTACTACCCATATGGAATCATACCCGACCTGGTCCTTGGTAATCCAAGAATGAAATCCATACCAATATTTTCCCACTTCCACTGTGAATAGGCATTGGTTGAAGCAAACCTGCTGGTTTCGATGCTCGCTTCACTCTACTACACACATCACACAAAGCAATATGTTCGGCGATGTCCCTTTTAAGATTGTTCCACCAAAATCTTTCTTTCATATCCATGTACATTTTGGTGTTTCCCGGGTGAATAGAATATGGAGAGTTATGGGCTTCTTGTAAAATCAGTTTCCGCATTTCGGATCTTGTGGAACACAAATCGCTTCTAGGCCATAAAGTACCTTGTTCGTCCATATGGAAACTTTTAGCCTTCCCTTGGCTAATCTTTTCCTTAATCTCTTCGATTTCTTTATCCGTCTTTTGGGCTTCTTTAATCTTATCCAACAGAGTGGGTTGAACATCCAAAGACATGAGATGTCCTTTTGGCACAATCTCCAACCTGAGTTCCTTGAATTGCTTACACAAGTCATCTGGCAATTCACCTTTGGTAAGGCCATTTACAAACGCTTTACTTAGAGCATCCGCTACTACATTTGCTTTACCGGGTGGTATTGCAAACTCAAGTCGTAATCCTTGATAAGTTCTAGCCATCTTCTTTGTCTCATATTGATCTCCTTCTGGGTGAAGATATATTTCAAGCTCTTATGGTCGGTGAACACTTCACAACGTTTTCCCAAAAGGTAGTGTCTCCATGTCTTGAGTGCATGGACAACAGCGGCTAACTCTAAATCATGAGTAGGATAATTTACTTCATGAGTTTTGAGTTGTCTCGAGGCATAAGCCACAACTTTTCCGCCTTGCATAAGTACGGCTCCTAATCCTTGATGAGAAGCATCACAATATACTTGGAATTCCTTTTCCAAATCTGGTAGGCACAGTACTGGTGCTGACACAAGTCTCTTCTTTAATTCTTGAAAGCTGAGTTCACATCCTTCCGACCAAGCAAATTTCTTATCTTTCTTTAACAATTCTGTCATTGGTTTAGCAACCTTAGAAAAATTTTCAATGAATCTTCTGTAGTAACCTGCTAAACCAAGGAAACTACGAACCTCTTTTACATTCTTAGGAGATTCCCATTCTGTTACGGCTGAAACCTTAGCAGGATCAACTGCTACACCATCCTTTGTCATAACATGACCAAGAAATCCAACTTCCTCTAACCAAAACTCACACTTGCTGAACTTGGCATAAAGTTTATGTTCCCTTAGTTTCTCAAGTATCAAGCGTAGATGTCTTTCATGTTCTTCCTTGCTCTTGGAGTAGACTAGGATGTCATCGATGAAAACGACAACGAACTTGTCGAGAAATTCCATGAACACTTTATTCATCATATTCATGAAGTATCTTTGAGCGTTGGTTAATCCAAAAGGCATCACAGTACTCATACAATCCATACCTCGTGGTGAAGGCTGTTTTAGGTATGTCTTGCTCTCTTATCTTGAGTTGAAAATAGCCTGACCGAAGATCAATCTTCGAGAACACACAAGCTCCTTCTAGCTGATCAAACAAGTCATTGATTCTTGGCAAAGGATATTTGTTCTTGATGGTTACCTCGTTGAGAGAACGGTAATCTATGCATAGTCTTTGAGTTCTATCTCTCTTTCTACGAACAAAGCTGAGCTCCCAAGATGAAGAACTTGGCTGGATGAATCCTTTCGCAATTGTTCTCCAAGTTGTTTCTTGAGTTCTTTAAGTTCACAACCTGACATTTTATAAGGCCTCTTGCCCTTGGTCCGAACCTGGTACCAAATCTATTATAAACTCCACATCTCTATCTGGTGGCATTCCTGGTAATTCTTCCGGGAACACATCCGGATACTCACACACAATTGGCACCGTGTCCATGCTAACCCCCTTAAGAGAATTCAGCTTACTCCCTTTTGATTTAAAGTTGGACTTGAATATTATCCTCTTACCTTCAGGGGTTGTGAGTGAAACTGTATGATTTGCACAATCTAGTACTCCCTTATACTTAGTCATCCAATCCATTCCCAAAATCACATCCAATCCTTGGGAATTTAGGATTATTAGGTTCACTGGAAACTTATGTTTTCCAAACTCTATGACTAGGTCATGGCATCCTGAGTTTACTATCATTTCTCCACCAGGAGAACTTACTCTTATAGGACACCCAATGGTTTCTACCGGTAGTTCATTTCTTTCGACAAATGCTTTAGATATGAATGAATGAGATGCACCAGTGTCAAAGAGTACAAATGCTGAGATGGAATTGAGTCTGAACTTACCAGCAACAGCATCAGGCTCTTCAAAGACCTCCTCCACATTGATGTGGTTAACCTGTCCTTTCTGAAAAGGATTTGGCTTGTTAGGTCCTTCAACTTTCTTTTCAGGGCACTTATTAGCATAATGTCCCTTCTTGCATTTGTAGCATTCGATCTGGCTGATGTCCGTCTTAGGCTGACTTCCACTTCCACTGTGGTGGCTCTTATATCCACTCTTGTGGTTCTTGTACTTATCATTTTCATGACTGCGATGATGCTTGTTGTCATGACGGTTGTGATTGTGGTGTTTGTTAAACTTCTCATGCTTGTGGGATCCTGAGCTGACACTATCATCATGGTGAGATCGTTTATGAGATGATCCCAGCTGTGCTTGTCTGAGTGTTTCCTCTTCTTTCTCTCGTGTTGCTTGATTTTATTCTCGAATAACAGCCTTGTCACAATGGCCGGTAAGTTGGAACATACGCCACGCATACCGCAGATTTAGCTCATCATTCAAGCCTTCCAGAAACTTTTCCTTCCTTTTGGCATCAGTGTCAACCTCATCCGGTGCATAGCGCGCCAGATTGTTGAACTCTTCAATGTATTCAGCCACGCTGTGGTGGCGCTGCTCAGTTGTGAAATTCCTTCTTTTCAGGCTCATCATACCTGGCGAGATATGAGTAGTACGAAAGCCATCTTCAAATATAGCCCAAGTCACCTCATCAATAGGCGTGGTAATCTGGAAATTGTCCCACCATGCGGCGACTGGTCCTTCCAACAGATGTGCTGCAAACCTGACCTTTTTAGCATCTGTGCATCCTACGGTCACTAAGTCTTTGTTCACAGAACGTAGCCAATCATTGGCCACCATGGGATCAGTCGTTCCTGAAAACTTAGCTGGCCTCAGACGCAGAAATCTGGTGAGCATATCAAAACCTGGAGGGTTGTTGTTGTTGTTATTGTTGTTATTGTTGTTGTTGGGGTTGTTGTTGTTGTTATCGTTCTGGATGAACGTCGTCATCATTTGCATAAGCTGTGTCTGCGCATTCATCATTTGTTGCATTTCCGGGGTAATGTTGGGGTTGGGGTTGGTGTTTGCTGACGGGAGGCATCTGTTGTTTATTCATATATAGATAAGAATGAGATACCCTTACATGATTTATGCACAATACATCACACATGCAACACAAGGATAAAATCTAAACAACAAGATAACAAAAATCTCAAAGTACAAACATACAAGTGGTAAGCCATCCACATGTCGGATGGTCCAACAATAAGTTCATAAATAACAAGTGCGGTAAATAAAGATAACTGAGTAGTAAATTCTACTCGTCAGCATCAATCTCCTCCTCGACAAAGGTAAGACCTGCGTTCTCCATTGCGGTCTTGTTCTCCTCGATGGTAGTGGTCAAAGAGTCGATCTTGGCCTTGAGAGCCCTCTTCTGGGAACGAAGCCTCTCAATCACTGTCTGCTGCTGCTCTAACTCGAAGTCCTTGGACTGTAGTTCCTCGGTCATATCACGAATCCTCTTGTTCCTATCCTGGACACGCTTCTCTTGACTCTTGAACTTACGGTCTTGGGTCTCGAACTTTGCCTCTATCTCCTTGACTATCTCGTCCTGCTGCGCGAAGAGCTTGTCCTTCTCGCGAAGCTGCACCTGGAGCTCGTCATTACTAAGCATGACGTTGGTCCTATCGGTATCCACGTGGAGGTACAGGCGTATCGGCTCTGCTGTGACCCTCGAGTCGTCCTCAAAGTCAATGGACTCTCCGTCATCATCACGCCTTCCGAAGGCGTGGAAGTGAGTGCCTCTAACCTGTCGGGAGTGACGTCCTAACAGTCGTCCTATCAGATCCTGCATGACAACTTCCATGCCTCTCTCCTCATCGTGCATAAGCTTGAAGGCGATGGCCTCCGTAGTAGGCCTGGCTCAAGGCCCTGGCTGGTTCACCTTGAATCCCCAAAGGTCCTTCCTCTCAAACTTGGTGAGTGGGTGCACCGTAATGATAGGAAGAGGGAGATCGAGTAAAGTAGTAAGCTCTACGATACGAGGACCAAAACGGGTAGCCTGGAACTCCTCAACAGTGCTGATGGCAATAGGCATCTATTTATAAGATTGAAAGGTTAGGACAACACAAATTTAAATTAAACAAGACAAACATTCAAGCATAACCACAAAATCACACAAGTCATGAATACATAAATCCATTACATCAACCAAGGTTCAAACTTATTTAAGGTCTTATTTTGGAAAATAAGGTGATAGGTGGTGGTCAACTAACGGCGCGCTTACAATCCTATCTCATTGGATCCGTGGCTAACACAATGTTCCTAGTGGCAATCACCCTATCTTGTTCACATGCTTCTATCACTAAGTCTATGATATCTCCTCTTAAGGATTGGTTGGTGACTTCCAACTCTTGGGTATGTTCCTTCTCTTTCTCTAAGTCTTTTTGGAGGTTGAGCATCTTGCACTTGACTCTAGCACTTAGTTCCTTGATAGTCTTCCAAGCTGCTTCTTTTTCTGACTAAAAGAATGTGGTGTTCAAAAAATTGTTGGTGTACATGCGAAGCCCTTTCTTTGTGGTTGTCTTCCTTATTCTTGTACAAGTGAAGTTGCACCCACCAATACTCCATTCCTTCCTCCATTCTTGGAAAGCCCTTGTACCGCTGCACCATGTACTCCCATGGTCTCCATGAGGTCCTTGAGAATCTTGGGAAACTCAGTCTCACACTCCAAGGTCATGGTCATGAGTGGTCCTTTCTTCACGGCTTCGTTGACGAGTTCATCTACAAATTGAGATGAGAATGAGAAGATTAGAAAAGTTTACGAGAAGAATAGACAAGTGTAGAAGAAGTTAAAATTTTCCTTAGTGGTTTCCAATCCTAGGGTCATAATCCTACGGGCAACACGATTGCTCGATACCATCTGTAAGATCCCTCCTTTGTAAAGGAAAAGATCCTCGTGATTGCAATGCTAGTCTCGGATCATTGCTAGCATCCACAGTTTAAGATGAAGTACACAGATACAAAGGTCGTTTATTACAGTCATTCCGAGATAAAACATAGTCTTTACAACTCATGGCCAAAGGCCTAGTACAAGAGTTTATGGAATAAGTAAATAAACATAAGTCTTCATCTTCATGTGCCACAGGCAAGCATGTTGAGTGTAGACTCATGACTCCTAATCATCATCAGAGTAACCTGCAACATCATAAGTTACAGCCACAAGGGTCAATACTTTGGAATAGTATTGGCAAGTGATACCTTAGTATATAATTAAGTGGACTATAATACTATATGCTTTTGGCTGGTGGAGCTTAGGCTTGCATTGCTCAAAATAGATTTTTCCTTAACTTTTGAAAATACTAAGTTTTTGTTTGGTAAAAATTTTCCAAGTCATCTTCAATCCAAGACTGAAGATCCACTCGGCATCTACTAATCAAGGACTGAAGATTTAGTTGGCAAAAACACCCAAGGCATCTATCAAACAAAGACTCTAGATCCACTCAGGGCATCTAACAATCAATGACTGAAGATCCTTTTATCCCTTTGTTCACCCACAAGTTTTATTTAGAAATTGGAGTGATGAGATTCTTGAAGTTTCCATGTCTTGATGCTCAAATTGTCCTTTACCAGGGACATGGCTAAGTACTTAGGTTTTACACTGCAGAGAGGTGGTGCACTTTCCCCACAAGCCTTGGTTTCCCAAGAATGATCCTTGATAGCCTTTCCTTAGTCAAATGGACGTTCCAACCTATCAACCCATCTACCACCCTCTGTCCAAGAGACTAAGTTCTAGCATCCTAAGATCATGGCAGAGCCCATAATGCCAAGTGGTTGCACTTGAAGCTTCTCAGCATTTGACATCTCAAATCTCTTTGTTTCCTGGGTGGCCATCCACAAGTGAGATACACAAGCCAACTCCATGGCCTTGTGAACCACTCAACATAAGCCATTCCTTCCATTCCACCCAGGTGGTTCATTAACTTAGTTGTTTTATTTTACAAAAACATATGTCCTTAGACTTAGAAATTTTTCCATAGTGAATATATAAACCACCCTTGTTTTCTAGTAGCTAGGCTAAGCATGATAGTAATAGGAATCTGGACTTAGGAAATTTTCACTAAGGCTTCACCTAATAGTTTTTCCCAAAGCATAGCTTGTTCTTAGCAAATAACCATGCAAGTCCTATACTTAGAAAAATATTACTAATGCATAAATAAAATATAGGAATGGAATATTCATGATGATATCACTTGCCTTGGTAGTGTGGAGAGTAGCACTCGCCACAATCACAATCACTAGCAAAATCTACACACAAAGTTGTAGCACACAATTACACACAAATATATACAAACAAGAAATAGTATGAATGCATGCATGCATGAATCTACCAAGTGATGATTTTTGAAAACTCAACCAAGCAAGTACATGAATACAGAAACTTAGCAAGCCACTAGTTTACCAACTAAACAAAATTTAACCCTAAACAAAATACTAAACTAAATCTATACTTAAAAGGCCTCAAACAAGTCTCTGCAATTTAAGCCAATCAAATGGTTACTATTTGCTAAACAAATTAGATAGGCAGAAAGGTCTTGTTTTCTGAATCAACGGTATAAAGTTTGCAAAATTCCAACGTGGAATTCAAAAGATATAGGCAATTGAATTTGGATCAAATTTCTGGTTTTAAATTCTATTTCCAAATCTAACCTAGCCACGTCATGTTCTTATTCGCCTGCATCGTTAAATGCGGATCGAAGCGATACAGCACCGCTGGATCTAAAGGGGCAGGTGCGGCGATCAACGCTGCACCTTCGATTAGTCATTCTATCTAAGCCATCGATGCAGATCTAACGGTTCTTATCGACCGGCGTAAACTGGCGGCGAGCTGGCTACCGCGCGGAACTGTCGGTCGATGACGTTGCCGGCGATGTAGACAGCGAGGAGAAGGAGGAGTAGCTCACCGGCTCAGGAGGTCACGGCGAAGCTCGTCGCATCGCGTTGGTCAAGGGTGCTCGGGCTGTCCTAGATTGCTCGCCGGAGTTGTGGCGCGGCGGTTGCGTCGGGTGGTCGTCGTGGGCGTTCCGGATCACCCAAAGGCAAGGCGAGGACACGGTTAGATTCACAGTCGAGCGAGAGCTATGTGCGTGAACTAGAAAGCGGGCGGTCTGGACTTACCACCGGAGTTCGCCGGAGTTCGTGGCACGGCGGTGGTTGCGGTATCAAGTGGAACCGCGACTGGGCAAGACAGACGGACCAGTGAGGTCAGGAGATGCGCAAAGACACGCTAAGTCAGATTGTAAGAACGAGAGGCAGAGGGGAGCTCTGGACTCACCGGAATCGATCGCCGGAGAGGCTCTGTCTGCGGCGGTGCAAAGCTGATTGAGGGCAGCCTGGTGGCGGAGTGAGCGAGGTGTCTGGGGGAAAAAGATCGCAGGATGTAGAGGATCTTATAGCCGGGAATCGACAGAAACACTCGAGTTTTAATGCCCATTTACGCGCGCCATTACCGCCTTCATCTGCGGGCGACGTGGTCGCAGCGCGGTCTGGGGAAGACGAGGACGGCGTGGACTGGCCCGCTTCGTCGAAGAGTGCGAGGTGTTGGTGGGTCGGTGTCGCCGTCTGTTGAGGTGTGCTTTAGCGTGTGAGAAGGAAAAGGAGATCCCGGGTGGGCTTGCTGGGCTCGATGTGTTGGGCAGATTCTGGCCGCCGCCCTTTCTTTTGTTTAAGCTTTTTCTTTTTCTAATTCCATTTTCTGAATAGAATTTGATATGAATTCAAATCCTTTTGAATTCAAACTTCTTTGGGGATTTTTGCAGGGTTCTGTGGGTTCACAAACAATCAAATAACCTAGTGGTTACCTTGCAAAGGCTTGGTCAAGCTTGGGTTTCAAAATAAACAGAGATTTGCTCTAGTTGCAAATATTTGGAATAGGGTTTATAAAATATTTCTAAATTTGGAATCTTGGGTTTAAATGCTACTTCTAATCTTTCCAACCATGGAGGCAAGCAAACAAGTTCATAGACAATCAAATCTCAAAGGGTGATGGCCAATTGAGATAAATTGCCCACATGAAATCATAGCCAAAGTCTGTGTTTCTAAATGATTTTGAGAAAAACCCTAAATGGATGAATGATGCAAAGATGATATGAATGAGTTTTGAAACATGATTTTTAGGGATGTTACACACACATGCAATGCCTCAAGTGGGTCCAGGTGTGGTTTGTGAAAAGAACACACATGCAATGACTTTGGTTGATCCATGTGTGGTTTGTGGAAAGAACAAACATGGAATGACATTGGTTGATCCATGTGTGGTTTGTGTAAAGAACACACATGCAATGACTCTAGTGGGTCCATATGTGGTTTGCGGAAAGAACACACATGCAATGACATTGGTTGATACATGTGTGGTTTGTGGAAAGAACACACATGCAATGACTCTGGTGGATCCATATGTGGTTTGTGAAAAGAACAGACATGCAATGACTCTAGTGGATCCATATGTGGTTTGTGGAAAGAACACACATGCAATAACCACCGGTTGATCCATATGCGGTTTGTGGAAAGAACACACATGCAATGCCACTGGTTGATCCATGTGAGGTTTGTGAAAAAAACACATGCAATGCCACTGGTTGATCCATGTGTGGTTTGTGGAAAGAACACACATGCAATGAACACTGGTGGACCCATATGTGGTTTGTGAAAAGAACACACATCCAATGCCATTGGTTGATCCATATGTGGTTTGTGAAAAGAACACACATGGAATGACTCTGGTGGATCCATATGTGGTTTGTGGAAAGAACACTCATGCAATGACCACTGGTTGATCCATGTGCGGTTCATGAGAGGACCACACATGCAATGACTCTAGTGCTGGTTTTACTATAAGAACACACATGCAATGAATCCGGTGGATCCATCTGTGGTTTGTGAAAAGAACAGACATGCAATGACTCCAGTGGGTCCATATGTGGTTTGTGGAAAAGAAGACACATGCAATGAACACTGGTAGATCCATAAGTGGTTTTTGGAAAGCACACACATGCAGTGAACACTGGTGGATCCATATGTGGTTTGTGAAAAGAACACAGATGCAATGCCATTGGTTGATCCATATGTGGTTTGTGAAAACAAGACACATGCAATAAATCTAGTGGATCCATATGTGGTTTGTGGAAAGAACAGACATGCAATAACCACCGATTGATCCATGTGTGGTTCAAGATTGGACCACACATGCAATGACACTAGTTTATCCATATGTGGTTTGTGGAAACAACACACATCCAATGGCTCTGGTGGATCCATGTGTGGTTTGTGGAAAGAACACACATGCAATGAACACTGGTGGATCCATCTGTGGTTCATGACAGGAACACACATGCAATGACTCAGGTGGATCCATCTGTGGTTTGTGGAAGGAACACACATGCAATGAATACTGGTGGATCCATATGTGGTTCATGACAGGAACACACATGCAATGACATTAGTTGATCCATATGTGGTTTCTGGAAAGAACACACATGCAATGAACACTGGTGGATCCATGTGTGGTTTGTGGAAAGAACACACATGCAATGACACTGGTTGATCCATATGTGGTTTGTGGAAAGAATACACATGCAATGACTCTAGTGGATCCATATGTGGTTTGTGGAAAGAACACACATGCAATGACATTGGTTGATGCATGTGTGGTTTGTGGAAAGACCACACATGCAATGACTCTAGTGGGTCGATATGTGGTTTGTGGAAATAACACACATGCAATGACATTGGTTGATCCATGTGTGGTTTGTGGAAAGAACACACATGCAATGACTCTGGTGGATCCATATGTGGTTTGTGAAAAGAACAGACATGCAATGACTCTAGTGGATCCATATGTGGTTTGTGGAAAGAACACACATGCAATAACCACTACTTGAGCCATATGCGGTTTGTGGAAGGAACACACATGCAATGCCATTGGTTGCTCCATGTGTAGTTTGTGAAAAGAACACACATGCAATGCCACTGGTTGATCCATGTGTGGTTCACGATAGGAACACACATGCAATGAACACTAGTGGATCCATATTTGGTTCATGATAGGAACACACATGCAATAACCATTGGTTTATCCATATGTGGTTTGTGGAAAGAACACACATGCAATGAATCTAGTGGATCCATATGTGATTTGTGGAAAGAACACACATGAAATGACACTGATTGATCTATGTGTGGTTTGTGGAAAGAACACACATGCAATGACTCTAGTGGATCCATGTGTGGTTCATGACACGAACACACATGCAATGACATTGGTTGATCCATATGTGGTTTGTGAAAAGAACACACATGCAATGACTCTGGTTGATCCATGTGTGGTTTGTGGAAAGAACACACATGCAATGACTCTAGTGCTGGTTTTAGTATTAGAACACACATGCAATGACTCTAGTGGATCCATATGTGGTTTGTGAAAAGAAAGACATGCAATGACTCTAGTGGGTCCATATTGTGTTTGTGGAAAAGAACACACATGCAATGAACACTGGTTGATCCATGTGTGGTTTGTGGAAAGAACACACATGCAATGAACACTGGTGGACCCATATGTGGTTTGTGAAAAGAACACACATGCAATGCCATTGGTAGATCCATATGTGGTTTGTGCAAATAACACACATGGAATGACACTAGTGGATCCATATGTGGTTTGTGGAAAGAAGACACATGCAATGACCACTAGTTGATCCATGTGCGGTTCATGAGAGGAGCACACATGCAACGACACTGGTTGATCCATATGTGGTTTGTGGAAAGAACACACATGCAATGACTCTAGTGGATCCATGTGTGGTTTGTGGAGAGAACACACATGCAATGACACTGGTGGATACATATGTGGTTTGTGAAAAGAACACACATGCAATGACTCTAGTGCTAGTTTTAGTATAAGAACACACATGCAATGACTCTGGTGGATCCATATGTGGTTTGTGGAAAGAACATACATGCAATGACTCTAGTGGGTCCATATGTGGTTTGGGGAAAAGAAGACACGTGCAATGAACACTGGTGGATCCATATGTGCTTTGTGAAAAGAACAGACATGCAATGACTCTAGTGGATCCATATGTGGTTTGTGGAAAGAACACACATGCAATGACTCTAGTGGGTCCAGATGTGGTTTGTGGAAAAGAACACACATGCAATGAACAATAGTGGATCCATAAGTGGTTTGTGGAATGAACACACATGTAGTGAACACTAGTGGGTCCATATGTGCTTTGTGAAAAGAACATGCATGCAATGCCATTGGTTGATCCATATGTGGTTTGTGAAAAGAACACACATGCAATGACTCTAGTGGATCCATATGTGGTTTGTGGAAAGAACACACATGCAATGACCACTGGTTGATCCATGTGTGGTTCATGACATGACCATACATGCAATGACACTAGTTGATCCATATGTGGTTTTTGGAAAGAACACACATGCAATGACTCTGGTGGATCCATGTGTGGTTTGTGGAAAGAACACACATGCAATGAACACTGGTGGATCCGTATGTGGTTCTTGACAGGAACACACATGCAATGACTCAGGTGGATCCATGTGTGGTTTGTGGAAGCAACACACATGTAATGAATACTGGTGGATCCATATGTGGTTCATGACAGGAACACACATGCAATGACATTAGTTGATCCATATGTGGTTTCTGGAAAGAACACACATGCAATGAACACTGGTGGATCCGTGTGTGGTTTGTGGAAAGAACACACATGCAATGACATTGGTTGATCCATGTGTGGTTTGTGGAAAAAACACACATGCAATGAGTCTAGTGGGTCCATATGTTGTTTGTGGAAAGAACACACATGCAATGACATTGGTTGATCCATGTGTGGTTTGTGGAAAGAACACACATGCAATGATTCTGGTGGATCCATATGTGGTTTGTGGAAAGAATACACATGCAATGACTCTAGTGGATCCATATGTGGTTTGTGGAAAGAACACACATGCAATGACTCTGGTGGATCCATGTGTGGTTTCTGGAAAGAACACACATGCAATAAACACTGGTGGATCCGTGTGTGGTTTGTGGAAAGAACACACATGCAATGACATTGGTTGATCCATGTGTGTTTTGTGGAAAGAACACACATGCAATGATTCTGGTGGATCCATATGTGGTTTGTGGAAAGAACACACATGCAATGACATTGGTTGATCCATGTGTGGTTTGTGGAAAAAACACACATGCAATGAGTCTAGTGGGTCCATATGTGGTTTGTGGAAAGAACACACATGCAATGACATTGGTTGATCCATGTGTGGTTTGTGGAAAGAACACACATGCAATGATTCTGGTGGATCTATATGTGCTTTGTGGAAAGAACACACATGCAATAACCACTACTTGATCCATATGCAGTTTGTGGAAAGAACACACATGCAATGCCATTGGTTGATCCATGTGTGGTTTGTGAAAAGAACACACATGCAATGCCACTGGTTGATCCATGTGTGGTTCACGATAGGAACACACATTCAGTGACATTGGTTGATCCATGTGTGGTTTTGGAAAGAACACACATGCAATGACTCAAGTGAGTCCATGTGTGGCTTGTGAAAAGAACACACATGCAATGACTCTGGTTGATCCATGTGTGGTTTGTGGAAAGAACACAGATGCAATGACTCTAGTGATGGTTTTAGTATAAGAATACACATGCAATGACTCTAGTGGATCCATATGTGGTTTGTGAAAAGAACAGACATGCAATGACTCTGGTGGAACCATATGTGGTTTATGGAAAAGAACACACATCAAATGAACACTAGTGGATCCATAAGTGGTTTGTGGAATGAACAAACATGCAGTGAACACTGGTGGATCCATGTGTGGTTTGTGGAAAGAACACACATGCAATGAACACTGGTGGATCCATATGTGGTTCATGACAGGAACACACATGCAATGACTCTAGTGGATCCATATGTGGTTTGTGGAAAGAACACACATGCAATGACTACTGGTTGATCCATGTGTGGTTCATGACATGACCACACATGCAATGACACTAGTTGATCCATATGTGGTTTGTGGAAAGAACACACATGCAATGACTCTGGTGGATCCATGTGTGGTTTGTGGAAATAACACACATGCAATGAACACTGGTGGATCCATATGTGGTTCATGACAGGAACACGCATGCAATGACTCTAGTGGATCCATATGTGGTTTGTGGAAAGAACACACATGCAATGACTCTAGTGGGTCCATATGTGGTTTGTGGAAAAGAACACACATGCAATGAACAATAGTGGATCCATAAGTGGTTTGTGGAATGAACACACATGTAGTGAACACTGGTGGATCCATATGTGCTTTGTGAAAAGAACATGCATGCAATGCCATTGGTTGATCCATATGTGGTTTGTGAAAAGAACACACATGCAATGACTCTAGTGGATCCATATGTGATTTGTGGAAAGAACACACATGCAATGACCACTGGTTGATCCATGTGTGGTTCATGACATGACCATACATGCAATGACACTAGTTGATCCATATGTGGTTTGTGGAAAGAACACACATGCAATGACTCTGGTCGATCCATGTGTGGTTTGTGGAAAGACCACACATGCAATGAACACTGGTGGATCCGTATGTGGTTCATGACAGGAACACACATGCAATGACTCAGGTGGATCCATGTGTGGTTTGTGGAAGCAACACACATGTAATGAATACTGGTGGATCCATATGTGGTTCATGACAGGAACACACATGCAATGACATTAGTTGATCCATATGTGGTTTCTGGAAAGAACACACATGCAATGAACACTGGTGGATCCGTGTGTGGTTTGTGGAAAGAACACACATGCAATGACATTGGTTTATCCATGTGTGGTTTGTGGAAAAAACACACATGCAATGAGTCTAGTGGGTCCATATGTGGTTTGTGGAAAGAACACACATGCAATGACATTGGTTGATCCATGTGTGGTTTGTGGAAAGAACACACATGCAATGATTCTGGTGGATCCATATGTGGTTTGTGGAAAGAACACACATGCAATGACTCTGGTGGATCCATATGTGGTTTGTGGAAAGAACACACATGCAATGACATTGGTTGATCCATGTGTGGTTTGTGGAAAAAACACACATGCAATGAGTCTAGTGGGTCCATATGTGGTTTGTGGAAAGAACACACATGCAATGACATTGGTTGATCCATGTGTGGTTTGTGGAAAGAACACACATGCAATGATTCTGGTGGATCCATATGTGCTTTGTGGAAAGAACACACATGCAATAACCACTAGTTGATCCATATGCGGTTTGTGGAAAGAACACACATGCAATGCCATTGGTTGATCAATGTGTGGTTTGTGAAAAGAACACACATGCAATGCCACTGGTTGATCCATGTGTGGTTCACGATAGGAACACACATTCAGTGACATTGGTTTATGGAAAAGAACGCACATGCAATGAACACTAGTGGATCCATAAGTGGTTTGTGGAATGAACAAACATGCAGGGAACACTGGTAGATCCATGTGTGGTTTGTGGAAAGAACACACATGCAATGAACACTGGTGGATCCATATGTGGTTCATGACAGGAACACACATGCAATGACGCTAGTGGATCCATATGTGGTCTGTGGAAAGAACACACATGCAATGACCACTGGTTGATCCATGTGTGGTTCATGACATGACCACACATGCAATGACACTAGTTGATCCATATGTGGTTTGTGGAAAGAACACACATGCAATGACTCTGGTGGATCCATGTGTGGTTTGTGGAAAGAACACACATGCAATGAACACTGGTGGATCCATATGTGGTTCATGACAGGAACACACATGCAATGACTCAGGTGGATCCATGTGTGGTTTGTGGAAGGAACACACATGCAATGAACACTGGTGGATACATATGTGGTTCATGATAGGAACACACATTGAATGACATTGGTTGATCCATATGTGGTTTGTGGAAAGAACACACATGCAATGAACACTGGTGGATCCATGTGTGGTTTGTGGAAAGAACACACATGCAATGAAACTGGTTGATCCATATGTGGTTTGTGGAAAGAACACACATGCAATGACTCTAGTGGTTCCATATGTGGTTTGTGGAAAGAACAAAGATGCAATGATATTGGTTGATCCATGTGTGGTTTGTGAAAAGAACACACATGCAATGACTCTAGTGAGTCCATATGTGGTTTGTGGAAAGAACACACAAGCAATGACATTGGTTGATACATGTGTGGTTTGTGGAAAGAACACACATGCAATGACTCAGGAGGATCCATGTGTGGTTTGTGAAAAGAACAGACATGCAATGACTCTAGTGGATCCATATGTGGTTTCTGGAAAGAACACACATGCAATAACCACTGGTCGATCCATATGCGGTTTGTGGAAAGAACACACATGCAATGCCATTGGTTGATCCATTTGTGGTTTGTGAAAAGAACACACATGCAATGCCATTGGTTGATCCATGTGTGGTTCAAGACAGGAACACACATGCAATGAACACTAGTAGATCCATATGTGGTTCATGACAGGAACACACATGAAATAACCACTGGTTGATCCATATGTGGTCTGTGGAAAGAACACACATGCAATGACTCTAGTGGATCCATATGTGGTTTGTGGAAAGAACACACATGCAATGACCACTGGTTGATCCATGTGTGGTTCATGACATGACCACACATGCAATGACACTAGTTGATCCATATGTGGTTTGTGGAAAGAACACACATGCAATGACTCTGGTGGATCCATGTGTAGTTTGTGGAAAGAACACACATGCAATGAACAGTGGTGGATCCATATGTGGTTCATGATAGGAACACACATGCAATGACTCAGGTGGATCCATGTGTGGTTTGTGGAAGGAACCCACATGCAATGAACACTGGTGGATCCATATGTGGTTCATGATAGGAACACACATGCAATGACATTGGTTGATCCATATGTGATTTGTGGAAAGAACACACATGCAATGACTCTAGTGGATCCATATGTGGTTTGTGAAAGAACACATGCAATGACTCTAGTGGATCCATATGTGGTTTGTGGAAAGAACACACATGCAATAACCACTGGTTGATCCATATGCGGTTTATGGAAAGAACACACATGCAATGCCACTGGTTGATCCATCTGAGGTTTGTGAAAAAAACACACATGCAATGCCACTGGTTGATCCATGTGTGGTTTGTGGAAATAACACACATGCAATGAACACTGGAGGACCCATATGTGGTTTGTGAAAAGAACACACATGCAATGCCATTGGTTGATCCATATGTGGTTTGTGAAAAGAACACACATGGAATGACTCTAGTGGATCCATATGTGGTTTGTGGAAAGAACACTCATGCAATGACCACTGGTTGATCCATATGCAGTTCATGAGAGGACCACACATGCAATGACACTGGTTGATCCATATGTGGTTTGTGGAAAGAACACACATGCAATGACTCTAGTGGATCCATGTGTGGTTTATGGAAAGAACACACATGCAATGACACTGGTGGATCCATATGTGGTTTCTGAAAAGAACACACATGCAATGACTCTAGTGCTGGTTTTGCTATAAGAACACACATGCAATGACTCTGGTGGATCCATATGTGGTTTGTGAAAAGAACAGACATGCAATGACTCCAGTGGGTCCATATGTGGTTTGTGGAAAAGAAGACACATGCAATGAACCTTTGGTGGATCCATAAGTGGTTTGTGGAAAGCACACACATGTAGTGAACCTTTGGTGGATCCATATGTGGTTTGTGAAAAGAACAAAGATGCAATGCAATTGGTTGATCCATATGTGGTTTGTGAAAACAACACACATGCAATAAATCTAGTGGATCCATATGTGGTTTGTGGAAAGAACAGACATGCAATAACCACCGGTTGATCCATGTGTGGTTCAAGATTGGACCACACATGCAATGACACTAGTTGATACATATGTGGTTTGTGGAAACAACACACATGCAAACACTGGTGGATCCATGTGTGGTTTGTGGAAAGAACACACATGCAATGAACACTGGTGGATCCATATGTGATTCATGACAGGAACACACATACAATGACTCAGGTGGATCCATATGTGGTTTGTGGAAAGAACACACATTCAATGACCACTGGTTGATCCATGTGTGGTTCATTACATGACCACACATGCAATGACACTAGTTGATCCATATGTGGTTTGTGGAAAGAACACACATGCAATGACTTTGGTGGATCCATGTGTGGTTTGTGGAAAGAACACACATGCAATGAACACTGGTGGATCCATATCTGGTTTATGACAGGAACACACGTGCAATGACTCAGGTGGATCCATGTGTGGTTTGTGGAAGGAACACACATGCAATGAACACTGGTGGATCCATATGTGGTTCATGACAGGAACACACATGCAATGACATTGGTTGATCCATATGTGGTTTGTGGAAATAACGCACATGCAATGAACACTAGTGGATCCATGTGTGGTTTGTGGAAAGAACACACATGCAATGAAACTGGTTGATCCATATGTGGTTTGTGGAAAGAACACGCATGCAATGACTCTAGTGGTTCCATATGTGGTTTGTGGAAAGAACAAAGATGCAATGATATTGGTTGATCCATGTGTGGTTTGTGGAAAGAACACACATGCAATGACTCTAGTGAGTCCATATGTGGTTTGTGGAAAGAACACACATGCAATGACATTGGTTGATCCATGTGTGGTTTGTGGAAAGAACACACACGCAATGACTCAGGTGGATCCATATGTGGTTTGTGAAAAGAACAGACATGCAATGACTCTAGTGGATCCATATGTGGTTTCTGGAAAGAACACACATGCAATAACCACTGGTCGATCCATATGCGGTTTGTGGAAAGAACACACATGCAATGCCATTGGTTGATCCATTTGTGGTTTGTGAAAAGAACACACATGCAATGCCATTGGTTGATCCATGTGTGGTTCAAGACAGGAACACACATGCAATGAACACTAGTAGATCCATATGTGGTTCATGACAGGAACACACATGAAATAACCACTGGTTGATCCATATGTGGTCTGTGGAAAGAACACACATGCAATGACTCTAGTGGATCCATATGTGGTTTGTGGAAAGAACACACATGCAATGACCACTGGTTGATCCATGTGTGGTTCATGACATGACCACACATGCAATGACACTAGTTGATCCATATGTGGTTTGTGGAAAGAACACACATGCAATGACTCTGGTGGATCCATGTGTAGTTTGTGGAAAGAACACACATGCAATGAACAGTGGTGGATCCATATGTGGTTCATGATAGGAACACACATGCAATGACTCAGGTGGATCCATGTGTGGTTTGTGGAAGGAACCCACATGCAATGAACACTGGTGGATCCATATGTGGTTCATGATAGGAACACACATGCAATGACATTGGTTGATCCATATGTGATTTGTGGAAAGAACACACATGCAATGACTCTAGTGGATCCATATGTGGTTTGTGAAAAGAACAGACATGCAATGACTCTAGTGGATCCATATGTGGTTTGTGGAAAGAACACACATGCAATAACCACTGGTTGATCCATATGCGGTTTATGGAAAGAACACACATGCAATGCCACTGGTTGATCCATAAAAAATGCAATGCCGTGCACTTGATCCATGTGTGGTTTGTGAAATAACACACACACAATAACAATGGAGGGAGGAGGAGACCTATCAGAAGTGAAAAACACACATGCATGCCATTAAGGATCTATTGTGTGGTTTGAAAAACACACATATGGACACTCTAGTGGATCCATATGTGGTTTGTGGAAAGAACACTCATGCAATGACCACTGGTTGATCCATATGCAGTTCATGAGAGGACCACACATGCAATGACACTGGTTGATCCATATGTGGTTTGTGGAAAGAACACACATGCAATGACTCTAGTGGATCCATGTGTGGTTTATGGAAAGAACACACATGCAATGACACTGGTGGATCCATATGTGGTTTGTGAAACGAACACACATGCAATGACTGTAGTGCTGGTTTTAGTATAAGAACACACATGCAATGACTCTGGTGGATCCATATGTGGTTTGTGAAAAGAACAGACATGCAATGACTCCAGTGGGTCCATATGTGGTTTGTGGAAAAGAAGACACATGCAATGAACACTGGTGGATCCATAAGTGGTTTGTGGAAAGCACACACATGTAGTGAACACTGGTGGATCCATATGTGGTTTGTGAAAAGAACAAAGATGCAATGCAATTGGTTGATCCATATGTGGTTTGTGAAAACAACACACATGCAATAAATCTAGTGGATCCATATGTGGTTTGTGGAAAGAACAGACATGCAATAACCACCGGTTGATCCATGTGTGGTTCAAGATTGGACCACACATGCAATGACACTAGTTGATACATATGTGGTTTGTGGAAACAACACACATGCAATGGCTCTGGTGGATCCATGTGTGGTTTGTGGAAAGAACACACATGCAATGAACACTGGTGGATCCATATGTGATTCATGACAGGAACACACATACAATGACTCAGGTGGATCCATATGTGGTTTGTGGAAAGAACACACATTCAATGACCACTGGTTGATCCATGTGTGGTTCATTACATGACCACACATGCAATGACACTAGTTGATCCATATGTGGTTTGTGGAAAGAACACACATGCAATGACTTTGGTGGATCCATGTGTGGTTTGTGGAAAGAACACACATGCAATGAACACTGGTGGATCCATATCTGGTTTATGACAGAACACATGCAATGACTGGTGGATCCATGTGTGGTTTGTGGAAGGAACACACATGCAATGAACACTGGTGGATCCATATGTGGTTCATGACAGGAACACACATGCAATGACATTGGTTGATCCATATGTGGTTTGTGGAAATAACGCACATGCAATGAACACTAGTGGATCCATGTGTGGTTTGTGGAAAGAACACACATGCAATGAAACTGGTTGATCCATATGTGGTTTGTGGAAAGAACACGCATGCAATGACTCTAGTGGTTCCATATGTGGTTTGTGGAAAGAACAAAGATGCAATGATATTGGTTGATCCATGTGTGGTTTGTGGAAAGAACACACATGCAATGACTCTAGTGAGTCCATATGTGGTTTGTGGAAAGAACACACATGCAATGACATTGGTTGATCCATGTGTGGTTTGTGGAAAGAACACACACGCAATGACTCAGGTGGATCCATATGTGGTTTGTGAAAAGAACAGACATGCAATGACTCTAGTGGATCCATATGTGGTTTCTGGAAAGAACACACATGCAATAACCACTGGTTGATCCATATGCGGTTTGTGGAAAGAACACACATGCAATGCCATTGGTTGATCCATTTGTGGTTTCTGAAAAGAACACACATGCAATGCCATTGGTTGATCCATGTGTGGTTCAAGACAGGAACACACATGCAATGAACACTAGTAGATCCATATGTGGTTCATGACAGGAACACACATGCAATAACCACTAGTTGATCCATATGTGGTCTGTGGAAAGACCACACATGCAATGACTCTAGTGGATCCATATGTGGTCTGTGGAAAGAACACACATGCAATGACCACTGGTTGATCCATGTGTGGTTCATGACATGACCACACATCCAATGACACTAGTTGATCCATATGTGGTTTGTGGAAAGAACACACATGCAATGACTCTGGTGGATCCATGTGTAGTTTGTGGAAAGAACACACATGCAATGAACAGTGGTGGATCCATATGTGGTTCATGATAGGAACACAAATGCAATGACTCAGGTGGATCCATGTGTGGTTTGTGGAAGGAACCCACATGCAATGAACACTGGTGGATCCATATGTGGTTCATGACAGGAACACACATGCAATGACATTGGTTGATCCATATGTGATTTGTGGAAAGAACACACATGCAATGACTCTAGTGGATCCATATGTGGTTTGTGAAAAGAACAGACATGCAATGACTCTAGTGGATCCATATGTGGTTTGTGGAAAGAACACACATGCAATAACCACTGGTTGATCCATATGCGGTTTGTGGAAAGAACACACATGCAATGCCACTGGTTGATCCATATGAGAGGACCACACATGCAATGACACTGGTTGATCCATATGTGGTTTGTGGAAAGAACACACATGCAATGACCCTAGTGGATCCATGTGTGGTTTGTGGAAAGAACACACATGCAATGACACTGGTGGATCCATATGTGGTTTGTGAAAAGAACACACATGCAATGACTCTAGTGCTGGTTTTACTATAAGAACACACATGCAATGACTCTGGTGGATCCATATGTGGTTTGTGAAAAGAACAGACATGCAATGACTCCAGTGGGTCCATATGTGGTTTGTGGAAAAGAAGACACATGCAATGAACACTGGTGGATCCATAAGTGGTTTGTGGAAAGCACACACATGCAGTGAACACTGGTGGATCCATATGTGGTTTGTGAAAAGAACACAGATGCAATGCCATTGGTTGATCCATATGTGGTTTGTGAAAACAACACACATGCAATAAATCTAGTGGATCCATATGTGATTTGTGGAAAGAACAGACTTGCAATAACCACCAGTTGATCCATGTGTGGTTCAGGATTGGACCACACATGCAATGACACTAGTTGGTCCATATATGGTTTGTGGAAACAACACACATGCAATGGCTCTGGTGGATCCATGTGTGGTTTGTGGAAAGAACACACATGCAACGAACATTGATGGATCCATATATGGTTCATGACAGGAACACACATGCAATGACTCAGGTGGATCCATATGTGGTTTGTGGAAGGAACACACATGCAATGAATACTGGTGGATCCATATGTGGTCATGACAGGAACACACATGCAATGACATTAGTTGATCCATATGTGGTTTCTGGAAAGAACACACATGCAATGAACACTGGTGGATCCATGTGTGGTTTGTGGAAAGAACACACATGCAATGACACTGGTTGATCCATATGTGGTTTGTGGAAAGAACACACATGCAATGACATTGGTAGATGCATGTGTGGTTTGTGGAAAGACCACACATGCAATGACTCTAGTGGGTCCATATGTGGTTTGTGGAAAGAACACACATGCAATGACATTGGTTGATCCATGTGTGGTTTGTGGAAAGAACACACATGCAATGACTCTGGTGGATCCATATGTGGTTTGTGAAAAGAACAGACATGCAATGACTCTAGTGGATCCATATGTGGTTTGTGGAAAGAACACACATGCAATAACCACTAGTTGATCGATATGCGGTTTGTGGAAAGAACACACATGCAATGCCATTGGTTGATCCATGTGTGGTTTGTGAAAAGAACACACATGCAATGCCACTGGTTGATCGATGTGTGGTTCACGATAGGAACACACATGCAATGAACACTAGTGGATCCATATTTGGTTCATGACACGAACACACATGCAATAACCATTGGTTTATCCATATGTGGTTTGTGGAAAGAACACAGATGCAATGAATCTAGTGGATCCATATGTGGTTTGTGGAAAGAACACACATGCAATGACACTGATTGATCTATGTGTGGTTTGTGGAAAGAACACACATGCAATGATTCTAGTGGATCCATGTGTGGTTCATGACAGGAACACACATGCAATGACATTGGTTGATCCATATGTGGTTTGTGAAAAGAACACACATGCAATGAATCTGGTTTATCCATGTGTAGTTTGTGGAAAGAACACACATGCAATGACTCTAGTGGATCCATATGTGGTTTGTGAAAAGAAAGACATGCAATGACTCTAGTGGGTCCATATTGTGTTTGTGGAAAAGAACACACATGCAATGAACACTGGTTGATCCATGTGTGGTTCGTGGAAAGAACACATATGCAATGAACACTGGTGGACCCATATGTGGTTTGTGAAAAGAACACACATGCAATGCCATTGGAAGATCCATATGTGGTTTGTGCAAACAACACACATGGAATGACACTAGTGGAGCCATATGTGGTTTGTGGAAAGAAAAAAAATGCAATGACCACTAGTTGATCCATGTGCGGTTCATGAGAGGACCACACATTCAACGACACTGGTTGATCCATATGTGGTTTGTGGAAAGAACACACATGCAATGACTCTAGTGGATCCATGTGTGGTTTGTGGAAAGAACACACATGCAATGACTCTAGTGGATCCATGTGTGGTTTGTGGAAAGAACACACATGCAATGACACTGGTGGATCCATATGTGGTTTGTGAAAAGAACACACATGCAATGACTCTAGTGCTGGTTTTAGTATAAGAACACACATGCAATGACTATGTGGATCCATATGTGGTTTGTGGAAAGAACATACATGCAATGACTCTAGTGGGTCCATATGTGATTTGGGGAAAAGAAGACACGTGCAATGAACACTGGTGGATCCATAAGTGGTTTGTGGAAAAGAACACACATGCAGTGAACACTGGTGGATCCATATGTGCTTTGTGAAAACAAAACACATGCAATTCCATTAGTTGATCCATATGTGGTTTGTGAAAAGAACACACATGCAATGACTCTAGTGGATCCATATGTGGTTTGTGGAAAGAACACACATGCAATAACCACTGGTTGATCCATGTGTGGTTCATGATAGGACCACACATGCAACGACACTAGTTGATCCATATGTGGTTTGTGGAAAGAACACACCTGCAATGACTCTGGTGGATCCATGTGTGGTTTGTGGAAAGAACAGACATGCAATGAACACTGGTGGATCCATATGTGGTTCATGACAGGAACACACATGCAATGACTCCGGTGGATCCATCTATGGTTTGTGGAAGGAACACACATGCAATGAATACTGGTGGATCCATATGTGGTTCATGAAAGGAACACACATGCAATGACAATAGTTGATCCATATGTGGTTTCTAGAAAGAACACACATGCAATGAACACTTGTGGATCCATGAGTGGTTTGTGGAAAGAACACACATGCAGTGACACTGGTTGATCCGTATGTGGTTTGTGGAAAGAATACACATGCAATGACTCGAGTGGATCCATATGTGGTTTGTGGAAAGAACACACATGCATTGCCATTGGTTGATCCATGTGTCGTTTATGGAAAGAACACACATGCAATAACTCTAGTGGGTCCATATGTGGTTTGTGGAAAGAACACACATGCAATGACATTGGTTGATCCATGTGTGGTTTGTGGAAAGAACACACATGCAATGACTCTGGTGGATCCATATGTGCTTTGTGAAAAGAATAAACATGCAATGACTCTAGTGGATCCATATGTGGTTTGTGGAAAGAACACACATGAAATGACTCTAGTGGGTCCATATGTGGTTTGTGGAAAAGAACACACATGCAATGAACAATAGTGGATCCATAAGTGGTTTGTGGAATGAACACACATGCAGTGAACACTGGTGGATCCATATGTGCTTTGTGAAAAGAACACGCATGCAATGCCATTGGTTGATCCATATGTGGTTTCTGAAAAGAACACACATGCAATGACTCTAGTGGATCCATATGTGGTTTGTGGAAAGAACACACATGCAATGACCACCAGTTGATCCATGTGTGGTTCATGGCATGACCATACATGCAATGACACTAGTTGATCCATATGTGGTTTGTGGAAAGAACACACATGCAATGACTCTGGTGGATCCATGTGTGGTTTGTGGAAAGAACACACATGCAATGAACACTGGTGGATCCATATGTGGTTCATGACAGGAACACACATGCAATGACTCAGGTGGATCCATGTGTGGTTTGTGGAAGAAACACACATGTAATGAATACTGGTGGATCCATATGTGGTTCATGACAGGAACACACATGCAATGACATTAGTTGATCCATATGTGGTTTCTGGAAAGAACACACATGCAATGAACACTGGTGGATCCATTTGTGGTTTGTGGAAAGAACACACATGCAATGACATTGGTTGATCCGTATGTGGTTTGTGGAAAGAATACACATGCAATGACTCTAGTGGATCCATATGTGGTTTGTGGAAAGAACACACATGCAATGACATTGGTTGATCCATGTGTGGTTTGTGGAAAAAACACACATGCAATGAGTCTAGTGGGTCCATATGTTGTTTGTGGAAAGAACACACATGCAATGACATTGGTTGATCCATGTGTGGTTTGTGGAAAGAACACACATGCAATGATTCTGGTGGATCCATATGTGCTTTGTGAAAAGAACAGACATGCAATTACTCTAGTGGATCCATATGTGGTTTGTGAAAAGAACACACATGCAATAACCACTAGTTGATCCATATGCGGTTTGTGGAAAGAACACACATTCAATGCCATTGGTTGATCCATGTGTGGTTTGTGAAAAGAACACACATGCAATGCCACTGGTTGATCCATGTGTGGTTCACGATAGGAACACACATTCAGTGACATTGGTTGATCCATGTGTGGTTGTGGAAAGAACACACATGCAATGACTCAAGTGAGTCCATGTGTGGTTTGTGAAAAGAACACACATGCAATGACTCTGGTTGATCCATGTGTGGTTTGCGGAAAGAACACACATGCAATGACTCTAGTGATGGTTTTAGTATAAGAATACACATGCAATGACTCTAGTGGATCCATATCTGGTTAGTGAAAAGAACAGATATGCAATGACTCTAGTGGGACCATATGTGGTTTATGGAAAAGAACACACATGCAATGAACACTAGTGGATCCATAAGTGGTTTGTGGAATGAACAGACATGCAGTGAACACTGGTGGATCCATATGTGCTTTGTGAAAAGAACACACATGCAATGCCATTGGTTGATACATATGTGGTTTGTGAAAAGAACACACATGCAATGACTATAGTGGATCCATATGTGGTTTGTGGAAAGAACACACATGCAATGACCACTGGTTGATCCATGTGTGGTTCATGACATGACCACACATGCAATGACACTAGTTGATCCATATGTGGTTTGTGGAAAGAACACACATGCAATGACTCTGGTGCATCCATGTGTGGTTTGTGGAAAGAACACACATGCAATGAACACTGGTGGATCCATATGTGGTTCATGACAGGAACACACATGCAATGACTCAGGTGGATCCATGTGTGGTTTGTGGAAGGAACACACATGCAATGAACACTGGTGGATCCATATGTGGTTCATGACAGGAACACACATGCAATGACATTGGTTGATCCATATGTGGTTTGTGGAAAGAACACACATGCAATGAACACTGGTGTATCCATATGTGGTTTGTGGAAAGAACACACATGCAATGACTCTAGTGGGTCCATATGTGGTTTGTGGAAAAGAACACACATGCAATGAACAATAGTGGATCCATAAGTGGTTTGTGGAATGAACACACATGCAGTGAACACTGGTGGATCCATATGTGCTTTGTGAAAAGAACATGCATGCAATGCCATTGGTTGATCCATATGTGGTTTGTGAAAAGAACACACATGGAATGACTCTAGTGGATCCATATGTGGCTTGTGGAAAGAACACACATGCAATGACCACAGGTTGATCCCTGTGTGGTTCATGACATGACCATACAAGCAATGACACTAGTTGATCCATATGTGGTTTGTGGAAAGAACCCACATGCAATGACTCTGGTGGATCCATGTGTGGTTTGTGGAAAGAACACACATGCAATGAACACTGGTGGATCCATATGTGGTTCATGACAGGAACACACATGCAATGACTCAGGTGGATCCATGTGTGGTTTGTGGAAGGAACACACATGTAATGAATACTGGTGGATCCATATGTGGTTCATGACAGGAACACACATGCAAAGACATTAGTTGATCCATATGTGGTTTCTGGAAAGAACACACATGCAATGAACACTGGTGGATCCATGTGTGGTTTGTTGAAAGAACACACATGCAATGACATTGGTTGATCCGTATGTTTTTTGTATAAAGAATACACATGCAATGACTATAGTGGATCCATATGTGGTTTGTGGAAAGAACACACATGCAATGACATTGGTTGATCCATGTGTGGTTTGTGGAAAAAACACACATGCAATGAGTCCAGTGGGTCCATATGTGGTTTGTGGAAAGAACACACATGCAATGACATTGGTTCATCCATGTGTGGTTTGTGGAAAGAACACACATGCAATGACTTTGGTGGATCCATATGTGCTTTGTGAAAAGAACAGACATGCAATTACTCTAGTGGATCCATATGTCGTTTGTGGAAAGAACACACATGCAATAACCACTAGTTGATCCATATGCGGTTTGTGGAAAGAACACACATGCAATGCCATTGCTTGATCCATGTGTGGTTTGTGAAAAGAACACACATGCAATGCCATTGGTTTATCCATGTGTGGTTCACGATAGGAACACACATGCAGTGACATTGGTTGATCCATGTGTGGTTGTGGAAAGAACACACATGCAATGACTCAAGTGAGTCCATGTGTGGTTTGCGAAAAGGACACACATGCAATGACTCTGGTTGATCCATGTGTGGTTTGTGGAAAGAACACACATGCAATGACTCTAGTGATGGTTTTAGTATAAGAATACACATGCAATGACTCTAGTGGATCCATATGTGGTTTGTGAAAAGAACAGACATGCAATGACTCTAGTGGGACCATATGTGGTTTGTGGAAAAGAACACACATGTAATGGACACTAGTGGATCCATAAGTGGTTTGTGGAATGAACAAACATGTAGTGAACACTGGTGGATCCATATTTGTTTGTGAAAAGAACACACATGCAATGCCATTGGTTGATCCATATGTGGTTTGTCAAAAGAACACACATGCAATGACTCTAGTGGATCCATATGTGGTTTGTGGAAAGAACACACATGCAATGACCACTGGTTGATCCATGTGTGGTTCATGACATGACCACACATGCAGTGACACTAGTTGATCCATATGTGGTTTGTGGAAAGAACACACATGCAATGACTCTAGTGGATCCATGTGTGGTTTGTGGAAAGAACACACATGCAATGAACACTGGTGGATCCATATGTGGTTCATGACAGGAACACACATGCAATGACTCAGGTGGATCCATGTGTGGTTTGTGGAAGGAACACACATGCAATGAACACTGGTGGATCCATATGTGGTTCATGACTGGAACACACATGCAATGACATTGGTTGAGACATATGTGGTTTGTGGAAAGAACACACACGCAATGAACACTGGTGGATCCATGTGTGGTTTGTGGAAAGAACACACATGCAATGACACTGGTTGATCCATATGTGGTTTGTGGAAAGAACAGACATGCAATGACATTGGTTGATCCATGTGTGGTTTGTGGAAAGAACACACATGCAATGACTCTAGTGAGTCCATATGTGGTTTGTGGAAATAACACACATGCAATGACATTGGTTGATCCATGTGTGGTTTGTGGAAAGAACACACATGCAATGACTCTGGTGGATCCATATGTGGTTTGTGAAAAGAACACACATGAAATGACATTGGTGGATCCATATGTGGTTTGTGGAAAAGAAGACACGTGCAATGAACACTGGTGGATCCATAAGTGGATTGTGGAAAGAACACACATGCAGTGAACACTGGTGGATCCATATGTGCTTTGTGAAAACAAAACACATGCAATTCCATTAGTTGATCCATATGTGGTTTGTGAAAAGAACAAACATGCAATGACTCTAGTGGATCCATATGTGGTTTCTAGAAAGAACACACATTTAATAACCACTGGTTGATCCATATGCGGTTTGTGGAAAGAACACACATGCAATGCCATTGGTTGATCCATTTGTGGTTTGTGAAAACAACACACATGCAATGCCACTGGTTGATCCATGTGTGGTTCATGACAGGAACACACATGCAATGAACACTAGTAGATCCATATGTGGTTCATGACAGGAACACACATGCAATAACCACTGGTTGATCCATATGTGGTCTATGGAAAGAACACACATGCAATGACTGTAGTGGATCCATATGTGGTTTGTGGAAAGAACACACATGCAATGACCACTGGTTGATCCATGTGTGGTTCATGACATGACCACACATGCAATGACACTAGTTGATCCATATGTGGTTTATGGAAAGAACACACATGCAATGACTCTGGTGGATCCATGTGTAGTTTGTGGAAAGAACACACATGCAATGAGCAGTGGTGGATCCATATGTGGTTGATGACAGGAACACACATGCAATGACTTAGGTGGATCCATGTGTGGTTTGTGGAAGGAACACACATGCAATGAACACTGGTGGATCCATATGTGGTTCATGACAGGAACACACATGCAATGACATTGGTTGATCCATATGTGATTTGTGGAAAGAACACACATGGAATGAACACTGGTGGATCCATGTGTGGTTTGTGGAAAGAACACACATGCAATGACTCTAGTGGTTCGATATGTCGATTGTGGAAAGAACAAACATGCAATGGCATTGGTTGATCCATGTGTGGTTTGTGGAAAGAACACACATGCAATGACTCTAGTGGGTCCATCTGTGGTTTGTGGAAAGAACACACATGCAATGGCATTGGTTGATCCATGTGTGGTATGTGGAAAGAACACACATGCAATGACTCTTGTGGATCCATATGTGGTATGTGAAAAGAACATACATGCAATGACTCTAGTGGATCCATATGTGGTTTGTGGACATAACAAACATGCAATAACAACTGGCTGATCCATATGCGGTTTGTGGAAAGAACACACATGCAATTCCATTGGTTGATCCATGTGTGGTTTGTGAAAAGAACACATATGCAATGCCACTGGTTGATCCATGTGTGGTTCATGACAGGAACACACATGCAATGATCACTAGTAGATCCATATGTGGTTCATGACAGGAACACACATGCAATATACACTGGTTGATCCATATGTGGTTTGTGGAAAGAACAGATATGCAATGACTCTACTGGATCCATATGTGGTTTGTGGAAAGAACACACATGCAATGACCACTGGTTGATCCATGTGTGGTTCATGACATGACCATACATGGAATGAAACTAGTTGATCCATATGTGGTTTGTGGAAAGAACACACATGCAATGACTCTGGTGGATCCATGCGTGGTTTATGGAAAGAACACACATGCAATGAACACTTCTGGATCCATATGTGGTTCATGACAGGAACACACATGCAATGACTAAGGTGGATCCATGTGTGGTTTGTGGAAGGAACACACATGCAATGAACACTGGTGGATCCATATGTTGTTCATGATAGGAACACACGTGCAATGACATTGGTTGATCCATATGTGGTTTGTGGAAAGAACACACATGCAATGAACACTGGTGGATCCATGTGTGGTTTGTGGAAAGAACACACATGCAATGACACTGGTTGATCCATATGTGGTTTGTGGAAACAACACACATGCAATGACTCTAGTGGTTCCATATGTGGTTTGTGGAAAGAACAAACATGCAATGACATTGGTTGATCCATGTGTGGTTTGTGGAAAGAACACACATGCAATGACTCTAGTGGGTCCATATGTGGTTTGTGGAAACAACAGACATGCAATGACATTGGTTGATCCATGTGTGGTTTATGGAAAGAACACACATGCAATGACTCTGGTGGATCCATATGTGGTTTATGAAAAGAACAGACATGCAATGACTCTAGTGGATCAACATGTGGTTTGTGGAAAGAACACACATGCAATTACCACTGGTTGATCCATATGCGGTTCGTGGATATAACACACATGCAATGACATTGGTTGATCCATGTGTGGTTTGTGAAAAGAACACACATGCAATGCCACTGGTTGATACATGTGTGGTTCATGATAGGAACACACATGCAATGAACACTAGTAGATCCATATGTGGTTCATGACAAGAACACACATGCAATAACCACTGGTTGATCCATATGTGGTTTGTGGAAAGAACACACATGCAATGACTCTAGTGGATCCATATGTGGTTTGTGGAAAGAACACACGTGCAATGACACTGATTGATCCATGTGTGGTTTGTGGAAAGAACACACATGCAATGACTCTAGTGGATCCATGTGTGGTTGATGATAGGAACACACATGCACTGACATTGGTTGATCCATATGTGGTTTGTGACAATAACACATATGCAATGACATTGGTTGATCCATGTGTGGTTGTGGAAAGAACACACATGCAATGACTCAAGTGGGTCCATTTGTGGTTTGTGAAAAGAACACACATGCAATGACTCTGGTGGATCCATGCGTGGTTTATGGAAAGAACACACATGCAATGAACACTTCTGGATCCATATGTGGTTCATGACAGGAACACACATGCAATGACTAAGGTGGATCCATGTGTGGTTTGTGGAAGGAACACACATGCAATGAACACTGGTGGATCGATATGTTGTTCATGATAGGAACACACATGCAATGACATTGGTTGATCCATATGTGGTTTGTGGAAAGAACACACATGCAATGAACACTGGTGGATCCATGTGTGGTTTGTGGAAAAAACACACATGCAATGACACTGGTTGATCCATATGTGGTTTGTGGAAACAACACACATGCAATGACTCTAGTGGTTCCATATGTGGTTTGTGGAAAGAACAAACATGCAATGACATTGGTTGATCCATGTGTGGTTTGTGGAAAGAACACACATGCAATGACTCTAGTGGGTCCATATGTGGTTTGTGGAAACAACAGACATGCAATGACATTGGTTGATCCATGTGTGGTTTATGGAAAGAACACACATGCAATGACTCTGGTGGATCCATATGTGGTTTATGAAAAGAACAGACATGCAATGACTCTAGTGGATCAACAAGTGGTTTGTGGAAAGAACACACATGCAATTACCACTGGTTGATCCATATGCGGTTCGTGGATATAACACACATGCAATGACATTGGTTGATCCATGTGTGGTTTGTGAAAAGAACACACATGCAATGCCACTGGTTGATACATGTGTGGTTCATGATAGGAACACACATGCAATGAACACTAGTAGATCCATATGTGGTTCATGACAAGAACACACATGCAATAACCACTGGTTGATCCATATGTGGTTTGTGGAAAGAACACACATGCAATGACTCTAGTGGATCCATATGTGGTTTGTGGAAAGAACACACGTGCAATGACACTGATTGATCCATGTGTGGTTTGTGGAAAGAACACACATGCAATGACTCTAGTGGATCCATGTGTGGTTGATGATAGGAACACACATGCACTGACATTGGTTGATCCATATGTGGTTTGTGACAATAACACATATGCAATGACATTGGTTGATCCATGTGTGGTTGTGGAAAGAACACACATGCAATGACTCAAGTGGGTCCATTTGTGGTTTGTGAAAAGAACACACATGCAATGACTCTGGTTGATCCATGTGTGGTTTGTGGAAAGAACAAACATGCAATGACTCTAGTACCGGTTTTAGTATAAGAACACACATCCAATGACTCTGATGGATCCATATGTGGTTTGTGAAAAGAACAGACATGCAATGAATCTAGTGGGTCCATATGTGGTTTGTGGAAAAGAACACACATGCAATGATCACTAGTTGATCCATGTGTGGTTTGTGGAAAGAACACACATGCAATGAACACTGATTCATCCATGTGCGGTTCATGAGAGGACTACACATGCAATGACACTGGTTGATCCATATGTTGTTTGTGGAAAGAACACACATGCAATGACTCTTTTGGATCCATGTGTGGTTTGTGGAAAGAACACACATGCAATGACACTGGTGGATCCATATGTGGTTTGTGAAAAGAACACACATGAGATGACTCTAGTGCTGGTTTGACTATAAGAACACACATGCAATGACTCTGGTGGATCCATATGTTGTTTGTGAAAAGAACAGACATGCAATGACTCTAGTGGGTCCATATGTGGTTTGTGGAAAAGAAGACACATGCAATGAACACTGGCAGATCCATAAGTGGTTTGTGGAAAGAACACATATGTAGTGAACACTGGTGGATCCATATGTGGTTTGTGAAAATAACTCACATGCAATGCCATTGGTTGATCCATATGTGGTTTGTGAAAAGAACACACATGCAATGACTCTAGTGGATCCATATGTAGTTTGTGGAAAGAACACACATGCAATAACAAATGGTTGATCCATGTGTGGTTCATGATAGGACCACACATGCAATGACACTAGTTGATCCATATGTGGTTTGTGGAAAGAACACACATGCAATGACTCTGCTGGATCCATGTGTGGTTTGTGGAAAGAACACACATGCAATGAACACTGGTGCATCCATATGTGGTTCATGACAGGAACACACATGCAATGACTTAGGTGCATCCATCTATGGTTTGTGGAAGGAACACACATGCAATGAATTCTGGTGGATCCATATGTGGTTTACGACAGGAACACACATGCAATGACATTAGTTGATCCATATGTGGTTTCTGGAAAGAACACACATGCAATGAACACTGGTGGATCCATGTGTGGTTTATGGAAAGAACGCACATGCAATGACACTGTTTGATCCGTATGTGGTTTGTGGAAAGAATACACATGCAATGACTCTAGTGGATCCATATGTGGTTTGTGGAAAGAACACACATGCAATGACATTCGTAGATCCATGTGTGGTTTGTGGAAAGAACACACATGCAATGACTCTAGTGTGTCCATATGTGGTTTGTGGAAAGAACACACATGCAATGAACACTGGTTGATCCATGTGTGGTTTGTGGAAAGAACACACATGCAATGAACACTGGTGGACCCATATCAGTTTGTGAAACGAACACACATGCAATGCCATTGGTTGATCCATATGTGGTTTGTGAAAAGAACACACATGGAATGACTCTGGTGGATCCATATGTGGTTTGTGGAAAGAACACACATGCAATGACCACTGATTGATCCATGTGCGGTTCATGAGAGGACTACACATGCAATGACACTGGTTGATCCATATGTGGTTTGTGGAAAGAACACACATGCAATGACTCTTTTGGATCCATGTGTGGTTTGTGGAAAGAACACACATGAAATGACATTGGTGGATCCATATGTGGTTTGTGAAAAGAACACACATGCAATGACTCTAGTGATGGTTTTACTATAAGAACACACATGCATTGACTCTGGTGGATCCATATGTTGTTTGTGAAAATAAAAAACATACAATGACTCTAGTGGGTCCATATGTGGTTTGTGGAAAAGAAGACACATGCAATGAACACTGGTGGATCCATTAGTGGTTTGTGGAAAGAACACACATGTAGTGAACACTGGTGGTTCCATATGTGGTTTGTGAAAAGAACACACATGCAATGCCATTGGTTGATCCATATGTGGTTTGTGAAAAGAACACACATGCAATGAATCTAGTGGATCCATATGTGGTTTGTGGAAAGAACACACATGCAATAACCACTGGTTGATCCATGTGTGGTTCATGATAGGACCACACATGCAATGACACTAGTTGATCCATATGTGGTTTGTGGAAAGAACACACATGCAATGACTCTGGTGGATCCATGTGTGGTTTGTGGAAAGAACACAGATGCAATGAACACTAGTGGATCCATATGTGGTTCATGACAGGAACACACATGCAATGACTTAGGTGGATCCATCTATGGTTTGTGGAAGGAACACACATGCAATTAATACTGGTGGATCCATATGTGGTTTACGACAGGAACACACATGCAATAACATTAGTTGATCCATATGTGGTTTCTGGAAAGAACACACATGCAATGAACACTGGTGGATCCATGTGTGGTTTGTGGAAAGAACACACATGCAATGACACTGTTTGATCCGTATGTGGTTTGTGGAAAGAATACACATGCAACGACTCTAGTGGATCTAGATGTGGTTTGTGGAAAGAACACACATGCAATGACATTGGTAGATCCATGTGTGGTTTGTGGAAAGAACACACATGCAATGACTCTAGTGTGTCCATATGTTGGTTTGTGGAAAGAACACACATGCAATGAACACTTGTTGATCCATGTGTGGTTTGTGGAAAGAACACACATAAAATGAACACTGGTGGACCCATATAGATTTGTGAAACGAACACACATGCAATGCCATTGGTTGATCCATATGTGGTTTGTGAAAAGAACACACATGGAATGACTCTGGTGGATCCATATGTGGTATGTGAAAAGAACATACATGCAATGACTCTAGTGGATCCATATGTGGTTTGTGGACATAACAAACATGCAATAACAACTGGCTGATCCATATGCGGTTTGTGGAAAGAACACACATTCAATTCCATTTGTTGATCCATGTGTGGTTTGTGAAAAGAACACATATGCAATGCCACTGGTTGATCCATGTGTGGTTCATGACAGGAACACACATGCAATGATCACTAGTAGATCCATATGTGGTTCATGATAGGAACACACATGCAATATACACTGGTTGATCCATATGTGGTTTGTGGAAAGAACAGACATGCAATGACTCTAGTGGATCCATATGTGGTTTGTGGAAAGAACACACATGCAATGACCACTGGTTGATCCATGTGTGGTTCATGACATGACCATACATGGAATGAAACTAGTTGATCCATATGTGGTTTGTGGAAAGAACACACATGCAATGACTCTGGTGGATCCATGCGTGGTTTATGGAAAGAACACACATGCAATGAACACTTCTGGATCCATATGTGGTTCATGACAGGAACACACATGCAATGACTCAGGTGGATCCATGTGTGGTTTGTGGAAGGAACACACATGCAATGAACACTGGTGGATCCATATGTTGTTCATGATAGGAACACACATGCAATGACATTGGTTGATCAATATGTGGTTTGTGGAAAGAACACACATGCAATGAACACTGGTGGATCCATGTGTGATTTGTGGAAAGAACACACATGCAATGACACTGGTTGATCCATATGTGGTTTGTGGAAACAACACACATGCAATGACTCTAGTGGTTCCATATGTGGTTTGTGGAAAGAACAAACATGCAATGACATTGGTTGATCCATGTGTGGTTTGTGGAAAGAACACACATGCAATGACTCTAGTGGGTCCATATGTGGTTTGTGGAAACAACAGACATGCAATGACATTGGTTGATCCATGTGTGGTTTGTGGAAAGAACACACATGCAATGACTCAGGTGGATCCATATGTGGTTTGTGAAAAGAACAGACATGCAATGACTCTAGTGGATCCACATGTGGTTTGTGGAAAGAACACACATGCAACTACCACTGGTTGATCCATATGCGGTTCGTGGATAGAACACACATGCAATGACATTGGTTGATCCATGTGTGGTTTGTGAAAAGAATACACATGCAATGCCACTGGTTGATCCATGTGTGGTTCATGATAGGAACACACATGCAATGAACACTAGTAGATCCATATGTGGTTCATGACAAGAACACACATGCAATAACCACTGGTTGATCCATATGTGGTTTGTGGAAAGAACACACATGCAATGGCTCCAGTGGATCCATATGTGGTTTGTGGAAAGAACACACATGCAATGACACTGATTGATCCATGTGTGGTTTGTGGAAAGAACACACATGCAATGACTCTAGTGGATCCATGTGTGGTTGATGATAGGAACACACATGCACTGACATTGGTTGATCCATATGTGGTTTGTGACAATAACACATATGCAATGACATTGGTTGATCCATGTGTGGTTGTGGAAAGAACACACATGCAATGACTCAAGTGGGTCCATTTGTGGTTTGTGAAAAGAACACACATGCAATGACTCTGGTTGATCCATGTGTGGTTTGTGGAAAGAACAAACATGCAATGACTCTAGTACCGGTTTTAGTATAAGAACACACATCCAATGACTCTGATGGATCCATATGTGGTTTGTGAAAAGAACAGACATGCAATGACTCTAGTGGGTCCATATGTGGTTTGTGGAAAAGAACACACATGCAATGAACACTGGTTGATCCATGTGTGGTTTGTGGAAAGAACACACATGCAATGAACACTGATTGATCCATGTGCGGTTCATGAGAGGACTACACATGCAATGACACTGGTGGATCCATATGTGGTTTGTGGAAAGAACACACATGCAATGACTCTTTTGGATCCATGTGTGGTTTGTGGAAAGAACACACATGCAATGACACTGGTGGATCCATATGTGGTTTGTGAAAAGAACACACATGAAATGACTCTAGTGCTGGTTTTACTATAAGAACACACATGCAATGACTCTGGTGGATCCATATGTTCTTTGTGAAAAGAACAGACATGCAATGACTCTAGTGGGTCCATATGTGGTTTGTGGAAAAGAAGACATATGCAGTGAACACTGGCGGATCCATAAGTGGTGTGTGGAAAGAACACATATGTAGTGAACACTGGTGGATCCATATGTGGTTTGTGAAAATAACACACATGCAATGCCATTGGTTGCCATATGTGGTTTGTGAAAAGAACACACATGCAATGACTCTAGTGAATCCATATGTGGTTTGTGGAAAGAACACACATGCAATAACAACTGGTTGATCCATGTGTGGTTCATGATAGGACCACACATGCAATGACACTAGTTGATCCATATGTGGTTTGTGGAAAGAACACACATGCAATGACTCTGGTGGATCCATGTGTGGTTTGTGGAAAGAACACACATGCAATGAACACTGGTGGATCCATATGTGGTTCATGACAGGAACACACATGCAATGACTTAGGTGGATCCATCTATGGTTTGTGGAAGGAACACACATGCAATGAATACTGGTGGATCCATATGTGGTTTACGACAGGAACACACATGCAAATGACATTAGTTGATCCATATGTGGTTTCTGGAAAGAACACACATGCAATGAACACTGGTGGATCCATGTGTGGTTTGTGGAAAGAACGCACATGCAATGACACTGTTTGATCCGTATGTGGTTTGTGGAAAGAATACACATGCAATGACTCTAGTGGATCCATATGTGGTTTGTGGAAAGAACACACATGCAATGACATTGGTAGATCCATGTGTGGTTTGTGGAAAGAACACACATGCAATGACTCTAGTGTGTCCATATGTGGTTTGTGGAAAGAACACACATGCAATGAACACTGGTTGATCCATGTGTGGTTTGTGGAAAGAACACACATGCAATGAACACTGGTGGACCCATATCGGTTTGTGAAACGAACACACATGCAATGCCATTGGTTGATCCATATGTGGTTTCTGAAAAGAACACACATGGAATGACTCTGGTGGATCCATATGTGGTTTGTGGAAAGAACACACATGCAATGACCACTGATTGATCCATGTGCGGTTCATGAGAGGACTACACATGCAATGACACTGGTTTATCCATATGTGGTTTGTGGAAAGAACACACATGCAATGACTCTTTTGGATCCATGTGTGGTTTGTGGAAAGAACACACATGCAATGACACTGGTGGATCCATATGTGGTTTGTGAAAAGAACACACATGCAATGACTCTAGTGCTGGTTTTACTATAAGAACACACATGCAATGACTCTGGTGGATCCATATGTTGTTTGTGAAAATAAAAAACATACAATGACTCTAGTGGGTCCATATGTGGTTTGTGGAAAAGAAGACACATGCAATGAACACTGGTGGATCCATTAGTGGTTTGTGGAAAGAACACACATGTAGTGAACACTGGTGGATCCATATGTGGTTTGTGAAAAGAACACACATGCAATGCCATTGGTTGATCCATATGTGGTTTGTGAAAAGAACACACATGCAATGACTCTAGTGGATCCATATGTGGTTTGTGGAAAGAACACACATGCAATAACCACTGGTTGATCCATGTGTGGTTCATGATAGGACCACACATGCAATGACACTAGTTGATCCATATGTGGTTTGTGGAAAGAACACACATGCAATGACTCTGGTGGATCCATGTGTGGTTTGTGGAAAGAACACACATGCAATGAACACTGGTGGATCCATATGTGGTTCATGACAGGAACACACATGCAATGACTTAGGTGGATCCATCTGTGGTTTGTGGAAGGAACACACATGCAATTAATACTGGTGGATCCATATGTGGTTTACGACAGGAACACACATGCAATGGCATTAGTTGATCCATATGTGGTTTCTGGAAAGAACACACATGCAATGAACACTGGTGGATCCATGTGTGGTTTGTGGAAAGAACACACATGCAATGACACTGTTTGATCGGTATGTGGTTTGTGGAAAGAATACGCATGCAATGACTCTAGTGGATCCAGATGTGGTTTGTGGAAAGAACACACATGCAATGACATTGGTAGATCCATGTGTGGTTTGTGGAAAGAACACACATGCAATGACTCTAGTGTGTCCATATGTGGTTTGTGGAAAGAACACACATGCAATGAACACTGGTTGATCCATGTGTGGTTTGTGGAAAGAACACACATGCAATGACTCTAGTGGATCCATATGTGGTTTGTGAAAAGAACAGACATGCAATGACTCTAGTGGATCCATATGTGGTTTGTGGAAAGAACACACATGCAATAACCACTGGTTGATCCATATGCGGTTTGTGGAAAGAACACACATGCAATGCCATTGGTTGATCCATTTGTGGTTTGTGAAAAGAACACACATGCAATGCCACTGGTTGATCCATGTGTGGTTCGTGACAGGAACACACATGCAATAACCACTGGTTGATCCATATGTGGTTTGTGGAAAGAACACACATGCAATGACTCTAGTGGATCCATATGTGGTTTGTGGAAAGACCACACAAGCAATGACCACTGGTTGATCGATGTGTGGTTCATGACAGGAACACACATGCAATGACTCAGGTGGATCCATGTGTGGTTTGTGGAAGGAACACACATGCAATGAACACGGGTGGATCCATATGTGGTTCATGACAGGAACACACATGCAATGACTTAGGTGGATCCATCTATGGTTTGTGGAAGGAACACACATGCAATTAATACTGGTGGATCCATATGTGGTTTACGACAGGAACACACATGCAATGACATTAGTTGATCCATATGTGGTTTCTGGAAAGAACACACATGCAATGAACATTGGTGGATCCATGTGTGGTTTGTGGAAAGAACACACATGCAATGACACTGTTTGATCCGTATGTGGTTTGTGGAAAGAATACGCATGCAATGACTCTAGAGGATCCAGATGTGGTTTGTGGAAAGAACACACATGCAATGACATTGGTAGATCCATGTGTGGTTTGTGGAAAGAACACACATGCAATGACTCTAGTGTGTCCATATGTGGTTTGTGGAAAGAACACACATGCAATGAACACTGGTTGATCCATGTGTGGTTTGTGGAAAGAACACACATGCAATGACTCTAGTGGATCCATATGTGGTTTGTGAAAAGAACAGACATGCAATGACTCTAGTGGATCCATATGTGGTTTGTGGAAAGAACACACATGCAATAACCACTGGTTGATCCATATGCGGTTTGTGGAAAGAACACACATGCAATGCCATTGGTTGATCCATTTGTGGTTTGTGAAAAGAACACACATGCAATGCCACTGGTTGATCCATGTGTGGTTCGTGACAGGAACACACATGCAATAACCACTGGTTGATCCATATGTGGTTTGTGGAAAGAACACACATGCAATGACTCTAGTGGATCCATATGTGGTTTGTGGAAAGACCACACAAGCAATGACCACTGGTTGATCCATGTGTGGTTCATGACAGGAACACACATGCAATGACTCAGGTGGATCCATGTGTGGTTTGTGGAAGGAACACACATGCAATGAACACTGGTGGATCCATATGTGGTTCATGACAGGAACACACATGCAATGACATTGATTGATCCATATGTGATTTGTGGAAAGAACACACATGCAATGAACATTGGTGGATCCATGTGTGGTTTGTGGAAAGAACACAAATGCAATGACACTAGTTGATCCATATGTGGTTTGTGGAAAGAACACACATGCAATGACTCTAGTGGTTCCATATCTCGTTTATGGAAAGAACAAACATGCAATGGCATTGGTTGATCCATGTGTGGTTTGTGGAAAGAACACACATGCAATGACTCTAGTGGGTCCATATGTGGTTTGTGGAAAGAACACACATGCAATGCCATTGGTTGATCCATGTGTGGTTTGTGGAAAGAACACACATGCAATGACTCTGGTGGATCCATATGTGGTATGTGAAAAGAACATACATGCAATGACTCTAGTGGATCCATATGTGGTTTGTGGACAGAACAAACATGCAATAACCACTGGTTGATCCATATGCGGTTTGTGGAAAGAACACACATGCAATGCCATTTGTTGATCCATGTGTGGTTTGTGAAAAGAACACACATGCAATGCCACTGGTTGATCCATGTGTGGTTCATGACAGGAACACACATGCAATGAACACTAGTGCATCCATATGTGCTACATGACAGGAACACACATGCAATAACCACTGGTTGATCCATATGTGGTTTGTGGAAAGAACACACATGCAATGACTCCAGTAGATCCATATGTGGTTTGTGGAAAGAACACACATGCAATGACACTGATTGATCCATGTGTGGTTTGTGGAAAGAACACACATGCAATGACTCTAGTGGATGCATGTGTGGTTCATGACAGGAACACACATGCAATGACATTGGTTGATACATATGTGGTTTGTGACAATAACACACATGCAATGCCATTGGTTGATCCATGTGTGGTTGTGGAAAGAACACATGCAATGACTCAAGTGGTTCCATCTGTGGTTTGTGAAAAGAACACACATGCAACGACTCTGGTTGATCGATGTGTGGTTTGTGGAAAGAACACACATGATGACTCTAGTGATGGTTTGAGTATAAGAACACACATGCAATGACTCTGGTGGACCCATATGTGGTTTGTGAAAAGAACAGACATGCAATGACTCTAGTGGGTCCATATGTGGTTTGTGGAAAAGAACACACATGCAATGAACACTGGTTGATCCATGTGTGGTTTGTGGAAAGAACACACATGCAATGAACACTAGTGGACCCATATGTGGTTTGTGAAAAGAACCCACATGCAATGCCATTGGTTGATCCATATGTGGTTTGTGAAAAGAACACACATGCAATGACTCTAGTGGATCCATATGTGGTTTGTGGAAAGAACACACATGCAATGACCACTGGTTTATCCATGTGTGGTTCATGACAGGACCACACATGCAATGACACTTGTTGATCCATATGTAGTTTTTGGAAAGAACACACATGTAATGACTCTGGTGGATCCATGTGTGGTTTGTGGAAAGAACACACATGCAATGAACACTAGTGGATCCATATGTGGTTCATGACTGGAACACACATGCAATGGCTCAGGTGGATCCATGTGTGGTTTGTGGAAGGAACACACATGCAATGAACACTGGTGGATCCATATGTGGTCATGACAGGAACATACATGCAATGACATTGGTTGATCCATATGTGGGTTGTGGAAATAACACACATGCAATGAACACTGGTGGATCCATATGTGGTTCATGACAGGAACACACATGTGATGACCCACAAGTATAGGGGGTGTATCGCAGTATTTTCGATAAGTAAGAGTGTCGAACCCAACGAGGAGCAGAAGGTGCTGGCTAGTGGTATGGATCAGAAATTCTCTGCAAATACTTAGCAAACGGATTTTTAGGGTTTTTTGATAAAGCAAGTAAATAAAGTACGAGTAAATAAAAGACAGTAGGAATAAATGCAGCAAGTGGCCCAATCCTTTATGCAGCAAAGGACAAGCCGGTTGTATTACTTAAGATGACCAAATGTTCTCGAGGACACATGGGAAGACTGTCAAGTGCTTTCGCTTCATATAGTTGATTAATCTTCTTTAGCTTGCTAAGTGTTGTGTGGGTGAACCTGTGCTAATGTACCGACCTTCCTAGGACTAATACATACTTGTGATTATACCCCTTGCAAACATCCGTAAGTACAAGAAAGTAATTAAGGTAGAAACCTAACCACAGCTTTAAACTCTAAGACCCTTACGTCCATGGTGCAATGGTTTCCTAACGGGGGTTCAGGTTTCTGTCACTCCGGCAACCCCTACGATTATTAGCCAAATACGCAATGCATTCCCCTAGGCCCATATAGGTGAAGTTTCATGTAGTCGACATTCACATGACACATCTAGAAGAAGTACACCACAACTTAAATATCAAACTATTGAATCTTCTCAACGGAACTCCACTACTAACAACATGACTTCTCCCATGTCCTCGAGAACAAAACGAACTACTCACAAGACATCATATGGATCATGATCAGAGATGGAATAATGATGTATAACAATCTGAACATAAACAATAATTCAACGGTTCACTCAATAGCATCAACCACAAAGAGTAATCAACACCGGGAAAGTTTCCCCTAAGAACTAATGCAAGATTCAACTCAATTGTTACAACAATATGGAGATGGTGATGATGGTGCAGATGGTGATGATGGTGGTGATGATGATGATGATCCCGATGAAGTCCAGCTTGATGGTGGTGTTGATGGCGATGATCTCCCCTCTCCGGGAAGGAATTCCCCCGGCAGAAATCTGTCTGCTGGAGAGATCTTTCTCTCTCGGTGTTTTCCGCCCCGCAGAGGCAGCAAAATCTTTTTGTGGTCGCTCTCCGTGTCTTAGGGTTTCGGGAGGAATATATAAGCCAGAGGGGAGAGCCAGAGGTGGGCCAAGGAGGCCACACCACCTGGTGTTGCGGCCTAGGCTAGCCCGCGCCAGGGGGTGGTGTGGCCCCCCTGTGGCCCATCTCCACTCCCTCTTCTGACAACCTTCGTCTTCTGGAAAAATAGGATTTTCCGTATATTTTCCTGGATTTCCTGATCTTCACGAATTTTGCCTCCAAACAACACCTTTTCCATCAGAATCCTAACTGCAGCGGTCCATGCTCCAAAAGTCATCAACCATGCAAAAACAGATGAAATAACATAAGTATGACCTCTTAATATGAAATATATCAATGAATAACAGTGAATTATGATATAGAATAGTGATGCAAAATGGACGTACCAACATACAATGACATTGGTTGATCCATGTGTGGTTGTGGAAAGAACACACATGCAATGACTCAAGTGGGTCCATGTGTGGTTTGTGAAAAGAACACACATGCAATGACTCTGGTTGATCCATGTGTATTTTGTGGAAAGAACACACAGGCAATGACATTTGGTTGATCCATATGTGGTTCATGACAGGAACACACATGCAATGACTAGTGGACCCATATGTGGTTTGTGGAAAGAACACACATACAATGACTCTGGTGGATCCATGTGTGGTTTGTGGAAAGAACACACATGCAATGGCTCTAGTGGATCCATATGTGGTTCGTGGAAATAACACATATGCAATGACCACTGGTTGATCCATGTGTGGTTCATGACAGGAACACACATGCAATGAACACTAGTGGATCCATATGTGGTTCATGACAGGAACACACATGCCATAAACACTGGTTGATCCATATGTGGTTTGTGGAAAGAACACACATGCAATGACGCTAGTGGATCCATATGTGGTTTGTGGAAAGAACACACATGCAATGGCACTGATTTATCCATGTGTGGTTTGTGGAAATAACACACATGCAATGACTCTAGTGGATCCATGTGTGGTTCATGACAGGAACACACATGCAATGGCATTGGTTGATCCATATGTGGTTTGTGACAATAACACACATGCAATGATATTGGTTGGTCCATGTGTGGTTGTGGAAAGAACACACATGCAATGACTCAAGTGGGTCCATGCGTGGTTTGTGAAAAGAACACACGTGCAATGACTCTGGTTGATCCATGTGTGGTTTGTGGAAAGAACACACATGTAATGACTCTAGTGCTGGTTTTAGTATAAGAACACACATGCAATGACTCTGGTGGATCCATATCTGGTTTGTGAAAACAACAGACAAGCAATGACTCTAGTGGGTCCATATGTGGTTTGTGGAAAAGAACACACATGCAATGAACACTTGTGGATCCATAAGTGGTTTGTGGAAAGAATACACATGCAGTGAACACAGGTGGATCCATATGTGGTTTGTGAAAAGAACACACATGCACTGCCATTGGTTGATCCATATGTGGTTTGTGAAAAGAACACACATGAAATGACTCTAGTGGATCCATATGTGGTTTGTGGAAAGAACACACATGCAATGACCACTGGTTGATCCATGTGTGGTTCATGACAGGACCACACATGCAATGACACTCGTTGATCCATATGTGGTTTGTGGAAAGAACACACATGCAATGACTCTGGTGGATCCATGTGTGGTTTGTGGAAAGAACACACATGCAATGAACACTGGTGGATCCATATGTGGTTTATGACAGGAACACACATGCAATGACTCAGGTGGATCCATGTGTGGTTTGTGGAAGGAACACACATGAAATGAACACTGGTGGATCCATATGTGGTTCATGACAGGAACACACATGCAATGACATTGGTTGATCCATATGTGGTTTGTGGAAATAACGCACATGCAATGAACACTGGTGGATCCATGTGTGGTTTGTGGAAAGAACACACATGCAATGACCCCGGTGGATCCATATGTGGTTTATGAAAAGAACACACATGCAATGACTCCGGTGGATCCATATGTGGTTTGTGGAAAAGAACACACATGCAATGACCACTGGTTGATCCATGTGTGGTTCATGACAGGAGAACACATGCAATGACACTGGTTGATCCATATGTGGTTTGTGGAGAGAACACACATGCAATGACTCTGGTGAATCCATGTGTGGTTTGTGGAAAGAACACACATGCAATGACAGTGGTGGATCCATATGTGGTTTGTGAAAAGAACATACATGCAATGACTATAGTGCTGGTTTTAGTATAAGAATACACATGCAATGACTCTGGTGGATTCATATGTGGTTTGTGAAAAGAACAGACATGTAATGATTCTAGTGGGTGCTTATATGGTTTGTGTAAAAGAATACAGATGCAATGAACACTGGTGGATCCATAAGTTGTTTGTGGAAAGAACACACATGCCGTCAACACTGTCGGATCCATATGTGGTTTGTGAAAAGAACATACATGCAAGGCCATTGGTTGATCCATATGTGGTTTGTGAAAAGAACACACATGCAATGACTCTAGTGGATCCATATGCGGTTTGTGGAAAGAACACACATGCAATGACCACTGGTTGATCCATGTGTTGTTCATGACAGGACCACACATGCAATGAGACTGGTAGATCCATATGTGGTCTGTGGAAAGAACACACATGCAATGACTCTGGTGGATCCATGTGTGGTTTGTGGAAAGAACACACATGCAATGAACACTGGTGGATCCATATGTGGTTCATGACAGGAACACACATGCAATGACTCAGGTGGATCCCTATGTGGTTTTTGGAAGGAACACACATGCAATGAACACTGGTGGATCCATATGTGGTTCATGACAGGAACACACATGCAATCACATTGGTTGATCCATATTTGGCTTGTGGAAAGAACACACTTGCAATGAACACCGGTGGATCCATGTGTGCTTTGTGGAAAGAACTCACATACAATGACACTAGTTGATCCATATGTGGTTTGTGGAAAGAACACACATGCAATGACTCTAGTGGATCCATATGTGGTTTGTGGAAAGAACACACATGCAATGACTCTAGTGGATCCATGTGTGGTTTGTGGAAAAGAACACACATGCAATGATTCTAGTGGATCCATATGTGGTTCATGATAGGAACACACATGCAATGACATTGGTTGATCCATATGTGGTTTGTGGAAATAACACACATGCAATGAACACTAGTGGATCCATATGTGGTTCATGACAGGAACACACATGCAATGACATTGGATGATCCATGTGTGGTTTTGGAAAGAACACACATGCAATGACTCAAGTGGGTCCATGTGTGGTTTGTGAAAAGAACACACATGCAATGACTCTGGTTGATCCATGTGTGGTTTGTGGAAAGAACACACATGCAATGACATTAGTTGATCCATATGTGGTTCATGACAGGAACACACATGCAATGACTAGTGGATCCATATGTGGTTTGTGGAAAGAACATACATGCAATGACTCTGGTGGATCCATGTGTGGTTTGTGGAAAGAACACACATGCAATGACTCTAGTGGATTCATCTGTGGTTTGTGGAAAGAACACACATGCATCCATGTGTGGTTCATGACAGGAACAAACACTAGTGGATCCATATGTGGTTCATGACAGGAACACACATGCAATAACGACTGCTAGATCCATATGTTTTTTGTGGAAAGAACACACATGCAATGACTCTAGTGGATCCATATGTGGTGTGTGGAAAGAACACACATGCAATGACACTGATTGATCCATGCGTGGTTTGTGGAAAGAACACACATGCAATGACTCTAGTGGATCCATGTGTGGTTCATGACAGGAACACACATGCAGTGACATTGGTTGATCCATGTGTGGTTTGTGGCAATAATACACAGGCAATGACATTGGTTGATCCAGGTGTGGTTGTGGAAAGAACAAACATGCAATGACTCAAGTGGGTCCATGTGTGGTTTGTGAAAAGAACACACATGCAATCACTCTGGTTGATCCATATGTGGTTTGTGGAAACAACACACATGCAATGACTCTAGTGCTGGTTTTAGTATAAGAACACACATGCAATGACTCTGGTGGATCCATATGTGGTTTGTGAAAAGAACAGACATGCAATGACTCTAGTGGGTCCATATGTGGTTCGTGGAAAGAACACACATGCAATGACATTGGTCGATCCATGTGTGGTTCATGACATGAACACACATGCAATGACATTGGTTGATCCATATGTGGTTTGTGACAATAACAATCATGCAATGCCATTGGTTGATCCATGTTGGTTGTCAAAAGAACACACATGCAATGACTCTGGTGGATCCATATGTGGTTTGTGAAAAGAACAGACATGCAATGACTCTAGTGGGTCCATATGTGGTTTGTGGAAAAGAACACACATGCACTGAACACTGGTGGATCCATAAGTGGTTTGTGTAAAAAACACACATGCACTGAACACTGGTGGATCCATATGTGGTTTGTGAAAAGAACACACATGCACTGCCATTGGTTGATCCATATGTGGTTTGTGAAAAGAACACACATGCAATGACTCTAGTGGATCCGTATGTGGTTTGTGGAAAGAACACACATGCAATGACCACTAGTTGATCCATGTGTGGTTCATGACAGGACCACACATGCAATGACACTGGTTGATCCATATGTGGTTTATGGAAATAACACACATGCAATGACTCAGGTGGATCCATGTGTGGTTTGTTGAAAGAACACACATGCAATGACACTGGTGGATCCATATGTGGTTTGTGAAAAGAACACACATGCAATGACTCTAGTGGATCCATATGTGGTTTGAGGAAAAGAACACATATACAATGACCACTGGTTGATCCATGTGTCGTTCATTACAGGACCACACATGCAATGACACTGGTTGATCCATATGTGGTTTGTGGAAAGAACACACATGCAATGACTCTGGTTGATCCATGTGTGGTTTGTGGAAAGAACACACATGCAATGACATTAGTTGATCCATATGTGGTTCATGACAGGAACACACATGCAATGACTAGTGGATCCATATGTGGTTTGTGGAAAGAACATACATGCAATGACTCTGGTGGATCCATGTGTGGTTTGTGGAAAGAACACAGATGCAATGACTCTAGTGGATTCATCTGTGGTTTGTGGAATGAACACACATGCATCCATGTGTGGTTCATGACAGGAACAAACACTAGTGGATCCATATGTGGTTCATGACAGGAACACACATGCAATAACAACTGGTAGATCCATATGTGTTTTGGGGAAAGAACACACATGCAATGACTCTAGTGGATCCATATGTGGTTTGTGGAAAGAACACACATGCAATGACACTGATTGATCCATGCGTGGTTTGTGGAAAGAACACACATGCAATGACTCTAGTGGATCCATGTGTGGTTCATGACAGGAACACACATGAAGTGACATTGGTTGATCCATGTGTGGTTTGTGACAATAATACACAGGCAATGACATTGGTTGATCCATGTGTGGTTGTGGAAAGAACAAACATGCAATGAATCAAGTGGGTCCATGTGTGGTTTGTGAAAAGAACACACATGCAATCACTCTGGTTGATCCACGTGTGGTTTGTGGAAACAACACACATGCAATGACTCTAGTGCTGGTTTTAGTATAAGAACACACATGCAATGACTCTGGTGGATCCATATGTGGTTTGTGAAAAGAACAGACATGCAATGACTCTAGTGGGTCCATATGTGGTTTGTGGAAAAGAACACACATGCAATGAACACTGGTGGATCCATAAGTGGTTTGTGTAAAGAACACACATGCACTGAACACTGGTGGATCCATGTGTGGTTTGTGAAAAGAACACACATCCACTGCCATTGGTTGATCCATATGTGGTTTGTGAAAAGAACACACATGCAATGACTCTAGTGGATCCATATGTGGTTTGTGGAAAGAACACACATGCAATGACCACTAGTTGATCCATGTGTGGTTCATGACAGGACCACACATGCAATGACACTGGTTGATCCATATATGGTTTGTGGAAAGAACACACATGCAATGACTCGGGTGGATCCATGTGTGGTTTGTGGAAAGAACACACATGCAATGACACTGGTGGATCCATATGTGGTTTGTGAAAAGAACACACATGCAATGACTCTAGTGGATCCATATGTGGTTTGAGGAAAAGAACACATATACAATGACCACTGGTTGATCCATGTGTCGTTCATTACAGGACCACACAAGCAATGACACTGGTTGATCCATATGTGGTTTGTGGAAAGAACACACATGCAATGACTCTAGTGGATCCATGTGTGGTTTGTGGAAAGAACACATATGCAATGACACTGGTGGATCCATATGTGGTTTGTGAAAAGAACACACATGCACTGACTCTAGTGCTGGTTTTAGTATAAGAACACACATGCAATGACTCTGGTGGATCCATATGTGGTTTGTGAAAAGAACAGACATGCAATGAGTAGTGGGTCCATATGTGGTTTTTGGAAAAGAACACACATGCAATGAACACTGGTGGATCCATAAGTGGTTTGTGGAAAGAACACACATGCATTAAACACTGGGGATCCATATGTGGTTTGTGAAAAGAACACACATGCAATGCCATTGGTTGATCCATATGTGGTTTGTGAAAAGAACACACATGCAATGACTCTAGTGGATACATATGTGGTTTGTTGAAAGAACACACATGCAATAACCACTGGTTGATCCATGGGTGGTTCATGACAGGACCACACATGCAATGACACTGGTTGATCCATATGTGGTTTGTGGAAAGAACACACATGCAATGACTCTGGTGGAACCATGTGTGGTTTGTGGAAATAACACACATGCAATGAACACTGGTGGATCCATATGTGGTTCATGACAGGAACACACATGCAATGACTCAGGTGGATCCATGTGTGGTTTGTGGAAGGAACACACATGCAATGAACACTGGTGGATCCATATGTGGTTCATGACAGGAACACACATGCAATGACATTGGTTGATCCATATGTGGTTTGTGGAAAGAACACACATGCAATGAACACTGGTGGATCCATCTGTGCTTTATGGAAAGAACACACATGCAATGACACTGGTTGATCCATATGTGGTTTGTGGAAAGAACACACATGCAATGACTCTGGTGGATCCATGTGTGGTTTGTGGAAAGAACACATATGCAATGACACTGGTGGATCCATATTTGGTTTGTGAAAAGAACACACATGCACTAACTCTAGTGCTGGTTTTAGTATAAGAACACACATGCGATGCCTCTGGTGGATCCATATGTGGTTTGTGAAAAGAACAGACATGCAATGACTAGTGGGTCCATATGTGGTTTGTGGAAAAGAACACACATGAAATGAACACTGGTGGATCAATAAGTGGTTTGTGGAAAGAACACACATGCATTGAACACTGGTGGATCCATATGTGGTTTGTGAAAAGAACACACATGCAATGCCATTGGTTGATCCATATGTGGTTTGTGAAAAGAACACACATGCAATGACTCTAGTGGATCCATATGTGGTTTGTTGAAAGAACACACATCCAATGACCACTGGTCGATCCATGTGTGGTTCATGACAGGACCACACATGCAATGACACTGGTTGATCCATATGTGGTTTGTGGAAAGAACACACATGCAATGACTCTGGTGGATCCATGTGTGGTTTGTGGAAGGAACACACATGCACTGAACACGGGTGGATCCATATGTGGTTCATGATAGGAACACAGATGCAATGACTCAGGTGGATCCATGTGTGGTTTGTGGAAGGAACACACATGCAATGAACACTGGTGGATCCATATGTGGTTCATGACAGGAACACACATGAAATGACATTGGTTGATCCATATGTGGTTTGTGGAAAGAACACACATGCAATGAACACTGGTGGATCCATCTGTGCTTTGTGGAAAGAACACACATGCAATGACACTGGTTGATCCATATGTAGTTTGTGGAATGAACACACATGCAATGACTCTAGTGGATCCATATGCAGTTTGTGGAGAGAACACACATGCAATGTCTCTGGCGGATCCATGTGTGGTTTGTGGAAACAACACACATGCAATGAACACTGGTGGATCCATATGTGGTTCATGACAGGAACACACATGCAATGACTCAGGTGGATCCATGTGTGGTTTGTGGAAGGAAGACACATGCAATGAACGCTGGTGGATCCATATGTTGTTCATGACAGGAACACACATGCAATGACATTGGTTGATCCACATGTGGTTTGTGGAAATAACACACATGCAATGAACACTGGTGGATCCATATGTGGTTCATGACAGGAATACACATGCAATGACATTGGTTGATCCATGTGTGGTTGTGGAAAGAACACACATGCAATTACTCAACTAGGTCATGTGTGGTTTGTGAAAAGAACACACATGCAATGACTCTGGTTGATCCATGTGTTGTTTGTGGAAAGAACACACATGCAATGACATTGGTTGATCCATATGTGGTTCATGACAGGAACACACATGTAATGACTAGTGGATCCATATGTGGTTTGTGGGAAGAACACACATGCAATGACTCTGGTGGATCCATGTGTGGTTTGTGGAAAGAACACACATGCAATGACTCTAGTGGATCCATATGTGGTTTGTGGAAAGAACACACATGCAATGACCACTGGTTGATCCTTGTGTGGTTCATGACAGGAACACACATGTAATGAACACTAGTGGATCCATATGTGGTTCATGACAGGAACACACGTGCAATAACCACTGGTTGATCCATATGTAGTTTATGGAAAGAACACACTTGCAATGACTCTAGTGGATCCATATGTGGTTTGTGGAAAGAACACACATGCAATGACATTGGTTGATCCATATGTGGTTTGTGACAATAACACACATGCAATGACATTGGTTGATCCATGTGTGGTTGTGGAAAGAACAAACATGCAATGTATCAAGTGGGTCCATGTGTGGTTTGTCAAAAGAACACACATGCAATGACTCTAGTTGATCCATGTGTAGTTTGTGAAAAGAACAGACATGCAATGAATGTAGTGGGTCCATATGTGGTTTGTGGAAAAGAACACACATGCAATGAACATTGGTGGATCCATAAGTGGTTTGTGGAAAGAACACACATGAAGTGAACACTGGTGGATCCATATGTGGTTTGTGAAAAGAACACACATGCAATGCCATTGGTTGGTCCATATGTGGTTTGTGAAAAGAACACACATGCAATGACTCTAGTGGATCCATATGTGGTTTGTGGAAAGAACACACATGCAATGACCACTGGTTGATCCATGTGTGGTTCCTGACAGGACCAGACATGCAATGACACTGGTTTATCCATATGTAGTTTGTGGATAGAACACACATCCAATGACTCTGCTAGATCCATGTGTGGTTTGTGGAAAGAACAGACATGCAATGACACTGGTGGATCCATATGTGGTTTGTGAAAAGAACACACATACAATGACTCTAGTGCTGGTTTTAGTATAAGAACACACATGTAATGACTCTGGTGGATCCATATGTCGTTTGTGAAAAGAACAGACATGCAATTACTCTAGTGGGTCTATATGTGGTTTGTGGAAAAGAACACAAATACAATGAACACTGGTGGATCCATAAGTGGTTTGTGGAAAGAACACACATGTAGTGAACACTGGTGGATCCATATGTGGTTTGTGAAAAGAACACACATGCAATGCCATTGGTTGATCCATATGTGGTTTGTGAAAAGAACACACATGCAATGACTCTAGTGGATCCATATGTGGTTTGTGGAAAAAACACACATGCAATGACCACTGGTTGATCCATGTGTGGTTCATGACAGGACCAGACATGCAATGACACTGGTTTATCCATATGTAGTTTGTGGATAGAACACACATCCAATGACTCTGCTAGATCCATGTGTGGTTTGTGGAAAGAACAGACATGCAATGACACTGGTGGATCCATATGTGGTTTGTGAAAAGAACACACATACAATGACTCTAGTGCTGGTTTTAGTATAAGAACACACATGTAATGACTCTGGTGGATCCATATGTCGTTTGTGAAAAGAACAGACATGCAATTACTCTAGTGGGTCTATATGTGGTTTGTGGAAAAGAACACAAATACAATGAACACTGGTGGATCCATAAGTGGTTTGTGGAAAGAACACACATGTAGTGAACACTGGTGGATCCATATGTGGTTTGTGAAAAGAACACACATGCAATACCATTGGTTGATCCATATGTGGTTTGTGAAAATAACACACATCCAATGACTGTAGTGGATCAATATGTGGTTTGTGTAAAGAACACACATGCAATGACCACTGGTTGATCCATGTGTGGTTCATGACAGGACCACACATGCAATGACACTGGTTGATCCATATGTGGTTTGTGGAAAGAACACACATGCAATGACTCTCGTGGATCCATGTGTGGTTTTTGGAAAGAACACACATGCAATGAACACTGGTGGATACATATGTGGTTCATGATCGGAACACACATGCAAGGACTCAGGTGGATCCATGTGTGGTTTGTGGAAGGAACACACATGCAATGACATTGGTTGATCCATATGTGGTTTGTGGCAAGAACACACATGCAATGAACACTGGTGGATCCATATGTGGTTCATGACAGGAACACACAAGAAATGACATTTGTTGATCCATGTGTGGTTGTGGAAAGAACACACATGCAATGACTGGTTGATCCATGCGTGGTTTGTGGAAAGAACACACATGCAATGAGATTGGTTGATCCATATGTGGTTCATGACAGGAACACACATGCAATGACTAGTGGATCCATATGTGGTTTGTGGAGAGAACACACATGCAATGACTCTGGTGGATCCATGTGTGGTTTGTGGAAAGAACACACATGCAATGACTCTAGTGGATCCATATGTGGTTTGTGGAAAGAACACACATGCAATGACCACTAGTTGATCCATGTGTGGTTCATGATAGGAACACACATGCAATGAGCACTGTTGGATCCTGTAACATCGCAGCATTAGAGCTTAGAAATAAGCTGAGTTAAGATGTGTGCATTGCATTCATGCATAGAAAATCTGGGGAATTTTCACGCAAAACTAAAGAAGCTGGTGAGGGATTGGAGTCTCTCTTGTCTTGATGGAAACATCTAGGCAAGTGCGATAGATTTTGACAGGACCTCTACTGTACCTTTGCTTTTGAGGGGTAGAATTTGAAACTTACTTTGAATTTCTGAATTCAATCCATATTTGAAACTTAAAAATATAGGAAGAATTATAATTTAAATCATTAAGAAGAAATGATTATAATAATATAGAATAATTCTTTAATAATTAGAAGACATGAAGTAGTACATTGTTCTTTTATAACAAAAGAATAAAAGTAAACTACATTTAAGTAATTACACAAAAAAAAGGAAATAAACAAGAGAATTCCTTATTACAGGAATACACCTATTACATTGTCTTTACAGAAAATAAGTAAGGAAATGATACAGAAATAATTGTCACTCAATCGAAAGAACTTTATTAAACAAATACTGATTACAATGTCTAGATAGAGGTCAAAATAAAAGATTACAAAGGTAATGAAATAAAACCCTAGACTAATGTATAACTATTCTTTCTTCTGGTGTCTTCATTCCTCACTTTGATTCCTGCAAAACACAAAGAAAGAATAGAATAAGAGAAGGGGGGTTAGTGTGTTAGTCATACTCTTAGTTTTGGTATAGAAGTGCTATGCCAGTATCATCATTGAGTAAATTAAAGGGACCAATTTCACCAATGTATAATATCTGTTCTTTTAAGAAAATAAGCTTCAGTTCAACATCATCAGCACAAGAAAAGAGGCAAGTTTCACCAGGCTATCAACTAGTAAACAGGTAATAGTAAAAGCCAAGTGCTTGAGCTAATCCACATGCACAACACACACACAAGTTAGTCAACTAACTACATGGGTGTGTTGGCAAGCAAACAACAGCAGTACAAGTAACCATACAGAACACCAGCCGAAGGAGAACACAGGAACTTATTTCTCCTTCTCTAGCACACACTCACAGCTATAGAGCTTGCTAAAACCACAGCCAAATACTCCACCTGATTACCCAAATCAGCCACCAGTTCTTCACCAGATGGTAACATAATGAATGGGTGGAGCAGGTGAATAGCAAGGTCAAGCAGAAAGTCACAAGAGCAGCACCAGAGGGTGAAGAGCTTGATCAAGACAACAAGCAACACCACAATCTCATCAACCATCAAGTAAATTGGTGAGTACAAATAACACCATCATATGATCCAGTCATCATAGAGTCACCATAACATGTGTTATTTATTTGATATTCTCAGAACAACACCCAAGTGGGGTGTACATCCATCCCAGAAGTATCTAGATACAAGCCAATGACCAATCTTTACAAACAAAGCCAAGATCTCAGCCTATGCATCATAGATCTTGGATATAAACTTAAATCTTCACATTCTTATATGACAAGAGCCTTAGAACAAGATTTCAGGGCATATCTCTCAAGGAGTATCACCTCTGAACTCTAATGATCTTAAGGATCTATATTTAACAGTGAGGATGTCAATCATTTTCTTAAAGAATTCAATAATCATTAGCTGATACTGTGAGAGCACATCTATGAGGGATAGCTAGTACCAAACTTAATTTTACTTAGCTATGCCTCAGACCAGCATCATAGGCTAATAAGCTTGTGGCATCTTAGGATAATAAAGCCAGCAGGAGATTTCAATTCAGTTAGCCCATCCATACTTATACATAGGAAAAATCTAGCCAAAGAAGTATGGACACTTGTGTACAATTCTAATGAAGGTGTCACAAGCATAACTTCTAAAACCAAGCAAATGCTATACTTAAATTTCATTAGTAAACTTTTAGTTAACTAACTAATCATTTTCCTGGGATGTGCACTCAGGAATCATAATCATGTTGCATATACAAGGAATCATAGGACTATCATAGTAACTCCAACCTGAAGTATCAACACAAACTAGTGTATAAATATAAAGTGAAACATTACTGAAAGTACCATTGTCAGTACTAAGATCAGGAAACAATAGTGAAATTGTAACAACCCAAATTTTGCTATTGAAGATGTTACTAGAAGCATGCATCATATCCTTGCATCATGGCATCTCATATTAAAAACTGCATAGATATATTCTTTCTAAATCCCATAGTCATATAAAGACTAAAAGGGTAAAACAATATCTAACCTCCTAAACTCTTGCAAAAGTGTTATTTTATAACCTCTTTCTACTCCTCTTCTTTTTACAAAATTTTAGAGCTCAATTTCATTTAAATCGGAATCCGTTTGCAAAAGTTACGCAACTTTTAGTAAAACAGAATTAAATAAAAGGTATAAAAAAGAGAATCCTAGCCTAACCGGGCCAGCCGAGCCAGCCTAGGGCTTGCCTACCGCCCGCCTGGCCGGGTGGGTGTCGCGCAGCGCGTGGGCCGGCCCAGTAAGCCGCGCCATCCGCCAGCCCGCCTCCAGCCGCAGCCGCCGATAGGCCGGACCCACCCGTCATCCGCCTCCTCCGTCCGAGTCCGGCTCAAGCACGCCTCGCCGCGTCGGCACAACCAACTCCGGCCGAATCGGAGCGGATTTCCGCAACCCCCGTGCCAAGTAAGCCCGGCTATTTAAAGCCCCGACATGCCTCCCGCAAAACCCTAGATTTTCTCTACCCCACCGCCACCGAGCCACCGCCAATCGCTCGCGGGAGCTCCGCCGCCTCCAGCCGCCGCTCGCCGCCGCCTCAGGAAGAAGGAGCCGACGCCGTCCCCAGGAACGGAACCGCGGCGAGGAGCCGGTCGCCGTCATCTACTTCACCGGGCCCGGGGAGCACCGCCTCGCTGCCGTCGACCGTCGCTGACCTCGGCCGACGCTCGGCTGCCACCCACCGTCGCCACCGCCGGTATGCCACCACCCCCCTCTCCGACCGTTAGATCGAGATCCAACGGCCCAAAACGGTCAAACCGCCCCCAGCCAATAGCGTCACGCCGCGTGGCACTCGCCGCGTCATCGCCGCGTCATCACCGCGTCGGCGTCACGCGCGCCCCGCTAGACCAACCCCGCGCCGCCACTTGGTACTACCCAACTGGCCGCTGTTCTGGTTTTCTTTTAAATAGGCAGAAAATACTTTAATCCTGTAAAATCCATAGTAATTCGAGTTTTAGTCCAAAAATTTCATATAATATACCGTTGGATTCGTAATTTTGAGTAGAACACAGATCTATAATAATATTGATGTTTTACCACAGCAATCTTGCGGTAGAATTTAAAGTTTAGATTAGGGTATTTTAATTCTAGAAAATTATTCGTAGATACGTTTTAGTTGATTCTTATTGCGTTGGCTTTGTATCGACGAGACCTTCTGCAGAAAATTGTCATATCATGCTTAGGGTGTTTAGATCTGTCTCGGGGTAGATTGGAATTGTAGATCTAGCTTTGAGCTTGGTTATTTAGGGTTTAACCCAAAATACTTAAAATCTATGGGGAATCAATTCTAATGACATCCCCAACTCAACAGCACCCCTAAATAAAACCCTTAGTCGAAATCGAATCCATCCTTGCATATTACCATGTTGCATGCATGCATATTCGACTTTGTGACTTTTTTGTGCAAATTGTGATTGGATCCATGTTTGTTTTGTTAGATTGCTCGGAGTCTTGTTGAGAATCTTGTTGTAGAGTGCTGCTCGGATCAAGGCAAGTTACACCACTTGTTCATGTTTATGTCCTAGTTTTGACTATGCATGTTTTACTCTTCAAATTCTGTAGTATGCATCTGTAGGATTTTGGTAGAATTTCTTAGTACTATTTTGCAAGTGCGGTTTTGTAGTATGCCATGAGTAGCTCTATGTTTAGGATTTTCTATCCCAATAGGTTATCCTGTTTTTCTAAGTTATGCTTGCTATGCTATATACTTATCTATATCAAGTACTGTTGGGAGGGTTCGAAAGACTCAAAATTTTCTAAGTAAATGAGCTCTCTCGAGCGAACCTTTTTCCTCTCAAAACCCCCCCTTCAAAATAAAACTAAGTTTTCTTCTGGGCGGAATGGTTGTCGGGACAACGAGTGGGATTTTGGTGGAGGACGGACTCCCAGGAATCAAAGAAGTCTGCCATGTTTCGAAATTCAGAAGCTTCCCGTGCAACCACACTACATATGGGCTCTGTATTGGCTTAGTACTTGTGGGAAACCTCACCGGGGTACCAACATTTGGAGGTTCTTGGCACGGTTGGATCCAGCTGGTAGAGGGGCTACTAAGGGAAGGCTTCGCCATGGTCTTGTCTGTAAAAGGACTTGATCATGGATTGTGGGGAAAGTGCACAACCTCTCGAGAGTATTGCAATCTGATCGATCAGCCGTGTTCACGGAAAAGAACAACATTGAGCATCTGAAGGATGGAGCCTCTGAAAGATCTTCCTCTATCTTTTCCAAACTTAAAGTTTTATAAACCCCAAGGCGTGAGTAATATCACCACTGGGTGGGATTTTGGGAACTTGGTGTGTAATATCCAAGTGCTAGGTTGATTGGGCACTTGGTGAGTAATATCCACGTGTTCCATTCGACCCTATACTATTTATCAAAGTTTACAAAGTAGGGAAAACTTTCTTCCTCTTTTCTTATTACATTGATAAAATTGGCTTTACGCAAATGAACCCCAGAGCCTACTCCTAGCCTTGCATGTAGAGATAGTCTTACTCTTTCCTTGGTGTAATTTGCCAATACATTCAAAGTATTGACCCAACTTGTTGGCTGCACGTCTTGTGTGCAGAATCCGAAGATTGAAAGGTGCGTAGGGATCACGGGTCTGCACGCAACTAGCCCGAGGCGTTGATGGACTCAAGTTCTACATAGTTTCCGCTGTTTTATTTGAGCTAGCTATAAGCTATGCAAGTTGTAATAATTATACTCTGGATTATTCGTGTAATAATGACTTGTGTTTTACATGATATTTATCGACTGTGAAGTGCTAGCTATTGATCCAGGGACTAGCATGTTAATCACAGGGACTTAGGATCCTAAACGATCCGAGGTCACAACAGATGGTATCAGAGCAGAAAGTTGCCTGTAGGACGTGACCTTAGGATTGGAAACCACCTTTACCATTGTGTGCTATTGCCTTCCGTATTCTTCTAAGATATTTATGCTCTTCTAGTAATTCTCTTCCTTATTACTTTGTGCCTAATTTTATTTCTTCTAAGATGACGACCTTCTACTACGACACCGCTGAAGACATAAAGTGCCTGCGCTTTGGGGAATGCCTTCTGGACATCATCAAGACGTTGCAGTTACCCATGTCGTCGATCAAGGGAAGCGAGTTGAGGAAGATGCACAAGGAAGGATGCTGGGCGATTGAAGTCATCCAACCGGGGCGTAGCAAGTCAGTACCCAAGACAAAGGCCATTGTACTCAACATCACCAGCGACTCTAGGGAGAAAGGACTTAGCATCAGCTTGTAGGAGCTCATTGGACGCCTTTGCGGACGCCACCATGAAGAGGTTGAAGGCCACTACATCAAACTCTTTGGAAGATGTGATGAGAAGGGAGTTTCAATCGAGTTAACCCCGGAGGAAAGGAAGACATGCAAGCGTCGAAGGATCCAATATCAAGACTTGGAGTTCCACATCAATGATCTTCAGAAGGGGAGCTGCCTTGAGATCGTAAGGAATGACGAGCTTTGTGCCCTAGTCAAGGAGAAGGATGAGAAGATCGAGGAGCTGGAAGAGAAGATCAAATCCCTAGGAGGGGAACTCACCGCCCAAGACAAGAGGTTCGCTAATCAAGAGAAGAGGGTGCAAGATAAGAACAAGAGGATTAGGGAGCAAAGTCTTGTGCTCGCAAAGAATGAGATGGAGTTCAAGAACCTTGCCACCATGTTGAAGGACCTGCGAGCAGCCAAGAGGAGCTTGGAGGAGAAGATCACGCCCGTGACTATGGGGTCAAGTTTGATCAAGAAGCTACAGAAGGAGAAGAAGGAACTCCAAGAGAAGCTGGGAGCTGCTACCCAGGAGCTGCAAGAGGTGTAGGAACTTCAAGAGAGGCTCGAAGCTGCTACACCAGAGCCACAGGAGGTGAAGGAGCTTCAGGAGAAGCTTGAAGCCACGACGAGGGACATGGAGTTATACAAGTCACTGCTGGAAAAGGAAGGCTTCATCATTGAGGATGAGGAAGTGGATGATGAGTAGAGTAGTTGGACCACCTCTAGTTCTATAGTCAAATGTTGTTCGTGATTGTAATGAGTACCAAAAATTATTTTGGATTAGTTAAACTTGGTTGAGTGTGTTAAACTATGTGCCTTGTGTGCCTTGCTTTTCTCGTGTGTTTTTCTCTTGTTTACATAAGGGTAGGAGTTTATTCCTTAGGCTTTCTATCTATTTCTTAACTTGTCTCCCGAACCCCACAGATGGCGAGACATGGAAACAACAACAACATGCCCCAGAGATAACACAACTTCTAAACTCCTAGAATCAGCTGATCCAACTCCTCACTCAAAACATGCAAAACAACAACAACAACAACCCGCCGCCTCCACCACCTCCATCGCTCCAACAGGATCGCCTGACTCGGTTCTTGAGGTTGAACCCTCCAACTTTCTCAAGTAGTTCTGAGCCAATTGTGGCAGATGATTGGCTCCACACCACCAACAAGAAGTTAGACACCGTCCAAGTTGTGGGAGCTAACAGGGTACGCTTTGCCGTGCACCAACTTGAGGGACCAACTGCTGAATGGTGGGATAATTACCAGGTCACCCACCCTGATATTGAAGCTATCACCTGGAACCAGTTTGAGGCGGCCTTTCGTACTCATCACGTAGCCGCGGGAGTCATGTCACTTAAGAGACGTGAGTTCCGCGACTTGAAACAACTGCACCGCTCTGTCTCCGAGTATGGGGACCTTTTTAACAAGCTGGCACGCTATGCACCGGATGATGTTTCCATGGATGCCAAGAGACAGGAGGAGTTCCTAAGGGGACTTAATGATGAAATATCCATTCAGCTTGTGGCTCTGAAGTTTGATAACTGTCAGGAACTTTTGGATAGGGTAGTTGTGGTTGAAGCAAAACAAAGGAGTATAGAGAACCGAAAGAGAAAGTCCACCTCACACAAGCACAACTCGTCCCCATATCAGAAGCAATGCACTTTGTCCCCACCACCCCACAACCACAATGGCCACAACCACAATGGTCATCGTCATGGAGGACATAACCACAATGGCCACAAACACCGCAATGGAAATGGCAATGGGAAGGATCTGAGTGAAGTGACGTGCTTCAAGTGTAACAAGACAGGGCATTATGCAACTACTTGCCCCGAAAAGACAAAGAATGGGAATGGTAATGGAAACGGCAACGGACACAACCATGGCAATGGTAATGGAAATGGGAAGAAGCTGAATCCATTCGTCAAAGACACGGTGAATCATGTCTCCGTGGAGGATGCTCGTGAGGCACCTGACTCCGTGATTGGTAAGTTCAAGCTTAACTCCACCCCCACAATTGTTCTTTTTGATACTGGTGCATCGCATTCATTCATATCAAGGGTATTTGTGGATAGAGGCAAGATACCTAGGGAGACTATTAGTACTCCTCTAAGGGTAAGTTCTCCTGGTGGAGAAATAGTGGCAAACTCTGGATGCCGTGGGTTAGAACTAAGGATTGGGGCACACATCTTTCCCACCAGCCTAGTTGTTCTGGAATCACAAGGCTTAGACATAATTTTGGGCATGAATTGGATGACCGAATATGAGGGAGTCATAGATTGTGCCAAAAGGACTATGGCACTCACGACTCTGGATAAGAAAAGGATCCGCTTTAAGTCAACATTCGCACTCAAAGGAAGTATGATGAACTCTCTTGAGGGGGTTAGCTTGGAGGATGTGCCAATTGTGAATGAGTATCTAGATGTGTTTCTGGAAGAATTGCCAGGGATGCCTCCCGACCGAGACATCGAGTTTCTCATTGACTTGATGCCAGGTACTGGACCAATAGCAAAGAGACCGTACAAGATGGATGTGGATGAGTTGAAGGAACTCAAGAAACAGCTTAGAGAGCAATTGGACAAAGGCTTCATTCAACCAAGTGCGTCATCTTGGGGAGCACCTGTCTTATTCGTGGAGAAGAAGGATAAAACCAAGAGACTAGTCGTGGACTACCGGTCGTTGAATGAAGTGACAATCAAGAACAAGTACCCTCTACCCAATATTAATGACCTGTTCGATCAATTAAAGGGAGCTAGTGTGTTCTCTAAGATTGATTTATGATTAGGTTATTTCCAGTTAAAGATCCGAGAACAGGATGTACCCAAGACAGCCTTCACCACAAGATACGGATTGTATGAGTACACCGTGATGTCGTTTGGCTTAACCAATGCCCCAGCATACTTCATGACTATGATGAACAAGGTGTTCATGGAGTACTTGGATAAGTTTATTGTGGTATTCATGAAGGGAATATGCCCGAGAGGCAATAATAAAGTGGTTATTATCTTATTCCATGTTTATGATAAATGTTTATTTTACATGCTAGAATTTTATTGATCGGAAACATCAATACATGTGTGTTTAATAAACAAAAAGGGTTCCTAGTTATGCCTCTCTTATAGACTAGCTTGTTGATTAACAAGATGATCAAGGTTTCCTGATCATAGACATTGGATGTTGTTAATAAAAGGTCACACCATTGGTGGAATGATGTGATGAACATTCATCCGAAGTATAGCATTACGATCAAAGTCATTATGTTTATATTGCTATAACATCATACGAAGTAATCTTTATCCTTAGACCATGAGATCATGTTAATTGCTAACATCAGAAGAGTATCTTGATAACATCAAACGTTACACCGTAACAGGGTGACTATAAAGGATGGTCCAGTGCTATGAAGGTGTTATGTTGAGGCTCATGGATCAAGAGTGGGATTTGTCCATCCCGATGACGGATAGATATACTCTGGGCCCTCTCGGTGATATCACATTGAAATAGCTTGCAAGCAAGTGATGTGATCACTAGAATGTTATATCACGGGAACGAGAAAAGAGTGCATGTCTGTAACGAGATCAAACTAGGTATGGAGATACCGATGATCGAATATCGGACATGTAATATATTGCGGGACAAAGGGATTTAGTTACTAGCGTTAAAGGTTCTCACGATCACAGAAGTCATCGTTGAATGTGTAGGAGTCAGTATGGATCTCCGGGTCCCGCTGCTGATTAATGATCGGAGAGGGGTCTCGATCATGTCTGCATTATTCGCGAACCGTAGGGTGACACACTTAAGGGATACCGACACCATTTGGAGCAAATATGTTTCATATGAAACTGTTTCGGGTGAAATTGCTGAAATTGGTTCTGCATGTAATATTGAAATGTTGCAGGGAGTTTTATGTGAATGTTTGTTAATTAAAGTAATTAACAAAAT